>OY856378.1:5396267-6705035 GCA_963693495.1 Malacosoma neustria
GTTAATAAAAAGAAGGTTTATTATTTTTTGCTTTTCAGTTTTTTCGGCGGTTTAATTTTGTTGTTAAAAAGTTTTTATTTTATAATTTTTTGTGGCCATAAGCTACTAATTACTACATGTTTAAATAAATCAATTCTGTCAAAAGTTATGCGTAGTCATAAATATAATCAGTAAGTGAACAATCAATCATTCTCTGCTTTTATACCCTTAGGGTTGGAAATTTTTCCATATTGATATGGGACCAGTTTCGGGGTAAACCCTTTCCAATAACAAATAATTTTTAAAATCGGACTACTCTGTAAAAAGTTTTACGTGGTCATACATAAAAAAAGAAAAAAAAATACATATCGACTTGAGAAACTTCCTCTGTTTTTTAAGTGCATTTTTTGATAAAATTTTAATAACATAACCATAACGCTAATATTTACTAATAATACTTACCAGTATACACTTATTCATTAAGCCCTGCCGTTTAATTAATCGAAAAACTGGCTTTCAAATTAACCCGGTCTAAAAGTTTAAGATGAAATTTCAGATGAAATTACCTGAAAACATGTGAACTGTAATTGATCCCATAGCGTGCATTTTTACTGTTCTTTGCAACTGACAAAGAATGTAAAATATGATTTTTATCGAGAGTTAGAAAATTATTTAAAAAGGGCAATAGATAAGGAACGTCCCGTCAACTTTTATTCAAGAAAACTTTTTAAATGTTAAATGAATACTGTTGCCGATGGGAGAGCAGTGGACTGTATGGTTGAATTTAGGCGGGAAGGGTGCCAATAAAACGACGTTTCATGATCAGCAGGCGGATGCGGGCCGGCGGCGGTCCCAGAGGGGGGTTTTTCGTGGCGGCGAGTACGACCTGTTTGCCTATGAGTGCTACCGACCTGTATGACCGACCTGTTCTGACGAGTACCTTACTGTATGACCGAGTACGACCTGTTCTGACTGTATAACCGAGTACGACCTGTTCTGATAATCTCCACAAGTGCCCTTTTTCCCCATTTCGACCCGCTTTTTATCCTAATTATCCCCACTCTGTTACCGCGCCTGACCGACCTCACCCCCTTAACTTTATTTTCCTTATATACTATACTTATCGCTATTTACATTATTCATCCGTATTTCATTATATTGCTCCCTTCCAGCAGCCTATCCTCTCAATAGTGTCTGTAAACACCGAACTATATTAATGGCTTTTCGCCGCGCGTAATTCTCTCCCTACCTCGCCCCGCACCGCCGTCATATAAAAGGCGCGCGGACGAGGGGGGCCTTATTCATCACTCCGGCTCCAGCGCCCGCACTGCACGGACGTGTACACGCCCGCGCACGCTATCGAGCCCCCCACACCGCACCTCGCCGCACTCGCCGCATCGAACGGACAGCCGCCGCACCTGGGCCTATTGTTCAGTGAGCCAGTGTGACTCATTGCTCAGTTACGCACAGTGCCGGCGCGTTCCCACGCTACAGTGCATTGTTTCGCCGAACGGGTGGACACAATTACGTTGCGAGTTTAAATTGCAACCTAATTGCGATCTGCCTTAAAGGTTGCTTTGGTCATACAGTTTGTAAATCCACGCGAGTGGTCAGCCAAGGGATACCCAGCGGTGCTAACGCACTTGGCTGAGGCGTGCCCCGAGCGCCTGCCGTTCCCCTTCAGGGAAAGGCAAACTCGGACGGGTCTGGACCACCCGGCCTTGGGGGGACCCCTAGTCGGGCCCAGATATCGCCCAATCTCCACCTTACCCATCCCTCCTTCCATTCTTTGGGGCTGATTTTCCCCCAAAGCAGATAGGGACCCTTCGCACATTAAGATTGGCGAAGGTCTACACAGCTTAGGGCTCACGATAGGACGCACCCCCTGCCTACCCCGGCAGAGGGACTTTTTACACACTCGGACACATCCCCGGGCTGTCCCGCCTGAGGATGAACACGAGTAGGGACACCCCCTTCACCCCGACCCTGGCCGAATTCCTAAAATTCGTCCAGGGGACCAGCCCTGAAACGTTAAAAGGCCTGAACGGCCACATCGCGGCTTTCTACGGAAAGCACCTTCGGCCGCAACCGAAGCCCGCCTCCGCCGCACCCGCACCCCGCGTATCAGTTAATGCGCCCACCCCACCACTCGCGCCGCCAGCCCCCGCCGCAACCGCGCCCCGCAATCCAACGGGACCTGCCGCGTCACCTGCCGCGCCCCCCACTCCGACCGCGCCCGCGCCCCGCAAGCCCGCCGCGTCGCCAGCACCCGCTGCACCCGCGCCCCGCAAGCAACCGCGCGCCGCTGTTCCCTCCACCTCCCGCGGACCTGATCTCACCGCGTCTCTTCTCCCCGCCGACTCCGTCCTCAACGGAACGGCACACTCCCTCGCGGCTCTAATGAGCCCTTTCGCGTCAAATGCTCCGGCTTCCCCGGTAGAAAAGGGCCCCGAGGCCCAACTAACGAGCGCCACAAAGTCGGCATCTGGGTCTGAGAGCGACACGGACTCATCCGAGTCGTCCTCGGACATGGAGGTCGACCCAAAAGTGGACTCGGAGGGCTTCCGAGTCCACACTAACAAAAGGAGGCGCAAGGCCCCCTCGTCAACCTCAGGCTCCGATGCTGCGCCGGCCAGCAAGGAGCCGCGTCAGGCGGAGTTGACGGCCCCGTTACCGCGTCGCGTACGCCCCCCTCCTCCCCTCATCATCAGAGATAAGCATCTCTGGAGGGATATTCACGCGGCCCTCCCGCGTAACTCAATTCATCTCGTGGAAGCACGAGATATCTATCACGGTATCAGGGTGACCGTAAAGTCACCTGAAGACCACCGCGCCCTCACGCGTTACCTTCTAGAGCACCGTATAGGCTACTATACGTATGCTCTGGAAGACGAGAAGAGACTCCGCGTAGTCATCCGCGGACTCCCTAAGGAGGTCGAAACCTCCGAGATACTGGAGGATCTCCGCGCGCAAGGCCTCCCGATCCACGAGGTGCACCGAATGCACCGAGGAAACTCGCGGGAGCCATATAATATGGTACTCGCGGTCCTTGACCTCTCCAAAGAGGGCAAGGAAATTTTTAATGTCAAATCGGTGTGCGGGCTTTCGAAGCTTATCTTCGAGAACCCACATAACAAATCATCCCAAAGGCAGTGCCATCGCTGCCAATTATACGGGCACTCGGCACGCAACTGCCAGTCCCGGCCGAGGTGCGTCAAGTGCCTCGGTGACCACGGAACCTCGGAGTGCAACCGCACCCGAGAATCCTCCGACCCACCGGCCTGCGTCCTATGCGGGAAGACTGGGCATCCCGCGAACTACCGCGGGTGCTCGGCCGCCCCAAAAACCAAGCCCAAGGGCAAACGCCCAGCCGCCGTCAAAGCGGCCGCCCCCAAACCGGTCTATGTGCCGGCACCTGCTCCGGCTTTCAACGCCTGGACAGGGTTCCCGGCTCTCCGGAACCCCCGGCAGCCCGTCGCAGGCTTCTCAGAGAAGCCTGCCCCTAAACCGGCCCCAGCTGCACCCGCCGCAGCACCGGTCACCACGTCCCCTTCCGTGGCGGAGGACATCGCGCTTGCGACCAAGTTCGCGACGTCCCTCCCATTTGACCTTCAAGAGGTACGCACCTTAGCGCAAAAGCTAAGGCAAGCGTCGTCGCTAAAGGACCAGCTAATCTTAGCCATGGAACATGGCGAGTTGCTGGAAATCCTGAGCCATAGGGCAACCCATTAATCACAAATGGATTGCACACGTAGGGAAAAACCCCGCTCTCTGACTCTGGCGACTTACAACGCCAACGGCCTACGTGGCCAACGAGAGTTGGTTCACGAGTTCCTGAAGGAAGAAAAAATAGATATTCTTCTCGTGCAGGAGACCCTTCTCAAGCCCAGTACTGGCGATCCTAGGATCGCCAACTACAACATCATCCGTAATGACAGGCGATCCGCCCCTGGGGGCGGCACGCTTATCTACTACAAGAGGTCGCTGCACTGCAACCCAGTAAATACGCCTCCGTTAGAAAATCTCGAAGTTTCTGCCTGCAGATTAGCGATGACAGGCCATCAGCCCATAGTCATCGTCTGCGCATATCTCTCCTGCAACCGCCCGCTACCTCAAGCAGAGCTTGCATCCCTCTTCAGTCTAGGCCCTTCGGTTATCATCGCGGGTGACCTAAACTGTAAACACACCAGCTGGAACTGTTCCACATCCAACACTAACGGAAGAGCTCTACTCCGTCACTCTGACGAATTGCTTTTCGGCATCCTAGCCCCCATTACGCCCACCCGGTACCCGTATAATCGGGCCACCGGAGGCACCCCCAACGTTCTCGATCTGGCGCTACTGAAGGGCGTTTCCCTCCAGTTCCGCTCAATCGAGTCCCTAGATGACATCGACTCGGATCACCGCCCGGTCGTCCTTAAACTAGGCCCTCCACCCGACCAGATGCCTCAGACCAAGTCAATCACCGACTGGTCCAGGGTCAGGGACTTACTCCAACATGGAGGATTCGATGACCCTGAGCAGGCTCCAGCCCCTATTAGGACCCTTCAGGACACGGAAGGGGCGATCGAAACCCTCACCGGCCACCTCCAAACCGTCGTTCGGGAGTCCACTCGGCAAGTTCCGTACGAGGACGGCCGATTGGCACTCCCGAGGGACGCGAGAGAGCTGCTGAGGAGGAAGAGAGCCGCCGCCCGAGCCTACGACAGCTTCCCATCAGAAGAGAACCGAGTCGCCTTTCGTTCACTTCATCGGGAAGTGAAAGCCCGCATTCAGGAACTCAGGAACCAACGCTGGGAGAGCCTGCTCTCGGAGATCTCCCCAACGCACCAGGCATACTGGAGGTTGGCGAGGTCACTGAGAGCGGAATCCCTCTCGACCATGCCGCCTCTCGAAAAACCCGACAACACTGTCGCGTTTGACGACGACGAAAAGGCTGAGTGTCTCGCCGAGAGCCTCAAGGAGCAATGCTCCCCCAATACCGCGCACGTCGACCCGGCCCACCTGCGCGAGGTTGACGCCGAGGTCGAACGGAGATCCTCTCTTCCCGCGGAAGACTCACTCGAGCCTGTCACGGTAAAAGAGGTACAGGACCTAATAAAAGGCCTCAAGCCCCGGAAAGCTCCCGGGGCCGACGGCATCCCCAACAAGCTGCTCAAGCTACTCCCGATACATCTGTTGATGATTCTGGTAGGCATCTTCAATGCCGCCATAGATAACTGCTCCTTTCCCTCCGCCTGGAAGGAAGCCGACGTCATCGGCATCCGGAAACCAGGAAAGCCCGCTGCGAAACCTAGCAGCTACCGTCCGATCAGCTTGCTCAGCGCGCTGGGCAAGCTGTACGAACGCCTCCTCTTGAGCAGACTCAGAGACTTCGCTTATGAAAATAAGCTGATCCCCGATGAGCAGTTCGGCTTTCGAGCCCGACACTCGTGCCCCCAGCAAGTGCTCCGCATCACGGAGCACGTGCTCGCGAACTTCAATCGCGCCCCCAAACCCTGGAAGACGGGTGCTGTCTTCTTCGATGTGGCGAAAGCCTTCGACAAGGTCTGGCACAACGGCTTGATTTACAAGCTGTACAAACTGGGAGTGCCAGATAGACTCGTGCTCATCTTACGAGACTTTCTCCTTGATCGGAGCTTCCGCTTCAGAGTGGAGGGCACGCGCTCATCTCTCCAGCCCATCAGAGCCGGAGTCCCCCAGGGCTCGGCTCTGTCCCCCCTACTTTTCACGCTGTACACCAGCGACATGCCCCGTACCCCACAGGTACATCTCGCCTTATACGCAGATGATACCGCCCTCTTCACATCCGATATCAATCAATATCGGATCTGCAGTCGTCTCAACACGGCGGTTGAGACGCTGGGCAACTGGTTCCGCACTTGGCGAATCGAGTTGAATCCGGACAAGAGCGCAGCGATCATGTTCGCTCGCGGCCCCCGCACTCAAAACGAGAGTCGGCCGACTCGCACCAGTCGGCACTCTCTCTTCCCCATAAAGCTATTTGACCGCGTCATCCCCTGGGTTGATGAGGTCAAATATCTAGGAGTCACTCTAGATAGAGGCCTGTACTTCAGTAAACACATCAGGACGGTAAGGAACAGAGCACACTTTGTGCTCGGTCGCCTCTACCCAATGATATGCGGGAAGAGTAAGATGTCCCTTAGAAATAAGGTGACACTTTACAAAACCTGCATCCGACCGATCATGACGTACTCGAGCGTAGTCTTCGCCCATGCCGGCAAATGCTACATCACTTCGATGCAGCGGCTGCAGAATAAGTTCTTGCGCATGGCAGTCCAAGCGCCACGTTACATGCGCAACGCGGACCTTCACCGCGACCTGGAGCTCCTTCCCGTGAAGGAGTACATGGTATCCCTCTCGCGATCCTTCTTCGGTCTCGCTTCCCACCATCCCAATCCACTGGTGGTGGAGACAGTTAACTACACGCCCAACCGCCGAGCACCCCCCGCGCGTCGCCGACCGCGAAACGTGCTCACGGATAGACGCGACCCCATCTCTAGGACGCTGAAGCGAATGCTCTCGCGGACGCAATCCCCCCCAGTCCGGCATGGACCAGCCCGACGCAATAGGTTTAGGGACGCCTTCCGCCCCCCATAGCCTGTAGCCATACACAACCACACATTACAGAAATACACGTAGAATAGATGTGTTGCGGGGGAGTTTCTTTCGCCGTTTCTTCTCCCCCAGCTATAAGCACTCCGAAACGGTAGTAGATTAGAATAGGATCGGCTTCACCGGTGAAGTCGATAGTCCCCAATTAATAGTATTCTTGCCATTCGTGGCTACCCTCCGTATATTCCCCATGCAGCGTTCGAGCCGGGAGCGCGCCTCACAGGAGACGCGCCCCGAGCACGCTGCCACGGCTGATCGACCCCGCTCCCACGGGGTCGGAATGCCTTTTCCGCCCGGTGTCGCTGTCGTTAGTCGTCTGAGACGACGACAGCCTTAGCTTTAAGAAAAAAAAAAAAAAAAAAAAGGGCCTTATTCATTTACACCCGCATTGTCGTGGAGCGCACACCTACCTGCAATTTTGCATATTCGCGGGAGCGTGTGCCTCGGTTGAACTACCCGGACCTTACCTGACCCATAATAATGCCAGGGATCGGTCCGGGACTTACTGCTGGGAGGGAACAACTATTACAAAGTAATTAAATCTAATACAATCTATCCATTATATCTTCTAAGGGACGTGCCAGCCATAATTATTCCCCTACGCACCCATAATATTGTACATAGGTCTAACACGTCCCCGAATAAAACACATAAAAAATACATAGTTTATTCTACAACATTATGTAAACAACAATAATTTACTTAATTCTAAATATTTACACGTTTGGTTGTCGATTCGGTATTGCCGCCGCATAGCTAATACGGCCGTCGATGCGGTATTGCCGTCGCCCAGCTCACACCTTTATGTTTACGTTCGTCGTGAACATTTCTCCCGCCGTCGCACTGCGATTCCTTCACGGGTATCACGACGACTTTCTTCGTAGGGCGCCTCAGGACTCTTCCGCTGCTGGTCACCACGTCCACGACACGAACTTCGCCGTCCTTCCCGGGGTAGACCGCCGTCACTCGTCCTCGGGGCCATGTGTTGCGTGGTAGGTTCGGGTCGCAGATTACGACCAGATCGTTGACTGCAGGGCTGTCCCCGCTCGCGTAGGGCTCCCGCCGGTGTTGCAGCAGCGGCAGGTACTCCCGCACCCAGCGTCGCCAGAAGACGTCTGCCAGGTACTGTGCGCGCCTCCATTGCGCGCGTGCCGTCGCGTCGCTTGTTTCGAAGCTGCCGGGGGCTGGCACGAAGCAGTTTGGCCCCAGCAGCACCAGGTTCGGCGTGATGGCGGGCGGCTCATCGGGACCCACGGCCACATGGGTTAGGGGCCGCGAGTTGACGGTGGCTTCGACTTCGGCGAGTAGCGTGACGAGCGTCTCGTCACTCGGGTGTTGTTCGTGGAGTGTCACGCTCAGGGCTTCTTTCACTGAGCGCACCATGCGCTCCCAAGCGCCTGCCATGAAGGGGGCCGCCGGCGGTAAGAACCGCCAGGCGATCTGACGGCTGGTTGCCGCCTCCTCCAAGGTCCGCCAGGCCTCCGCGAGCTCGCGGTCGGCCGAACGGAAACACGTCGCGTTGTCACTCCATATTTCTGTGGGGCAGCCTCGCCTCGCAATAAATCTGCGAAGCGCGTTTATAGCGGAGTCCGTGCTCAAGGACGCCACGAGCTCCAGGTGTATGGCCCGTGACGTCATACACGTAAACAGCGCCACATACCTTTTCTCTCGATGTCTTCCCACGGTTACCTCCATCGGGCCGAAATAGTCGAGCCCAGTAAAGGTGAAGGGGCGCGCATGGTGAGCCAGGCGCGCCTGCGGTAGGCTCCCAGTGGATGGCTGGGCCGGCTTCGCCTTCCTAAGCCGGCAGCGAAGACACCTCTTCAACACTGCCTTGACTGAGGGTCGTATCCTCGTTATCCATATTCGCTGCCGAAGCTCGTTGACTACCGTTTCTACTCCTCCGTGGTGAAGGTTTTCATGTACACGTTGTATGTACAAAGTTGTGTACGGGTGCTTACCCTGTAGGATAATAGGGTTCGCCATGTCGAAACTAATATCCTGGGCCTCACTTATCCTGCTCTTCAATCGCAGGATTCCATTTTCATCTTTGAACAGGGCTAAATTATTTAAGCTCCTGTCCTTAGACATAGTTTCATTTGTAAACATGTCTTTTTGCGCTAATAATATTAGTAGGCGCTCTGCGCGCATAAGTAAATTTCCGTCCATTATCTTGTACTTCTTATCTTCATTCGTGCCCGTTTTTTCAATTGTTTTACGTTGTTTCCATCTTTTCTGCGTTAATTTCCAATCTTCATCTTTTAAAATGTTTTTCTTACTTCTTTTTCGTGCCGCCGCCGCCACTGTTTGTGTTCTTCGTTTACATATTTCGATGAATTGTAACACTCTGCCCATAACTCGCAGTAATTTTTCAAATTTAGAATATCTTGTGAAGTCGATGATTAATGTCGGTTGCATCCCCACAATTTGACACACATTTTCTATTTCTTTCTCCTCCCCTGTCTTGAGGATCTCGGTTCTCCCTTCTGTCGGCCACCTGTCTTCCTCTTCGTATAAAAAGGCCGGGCCGGTGAACCATCTGTGCGTAGGGCCGAAATCCCGGGGGGTTTTCCTTGTAGCATCATCCGCTGTGTTCGATGCAGTGGGGACCCAATGCCATTCATTCTTTTTCGTTATATCTTCGATCTCCGCCACACGATGCGCCACAAACGTCTTGAAAGTGCGCGGCTCCGCCCGAATCCATGCTAAGGCGGTGCGCGAATCACTCCAAAAGTATCGGCGCGTTAGCTCCCAGTCGTGTCCCTCTTGTACCGACTTGGCTAATCGCGCGCCCAACACAGCTGCCTGCAGTTCCAGCCGTGGGATGGATACAGATTTCGTCGGTGTCACGCGGCTTTTCGCCGCCGCCAGCGCGACACTTACGGCACCACACGTCGTCTTGATGCGTATGTATACTGCTGCTGCGTAGGCTTCTTCGCTGGCGTCCACAAAGGTGTGTAACTCCCTCTGCAGCGCGGGTCTGTGCTCGTAACATCGTGGGACACGGAGTTGCGACAGTGATTTAACTTCACTCAACCAATTCGCCCATCTTGTTTGCAATTCATCCGGTATAACGTCATCCCATTCTGTTTTATATTTCCATGTATCTTGCATGATGCGTTTAGCCGGTGTTATCAGCGGCGATGGCGACAGCGTTGCTTATACTTCATTATTACTCCCGGCAGCGACTGAAGAAGGTCGGGTCCCGACAACAGCATGTTGTTTAGACTGCGTCCCTGATACTTGGCGGCGGCGACGTGTGCCACCCGTATCTTTTCCTTGTCGGGATTTACTACGGCGAAGTGGGGGAGGTACCATGTTCTCCCGCCGGTAGGGGGCTCCAGTGCGAGCTCCGCTTACCCAGACTTCGTTAAATTTTCCATTCTTTCTTCTTACATTTTCTTCAATTCTTCGTCGCAGTCCAATTTTCTTTCCAAGTTTTTCCAGGGGATCGCCCTCCTCACTTATGCTTAAGTGGGAACATAAGGCGACCGGCTTTGTAGACGGGGTGCGGCAACCGTGTAGCACCCAGCCCAGCTCGGTACGGGAGGCGACTGGCTTGTCGCGTGGTCCTCTTCGTACCTCCTTCGAGATTATCAACTCCCAGTTGTCTTGACCAATTAATATTTTCGGCGTAGCTTCCTGGTAAATTAACTCATTCTCAATATCCTTGAGATATGCACAGCCCTGCACATCTCTCCGGGATATCGTTTGCGTGAAGAAGCTCATATTCTGCACGGTGCGGGCGTCTCTTAAGGTGTGTTCTTCCCTCTCGTAAGAGCCCCTTATCATCGCTGTGACTCGTCGACTGTAGTCATGTGACGACTCACTGCCTTGCACCCCTTGCATCTTCATAGGGTCCCGCCGACCTTCGAGTCCAAGTTCCTCAGCTAACTTGGCGTCGATTATGGTCACTGTGCTTCCTTCGTCTAACAATGCATAGGTGTGGCGTCGCCCTTTTGGACCGGACACACACACTGGTGCTACCTTTAGATATGCGCGGCGGGTCCCGTTGTTTTCGCTGCGAGCCATCGCGGACGCCAATACTTCCCCTGAGGGTGTCGGGGTCCTCTCGGGTTCTTCGACAGTTGATGCTTTCTTGAAGAGTGTTTTCTCGTGGTGCAGGAGCCGGTGGTGGCGTAGCGAGCACCTTCCTTTGCCACACGGGGCGGCGCGGCAATCTGTGCGTCGGTGTTTGTTTTTCAGGCATAAAAAACACAGACCACTTTTCTTCACAATTTCCCAACGCTTATTCACATCACTGTTGTGAAACTGTTTGCAGTCAGGTAGGGCGTGTGCTAATTTGCATATAGCACACCCATTTTTCTTCTCGCATCTTCTGTCCTTTTCACTCTTATTGAGTACATTAATATATTCTGCCCTTTTCTTCGGGCGATATTTTTCTGTTTTTTCTTCGACTGGGGCGTAGGCGATGCACTTGTCGGCTTCTTCATTAATGAATGTGGCGAATTTTTTCAATTCTGGCACATCTTCTTTTCGTAGCGTGGCATAATCGTACCACTTATTTTTCAAAAGCGGCGTTAACTTTTCTACTGCAGATCGCAACATCTCCGGGCTGTGTAGATACTGCGGTTTTTTCAACACGTCGACTGTGGCCACTATGTTTGCTATTTTGTTGGCGAAAACACAAAGATCCCGCGGGCTGTCGGTGATCCTTGGTAGTGCCTTGATTTTTCCCATTTCTTCCAGCACGAGCGCGTCCGGTCTGCCGAACCGTCTCTCTAGTGCTTTTATAATTTCGTCGGGCCCTGTTTGTGCGATTAACAGGGCATTTACGGCCTCCAAGGCGGTCCCTTTGAGGCTTCTACGCAGGCGTGCAGTGTTTTCCATTGGCGAAAACCACCCCCGGGACTCCTGGAATGCTGCCCGGAAGGTGAGCCATTCGCTGCTCTGTCCGTTGAAGTATGGTAGCTCGTTTGCGAAGCGCGCATGCCTTGATCCATTTCTTGCCACCTCCGTTATTGCTTCCGCCAACGCAGCGACATCCATGCCGCTAGAACGCGCAGGTGGGCCCTCCATGTGGGTCCGTTGTCCGTGTGCCATATTGTCGACACGGGCAGCCTGTCCTCGTCCTTCCATAATAATTTCTTCATTCTTGGCGGTTACTTCGGCGGCAGAAGGTTGTGGATGTTCTTGAGATTTCGGTATTCTCTCGAACCACATATCTACCCTCCTTTTGGGTGCTTCCACATCCTCCTCTATTTCTTCGTCATCTGAGGATTCAACTCGGATCCTTTCCAGCCGGGCTTGTTCAAGCTCGACCGCGGCCTCGATTTGCTTCAATTTTAGCGCAGCCAATTTTTCCCGAATTTCCAGCTCGGCGATACGTCTACGGGACGCCGAGGATTTTCTTGACTGTGCCCTAGTTGCCGGCGCAGATGTAGGCGGTTCCTGTACGCCTTCCCGACGGAAGAGCTCGCGTAAGACCGGCGGCGGCATTGTCCGAGTCTGGGACACGGAGGGCGGTATGCATTTTATGGTTTCGGTTGCTGTGGTTGCCGTCTCCGTACCTGACTCGGACGCCCCCCCGCTGGTCTCCTCCGTGGCGCTCTCCGTGGCTTTGCTGATATGGCTTTCCTTCCCGCTGCGGCTCCTAGTAATCGGCATTTTCCAGTTCTTGAATCCGGCTCGAAGGACCAAATGATGTTGCCGATGGGAGAGCAGTGGACTGTATGGTTGAATTTAGGCGGGAAGGGTGCCAATAAAACGACGTTTCATGATCAGCAGGCGGATGCGGGCCGGCGGCGGTCCCAGAGGGGGGTTTTTCGTGGCGGCGAGTACGACCTGTTTGCCTATGAGTGCTACCGACCTGTATGACCGACCTGTTCTGACGAGTACCTTACTGTATGACCGAGTACGACCTGTTCTGACTGTATAACCGAGTACGACCTGTTCTGATAATCTCCACAAGTGCCCTTTTTCCCCATTTCGACCCGCTTTTTATCCTAATTATCCCCACTCTGTTACCGCGCCTGACCGACCTCACCCCCTTAACTTTATTTTCCTTATATACTATACTTATCGCTATTTACATTATTCATCCGTATTTCATTATATTGCTCCCTTCCAGCAGCCTATCCTCTCAATAGTGTCTGTAAACACCGAACTATATTAATGGCTTTTCGCCGCGCGTAATTCTCTCCCTACCTCGCCCCGCACCGCCGTCATATAAAAGGCGCGCGGACGAGGGGGGCCTTATTCAGCTCACGATAGGACGCACCCCCTGCCTACCCCGGCAGAGGGACTTTTTACACACTCGGACACATCCCCGGGCTGTCCCGCCTGAGGATGAACACGAGTAGGGACACCCCCTTCACCCCGACCCTGGCCGAATTCCTAAAATTCGTCCAGGGGACCAGCCCTGAAACGTTAAAAGGCCTGAACGGCCACATCGCGGCTTTCTACGGAAAGCACCTTCGGCCGCAACCGAAGCCCGCCTCCGCCGCACCCGCACCCCGCGTATCAGTTAATGCGCCCACCCCACCACTCGCGCCGCCAGCCCCCGCCGCAACCGCGCCCCGCAATCCAACGGGACCTGCCGCGTCACCTGCCGCGCCCCCCCCTCTGACCGCGCCCGCGCCCCGCAAGCCCGCCGCATCGCCAGCACCCGCTGCACCCGCGCCCCGCAAGCAACCGCGCGCCGCCGTTCCCTCCACCTCCCGCGGACCTGATCTCACCGCGTCTCTTCTCCCCGCCGACTCCGTCCTCAACGGAACGGCACACTCCCTCGCGGCTCTAATGAGCCCTTTCGCGTCAAATGCTCCGGCTTCCCCGGTAGAAAAGGGCCCCGAGGCCCAACTAACGCGCGCCACAAAGTCGGCATCTGGGTCTGAGAGCGACACGGACTCGTCCGAGTCGTCCTCGGACATGGAGGTCGACCCAAAAGTGGACTCGGAGGGCTTCCGAGTCCACACTAACAAAAGGAGGCGCAAGGCCCCCTCGTCAACCTCAGGCTCCGATGCTGCGCCGGCCAGCAAGGAGCCGCGTCAGGCGGAGCTGACGGCCCCGTTACCGCGTCGCGTACGCCCCCCTCCTCCCCTCATCATCAGAGATAAGCATCTCTGGAGGGATGTTCACGCGGCCCTCCCGCGTAACTCAATTCATCTCGTGGAAGCACGAGATATCTATCACGGTATCAGGGTGACCGTAAAGTCACCTGAAGACCACCGCGCCCTCACGCGTTACCTTCTAGAGCACCGTATAGGCTACTATACGTATGCTCTGGAAGACGAGAAGAGACTCCGCGTAGTCATCCGCGGACTCCCTAAGGAGGTCGAAACCTCCGAGATACTGGAGGATCTCCGCGCGCAAGGCCTCCCGATCCACGAGGTGCACCGAATGCACCGAGGAAACTCGCGGGAGCCATATAATATGGTACTCGCGGTCCTTGACCTCTCCAAAGAGGGCAAGGAAATTTTTAATGTCAAATCGGTGTGCGGGCTCTCGAAGCTTATCTTCGAGAACCCACATAACAAATCATCCCAAAGGCAGTGCCATCGCTGCCAATTATACGGGCACTCGGCACGCAACTGCCAGTCCCGGCCGAGGTGCGTCAAGTGCCTCGGTGACCACGGAACCTCGGAGTGCAACCGCACCCGAGAATCCTCCGACCCACCGGCCTGCGTCCTATGCGGGAAGACTGGGCATCCCGCGAACTACCGCGGGTGCTCGGCCGCCCCAAAAACCAAGCCCAAGGGCAAACCCATAAAGGGCAAACGCCCAGCCGCCGTCAAAGCGGCCGCCCCCAAACCGGTCTATGTGCCGGCACCTGCTCCGGCTTTCAACGCCTGGACAGGGTTCCCGGCTCTCCGGAACCCCCGGCAGCCCGTCGCAGGCTTCTCAGAGAAGCCTGCCCCTAAACCGGCCCCAGCTGCACCCGCCGCAGCACCGGTCATCACGTCCCCTTCCGTGGCGGAGGACATCGCGCTTGCGACCAAGTTCGCGACGTCCCTCCCATTTGACCTTCAAGAGGTACGCACCTTAGCGCAAAAGCTAAGGCAAGCGTCGTCGCTAAAGGACCAGCTAATCTTAGCCATGGAACATGGCGAGTTGCTGGAAATCCTGAGCCATAGGGCAACCCATTAATCACAAATGGATTGCACACGTAGGGAAAAACCCCGCTCTCTGACTCTGGCGACTTACAACGCCAACGGCCTACGTGGCCAACGAGAGTTGGTTCACGAGTTCCTGAAGGAAGAAAAAATAGATATTCTTCTCGTGCAGGAGACCCTTCTCAAGCCCAGTACTGGCGATCCTAGGATCGCCAACTACAACATCATCCGTAATGACAGGCGATCCGCCCCTGGGGGCGGCACGCTTATCTACTACAAGAGGTCGCTGCACTGCACCCCAGTAAATACGCCTCCGTTAGAAAATCTCGAAGTTTCTGCCTGCAGATTAGCGATGACAGGCCATCAGCCCATAGTCATCGTCTGCGCATATCTCTCCTGCAACCGCCCGCTACCTCAAGCAGAGCTTGCATCCCTCTTCAGTCTAGGCCCTTCGGTTATCATCGCGGGTGACCTAAACTGTAAACACACCAGCTGGAACTGTTCCACATCCAACACTAACGGAAGAGCTCTACTCCGTCACTCTGACGAATTGCTTTTCGGCATCCTAGCCCCCATTACGCCCACCCGGTACCCGTATAATCGGGCCACCGGAGGCACCCCTAACGTTCTCGATCTGGCGCTACTGAAGGGCGTTTCCCTCCAGTTCCGCTCAATCGAGTCCCTAGATGACATCGACTCGGATCACCGCCCGGTCGTCCTTAAACTAGGCCCTCCACCCGACCAGACGCCTCAGACCAAGTCAATCACCGACTGGTCCAGGGTCAGGGACTTACTCCAACATGGAGGATTCGATGACCCTGAGCAGGCTCCAGCCCCTATTAGGACCCTTCAGGACACGGAAGGGGCGATCGAAACCCTCACCGGCCACCTCCAAACCGTCGTTCGGGAGTCCACTCGGCAAGTTCCGTACGAGGACGGCCGATTGGCACTCCCGAGGGACGCGAGAGAGATGCTGAGGAGGAAGAGAGCCGCCGCCCGAGCCTACGACAGCTTCCCATCAGAAGAGAACCGAGTCGCCTTTCGTTCACTTCATCGGGAAGTGAAAGCCCGCATTCAGGAACTCAGGAACCAACGCTGGGAGAGCCTGCTCTCGGAGATCTCCCCAACGCACCAGGCATACTGGAGGTTGGCGAGGTCACTGAGAGCGGAATCCCTCTCGACCATGCCGCCTCTCGAAAAACCCGACAACACTGTCGCGTTTGACGACGACGAAAAGGCTGAGTGTCTCGCCGAGAGCCTCAAGGAGCAATGCTCCCCCAATACCGCGCACGTCGACCCGGCCCACCTGCGCGAGGTGGACGCCGAGGTCGAACGGAGATCCTCTCTTCCCGCGGAAGACTCACTCGAGCCTGTCACGGTAAAAGAGGTACAGGACCTAATAAAAGGCCTCAAGCCCCGGAAAGCTCCCGGGGCCGACGGCATCCCCAACAAGCTGCTCAAGCTACTCCCGATACATCTGTTGATGATTCTGGTAGGCATCTTCAATGCCGCCATAGATAACTGCTCCTTTCCCTCCGCCTGGAAGGAAGCCGACGTCATCGGCATCCGGAAACCAGGAAAGCCCGCTGCGAAACCTAGCAGCTACCGTCCGATCAGCTTGCTCAGCGCGCTGGGCAAGCTGTACGAACGCCTCCTCTTGAGCAGACTCAGAGACTTCGCTTATGAAAATAAGCTGATCCCCGACGAGCAGTTCGGCTTTCGAGCCCGACACTCGTGCCCCCAGCAAGTGCTCCGCATCACGGAGCACGTGCTCTCGAACTTCAATCGCGCCCCCAAACCCTGGAAGACGGGTGCTGTCTTCTTCGATGTGGCGAAAGCCTTCGACAAGGTCTGGCACAACGGCTTGATTTACAAGCTGTACAAACTGGGAGTGCCAGATAGACTCGTGCTCATCTTACGAGACTTTCTCCTTGATCGGAGCTTCCGCTTCAGAGTGGAGGGCACGCGCTCATCTCTCCAGCCCATCAGAGCCGGAGTCCCCCAGGGCTCGGCTCTGTCCCCCCTACTTTTCACGCTGTACACCAGCGACATGCCCCGTACCCCACAGGTACATCTCGCCTTATACGCAGATGATACCGCCCTCTTCACATCCGATATCAATCAATATCGGATCTGCAGTCGTCTCAACACGGCGGTTGAGACGCTGGGCAACTGGTTCCGCACTTGGCGGATCGAGTTGAATCCGGACAAGAGCGCAGCGATCATGTTCGCTCGCGGTCCCCGCACTCAAAATGAGAGTCGGCCGACTCGCACGAGTCGGCACTCTCTTTTCCCCATAAAGCTATTTGACCGCGTCATCCCCTGGGTTGATGAGGTCAAATATCTAGGAGTCACTCTAGATAGAGGCCTGTACTTCAGCAAACACATCAGGACGGTAAGGAACAGAGCACACTTTGTGCTCGGTCGCCTCTACCCAATGATATGCGGGAAGAGTAAGATGTCCCTTAGAAATAAGGTGACACTTTACAAAACCTGCATCCGACCGATCATGACGTACTCGAGCGTAGTCTTCGCCCATGCCGGCAAATGCTACATCAGTTCGATGCAGCGGCTGCAGAATAAGTTCTTGCGCATGGCAGTCCAAGCGCCACGTTACATGCGCAACGCGGACCTACACCGCGACCTGGAGCTCCTTCCCGTGAAGGAGTACATGGTATCCCTCTCGCGATCCTTCTTCGGTCTCGCTCCCCACCATCCCAATCCACTGGTGGTGGAGACAGTCAACTACACGCCCAACCGCCGAGCACCACCCGCGCGTCGCCGACCGCGAAACGTGCTCACGGATAGAC
The DNA here is from genome assembly GCA_963693495.1 of Malacosoma neustria. NCBI lineage: Eukaryota > Metazoa > Arthropoda > Insecta > Lepidoptera > Lasiocampidae > Malacosoma > Malacosoma neustria. Next base: position 5,413,765 of record OY856378.1, read on the forward strand.
GCGACCCCATCTCTAGGACGCTGAAGCGAATGCTCTCGCGGACGCAATCCCCCCCAGTCCGGCATGGACCAGCCCGACGCAATAGGTTTAGGGACGCCTTCCGCCCCCCATAGCCTGTAACCGTACACAATCACACATTACAGAAATACACGTAGAATAGATGTGTTGCGGGGGAGTTTCTTTCGCCGTTTCTTCTCCCCCAGCTATAAGCACTCCGAAACGGTAGTAGATTAGAATAGGATCGGCTTCACCGGTGGAGCCGATAGTCCCCAATCAATAGTATTCTTGCCATTCGTGGCTGCTATCAATTATCCCCATGCAGCGTTCGAGCCGGGAGCGCGCCTCACAGGAGACGCGCCCCGAGCACGCTGCCACGGCTGATCGACCCCGCTCCCACGGGGTCGGAATGCCTTTTCCGCCCGGTGTCGCTGTCGTTGGTCGTCTGAGACGATGACAGCCTTAGCTTTAAGAAAAAAAAAAAAAAAAAAAAGGGCCTTATTCATTTACACCCGCATTGTCGTGGAGCGCACACCTACCTGCAATTTTGCATATTCGCGGGAGCGTGTGCCTCGGTTGAACTACCCGGACCTTACCTGACCCATAATAATGCCAGGGATCGGTCCGGGACTTACTGCTGGGAGGGAACAACTATTACAAAGTAATTAAATCTAATACAATCTATCCATTATATCTTCTAAGGGACGTGCCAGCCATAATTATGCCCCTACGCACCCATAATATTGTACATAGGTCTAACACGTCCCCGAATAAAACACATAAAAAATACATAGTTTATTCTACAACATTATGTAAACAACAATAATTTACTTAATTCTAAATATTTACACGTTTGGTTGTCGATTCGGTATTGCCGCCGCATAGCTAATACGGCCGTCGATGCGGTATTGCCGTCGCCCAGCTCACACCTTTATGTTTGTTTACGTTCGTCGTGAACAAATACTTAGACAAAAAAATTAAATATTTAAATACTGTATTTATATGTTGAGGTACTAGCAGACCCGGCAAACGTTGTTCTGCCAAAAAAGTAGCCTATATCCTTTTTCAACGTAAAATCTCTCTCTATACTGAAAATTGTCAAAATTTGTTCAATGGTTTAGGTGTGAAAATGTAACAGACAGACAGAGTTACAGTAAGTACAGTATGGACTGAACACTCAAATGTTTTCACAAAACAAAAACAAACACCTTTTTAGTTGTATTCATGCGTATATTCCGAATTGTAGACGCGGTTATAGTAAAAATACAATAAACGCCACAAGTTTCACATTTATTGGATCGTGTATAAAATTTCACGGCCGCCTAATATAATATTATTCAAGTTCCAAACTTTACAAATAACCAGATATTTTATGTCAATAATTCATTTGTACCAAAGTATACTACTTAAACGAAAAAAATTTCATATTCTCGTAGGTCAGATCAAATCTAAGTGACGATGAAAATAGTCAAGTAGAAAGTAGTATGAAAGTATTTAGAAAACATTGTTCAATTTAATTTATATGATATTTATAATTATTCGGACATATATCCGTACAGGGGCAAAGTAAGAATACTAACCCCTGCGGCCTGGGTCGGCCTGTCGTAAAAGGCGACAAAACAACCCTAGCTACGTGGTAAGGTTTCAAGCAACCACTCAAACCACACTCTTGGCCTTAAGTATACTGCCATAATAACTTTGCGTTGTGTTCCAGTATTAGTGACCCAGGTTCCTGTATCTCTATTGGAGACTAGCGTGTTCGTGGTGCCCGTAAACATCCCAGGCGACGGTAACTGTTTACTGTTAAGTGGGCCGTCAGCCTGTCTGCTGTTCACTAGCAATAAAAAAAATATTCGGAGGTATATTTTCCTTTCAATATGAAGGAAGAGGATCAGATGAATATCTATACCATTTTAGCTTTCTGTACAAAAGAAGAGAAAAAGCACTGACGAAATGGTTTTAAAGTAAAATCAACCCTTAGGCTCAAAGTTAAAGTTCAGAAGGGAATTCCAATGAATCGTGGGTAAAAAGATAATTCTATCACGATCATTATTGATAACTTTATAAGTAAATGATTTATTTACACTGAACCTCAGACTGCATATACTCATCAAAACACTGATGTCCACTGAACAAATAACAACTGAAACAAAAGGTCGAACTTTTGTTAACTTCGTTAATTTAACCAATGGTCCGTGAAACGAGTTCCCGAATCGAGTCAGTGCATTGGTCCCTAAAAGAGACCTGTCAGGTCTATTATTCCACATGAGTGTTTTAGACAACAATAACGTACTTATCTTGAAAATTAATTTTCGTAAAAAATTTTGAAAAATATATACATATTATATATCTACATATACATCCAAACTTTTGGTTCACTGTAAATATATTCTACCTGATTCCGTGAGAGGGGTATATATTTTTCGTGAATATTCTTCGAAATCGGAGTTTCACTCTTTCGGAAATTCAATACACTTCGACGCGTTTTCGATTCGGATGCGTCATTACTATTAAATTTCTTTAATCGCTATATCATATAATCTATACAAATACTAGCTGTGCCCGCGACTCCGTCCGCGTCGAATAGTGACCTTGTCACTAAGGGGTATGAAAAATAAATGTTGGCCGATTCTCAGACCTACTCAATATGCTCACAAAATTTCATGAGAATCGGTCTAGCCGTTTCGGAGGAGTACGGGAACGAACATTGTGACACGAGAATTTTATATATTGTATAAGAAATAAAATTGGAGGGTCTGTTTGTAATATTAAAATAACCGCTTTTTACTAAGTGTATTTGGATGTATACACGGTACATATATCAAAACAACATTTTTTACAATTTTTGTCTGTCTGTCTGTCTGTCTTTCTGTTTGTTCCGGCTAATCTCTGAAATGGCTGCACCGATTTTGACGGGACTTTCACTGACAGATAGCTGGTGGTGTACCAAGGAGTAACTTAGGCTATTTACATTTTAGAAAAAAAATAGTTTTTGTTAAAAATGATAAGTTTAGGAAATTTACTATTCCAATTTAAGTTGACCTCAGATTTATATCATCAATCATATGAAATAGAGTTCAGGTTAAGCTGGACATTTAAGGTTTTATTTCTAATTTATGTTGACCTCACGTATCCAAAAATGCTGGCCAAAGTCACTATTCCACGTGGACGGAGTCGCGGGCATAGCTAGTATGTATATAAATTTATTACCAGCCTACGAGTGGTACGTATGGGATGTGAGAAATAGAAATGAACATTCATAAAACCACCCTAAGGTCCTTCGCTTTATAATGCTTTGGAATGAAAGGAAGAAGGGCTTGCTATGGGCGTAGACCTGCCTTGGGCCTCTTAAACCAGAAGATAATCTACCAACTATAAATATGTGAAGTAATAATAAAATATGTGATTTAACTTTTATACTCACAAATAAATAATAATATGCGAAGATTTTCGCTTTTATACTTTGTATTTCTCTTTATCTTATACTAGCGGCCCGCCCCGGCTTCGCACGAATATTTAACAAAAATTACAAAATTAAAAATTATAATACACACACATAAACCCTATTTGCGTAGTTTGAATATTATTATTTTAATGAACTTTTATTTTTATAATTTTTGTTGTTATTATTATTTATTTATATTTTTGTTATTTTTTAATAAGTATTTAATTTTAAATTATTTCTAATTTTTTAAAAACCCCACTGACACCTACATTGGACGGTACTGCCTAGAGCTGAGCAGGGTGAGCGGCTACCACTCAACATTTTTCTAATACTTACATTTTTAAACTCGTGATATCTTTCGAATGGAATGTCCGAATTGAATAATTCAAAAAGTTATATAAATATATTGAAGCAATATTGACTATGAAGTAATTAATTTTGATAAGAATTAATACCAAGATACAAATAAAGAGTCTATTCTAGCATTTCAATTAAATTTTTAAAATAAAAAAAAACACTTATTGTGGCATAACTATAATAATTACACATATGCTGTCGCGACACTTTTTGTGAATTATGATGTGTTCTGTCAAGTCGTAGTACATTATTTTATTCTATCATCAATAATTTTCGCAGCGCACGCGATGTAAAGAATATTTTAGGTAATTTTTTTACACCTTGGGTTACATTATTGGAGTTTTAGTAAAGATACCTAATTTTTTTGAAAAAATAATATAGCCTATGTCACCCGGGGATAGTGTAGCTTCTCAACAATGAAATATTTTTTTAAATCGGTTCAGTACTTTCGGAGCCTATTTAATGCAAACAAACAAACAAACAAATCTTTCCTCTTTATAATAGTATAGTATAGAATAGAATGAATAGATAAGTATGTCGTTAAATGCACAGTACTGTTCTCTTTTTTCTTTACGTCTATCTGATGATAGCTGCTCAATTATTCAATAAACATAATTTGAATATTTATACAGGAGTCAATAATTTAAAACAGTTGATCGTTTAGTATTTTTGTACATACTTTCTTTTTGTAGCATAATGATTCTAATTTTAAAATAACCATTCATGTCTTTCTAGTTGTGTCTAGCTCGCTCATTCTCAAACAGAGTGTTCGCATTGCCTCTAGCGTCGCAAACATCCATGAGCAACGGTAACTGCTTACTATTAAGTAAGCCGTCAGCCTGTCTGCAGTTCCTCAGCAATAAAAAATAAACCTCACAGACCGGAGCGAGTTGCGTACATATTCAACGTCCTATCATCTCTTCCACACAATTTGCTAATGCCCGATTACTACATACATCCAAAAATGGGATTGATTTGGTAAATTGTTTTGCATGCGTTGTTTATCAGGAGGATGGTGGCGCCTATGTCCTCCAAAGTAAACAGATTTTAAAGTATATAATGCCAAACATTTTTATTATTATAAATACTAATTTACTCGCTTCTAAGGTTCATAAAGGAATTGGACAATATTATATATTTTTTAATATTTCCAAGTGTTTGTTTGAAATTAAAAGAAGAAATATAATTACGGAATTAGCATAAATAAATAAGTATATTAATTTAATATTAAAACTCATTAACTATGAAAACAGTATACAAGTAATTTTAATAATAATAATCAATTACAAGTTTCTCAAATTCATTTTTATTGTAGTATTATTATTTTATTAAAGTAATGCATAGTATAAGTATAAGCATGGTAATCTCTGCCGAGGTCTGCCTGTCGTAAAAGGCAACAAATCAACCCTAGCTAGGTGATAGAGAACCAAGCCCACGCGAATGGCAAGCGCCCCTGGTCTATAAGTATGCCGCCATAATAACCTTGTGTTGTGTTCCGGCATTAGTGACCCAAGTTACACACCCACAGGCGACGGTAACTGCTAAATTGTAAGCGGGCCGTCAGTTTTTTATTTAATCTTTTATTGCTGAAGGACGGTAGACAGGCTGACAGCCAACTTATTATTTAGCAGTTACCGCTACCTATAGATGTTTGTAACACGCTGTCCGTCCGCGTAGATGAACTTGAACCTGGGTGACGGGTTATGCTGGAAGACAGTAGAAGGTTTTTAAGGCGGCATACTTAGAGCCCAGGAGTGGCTGCTATCCAGTCGGGTTTGGGGCCCTACCACCTTGCTAGTAGGGTTTTGTCGTCTTTTACGACAGGCTGCCCCCGGCCGCAGGAGTCAGAATCTTACCCCATTCCTGCACGGAGAAAATTTACAGTATGTGGATGCTAATTCACTTTGGATAATGGTAGGCACCTTAGAAGAATCTGATCCGTCCCCAACAGTGATCTCTTATTGTATTGTGCACTTATCAACTAATTTTTTTTATGATTTAAATAAGTATCACCAATCTAGATGGATTGATCGAATGGACCACAAATTTTAATGAACACAATTCACTATACAGAATTAAACTAAAAGCGACAGTTTTGGAGATGGAAGAACGTTGAAGCGTCTGTCTTTGTTATATTTGTAAAAAGTGTAAATAATAAGACCCCAAAGAACTAAAAAACAAAAAACAACATCATTTCAACGCCGGTTTATACATAAATCCGTAGAAAATAGTAATCCATCCAAAGTATGGAAATTTCTGAAATCTCTTGGAGTTGGCAAGTCTAATCAGAATACAATACCCAAAAATTTCAATATTGATAATTTAAATAAACATTTTACGTCCACTAAAAATTTTGACAGTTTAATCAAGTCAAATACATTAAAAAATCTTTCAACGGTTTCAACTCCTTCTCACCCAGTATTTTGTCTAAGTCCTTTAACTGATTGTGATGTTGAGAGTGCTTTATTATCTATTTCTTCGAACGCCATTGGCAGTGACGGAATTAGTCGGAACATGATCGTTCTTATTCTGGATGTTATTCTCCCGGTTATTACCCATATCTTTAATATCTCACTGGATTCCGCTACCTTTCCGACTATTTGGAAGGAAGCGCAAATTATTCCTCTTCCCAAACTTAATAATCCTACTTCTTGCGCAGATTTCCGACCTATTTCAATTCTTCCCTTCCTCTCCAAAGTCCTAGAACGTGAAATCCATAAGCAATTGACCAATTTCCTCAACCAAAATTCACTATTGAATAACTTTCAGTCTGGTTTCCGCCCAGGTCATAGCACTGCGACAGCATTGATCAAAATAACTGATGACGTTCGGATGGGAATGGAGAATGGTATGTTGACAATTCTGTCACTGCTCGACTTTAGCAATGCGTTTAATAATGTTGATTATGATCTATTACTAGGGATTCTTCGCACCCTCAACATATCTCCAACAGTAATTGGGTGGTTTCACAGTTACCTGCATGGACGCCGGCAGCGTGTCCGTATTGATGATAACTATTCATCGTGGTGTGACGTGATAGCCGGCGTGCCTCAGGGCGGCGTTTTATCTCCTTTGTTGTTTTCCATTTTCATTAATTCTATTTCCGATAAAATTACTTCTTCCTATCACCTCTACGCAGACGATTTACAAATTTATGCACAAGCTCCTGCCGATAAGATTAGTTCTGCTATAAATCAAATAAACGTCGATTTAAATCATATATGTCAATGGAGCAATATGTTCGGACTTGCTGTAAATCCAAATAAAACCCAGTTAATTGCCATCGGTAGTCGTAAAATTAGGAGCAAAGTTAAATGGTCATCTTTACCGCTGGTTGTTTTTGATAACATACATATACCTTTTCAAGACACTGTAAAAAATCTAGGCGTGGTATTCGATAATGAGTTGTCTTGGCAACCTCAAGTATCTGAATTAAGTCGGAGGATTTTCTTGTCTTCTAGGACACTTAGGAGATTAAGGAACTTCCTGCCCACTGCCACCAAGGTTACGCTTGCAGAGTCCCTTTTGCTCCCCATTCTTGATTATGCTGACGCCAGCTATATTGATTTAACCCAAGAGCAGCTAAATAAACTTGAGCGTCTTCAGAATTTTTGTATTAGGTTCATATTTGGCTTGCGTAAATATGACCATGTCTCTGAATTTCGATCGAGGCTCAAGTGGCTTCCTATTCGCTTTCGCCGGAATACTCACATTCTCACTATCCTTTATAACATTTTATATAATCCCTATACTCCCTTTTACCTTAAGGAACGTTTCGAATTCCTTCGCCTTTCTTCGTCCGAAAAATTGCGCTCGAGTACGTATCGAAAGCTTGGGACACCTGCACACAGTTCATCAATTTATGATAAATCCTTTACAGTGCAGGCTGTCCAGCTTTGGAACTCATTGCCACTTTCTGTTAGAGAAGCTAAAACATTGTCAACATTTAAAAATAAACTACGCAGCCACTATTTGTCGGTAAATAATTATGCATAGCCAACTCTCTAGTTTGTTGTCTCTATTAGTGTCATAGTTGTATTAATTTCGAAAAGTTCAATGATATATATGTATATATGTGTGTGTATGTGTATGGATAATTATATTAGAATTATTTATTTATATTGTTTATGTGTATATTGTATGTATGTATGTATTTTTGGAATATATGTATTTATTATTATATCTATATTCCTATATTTATAGCGCCATCTTCTCGCCAGATATTTTATCCAAATTCCTTTTGAGTACGGTTGCCTGGAAGAGATCGCTGTAAGCGATAAGGCCGCCGATTTTTCACCGTCAATTTATTGTATACTTGTGCTGTAATTTGTAATTTTGGTGATAAATAAAGCGTTATCTATCTATCTATCTATCATTTCATATTGTAATGTATGAGTAATCATACTTTCATTTAGTCTTAAATTGCTCGTTATATATTTAACGTAAATTATTACCCGTTTTAATACAAATTACACAACATCAATTAACATAAAGCGCTCGTAAACTTTAGTTATGCAGATGAGTTTCGTGATTTCTTTACGCAGTCGTATGATATCAGGATATGGAATAAGGGCGACATGATTCCCAATATTTATGTCTGTTGATGTAAAAAAACTAATAAATTTAGGTAACGATATTGAACACGCTCAGGCTTTTCCTTTTTTGTTGCTGAATAACAGGAGACAGGTTGGCGGCCCACTTAACGACGCTAGAGGCAACGCGAATACGCTGCTGTTGTAGGGCTACAGGAACCTGGGCCACTAATGCCGGAACACAGCACAAGCTTATTATTATGGCGGAATACTTATAGACAAGGGTGTTTGCCATCGAGACAGGCTTGGGGCCCTACCACGTAGGTGGTTTGTCGCTTTTTACGACAGGCCGATCCCGGCCATAGAGTTTAGTATTTTCACTCCGCTCCTTCAGGGAGAAAAATTAATTTCATTTCAGAAATCAAAGAAAGAATAATAACCTCTGCGGCCGGGGTCGGCTTGTTGTAAAAGGTGATAAAATAACCCACCCTAGCTACCTGATAGAGCCTCAAGCCCGTCTGGATGCCGACCACTTATGGTCTTAAGTATGCCGCCATAATAACCTTGTGTTGTATTCCGGCATTAGTGACCCAAGTTCCTGTACCCTTATGGGACTGACTACACTGACGTTGCAAACACCCATAGGCGACGGTAACTGTTAAATTCTAAGTGGGCCGTTAGCCTGTCTGCTGTCCTACAGCAAAAAAAAACTTGTTTATTTTTCGAGGTGGAAACGAGCTATAGGGTAGAGTAGGACTCCAGATTAATGCTTCCATACCCCCACTGCTGAAAAGGGGATGCGCATCGCAGGTATACCCACTAAACTACCCTAGTATTCCTTCGTACACCTGAAGCGCTAGAACACGTATAACACGCATGAGACGCAAGATCGATCACGGCAACGACTGGCTCTGGCGAAGTCGCGAGTCACTTCAAACATTCACCGCTGCAAAATCCAAGTTTAGCTCTGTTTTGTGCTTTTTACACAGGAAAACAATGTATCACCTGACTTCCACTTCCGTAATTGCGGTGATATTGGGCTGATATGATATTTTTATCCAGTACCTAAATAAAGAGGATAGTTAAAAAGTAATCTATATATCTATATATCTGTGCGAAAGAAGGTTGCGAATTTGTATATAATTATAATTTTTTCACAATAATATTTGCTGAATTTATTATTCTAAATATCATTGCACAAATGTGCCTTAATCGTAATGTTTAATTATAATTAATTAATTGATATTTTATGATAAGGAAAATTTTGATGACGGCATGACCCTGACCAGGGATATCCTCACGTATTGATTAAAGGATTAAACAAGCTAATGGGCCATTATATGCACGGCACAGAACATTTACATTTAATGTTTATGGACTTCTGATACTATGTAAGTATTATTGACAGAGTACTCAAATCTGACCTCTGTTCTCGAGTAGTTAAGGCATTGTATCTTCTATGACCTTAAGCTACCGGATTTCAAGTCTTATTTCAATTTTTTTTATTGGATACAATGAATCCTTTTACACGTGCTATATAGCCTCATACATTATAATCAAACGCGCTACCTCAATAAAACATTAATTTATTAATCTTGCCAACAGTTTTATAGTTTGTTTATTTGATGTTCTTATTATTTTAATTATAATATATAAACATGACACGTTAAATTTAATAAACTAATTAACTAAACACTAATCATAGTTAATCTACCTATATAATTCTCTAAAAACGCAAAGCATACCAAGACCGTTCTTCGTATGTATCAATATTATCTGCCAGCTGTAGCATGGTGCTAAACGATGTACAAGGCTTTGACACTAGGTAATCCTATCCGAAGCTGAATTCTTGTTGAAGTTTATAAACCATTTTATGACCTCCTAGGTAAGTGATGAGTTGGTCTATTTTTTGGTCCGTGATTCCTTTTTCAACACTTGCACTATATTCGCAACGCGATTGATAAATTTATCTAAGCAGTTCTTACTAGTTATGTGCGAAGACTTTATTTCAGACTTTCTTTTCTAACCTTTGTCTCTCTCTTACCCGCAACTCCATAAAAAAACCGCTGCTCTTCCTTTACTGTCACACAACCAGGAACTGTGCGTCAATCAGCAAATTACGTGTGGAACACATGTTTAGCAACGCTGCCACCGCTGGGCCCCAATAGGGGGCCAATATTCACAAAATGCTCACTTGACAGCGTAGATCCGTGCAGGGGCGGAGAAAGAATACTAACCTCTGTAGCCGGGGTCGGCCTGTCGTAAAAGGCGACAAAACAACCCACCCTAGCTACGTGGTAGGGCCTCAAGCCCGTCTGGATGGCGACCACCTTTGGTCTTATGTATGCCGCCATAATAACCTTGCGTTGTGTTCCGGCATTAGTGACCCAAGTTCCTGTACCCTTATGGGACAGCAGCGTGTTCGCGATGCCACTGGCGTTGCAAACACCTATAGGCGACGGTACCTAACTGCTAAATTCTAAGCGAGCTGTCAGCCTGTCTGCTGTTCTACGCAATAAAAAAAAAAAAAGATGTTGATACGCGTATTTATGGACTCACTATCAGGGATACCGAAGACCGTACAAAGTGGGGAAGAAAAAGTTGGAAAGGAGACCTACGGCTTAGAAGCAGAAGTTTGGATTTCAATCGAGTTGTAACAAGTTTGTAACTAAGATGATATAAGTCCAGAAGGTTGTGACTAAGATGATGATATAAGTCCAGAAGGTTGTAACTAAGATGATGATATAAGTCCAGAAATAAAATTAAACGTCTACACTATCGCTATATCTGTTATATTTTAGAAGCCAGTTGATCGTATAACAAAACAAAACTAAACACAACAAACATATATTTCATTACAGAGTGTTAATAAGTTTGTCGATCGCTCCCGCTATTAACTGGTACCATAAAACAGTAGCTGTTTATAACCATAGTGTGGATGGAATAATTCCTGAAACGTGATCTATGACTAACTTCTTTGTATGGTGAGTAACGGATATTGAAGCTGTTTTAAGATGGTATGCATTATTGCATTCGGATGAAGTTTGTATTTAGATGTAAATCAGAAACTTTCTTCTTTCTTTAAATATAAAATTTTATTGTATTAAATGTACTCAATTTGTTTGTATAATAAACCGATTTCCAAAATACAGGCTGTGCCTAGTTTGTTACCGAACTGTTGTAACTATTTTGTTAAATATATTTATTTGATTTGAGTTTTTTTTTTTTATTTGATTTAATTATGTTTATAAAAAAATTACTTTGATAGGATTTAAAACCGATTGCTGAAAGTAATAGTCAACATTGATCAAAATAAAGAGTTAAAACCGTTAATAAGTATTTTCAATGATAGCTGATTCACAGTTCACACGTGGAGTTCAAGGCTAGAAGCCCGGGTACCCAGTGTGGACCGGGTGGAGCTGGAAGCGGCTGTATTATTGCTCAAAGCCAATAGCACTGCCCACGACGCCCTGGAGTCCCGATTGACATGGCTCTTCAGCAACTGTCTGGCCCAGAGCCGCTTCTTCAGGGAGTGGAAGACAGGTTGTTTCTTATCCAGAAGCCGTTATGACCAGTGGACTCACCGTCCGCCTACCGGCGGTCAGTACTGCTGGACGAGGTGAGCAAGCTTTTCGAGAGAGTGCTTGCAGACCGCCTTGTTCAGCACCTCACTACGTGACGTCAGCGATGAGGATACGGCGCTCCACACTCTCCAAGTGTACCCCGCATGGGCATCGGAGCGCCGAAACCTCGTCGCCACTATTAGTCCTAACCTCTCACTCCCGGCCATCATTCTAGCGATGGTTGGGAGCCAAGCCCGATGGGATGCCGTCATCTCCTTATGCGAGACATTCATGTCTGCGAAGGGGGCAGAGGAAAGGGAGAATGAGCGCGCTAGGCTTCCTTCCCGTTCACGCAGGGCTACTCGTTGCCGGAGATTAGCGACAGACCTACGGTCGCGGGTACGGCCCCCTGGGAAAGGGCATTAGCCCGCATACATTTGGCCAAAAGAGGCTCAACGGCTCACCTCTACATAAGAAAGAAGATGCAAGGGTTATCACCCCACCCCCTCCCCCCTTGGTTTTGAAGAGTCCCGCGAAAGTAGGCCGGTATGAATCGGGGTCGCGTCCCGCAGCCTCGGCACTAAAGGCGTTTGAAGGAACACCAGTGTAGGCATGCATTTATTTATCTATCTTCATTCAACGCTTGCCCGTATGGGCTATATAGTTTTTGTCGTAAATGGGCGCTATTCGAATTTTCTTTCGAATATAAAGACGTCACAAAAAGTTAGTAGGCAGATCCATGTAAAATGAAAAAGTATTCTTGTTCAACAGTATAAACTATAAAAGACGTGGCGCTATTTTTTCTGTGTTAACATTAGGTAACAACCTTTGAAGAAAATATTGCGATATCGTTAAGGTAAATTAAAAGAAAAGGTAAACTTACAAAACATACGTAAACACTAAACGCTAAATTCGTATTTTTTCATAAAAATAAAATTCTTATTTAAGCTGTTTTAATCCGTGTAATAGAGACATATCCATAGACTATAAATTCCAAAGAAGTAATAAAACTACCTTAAATATGCATATTATGAATAAGCGCGTAGGAATGCGATGAACAACGTGCTTCTTTGAATGGACTCATTTAATATTACCGAAAATATTATAAAAAACGTGGGTTAATAATTATAAATGTTTTTAGTCAGTTATCGGCTACGCCGTCATTTTCCATCAGTCAAAAAAGGTTACTAACGGATTGCACCTTCTTTTGTATTAAAAGTACACAAAAAAGAGTTCCAACTCCACGAGTGCATGCTTAGGCAGATTTTTTTCTTAAGTGCGTAATATGATTTCCACATACTGATGGTGAACAAAAACATCGTGAGGAAACCTGCATACAGAGATCACTATATGCAACCTACCAATCCGCCTTAGATTAGAGTGGTAGGTAAAAAAGCCGTCCTCTAAGGGGAGCCGAACCGCATGAAAGATAAAGTCGAACGGGGTGAAAGATAATTTTTAGGTAAATAAAATTTTAGTAAGATTGGGTACTGAAAAAAAATTAATAAAACTAAATGAATAATTCACGCGCAATCAAAATAACAAAGTCAAGAATAATAAACAAGTTTATTAACTCTCCATATTTTTATAGTTTCCTCGCATAAAGTATACACAAAAATCGGATAACACAAAGTTTTCTGTCAAGAAAACATAAACAACTGAAGTCTGCAAAATATCGTAAACTTAGTAATAAATTAACAGGTAATAAAACATTTATTTTGGCGTCTTAAATATTTTTTTATGAAACCGATACCTCTTATAGTTCTTTCGGTACGATAATTAATTTTAGCTCGGTTGTGAACGATCGTTATCGACTGTTTCTGTGAACATAACTTACATTTAAACATAACTAAATTAAAAATATTGTGTGATACTTAACGCTTACTTAGTGTCTGAAACGATATCTTTAGTTTGGCTTCGGCAGTTCGTGTTTTGTGACCAGGTACTCGTATAGACTTTTACTGCAAAAGAGGAAATTTCTGTGTATTTCAAATATAAAAGTAACATATTGTACCGAAAGGCATTTAGGGCACGTCCTCGACACCGGTAAGCAAATAACCTTTAGTCCCGTTTTATTATGTGCATCTGTCTAAAACAGAAATTTTATTTCTCGCAATAACTGTGTTTTATTCCTTGATGTGGTTTTGAAAAAATTTGGCACGTGCTTACCCCGCTCTTTTATGTTTTTCGACAATATATTATTTATGTATATCGTATTCACAAAATATACATGTATCTATGGACAGAGGAGTACGCAAAAAATAGCTACTAAAAAGCTGTTGAAATATTTTGAAATAAAATGGTGAGAAACTTGTAAAAGTTTTAATGCATATAACCATGAGTTCAAAATTATTAATTCAAAGCTATAAATTATATTAATATTTATTCCAAGCTAGTTACACATTATTCATCTAAATTCAATTCAAACAGTAAATATTTTTTATCAAGAATTTGTAATCTCTTCCCAATACCCTTATGGGACAACAGCTTGCTCGCGATGCCACTGGCGTTGCAAACACCCATAGACGATGCGGTAACTGCAAAATTCTAAGCGGGCCGTCAGCCTATCTGCTGTCCTACAGCAATAAAAAAAATAGTGAGTAAGTATCTATCTAGTATAAAATATAAATCTAGTATAAAATTTATTTGAAAATAATTCTAAGTCAACACTGAAAATTATTAAATATTATTTTTATGCCCAATAAGTTAAGTAAGGTAAGATTGTATACTTTTTTTTTTGGTCTCGGGGAAAAACCTCTCTTGACGGGTTCCCCCGGCCCGGGGGTACCGAGGGATATGTGGAACTCCGGAAAGATGATTGGCCATCCGACTACCCACTAAAAAACCCCGCTGTTCTCCTATCGCCTACGCCCGGGCCCACGGATATATGGCCCGCCGATCTCGTGGCCGGCGCCGGTCCGCCCTTTGTCTTGAGGCGGGCCCCTTCTAAAGTGTTGGCGCCAGGGGGTCAGGGTTTCGTCCCCCCGGCGCTCTCCTAACAACTCTAGGAATTGAGGGGGGCCGCGGAACAGCACGCAGCCGTCACCCTCGCGGCAATAGTGCGGGCGGCGGGTCCTCCCCCGAGGGGCCGCCCGCGGCCGCTTTTTAAGGCGGCCGGAGGTCGTAACTTGCCCTCCGGCGCCACCGACGTGGCCTGCGTTGGCGGGAGGGGAGTGTGGTGGTCGACTCCCGCTCCCGCTCCGCCGCCTCCTTTGCGGACATGACTGCCTCGCAGAAGGAGGCGACAGCCGTCCATCCAGGATCGCCCCCGACCATGGACAGAACCAGGGCCGGGAGCGACAGGTCCACGCCGATTTGGGCGACGAGGGCGCGACGCTCCTCGCGCCACGCAGGGCACACGGCGACAGTGTGGTCAACCGTGTCCTCCTCGTCGCCCGCGCCACAGTGGTGGCACCCCGACGTCATCTCCCGCCCTATGCGACACAGGTACCTCCCGAAGCAACCGTGCCCTGAGAGGACCTGCGTCAGGCGGAAGGTCAGGGCGCCGTGGCGCCTTTCCAGCCATTCGGCCAGGACGGGCCTCACCGCTTCGATGGTGGCGAGGCCCGTGCTGGGGTGCGCGAGGCGCTCCTTCCACTCCACCATGAGCACCTCGTCGCGTAGCTCCGCCCGCTTTACCTCAACCTCAACTTCGCGAGGCGCGGGGCGAGAGCCACGCTCGGCCGCGTCCCGGCGCCACCGGTATAATAGCGCCAGGACCCGGGCCTCGAGGTCCCATGGTGGGGATCCGGCCAGCAGGGAGGCCGGTTCGAAGGACACCGTGCGGTATCCCCTAATCGCCCTGACGGCCAGGACGCGCTGCGGCCTGCGTAACAGCGCCGTCGTTTTGGCCGTCAGGCGATCCGCCCAGATTGGGGCCCCGTAAAGGACCATCGACCGCACGGTTCCCTCGAAGAGTCTGCGGCACACTGCGCCCGGCCCGCCAACGTTCGGCAACAAACGGGAGAGTCCCGCCGCCGCCCGAACTAGCCTCGGCGCCAGGCGCTCGAAGTGCGCCGCAAAGTTCCATCGCCCGTCGAGCACCAGTCCGAGGTAATTCATGGACGGCCCGACGGCGATGCGGACGCCTCCCACCGTTATGCTCAGGCCCGGTGGCGGCCTCTGGCGGGGCCCGTAGAATACTCCAGGCCGAGTCGCCGGATTCTAGCTACCATTTGCGGCACGCCTGGCGAGGGTTCCTCCCGCGCGCTGTGACAATCGTGTCGTCGGCGTATCAGATGACGCCGACGCCGGGGAGGAGCACCCCCCTCAGGACCCAGTCGTATGCGATGTTCCACAGCAGAGGGCCCAAGACCGACCCCTGCGGAACACCGCACAAGATTGTATACTCACATAATTGAAATTAATCGAAAAAAACATGATTTTTACTACGACTTAGCTCGTAATTAATTATTATTTTTGATAAAATTTGTTTTTAAACAAAATAAAGTAATGATGAAAACTTAAGTAGGTTTTTATTACATCTCTAGACGTTCTTAGTTATTGATCACAAAGTTTTGGTATAACTATCAGTACAACTATTTCGGTTTAAAATCCGACAAAATTTTACGAAGTGCTAGCCACTATTCGAATTACGGATCCATGGAGTTTGGCTCTCGACCATCGCTTGAAGAATGACATTTACTTTTTGAGTATCGGCACGAGCAGGCGTCGGATACGGGTACTTTCTGGGAATAGTTGCCTCGAGCGGTAACTGTATCAGAGGTGCTCAGAAGGGTCATCAGACGAAATGCTAATACTGTGGCTACAACATCGAAGATCGAATATAACATTTGATAGCCACGTAGTTTACTATATTTATTTGGAGATCGTGCGTATTTAAAAAATAAGTTTACAATTTATATTTTATAAAAACAAATTTAAACATAATATTTTGGGTGAGCCCACTACTAATTACAAACTTTGAATCTTCGTAGGCTTTGGCTAATAAAAATTGGTCATCCACAAACTAGTAATTTTAATGTGTGGAGTATTTCTCGATGTTTGTGGAAAGTTTATATTGAAAAGTTAATCTATGTGAATATTATAGACTAATTTGTGAAAAGTGTTTTAATATTATTAATATAAGTTAAGAAATAATCTCATGGAAAATACCATCTATTAGACCGGTTATTTAATATTTGGTAAATTACAAAGTGATCTGAAAATACCTCTTATTCGTCTTATGAATGCAAAAACTCGATTATATTCAAAACTTGCACTTCAGAGTTCAACGTCAACGCTTCAAATGACGTCGGTGCCAAGTAAATAGGTAACATGCCCAGGGGTCATGTTACCAGCCGCAGGCGGCCGGGGTTGGCCTGTCGTAAAAGGCGACAAAACAATCCTAGCTACGTGGTAGGGCCACAAACTCGTCTGGATAGCGACCCCTGGTGTATAAGTATGCCACCATAATAACCTTGTGTCCAGCTTCCTGTACATCTAAAGGATAGCAGCGTACTCGCGGTACCCCTGGTATCGCAAACATCCATAGGCGATGGTAATTGCTTACTATTAGGTCAGCCTGTCTGCTGTCCCACATCATTCAAAAGAAAAAACTGGTCTGGAAAATAAAATGGCGCTTTTAATGTTTTTGTGTGTCTGTAATTTGATTACTATTGTATAAGAAATAATCCGTATAAAAAAAAACTTTTTTATATTATTGGTGGGATAGTCCAACTCTTATGGCTGTATCCAGCTATAATAACGACCATGACTCATTAACATCATTGTACGAGTATGTTGCAAGTAATTAATTTAGCGAACTTAAATGATGCAAGTATCTTTAGTATCTAGATTTGTACAATAAAGACATTAAGGGTTTTTTTTTGTTTATATAAATATTTGTTCATTTGCTTAAGGACTGTGGATGACAAGTTTCAAAAATAGAACAATAATAAAAAAATTGAATACAAAAAAGGTTTGCTTTGATCGAAAACAATCATAAACTGTTTGTTCTAATATTTTCCTCCAAATATCTATTTAAAATAAACTGTAGCTTTATTGTACCTATCTCACGTAAACCGATAGATAGAGAGGTAGAAAAGTCATTATTGTACAAAAAAAAGGTGTAAAAAATTTAAAACAGGATAGCACGAAGAACGGTAAGACCGTCGCCAAAAAGTTATCATTGTAATAAATGATCCTTGTAATGATCCTTGTAATAATACCTTATCGCTTAATATTTAATTTACACGTCTATTTCACTATTAGCTATATTTAACTGGGGAGTCTTAAAAGATATCTAATGAATTACTGTTATTGCTAATTTAAAATCAGCAAAGGGATGACACTACTCTATTTATCCCTTTGGGATCGAGGGAGGGGGTCTGAGCCCTCCCAGAGGTAAGTCAGGCGGTAGTCCTTTGTGGATAAGGCCTTTAAACAAGTTTTATTTTTATCAACTTCTTGGTATCTTTTTGATTATGGATATAGATCTTTTTAAACGTTTGAAATCTGAAAATATAACCCATTTCAAGACTATACTACAATTTAGATAAGTTATTATAAAACATACTCCATTAATAATAGTGTTTATAAAGATAATACAAATCAACTGTCATTATCATGTATTATAATGGATCATTATCGTTTATTTTAGTTTATTGGAATTTTTATTGGTGTCGCTCATATATATGTGTAGAGTTTAAAAATAGTTGTGTGAAATTGGAATACTTTGTAAACTATGTTGTAGTTGCCCATTAATTACTACCTTTTATTGTCACTGTTGTAGTGTGTGGTGTCGCACCAGAATAGCACCACCCCATCTCCTCCCTTGGGTGTCGTAAGAGACGACTAAGGGATAGAAAGAACGGAGGATGGGCAGCAGCATCTTTCCGTGAGAGCATCACCAACTGCGAATACTGCGATCGCCAACCCGCCTGCCAAGCGTGGCGATTATGGCAAAACCCCCCCCCTAAAATGACAGATACACACAGGCTCCGGCCCCTAGTCCCCGGCGGCCCCGTTCGTGGTGGTCACGGTAGCAGCCACATAAGCGACGGGGCAGGGGGTGCGAAGAATCCCCGGGTTCGGATTCGCTACCAAGAACGACGACCTTTGGCCCTGGCAACATACAATGTCAAGACACTGCGGACCAACGAGAAGTTGGAGGAACTGGAGGAAGTTTTGAGCAGACTGCGATGGGATGTTGTGGGGTTATCTGAAGTCCGAAGACAGGGAGAGGACTCAATAATCCTAAATTCCGGAAATCTGCTCTACTTCCGGGAGGGCGACCAACTGTCCCAAGGTGGTGTCGGGTTTCTCGTTCACAAGTCTCTTGTGAACAACGTTACTGAGGTGGGGAGTGTTTCGACTAGGGTAGCGTACCTAATACTCAAAATTACCAAACGGTATTCGTTGAAGGTCATTCAGGTTTACGCTCCGACTTCGACACATCCTGACGAAGAGGTGGAAGCCATGTATGAGGACATCTCAACAGCCATCCACACTTCTAAAACCCACTTTAACGTTGTCATGGGAGACTTCAACGCAAAATTGGGGAAACGTAGCGGCGATGAGTTGAGAGTGGGGCAATTTGGGTTCGGAAATCGGAACACCCGAGGCCAGATGCTGGCCGACTTCATGGAGAAGGAGGACCTGTATATGATGAACTCCTTCTTCATGAAGCCAGAACAACGCAAATGGACTTGGATTAGTCCCGATGGTGCCACCAAAAATGAGATTGACTTCATTATGTCGACCAAAAGACAGATATTCAATGATGTCTCTGTGATCAATTCGGTGAAAACTGGGAGTGATCACCGCTTAGTAAGAGGCACATTGAATATCAATCCAAAATTGGAGAGGTCTCGACTGGTGAAGTCTACGCTCCGACCTGCACCCATACAGATCCAAAACCCGGTAAACTTTCAACTCGAATTGCAAAACCGCTTCGAATGCCTCGGTGACTGCGTTGACGTGGACGAGTATAATAACAGGTTCGTGGAAGCTGTTCAAACGGCCGGGTCTAAATTCTTCAAGGCCAGCCGTTCAAAAAGAACCGGAAAAATCTCAGATTCTACTCTCAAATTGATGGATGTGAGACGTCAAATGACCCTTCAGTCCCCGGACGATGCTTCCCAGTATAGGCAGCTAAATAGACAGATCTCCAAGTCCTTGACTCGCGATATCCGCCGCCATAACACAGACTGTGTAAAGGCGGCTATAGAGCGTAACAAGGGCTCTAAAGTATTCGCACGAGACTTGTCTATTGGGCAGAGCCAACTGACGAAGCTGAAGACCGACGACGGCAGGGTCGTTTCGTCTAAACCCGAACTTTTGAGGGAAGTCGAGAAGTTCTACGGACAGCTATACACGACCACACGGGCACCTGTTAACAACAAGGCTAAAGACCCAAGAGCCAAATTAACCCGACACTACACCGTAGATATCCCAGACGTCAGTCTGTACGAGATTAGTGTGGCCCTTAAACAGCTTAAAAACAACAAGGCGCCGGGTGATGATGGAATTACAGCCGAGCTTCTGAGAGCTGGTGGTACTCCTGTGCTTAAAATCCTCCAGAAGCTATTTAATTCCGTCATCCTCGATGGCAAAACGCCGCAGGCCTGGCACGGAAGTATAGTGGTGCTGTTCTTCAAAAAGGGCGACAAAACCCTTTTGAAGAACTTTAGACCGATATCACTTCTGAGCCATGTTTACAAGCTGTTTTCAAGGGTCATCACGAATCGTCTCGCGCGCAGATTTGACGACTTCCAGCCTCCCGAACAAGCCGGATTCCGAAAAGGTTTTAGCACCATAGACCACATACATACGCTGCGGCAGGTTATACAGAAGACGGAGGAGTATAACCAGCCACTATGCTTGGCGTTCGTGGACTATGAGAAAGCCTTTGATTCGATCGAGACCTGGGCGGTGCTTCAGTCTCTCCAGAGGTGCCACATTGATTATCGATACATCAAAGCGTTGAAGTGTTTGTATGAAAACGCCACCATGTCAGTCCGTCTCCAGGATCAGAACTCGAAGCCTATCCGACTGCAGCGGGGAGTCAGACAAGGCGATGTCATATCGCCGATGCTGTTCACTGCTGCGTTGGAAGATGTCTTCAAGCTTCTGGACTGGAACGGACTGGGCATCAACATTAACGGTGAGTACATCACTCACCTTAGATTCGCAGATGATATCGTAATCATGGCTGAAACCATGGAAGACTTAAGCCATATGCTTGATGGCCTCAATACAGCTTCCCAAGGAGTAGGTCTCAAAATGAACATGGACAAGACGAAAATCATGTCTAATGTCCATGTCGCACCTACCCCCGTAACAGTTGGGAAGTGTACTTTCGAAATTGTTGACGAATACGTCTACTTGGGTCAAACGATCCAGTTAGGCAGGTCCAATTTCGCGAAAGAGGTCACTCGTCGAATCCAACTCGGATGGGCAGCGTTCGGGAAGCTCCGTAAAATCTTTTCGTCCCAAATACCGCAGTGTCTCAAGACGAAGGTTTTTAACCAATGTGTGTTGCCAGTGATGACATACGGAACGCAGACGTGGTCGCTAACTATGGGCCTTATGAGAAAGCTCATGGTCGCTCAGAGAGCAATGGAGAGGGCTATGCTCGGAGTTTCCCTGCGAGATCGAATCAGAAATGAGGAGATTCGCAGGAGAACCAAAGTAACCGACATAGCCCGGATGATTGCAAAACTGAAGTGGCAGTGGGCTGGGCACATAGCTCGAAGGACTGATGGCCGTTGGGGCAGAAAAGTCCTCGAATGGCGACCGCGTACCGGAAGACGCAGTGTTGGTAGGCCCCCCACAAGATGGACCGATGATCTGGTCAAGATCGCCGGGATAGGTTGGATGAGGGCAGCGCAGGACCGATCATCGTGGAGATCTTTGGGGGAGGCCTTTGTCCAGCAGTGGGCGTCTTCCGGCTGAAATGATGATGATAGATCTTTTTAATAACTAAGTTATCTAGACTAGATCATTCAAGACTGATATATTTGAGCGAAGCGCGCTCGGATAATTGATAGTTGGAGATTAACTCTCGGGATACATTAAGAACTTTAGAAGTACTTTCAAGTAAATTAGTTTTTAATTTTAGTGTATATTTTTAAGAATCCCAGTGTTTTCTTGCGGAAGAAAAACTAAAATGAAAAAGAAAACTTAACTGCAATCTTGAAAGGGATGTACTGAGGGACCGTAACGCGGGCTCTGACGGTAGAGCTAGTCCAGAAATTTCAAGTTGTGAGCTATAAAGCGAGATATGTTGATTGTTTTTCTTATAGACAAAATTCGAAAAGAGAACATCCGCAAAGAACCAAAATGAACAAAATAGTTAAGAAAATATACAATTATATGTGGCAATAAGCCGGTTACATCTGACGCAGCACTTATATGGCGAGGCCAAAAATACTACGATCTCCGGCCGCCGTAAAAAGCGGCCGCGGGCGGCCCCTCGGGGGAGGACCCGCCGCCAGCACAATTGCCGCAAGGGTGAGGGCTGCCTGCTGTCCCGCGGCCCCCCTCAACTCCTAGAGTTATTACAGAAGAGCGCCAGGAGGATGAAAGCCCCTGGCGCCAACACATAAGAAGAGGCCTGCCTTAAGACAAAGGGCGGGCCGGCGCCGGCCCGGGCCACGAAATCGGCAGGCCATAATCCGTAGGCCCGGGCGTAGGCGATAGGAGAACAGCGAGGTTTTTAGTGGGTAGTCGGATGTTCGAACATCTTTTCCGGAGTCCCACATATCTCTCGGTCCTCCCGGGCCGGGGGAACCCGTCAAGAGAGGTTTTTCCCTGAGAGCAAAAAAAAAGGCCAAAAAGATACTGGATTAGAGATCACGTTTCGGTAAAAGTAGGAGAGAACGCTTTCCAGTTTAATGGGCTAATGCTCTGCGCAAGATTTCCAGCCAAAGCTGGATGGGAAAGATACTATTTGTGATGCAAATTAAATAATTCTAACATCCAGAGTGGAATACAATTAACTGACTGAGAGTTACTGAGTTCTGTCATCCAAGCCAATAGAAACTATGATTTTGTGGATTTACAGAATTATACTTAACCGCAGACCCGTACCCCGTTAGGTAAGCGCGAAAACATGTATAATACGCCGGATTTTTAACATTTTACTTTCTTGGACTAAGATGGCACTGGATTAAATAAATTTGACATTGTTATTCGTACAGGGGAACTGCCGACAATCTCTCTAATCTCGAAAAGGAAACTTAGCACAATAGCCGTTGTTGAGGTTGAGTCGTAAAGCTTAAAAGTTAGACAGCTTATAAAATAGTTACTCATAATGTCCTAAAAGGATGATGCAGGTTTCGTCATAATTTTTTTTCTTTGCTATCATTACATGACAATTATGTTATAATCACATTAGTTGAGAAAACTACCTAAACAGAGTATATCTTGTAAATCAATCCCGTCGAGGTCACGGGTTCGACTCCCGTCACGCATTATTATACAATATGAATTTATTTACAAATAAAAGTATAGAAGTATTATACCAGTTGTCTAGTATCCATAACACAAGTAATATGCTACTTACTTTGGAAGACGTTTACTATATGACGCTGTTTGAATCGTCCCTGATTAATATGAGTATTTTATACATGAAAAACAACTAAATACTTAATAATATTAAAAAATCTAAGCAGAGCACCTAGCTCGGCAGCGCTTATTCAAATCGTGATAAAAAATTAAATACTAATAATTACTAATTATTACTCTTTCAGTGCATAGTGTTGTCTTGTTTGTTTAAGAACTCAAAAATATTATCATATAATACATATAATACATATACACTAGTTACAAATAGTATATAGATATCACAACAACAAACTTTCCCAAAAAAAGTATAATTTCTGGGTCAGTGACTACGTCCCCTTCTATTTTCATATTTGTGCCTTGGATTCCACACGTAACAAAATATTTATAGATTCTACGTACTTGTAAGGTTTGTTTTGTTCCGTTAAAATGTATGTAAAAAATAGGAATAATATACGAGAGGTGTTCTATAAATAGTGATAATGCGATAAATTCTCCTTGGAAAGAAAAAAGATAAATACTGGCATTAGATATAATAATAATAAAAGCAATCAATTCTCTTTTGTTTTTTAAAATATAAGTCATTTGTTAGCGTCGTGTCGGAACGTGTTCTTAAAAATGGATAAAAATGCTTACTACAGAGCTGATAAATCAAGACTTGAGAGCAACATTAGGGGTTCATGCTCCTCCATGTCCTACGGTTGCGCATTGGTGTGCTGAGTTCAAGCGAGGAAGAACTTCCATTAACGACGACCCCCGCACGGGACGCCCTACATCGGTAGACTGAACAAATGATTAAAAAAGTTGAAAACATTGTCTTGGCGGATTGTCCTGTAACTGTTTGTAGTATAACAGAAGAAATAAAGATTTCTATAGGAAGTATCCATAATATTATACATTTGGGTATGAAAAAAGTGTCAGCGCGCTGTGTGCCCAGAATGCTTTCTGACGCGCAGAAACAAACGAGACAGAATTTCACAGAGCTGTTTAGGTTTGTTACAACAAGATCTTGAACGATTTTTGGCTCGATTCATAACTATGAATGTAACATGACTTCCTCATTATGAGCTGGAAACGAAAATAATAGTCCATGACTTGAAAGAGACCGTCATCTCCAACTCCGAAGAAATTTAAGGTGATTCAATCCGGTAAGGCGGTAAGATCGTGAGCTGTTTTTTCTAGGACAGCCAAGGGGTGGTAATCATGGAGCCACTATTACGAGGACTTTGTACGCAGGACAAATAACAAAGTTGCATGAAAGGGAAATACGCAAGCAATGGCATGGCAAACTCGCTAAAGTTGTTTTGTTTCACCATGATAACGCCCCCGCGCACAAGTCCAGATTTGATATGGCTGCCATTCAAGAACTTTGCTTTGAATTAATGGAACATCCTCCATATTCACCGGACTTAGCTTCTAGTGATTTCTACCTATTTCCGTGGTTAAAGGAACGTCTCAGAGGCAATAAATTTGAAGATGAAGAGGCAGTAGTCGCCGCGGTACACGATTTTTAAGGGATGAAGAATAAGACTTTTTTTAAAAAGATTTTCGCTTTAGTAAAAAAGATATACAAGGTGTTCATACCTTAAAAGTGACTAAGTAGAAAAATAAAAAAAATATAACAAAAGATAATTGCGTCATACTCACTGTCACTCTTCATTGAACACACCTAGTAAGTGACATGAATGAAGTCAAACTATATAAGTTTAAAAACAAAACTATTTTTAGCGAAAACAAAATTATTTTCTAATAAGATCTGACTTCAATATATTTAAGTTTTAAATACTATAAATAAAATAAGAGTTTAGGTCATTTTTAATTTTGGTAAAGTGGTAATAAGTCTCACAAAAAAGATTGATTATAGTTTACTCCAAATATTTTTCACTCGTAGCGGGTCTTTGAGATATCCGATTCGATGCCTCGTTCAAATTAAAAAGACAAAATTGATGTCTTTTTTCCAACTTCTTCGTTTACTTTATATTAATTAGCGGTGTCAAATAACAATGCCTGACGTGGACAGACGTGAAATGACGGATATTTGTTATAAAATATTAGTTATAAGTGGACGAATTTAAATTTTTAAGATCAGTATTCCTGGGATAAAGGCATCAGACTACGCACCTGTAGTTGACCACTGACACATAAAAACTGATAAAATAAGAATTTATGGCATATTTTTAAACTAATTCCAAATTAAATAGTCGATGTTACCATCTTCGTAGTCTTCGAACTGTGCAAAGTAAGTATCCTCTGCATTTTAATATTCCAAATAATCACCAAATATTTGACGATTGACGCCATGTAAAAGTATAATTGGTATTTGCTTAACATTTTTTTAAGGATTGCAAAACTTTAAAGTTCAATGTTAGCAACTTATTGACCTCAATGATAGTAATTTTTTGGTTTTACTATTTGTTTAGGGTTAATTAAAGTAACGAGGTATCTGAAAAACGAATATATATTTACAAAATCGACCTAGTGGGATGGTCCGTTACTGATTCAAATCTATCATGATTTTCTAGTAATTGACCGGAATAACCAACTTTTGATAAAATTGTCTGCTATGTGAATATACTATGCAAAATAATATATTGAGGTCAAGTAAATTTAGTTTTACAATTCGTTACTTTTATTTAGTATTTGATCACCTTTTTAAGATATCACCACCTTGTCTGAGAAATAGTGCACATTTCTGAACTATACTGAAGCTGCAATGCTCTCAACCGTGAATGATGTTCGATAAGACGGGTTTCATAAGTAAAATCTGTCTAATTATGACTCGGAAGCTTTGCTGAGGAGAAAACGTGAATGAGTCAGAAAATGATACTGACCAATAATATAACATTATAAGTCTGGAACCGCTCCATAAATTAGATAATCAGTAAAAGCATCAAGATCAGCAAATTTAAATACAAAAATAATTTTTATTTTATGGACTAAATCATTACAATCTGATATTGAAATATAGTAATTGCTCTTATAAAGGAAAAAGACCAGTTCAACAGTAAATATTCCAGAGACATTATTTTGTACGAGTATAATTTTATGCTATTTTCCTATTATTTATATGAACTAAAACGCCAAGTGACCAATTTGTTTTTTATTTAACAAATAACCGTAAACATCTAGATGGTCATCTACTGGTGCAAAATTATGTTCAACTACTGAACCTCTAATGTTAGTTTTTTATTTTATTTTATATTTTATTCAATCAATATACAGGGAAAAACACTAGTTTAATTTCATTAAAACTTTCGTATATTTCACAAAAATAAACGCTAATTGAATTTCGGGTGCAAATTAAGTGTAAATATAATGTTTAACATTAAAAAAAGAAATTCTGTACCCTTTACTGGTCCACTACTGGTGCTCCTTATTATTTACAAATGAATTTATGAATATTGATTTTATTACTTTCTAAGTTCTAGCTGCATTTATAAGAGCCGAAAATTGAAAATATTTATTTGGTAATTTACAATATTTCGATATTGGTTTAAAATATATTTTCTGAATATATTCAAAAATAACTGAAATATTTATTACGACGTTATTTTGTTTACGAGTGTAATAATATGCTATTATAATATCTACAAAAGTAAAATAAACTTTTGGAGTCATCTTATATAATAGTTATTAGAACTTTTTTCCATGCTTATAGAAAATCATATGTGGTATGTATACATTTATGCTCTTAAATCCCGGTTGCGTCAAAATTTCTACTTCTGATCCCCAGATCCACGGTTTAATATTGTTACAGGAAAAACTAAATATACTGCTTATCCGTGATTTTAGTTATTCTTACCAATAGAAAATATAATAGATATAGCGAAACTTGATTGTTTTATTTCTAAATTCCTAGCTATAGACCCCAGACTGTCAAATTCGTTTTTAAAATTGAATTTAGCTTCGCAAATCTCAAAATCTCACATTAAAAATAAATTAATGATATTACGTGAAAACAAAAGCAATAAAATAAAAAAATGCTTAAGCAAATGGGAGTTTGAGATGCAACAACCCGATGAACTATTTAAGTTCAAAATGTATTTTTTCATCATTTTTTATTTATTTTCTCATATTCATACCAGTTCCTTGTAAAATTGTTGAAATCAAGGCAAAAATTAACTAATTAAAAATAATAAATTAAACCTTTATTTTATACGTTGCCCCGGAATTTCCCGATAGCCCTATATCTGCTAAATAGATAGATAGATAACTATTGTATACTCAATTTATCTACAAACATAGAAGTTCTTACAAATAATACACAATAGGCGGCCTTATCGCTTATAGCGATCTCTTACAGGCAACCTTTTATCTAGATATATTTTATTATTAAAAGGAGTCTGGTGATGTAGGTGTAGCGTCTTGAGTTCTAGTATCTATGCTTATTATTTACTTCTTCATATACATAATTTGTATTACATACTAAAAAATACATGTAATCATTACAATCAAATAATTCCCTTTATCACAAAAAAAAACAATCGAAAATAAATCTCCTTTATTATTTAATAAATTACTCTGTACCAAATAAAGGTGTTTTTGTAGTCTTGAAGTTATTTTAATCGAGCTGATAATTATATGTATAAATAGAAGTTTAATAGGTCAATATAAACAAACTTGTATTGTTATCTACTACAAAACGCTTCTTTACATTTTTTGAATAAACTTTTTATGCGGCAAACAAATCGAATATATTTTGGTTAAATTTTAACAATTAAACTATTTTAAATAAATAATTTTATCAACATACGGAGCTTCTTATTAATTAGATTTTTTTAAGGGGGGTAAGTATTGTCAACTTAATATTTATAGTACAATTAAATAGTTATTGGATTAAAAATCTTACTAACGTAATAAAGTTTGGCTTATAAAAATGTTCAAACCTCTTAAAAATTAATAACATTCTCATTTAAAACGGAATAATATAAATAATATGATAAAATATCTTAGTTTTATTGACATATATTAATTTTATACATATTTTAAATATATAATAAAAGTACTCACTCTTTCCACTCAGGAAAAATTCGACTATTTATAGCTCAAAAAGTTATTTAAAAAAACACCCGAACTCCGAAAACATCACAATAAAACTTTTTGCAATAAACTAAAAAAAATCAAAACTAGCTGGCAAACTAGAAAAAAATTAAGTCACATCATAAAACATATTGCTTATTTTAAATTTCTGTATTTGTAAAAAGTTTTTATTTTATATCGAATTGGCGCAAATGTGAAGCGCTTGTGTCGCGTTGGCGCGTTCGTCCACAGCCAAAGTTAGTCGACAAGTGAGGAATGTATGGACTATGGAGGCGCTCCCGAACGTTATCCCTTGCGATTTTTGCGATATCTCCAATTCTGTTAACGCATATGATACCAAGTTGGACTGACGGTATTGCATACTATCGATATCTGTTTCCTGAAAAAAAAATAATTGTAAAGCAATTTCGGCTGCCATCTTGGATTTAGTTATTTAATAATTATTTCAACCTAAACAAAAATATTGTAATGTTGATTGGATTTTAAACATCTACCATTTATAAATTGAAAGATTTTATAATCACAAAATTTCATATGAAGAAGGATACTCAAAATTATTTTAATATCTGATAGAGATATTTTCTTCGTACAGGACCGGAGTGGGCGCTGCGGAAGTAGCCCGCCCCTGCGGCCGTGGGTGGCCTGTCGTAAAAAGCGACAAACAACTTTAGCTGATAGGGCTAAAAGTTCGTATCGATGGCAACCACCCTTTGTCTCCAAATATGCCGCCATAATAACCTTGTGTTGTATTCTGGCATACATGACCAGGCTCCGGTTACCTTACGCAGATAGCAGCATGTTAGTGGTGAGGTACAGTAAATGGACCGTCAGCCTGTCTGCTATCTCACAGCAATAAAAAAGTGACTTTTAACAATTATCCTATTTCATCAGTGCTCCGATGGCAAACAAAATTGCCAATATGCACAATATTCGTTGAGGTTTGTGAAGCAAAATTGCGACTATTTAAACTCGCAGCGCGAAACTGTTTCATCGGCTTTTAGGTGATGCCTTATATATAGCCAATGATAAAGGTGATAGATTTAACATAAATAAATTAGTCAAATTTGTTATGCTCATCAAGAGACATTGCTCTGAAATTATTAATTTAGACGACATAAATGTATTGAAATATAATGTAGGGAGCTCTCACAAATGAAACCTGTTTGTAATATTTCTACCTATATTATAATTGATAAGTTTTATGAATGAACTACTGTATTAGAAAGAAAGTGTGTTATTTGTCAAAAATTAACAACGCATAACAAGATCGCATACTTAAAAACCAGCACACAAACTGACTGTTATATTTTTAACAAACGAGGCTGACATCTTAGCATTGTGTTGTGTCAGAATTACCGAAACAGCGCTGGTTTTCAGTGTCCCCCTCCCAATACTAATTACCTAATAGACCCAGCATTATTATAGCTATACTTTATAGTGGGTAATTTATATTAAGCAAAGCTCATTAATGTATTTTATAGATATTTTCAGTACACAATCTCCGAAACTAGATAATGCTATGTTATTAAACCTTCATCATACTTCTGAGATTTTACGACACTCTTTTACTTGATGTCATTGCACTCTAGTACATCTTTAAGAAAGCTTAAAAATGAACATTAGATGAAAAAAAAGATAATAGTAAGCTGATGCACACGATGACGTATGATAATCTATTATCGCTGCTCCATATCTTCTCTAGCTTAGATGTATATCCCATTACCCATCCAAGATTCGCGACCATAAATCACTTAAGGCAGATTACACTGTGAACGTTGGCTGATTTAAAAACAGAGGGTCCCACGGCGGATGTTTAAATAAACTCGCCAATTCGAGTTTGCAGCATTTAGGTTAAGTGCGTTATAACGTTCAGTGCATTCTTTAATTTCCCGGTTGTTAAATATTTAATTGTCACCATCAATGCGATTTTATCGTCGTATTAATAAACAAGAAGTATTTAATTGCCGGATATGTTTTGATCGATTTTTATTTCCAATGAAATATTTATATAACCTGGTAGCTCAGTGGTATTATTTCAGTGACCAATCTGAAGGTTTCGAGTTCAAATCCCACAGTGGCATGCACCGCTTGGATAGTTTTGCTCGTCTAAGTTTGAAATGAGATGTACCGATGGTAAAGGAAAACATCGTAAGGACACCTGCACACCGAAATCATCAGTATGCCGCTACTCCGCCAATCCGCCGTGGACAAGCATGACGGGTATAATGTGCGTTCCCGAAACCTGTGCGAGGCCCGAGTCCAGCAGTGGGACGTTATGGGCTGTTATTATTATTATTTATATAAGACACATTTATATATACAATTGATTTTGTTGAAGTGATAACTTCTTATGGGAGGGTAAACCGCTTCGTTACGTAACGCGTTACGGCGCCAGTCTGTCTGGCTTCTCTTTCTCTCACGCATACGACAGCGGTAGGCAGGCTCCTCCTCTCTCACTCTAACCCACAGCGCTAGATCTATTCGAACTGCGACTTCATTACAATGAAATACAGTAGTTTTTTTCTTTATAAAGAATCTACATTAGGGAATAATTTAATTTAATATAAATTTGAAACAGTTTTTTTAGAAAAATTAGAAATTCGTAAACTTTAGTTATTTTTGAATTATTTTTGATTTTATTAATAAATAACCTTTCCTTACATTATCACATATGTATATTATACATAAAATTTAAGTAATAACCTAAGCTTTTCTCAAATTAAACAATTTCAATATTAAATAGTTCAACTTAAATTAGTTTAAGCTATCACTTCAGTCGGGCGTCCCGAGACGTACACGTTTTTTTAAGAGCTTTTTCATAAACATACAACTGATTTCATCTTGACCAGGATAAATTATTTACATCATGTAAATATTTTGTTTTTCGTGGGGATTTGAGCCGACCGTCTTGATCAATCTATATTAACTAATAATCGTGCATTTTGAGTGTTCAGCTGTTATATTGTTTTCTTTCAGTTCCCTGAGCCCAAGTATATCAATGAACTTCATTATTTTGTTATATTATTGAATATATTGTTTAAACTAGATAAACAATAATATATTATTAATTTGTGTTTACAACTGTTAGTCCATAATTATAGTTTACTTTATTAGTTACAGTTAATTATAAAATTATTATTGTTAATTTAATTATTTAAAGTGAATTCCAGGTTGGAACTCAAACTTCCGTTTCGGTACATAGGCTTCATTTTCAGGATTTTTCTTCTTCACTTCTAACGTTCTCCGGTGTTTTGGTCCTAGCGAATTATTGGCACGCATATCACCACATACTAAGATATCGCATATACATAAGACATAAAGGTCACATAAAGGACTTTTTGGGTCACCTCCTTCGGTTCTCGGCGAAGATTTAGGTTACCACGAAATTTGCCAATTTTTATAAAGCGAGGGAGATTTTCCTGTGATTTATTTGTATTATTTAAAATTAATGACGATGTGGTTCCTGTTATAAATTAAGGTCATACTCCATTATCTTACGTGGGTATAAATGGCGACTAATGACTCTTTTTGCTAATTTACCGACAGCAAAAGATCGTTCGATTTTACTTTCAAGGTCGGGTGTTAAACTGTGCCCTTAACAAAAACCAGACTTATTCTCAGATATTTTATTTATTTTCTGGTGAGTGTTTACTCGCTAATGTCGTGGAAGGGCTCCAACAAAGGCCTAGGAAAATGCCCCTAATAGCCTTAGGCTCCGAAGTGCACGCATCTGTTGCAAGATAAAACACTTGTAAGGAGAAAATATTCAGTCGCTATTTACTGCTTTTAAGCTGTGAGCCAATAGCTATACAATACTATGCTCAAGTTGTAACTCAGTGATGACGAATGTACCTATGCACGCACTTCGTAGATAGTTTTTCATCATCATCGCTTAGTATGCAAAAACATCAAGAGAGATAGCGAGATCACCGATAGATATTGTTACATGTACTTGAATAACTTTAATCTTATTGTTGTATACAATTGAAAATCTAAACATCTATATCTATTAAAACTTTAGGGTTCAACTTCATTAGAAACGTGTTGCATGGTTAATAAGTACGTAGATTGCAGTTGCCACCTTAGCCCTGGTGATACATCGCAACTTGGGTCAGAAGTGGTTGTCGATCCATCGCAGCCGTATGTGCCGGACGCCCTTCGAAGTCGGAACTCGGAGCGGAATACAGCTCTCCAAGTCCCGTCAATACATGAACGATCCAATATGCGGTAAGTGGAAAAGGAATAAGGAAACTAATGAAAAAGAGTGAAGATACTTTGCCTTCTACGGGAATGAGAATGAGGCGGCGGATGCTCGGGTACCTCAGTTACAGATACTCAAAAGAATATATCTGAGGAAGTAATCGCAGTGTTTGCTTTCTCTCTAGTTTACAGGAAAACTACTTATTCCTGTAACTGTTTCGGCTTTCGCATATCGGAATGCTAGCGGGGTTCACAGGTTCAATTTTTATTAACAAAAAAGTATTTAAATTACCACTAAAATTATTTTTACTCAGTCAGTTGCCTAACACCGATAACATAAGCACTCTGCAGGTCATTTTGGGACTAGATGGCGCTGTGTGAGTTGTCATTCACTCATTGACGATGAGGTCTTCTCTAATAATTAGAATAGGGGAAACGCCAATCTCGTTCCTTGGGAATCGTAAATGTGAAAAATTTTATTACTTATTTTTGCTAGTTCTCTGGCATCAAAGGATGAATGAACATCATTAGTTTCTTTTTAGCGCTAGAAAAACAGATGATAATCATTCAAAAAACATGACATTAGATTATTCAATTGAGTTTCTTTGCATAAGAAGACGAGCCGATACCAAAATTGCAAGCAGATATTCTGCCATGTAACTCTCATTAACGTAGGTCGCCTTCTGAAATAATCCTATGTATGAAATAAAATAAAAGACTTTCTAATATTAGAAGTATTATTCCGTAATTTAAAACTCGCTGACACCAACTCTTGAACAAAACACATAAAAAGAACAATGGAAACATTGGCCAGACACAAACAAACAGCTTTTTCAACTGTCGTTACTAAAGTGGCTTTAAATAACAATTTAATACGGAAAATGTTAGTTCATTTTCAAAAGCTTTTACTAAGAGAAATAGGATGGCCCATTAGTCATATTACTGTTTGGATAATCCTACTTTTTTGAAAGATACAATTTATTTCGATTGTATTTATTTGTTATATCTAACATTAGAACTTTTTTAGAACGGTTGAGTCCAGTCATAACAAGACTAATGCCACGCCACGCATACATAAGTAGTTACTGTCGCCTTTGGATGTTTACAACGCCAGGTGTTCTGCGAACACGTTGCCATACACCTAGGGTAGTTGAAACTCACTTATGCTGGGACACCATATGAGGTTATTATGCTGACAAATTTAGAGACCAATGGTGATTGCCATCCAGACAGGCTTAAAGCCCTACCATCTGGCTGAGAATGCTTTATCGGCCTTTACGATAAGCCGTTCAATTCCGCCGAAGTCAGTATTCTTAATCCAGCCCTGTACGGAAAAAAATCACTATATTATCACTAGCGTAGAATATGTCTTAACGTAATATTTATATTACGTCATAGTGATATATAACGAGATATTTGTGCATAAGTCTTAATTTCTACTCAGACATTTTTGAAAGTTATACATTTCTTTAACTAAGAATTTGAACTACTTAGGAAGAAACCGTCATTAGGAGTGATATGCAATGGTTATATAATATAATCAATCACATGTGTTTCACATCGAAATTATAATGTAGATAAAAGAGAAGAGGTGTACCTCGCTCATTACTTTCTTATGGAATCGCAAAAGACGACAAACATAATACAAATTTTGCTATCTCAAAAGATACTGTTCGGTATTCCTATAGTTATTGCGGAAACGACTGCCTCTGTAAAATAAAATACGAGGGGCGGCTGATAAGTTCGTGGCCTAAGGTACTCAAGGAAAAAAAAGTTCAGATATATATTTTTTATTTTTTTAATATAGTCTCCCTTAAAAAACACTTCTCATATCTGGCATACAGTGCCTTTAAATCACTCAAAAAATATTCTTTGTTTTTGTCCTCAAAATGACGATCTACGGCAGCTTTCATTTCGTTGTTATACAAAAATTTCCGGCCTCGTAAGTCCTTTTTCAATTTGGAAAACAGGAAAACATTGCTAGGTGCCAGATCTGAACTGCACGGTGGATGGTCAATTTCGGAAAACTCCGTGTCTTTCAAGACTTGCCTCGCAACACGCGTGGTGTGAACGGGCGCATTGTCTTGCAAAAACCACACTCCGTGCGATAGCTTCCCACTTCGTTTCTGCACAACTGCCTCACGAGTCTGACTCACTAAAATGGCTTAGTGACAAGTCGGCTGGGGCGGGGATCATCTTCGCAGCTCTCTCGTCTTTCTAACACGCTTTTATTAGCTTCATACGTACGTTAGTATGTGCCTATGTAACGGAAACTTTGAACATGATTTTGACCCCCTTCAAAACGTCAGTTTAAATCGAAATTTGGCATACTTATCAAGGACCGATGACAATGCAATAATTTGTATAGTTTGTATCATTATCCTTACCAGGATCCTTAGGATTAATAAATTTTCGGACCAGTTCTCGACCGAACACCGAAGTTAAACAGCATTGGGCGCGGTCAGTACTTGGATGGGTAACCGCCTGGGAACACCACGTTGGCTTTTTACTCTTTTTTTACATACTTTATATTAACTTGACCTGTATGTAACGGAATTTTCGGACTCGATTTTTACCGACTTTGAACAATCAAAAAATTCTAAATTCTGCCGAAACGCCATCTGACGTTTAATTAATAACACTGCCGGAAGACGGTGTTAAATTAATAATTACCGATTAGGAATTAACTACAGATAAATTATATTTTAGATAGATAACACTTTATTGTAAACCAAATAACTTACAAAAACAATGAAAATTATTTACACAATCAATATCTACTTGACTTACAATTTTATGCTTAATCAAACTAAAAAGTTAAAAATAAATTACAGTTTAAAAAACTAAAAGACACGCTTTTTATAATTGATGAAACTAAAAAGAATAAAATATTTTTTAACATCTTTCAACATTACGGCGCGGTTTTCAAAATTCCTAAAAACCCCTAAATTATTATTATTAAAATCATGGTGCCATAGACCAGTGGTGTGCAAACTAGGGGTCGCGACCTCTGCGGCCAAAAAATTGTTTGTGGTCGCCAATTTATGAATTTTTCATTAAGATTCAAAGTTTTTCCTGAAAACGATCTTGGTTGGATTCATGATCCATTTTCCTACGACATATTATGTAGTTCAACTATTCAAGTTAGTGAGAAAGAGCAACTAATAGACTTGATTAGTGATCGAAATCAATTTAAGACTCAGTTTTATCAAAATTTTTGGTTATCCGTGGTAAAGTAATATCCCGTTTTAAGCAATAATGCCATCAGAGTTTTAATACAATTTGCCTCAACATATTTATGTGAAACTGGGTTTAGCAAACTAGTTGCAATAAAAACTAAGTACCGCTCGCATTTAAATCCTGAAGATGTTCGAAACATTGATAATTAGAGACGCATAACCTTATAGATTTCATTAGAGAGCAATTTTACTTATTTTTGTTATATAAAAAGTATTTTCTTAAAATTGTAAATAAAATTAATATGTGTTGGGTATCATGATGTTTGTATTCAATGAAACCGTTGCCAAAAATTTTCACTCTACTGAAGGGTCGTAGTCGAAAAAATTTTGCCCACCACTGCCATATTCGACAAAATTACACATGAAATACTGAGGTCTTTTTCTAGTTTTTTGCACCAATGTAGCAATGTTACTACTTTGAAACTCTAAGCCTCTACTGAATAAGCACTATAGTCGTTAAGAGTTGATGAACCTTTTAAAAAATCCAAAATCGGTGACTTTTACCTTTTAAATACCCTTGGAAAGTAAAAATACCAAATAATTTATCCCTAAATTATTAGCACGTAGCTAATAATGTTATAAATGCTAACCGCTCAAGTGGTGTCACATGTGAATTATCTAATTTTCATCTTCTTTCGAGTATTTTGTACACGTTTATATTTAATAAGCGTTTAAATTTGGTTCGAGGCGACGTTGAGAGCATAACTTAAAAATGAATCCAACTATCGTAGACACTTAATGCTGAAATTTTCAAAGTTATTTATATCATAATTTTAAATTTATCACAATTTTAACTGGAGGATTATTATAACTTTGATTGTGTCAAAGAATTTAATCATTATTTTAAAATTAAACTTATTTTATTACGGAGAAGCAAAAGTTTATTTGTTATATCTAAAGTAAAAACTTTAAAAATACTTAAATAGGAGTTTTGTTTTAAAAACTTATATATTTTCTTGTATATTAATACAAGAAAAGTGACTGTACATCGCCAAAGCCGCACAGTATTATATAGTAACTTCAAAATAAACTCCCATACCTTGAAAGTAAAAGCATTAAATGCAACCTAGAAACTTACGTGGAGCTTTGATTGAAGAAAATGGCAGAGAAGAAAAAACATTTGGTCAAGTAACTGAAAGCTAATTAAAAGCTAAAGTATTACAAAAATTTGTTTTTTGAAATCACGTTTGGTTTCAGGCACCTGACACTAGTAAATCATACTTTAGAAATAAATTTAAGTCTATTTGTCGGTTTATTCTTTTAGTAGTTTTACATATAATTTTGTATGCTCTAGTGACTGGGACTAATACCTGATCAGTGAACGTCAGAGTTCAAACTATTTCTTGCTTATAACAAGCAATTAAGTCTATTTGACTCCGTGAACAGAGTTTTTAATACTGTCATAATGTTACGAATATAATGATAAATGTTATCTTATAAAAATGTTTCACATTATTTTCAAGAAATTTATCATATAAATACATATATCATTACAACATGACGGTTATAAAAGAAAACGTTTCATTTTAATTTATATGAGGCAAGACTGAAAAATGTTTTATTACAAAATGTAAGTTCAAATTGTAAAAACTCTGTATGTAACCTACATTTATCACGAAGATCAAGTAAGGAGACATTTATCTTAAAGAATTTCAAATGTAAACTTGGTCATAGATACTACCATAGGTAAGCCGGAGGAGAGTCCGGGCTGTATTCTTTGCAAAAATGAGAACAGTGTTACCATTTCACTTCAAAAGGGAATCGTAAGGGGAGGGCTTAGGTTTTCTTTTCGGGATACCCGAGAACCCTGGGCTGCAACTGACACGGCAGTCGTTGTTCTGTTATATAAATTAAAACCAAAAGTAGCCTATGTCCTTCTCGAAGGTCCAATGTACTATCCAATCATCTATATTGAAATTCATCAAAATTGTTTCAGCGGATTAGACATGATAACGTAACAGACATACAGACATAAATACTTTCATATTTATAATATTAGTATGGATATGTCCAAGTGTGATATAACAAACTATAATAAAACACGTGGATAAAAAGGTCATCAGTTCCAGGTTACCAATTGCTCGATTTAATGACATTGAGAAAATATGGGAAATTTAATAAACTCGGTCTGTATTTAGTTGACTGTACTAAAATGAAATGCTGAAAACTTTATATTTTCTATCTCATTTATTTTTTCAAGATCATTCTAGCAAAATAAACGCATGTTTATAATACCTGAAAATACACGTTATTTTTAAAAAATAAAATACGTCATCCAAAGTAACCCCAGATAAATTGTAGATGACAGAATGTAATTTTATTTACGCACGCAAAAACGTAGACAAGCGGTCGCACGCTGAACATTTTTTTTATTCAATTTTATACTTAAAAGGATTTTAACGCAAAGCGTATACATACAAATTATACACATAGAAAACGTTTGTTTGATCGCAATCAAAAATAGTAGTTAATAGTAAGCAGTCACCGTCGCCTACGGATGTTTGCGTCGCTAGGAGCACCGCGAACACGCTGCTGTCCCATAGGGATACAGGAAACTGGGTCACTAATGCCGAAATAAAAGTTATTATAGCGACATACTTATAGACCCAGTGTGGGTGCCATCTAGACGGACTTGGGGCTCTAGCACGTAGCTAGGGTTATGTTAACGCCTTTTCCGACAGGCCGACCCTGGCCGCAGACCTGGCTGCACGGAGAAGAAATAAATAAGTTTTTCTGGTGTTTCGGGGTTAAAACCAACTAACTAACTTTAAATTTATAACCAAGTGATTGGAGAGACGCACTACAGTTACTCAGATTTAACTGTTATTACATAATCGAATACTGGGATATAAACTGCAATATTACGATTAGTCTAAGATCGCTAGAACTTTCCTACTTTGGATGGTTATGCTTAGTTCTTATAATATTTGACTTTTAACATCAAACTATTTAAAGGATTTTACTACTGATTCGGCGTTTAGCTTTTGATTAAATTTTGCTCGTACGAGATATATCGGCTATAAGCCTTTTGATATCGTTGTGAGACTAAAATTAATTTAAAATTCAGCAATGGATATACATTTAGCTAAAATATCTAACGTTTGTTTTTTTTAAATTTTAATAGTATTTTAACATTGAGTCCTATTTGCTCAATCTACTTTTCTACCATCAATTTATTATAAAATGTAATCACGTGTATTAAATTGTTTTTGCGTATAAGGTTCAACAATATATAAATAAATAACCATATAAGCCAAGAGTGCAATATTAGAAGGTGTTCATATTCACGAAATGCCTTCCTTTTTTGACTATTTGTCACATATTAAAGATATTTGCTATCAGTACTGGAATAAATATTTCGATTTGCGGTCAAGAGAGAAGGGCATTTAGTATAGAACAATTCAATGTCATACATCTAAATCGCCATGGCTATTGCACAGCAACAATTTAAATAGACAAGACTTGATTATATTATTAAGACTTCGTTCGGGACACATTTCACATAATAGGTTTGCATTTTTATTGGGTAAATATCTCTGTCTCCAAATTGTGAAGTGTGTGGCACGGTAGAAGATGCATATCACATTATGCTGGAATGTGTTCGAAACGAAGCTGCTAGAAATAAGTTTGCTCATTCAATCAAATAAATTATATATAGGCGAATGTATAGCTATACTCTCGCAACCACTGACCGAGTCAGCTCGGTCGCTTATTAATATTGTTAAAGAGGGTTTAAAAAAGAGAAGTGGATTAATTAGGTATAAGTTTGTTTTTATAGAGCTACATATTCTATTTAAGAATACGCTATTAAATAAAGAGAAAAAAAATAACCATATACTTTTGAAAGAAACTTCATATATCAACTTTATAACTTACATTAAATAACATTTTTAATGTTTCCTAAACGAGGTTTTCTTACTGAACTATTGTGATCGCCACATTTACATTGGCAAAGCTTATTGGCAAAGCCTATTTCGTTAATGTAACGAAGCAGTTTTTTGACAGGAGCTGCTCGTACCTCATCTGGTTCCAGCATATGTTTCCCTAGTATGAGATTACATTTATGCATCAGGAAACAGCTGTAGCACAGCAGGTGCAGAGGCGTTCATTTGTCTCGTTACAAAATCTGCAGGCTTTGCTATCCCGGATTCTTACGATACTGAGGTGCTTATTTAGGTAACAATGTCCGGTAGCGCCCTCGTTAAGGTGCATAGCTGATTCCTGTTTACGGTTTCCCAAGTTTATGGTTGTAGGCTATTACTAGCATTTTGGAATGATTTAAGCCTGGACTTGTATTCTAGCGCTTAAAAGATTCACATTGTACATTGATCCCTGAGGGTGAGCCGGATCAGGCTTTTAAATACGCTGCAGCACGATTCAGGTCTGTACTGGGCTCCCTTGGCCCCTATCCGGGAGAGTTCATCGGCCTTTTCATTGCCTATAATACCTGCATGCCCGGGGATTCAGCGAAGAGTTACTAAATTTTTCTCACCTAAAGTATTTAAGTAGCCCATGCAGTTTTTGACGAGTTTCGAGGCTATAAAGTCTGAATCCAGCGCTAAAAGTGCTGCTTGACTGTCAGAGTGAATATATATCACGTGATTTTCGACGTTATACTAGTATATATTCACTCGGACAGTTATTTTGAAGATAATTTCAATAGTAAAAATTATTATAATAGTAGTATAATGAAAAGAGAATATCAAGATAATATACCCGCGATACTTGTTTAACATAAGACGAATTAGCGGATTACACTCAATGGTGATTCATACGGGTTTCTCAGGACATTTTCTTTCACACTTAGTTTGTGGTTTTATAATTTGCATATTAGTATGGACAGAAAGGAGTATTATAGATAATTTAAAAACAAGGTCAATGAAACAAAATTTAAAAATAAATTACTGTGTGATGAGGAAATAGAAGTTAGAAATGAGAAACAATGGTCGTAGGGGGATGATTAGATAAAAGAAAAGGGTGAATGGTGTGAAAGGTGTTATTACTAGGAAAATTTTAATGTTACCTCTTGAATGCTGTCATTTGACAGCTAACAGAAAAAGAGAGTGAAAAGATAAGAATCAGAAGAATAGTGATAGCAGAAGATATGCATATGCCAAAGGCAGTTATAGAAATATTTACGTTTATATGGCCAGTAACAAAAATATTATGTAGAGTGCAACATATTATAACTTTTCAAAGTCCAAGCATAATTAGTGGAAATATTGTCTTTTTTATTGCTGTAGGACAGCAGACAGGCTGACGACCAGCTTAGAATTTAGCAGTTACCGTCGGCTGTGGGTGTTTGCAACGCCAGTGACATCGCGAACACGCTTCTGTCGCATAAAGCTATAGGAACTTGGATTACTAATGCCGGAACACAACACAAGGTTATTATGGTGGCATACTTAAGAACAAAGGTGGTCGCCATTCAGACTGGCATGAGGCGAGGGCCACGTAGCTAGGGTGGTTGTTTTGTCGCCTTTTACGACAGACCGACCCCGGCCGTAGAGATTAGTATTCTTTCTCCACCCCTACACGGATAATTTTTTTTGTTTTGTCTGAATATATTATGAAGAGCTCGAAAGACACTAAAAATATGGTTGAATTGGATTTAAAAAAAGTCAGCCATTAGGCATTTCTTTTCGGATTGGAAAGGCTGGGGGACAATAACACAATAGATATTATCCATATGTCATACAATCCCCATATTTAATAGTTCCTCTTTGCATAAAAAAGGCAAAACATGGATACATAAAGTTTCTTTTGGTAGTGATCAAACCAATTTTAGACTGTCGTAATGATATAATAAGAACTCACTGTATTTGTGTGGTGAAGTAACTTTTTAATAAGTGCAATGCTAACTCAATAGTGTGATTCCCCAATGTAACTTAGGTATTAGAAAACAGTAATAGCACAATAGAACCAAAGCACAATATTCATTTGAATTAAAATAACACGTTGAATATTCATATAAAATGAACTGACGAGCTTTATATCATCTGACGCGATTTTGCAACGTGAAATTTGCATTCATGTGATGCCCCGTCGCTCCCGTCTATAGCCGTTTTTATCCGACACTCGTCTATTTTTCACTCGCATCCTGTCACATATGGGTGAAATGGATTTACTTATCTGCTTCCCCTATTAGGCTGCGCTTTGAAGCATTATATTTGAAAAATATTGAATCTCTACTATTTTATGTTTGTTACTTCTAAAATAATTTTTATATATGTATTTTGTTATTAGTATTTTAATAAATTAGTTACAGTATCACTTACAATCATCACGTTATACCCAAACTTCTGCTTCTACTTTCCTACATTTACTTCTCCACTTTGCAGTCTTCGGCACCCCTCGTTGTTGCGTGACACCCATTACACCAAAATAAAAATAATAGTATGAAATATGAGAAATGATGTGAGAATGATGTTTCTTGAACGTATGATTTGATGGATATAAGACGATGTGTGTGAACGAAGCCATAGAGTGAAAGGGATGACGTGTGAATGAAGAGTGCTAGAGACGAATGGACGACGACGAACGATACGACGCACCCCTGATAAGATTTAAATTTTTAATATAATTTTCAATACTTCTGAAGTTTACAAAATTAAACGCACACGTCCGCTGCAACTCAAAAACTTGTTTTACTCCTCGAAAGTCTCCATCCCACATAAATAAATAATACTTTAAACAATGTCTTATAACAATATCTGATATTGGCTTCCAAGTTTCAAATCTTCCTAAAGTAAAGACATCTCCATGTCGTTGAATGCTCTTAGAGTTTACGCTTAGATTTTCGATGTAAAAAGAGTTTATTTATCAAACACAGTTAGGAAAACTTGTCAAATACCATTTCCGGTTTTTCATTTCAATGTAAAAGAACC
The DNA here is from genome assembly GCA_963693495.1 of Malacosoma neustria. NCBI lineage: Eukaryota > Metazoa > Arthropoda > Insecta > Lepidoptera > Lasiocampidae > Malacosoma > Malacosoma neustria. Next base: position 5,456,533 of record OY856378.1, read on the forward strand.
TTTGAACATCTTTCTCTTTAGCAAACTATGTTGTTGTCAGTTGGATATTATATTTGCTTTATACTAGACTAGTATTCATAAATATACTGAGTTTCATTCAGCGCCATCAAGTCTCTTAAGTAAGCAGGATGCTTGTGTTATGGATACTAGAAAAATACAAGGAAATCGATTCCGTGAAACCCACACGCATTTTAATGTGAAAAAGATACGGAGGTTATCGCTCATAACTTTATATCAAATGTATACAAAAACTAATCATTCTCAGAAAGGTAAAGGGAAAAAGAGCCAGAAGACGATCACTGACTAAATGATCAGACCAAAAAAAATCAGTGCTACAAGGTTCCAGGTTGTGGTAAGGATGGCGACCGACAAGAACCGCTGGAGGGATTTTGTTCGTTCCCGTATGAACGTACCATGTAGCGTTCACGATCTTCAGGCATGAAAGACCGATCAGAGAGAATACAAAATAATGTTTTCACCGTTTAGTTTAACACGTTACACAGACAGGCAACATTGCTATCTACCCAAGACACGGTATTGACAAAGACACATAGTTTCATTAGCCCAGGTGAATGAAGACAATAAAAGGACAAATAAATTGTAGGCTCAAAAAAACAAAACCGCCAACTCTTCTGCAGTTGAGAGGATCTTTAAAAGGGCATTCCACTAAAAAAATAGTATTTCTAAGTTTCCATTTCCACAAAAACTTATTTCAGTTAGGATTAACCCGTATCCGATAAATTTGGATAATCGGAGATTTTAAAGTTCTTATATCGGATAGGTTTCACATTGTATTGTAATTTAAAGAAATTGTAAAAGGTATTGCTTTTGCCATGAAATGAAATGAAATCATACAATTTACTTTCAAAGTAAAATTTCAGTAAATTCTATTTCATAGAGACGGCACAAATCCTTTTAGCTGATTTGAAATAGTGTAATATACGAGTTTTAGTGAACTAAATCCTAATCTTACGAGTATAGTTAGATATGGAACTTTGTTGTGTTTCCTTTATAAGTTATAACTTCTGATATTTTAAAATTTAAGTTGTTAGATTTTCCTTACGGTCATGGTATTTATATGGAAGCAAGCAAAGTTTATTCAAATTCATTCAATTTGACGTAGCACGATCACTGTTAAGCTCTTTTGTCATATTTATTATTATAATTTATATATTTATTATTAATCAGACGACAATGCATGAAAGCCGTCTGTTACACTTTAATAATAAAACATCAAGTTATTCGGGACGTATTATAAAAATTAAAACTAAATGTAATCTAGAATTTGAAAACAACGAAGCTAAGTCATATTTTCAAGCACACATCCGGGTATAAAAATTAAAAAAAGCCTAAAAAATACTATCAATTACAGTTCAACTCCTTATTTTGCTAAAAATAATTGTATTGTTTTGATATAAACCTTATTATGCTGAAATTAATTAAGCACCTATCATCAGTAGCTCTTATTAATGAAAAAAAGGGTTACTTTACGGAACATATTAATAACAATATAGGTAATTCTAAATCTCTAAGGAAAAACTTAAAATCCAGTGTACTTCAAACTCACAAAGAAATAATGCTTCCAGCACATTTTTCTGATCCCGAAAGTATTAATAAGTCTTTTTTGGAAGTGCCTGGAGAAAATAATGTAAGCATACGGCAGCTAACGTTTTTTGAATTTCATAGAAATAGTGAAAACAAATTTTCTTTGCAAAAAACTACAGCAAATAAAATTCTTAAAATTGTAAATTCATTAAAATCAAAGGCTTTTGGAGTCGATGGAATTAACATAGATATAATTAAATTGGTTATGCCTGATGCACTTGATTCAATGACCCACTTAATAAATCTTTCAATTGAATCAAAGACATTCCCAGACTTGTGGCGACAAGCCATTGTTCGTCCTCTTTCGCCATCTAGTTTCAAAATAAGCAATAGAGTACATGTATATATATTGTTTACTAGAATTTATAAACAATTACATATACACAATTTGATTTTTTTGAAGTGGAGTGACACGTCTTGTACCAAAACAGAATGTTTAGGTAAGAGATGAACGTTACTTGGGCCTAAAAATCTTGGAAAGCCTTAGACTTCGTGTATATTTGAAGTTTAAAGCATGTTAAACATTATATATATGAAATTAGTCCCTGAACGTAAAACTAAAACATCTATGTACATACGAGGGGCAGCTGATAATTTTGCGGATTAAGGTAGTTGACGATGACTAATTATATCGATACTGCTGTCACTAATTGCGGAACTCTATAATAGTATAAAAACAACCCGTAATTAAATTTTAGGTAATAATTTAATTAACTTATTTTATAGCTAGAGTTCGGCAGACAGGCAAGCGGCTTACCCTGGCAGGTGGTCACCGGGCCTGTAGACGTTTGCAACATTAGAGGCATTACCAACCCGCTACCAGCCTCGTAGAAATTTTATAAGGCCTTTGTTGAAGAACCCCATGTCGTACCGCGCTGAGAAAACTTCAGCCGGAAGCTCATTCCAAATCCTGAGAGTACGCATTATGAACGTTTTTGAGAACCATTTCGTATAAGAAAGAAGAGAATCCAAGAAATGGGGATGAACATCCAGCTGATGGGGGCTACTGCAGTGGTAGAAAGATGACGTGGGCACCATTCTAAATAGTTCCTCAGAACACTCCCCGTTGTACAGACCGTTGTTTCTAGACCATTTGTGAGTATGGGATTGTCGACAATACGAACTGCGCGTCGTTGGCTTGGACTGAAATACTACTTCGATCGATTTAACAGATCCAGCTTTTTGGAGGCAAGCTTAGCTTTGCCCACCAATTGTCCCTTAAACTGCACATCATTCGTGATGTCGACACCAAGGATCCCAGCCGCCCAGATCAGATAACCTGGGTTCTGGTCCCCTACTGACTGGCGGGTGGACAGCAGGCAGCCATTTCATGGGGTCTCCCTGACCTCCGCCCTAATCCGTCACGCCTGTAGGGATGTGATGGGATCCAAATTTCGTGGGAACTGCAGAACTTCAGTTTAGGGAACCTAGAACCTGGGTCACCTATGACGGAACACAAAATTATTATGACAGCATACTTAAGACCAAGGGTGGTTGCTATCTAGACGGGCTGGAGGCCCTACCACGTAGCTTGGGTTGTTTTGTCGCCTTTTACGACAGGCCGACCCCGGCCACAGGGGTTAGTATTCTTACTCCGCCCCTGCATGGAGAAAAGACCTTGTTCTTTACCTGTCAAAGAAAGAACATCACCATGTCAGGCGAATCCGAAAATGCACGGAATTTTGAAGACCGTGCTGTGATAAAGTACCTCGTAAAAAAGGTAATACGCCAAAAATAATTTTGAAGAAATATCATCGGTTTTTCGAGATTCTGCGCCTTCATATACAATGGAATAAAAATGAGCCCGCTTATTTTAACAAGGACGAGAGAGCTGCGAAGATAATCCCCACGCGGGCCACCCAGTCACGGTAGTGACCGAAAAAAAATATTCAAAAAGTAGAAAAATTTGTACTGGCTGACAGAAAAATTAAATTGTAGCAGATAGCTGAAAAGAAATTTTTCAATTAGCAAAGAACAAGTTAGATAAATTTTACATCAAAGATTACATATGAAAAAAATTTGCACGCGCTGGGTACCGAGAATGCTCATACTGCTCGACAAGCAACAACGATACGAGAGCTGCAAGGATTTTTTGACGCTAGCTGACAATAAAATTGACAAAATTTGTGATCGGATCGTCACCTTAGATGAAACGTGGATTTTCCGGTATGATCCGGAGTCTAAACAAGAGTCGATGTAATGGATTTAAAAAGGAGAAAAGCCAACGAAGAAATTCAAGGTGGAAAAGTCGGCGTAGTCGGGATAGCAAAGAAATTTTATTAATAGATTATCTACCGAAAGGGACCACAATAAACGGTCATTATTATGCCAATTTGGTGAGTCAGTCTTGTGAGGTTGTTGTGCAGAAACGAAGTGGAAAGTTATCGCACGGAATGTGGTTTTTGCAAGACAACGCGCCCGTTCACACCACGCGTGTTGCGAGGCAAGCCTTGAAAGATACGGGGTTTTCAGAAATTGGCCATCTACCGTGCAGTTCAGATAATATTTGAAGTGAAAACTTCTTTAGCGGCGTTGTGCACTTTTTTGTGATGGGTAAAAAATGTTAAACTCGCGTCAGGTGTCACGTGTCCTGATCGAAAATTCGTAAGATTCGTAAGAAGGAGTTTTGCTCCAGTAATACCAACCTTATTAATAATGACTTAAGGTTTATTTTATAATATGACTTTTAAATGATTGCATTGCATTACTTATACATATCTATTCAAATTGCGACTTTATTACAATGAAATATAGTTGAGTTTTTGAAGTGAAAACTTCTTTAGGCGCGTCGAGCATCTTTTGGGTGAACAATTTTTGGTTTGTAAAGTTAATGAATAATTTAAACTTTAATGCTTGATCATAAACAATTTTTAATAAAATACAATTAAAAATTGTGACGATACAATTCACAAGTTATTTAGTTTTCACTTCTATCGGCAGTCCCCAAAGACTGTCCGCACGTTTTGTTTTTCTTGTTTTCTAAATTGATAAAGGACTTACGGGGCCGGAAATTTTCGGTTAACAACGTAATGCAAGCTGCCGTAGTTTGTCATTTTGCGGACAAAAATAAATAATATTTTTTGATTGGTTTTAAAGCGTTGTATGCCAAATATAAGAAGTGTATTTCACTTGAGGGAGGCTATATTGAAAACTTAAAAAAATACATCTCAATTTTTCTTTCATTAAGTACCTTAAGCCGCGAACTGGTCGCAAAAATGAAATTTGAAGAGGGTGAAATTGGGTGAACATAATTAAGTTCTATTTGTTTTTTTAATTTATATGGCAGAACAACGTTTGACGGGCAGCTTTTATTACAACACATAAAGAGCCTAGTAGAATTTTAATAATCTTGACCACCTTATTGACCCTTGAAATATTTTATCGATTTACGATTTGTCCCAACTGTGGCAAATTCATAGTTTTATTGCATATTAATTTTATAAAAAGAATTTTGAAATGAATTTTATGAACAGTTTTATGTTTATAGGGTGCATTTAGTGCCAAGAGAAGTTCTTATGAATTGACTTTAACGGAGTGCCTCTCTTATATACAACCATGGATAGCGTACATAATTATATAACAAAAAAGTTTTTTTTCTTTGATTGATTATTAAATTGCTTTTATTGCTTTTATTACACCAAGCATTATAAGCGTGAAACTTAAATACTACAAACTTATATAAAATGACTAAAAGTAGATAAAACAATTGATTCCACTTGCTCCAGAATTAGATCTAACAGTATCTCTGGGGTAAGTTTCCTGTCCCATTTTTAATAAAGTAATTCTGCAAGAATGATTAATACATATATTTTACAATGTGAGTGATTATGCGTGAGTGCGCGGGAGCGTTTGTCCGGTTATTATACTAACATGGTAAATCTGACACAAGCACAAAGTTTAAGTCGGGTCATTTAAAACATATACTCTTAATTACTTATTGATATACGTAGCGGATACACTTATCTATCATCAAATTTATCCGTGCAGGGGCGGAGAAAGAATACTAACCTCTGCGGCCGGCGTCGGCCTGACGTAAAAGGCGACAAAGCAACCGACCTTAGCTACGTGGTAGGGCCCCAAGCCCGTCTGGATGGCGACCACCATACCACTGGCGTTGCAAACACCCATAGGCGAGGGTAACTGCTAAATTCTAAGCGGGCCGTCAGCCTGTCTGCTGTCCTAGAGCAATAAAAAAAATTATAGAAGTTACGGGATTTCTTTTACCATGACATGTACCATGTAGTTTTCCTCGCCTTATGTTCATATTATTACGACGATAAGACTGGTTCAGTAGCAAATGCCTTTGGGATATCTGATAACAGAAAGTGGACTTAATGGGTTATTATTATAATTTACTTATTGATTAAATTAATTTCCCATCGCAAATATACATTAAAATTATTAGTTCAAACACTACAAAAAAAGCTATGTTTTGTCGTTTGCTTCCAATAGATAATATTAGTATACATTTTCTTCGTTTAAGTCCATTCCGTTTTCATTTAGATTAAACAACTAGTTAGATCCGCAGTTTTTATTAACGAAAAATACGAAATATTTGTCAAATGTACTTTTTACATGTACTTTTTGCATTTAGTATATGATATAAAATTAATATTGTTATTGATATATAGCTTTCTCAGTCATAAAAGCGGATTATGCATCCACGCTGCAGTCGTGCAGACCGCTTCCCTCATTATGCGCCATTAGTAAGCCGCAGAGAGCTATCCAGTTTCCGTAGGATGTGAGAATAAATGGCGATATATTGTTCTCGGCTAATAGAATTTGCTATTTGTGCTGTGAGATTGTAGACAAAGGGGCAATGACTTGGTCTGCGATTGTGTTGAATATTAAACAGATATTTTGATTTTTCAAATACTAACGCAGTGTAATTGCATGCTGTTGAATATTATTAAGTATATTTATTAATCTCAGAAATTTTATATTTTTATCCGCTTTGTTGAAAGCTAAGAAAGAAATAATTGATTAGAAAACCTGAATTTGAGGTCACTGTCAAAGTATATACCGTAAATTAGGCATATTTTAACCACAATAGTAATAATGATTACGTTACAAACGCAAATAAATACGTCAAATCTATATTCCCATTATGTGTATATAAATATATAACTTATTATTTAATACAAATCAAAATGTGCCATATAGTTCCGTATATTCTTTTTATCCGTGTAGGGGCTGAGAAAGAATACTGACCTCTTCGGCCGGAGTCGGCCTGTCGTAAAAGGCGACAAAATAACCCTAGCTACGTGGTAAGGCCCCAAGTCCGTCTGGATGGCGACCACCTTTGGTCTTAAGTATGTCACCATAATAACCTTGTGTTGTGTTCCGGCATTAGTGACCCAAGTTCCTGTACCCTTATGGGACAGAAGCGTGTTCGCGATGCCACTGGCGTTGCACTAGCCCGTAGGCGACGGTAACTGCTAAATTCTAAGCGGGCCGTCAGCCTGTCTGCTGTCCTATAGCAATTAAAAAAAATCTATTTTAAATTTAAAAGTCATATAATTTGAATCTGTTTTTTATGATTTTCATAGCAAAGATAAGACCTTGGTGAACCTCGTAGTTTTCTACTTACAAACTTTAAAACTTTGTTACCCTAAGAACGTATTTCGGCGTCCTATACAGTTGAATATGAAAATTCTAAACTTATTTATGCCTACATTCAACGGCACTCAAACAGCATAAAAATATATATACATGACGTTAAATTTAGTTTTACAGAGAATTCTTATTTCTGGTCCACTATCGAAGAAAAAACCGATGCATATTATTTGCAGCCTGTAACTAAGTTTAAAGGTTAAGGAAAGGTTTGTCTTTCTTTGTTATTTTTGTTAGGAAGGATGTTATTATGACTATACTATATCCAAAAATATTTCGCCCTTCATTATACGCTTCAAAGTTTCTAAAAGTCAGTGACATTAGAGAAATTATTTTTAGTCATCAATGGTCCATAATTTTAGCATCTTTGACTAAATAATTTATCCGATTGAAATTATGAATTTGAAGGAAAATTCTAATTCTAACTAAATTGCCAATTTAAATATCAATCACCATAGTACATGGTCTGAACAAATTATCAAAGCATGTATTTTAATTAACGCGGTATAATCTGAGCCTATTCGAAAATAGAAAAATATTATGTGGCCATTTATAGTTTAATTACGTCTTAATTTTAATATATTATATTACAATAAACATATAATTCTTTTTAAGTACTATAATGATTAGACTAATCCAATTTTTAGATTCACCCTATTTTTGAACCTATCTAGATTTTCTGATTCTTTTGATAATTTATTTAGCATCTCAAAATGCCTCTTTCTTATTAAACTACTAAAATAAAATAAAAAAAAACATAGTACACGCGTTGAAAGAAGCTCAGAATAGTTCATAGGTCATTTTATAAATAAAGTACTTTTATAGTGATAAATATAATATGTAGACGAAACGACGGATACGGTTCTCAAATAAACTAGCAAAAGTGTCGACGGAGAAATTTTCAAATATTTCAGGGATATCAAACATGTTTAATAATATATAAATATCCATTTTATATTGGACTCCATCCATATTTCCCTGACCTGCCATCTATCTTCTCACGTCAGGAAGTTTATTGAAGTCGCAATATAACGAGAAACGCTCATGTTACATTTTAAAACAGCTGTCGTGTCGCTTTTCTTATTTATGCTTTGCAACTCTTCAATTATACATTTCCCGCTTACATAAAAATTAAGATTTATTTGAATGATTTTTTAAAGCGACAGCGGTATAAACTTTACGATTTGTCTATCCTAAGAACAGTTTGATGATGTGGTTCTTCCCTCCCCTCAGGGGCGCTTCTCTGTCCGAGGAGCGCACGGGTGCGCGTACCCGAGGTGCCCGAGCATCCGCCATCTCATTCCCCTTCCCGTCCGAGGCGGCGGAGTCCCACCTTTCTTCCCATCTACCTCCCACATCCTTTCCCAACTTCACTCTCTGTTCGTGGCGCAGTCCCCAGTGGGATGGTTGCGAGTACTGGTTGGGGTCCCGGGTTCTGTCCCGGGCCCTGATTTGGTAGTCGAAACCATGCCTATTTCGACTGCGCCTGCACAGAGAGTGTTCCTAGGGCGGGAACGGCATCTTCGCTGTCCGTTGGTCTGGCTGGGTTGGCTACGACGTTGGGCGACTCCCTGGTTTTCTGGAGTGTGGTCTGGTAGTCGTACCCACGCCTGACTGGCACGTGGCGGAGATGCAAGTCCCGCCCCATCCAGAATGCTCCAGCTTTAGGGGCTGGAGGCAGTCAAGTCCGCAAAGGAGGCGGCGGAGCGGGAGTCAACTACCACACTCCCCTCCCGCCAACGCCGGCGGCGCCGGAGGGTAAGTAACGACCTTCGGCCACCGTAAAAAGGGGCCGTGGGCGGACCCTCGGGGGAGGATCCGCCGCCCGCACTATTGCCGCGAAGGAGAGGGCCGCGTACTGTTCCGCAGCCCCCCTCAACTCATGTTGATTCAGAAGAGCGCCGGGGGACGAAATCCTGACCCCCTGGCGCCAACTATTTAGAAGGGGCCCGCCTTAAGACAAAGGGCGGGCCGGCGCCGGCCCGGGCCACGAGATCGGCAGGCCATATATCCGTGGGCCCGGGCGTAGGCGATAGGAGAACAGCGGGGTTTTTAGTGGGTAGTCGGATGGCCGAACATCTTTCCCGGAGTCCCACATATCCCTCGGTGCCCCCGAGCCAAGGGAACCCGTCAAGAGAGGGTTTTTCCCCGAGACCAAAAAAAATGTGGTTCTTCTGCCCAACACCAAGAAAACACAATTGCTGCATTATTGATAACTATGCAGGGGCGGACTAATAATACTGACCCGTGCAGCGGGGGGTGGCCTGGTAAAAGTTGAAAAACAACCCAAGCTAGGGCTTCAAGTCCGTTAGCTTGTGTCCCAACATAAGTTACCCAGGTTACAATTCCCCTACGAGGACAACATCGTGTTACCAGTTCCCCTGGCGTCGTAAATATCTCTGTCGAAGCTCAATGTTGTACCTAACATATACTATGAAATCCAGTCTGTCGCCATATTGTATGACCACACAGAATTATAATTACTTGTATTATGGAAATATTACTATTTTTAGATCGACTAACGTAACATATCATTACGATCTTAAAAATTACGTGTTTCTATTCTTAGCAAATGTGTTCACATTAAGTGCTATTCAAAACAAACAATTAATATTATCATCGATATCTCCCATCTGGAATACTATGGAATATTCACTATAACGTGTTACTGCCTGACCTGCCACTCTAAAAATATATATCGCAGAGCTCACAAATATTTTGGCACTGTTTATATTTTTTTTATAATGTGTAACAGACTGCTAAAACCTGAGAAACCGCTGACAATAATAAATGTAAAACAAACCATATTACAGAGAGAACAAATTTCCGAACAGCTTATTAGTTTGGTTTAATTGTATTGGGTTACGTAATTAATAACTTTAGTAGTGCAACAATTTAGTAAGCTTCATTCTTCACAAGTGGACAAGAGCTGCCGTGCCGTGGGCGAACACGGGTAAAGACGTTATTCCAATCCCAACTCCGCTTCGCAACATGGAACATTTATACGCTAATCGAACGCCCGAGGGAGTTGGCCGATGTACTCTTCAGGCGGGGAGGGTAGCCGTGGTATAAAGGTCATGTCCCATACCATGAAGCTCTTCGAGAGTGTTATCGACTCTCTGATTCGGCAGAAGTGCATTTTCTCGGGATGTTAGTATGAGATTCACCCTGGTCATGGGACCATGGACCCTGTTTTTGCCTTAAGGACTGTCGCGGAGAAATACAGGACAAAAAATACGCCTCTGCATTGCCTGTTTCGTAAATGGCATTCGACTGTATTCCTCGTGCGATAATCTGGTGGCAATTGCTATCCAAAAGGCTTCCAGAGGCCTATATTGACATCATCCGAGACATGTACCGCGATTCCGATTCCGTAGTTCGGACCTATTGACGACACCAAATCCTTCCCCATCACTGTCGGAGTACACCAAGGATCCATCCTTAGTCTGTTTCTGTTCAGCGTGGTATTAGATGTATTGTCAGACAGCATCAGAAACTCACATGAGCAGCCCCGTGGTTGCTCATGTATGCTGATGATATCGCGCTGACAGATTCGGACAGGGGTAGGCTGGTGCGACACGTGAAGGCGTGGAAGAAGTCGCTTGAGAACGGTGGTCTGAAGCTCAATGTGACGAAGACCGAATACTTGGCCTGTAACTCCATCGATCCCACACCTGTATGCATAGGCGGCGACATAATCGAGCGCACGGACCAAGTGAAATAACTGGGATCAATATTTCACGCGTCTGGTGACATCAATTTCGACGTCAAGGCACGCATTACTGCCGCGTGGGCCAAATGGTATGAAGTAACTGGTGTGATTTGTGACCCCAAGATGCCGGCAAAGTTGAAGGGAAAGGTCTATAAGACTATCATTAGGCCTGCCCTTTTATACCGCTGTGAAGCATGGCCAGTGTTAGAGCAACACAAGCAAGAACTGCGTGTCACGGAGATGAATATGCTGCGGCGGATGTGTGGAGTGACGCGGAAGGACCGCGTTAGGAACTCCCGCATTCGTAGCAGTCTTCATATCCGTGACATTGCGGATAAATTGCAGGAGTGTCGGCTCCGCTGGTACGGTCACGTTTTACGGTAACCGAATGCTTACGTGGGAAACAAATGTCTGGCCATGCCGCCTCCGCCGGGCCCTGGCAGGATGGGTAGGCTTTAAGACTGTAGGTTGCAACTATGATGAAGCGATTGTAACGAAAGTATATATCACGACCACATAGGTAACTTAAACGGCCACCGCAGTTATACCAGAATATTAACGCCAAATTGCATGACGAAAGCTGTTTAGAACGTAAATATGCATAATTTGACTACCGTTACGTCCAAGTAAACTATAGTTAAGAATCAAAATTACTTTCTAACATTGAGTGAAGCACTATTAACTTTCCAAAAAATATTATAAATTAATTAAAGTAGGTTGAAACTCAATTCATCTTAGCTGTTGGAGTTTAAAAATTAATATTCATATTTATTGCATTTAAAATTTCATATTAAATGTTTAAGAACCCTGTAATCACAAATGCTTGAAGCACCGGCGCCAGGGCATGATGATTGTAAAATTGTTCCGGTGAAATTTACTAGCATTATAAAATGCAATAATATTATATAACATCTGGTATTATAGATACGGCTATGGAATTTATTGTTGCGCTGGTATAATATTATGTAAGCCAAACTATTAGACACCATTAGATTGTGGTACTATCACGAACGTAGAACTTTTTTCTACAACAACATATACTACCTAAACATATGTATATACCAAAATTTCTTAAAAAGCACTCTTTTTCTTTGTGTTCTTTTCTTGTTTATTGAATTCACTCCATTATGTGGAATTGATACAACATACTCTCTCCTTACACTCTTCTTTGTTAGCCATCATCTCATCATAAACAAATATTTTCGCTATATCAACTTATACGAAATTCATCCAACTTTTCTTTATTCTAGCCCTCATTCACACACACACACACACAGGCGCGCGCACGCACGCACTCACGCACACGCACACGCACACACACGCACACGCACACACACGCACACGCACACACACGCACACGTGCACACACACACACACACACACACATTCACAGTCACACATTCACTCATTCGCATTATATGACCATAACACGCTATTTTAAAGTTTGTCAATTGCTGACGCTGCTTCCTTTCGCTTATAAATTCTAATTTTATCCATTTTCGTAAATCCACACATGCATCTCACTATATTAATCTTTGCAGCATCTAACATGTTTTCCTCTTTCCTTTTTGAAGCTCAGCATTATAAAAAAAAACAGGTTTTATTACGGATTTTTTATACTTGAGTCTATATGGTACTCACAAATTATTTCTCAGAAACATTACCTAGTCAGCTGTAAAAGAAGGCAAATGAAATATTCCTTACCCTAGCTTAGACACAGTATGAGAAACGTAGTATCTGTTTTTTGTCGAGGTTGAGGAGTCAAATGGTAGTAGCTCGATGGGAGACAAGAACAAGGGTCCTAATAGCTTTGAGCTGAAAAGGATGTTTCGGTGAAAGGAACCGGTGCAAATAGGCAAAATTTTAGGAGTGTTTTAATATTCAGTAGAGAAGTTTAAGCAATCTGTAAGCTTCGGACAAAACTGGAATGAAACGTTAGTAACAACGGGATATAAAGTACAGATCACGTCACAATACTTCGCCGAGCTAATATTCAGCTGATTTCTTATGTACTGTAAGTATTGAAAAGTAAATATTTACCTGTACAATATCTATGCTTTCTCAGAAAATTTGCACGTAATACAAAAATATCAATTAACGGAAGTTAGGCTTAATAAATCAATTATCTTACTCACCTCAACAGGAAAACATATTCTACGAAAATCGCTATGTTTAAAGTAGTTATAATTGTATCGTATTATTCCTTAAAATTACCAAATATTCTGATTTTTCTGACAGAAATTTATATAGCTTCTGTTATATTTCAATAAGCTATTGTTAAACACGCAAAGGGTTTGTCCCACCAAGATCATAGAGGCCCAAATCGCCCTTACCAGTCAGTTATTGTACTGTATCTCTTTCATCGTGGTCTCATGACGTAACTCAGAGACGCGAGTAATGCATCCATACTTTTGTCTCTTTCTCCTAATATATTACTCTTGAAATATTTTGTTGGGTGGTTCTCGTTGTCACCTGCAATGCTATGGCACATTAAGTATACATACCTAATGTGCCATAGCATTGGTGGCCGCCCTCTGCTTCTTATTCTATGAAATATAGCTGGTAATCATAAAAATTTCCACACTGTCTGCATGTCGCTTTACAGTGTTATGGTGTTCTTATGGGTACCTCGCTAGCTAGCTAATAACCATGTATTTGACTCTAGAATATACCACTGAATGTCACTCTCACACACCGCTGGCTCTTGTGTTGACATTGACATTGACATCTTGAGAACTTTACATAGACACACATACAGGTATGCTGTAAATACTATAGAAAACTTTGTCTACAAATACTGGAGCATCGTTATATTGGATCTGCTTTTTTTATTGCTTTAGGACAACAGACAGGCTGACGGCCCGCTTAGAATTTAGCAGTTACCGTCGCCTATGCGTGTTTGCAACGCCAAATTGCTGCTGCTTAGAATTGATTCATTTAAAGGTAGATACAAGTTTTTTTATAATACTAACCAAATGACTTCATAGTTTTACTTTTATATTGTAGATGAAACGGTAGAAATAACTCAGTAAATATAAAATTTAGTTGTTTTATATTTATTTACTTGAAGCCCAAGGAAAATGATTTTCACCATAGTTCAACACGTGCCCTCAACATTGTACCCCGGTCTCTAAAGTGACATCTCTGAATACTATAAGATTAGGCTGTATGATAAAGCAGACTGTTTACTACATACGTTGTATGTATTGCATTTCCTTTTAGAAACTCATTCATATTAAAGCTATGAATTTAATAACTTTATTATTTTTATTTATCTACCCGACTGTCACTATTTACTGATATAGTGCATAACACGTTGGCAGAGAGCAAACTCATGTGTTGTGATAGGAAACTCCAAATTGTTCTTTTATACAATCTCGATTTTCTAGACATGGATATATTCTATATTACATTACAACTAGAATAATAAGAAAACTGTTGTACTTACCTAATCATAAATTCTTCACCAAATTTAATACATCTGTTAAGCATCTTGCGATAATCATTATTTATAGTTATTCTAGAAATTCAACACAAATAGAAATGATTACTCGAATAATAATTATTAGAATACAATAACACCACCGTACCCGAGCTAAGCAAATCAAGCGTATATATGAAGCGTATGAATAAAATACAAAGAAAACCGCTGGATGCAATCGTATGATAAATCAAATCAAAGCTCGTATTCTCTGATCTTTTACACTACTGTCCACAAGTCTAAGAATGATTTTATAAAACATGTTTAATGCTACTCCAATTATTTAATCAAAAACCTTTTTACCTACTTATCTTTGACTACCCAATTATTGTAAAAGCCTTCTAAGTCTTCATTTTAATTAAACGAATCAGGTTTCATACTGGCCTTTGTTTTGTAATTTAAAAGATTGTTTGTGATTAGTTTATGAATCGTAACATAATGAAAATATGAATTTTTTTTTTATCAATCATGTAACCCCAACTCATGATAAAAAATGAGGCTGGATTGAAGAAATAGGGCTCGTCTTGACCCAAGCAGCATATAGGAAACTCTACCTCCGTCATACAGCTCAAATGAGAGAACTTAACGTCATGGAGGGCTAATAGTGAATAGTCCCAAACTAGCCCTGAGAGACCCCTTACTTTTAATCGCCTATGCCTTACCATCTGTGCCCTTATATACTAGTGCCCTTTTCAGGGCGCTAGCTAGAAGAGGTCCACATAACCATAGCCGAAACCTTCCCCGGTGGGGTATCCGCAGTGTATTTTTAAAGATAAAAAAACGGTGTTATGAACAACGATACACTAGAGTCAAAAGAGGTTTGCAATTATAGTTATCGACTGTATGCAGATTTTTAGGTTTTATAAAGCAGTGATTTTTGTACACGATTTATAAGTGTATATATTACAAAAAATAAAAAATGATTGTTCATTCTTTAAATGAAAATTAACTCCTTATGAGTTAATACGAGATGCTCCGTACGAGATAATTTTTTACAAAAAACCAAGTTAAAAGTCTAGACAAGAAATTTATAGCAAACCAAATCGAATGGAAGATAAAATATCTACATTTTGTGCAATCGAAAGCACGTGTGTACGAGTTGAAAAAAAATCCATGTTATTCACTGTATGTTCAATCTTTTAAATCTTCATTTAACATAAATCTACAGAAAGCAGCTCTCCTTTCGTGAATAACTTGCACTATAATGGTAAGGATATAATCCTGCATTATGCACTGTATACCACGCTTTCCATTGTGTTACAGAGAGTCGTATGGCGACGACGGTGGTTGTCGTAATTGTTGGTTTATCGATAAATTCCTGCAGAAAATACTCTTCGTAATTAATAACATAGACTGGGGGTCTTGTGGCATCAATTTGTCGTCTCTGAACATTAACAGTTTCTCGGATTTGCCTATACACTCCATTAAAACTGACACATGAGGTAACCGGCGATTAGGAAACCGACGCGAATAATCTTGACGAGCAGCTTCACTGTTACCGTTGAAAAAGCCATAACAAAACAAAATATTGGCGTATTCTTCATTTGTGTAATTTTGAAACATACGCTGTTCATTTTGATCAAGCTTTTCCATATTTCAATAAAAATTAGACTATAATCGTAAGTTTACTTCAAAAAACACGGCGTCAATTTGAAAAACCAAACCAATGCACGAGTGAAAAGTTTTTGAAGAAATAACTCTTTGAAAACTTTGTTTTTAATTCTTACCCTGCCAGTTTGCTTCCTGCATTGGCTTAAGCACGCATTAAACCTATTTGCAAGATATTATGACAGCGATTTTAAGTTTAGTTCGAATACGAATTTCCGTCTGCTTCCTTTGTGATCATTTTTTTTTTCAGTTTTTTTCAAATAAGTTCCTAGTTGTTATGTTTTGTTGGAGAGCTGAGAAAACAGTTATGTTTTTAAAATAATCTGCAAGCCAACTTTCATAACTTTTTTTAAGGCATTTTAGTGGGAAAAAAATCTCAAAAAAATATTAAAATAATATCGTTTTTCGTCTCGCATTTTTAAATTTGGACCGATAATTGTTGTTTTAATATTGATAAATAACTAGTCCTTAATCGTTTTCAGAAGAAAACAGTCCTTAATCAGAAGAAAACATCAGGTTTAAATTGATACTTTTTTTAAATAATTTTTTGATGTTGCATTTTTGACTTATTTTGAAAAAAGCTAAAAAAATTATAACTAGAAAATGGTCCACTTTTGCATAATGCATATGAGGGTTAAAGTTAGTCACCCCTATCACCTCCTAACGGGAATAAATCGAATTACAACTATTTAAGTTGTTTATTTGAAAATAAGAATACTAATATAGACGCGCGTCCCTTTTAATCAAGTTTGAATATTTTTTTTTAGAATCAAGTTGGCCATGATACATATTATCATGGCCAATCATAATATGAAGGAAGGAGTTTTTATGCAATGAAACTTTTTAGATTATTCCATAGTATTATTAATTGTCGTTTAATAATAAACAAACTAATAAATAATAAATAAAAACTAATAAATATATAGGAATGTTCTGGAATGATTTATACAGGTAACATGATGGTCGTTGTTGGCGAGAGCTCGTGACACGTGAGTACTATAATTATTGATTTATATGAGATCACTTAACTGAACGTGAGAACTATTTTCAGCAATATATTGATGAAATGGGAATATTGGGAATAAATAATTATAGAACTGCAAATTGGTGATAAATTCATTATGAGAATATAATTAACATGAGAGTCGCACTGAGAAAGTGAAATGATAAGTGTCAGTACTAAGATCGATGCACAAACAATGGTTATGACCGAAAACTGTGTAGAGAGCTAAAGAAAGCTTATTGTGTGAAAAAACAGTAGACTGGCTTCGTTCTCATCTCTACTCCATGCTATTTGCTGGGTGAGAAGTAACATCGGTAGAAGCCTGGCGGGGATGGACAACTCAGGGTTGCTGGTAGAAAATTGAAAATTAATAAATATAACCTGTATGTATTTTTAAAGCCAAATCATAAAAAGTAAAAATAAGAAATATTATTCAAAAAATAAAACATTTTTGGGATGGGCTACCCTTATCTCAGAGGAATATAAAAATAGTCTACGACCTATTCTCAGACGTACCCAATTTATTCGAAAACTTCATAAAAATCGGTCAAGCCGTTTCGGAGGAGTTTGGTTGCAAACACTATAACACGAGAATTTTTTTTATATAGATAGATGTATGCATTATACGTGTACAGTTTAAGTTAATTATAATAAAATTATTTTATTAGACAATTTTAACTACAACCTAAAAATGTGACATTCCAAAGCATGCTTATTACTGTTGCTTTCAAAATAAAAATATTAAAAATATTAACAGTATTAAGATTTAATTTTGAACTAAGTCAATATTAAATTATATTATAAAATGAAGGTAGTCCGTCTATCTCTCGAACTCCAATGGCGACTATTTATAGGGATTTCTATTACCCTCGACCAGGAAAAGTAAGTTACCTCGTTTACCAATAATCGCACCCGACTTTTGCCATCATTTACCGGCTATATATCTTAGATGCGACACACGTGGCGCCCTTATTTCCAAGGGAGCGATATTTAAGTCCTTCAGGGGAATGGGCTAAAGGACTCGCGTCCAACATGGCCGAGAATAAAAAGGGCTCGGGATTATTTTTGTTTTTAAGATGATATTTATTTTACTTTTGGAAGTAATTAAATAACTCACTTTATTCTAAATAGGGAAAAGAAATATTTATTTTTATTTGATAATAAACTTATTTATATTAATTGAATGACTTTTTGTCCGTGGAAAACTGAATCTTAACAGTGTAGCGTCGCAAGGAAACTGACGCGGGTATGTGGTCTTCTCCACCCTACTGGGCCTACTCAGATAGTTAACAGAGGATGACCAAGAAGATCACGGTGACATACCCACTTAAAAGCCCTGGTAGTAATTGAATTACTTAGGTAAGTATATGATGTTTGAAAAAGGGTGATTATTTTTCTTCTTACATGTGTTTTTTTTTATTGCTGTAGGACAGCAGACAGGCTGACAGCCAGCTTAGAATTTAGCAGTTGCCGTCGCCTATGGATGCTACGCCAGTGGCATCGCGAACACGCTGCTGTCCCATAAGGGTACAGGAACTTGGGTTACTAATGCCGGAACACAACACAAGGTTATTATAGCGGCATACTTAAGACCGAAGGTGGTCGCCATCCAGACGGGCTTGAGGCCCTACCACGTAGCTAGGGTGGGTTGTTTTGTCGGCTTTTACGACAGGCCGACCTCGGCCGCAGAGGTTAGTATTCTTTCTCCGCCCCTGCACGGATAAAATGTGAGATATGTTTCTTTAATTAGACATGATATTCCTGCCCTTATCCCAGACTATTTGAGGTTGGCACAACATTTTCTCTCCTTCCATTTTTGTTCTATCATCTTTTACACAATCCAACCATTATTTCTTTGGTATATTCCTCCTTTTATATCAATCCACTAAGCACAATATCACATATTATTGCGCTTACTGAATCAAAACACGCAAGTTCAAAAATTTGTACGATTAATTAAATATCATAAATATGGTACATGCATTTGTATACAAAAATTTAAATAAAATAATACATGCTTGAAAAACACACTGCAAATAAAAGTAAGGCTTATCTACGTAGTCTAAAATGAATATATGGGCATCATTTTACTCTAATCCTATAATATGTCAGCCTTTCTGAGCAAGAAACGTGATCGTACTTTATTATTTCAATTCTTCAGCCGACAATAGTGTGCTAGTTGTTGAAATATCACGCGCCCACATAGGTAGTCGTGTGATATCTTAACAAACTAAATATACATTCGTTAATAAATGTCACTAATACAATCATTTAGTAACAAATTTTTGTCTGTGTAGCAGCGGTGTAAGAATATTGACCCTTGCAGACGGGAGTGGTGATAAAACAACCCCAGCTAGGTAGTAGTCCTATACGTCCGACTAGATGCAACAACCCTTGTTTCATTCTTGTGTTTTGTTCCTGCATAGGTGACCTAGGTTCCGCTTCCTCTACGTGGGTGCAGCGTGTTATCGGTGCTCTTGACGTCGCAAACATTCATAGACGACGGTAACTGATTATTTGCTGTAAACTGTAATTAAAATTCACAATGCTCTTGCGCAAAAGATAATATACCCCCCACGATTGTCCATCCAGTTGCAGTGCAGATTTCCTCACAATTTTCTTCTCATCGTCATCAGTGACAAAATATGCTACAACAGAAATCTAAACCAATACACTGAGCTGCTACGTACTTTTTAAATATAAGCAATAGATTTGCACTAATATGTGTAGCTATATAATGGATATTAGCAATTCAATCTTTCCTATTTTGATGTCTCTTTTTTAATACATGACATAGTAAATGTTGGAAATGTAATTCAGGTGATTTAGCAGCATATTTTCCTTTGGCCGGGTAGCTCCGGCCACAAGGGAGAAAGGGCATAACTTTTCTAGGAACGCGTAAAAAAAACTATTGGATCGCTCCTTACGCTAATTCGATTTAAAATGCATATACTGCAAATGCTAATTACAAAGTGCAAATTTTATCACAATATGTCTCTTCACTGACAGTAGGTTTTTACTGTTGAGGAACAGGGGACAGGCTGACGGCCCACCTAACAGTAAACAGTTACCGTCTCCTGTGGATATTTGCGACGCTAGGGGCATCGCGAACACGTTCCTGTGCCATAAGAGTACAGGAACCTGGGTCACTAATATGGAACACAACACAAGGTTATTATAGCGGTATACTTATAGACGCAGTGTGGTTGCTATCCAGATAGGCTTGGGGCACTACCACATATCTAGGGTTGTTTTGTCACCTGGGACAGGCCGACCCTGGCCGCAGGGGTCGAAAAAGAATCAAATAGTAATATAATACGGATCAAATGAGTAATTTTGGATTACGTTTTAGATGATGGATTTAGATGATGGTGTAAATAAAGATAACGTGCTAAACTACAAATGTATTGTTAGTAAGTAACACAAAAGGTTTTATAAACATATATAGATGGTAAAAGCATTAACATTAGGGGTACGCTATCTAATCTATGAGTAAAAATAAAACTGTTTAATGCTACCAACTTTATCAAATAAATAAAGAACGTTCTACATTGTTAATTATTTAGATTTTAGAATTTATTAACGAAACGGGTATTCTAAAAGAAAGGGCCTGGTTTATACTTTTAGTCAAAGTGCTAAATAAGAATGATTCAACTCAAACCTTTATTTAAGAGTTTCCTTAAGTGTATGTGCAAATAATCTCTTATGAGAATGAGAGCGCGGCAACCGCCTGAACTGTCTAACTTCAATTCAAACATTTGTAGCGTGCTGACTTGTAAGCTTTATTGTAACTTGTTACCTGCTTTGTAACTTGTAAGCTACATTAGTGATAGGGAGTTCCGTAGTCGATAAAGATTCTAGATATATCAGTGGCTGTAACAAAAATTAAAAAGGACTTATTTACAGTTTCTTCTGTTCCTTTAGTTATCATCTCACGATACATAATAAGTATAAAAAGTTTAAAACAAAAAGGTTATACAATTACGGAAAACTTATAACCGAACTGTTCGTGTATGACTCACAAAGCAACTATACAGCGTGATTTAACACAGTTTGCAATCGGTAGAATTTCACTCCAGTTATTTACGAGCGCTGAAGCGCTGTGAAAATAGCCATGCATGCTAAGTGCATTTGGAAAACTTGTATTATTCCGTGGTATTGCTTGATACCTCCTTTCGTATTTTAAATATAGAATTTCTAACATGTAGTTTAAATTTAGAATATTCTTTTTTTTAAATGACCACGTAGCTTTTCCTCACTAGGATGAGAATATAAGACATTTTGCATATTATTCTTCCTTTAGGTTCTCTCCATATGATTTCATATCTGACTTATTTAATTTATTTTACTGTTGTCGATTGGAAATTGCCTGTAATTGGTTTACTTGAGGAGCTGTAAATATTAGATTTTATAATGTATAGGTAGGAACAAAGAAACTTTCTCTATTTTTTATTAAATGACATGCACACCACAAAAAATTTTAGGTATATAAAAACATTCTTGAGTTAGCTTGAACTAATTGCTTTTATATGTATAATTTCATATACATAGATTTTTTTGTAAAATTATGTTTAGTCTTCATTGCTTTATGAAGTTTAAAAAAATACTTATACTTAACATTTGGGATCCGTTTTTGCTGTTGTCTTTTCCACTTCACATGATCTTCAGTGTCTCTGGTAGTGAGATTATTAGCACGCACCCTTCCTTGTGTCCAGTCAGCACTTATATACAATTAAACTATACAATTGACATACATAATATTCTCTTTATATTTCAGAAATAACCAAAAAGTAACAAACTGATACTTTAATATTTTGCATATTTACAGACGAATATGATAGTGTACACGCGCACTTAATGGATGCTTGTTGAACGCATGATGCGTGCGGAAAATCTTTGTTCGGGTCATTGACTCTGCTCCAACAAGCTACGTCTAATAACCATTTATTAGCGCTATAAGATCATTAAAATGTGTTTGTTTTTACGTAAGTCTTTTAACAAGTTCATATTTAAGCAATATGTCTAATTCTAAGTTGGAGTTCTAATGAACGGTATTTTTTATATAAAACAGCCATTATGATGAATATCTTGTTATTAATATAGATAATGTGAATTTGAGGAAATACTATTAAACAGTTCATTCATCTTATAGAATAAATAAAAACGGCAATCGTAAAACCTAATTCTACCACTATTTCATGTCGTTTCGAGTCTTCTCATATAAATAAATATTTCGAAAGAGCGTTAATGTAATAAAAACGCGCATCTGTGACAATACTCACAATCAGTGTACCTCTGTTTTAAAAAGCTTCGTAAGCAATCGAGATGTTTTTTTTTTTAAATAAAAGAGAAATATATACGTGTTTTATTATTGTAAAAGTTACGTAAAATAATAAAAGAACAAATACATTATTATCTTTTCATTATCAAGAATAAATACAGTAGCGTTTTCCATCATTGAGTACTTCAATTTGATCTATTTAAGTGTGTTTTGTACAGTGAACAATGCAAGCAAGAAGCAAAGGGGCCAATTTGGGCTGTCAAACGAATAGAACTACAGACATGCGAAATAGAAGAGCACAAAGAACAGACAAACAAATCCAACAAGATAATGCAGATGTGCGTGTGAGCATAACGCAATTGCGTGAATCACAATCACAAGAGGCACGCGTTTGTCACATACAAGAATACATACAGGATGCTCTGACTTTCGGGCGCGAATACGGATGCCTATGTTTATTTATCACGTTTACATGTAATCCAAAATGGTAGGAGGTTACATCTTTGCTATTACCAGTACAAAATGTCATGACATTACAGCACGTGTGTTCAAAAAAAAATTAAAGTCTTTAATGAGTTTCATTACAAAATTACATAAATGTTGGTCCCACACGTTGCTGGATGTATTCGGTCGAATGACAAAAGCGAGGATTACATCATTTTGATTTAGTTAATCGACAAAATATGTCCTGAAGGAATCTATATTATAAATTCTGCGAAAATTCTAGATCCGTCTACTGATAAATTACTGTTTGATTTTTTTTACAGCAAATATTGTTCATGGACCATTCGGTAATCTGAATCGTTTATCGCCTTGCATGGCAGATGGAAAGTGTACAAAGCGTTTTTCTAAAAATTTCACTAAAGATACGATCACAAATGTCGACGGATATCCAATATGTCATCGATGATATATTGGATATTCTTTCTTCGAAGAAATACCAATAATGGCGGACAATCATTTACAATAAATATCAACAACGCAGACAATGATATAGACAATCGTTGGGTGATGCCATATTCGGCTCTGCTGAGCAAAATATTCAATTCTCATAATAATTTTGAGTTCTGCAATTCGGTGAAAAGCATCAAATACATTAGCAAGTGTGTAAATAAAGTAAAGTGAAGTATTTTGAATTTAAAATACCAATGTGAATGCTCTTCCATTAAATAACAACAATGAAATAACGCTTTACCAAATTAGCCGATGCATCAGCTCCAATAAAACTGTCTGGCGTATCTTTAGTTTCCCATTTCATGAATGGAATCTAGCAGTTATCCATTTAGCCGTGTATCTTGAAAATGACCAGTGCGTATTTTTCACGAACGAGACAGCGATTGATCGTGCTATAAATCCACCAAAAACTACACTCACCGAATTTTTCAAATTGTGTAACCGTGCGGATGCTTTTGGTGCCTTTGCTCAAACACTACTCTATTCGGAAGTACCACGCTATTTCACATGGGCTCAAACAAAAAAATGGATGCCCCGCAAGCAAGGCACACTAATTGATGCATGCCCCGGTTTATTCAAATCCAACACCTTGGGGCGAGTATATACAGTCAATCACAGGCAGACTGAGAGCTTTTATCTTCGACTGTCGTTGGTTAATGTCACCGGGCCATTGTGATTACAAGATATACGGAAAGTGAATGGACAACATAATGGACAACGTATAAAGATCCATGCCTTGCACTCGGCTTGCTAGAAGACGACAATCAGTGGGACAGTATGCTTGCTGAAGCATCACTGAACTGTACAACAACACAAATTCGTCTAGTAATTGCTATAGTGTTAACTATATAATTAACACTATAGTTCACTATAGTTTCCCGGCCTGAACACAGACGTTGTGGGATAGTCACAAAGATTCAATGACTGATAATATTATTGTATCGACAACGTACACCGTGCAACGATCTAACGATAACATTCAGTGACGCTATGTACAATGAAGCATTGATTGCTAGCGGGGATCTTTGCATTGTCGTTGCCAATTTACCAATCAGTCATTTCGGTATTCGTTCGCCAAATTGAAGTGCATCTTATTTAATGAACACTGAAATAAATCGTGAACTGCAGTACAACACTGTGGCGTAATGTTGAAAAATTCAGCTGAAAGTAAACATGCGCGTTCAAATGATTCAAGATTCATCCGCTAAAACATTTTCAAAACAACTGTTAGATATCAGCGATGGAAAAATTGCTGTACATGAAAATACTGGATGCATAAAATTGCCGACCGATTTCTGCCCCATCGTTAATTCGCAAAATGTTCTCATTGACCACATATTTCCCGATGAACACGAGCAATTTTGGCAGCAAAAATGTGGACGTCAACGATTTAAATTTCAAGATACGACAGTTGTTGCCAGGAGACAGTAAATTATCCAACATTTTTTGGGTATGGTAGCCGCAACTTGGAAGCGGAGGACATCCTCAATACGTGTGCGGCCCCCGCAGCCCATGAGCATACATGAGCAGCCCCCGTGGCTGCTCATGTATGCTGATGATATCGCGCTGGCAGATTCGAACAGGGGTAGGCTAGTGCAACGTGTGAAGGCATGGAAGGAGTCGCTTGAGAACGGTGGTCTGAAGCTCAATGTGGCAAAGACCGAGTACTTGGCCTGTAACTCCACAGATCCCACACCCGTACGCATAGGCGGTGACACGGTCGAGCGCACGGACCAAGTGAAATACTTGGGATCTGTATTTCATGCGTCTGGTGACATCGATTACGACGTTAAGGCACGCTGCCGCGTGGGCCAAATGGCGTGAAGTAACTGGTGTCATTTGTGACCCCAAGATGCCGGTAAAATTGAAGGGACAGGTCTATAAGACCATCATTAGGCCTGTCCTTTTATACGGCTGCGAAACGTGCCCGGTGTTAGAGCGACACAGGCAAGAGCTGCGTGTCACGGAGATGAATATGCTGCGGTGGATGTGTGGAGTGACGCGGAAGGACCGCGTTAGGAACTCCCGCATTCGCGACAGTCTTCATGTCCGTGACATTGCGGATAAATTGCAGGAGTGTCGGCTCCGTTGGTACGGCCACGTTTTACGACAACCGGGTGATTGCATGGGAAATAAATGTCTGGCCATGCCGCCTTCCCTGGGCCCCGGCAGGAGGGGTAGACCCAAAAAGTGCTGGCTTGACGTCGTAAAGGGTGATATGCGTGCCAATGGGCTCACTACCAGGGATGCTGAAGACCGTGCGAGTAGAAGAGTCGGAAAGCGGATCCCGGGCACCGAAACGGTAGTTTAGGTTGCAACCGGGACACTATGCTTAGATGATGATGATGTAAATTATCCAAAAGAGTTTTTGAGCTCATTGGATTTTCCAGGCATACCACCGCACAATTGAAGGTTGGACCTCCAGTTATTTTGCTTCGTAATTAGTCATTAAAAAATTAATGAAAAATATTGTCGAAGCATTTTGAATGGCAAGTTCCGAGGCAGGCGAAAATTTATTGCTACCACGAATCCCTTTGATTACCACAGATGTGCCAATTGAATTCAAACGCGTTCGATTTCCAATTAGATTGACATTCGCAATGACAATCAATAAGTCGCAAGGCCAAGGCTTAGATTTGTGCAAACCATGTTTTTCACACGTAATCATGACATGTTCTCCAGTATGACATAGTAACCCAGTGGGTAATCCAGTTTGTTTGTGTTAGCTAAAGACGGACTAACTAAAAATATTTTTTTATTGTCATAATTTATCCGTGCAGGGGCGGAGAAAGAATATGGACCTCTGCGGCCGGGGATCGCATGTTGTAAAAGGCGATAAAACAACCCACCTTAGCTACGTGGTAGGATCACAATCCCGTCTGGATGGCTACCACCTTTGGTCGTATGCGGCCGTAGTAACTTTGTTGTGTTCCGTCATTAGTGATCCAAGTTCCTCTACCCTTATGGGACAACAACGTGTTCGCAATGTGACTGGCGTTGCAAACACCCATAGGCGACGGTAACTAATAAATTCTAAGTGGGCCGTCAGCCTGTCTGCTGTCCTACAGCAATAAAAAAATTGTGATAGCAAATATTATTGTTATTATAATTATTTGGGGGAATAGAGATCAAGGGCAAATTAAGAACTTTTTTGATTACTGTAATTCTAAATTAAAATTTATTGAATTTCCTAAAGAACTTTATGAATGTGCTTATATTACGTGCAGTAATACTAATCACATTGTATAATTAAATAAAATCTATAAAAATATGGATAAAAAATTAATATACGATTTATATATAACTTTTAATTTTAAATATATTAGTTAAGTTATTATAGTACAATGAATGAAAAAAATGAATGGTTGGTTTTGTTATTTTTATAGGCCATCATCGTCCGCAGCCCTCCATTCCTCTTTCAGTCATAGTCCACATCCCCACAAACCTTTTTTTTTTGGTCTCGGGGAAAAACCTCTCTTGACGGGTTCCCCCGGTCCGGGGGGACCGAGGGATATGTGGGACTCCGGGAAAGATGTTTGGCCATCCGACTACCCACTAAAAAACCCCGCTGTTCTCCTATCGCCTACGCCCGGGCCCACGGATATATGGCCTGCCGATCTCGTGGCCCGGGCCGGCGCCGGCCCGCCCTTTGTCTTGAGGCGGGCCCCTTCTAAAGTGTTGGCGCCAGGGGGTCAGGGTTTCGTCCCCCCGGCGCTCTCCTAACAACTCTAGGAGTTGAGGGGGGCCGCGGAACAGCACGCAGCCCTCACCCTCGCGGCAAAAGTGCGGGCGGCGGATCCTCCCCCGAGGGGCCGCCCGCGGCCGCTTTTTACGGCGGCCGGAGGTCGTTACTTGCCCTCCGGCGCCGCCGACGTGGCCTGCGTTGGCGGGAGGGGAGTGTGGTGGTCGACTCCCGCTCCCGCTCCACCGCCTCCTTTGCGGACATGACTGCCTCGCAGAAGGAGGCGACGGCCGTCCATCCAGGATCGCCCCCGACCATGGACAGAACCAAGGCCGGGAGCGACAGGTCCACGCCGATTTGGGCGACGAGGGCGCGGCGCTCCTCGCGCCACGCAGGGTATACGACGACAGTGTGGTCAACCTAAGTTCACTGGCAGATAGCTGATGTATCAAGGAGCAACTTAGGCTATTTTTATTTTAGAAAAAAAATAGTTTTTGTTAAAAATGATAAGTTTCGAAAATTTATTTTCTAATTTAAGTTAACCTCAGATTTATATCAACAATCATATGAAATAGGGTTCAGCTTAGGCTGGATATTATAGATTTTATTTCTAACTAGCTGTGCCCGCGACTCCGTCCGTGTGGAATAGTGACTTCAGGCAGCATTTTTTTGGGTATATCTTATGTTTTATTTTGGATTACAAACCCAATAAACCCTTAAATATAAATTAATGAAATATACAAATTGCGTTCGAACCTGCATAGTCCAGCCTAAGCTAAACCCTATTTTATATGATTGATAATATAAATCCGAGGTCAACTTAAATTGGATTAAAAAAAATCCGAAACTGATCACTTTTAACTAAAACCATTTTTTTTCTAAAACAAAAGTAGCCTAAGTTACTCCTTGTTACATCAGCTATCTGCCAGTGAAAGTCCCGTTAAAATCAGTCCACCCGTTTCAGAGATTAGCCGGAACAAACACACAGACGACAGACAGACAAAAATTGCAAAAAAGTTGTTTTGGTATATGTACCGTGTATATATCCAAATGCACTTAGTAAAAAGCGGTTATTTTAATATTACAAACAGACCCTCCAATTTTATTTATTTGTATAGATATGTGGAGATGTTATTGTGAAGTTTAATTAAAATCCATTGAGTAGTTTTTGCATGAAAGAGTAACAAACCTACACTCTTACAAACTTCCGCGTTTGTAATATTAGTAGGATGTGTTATTCTGATGTTTAAGCTATATTATTGTAAAGTTTCATTAAAATCTATTCAGTAGTTTTTGCGTGAAAGAGTAATATACCTACATTTTTACAAACTTTCGCGTTTATAATATTAATAGGATGTGTTATTCTGATGTATAAGCTATATTATTGTAAAGTTTCATTAAAATCCATTCAGTAGTTTTTGCATGAAAGAGTAACAAACCTACACTCTTACAAACTTTCACGTTTATAATATTAGTAGGATGTGTTACTCTGATGTATAAGCTATATTATTGTCAAGTTTCATTAAAATCCATTCAGTAGTTTTTGCGTGAAACAGTAACAAACCTACATTCTTACAAACTTTAGCGTTTATAATATTAGTATGATGTGTTATTTTGATGTATAAGCTATATTATTGTAAAGTTTCATTAAAATCCATTCAGTAGTTTTTGCATGAAAGAGTAACAAACCTACATTCTTACAAACTTTCGCGTTTATAATAATAGTAGAATAAGTTATTCTGATGTATAAGCTATATTATTGTAAAGTTTTATTAAAATCCATACAGTAATTTTTGCGTCAAAGGGTAACAAACCTACATTCTTACAAACTTTCGCATTTATAATATTAGTAGAATGTGTTATTCTGATGTATAAGCTATATTATTGTAAAGTTTCATTAAAATCCATTCAGTAGTTTTTGCATGAAAGAGTAACAAACCTACACTCTTACAAACTTTCACGTTTATAATATTAGTAGGATGTGTTACTCTGATGTATAAGCTATATTATTGTCAAGTTTCATTAAAATCCATTCAGTAGTTTTTGCGTGAAACAGTAACAAACCTACATTCTTACAAACTTTAGCGTTTATAATATTAGTATGATGTGTTATTTTGATGTATAAGCTATATTATTGTAAAGTTTCATTAAAATCCATTCAGTAGTTTTTGCATGAAAGAGTAACAAACCTACATTCTTACAAACTTTCGCGTTTATAATAATAGTAGAATGAGTTATTCTGATGTATAAGCTATATTATTGTAAAGTTTTATTAAAATCCATACAGTAATTTTTGCGTGAAAGAGTAACAAACCTACACTCTTACAAACTTTCGCGTTTATAATATTAGTAGGATGTATTATTTTGATGTATAAGCTATATTATTGTAAAGTTTCATTAAAATCCATTCAGTAGTTTTTGCATGAAAGAGTAACAAACCTACATTCTTACAAACTTTCGCGTTTATAATATTAGTAGGATGTGTTATTCGATGTATAAGCTATATTATTGTAAAGTTTCATTAAAATCCATTAAGTAGTTTTTGCGTGAAAGAGTAACAAACCTACACTCTTACAGACTTTTGCGTTTATAATATTAGTAGTATTACGATAACTTATTAATTCTATATTTCGCGTAAGAAATATAAATAGCGTGTCGTATTCATACGATCATTTTCTAGACGCTGATTTCTAGATTCCAAATTTTCTTGAATCCTATCGGCGCGCTTTATATACCCGCGCAGGCGAGTAGAACCTACAATGTCCAGCCTAAGCTGAACCCTATTTCATATGATTGATGATATAAATTTGAGGTCAACTTAAATTGTAATATAAAATTTCGGAAACTTATCATTTTTAACAAAACTATTTTTTTTTTCTATAATAAAAATAACCTATGTTACTCCCTGATATATCAGCTATCTGCCAGTGAAAGTCCCGTCATAATCGGTGCAGCCATTTCAGAGATTAACCGGAACAAACAGACAGACAGACATACAAAAATTGTAAAAAATGTTGTTTTGGTATATATAGCGTGTATACGTCCGAATGCACTTAGTAAAAAGCGGTTATTTTAATATTACAAACAGACCCTCCAATTTTATTTAGTTGTATAGATTTAAGTTGATTTATATCATATCAATCATATTATGAAACTAGCTGTGCCCGCAACTCTGTCCGCGTGGAATAGTGACTGGGCAGCATTTTTGGATACATCTTGGTATATTATGGATTACAAAACCTGTGAACTCTAAAATATAAATAAATGAAATATGCAAACAGTCAGTGTTATCGAATGCAACTGTTACGCCATGTAAGTAGTTTTTGTTAAACATGATAAGTTTCGGAAATTTTATAATCCAATTTAAGTTGACCTCAGATTTATATCATCAATCATATGAAATAGGGTTCAGCTTAAGCTTGACCTTTGGGTTGAATATCCAATTTAAGTTAACCTCAGATTTATGTCATCAATCATATGAAATAGGGTTTAGCCTAGGCTGGGCTTTGTAGGTTCGAACGTACGTATTCCGGAGGCGCATGGCGTTACAGTCTCATTCGATAATACTGACTGTTTGCATATTTTATTTATATTTTAGGGTTTATAGGGTTTGTAATCCAAAATAAACCATAAGATATATCCAAAAAATTCTGCCAATCACTATTCCACGCGGACGGAGTCGCGGGTACAGCTAGTTAGAAATAAAACCTACAATGTCCAGCCTAAGCTGAACCCTATTTCATATGATTGATGATTATAAATCTGAGGTCAACTTAAATTGGAATATTAAATTTCCGAAATTTATCATTTTTAACAAAAACTATTTTTTTTTTCTAAAATAAAAATAGTCAAAGTTACTCCTTGACATCAGCTATGTGCCAGTGAAAATCCCGTCAAAATCGGTTCAGCCATTTCAGAGATTAGCCGGAACAAACAGACGACAGACAGACAAAAATTGTAAAAAATGTGGTTTTGGTATATGTACCGTGAATACGTCCGAATGCACTTAGTAAAAAGCGGTTATTTTAATATTACAAACAGACCCTCCAATTTTATTTATTTTTATAGATGATATAATATTAACAAAAGAAAAAAGAAATAAAATCTAAAAAAATGTCCAATGTTAATGGCCCCTTGTCCAACAACGTGCTGTGAAGATCCACCTATATGCTATCTCTGCTTACTACGATGTTCTTCGTCGAAGGTTATGTATTGTTGTGAAAAGAATGCGCGAGTTTCAAGGTCTCTATCTCGCCAAGAGAAAGATTGCAGTGAGCCACCACCAAAATATGTGAAGATGTATAAATAGATGCATTGTGCGCAAGCTGCCTGTGTCTGCATTCAAGCGCAACGGAATGCAGGACCAAGAGCATTCTAAGACGTTCGGCACTGCGAATTTCCTATTTAGAAGCCCTCATGACGAAGTTGTCGAATGTGAATTGTGCATGGACCCCGTAAAAGTCAGCGACCCTGCAAAAGTGCCACCCTGCACGCCCGAACCGACACTCGGATGTTGTTTACTCGAGTAGAAATCAATAAAAATGTCGCTTGAGAATATATTAGATGATTGACAACGAAATTTCGTGTCCTACTTTCAATGAGAAACGAAAAAAAATTTAAATTTTTTTTTTTATCGTTTAGAACAGCAGACAGGCTAACGACCCGCTTAGAATTTAGCAGTTACCGTCGCCTATAAGTGTTTGCAACGCCAGTGGCATCGCGAACACGCTGCTGTCCCATAAGGGTACAGGAACTTGGGTCACTAATGCCGGAACACAACACAAGGTTATTATGGCGGCATACTTAAGACCAAAGGTGGTCGCCATCCAGACGGGCTTGAGGCCCTACCACGTAGCTAGGGTGGGTTGTTTAGTCGCCTTTTACGACAGGCCGACCCTGGCCTCAGAGGTTAGTATTCTTTCTCCGCCCCTGCAATAAAAAGGATGAAAGATTTTTTCCCCAAAAACGGGTTAACGTCAGGTAGGAGGCCGATTGTAAAACTAAGCCACAACTATTACAACATGTAATATATTGTGCCAACCCCATATAAGGTGGAATAAGGGCAGGAGGAAGATCTATAAACAATAATTAGATATGGTCTCATATTTAGAGAATACGTTGTTAAATCTTTAACTGGGCAGGGGCGGAAAAAGAAGCAACAAAAAACCCACCCTAGCTATGTGGTAGGGCCCCAGTCCCATCTGGATGGCGACCACCTTTAGTTTTAAGTATGCCGCCATAGTAACTGTGTTGTATTTCGGCATTAGTTACCCAAGGAAGTACCCCTTATGGGACAGCAGTGTGTTCACGATGCCACTGGCGTTGCAAACAGACGGTAACTGCTAAATTTTAAGTGGGCCGTCAGCTTATGTGCTTTCCTAGAGCAATAAAAAGAATAAGGATGTGGGACTGGGTTTAATTTATAAAAATGCTGATCATCTCAAGCGAAGTTTAAAGTTCTAGAAGAAATTAAATTAAATGACAGTAGCATGGGAAATCAAGGCCCGGCCATGCTGCGGCCAACGTGTTCTGATAGAAAAGTAGGGTATACCTAAAAAGTTTTAGCTTGACCGTAAAAGGTATGCCAATAGATCAATACTAGAGCTGCGGAAGGCTATGCAAAATGCAGAAGGAAACGGAACCCTATATATAACCTTAAGGTTACGGTGATGATATGCTCACTACCCCAGAATCGAATCGAATCAAAATCGTAGCCAAAGTATCGCCTCCAAGCTGGCTTGACTTTAGGCGTCCATTCGAATACTGCCAAACCAAAAAAGAATCGTACAAATTCAGAGAAAATATATTGAAAGAAAGAAAGAAAGAAAGAAAATATGTTTATTTAGGACTTAAAGTTATTATTTACAATTTATAATTATATACTATATATTTGTCCCAAATTGGTCCCAGCTCAGCATTTGCTGATGGAATTTACCAGCGCTGATCTTCCGCTGGGGCCATTAAGTGACACCACTAACATTATATACACAATAACACAATAACCACAATAACACGTGTGCACTTTACACATGATAGAAGTGAAACCCTGAAAAATGTAAACCTCAATGTAATAAAAACATAAACAGAAAAGTAAAAGTTTATGGAGTTATGCAACTTAGAGCTACAAATCGCTCGAACTTTGAGGTGAAATTATCAGTGTTAAAATTAACTTAAGTTTACAAATTACAAATTTTTCCAAAAAACTTTCAAAACTATATTAAATCAAACCATTCCTCAAAGTAGATTCCATATAAAGAGAGAAAAAAAAAACTCAACTGTATTTCATTGTAATAAAGTGGCAATTCAAATAGATATATGAGTAATACAATGCAATCATTTAAAAATTACTCTATAAAATAAGCCTTAAGCTATTATTCATAAGGTTGGTATTAGTGGAGCAAAAACACTCAACTGTATTTCATTGTAATAAAGTCGCAATGCGAATAGATATGTATAAGTAATGCATTGCAATCATTTAAAAATTACATTATTTATTAAGCCTTATGCAATAAAATAAAATAATAAACTATTATTAATAATGTTGGTATTAGCGAAACAAAAAAAAAAAATATTGAGATATAACAACAAATCATTTACATTCATTACAGGTAAACTTCCAGTAATTTAAAGTTATATATAGATAATAACTTGAAGCAAATATAGAGCACTAAAGAAAATTAAAAAAGAATCATTACATCACAGTTACAAGTGTAGATCCTCGTAAAAACCCACGCTTAGAAGAGTAAACATCTATTTCCTTATTTATGTACATTTAAAAATAGCTTTACATAACAATATCGGTTGTTAAAAATTCGCGAAAGCTAAGAGCGGGAAATATGATGTGACGTCATTATACGCTATTAAGTTTTAGCGTAGAATAACAAATCGTCTAATAATAGGTCTTTACCTATGAAATTGCCGTTCTGCAGTACTGGCCATTTCAAATCAAAATAATTTTTGTTTGGCTAAGAATTATAATTTCAAATTATTTTATTTTAAAAACATGGAATTCTTTTTCCAAAAGTAGTTATTTGTTTATTGATTAGTGTTACATTTTCATCGCATTTCAATCTTTTTCGTCATCATGGATACCTTAAAAATTCGAGTAATTATGGAATATGAGTACCGTCGTGGCAGCAACGCGGCACAAGCGGCAGCAACATCAACGACGTTTACGGAGCTAACACTACAAACCAACGCACCACCTGTTATTGGTTTGCTCACTTCCGTTCTCGGAATTTCGACCTGAAAAATGAACCTCGCGGTCGTCCGAAGACTTTGGTCGACAATGACGAATTAAAGGCGATTGTGGAAGCTTATGAACTTATGATACACAAGCTACGGCTGAATTAGCAGCAGCTTTCGACGTTAGCGTCAAAACAGTATTGGCCCATTTGCGTCAAATTGGCGAGGTAAAAAAGCTTGACAAATGGGTGCCCCACGAACTCAATGATCGCCAGCGCGAAGTACGCGTTGAGACGTGCCTTGCACTGCTCAACAGACACACAAATAAAGGAATTTTGAACCGCATTGTTACCGGCGATGAAAAATGGATTCTGTTTGATAACTGCAAGCGCTCAGCAAGTTGGTTGGATCCTTGTTCAGCACCTAAACAATGCCCTAAACGAAAACTTACCCCTAGAAAAGTGACGGTCACTGTTTGGTGGTCTAGCGCCGGTGTGATTCATCACAGCTTCTTACCAAACGGGGTGAGCATTATTGAAGATGTGTACTGTGAAGAACTGAACACAATGATGGAGAAGCTGGCACATCTCCAACCAGCATTGGTCAATCGTTTGTCTCCACTGCTCCTGCACGACAACGCGCGACGTCATACTCCACAGCAGACGGTCTCCATGTTGCAAGAACTGGGGTTGGAAGTTCTCCGTCATCCGCCCTACTCACCAGACCTTGCGCCTACAGACTACTACTTTTTCCAGAATTCGGATAACTTCTTGGTGGGAAAAAAATTCAATACCCGAGAGGCAGTACAAAATACCTTTGAAGAATTTGTTGCCTCCCGTCCAGCTGATTTCTTTAAGAAGGGCATCAATAAACTGCCACTGCGTTGGCAAAGATACATTGATTGCATGGGCGATTACTTCGATTAATACAAATAAAAAATACATGAAAAAAATTCGTTTAAATTTTTTCATACAAAACGGCAATTTCATAGGTAAAGACCTAATATATATCCTCATTTGGTTTTTATAAAAGCATGAATATCATCTGATCTTCCAGTCTTGAATTTAAAACACTTAAAGCTTCTATTGTATAATAAGTAAATATTTTATGTAAATTAAAGACATTTTCTACTTAATGTTAAAAATGTATAAAGATTATGCATGTCCATTACGTGTTTTGTCATTTTAAGAATACGATTTACATTTTTAAGGCAAAGATAAATTACATGAATTAAATTGTGATGTATCTAGAAATACTTTTATCCCACACATTAGTTAGAATATTCAACTTAATTTAGTTTTGTTTTAATTATTACAAAAGCACGCCGACAGCTCGGTATAAAATGAGCCCAAGCCACAGGCGCACGCGAGTGTATCCCTCTACTCGGGTATCCGGCAGTAGAAGAACACTGAGGTGGTTTTAGTGTATATACCAGCGTTGTGCGTTCCCTCCTCAACTGTGGGGGGGAATCGCATGGAAATCCCACAATATCCCGCGACGAGCTACCAATAAGCGATGGGGTGTGCATGAAACACTTCCATCTCAACCAAATCAGCCTACTAAAATCCACCGCTGGATAATATAATATATAAGCTTTTCGCAGGCCATCACCCCTCTATCCGAGAATATCCTACCCTACATTCGCCAATACGTGGTCACCACGTATGCTTATTCGAGAAGCCACATCAATAACTTGGGTTCTCTGACGGATCACTTCACTGCGAATATGATCCCTAAG
Source organism: Malacosoma neustria (assembly GCA_963693495.1). Classification (NCBI taxonomy): domain Eukaryota; kingdom Metazoa; phylum Arthropoda; class Insecta; order Lepidoptera; family Lasiocampidae; genus Malacosoma; species Malacosoma neustria. Next base: position 5,492,395 of record OY856378.1, read on the forward strand.
AGATACTTCTAACATGAATCTCTTCGTACGCCGGTAAGCCACTTTAAATTGATGGACGTATCCCACCATAAATGTCCACTTCTCAGCTCCATAGGTCATTACTAGGATGCACTGATTGAAGACATTTATCTTCAGGCATTGTGGTATGGGCGACGAGAAAACTTAACGTAATTTTCCAAACGGTGGCTAATCCGGTGGTATCCTTTTGGCGGTTTCCTTCTCAAACTTGTTCTTACCTCAAAAACAAATAGGTATACAACAATTCGGTTACATAATTTTATAAAATTTCTAAATATATCCTTTTGCATAAATGCCATGCGTTGCAATTATAGACAAAATAGACATATTTTTAATAAAAATCCCTGTTAAAAATTCAAAAGTTGGTAAGGGTACCTTTAGCCAGACCTTTATTTTCTTTCAAATTTCAAAAACAATTATAAAAATTTAACACTGCCTCAAGAACCTACCCTAAAGATTCATCAGCTCTCATACTAGTAGATAACGAATTGAAGTATGAGGAGTTAAAAATTATCTATATTAACTTTCTTCCTCTAAAATTACACTAACGCGATTACGACGCCACCTGAATTTTATACATTTTAATACACACTTTTCAAACAAAGAGTATATGTTCCTTACCTGCGCCCTCCATGATGTATATACACAATGAACTGTTTTTTCATTCATTCATTCATTCAAAACGAAACGAGGCGAGTAGTACACCTGAAAGGAATTTCTTTATCTGTGTTTTTCCTACGATTTAGCTATAAAAAAAACAGTTTGTAATTCATAAGGAATATGTTTCGATAAAACAAAGCATTTCCTTTTTAAAATCGTTATCCTTACAAAAGTCATTATATGAATTAAAAAGGCTTCCCATTTAAAAGGTTTAATCCTAAACAAAAACATCCGTCATTTAGAAAATTGCTGTGATTATTTTAACGTTTATAATGTCTGGCTTTGACAACGGTTGGTTAATTGGAGAGAATTATCAAAGGCCCTGTCACCTTTGGTTTCCTGAGTCATTAATGAAATAAAGATGAATATTTATATGACTAGCAGACCCGGAAAACGTGTTTCTGCCATATAAATTAAAAAGAAACATACTTCTTCAAGATTAAATCTGTATCTATACCGAAATTCATCAAAATTGCTTCAGCGGCTTAGGCGTGAAAATGTAACAGACAGACAGACTTCTTTTTTTATTGCTGTAGGACATCGCCTATGCGAGTTTACAATGCCAGTGACATCGCGAACACGCTGCTGTACCATAACGGTACAGGGACTTGGGTCACTAATACTGGAACACAACACAAAGTTATTATGGTGGCGTGCTTTAGACCAAACGTGGCCGCCATCCAGACGGGATTGGGGCCCTACCATGTAGTGGTGGGTTGTTTTGTCGCCTTTTATGACAGGCCGACCTGGCCGCAGAGGTCAGTATTCTTTCTCCGCCCCTTCACGGATAAACTACTTACTACTACTTTCATATTTATAATATTATGGATTCTTGTTGATATGTTACTCTTAGACTTTATATGTAAAATATTTAAAAATATCAATCTCATTTATTAAATAAATGTAAATTTTAGTTTTTATAGTAGTTGAAAAAATGTCTGCACCGGCCAAATAACTTTGAGCCTGGAGACTATACATAGTAAAATATGTAAATAGGAGTTTACAAAAAATTCTAATACAAAACTTCAGCCCTCGGCGACTTAATTATTTGAAATAATATTAAGCTACGATAATTTATAAGACAAGTTCTCTAAATCAGGCAACAAAAGCAGGCAGTATTAATTGGGTCAGGATTTTCACGCAAAGGATATTAGCCCAAATACTTAAAGCAGTTGCCTGTGAATAATGTATCCCAATCAAAGCTAAGCTGCAAAATTATGGTAATTCACTGTATTGTTTTTTAGACACAATAACGACTGTCGTGTCCTTACAGTGTTACATGTTCCAAGGTTCTTAAATAAATGCTTTAGTTGTGATTGCAACAATTCGTTTTCTGAATCTCCATCGATATTTGAAAATATAAATCTGGAGAAATATCTGGAGATAGATAAGTAATGGTTAAGGCGAAGGTTCAGGAAGCCGCCTAGCCTTGTGTTATCAGGAGCGATCCCGAGGCCCCACCTCTACACTAGTGTAGCCTTTTTATCCAAACAGCCACAAGAAATGTAAAAAATCAATTAGACTATTTTTTTAATACGATAGCCGTCTAATTGCAGCCTTCAAAAGAAAAACTGAATGCAGCTGTATTCTCTGAGATCGAGACCAAGATCTGTAGTCAAGTTACTCATGCTAACTACAAACCCCGAACTTTAAGAAGTAACAAACAAGTAATTAAAGTCAAATTTTCAAGTTCGATGACATTTTCAAGTTTCATCGATCTTGAAAGTTCACAAATTGCTTGTTAGTGATTAAATTTGTAATAACAAAGCAGTTTTCACTTGAAATGTTATGAAACTTACGTAATAATTCACAGACGTTGTCCCTGCTGAAGTATATTTGTACGTGATAATTTTCATAATGTTGTCCTTAAATAAGTGGAAATATTACACTATATACATATATTAAATATTTACATATAAGAACAAAAGTAGAGCTGTCCAAGAACTTGCTTAAAGCAAGCTAAGAGAAGTATTTTCTTTTCGTGTTTGGCGGGTCAAAGGGCAACCCGTGTTAAAACCAACCCATAATACATATTTTTCATCTATTTTCTCTACGGCTGCCATGTTGCCGTCTCATATAGATCTACTGTAATAACTCACTCCACGTCACCGCTTAATTGCTTCCCGAGTCGAAAGTGCAAAGAAGTCTGCCTCAAAGCCCTAACCTCCCCTGCTATAGAGATATATGACCCGGTGATGATCCATTTTCTTGTGACTCTTTTTTTTATTGCTGTAGGACAGCAGACAGGCTGATGGCCCGCTTAGAATTTAGCAGTTACCGTCGCCTATGGATGTTTGCAACGCCAGTGGCATCGCGAACACGCTGCTGTCCCATAAGAGTACAGGAACTTGGGTCACTAATGCCGGAACACAGCACAAGGTTATTATGGTGGCATACTTAAGACCAAAGGTGGTCGCCATCCAGACAGGCTTGAGGCCCTACCACGTAGCTAGGGTGGGTTGTTTTGTCGGCTTTTACGACAGGTCGACCCCGGGCGCTGAGGTTAATATTCTTTCTCCGCCCCTGCACGGACGCTTCTTTGCAGAAGCTAGCAATATAATACGTTAAGAATTTTTACCCTGTGATAATAATCAGCCTTGACTTCCTACGTAGAAGCTACTAAAGCAACCATGATTAAAATCATTTAAGAGAAGGTGGAAATAACAGTTTAACCTAACAATGTATTCTGGGTGCTAGGAAAAATAAAAACCACAGTAACATCTAATGATATTAAATACCTGAGCGAGCTATGTTTTAATGACGTTAATAGCAATCAAGTATTAGGTTTGGGTAAAATTTCATTACGCAAAATTCCAGTAAATGGCGTTGAATGCAAATAACTACAGTATCACAAATCACAGCGACACCACCGAGCATTGCGTTAAAAATTACTTTTAGTTTAAATAGTTACTTGCAATGAAAAATTGGAAGATAATAATGAGAAATTTCGTCATATTCAACAATATTATTATGATAAAAGTCGCTGCGCTTGTTAACAAATGTGTGATGCTGAAGCTAATAAAGACCTTATGAGTTTTGGATCACATTGGCAACTGTAGTGGAAGCCATCTAGAATGGAGTTGACTCTACTTTTGATAAATGGCTGGCAGGAACCAAACTATAACGAACTGAATATTGAGCTCAGTTGCAAATTAAAAAGGTAAACATGGTGGTTTTCCATGGGATAAGTATCATTCATATTTATTTTCATTCATACAGATTTAAGCGTATCTAATTAAACACTACTAATTGAGTTGTAGGGCGTAACACTTGCATAGTGTGAGCGCAGCAATTTCGCGTATGTACTTCAAATAGCAAACACTCGTCTCGCCTTTATCACAGACTTGTATCGGTTATGTAATATATAAGTACCTATATGAATACAGAAATAAACTTTGTATTTACTTTGCAGTTTATTTGCTACACTACTCAAAATCAAATCCCTAGACTGGTGTTAATATCCAAACTGACATAAAAACTAGACAGAAACTGAGTTAGGCCAACAATTGCCTTACAAAGGCTCTCGCTGGCAAACAAGGTTTTTAGTGGGTATATCATTGTACTCTGGCTATCCTTTACAATTGCAAAGTGCAATTTGCAAAGTGGGTCATCGCGACAGTGTTAAGCTGCAGTTTTCTCCCGGCAAAAAAGGGCAAAAATTTTCTCAACTAGACTTATGACTAATGATATTCCTGACTGAAACGACAAGAACTTTTGTAGCTATTATTTTGGAAATAATTATTTCATATGTCTTCTACTTCATATACTCACAACGTATATGCGTATAAGTTACTTATATGTACAATGTATTAAACAACAAACTTAGACTAGAATAATATTTACTCCGTGCGTAAATTGGGTAGTTAATATTCCTGCGCTTTAATATCCTATTACCAAAAACCAACAATGGAACATTATTTCCCGTCTCCCAAGCTACACAAGTCTTTATTATAAAGACTTATGTACTTTGGAGTATAATCGTTCTTATATACATAACAATAGATATACGTACGAGCTTCGTTTGTATAGTCATTATGTCACTTGCTGGCAGAAGAACTTCTTTTTATTTTTGTTATTATCTACTATTTATATTCGAAATAAATATACCAAAGTAGTCTTTAGAAATTTGTAATAATAAAAAAGCTAAGATTATGGCTAAAAAGGATAGAATATTGAAGAAGGAAAAGACATGGCGCGGTGACCCCACGTACCTAGGTGGCACTCTAAGTTTTGAGAATCAGACTGTTAGAAATATTAACAATAAAAACTTATTTTAAATTTCGATTATAGAACTCTTTGGTTACCTAATGTGATATAATGTAATCATTTGTCATTTATTTTTGTGCCTTAGCAGCAAAGTCTAAAAGTCTCCTCACCAACTCTCAAAATGAATTTAACGCAAAAAAATTTTCGGTGCATATTGCGAATATCGTTGTGGTCAACGACAAAGCTAGACAACAATAACATAGAAGAGACCGTTTTTTTACGTACTTACTAGATCAAGAAAGGTCTCTAAGTGTAGAGGTTAGACGAAAAAATGGAAAAGACACTAACATCTCGACTCCATTTATGAATACTTAGAATATCACCATAGTATTTCTCAAACGTATATTTTAACGCAAGTGGCATTGCGGACACGCTGCTGTCACATAAGGGTACAGGAACTTGGGTCACTAATGCCAGAACACAACACAAGGTTATTATGGCGGCATACTTAAGACCAAAGGCGGTCGCCGCCCAAACGGGCTTGAGGCCCTACCACGTAGCTAGGGTGGGTTGTTTTGTCTCCTTTTACGACAGGCTGACCCCAGCCGCAGAAGTTAATATTATTTCTCAGCCCCTGCACGGATAAGAATTAAAATGATTTAACAATAATTTTAATTTATATTAATGGTCTCTTCAATAACCTTAATGCAATGTATGATAATTTGATTGATGCATTTTTTTAAATTGCATAATCATATAATGCATTTGATGGAATCATGTAATTAAGGACTAATATATTTATATTATCAATAGTAATGTAAGTTTGTTTATTCAAATCGAAAATGTCCAAACGATCACAGTGAATTTTTTCTGTTCTATTCACAAACACACAGACAGTAATATAATATTAATTAGAGAATATAAGTTATTATTCAATGAGGCTTTTTATAGCTTTAAGAGGAAATTGTTTAATTAAATTTGCTGTAAATTGTGTGGTTTTGATTGAATATTGAATACAAAGGTTTGTAATGAATTAGCATTTGCGGTTTCTAATTCATTATTCAAAGGAAATGTTTGATCCTGAACTAAATTTTAGATGAGTTATTAGAGAGTAGAGAATTTCAATGTTTTAATTTATTATGAAATACAATAAATACTTTTTCATGGGGATGGAGCGCTAGATCACTATATTAAATGAAGCCCATGCTAAAATAGCATTACTCTAACGCATGGTTTCGTTATGGGGTTATGTAGTGAAGCAATATTAAAATGTAGCAAATATATTTCTGATTTCTCAGTGCACGGGTGGAGTACGGCCAGGGACGACCTGTCGTAAAAGGCGACAAAATAACCCTAGCTACGTGGTAGTGCCCCAAGCCCGTCTAGATGACCACTACCCTTCGTCTATAAGTATGCCAACATGATAACCTAGTGTATGTTCCGGCATTAGTGACCCGGTTACTGTACCTCTATAGGACAGTAGCGTGTATGCGGTGCCCCTAGCGTCGCAAACATCTATAGGCGACGGTAACTCCTTACTATTAAGTGGGCTGTCAGCCCGTCCTTCCTTAGCAATAAAAAAATTATAGCACTAGTTACGGTTGGGTACGCAAACGTTTTTTTTTTGTAAAGCCTTGCTCCAAAGCCATCTAGACTCAAATTAAGCAGAGTGTTTGTATTATGTATACCAGAAAACAAATCCAAACTAATAATATAAATGTGAAAGTATCTCTGTCTCCGTGACTGTCCAACTTTGATGAATTTCGGTATAGAGATAGATTGGACCTTGGAGAAGGACATAGGCTACTTTTAGTCGCGAAAATGAAACTTAAGGTGAAGAAGGGGTCAACGAAATTAAGTAATTTTTTTTATTTATATGATTGATCGTGTTTGCTGGGCAACTAGTGTCCTAACTATTATTTATTATAATGTTATAAATGCGAAAGTGAGTTTGTTTGTTACGCTTTCACACCTAAAACGCTGAACCAATTTTGATGAATTTTAGTATAGTCATAGATAGACCTTGTAAGAGGACATGAACTACTTTTTTGAAATTCATATGGCAGAACAACGTGGCTTTTAAAATTAAATCTACCAGGCATCTGCATATATTTGTAATAAAAAATAATAATGTTAGTTCTTTTTTAAAAAATGAATTAAAAGATGAAAGGTTTTCTTATAAATAATTTTCTTAAAAATAAATGAAAAGTAGGTAGGTCAGGGTTCAAACGTAGATCACTCCAATGCTCTTCAACGCAACCACTGGCCTGTGTAGTAGATGTCTGGCAGATTCGCCGGCGAAGAAGTGGCAGACTCGGCGGCCGGTACACGGCACGTGCGGTTGTCTCTCACGGCGGGCTGTAGACCCCCAACCGTGGGCACACGACGCGTGTCGTCGATACATTCTTAAGTCGGGTTGTAGAAACCGTTCTAAGCTTGGAGTGGACCCCAATTCAAAATACTAATTACTCCGATAATGATCGGATTAATCAGAACATAATACAAAAATATTTTAAATAGAATTGACAGCGTGTCCGCGCTTTGACATGCGTAGGCTCGAAATGAAGCGGCGAGTGGCGAGTGTCCTTCAAATTCACTCGTTCAACGGTTTACGAATGTGAACGAGAGAACGGAACGTTACAAACGTTTGCCGGGTCAACTAGTAATATATAATTTTCTTTTGTAAGTAAATACATAAATCCTATCGGCGTTCTCGGGAGTTAATGGCTTAATTTTGATGATATGTCAGTTAAGCTATCGATAATTAATCAAGTAAGTCAAACATTCCTAGGCGATTGGTGATTAATTGCCCCATAATGATAAACATCGTGAGGAACTTAGATTTGAAATTAATTAGTTGAATTGGGTTGTATAATAAATAATAACGGCCCTTTAAGTTCCATTGGTGGGGTCGTGCATATCCTTAGAAGAGACGTTCAGAGTATCCTGCCATGCTTCTTCACGGTCTACAGGTTTGCTTCCGATGTGTTTCTTTATCCTCCTTTCAACTATAGTAAGTAAAGCAAATAAAAAGAGAAAACCACTTTTTCTGTTTCATTTTGCCACCATGGAAATCGAAGAGTTTAACCATTAATTTGTTAAATAATGGAATGATTTCAATTCAATATTTAATTATATACTCGTATGTCCCACTCCATATGGTAGAGAATAGAATAGAATTATATAAGTAGTATACAATGCATATAATATAGTATATACACAAGGTATCACAGTTCATGTTAGGCGTATTTAAATCCCCAGAGACACGAAGATTTTTCATGACAAAAATAATATTGCAGACCTGAGCACATAAGTTATCAATTTGTTTTTGCCATTTGAGGTGTTCATCGATAATAACACCTAGTTATCTAAAATTATTGGTTTTGCATATATTTAGACAGCTACATGGATTGGAACTTGAAAAATAAGAATGAGATTTAATATGAAAAATTATGAAGTGGTTTATGAAAATCTGTCAAATTAAAAGCAAATAATTTAGTTTTGTCGATGTTTAAAGTTATGAGATTTTTATTAAGCCATCCAGTGATAACTCTAGGAGCATGTTCAGCTCGAGATTTCACATCAAGTGATTCCAGAGATAACTAATGCAGTGTCGTCTGCATAGCAGAATATTTTTCTATGAGGAATTTGCAGTTGGCAAAGGTCGTTTCACTCGTCGAATTCAACTCGGATGGGCAGCGTTCGGGATGCTCTGTAAAATATTTTCGTCCCAAATACCGCAGTGTCTCAAGACGAAGGTCTTTAACCAATGTGTGTTTCCAGTGATGACTTACGAAACTCAGGCGTGGTCGCTAACTATGGGCCATATGAGAAAGCTCATGGTCGCTCAGAGGGCATTGGAGAGGGCTATGCTCGGAGTTTCCCTGCGAGATCGAATCAGAAATGAGGAGGAGGAGGAGAACGCTCTATTCGCAGGAGAACCAAAGCCACCGACATAGCTCGGATGATTGCGAAACTGAAGTGGCAGTGGGCTGGGCACATAGCGCGAAGGACAGATGGCCGTTGGGGCAGAAAAGTCCTCAAATGGCGACCGCGTACTGGAAGACGCAATGTTGTTAGGCCCCCCATAAGATGGACCGATGATCTGGTCAAGATCGCCGGAATAGGATGGATGAGGGCAGCTCAGTACCGATCGTCGTGGAGATCTTTGGGAGAGGCCTTTGTCCAGCAGTGGGCGTCTTCCGGCTGAGGTGATGATGAAAGATCGTTTAAATAGATTTCAAACAAAATTGTCCAAAACGCTTCCTTGAGGCACTCCATAGTTAAGCATCAATTAATTACTGATATAATTTCCAATGTTTGCCTTTTGAATTATGTTTGAAAAATAACTCTAAAATAATTTGTAACAGAGGCTACGGTCTCGGGATTTCATGTTAGTCTGACCGCGAGCTCAACTGGTGCCGACCAGTTCTCACGGGCTCTCTTTAAAATCGGGGGTGAGTGAATAATGGGTCTCTAGCATCTTCGTTCGCATGCAGAGCTCACTGATATGCCCACTCCTCGATTTACAGAAGGACGTATAAGGCGTCCTATTTGCTTTGAGTCTTGACCTAATATATTAATGGTCCTGATATGGATGATAGCCGAGAGCGAAAGATATTATAATACACCAACTCAGAAAGAAACCATTGCGTCATAGCTTCGCAGTTTTAGGTTGACACAAACCCCGATGATCTAATGAAGTAATACTGCTTAATAAAGTAAGAACTATTATAACTCATTGACACATATTTGCTGACATCATGCTTTGCAGAAATAAAACTTCCAAGAATGCGTAGGGAGTGAAGTCGATTTTATAATAATTTCCGCAGAATACCTTCAATTTCCATACACGTAACGCCAATAATCGCAATTCGCAAGTCACGTTGCCAAATTGCAGGTGAATTTATTTGATTAATGAATATGTTTTTGCGAGGGTTTTGAATGTACTTTGTCTCAGCCATAACAAATTTACAAAGACATTTTTTTTATTGCAGGAGAACAGCTGCCAGGCACTTAAGAGTACGCAGTTACCGTCACCTATAGATGTTTTTTTACGACGTTAGAGGCACCACGATCACGCTGCTGTCCCATAGGTGTACAGAACTGGGTAACTAATGCCGAAACACAAGACAAGGTTATTATGGCGGCACACTTATAGACCAAGGGTGGTTGCCATCCAGAAGGGCTTGAGGACCTACCACGTAGCTAGGGTTTTTTTGTCACTTTTTTCGACAGGCTGACCTCGGCTACAGGGGTTAGTGTTCTTACTCCACCCCTACATGAAGAAAACAACATGTGAAAATCTATACATGACACAATCGATGCCAAGTATATCGGACAAGTCGAATCACCTGTCATCGATGATCGATTATATACGATACAAAATGTAATACAATTTTATTTGATTACATTTTTTCTTCTGTTCTAAAGAACAAGGGCTTAAAAGCCCTTTAAGTTTCCTACTTTTCAATTGTTTAACGAATATTTTAAAGTACTTTCTGTAAGACAAACATATGTATCTCACATTGTATCGAAACAACACAAAATAGCACCCTTTATTAAAACTTTACCCCACAAGAGAAGAAAAGATTAAGTGTGTGATACTATTCCCACACGCACAAAATATTTACAGCATCAATCTTATTATATGAGTATATTTCTGTACAATAAAATAAACAAATTATTACATATTCACGGATTAAATAAATTACAAAGTAAATAATTGCCTACTCAACTTAGACTATGATGAAACAGAAAGGTTTTTGAGTGCATCGATCGTGATCTACGATCGATGTTTGAGTGTATGAATTATTAACACACACACACACGCACGCACGCACGCACGCGCGCTCGTACACACACACATACACACACACACACACACAGACACACACACACACACACACACACACACACACACACACACACACACACACACACACACACATGCATGCATGCACCTTTAGAATAAGAATATAGAAATAAAATTAGTTTACGTAAATACATAGACCACATAAAAAAAAATCCTATTATGCATGCGTCTCGCACAGTCGTCTGCCCTCACGTGTCTGCTCGTTCGGGTAGACACATTTATAGACATATTCCCCTATCTAGGCAGCGCGGCGCTTGGCAAGTTTCTTACTTCTGTTAATTTTAGTTTTACACTGTAATGACTCCGTAATTCTCTATATATTTATATACCTAGTCAGGTCATAAGTATTGTCACACAGTAAAAACTTTTCTTTTAGAATGCTGGCCACAAAAAAGTTTATTGAATTCGAATTTCGAATTGTTCATGAAAATAAAAATGTATAACTTTTAGAATTTTACTCATTTTTAAATATGGAGTGGACGCTTAAAGAAGACCGTGTTGCAGTTATTGCGTTGCATCGTTGCGGTTACGCGCCAATTCAAATTTTTAACATACTGAAAAATTTGAATATTACCAAAAGATTCGCTTATCGTACCATCAAACGATACAATGAAGACTCTAGTGTAGATGACAGGTCAAGAAGTGGTCGCCCTCGGTCTGTTAGGACTCCAGCAGTGATAAAAGCTGTGAAGGCACGAATTCAAAGAAATCCCAAACGTAAGCAGAAACTGTTGGCCCTTCAGATGGGGTTAAGCAGAACCACGGTGAAAAGGGTGTTAAATGAAGACTTAGGGCTTCGGGCATATCGAAGAAAAACAGGACATCGTTTGAATGCTCGTCTAATGGACCTGAGACTGAAGAGATGCCGCGCTTTGTTGAAGCGGTACGCGGGAAAAAAATATCGGGAAATTCTTTTTTCGGATGAAAAAATGTTTACCGTAGAAGAGAGCTACAACAAACAAAATGATAAGGTGTACGCACACAGTAGTGAAGAAGCGAGCAACCGTATTCCGCGTGTCCAACGAGGTCATTTTCCATCCTCGCTCATGGTATGGTTGGGAGTTTCTTATTGGGGCTTAACAGAGGTACATTTTTGTGAGAAAGGTGTAAAAACGAATGCTGTTGTGTATCAAAATACAGTCCTGACGAACCTTGTGGAACCTGTTTCTCATACCATGTTCAATAATAGGCACTGGGTATTCCAACAAGATTCGGCGCCAGCTCATAGAGCGAAGAGCACACAAGACTGGCTGGCGGCGCGTGAAATCGACTTCATCCGGCACGAAGACTGGCCCTCCTCCAGTCCAGATTTGAATCCGTTAGATTACAAGATATGGCAACACTTGGAGGAAAAGGCGTGCTCAAAGCCTCATCCCAATTTGGAGTCACTCAAGACATCCTTGATTAAGGCAGCCGCCGATATTGACATGGACCTCGTTCGTGCTGCGATAGACAACTGGCCGCGCAGATTGAAGGCTTGTATTCAAAATCACGGAGGTCATTTTGAATAAACTTTAATGTCATAAGAATCTATGTTTTGTTAAGTTCATTTTGGTATATGAATGGTTACATAATTAATAAACTTGTTACAATTATTTTACATTAAACATGTGACAGAATTTATGACCTGACTAGGTATATTTTTATTTTCTGGGCCGTATGCTTTTTTTCCGACGATATCATACAAAAACTTTCATCCCCTATCTTTACCCTCTTCAGGGTAAAATTTTTACAAACTTTGAATGTCGTATTTATTTATATCTAATCAAAAGCCTAAAAATGAGTTTCAAGCTTCTAGTTTTAAAATGATATAATTTGTATACAAAATTTCATCCCTATTTTTTTTTGTCTCGGGGAAAAACCTCTCATGACGGGTTCCCCCGGCCCGGGGGGACCGAGCGATATGTGGGACTCCGGGAAATATGTTCAGCCATCTGACTACCCACTAAAAAACCCCGCTGTTCTCCTATCGCCTACGCCCGGGCCTACGGAAATGTGGCCTGCCGATCTCGTGGGCCGGGCCGGCGCCGGCCCACCCTTTCTCAAGGCGGGCCTCTTCTATAGTGTTAACGCCAGGGGGTCAGGGTTTCGTCCCCCCGGCGCTCTCCTCTGTTGACTCAAGGAGTTGAGGGGGGCCGCAGAACAGCACGCGGCCCTCTCCCTCGCGGCAATAGTGCGGGCGGCGGATCCTCCCCCCAAGAGCCGCCCGCGGCCGCTTTCTACGGCGGCCGGAGGTCGTTGCTTGGCCTCTGGCGCCGACGACGTGGCCTACGTTGGCGGGAGTTGACTCCCGCTCCCGCTCCGCCGCCTCCTTTGCGGACATTACTGCCTCGCCGACCTCCGGCGGATGTCGGCCGCCACCTCGGCGGCCGTCCATTCAGGATCGCCCCCGACCATGGACAGAACCAGGGCCGAGAGCGACAGGTCCGCGGCCAATTCCGGACGGGACTCCGACGGATGCTCGGGCACCTCGGATACGCACACCCGTGCACTCCTCGGACAGAGGATCGCCATTTGAACCCCTTACAACCCTTTTATCGCATTAAAAAGTAGCGTAAATCCTTTCTCAGGCTTTAGACTATTTCTATACCAAATTTCATTTAAATCGGTTCAGTAGTTAAAGCGTGATTGCGTAACATACAGACAAAGTTACTTTCGTATTTATAATACGAGTATTAGTATGGATGAATAACTGAATTTATAATCATAGTCTAAAATAACAAACAATTAAATTTAATAAGAAAGTAAAATTGTCAAGATTTAAGCTTAAAGTAACTAATTTTATACGAAAATATCTACTACAAGTTTATTGTTCTTTGGTTTTCCAATTAAAATCAATAACATTATAAGAATATTTCACTGATAGCCAATTACTTCGTGTTATTCTGTTAAAATTGGTGGGAATATTCATTTAATCGGGAAGGAATTAGACATGTGTGGCAATTTATGTGTAGGTAATTAGTTTTTTTGTAGTACTGCTTATTAATTTTCTATTTGTGTTGGAAAAACAATTTTGACGGTCATTCGGTTATATTATCTAAAACAGCTATGACAATGTACTTAAAAATGATTGTATTTAAGACTTCTTGTTTTAGAGAATTTAGAAACTAAAAAATGTTTACAAACAGAGATTAAAGTTGTAAGTAATACTCCTTTTGCTGGTTTCAGTAAAGGAAAAGCACTGTTTAGTTCTTCCTTTAGGGGTTGAAGGATTACACGACAGTCGCTTCCGAAATAATAAATTTATCTTCATCTTATTTTAATTTTTTTCTTGTTCTTATTTATGAATAAAAAGTTACAGATAAGTTAAAAACGCACTTACGTTTTATATTTTACTTCTAGTATGAATGTGCCTTAATTTTTCACTCACCCGAGAATTTCCTTGATATTAATTCGATATTAGTCGTGTAATCCCCGCACGAACCGACTACGATTTTCCCTAATTAAAAATATATTTCAACTATTCAACTTTTATCGCGTCACTAGATTTCGAAACACTTTTTCGTGTGGGAGTCAAGAAAAACGCGGAAATCATCTTTAGCGTTGTTGAAGGTGTTGATGAAGGTGAAGGTGTGTATTATAAGAATTAGAAACGAGTATGTTTGATCTATTAAAAATATGAGAATCATCAAAAAATAACTTCAAATTTACAACTTTTACAATCCATACTAATACTATAAATGTGTAAGTAACTCTGTCTGTCGGTTACGTTTTCACGCCCAAACCGCTGAATCTATTTCGATGAAATTTGGTATAGAGATAGATTGAACCTTGGGGTAGGACATAAGTTATATGATAACATATAGACATAGTTTACCAGGTCAACAAGTAAATAATATTATAATAATAATACTTCAAAATAATTTTTTTGCTGTAGGTCAGCAGATAGGCTGATGGCCCGCTTAGAATTTAGCAGTTACCATCGCCGGGTGTTTGCAACGCCAGCGGCATCGCGAACACGCTGCTATCGCATAAGGGTACAGGAACTTGGGTCACTAATGCCAGAACACGACACAAGGTTATTATGGCGGCATACTTAAGACCAATTGTGATCGGCATCCAGACGAGCTTGGGGCCCTACCACGTAGCTAGGATGGGTTGTTTTGTAGCCTTTTACGACAGGCTGACTCCAGCCGCAGAGGTTAGTATTCTTTCTCCCCCTCTGCACTGATAGATATATATATAATCAGATGTAAATGAGATACGAAATTTTATTTTAAATATTTTTTATTAAGTTTAAGTAATATCTATGTATATTAACATCAAAACATACGAAATCTCTAAAACGGTATACCCAATTCACTTGAAATTTAGTATAGTTACTTATTTCGTGATATAAACAAAGAACTGGTTTTACGCAAATCCTATTTAAAATGTATTTTATAAATTTATATGGCAGAACAATGATGCCCGAGCCAGCTAGTAAATTATAATAATAAAAATAATCGGCTTCGTATAATACTGTTCAAGTCGGTCAAGAACCCACATCAGGGTTCTGAAGATAATGCCTTCGTTATATTTAATAAGATTCCAGTAGGAAGCCGCGTAATTTTTTTCAACTTGCTTATAATGACAGAAAATTAAAATTTGATTTTGATCATAGTTTACCAATCCATAAACTTATTAAGAAAATATTGTTCTTTTTTAAATATACAGTTAGTAGAGTTCATGAAACACGATATGGAGGACGGATACTGCTGATTGATAAGATTTTTTTTTCATTTCATTTTATCTAAGGGATGAGGTTACTGCCAGCTATAATTATGAAGCGATCCATCTTCCGTCCATTGAGATTTCGTGACTTCCACTAATGTGCAATTTATCTCTGCACCTCATCAATTCTCTGGAACATTTTCCTTAATATCCGATTAATGTGATATGCTTATCTTCATCATACGAAATTACATTTGATTTCTATATGATTTTTTGTTATTAAACTGTGCGAAAGTTTTTTTGTTAAATCATGAGATTTCACTACTTAAATACTGCATTTATGGAAGGTCTAGTTGATAGCAAGCTGTTAGCTGTTTATAGACGTTTGCAATACAAGAGGCAAAACTGAGGTGCTATTAAAAATGAAGAAAGGGGATATGTTGGAAATTAGAGAAAGGGAATCATCATCATCATTATCCCAGCGTTAGTCCCGGTTGCCACCCAAACCCTCGCCTCGGTACCCTGGGTCCGCTTTCCGACTCTGTCTACTCCACTTCGCGCGATCTTCAGCATCCCTGGTAGTGAGCCCATTGTCACGCATATCACCCTTTACGACGTCAAGCCAGCACTTTTTGGGTCTACCCCTCCTGCCGGGGCCCGGCGGAGGTGGCATGGTCAGACATTTGTTTCCCACGTAAGCATCCGGTTGCCGTAAAACATGGAAATTAGAGAAAGGGAATATATAAGCTTAAATTACTTCCATAATACTTATATCATCAATAAAATAACATAAAAAGAAACAAAACGCAAGAAACAAAAACATGAAGTATGAAACATAAGAGAAACACTAATACACAACACTTACGCTGAAATGAAACACAAGGTTATTATGGCGAAATATTTAGAGCCCAGAGGTGGTTGCCATCCAGACGGGCTTGGAGCTCTACCTATGGTTGTCTTGTTACCTTTTACGACAGGGCACCCCCAAGCGCAGGAGTCTATATTCTTACTCCGCTCTTGCACGGAGAAATATATTCAAAATAACAAAACCCTTCTTTCATCATTCTCATCTTTAAAAAATTGGTCTATAAACATTACCTGTCCCTACAAAATCGCTCCCAGATCTCTACTTTTTTAAATACATCATGCTTATTTGTTTATACATTCACTATTATCACTGTTTTCTTTTCTCTTTTTTCTTCTTTCATATATTTTGTGTAAATAGATTACAAATATAATTATTTAGTTATAGTTTTATAACATAACACTGTTTGTATTAATATTACGTAGCAGTTTGTACACCGCCATCCACGAGTTAATTGATATATGTATTTCCACTCCATTATGGGGTTACCTGCAAGAGATCGCTTTTAGCGATAAGGCCGCCCATTGTATCACTGTAACTTATTCTAATTTTCATTGTACATAACTGATGAACAATAAAGAGTTTTCATTCCATTTAATTTTCAAAAATATCCATTTATATTATTTGGGTATACTATTTTGTCGATTATTTAAAGAAATATTTTGATTAGGCATACAATCAACAACGTTTGTTTCCAGGCCATGTTCTTACTCTTCTTGATTAAGGTCGAAACGTCGTAAGTTTTATCCGTTACCATCAAACTTAGCTAACGAATGGAATGATTAAAAGTTTTCGCAGTGGAAGTGCCGACTATGAGTACCTTAGGAATAAATTGTTTGAATTATAATAAAGTACGTTCCTTGTTTTCGTCCTTTTTATAAATTATGTGTGTCACAATTCTCTCCCTTCACTTTCCTTTCTTAGCCGTCATCTCAAAATTAAATCTTTTTCGACTTATCTTCTTTTTTGTGTATTTCATCTTTGGCATCTCCGGCTTCTATATTCGTATTCATAAACTTTAATAATTAGCGTCTTTTACATTCTTCCCATTCTCATTATATGTAATATGACATGTGCACTACATTCAAACTTCTCCGGGTATACTTAGTTATGATTTTACTCATATTCGTAACTTCTCACGATGTCGGTTTTCTTTGCACACACAAAGTACACCCCTTTTTGATGTGAAACATCCATAGCCGCACGTAAAACCGATTTCTAAATAGCAAGCTACGTGGTTAATCTGGCACTGGTGATGGGGAATCATCCCATCCAGGTTGGCTCCTAACCACGATGGTCAAGATTAGGTAGAATGGTAGCTGGGAGCAATAAGTCTGCTACGGTAGTGGCGATGAGGTTTCGGTGCTCCGAGGCCGATGAAGAAAACATCAGCGTAGCGCTGTATTCGTATCTCTGGTGTCATGGTGATGATAGTCTGTAATAGACACAAAGTAGATAATATAGTAATAGAGATTTCCTATGATGCGATCGTGTCAACTGCAATCATAATTTTATTAATCCAAATCGATTAATCAACTCATTGATAATAATAATCGCGACAAAAACCGTACAATTCGCCTTATTTGGCGTCAAAAAAAGGATTTTTGTCTTCCGTGGGCGGTGGGGTTTATTAGGCCTCGTGCCGCTACAACATCTGGTTCAGAACGAGGTTTCACAGGCCTCGTAACGCAGTAATGGAAAGTACAGATAAATCAGTGCCGCTGGGAACGTGTTAATGGTTTAGATTATTGATCACTTTTACTACAAAAAACAAATTGTATGTTATTATAAACAGTGTTAATTACGTTTCAAGGCAATAATTATACGCAAAACAATCTTGACCTAGGCATGTAATCATCAGTCACCATAATTATCCAAGTGTGTAATTCTTAGTGCATTATAAATTTTTACTTTGGGGATCGAATAGTAATAGGCACGGTTACGGTGATTATTTTCAGGGCATCTTTTTACGTTAAGCGCCTTAGTGACTCTTACTTGTAAGTAAAAATCTGGAATATATCCTACTACATGAAGGGACTGCTGTCTGACAAAACTCTATTAAAAGACAACGGTACCACTCACTTAAAAGAAGTAATCCATTAGTTGTTGTTTAAGACTACTAAAGTAAGATGGGGACCTATATCGGCGTACCCACAATAATATTCCAAATGAAAAGAGAAAAAAAAACGTACAGGTGAAACTAATAAAAGTGTGTAAAGTAGGCAGCGGATTAGTGTTGCCATCCAACGCATTTTGAGAATTTTACCGGTTGACTGCAAACTGGAACCCATTTGAACAAAAATTTGTATTTTTGAAACCAAGTTTCTTAACGCGGCTTACGCGTAGTAAGATTTAGAAGAAATCGTCACGTAACGAAATTCCGTATTCTGTGTTTGTATGCGTGTATGTATAGAGCCTACTACAAGTACCTACTTAGTTCCAAGATTATTAAACGATTTACCAACAAATATAAGAGATAATATAACCCAAAAAAATATTAAAGCCTCACTTAAAAAATACTTTTTATAGAAATTGTAATCTAGATTTACTCAGTCATTTGAACGTACGTAGACTTAAGTTTCGATGGCATTGTACAAACCTTAGTGGTTTTTTGTGCTGTTATTTTATTAAGCCAATGTAATAACTGTGAATTTGATAAATAAATTTAAAAAAAAAGTAAATGAGCACACGAGTAAGTGAGTGCACAGCCACCCGGCGCAAATCTCTCTCTCTCTCTGTCCCTTTCTCTTTTTATTTTATATTTAATTATGGATAAATTACTATTTTTCCCATATATTCAATGAAATTTATCAACATCCTTACTTAAATTTTTTCATCGAAAAAGTGATTGGAAAATAGCATAAAGTATACAAATTATAGAGAACTGATTAAAGGAGGATTGCACTTTTTGGTGTGATAAAAATACAGTAATAAAAATCTACTCTTTAAAACACGGTATGAGTTAAAAAATATCACGAAGTACTTCGTCCCCCGTCAGGGACGAAGTACCCGACCGCAGTATTTTAAAAATATTTCCTTGTACATATCTTGCACAACAATTTGGTACGGCCACGTTTTACGGCAACCGGATGCTTACGTGGGTAACAAATGTCTGGCCATGCCGCCTCCGCCGGGCCCCGGCAGGAGGGGTAGACCCAAAAAGTGCTGGCTTGACGTTGTAAGGGGTGATATGCGTGCCAATGGGCTCACTACCAGGGATGCTGAAGATCGTGCGAAGTGGAGAAGAAAAAGTCGGAAAGCGGACCCCGGGCGCCGAAGCGAGAGTTTGGGCTGCAACCGGGATACAACGCAAAGATGATGATGATGATGATCTTGCACAACAATTTAATGTTTGATTGAAATTATGTTGTCTCAAATTTATTTTATATTATAACAACATAACATTTTATGCTCTCAAATAAAATCTCTTCACACTCTTTCAATGTTTTGAAACCGAATACTTTAAGGCGAATTATTTCAACCAAAACAAAATAAGAGTCCCACGATAGTACGAACTAGGCCAAAAGTGCTATACCGATACTTTACAATCGCATAAATGAAATGACGATTCGCATTTCAAGTTTGGCCAACTAAAATGCTTCTACCCATAAGGCTTAACTAAATCCCCATAGAATGTAACGCCATGCCTCCCTATAACAAGTTGTGATAACTTGAAAAATTAGGTCACCCACATGTGGGGTGTTTACGCAACACACTTTTTGTTCGCGTCTCAATACACAAGTTTGGTAGGTGTTACATTCATTGTCAAATTTCTATTTTTCAAAATATACTTGCCATATTTAACTTATTTTCAATTCGGATTAAAATTAACAGATATTTTGTGACTATTCACACAGCTCAATCTAGTCCTAAAGTAAATAGCATATCACGTGTGTAGACAGTACTAGACAACTGATATACTACTTAAATAATTTTCTTTTTAAATAAATACATATTATACGTATACCCAGATGTGGAACGAGAACTGAACCCGACATTTATATCCACAAAAATATTTACTCTTGATCTTAGCATTTCTCAAAAGCACGAAGACGGATTCAGAGTTACCAAGCGGTAGAGTAGGTTGTAATCTGGGTTAAACGTTCAAAGTAAAAGAATAAATAAATAAATTAAATATACTAGGATAAACAGAGCGCCATCTAGTCCCAAAGTAAGAAGCATAGCACTTGTGTTACGGGTTCTAGAAAACAACCAACAATAATTTTCTTTTGTAAATGAATACATACACATATGTATATACCTAGTCAGGTCATAAGTATTGTCACACAGTAAAAACTTTTCTTTTAGAATGCTGGCGACAAAAAAGTTTATTGAATTCGAATTTCGAATTGTTCATGAAAATAAAAATGTATACTTTTAGAATTTTACTCATTTTTAAATATGGAGTGGACGCTTAAAGAAGACCGTGTTGCAGTTATTGCGTTGCATCGTTGCGGTTACGCGCCAATTCAAATTTTTAACATACTGAAAAATTTGAATATAACCAAAAGATTCGTTTATCGTACCATCAAACGATACAATGAAGACTCTAGTGTAGATGACAGGTCAAGAAGTGGTCGCCCTCGGTCTGTTAGGACTCCAGCAGTGATAAAAGCTGTGAAGGCACGAATTCAAAGAAATCCCAAACGTAAGCAGAAACTGTTGGCCCTTCAGATGGGGTTAAGCAGAACCACGGTAAAAAGGGTGTTAAATGAAGACTTAGGGCTTCGGGCATATCGAAGAAAAACAGGACATCGTTTGAATGCTCGTCTAATGGACCTGAGACTGAAGAGATGCCGCGCTTTGTTGAAGCGGTACGCGGGAAAAAAATATCGGGAAATTCTTTTTTCGGATGAAAAAATGTTTACCGTAGAAGAGAGCTACAACAAACAAAATGATAATTACACAGTAGTGAAGAAGCGAGCAACCGTATTCCGCGTGTCCAACGAGGTCATTTTCCATCCTCGCTCATGGTATGGTTGGGAGTTTCTTATTGGGGCTTAACAGAGGTACATTTTTGTGAGAAAGGTGTAAAAACGAATGCTGTTGTGTATCAAAATACAGTCCTGACGAACCTTGTGGAACCTGTTTCTCATACCATGTTCAATAACAGGCACTGGGTATTCCAACAAGATTCGGCGCCAGCTCATAGAGCGAAGAGCACACAAGACTGGCTGGCGGCGCGTGAAATCGACTTCATCCGGCACGAAGACTGGCACTCCTCCAGTCCAGATTTGAATCCGTTAGATTACAAGATATGGCAACACTTGGAGGAAAAGGCGTGCTCAAAGCCTCATCCCAATTTGGAGTCACTCAAGACATCCTTGATTAAGGCAGCCGCCGATATTGACATGGATCTCGTTCGTGCTGCGATAGACGACTGGCCGCGCAGATTGAAGGATTGTATTCAAAATCACGGAGGTCATTTTGAAGAAACTTTAATGTCATAAGAATCTATGTTTTGTTAAGTTCATTTTGGTATATGAATGGTTACATAATGAATAAACTTGTTACAATTATTTTACATTAAACATGTGACAGAATTTATGACCTGACTAGGTACACATTATACACGAACACCCAGAAGCGAGATAGGCTTCAAACCTGTGACTTCGGCGAGTAGACCGAAGCCGTTAGGCCACGAAGGTCGTTATCGTACAATTAGTTCGCCATATATGAAGCCAAGTACGTTGAAAGCACGTAGGGGCCTCATTGTCGATTTTACATTTTTATTTTTTCCCCTATAATTTATATTTTCATCCCATAGGTTATTTACGTGAGCAGTACCTATTACAGCTGTGGTTTCTACTTGAAATTTACGATTTGTTTACTTTTTCGACGCGACAAGGACGCATCTCGTCACGAATTTAACAAAACATATATTGCTATAATTTTAGGCAAATTTACAGACATGTTAGATTTGTTCCACATGCTAAAATTTATTTTATAAATCCTGTTAATCCTTGGTATAAAAACAAAATAGTTCAAAGGCTGATATCAAAAGAGGATACAAGTTTTGCAGTGGACATACATTATAACGCATGTCTCGAACTCGATAAGATGACGACTTGCCCAAGAGTGCCTGTTGATTGCTTAAACTTAAACCTGAAGAGGCCTATATCCAGCAGTAGTTTATGATTAGCTGAAGACGAGATAACGCATTCGCCGTGAAACCTGTACATCAGACTTATAATTCAAAACAAAAAGTTACATACGTTACAAATTAATATTATTTAGTTTAATATCTTAAAAGCCTGATTAAATTTTCATAGCAAAATCAATGAACAGGAAAACTAGTATATTTCATTAGCGCCAAAGAGTTTTTAAACTTGATTAATAAAATTAGGTCTATATCTATGAAATTGCCGTTTTATATGAAAAAATTGAAACGAATTTTTTTCATGTATTTTTTATTTGTGTTAATCGAAGTAATCGCCCATGCAATCAATGTATCTTTGCCAACGCAGTGGCAGTTTATTGATGCCCTTCTTATAGAAATCAGTTGGACGGGAGGCAACAAATTCTTCAAAGGCATTTTGTACTGCCTCTCGGGTATTGAATTTTTTTCCCGCCAAGAAGTTATCCAAATTCTGGAAAAAGTAGTAGTCTGTAGGCACAAGGTTTGGTGAGTAGGGCGAATGACGGAGAACTTCCAACCCCAGTTCTTGCAACTTGGAGACCGTCTGCTGTGCAGTATGAGGTCGCGCGTTGTCGTGCAAGAGCAGCGGAGACGAGCGATTGACCAATGCTGGTTGGAGATGTGCCAGCTTCTCCATCATTGTGTTCAGTTCTTCACAGTACACATCTGCAGTAATGCTCAACCCGTTTGGTAAGAAACTGTGATAAATCACACCAGCATTAGACCACCAAACAGTGACCATCACTTTTCTAGGGGTACGTTTTCGTTTAGGGCATTGTTTAGGTGCTGAACCGGGATCCAACCAACTTGCTGAGTGCTTGCGGTTATCAAACAGAATCCATTTAACATCGCAGATAAATTGTTATCTGCGATGAAAAACCGCATTGGCGGTTCAAAATTCCTTCATTTGTGTGTCTGTTGAGCAGTGTAAGGCACGTCTCGACGCATACTTCGCGCTGGTGATCATTGAGTTCATGGGGCACCCATTTGTCAAGCTTTTTTACCTTGCCAATTTGACGCAAATGGACCAATATTGTTGTGACGCTAACGTCGATAGCTGTTGCTAATTCAGCCGTAGATTGTGTATCATCAGCTTCCACAATCGTCTTTAATTCGTCATTGTCGACCAAAGTCTTCGGACGACCGCGAGGTTCATTTTTCAGGTCGAAATTCCCAGAACGGAAGCGAGCAAACCGTACAGGGGCGGAGAAAGAATACTAACCTCTGTGGCCGGGGTCGGCCTGTCATAAAAGGCGACAAAACAACCCAACCTAGCTACGTGGTAGGGCCTCAAGCCCGTCTGGATGGCGACCACCTTTGGTCTTAAGTATGCCGCCATAATAACCTTGTGTTGTGTTCCGGCATTAGTGACCCAAGTTCCTGTGCCCTTAAGGGACAGCAGCGTGTTTGCGATGCCACTGGCGTTGCAAACACCTATAGGCGACGGTAACTGCTAAATTCTAAGCGGGCTGTCAGCCTGTCTGCTGTCCTATGCAATAAAAAAAAAACCAATAACAGGTGGAGCGTTGGTTTGTAGTGTTAGTTTCGTAAACGTCGTTTATGTTGCGTCCCGCTTGTGCTGCGTTGCTGCCACGACGGTACTCATGTTCCATAATTACTCGAATTTTTAACGTTTCCATGATGACAAAAAAGATTGAAATGCGATGAAAATGTAACACTAATCAATAAACAAATGACTACTTTTGGAAAAAGAATTCTATGTTTTTAAAATAAAATTAATTTGAAAATAGAATTCTTAGCCAAACAAAAATTATTTTGATTTGAAATGGCCAGTGCTGCAGAACGGCAATTTCATAGGTAAAGACTTATTACAAAATAATTTTAGAAAAAATAGGGACCATAAAATTAAGACATAATTTAGGCGATACTGTTCAAACACATTACAGGCTAGTCAGACTGGCTACATCTTGTCTAGTACCGTAAACTCCTTGAACAGAACGTAGGATACGATTATAATTCCTTAGGCGCTGTACCTAACATGAAAGTGCCGCCCGAAAAGAGCCGTTTATCTGGATCGATATCTTCCTCTTATGGGAGGAATGAGTGGTTTTTAAGGGGGAAGACCCAAGTCCCTCGTACAACAAAAACCGGCAAAAGGCTTTATCATTAGAAAAATAAGAGTCCTTCCAGACTAACCAGGCAGACTACGAGATGTTTTTCTTATATGCATAATGTGTTTGCTTATCCCAGCTTTTAACCCTCCAATCCCCCATGGACAAGCGTGGTGGTTATAGAGCCCAGCAGTGGGACATTATGAACTATTACTATATAGATATGTATTTTATACCATAATCTTTAGACACCTTAGGTTTTTTGTAAAATGTTAGTGCCAGATGAAGTAAGATGGCGAGAATACTATGCCACGAGACCCCTGAACTTTCTCAGACTACGGGAATAGAATACAGACATTAAACGCCCTTCGACCTACACAAAGTAATAGGATTTTAAGTAGGTCGAAGTCGTATTAACGGCTCAACTTGAGGGTCAGATACATGAGTGAAGATTACATTGTAATCGATGAGGAAACGTTCCAGGATTTAACCATTCTAAAGCGCTAATTAATTATTACAAGACCAAAGTCAAGCTTAAAATTATCACTCAATAGGTACAGCTAATGCATCATATTGAAGGTACTAAGTGAGCATTGCAGCTTATGGCGGTATTACTGCGATCACTTGCCCACGAAACGAAATCCGCGGGAGAATCTACGGATTCCGAACCGACCCGGACCACAGTTTGGGCGGCTCCGACATCCAACAGGCAGTAGTGGTGTATCATACTAGGTAAAGATAGAAACTTGTTACATCTGTTCCTGTTCCAATGAAATAACAGTTTCGATAACATGTTCTAAACTAACAGCCTGTTCCATCAACAGTTTGAATACAAATACACATTCAAAACATACTGTTGAAACTATTAGTAGCTAATTCTTATTGAACTAAATACTAATATATTAATTTAATTAGGTAAAATACCTAATTTAATAACAATATTTTGCGTTTCAATTTAATTTAAAATAAAATCACAATTATATTGATAATATTACGCGAAAATTATGGTTTTTAACACGCTTCTTTTTATTTAATTTTCAACGATAAATTCGCTAGTAATTTTTGTGTGTGTATCCAAATGTGTGAACACTAAACGGGCAGAAAACAGGTGTCACAGTGCAAGTGCTGTCTCTTTCTATTAGCTTAAATTAGAATATAGAAGAGCTAGTTCCAAGCTGTTCCAGTTCCATTTTGTATCTGCATCACTATTGTCGTTAGGTAGATCGTTACAGTCGAGTACCTAAATGTTTCTTAATACATTTTGGAACAGAAACAGGTTTGTTGATTAAGACGGAACAGTTCCATATTAATACTTTTAATAACCTGTTTTTTTAACCTGTTCCGATATAATACGCCTCACTCCTAATAGACACTTAAGCACTACAGTTTACAGGTACTACTGCACTAGGCAGTCACAATCGTCCTTTCGCAGCACATTGTAGTGTCTGTGATTGTCACGTGCACCACGTCCTTATCACGTCTAATAAATAATTAAGAAGAATACGGATAGTTTAATTTCCGTACCGAAACCTCTTCAAGCTTATTGAAGTACATATTATATGCTATACTAATCACTCTGTTCAAAAAATTCTAGCATAGCCACAATCATCATCATCCTTGCGTTAAGTCCCGGTTGCAGCCCAAACTCTCGCTTCGGCGCCCGGGGTCCGCTTTCCGACTTTTTCATCTCCACTTCGCACGGTCTTCAGCATCCCTGGTAGTGAGCCCATTGGCACGCATATCACCCTTTACGACGTCAAGCCAGCACTTTTTGGGTCTACCCCTCCTGCCGGGGCCCGGCGGAGGCGGCATGGCCGGACATTTGTTACCCACGTAAGCACCCGGTTGCCGTAAAACGTGGCCGTACCAACGGAGCCGACACTCTTGTAATTTATCCGCAATGTCACGGACATGAAGACTGCCGCGAATGCGGGAGTTCCTAACGCAGTCCTTCCGCGTCACTCCACACATCCACCGCAGCATATTCACATAGCATAGCCACAACCCCACAATTTAATCATGATAAGGGAAAAAACGATTATTCTTGATATGTGTATTAAGGTTCATATCATTCAACTTAATATAGTTTAATTTTTTCTATTCAATAATTTTAATTCGTATTCACAAAGGCGTTTTGCCGAAATGTTATCCAGGATTTAATGTACAGGTAATAATACTGATCACTGTGGCTAAAGTCAGCTTGTCGTAAAATGTGATAAACTCACACTATCTAGGTAATATTCACCTACCCCTGGTCTATAATGATAACCTTGTGTTAACAACATATTACCTTGTGTTAAGTTCCGGATTTAGTGTCCCAGATTCCACTATAATACGGACAGTAGCATTGTGCTGGAGCACCCGCCTGTCAGCTAAATCCCCTAGACTCGATCCAACGGTGCGCAGTTCGTGTTGTCGGCGATCCCATACTCATAGACGGCTAGATACGCTTGGACTTCGGAGAGTCTTTGCGTCTCTTTGCGTATTATTCCGTCTACAATGGGGAGTGTTCTGAAGAACTATTCAGAATGGTGCTTAATGGTCGTTTTTCTACCACGGCACTGCCCGCCATCGGCTGGGTGCATTTCTTGGAGCCTCTTCTTTCTTGTACGAAACGGTTATCTAGAACGTTCATGTTGCGTACTCTCAGGATCTGGAATGAGCTTCCGGCTGAGGTTTTCTCAGCGTAGTACGAAATGGGATTCTTCAAAAAAGGCGTCCTAAAATTTATTTGAGACCGGTAGCGCGTTGTAAATTATCAACCATCAATCAACATAAACAATATAAATTGTTGTTGTTGTTTTAATTTGCCAATCTGGCAGGCAAAGGACTTGGTCCATACAGCCTTGTCAATTGTAATCATTTCCGGAGAAAACAATATAAAATTTTGACTTACAATGAATTATGAAGTAAAAAAGCGGTCGACCATAACTTTAATCTTTAAGTACAGACTACCAACCATAGATTATAGAGTACATAAGCAAAGGAATATTGTGATACTGAATCCTAGTCTGCGCAATATTATTGTCATCTCATTATTACTGAAAATTTTAAAAATAAATCGTGATATCAACAATTATTATGGAGATATTTATTCATAAATCGATTGAAATACATCGATATATCTTAAAACATCGACTATAAGTGATGCATCGAAATTATATGATATATCGAAAGGTAAACATCGACGTTTTCGATGCATTGATGTATATCGAACGTCCCTATCCCTAATTTCAATTTCGTGTCATGTCAGTTACGTCAAATTTCATGTCAAAAGTAACTGACTGCTGTAATGTAAATGTTTTATTGTTCAAAATATAAACAAACAAAGTATTGTTTTATTTTTTTATTACACCAATACAATGTTTTTCAAATAAAGTTCAATTAAGTGTTTCTATCAAATAAGTTTTACGTAAAATGGCAAAAAATATTGTGTATGAATATAGTTACACTCCACTCATAACACATGGAAACGGGTAAGTCAGTATTTTCTTCAGTATTCTCCACTTGTGAATAATGATTGATACCTAGATTTTCATTCGTAACGCCTAGTTTTACGAAATTATGTTCGTAATTCTAGTTAACCTCAACATCATGCATTTTACTTTAAATATTTAAGCATTAAATGTGAAATTAATAAATTTAAACCCACTGTTTATATCAAATTTATAGTCTATGATTTGATTCCTTTAAGTAATAATCTATAAGTCAAACCATAAAGGTACTTCGGTAGGAAAGAGTTAAGCTTGCATAACAGAATCACCACAATTTCTATTTGCATTATAACTTTGCCTACCAGTAAAATAAATTATTGTTATAAACATAATATTTTATAAAATAATTTACTATCCTTTTCTCATAATAAATTTATTACATTTCTTGATTGTTGTTTTTTTATTGCTGAGGAACAGCAGACTGGCTGATGGCCCACTTAATAATAAGCAGTTATCGTTGCCTATGGATGTTTGGGACGCTAGAGGTGAACACGCTACTGTCCCATAAGGGTAGACTTTAGTTCATAGACTAGCTTGATAAGCAAGTAAGTGCGTGATTAAGTTTTAAATTGCTAGAGAAAATTTCCAACAGTTTCTTCTTAATTCTTTTATAAGTAAAACATTCAACCTAACTTTTATATTAGGGTAAGGTCGTCAAAAAATGTAAAATAACGCACTGGAAAATGTAACACACAATAACACACTGGAACAATATAAATTTCAGTGTTCACTTGGAAATAGGTCAAGTAAATGCATTTTGAAATATTATGAATTATTTATTGTCATACAATTAAAATTTAATGATAAAAAACGAATCCTAGTTTATGCACAAACTATAGCTTGCAGGTTTCGTGTTTGCCAAACTAAAAACCAAAATAAAACAACACAATATTATAAAAATTATTCGCTTACAAGAAATTAATTGTACAAACACAATTTAAAAAAAGAATTACATCTTTGTTTTACGCAAGTAACCCCCCTGTATTCACAAACGTTACTTATAGGTCTCAAACGCACCGTGTACAGAAAACTCATACGTATCGAACAGTATATGTTTAAAAATAATGTACATATTCTTTTTTTTTTTTTTATTGCGTAGGACAGCAGATAGGCTGACAGCCCGCTTAGAATTTAGCAGTTACTGTCGCCTATAGGTGTTAGCAACACTAGTGGCATCGCGAACACGCTGCTGTCCCATAAGGGTACAGGAACTTGGGTCACTAATGCCGGAACACAACACAAGGTTATTATGGCGGCATACTTAAGACCAAAGGTGGTCGCCATCCAGACGGGCTTGAGGCCCTACCACGTAGCTAAGGTGGGTTGTTTTGTCGCCTTTTACGACAGGCCGACCCCGGCCACAGAGGTTAGTATTCTTTCTCCGCCCCTGCACGGATAGAAATATATTCATATACCTAAGCGAAATTAAACAAGCTATTCATACGATAATGAAACTTAATACACAATAATGTTCATATTTGAATGAGTTTTTTGTGATTACGGGTGTTAATATATCTCCACAAACTTTTATATCAAATTAAAATGTTCTCTTCAAAATCATCAACCTTTAAAATCTTCTTCAAATATTTAAATAAATATAATAAAACATAATTGTCATCGCTAATCAAATACTCCTTGGGTTTTTTTAGGATTTTGTGTCAATGTAATTTTTTTTACTATCGATTCTGCTGTGACGATGTCTCAATTACACTTTTGTCGTAGTCGGTCAAGTTATGTGAGAAGTCTCCTTTATAAAATTCCAGTGTGTGACATAACAAACACCATAACACACATAACGAACTGGAATAAACACACTCGAAAATTCTAATTTCAACAAGGAATCAAGCATGATCTCTTTAATAAAACATGACATACTCTGGTCAATGACTATAAATTTCGAATTAGGAAACTAGTAAACGATATCTTTGTACTTACCGCGTCGGATTCACAAATAACTATGTCCGAAATATGCACACTAAATTATTGAATTTACATTTTTTTACTGTCGCGACTACTAATGAAAAAAATATGTCAAAACTAACGTTTGAACATTACATTCAGGTGTTTCCACATCTAAATTGGCTAAATGATGTTGCATAATGTTGAAAACGAAAAATCTACCCCATATCGAATCGGACATAACACACTGGATAACTTTTGGAGACACAAATTAGAATAGGTTTTTTTTCACTAGCATTGAGTTATTACAATTATTTAATACATTATTATAAAGCATCTTTATTGCTTTAAAAGTAAACTAAGAATCTAAATCCATAATTCTTATAAATATTTTTTCATGCATTTTTTTCGTCCTCTGGGTTGATAGGAGACAATAAAGTTATGTATGCAGCTTTATTTTTCTCTTGAATATTCTGGTTATTTCTATATTATTCTTTGCATGATTATCAATATATTATAATATAATAATATTAAAATACTATTTGTTAGAGTACGGTATTCACAATCAAACATAGGCTCACCTCAAACTTTCAAAAAGTATAAGTTTTTCCAACCTTACCCATATAATTTTAAGCCTCACTTCCTTACCTTAGCTTATAAAAAACTTAACTTATTGATGGATAAACTTAATAAACTTGAGCGCCTCCAAAATCTTTGTATCAGGTTCATATTTGGTTTGCGTAACCTTCGCCGGAAAACTCATATCCTTTCACTCGTTTACAAATTTATCTTTATTCCAAATGCCCCTATTTACCTGATGAAATTATTACATAGGCTCTCAGCCCATCAGCTGTTTCATAGTAATATAAAAAAACATATTCAATAGTCAAAAGGTATGTTAACGCAGAACCTAATTACAATTTTTAATAGATAAATCTAGATTGCATAGGTCTACAAAAACTTAAGGCCTACACAAAACACATTGAGATTCACCCCAACACACTCACTTGCAACTTGATGGATAAGATTTTCAGCACTTTTAAAAAATAAAAGCCCACTAGACCATATAATTATATACTTGGTAACATAGAAATGGCTTAGTCACTGGACTGATTCCATTTAAGTCTGAATGGAAACTAGTCTGAATAACTTCTAGTTAAATGCCAAATATAAAATTAGGCAGATTGCAAGATAAAATATCTCATTAAAAATCTACTATCAAATAGATAAGCTATCTACATGCACTACCTGTCGCCTTAAATAAAGACATTAAACTACTTTACATTGTGTTGATTTAACACTTACTAGCATTCATAACTAACTTAACCATTGCTAATTCTTTGATAAATGTCTGTTTCCATTGTACTTTTAAAATGTTTTGTGTGTGTTACTGTGTTGTAATATTTTTAAATATTATTTTCTATCATGCTTTTTATGTATTTGGTTCTTAGTGAATAGGTATATAGCTGCAATACACATGAGGTGGATGTTTTACAGTTATCTCAGGAAAGCTTCTTAGAGTATATTCCAGAAATCCAGTAAATACTTTAGTTGACATATTTAGGGTTAGGCCCCACAAATTCATCTTAAGTTATTCCATGTATACCTACAATGTGATTCAAATAAGAATAGGAACGTCAATGACCTCTATCTGTCAAATGTCACTTAAAAGTACGGTTTGCAACGAAACCTTATTTGCGTATAAATAATGTTTTTTTTTTTGTTTTACTAAGTCTTAGTTACTCAAAGTGAAAAAATGTCTAAATTAAGTTGTAATAATTATTTATAAAAAACTATCTTGCTTATTTTCATTGTTGGCAACAATTCACCAGTAGTAAAGAAGACGCCAGTCGCCATCTTGTTGTTGTTGGTATGCCTCGTATAGTGCATGTGCTAATGGAGTGCTACTGTTTTTTTTTGTTAATTCTGTTTGTTACGCGGTTGTTTCCTGGTAAATTTGTTGTTATTTGTTTTTGTCTCGCTGACTGTGCTCTAAAATGAGTAAACGTAGCACTATTTTGCATGGGAGGTCAAAGGATTGTCTCCAATGTAGACAAATACTTTGAGCGAGAAACACACAATTTAGAATTAATGCAACAATTGAAGGCAGCAAGCATTGTCTCTGGATCAAATACGCATTCATTTTGCAAACCCTGCAAAATGCAAGTAAAGTGACCGAGCGAGTTCATTTGGCTAATGGTATTAATAAAAATACTTTGACACGTATCCGATGCGCAAGCTAGCTGCAGCAAGGTAACGATACCAAAAAAAACCACGGGGTAAATCAGTAGTTTGCGACAGCTTCGAAAGTGCTGCTCTACACAACATAATAAATTCGATCTATACGGTGAGAAAAGAAATTCCTACGTTGAATAATTATTTGCTGCCGCAAAGAAGGACTTAGAGTTTCCAGGTAGCAAAGCAACGTTGAGACGAATAATGGCGCATTCACTGGGATACAAATTTAAAAAGTGTCAGCAATAGATTGGCTCTTATACAAAGGCCTAACATAAAACCTGGCGTGCAAAAAATTTGAGACGTATTCGTCGTAATGATGCGCTGGGGGCTGATAAAAATCCGTTATCTATTTAGATGAAACCTGAATTCATTCTCAATATACAGCGTAAAAATGTTGGCAGACAAGCACAATATCTGGTATTTAAAAAAATGATAACGCAGGACGTCGGTGGATTATCACTCACGCTGGAGGTGAAAACGGTTTCATAACTGGAGCGCTTCTTAAGTTTAAATTGAAGTTAAAAATGGGTGATTATCATGACGAAATGAATGGTGTAAACTTCACTAAATGGATCAAGGAAAGGTTAATACCCAATCTCCCTAAAACGCAATAATCGTAATGGATAGATCTAAGCCCCCAAATATGACCACTAAAAAGCAGAAATGCAGTCATGGCTATCAGAAAAAAAAACATTGAATATGAGGAATCCCTCACAAAAGCGGAACTTTACCAAATAATAAAAAGGCACAAACCGCCAAAAAACTACGTCATTGATAATGTTTTTGACTCCCATGGTTTTGAAGTTTTGAGGTTGCCATCCTACAATTGCGACTTAAATCTAATTGAGTATATTAGGCACTTAATTAAGCGTAGGCTGGCAGACAAAAACGTGAAGTATCTGGAAAGCCAAATTGAGAGTATAACATTAGAAGCAACTTCAATTACGAGCGACTATTGGAAGTAAGAAATCACCATGTGAAACGAATTGAAAATGAATACTGGAAAAGAGAAATATTTGAAGACAGTGATAACTTCAGTTTTATTATAAATACAGGTAACAGAATGCCTATTTCTATTTTAAGTAGCAGTTGTTGAATTAAAATATTAAAGACCTTTACCATTAATCCATGTTTTATTTTATAGAGGAAAGAAGCAGTGATGATGATGATGACGATGACTACACACAGTGATGCCGAGATGACTGGAATTGAACGGCTAGATTCTGATTAAATTTTGTTACAAATGCAGGTAACATACCTAATTTTATTTAAAACAGTTGGTGGAATAAATATTAAAAAACCTACATTAATCCATGTTTTATTTTATAGGAGTATTCAACAGTGACGATGATGGTAATGACAACGACAGTGACCACTCAGTCAGTGATGCAGAGATGAGCGAAAGTGCTCAAGTGCGAAGAGCTCAATACTAATCAAAAACTATTCGTTCATGATTGCGAAATAAATTATATTTAAAAAATATCTTGTTTTGCTGACTCTACCCAACTGATTTGAATTGACAGCTATGATGTCACAACATGGCGCAAAGTCCATCCTATTCTTATTTGAAACGCATAATACTAATCTTATACATATATAAGGAAATTGGGTTCTTTTGACGCACCATCACAACAAAGCTACTGAACATAACGGGGTACGACTACTACCATTCGACGCGGAATTTTTTGGATTCCATCGACCCTTTCACATTTTTTTCTCGATTTACTTTTGCCTATAATTTGCCCAGGAGAGCGGGCGTGATCGGCTAATGTTGGAAGTGAACGCATCCTTAATTACATACATACATAATCACGCCTCTGTCCCGTAGGGTTAGGCAGAGACCACTTCTTTCCACTTGCTACGATCCTTACATACTTGTTTCGCTTCGTCCACATACATTATTCCCTTCATACATGCCCTTCGGTTTAGGGTACTCTTGACGTTAAAAATAAAATATAATTTGTTATTCTTTGATATTTTGATTGATGTATCTGTTATTCTCTTGGTCGTATATATCTGTATCGAAATGTGGGCTATGTAATTTTAGATCCTTGCTAATAAATTTCATTTAATATATTAAACGCTTTTTTAATAACCCATCACTATACAAATTATGTTTGCGAGTTATTATATAAAAACAGAATAATTGCAACTTTCCCGATAAATTATCGTATCGTGCGAGGTAATGCACACCTTTATTAATACTAGTGGGGGGTGTTAGCGCTGAGTGGGCGATCTAAAGTCGATAGTGGATTCAGGCAAATTCAGTAGTCAGTACGCGTGTTACTTCTGATTGAGAGGCGCGGGCGTCGAACAATCACTTTAACCGACTAGCCGGCCTCGCGATATATACACTTGCGAATTGCACTCGTAATACACAGGACCACGGTTCATAATAAAGTGGAGAATACAGTGAAACCAGTGACCCCATTGTGTCGAAGTGTTTAGCGCTGTGTCAAAAAATATATAAAATATGACCGAAGAAAATTCTGTCGCTGATGATATGAAGCGACAAGCAGCGATGTTTTATAACACTACGTCGAGGTTTGTTTATAATCGATTTCTTTGAATTAAGAACGATTTGTTTGCAAATACCAACGGATGTGGTTACCGGTTTGTTAAATTCTGCTTATACTGAATTTATCCGTTTTGCTTAGATATTAAGGTCTAATTCAGCTTTTTTTTTATTGCTGTAGGACAGCAGACAGGCTGACGGCCCGCTTAGAATTTAGCAGTTACCGTCGCCTATGGGTGTTTGCAACGCCAGTGGCATCGCGAACACGCTGCTGTCCCATAAGGGTACAGGAACTTGGGTCACTAATGCCGGAACACAACACACGGTTATTATGGCGGCATACTTAAGACCGAAGGTGGTCGCCATCCAGACGGGCTTGAGGCCCTACCACGTAGCTAGGGTGGGTTGTTTTGTCGGCTTTTACGACAGGCCGACCCCGGCCGCAGAGGTTAGTATTCTTTCTCCGCCCCTGCACGGATAAAAGTGCTTTGACGGAAATACAAGAGATTGATAGATAAGGTCCGTTCTAAAAATGATTTCGAATTTGTACATTATTTAAAACTGTATTATAAAAAAAAATTGCACAGATTTTACATTTATGTATTATGTAATGGCAGAAACACTTTAGTATTGAATTATTATTGCTATTTTATTCTGTCAAATTTGACTTAGTAATGAAAATAAAGAAAGCAAAGTTTGTTCTGCATTTTCATAAAACTGGAACTTTTTTTTCACCAACAGAAAGCTCTTATATACTATGAAGTAATTAGACTATATTTTATACCCGAAACAAGCTGCCGCGGGTTGCTTGTTACAAGCAGATTGTATAATAGTTAATAAAATGAATATATAACGCGTGCATATTCCTAAGTTTCTAAAACAAGTTTATTATTTGATGACCGTTTTCGAAATTTAATTTTATCTTCTATCTTTTACTATTATTTTGTAATGCTTTGTATCACCGTGTGCACTTTACTTAAACAGGAATTGTGATAAGCTTGTTTACCTTGAGTATTCCAGTTTCCATTTGCCTAGGGTAAATTCCATTCCTTTACGCATATTTTCGTGTAACGTACTGTTTGTACTAAAATTATATTTAACTACGAGGGTCACTAGTAAGTACTCCTCAATAACTGAGTATAACGTAAAGTTTTAAATTATATTTAAAATTGATATACATATATTCGCAATGTAATAAACATTGCTAATTTGTAGTGGAAACAATTTTTTTTATTGATGTAGGACAGCAGACAGGCTGACTGCCCGCTTAGAGTTTAGCA
The DNA here is from genome assembly GCA_963693495.1 of Malacosoma neustria. NCBI lineage: Eukaryota > Metazoa > Arthropoda > Insecta > Lepidoptera > Lasiocampidae > Malacosoma > Malacosoma neustria. The sequence goes on from OY856378.1 coordinate 5,528,309, forward strand.
GTTACCGTCGTTTATAGGTGTTTGCAACGCTAGTGGCATCGCGAACATGCGGCTAAACTATAATGATACAGAAGCTTAGGTCACTAATGCCGGCACAAAACAAGGTTATTATGGCGACATACTTAAAACCAAAGGTGGTCGCCATCCAGACGGGCTTGGGGCCCTACAACGTAACTAGGGTTGTTTTGTCGCCTTTTACGACAGGCCGACCCCGGCTGCAGAGGTCAGTATTCTTTCTCCGCCCCTGCACAGATAAAAAATTATCCCGACTTGTAAGCAGATTTACTGAGAATTTTTCCTAATCTATGGTATGACTAGCTTACCATTTTATTTGTATTTTCCGTGCTAGGGCGGAGGCGCTCTGACCTAAACGGTGAAAAACAACCCTAGCTAAATGGTAGGACTCTAATCTAGATGGCTACCACCCCTGGTTTTTTAGCATACATACATACATATAATCACGCCTCTTTCCCGTAGGGGGGGGGGGGGGCAGATACCACCACTTCTTTCCATTTGCTACGATCCTTACATACTTGTTTCGCTTCGTCCATTTTCATTATTCCCTTCATACATGCCCTTCGGTTTAGGGTACTCTTGACCTGGCCTTTTTTCAAGACGTCCCTGATCTGGTCTCGAAACGTCCGCCTATGTCTACCCCTTCCAACACTTCCATTCACACTCGCCTTAAACACTTTTTTCGTCAATCGTTCTTCATTCATTCTCTCAACATGGCCAAACCATCTCAGCATATCTTTCTCAATTTTTGTCACTACATCTTCTTTTTAGCATGCCGTCACAATAACCTTGAGATGTGCTTCGGTATAAATAATCAAGTTTTCAGTACCCCTACGCGAACGGCAGTATGTTAGCGGTGTTCCAGGCGTCGCAAACACGACAACTGCTTACTAATAAGTGGTACATCAGCCTACGGGGTATACTGACACATTAATTACGGTATTAACTAAATCTATACAAATCAATAAAATTGGAGGGTCCGTTTGTAATATTAAAATAACCGCTTTTTACTAAGTGCATTTGAATTTATACACGGTACATATACCAAAACAACATTTTTTACAATTTTTGTCTGTCTGTCTGTTTGTTCCGGCTAATCTCTGAAACGGCTGGACCGATTTTGACAGGACTTTCACTGGCAGATAGCTGATGTAACAAGGAGTAACTTAGGCTACTTTTATTTTAGAAAAAAAAATGTTTTTTTGTTAAAAATTATAGGTTTCGGAAATTTTATAATCCAATTTAAGTTGACCTCAGATTTATATCATCAATCATATAAAATAGGGTTCAGCTTAGGCTGGACATTGTAGGTTGAATTTCAAATTTAAGTTAACCTCAAATTTATGTCATCAATCATATGAAATAGGATTTAGCTTAGGCTGGACTTTGTAGGTTCGAACATAAGTATTCCGGAAGCGCATGGCGTAACAGTTGCATTCGATAATACTGACTATTTTCTTATTTCATTTATATTTTACGGTTTATAGGGTTTGTAATCCAAAATAAACCATGAGATATATCCAAAAAATTCTGCCCAGTCACTATTCCACGCGGACAGAGTCGCGGGCACAGCTAGTCGTCTATAAAGCAAACACTTATCTCCCTTCTTTGATTGCGCTTACTGTTTGTTGTATACATTTCCCTGCTGATATTTGTTTTTTATATTAACGTCACGTGTGTGGCATGCAAAATAAACAGTCCTTGAATAGCCTTCACGTTACATTGTACATGTTACTGTATTTATATTAAGACTACATATAATTATATATCTCAACCATAGTACATATATATCACCGCATCAGATAGAAAACGAAATATAGAGATGTAATACTTGTATGTATTACTAATCTCTTAATTGCATACTCTAAATAATCTTAGATATATCGTCTGTTAAAATCTTTATCATGCGTATGTCCCAAATACTTGGAGTTAGGCAATATGTCTTTTTTCATCTTATTTTGTCTTGGAATGCCTTATCGGCCACACATCCATCCCGCTTACTTTCCCCTGTTTTTTGATCACACTCCATTCTTATTGCTGTCTAATTTCATGTTTTCGCGTTAACGTCATCCTGTCTGCTCTCCCTCAGCGATAAAAAAAATACTTTATTTAATTATGGAAAAAGAAAGAAGGAGACATGACATTAAAAATGCTATAAATGACTAATAATTGAAGACTGGATAAAATGTATTATAATAACGATATAATGAATATTACCATGTACGCCATTTCTTGATGGAATATATCGGAACGAAGGTCCCTTTCTGTCCTTCGGACATATTCCATTCGACTCGTACGGTCTCTGCAAGTCAACTGGTCGGTAGTGAGTTTGCAGAGCATCCTGTGAAACCACTCTCTGCTGCCGCTGTTTTTATTTATAATAATTTTAAGGTTTGGAATAAAATTATAAGTTATCTGTAATTTGCACGATTATTTTTGTCAAAAGCACTTAATGAATTAGATAATAAAAAAACTATACAATGACTGTAAATAATTTAAATGAGGAAATAACTAGTTTAATTGCAGGATGTAACAAATAATACATAAAATATACATTCAAATAAAGAACTTCATAACTCAATGTAGTCTCAACTTGTGTATCAAAGGTCATTACCTGGTGGTACAAGGCTCTTAACCTTTTTCAATTGGATTTTTTGCAACGACTTAATGTTTTTATAGCTGCTATCAAGTCAGGCTGTTTAATTTTAGAGTCCAGTAATTATAGTTTTCATTTATTAATCAATCGTTATTGTTTATTGACTATTGAATGCTAGTTAGAAGAATGTTAAGACCCCTTATTATATATATTAGATGACAAAAAAATAATTGGATATATGAATATCTGAAAATAACCGATGCTTGAAAAACCCTTTTTAAGGATCTTAATTATTGTGATCAGTGTTTCATGAATGTTGTATTTTAACTGTTAAAAGCGACACGTATCTCAATGTAATCGAATATTCTGTGTGATGTAATGTTTCTCTTCGTACTGGGGCGGATAAAATACTGTCCCCAGCGGCCGGGGTCAGCCTGTCGTAAAAGACGACAGATGATTCTATGTGGTAAGGTTTTTAGCCCGACTAGCTGCCACCCCTGCTCTCCAAATATATCGCCATAATAGCCTTGTGTTCCGGCAATAGTGGCCTAGGTTCCAATAACCCTAAGCGGACGGCAACGTGTTAACGGTGGCCCCGGGCGTCGTAAACGTTCCATTTTTTTTATTGTTTTAGGACAGCAGACATGCTGATGGCCCGCTTAGAATTTAGCATTTACCGTCGTCTGTGGGTGTTTGCAGCGCCAGTGGCATCGCGAACACGCTGCTGTCCCATAAGGGTACAGGACCTTACTAATGCCGGAACACAACACAAGGTTATTATGGCGGCATATTTAAGACCAGAGGTGGTCGCCATCCAGACGGGCTTGAGGCCCTATCACGTAGCTAGGGTGGGTTGTTTTGTCGCCTTTTACGACAGGCCGACCCCGGCTGCAGAGGTTAGTATTCTTTCTCCGCCCCTGCACGGATAAAATTCGTGTTATTCGATTTTGTGTTGTTTTTTAGTTCATATGGCAGAACAAAGTTTGCTGGGTCAACTAATATTTAAATAAAATATGTTTGCCATTGTATGTATAGTTATGTAGGTGTAGTTATGATACTTAATGCTATTGTATTTTACAAAGATTGACGTGTTGATGTAACGGAAAATTTTATTTTACACGAATAAAAAATCACGATATTTGTAGGTGAGGAAACGTGTTTCCTAATTTAAAGCTGTTGTTATAGTATATGAAAATGCTATTATATAGCTATTTGGCTCTCGGTAGCTACTGTCATGATTTGAATGAATATATTGTACATATTTGTCGATGAATTGAAAAAAAAACATGCTCAATCTGCGTTCTAGGAAAAATTTCTAAAAATCTTCTTATAATAAAAAAATAATAACAGTTGATATTATTTTATATAATATGCACTAGGCGAGAAAAACTAGAAGGAGTGTTTGATATTGTGATTCGAACTCGCCACCGTTAAAAGATTAGCCTCAAAGTGCTAAGCTAACCACTTAGCTTAGCACTTTGAGGCTAATCTTTTAACCAACCTAGTGGTTACCACTTAGCTTTCAAGTCCTTTTGTAGCCCCCTATTTTCTTATTATGAGCCACTCTTCAACAAGTAGTTTTACATTGACTAAAAACACGCTTTTCTGGCACATCATTTTCTTGAACAAAGACTGGGGAAAAACTAGTCTTCTTTTGCATTGTAGAAATATTATCTACAAAAAGTAAAGAACCATACATGTGTAACTAAGATATTCGTTATCTAGTACCCATGACACAAATGCTCCCCTGCTTACTTTAGGACTAGATGGATCTGAGTATATTTATTTATTTGCTGCCTTTTAAGACTCCCTTGGAAAGCAATAAGGTAGTATACTTCTTATATCTGGTTGTAACCTTACCGTATTATATGATGTAGAAATGTTATAAACATTTCTTGCTTTTAGTAGTGTATTTACATCTCCTCAGAGAAGCCGCGCCTTTTCTAGTCCTACGTTGGCCAGCTGGCTTGTCCGCTCCTGCTCCACCGTCACCATCGTGGACATTTACTGCCTCGCAGAAGAACAGTGCGATGCTGCATAGCACTTCAAATTATATTTTGTATATGAATCCAGTGGACTCAGAATGTCAATAATATGATGTTAATAATTCCTGGTTTTGCGTAGTGAGTCGCAATAAAAAAAAAAAAAACGTTTCCATATATTAGAATGCTCTATAATACCGGTTGTGTTAATTTTGACAGTAGCGACTAATCGTGACAATATGTTTCCGCAGTGGTCTTAACATATTAATATGGGATAAGACTGTAATACAACAACAACGAAACTATTAGATAAACTCTTACAGCTTCATGTTAATTAAAAGTCATGGTATGTTTAACATATGTTATCCTTTTCTCAACGAATTGAAAGAGCGCTTTAGGCCTTAAGCCTACATGATTGAACCAAACAACGCTTAGAATAACGGGATTGCCTTTTGTATATTTTCCTGGGGCGAAGATACTTGACGAAATTTTGTATCATTAATGTACTCAACACAATTTTTAAATAAAAAAAAATACGCGGAATAAATATATATATATATATATATATATATATATATATATATATATATATATATATATATATATATATATATATATTTCTTACACTTTAAACTACATTTTGTCTATTACTATATATATTATATAATTTTTAAATAATTACTTTATATTACTATTATTCTTAAGCTATACTTTTTGCATTACAAAATATTTATCATTACTTCCGGTAGAAAGTTTCTGAAAGTTTGTACCACTTCCATAATTATATTTTGCTGATCTTATGCAATCTCTGAAAAAATATAATGCGTGAATGCTATAATTGAGATCGACATTCATTGAGTCCGCTGTACATAGTCGAATTTAAACCCGGAGTCCGCGGTGTGCTGGAAAATTTTGCCTATGATATTTTTTATACTGCATATAGGACTGCACTAATAACCCGAAATAAAACCCTTGGAGAATCTGTTGTTTAACAATTGCATTTACTAATATATGAAGGGATAAGTTTTGGTTACGTTAATTTTGGATGATACGGTGTCCGAGGTACGCTTTTTGACTTCCTTCAACTTGGCACTTCGGCATCCCTGACAGTGAGTTCATCGACACGCATATCACCATTCACGACGTCAAGCCACCACTTTCTGACGAAATGGTTATCTTTTTTCGTCCGAATGTTACAGTTTATAATTTAATGAATTTCATGTAATCAGATTAATCTTACGCTTAGCATTATTAGGTAATAATTATAATTGCCTGCTACAGAAAATTTGACGGGTAATTGAAATGATTTGGTTTTTGACCTTTGAATGTTTTGGCCGAAATAATTAGAACATGACGGCACGCGATATTTAATGGAAGGTTTTCTATTTTAAAATCAAACATGTTTTACAGATTTATGAACATGTTTATATTTTGTGTATATATTTTAGTATAATTAGTTCAAGAGATCATTACTAAAATGGAGTAAAATGTTCGTTTTCCTTAACCTTCATTTTGGAATCTGATTTTCTGTTTTTCTTCTCGCTTCGGTGGTCACATGACCACTCTTACTGTCACTTTTCCTGTGATCACTTCTTCTAGCAAAACTTATAATGGTTACGCAGAATCGGTCAACCCCCATACACACTGGACCTTTTCCCAGTAGACATACTGCGGAGTTGCATTAATAATAACTATTAAGTAAGTATATGTAGTGATGTGGTTGTTGTGTATGCGATTTTATCTATAGTAAACAAAGAAAAGTCCTTGAATGGCGACCGCGTACTGGAAGACGCAATGTTGGTAGGCCCCCCACAAGATGGACCGATGATCTGGTCAACATCGCCGGAATAGGTTGGATGAGGGCAGCGCAGGACCGATCATCGTGGAGATCTTTGGGGGAGGCCTTTGTCCAGCAGTGGGCGTCTTCCGGCTGAAATGATGAAACAATTACAGCATACTAACGCTTTCTCGTGTGTTAAAATCTTGTTTAGCTGTTAAAATTTACTATCACTGTAACTGTCAATCTCTAGTAACGAAAAACACGAGCGAGGCTAGAGGACTTACAGGGGATGGATATACTGGATGGTGATGTATGTATGTGAACATTAACGACGTGGTGAGGCACCCATAGAAACTATTGATTATGCTTCAATTTTTTACTTTATAGAACCGTATAGAAAAGTAGAGCTCATAGGGAGGGAGATCGGTAAGAGAAAAATTAAGCTGGACTCCGGCACCCCTATCTTAAAACCATAGATTAGTTGTCATCTGCCTCCATGACGAATGTAATTTTATTTTACCGAGACCGCGAAACTAATATCTGAGCTGTTTTGACAATTTAATACAAAATTATTATTATACTGTTATATATTATGTTATACTGTTAGTGAAATAAACAAAGTGCTTCAAAATACATGCAGCTTAGAAATTTTATAAGAAAACGAAACTTTGTCAAAGACTAAAGTATACTGATCGGATGTAACTTGGTTTAATAAGCTCGAAGCTTGAAAGTGTAGACGAGTTACTAAGTTACCCCGTAAATATAGCTATCTTAAGTAAATGAATCAGTTCGACGCTGATTAGTAATCCATATTTAGACTTTTTTTCCGTTGGATTCCGTACCGTATTTAATTATAGAAATCACTATCAAAATTATCAAATTACTGAAGTCCACAGCTGGACATACGCCTTTCTCGAGACATGCCACTTAGCTTTAACAAAGAATAATTAATTATTTGCTAAACTACCTTCAGTTGGACATTAGAAATTCGCTGCAGTATACTTCATATTTATACAATAATATATTTTCGTTTATATAAATAAATAATAAAAAGTATACCTATTTCGTATTATATACAGATAATCATATCTATCTCTAGATCTTTGGGGGAGGCCTTTGTCCAGCAGTGGGCGTCTTCCGGCTGAAATGATGATGATTATATACAGATATATTTTTTTATGTTAAAATAGTTGGTAAGAATATTTTTGGAATAAACATTTCAAATGATGATTTTTCTCACGGCATTGATAGATAGTATTCTAGTAAATTAAAAGTACAATGAACAGGAAAATCAACTTCAACTACTACGTCCGGTAGATATAAATCTATTATTATTTCTAAACACGTGAGTTTCTCACGTGCCGTTTACTTCGCGCTCCTGCAACTAGTAAAGCGTTTAATATGGAGACATACGTCATGTCACTTCCAAGTATTTTTTCAGAAGTGTGGCACCACAATGTATGTAATGGAAATATGTTTCAATCTTTGGCGACCGGTTTGGTATAATAGCTATTGCACGTGTACGCTTGCGGAAGTCATGGGTTAAATTTCTGTCCCGTATCTGATTGTTTATGTATAATATGTATTTATTTAAAAAAGTGAAATGTATATGTTGTATATTAGTTGTCTAGTACCCATAACACAAGTACTATGCTACTTACTTTGGGACGAGATGGCGTTGTGTGAAATGTCCCAATATAATTATTATTGTAAATAATCTACTCGTAACAACAATTATTACTTGAACTAATAATAATTTTTTATAAGGTTATTCGACATTAAAACCAATTCTCAAAGATTTTAAAGGCGTGGAAGTAAAGTCTCGTAGACAGGAAATGGTGATGTTCGGTCTGACATCGCTATGTCACTAAATGTGGGTTCCATCTATGTTGCGTACTCTCCGGATTTGGAATGAGCTTCTGACTGAGGTTTTCCCATCGCAGTATGATATGTGGTTTTTCAAAAAAGGTCTTACAAGATTTCTTTAAATCCGGCAGCGCGTTGGTAATCCTCTGATGTTGCAAACATCCATAGGCGAAGGGGACCACCTGCTTTAGGGTGGGTCGTTTGTCTGCTGAGCTCCAGCTATAAAAAAATGTCTGAGCTTACGCTACATGAAGTGCTTCATGGACTACTCTTTGTTTGACAGAAATAATGTTATACAATTATATTATTTACCCTGTATAGGACAACTGCCTAGTTGTAACGACAATTACTCTAAAAACATGAGTTCGTGTATTGTCACTGGCACTTCAATTTTTCTTAACGTTGTTTTCTGAAAGGATTTTATATATCGTCTCTATATTACTTTATATGTATTGTACAAAAATAAAGGAAGGCATTATGAATTGAATTTTTTACATGTACGCAAATTATGACGACTAAACCGAAATAATCTTATCCACAAATGTCATACACGATATATTAGTTTGTTTAAACGTAAACAAATCCACTATTATACGATTGTTATGTAACATAATGGCACTATAATAGAATCTCACAAAATATTTAATAGTACAGAGGTTAAATTTCACATTTATTTTAACCCTTATTACGTTCTACGTAGCAGTAATAACAACATACAGATATACGTCTTTGGCATCAGTGATCTGAAACCAATACACGTATTGCGTTATTTTGTTTTTAAACTGATCCGATCATCGTGATCTTTTTGAAGAAGATTTTTAGATTTATATATTACTAGTTGACCCGGCAAACGTTGTTCTGCCATATGAATTTAAAAAAGTAGCCTATGTACTTCTCCAAGGTTCAATCTATGACTATACCGATCGATATTCATCAAAATTGCTTCAGCGATTTAGGCGTGAAAGCGTAACAAACAAACTCACTTTCGCATTTATAATATTGGTTATGATTTAAGAAGATAACTTGATCTAGATTTTCAAAAAGTATTAAAATGGTGGTCACCACCATTTTGATCATTTTAACTTCTGAACCTATTGTCAAATCCAAAACATTTTTCTGAAAAAAAATTTCCGCCGCTTGTTGACATTCCTTTGTAAAATGTCTCACAGAGTATATTTTGTTCCATATCTAAAAATCTGAAAGAAAACACGAATTCATGACATTTACCTCGCATGAACGTGGAAACAGTTTGTGACGAATTGTGACGTCTGTAAAGTATGAAGATTAATATTTCTGTCCTTTTGTCTTTTATGGTATCACAGACTTTTAAAAAATTTCTTATGAATAATATATTTGGGGCGAATGCACTCTTAATTTATTGGACAATATCTAAATAGACCAAGTTTGACAATACGATTGTGTATATATTATAGGTCAAAGTAATTTGATTGGTTCGGCAATGGCTCGTGAAAGATGATGTATTTTCTATTGCGTAACTTACTAGGGGTGTTCAATAAAAAGTGATAATGAATATGACGCAATTGTCTTTTATTAAATGTCATTTTATTTATTTCCAAAAGATAAAATTCCCTTTTAAAAAAAAATCTTCCTTATTCCTTAAAAAATAGTGTACCGCGGCGACTACTGCGTCATCATCTTCAAATTTATGGCACCTGAGATGTTGCTTTAAACGCGAAAATAGGTAGAAATTACAAATGGATCACAATGAATCCATTATTACATCAATACGCCAATTTGAAGCCAGCTTCGTGAATAGCAGCCATCGCAACTCTGGAATTGTGCGGAGGGGGAGTGCGAAGGGGGGGGGGGGCGTTATCATGGTGAAACAAAACAACTTTAGCAAGTTTGCCACGCCGTCGCTTGCGTATTTCCTCACGCAACTTTGTTATTTGTCCTACTTACTGCTATACTAGTGGCTCCATGATTAAAGTATTCGATCATTACCACCCCTTGGCTGTCCCAGAAAAAACAGCCCATGATCTAACCGGCGCATAGAATCGCCTTAAATTTCTTCGGGAGTTGGTGATGACGGTCTCTTCCGAGTCATGAACTGTTTTTTCGTTTCCGGGTCATAATGGTGAAGCCATGTTTCGTCCATAGTTATGAATAGAGCCAAAAATCGGTCAAGATCTTGTAACAAACCCAAACAGGTTTACGAAATTCTCAGTCTCGTTTGTTTCTGCGCGTTAGAAAGCATTCTGGGCACCTAGCGCGCTGACACTTTTTTCATACTCAAGTGGTTGTGTATAATATTATGTAATATATAGAATCATCCTATAGAAATCTTCATTTCTTCTGCTATAAAACAAACAGTAACACGACGATCCCCCAAGACAATGTTTTCAACTTTGTATTCAAATAATTTGTTCAGTCACTACCGATGTAGGGCGTCCCGTGCGGGGGTCGTCGTTAATGGAAGTTCTTCCTCGCTTGAACTCAGCACACCAACGCGCAGCCGTTGAGTATGGAGGAGCATGAAGACCTAATGTTGCTCTCAAGTTTGGATTTACCAGCTCCGTAGTAAAAATTTTCAAGCAGAGATATTTTACTATCGCGCGAACTTCAATTTTATCCATTTTTAAGAACACGTTCCGACACAACGCAAATAAATGATTTCTATTTTTAAAAAACTAAAGAGAATGGATTTATTTTATTATTATTATTATATCTAATGTCTGGGCTATGCCTGCCAGTATTTATTTTTTTTTTCTTTCCAAGGAGAATGTATCGCATTATCACTATTTATTGAACACCCCTCATACTTTCAGAGCTGGATTTGGTTGAAGATTTTATAAAACTACCTAATAATTTAGTTAAAGGTTATATATAAGTAATAAAAGTTTTTAGACTTCTATCTTAAGAGTTGTTCTTTGCCAATTTTATCTTGAATAGTTTAATTTCTTTGGAAAAATTTTATTTGAGTTAAGTCCTTTTTGCTAATATTCTTGATCGATTCTAATGGCCTTTGGTAGACTTTTAATAAAGATTAGTTGTATTGTTTCATCAGTGTCATTGTCATTTTAGCGCTAAATTCCAGATTGCAACTTAAATTTCCGCTTTGGTGGCTTTTTCTTCTGGCAGTGAGTCCAATGACACGCACAAATCTTTTTGGGCCTACCCTTTCTGCCGGGGCCCGGCGGAGGTGGCACGATGGCCCCACATAAGTAGCCGGTTGCCGCAAAACATAACGAAGGCGACATTCATGCAATTTCCAGTGCATTAGCACGCTTATTATTGTATTTTTTAACCAGTTTAACTACTAAGAATTCTACTAATCACTTCCGTTATGCCCAATAGTTTGTGTCAAAATTGGTTTCTTGGTGGTATTCTTATCCTGTGACAGTTATCAAAATTGTAAGCACTATTCCAATAGGCGTGGAGCCTGGTTTAGACGAGAGCCATTTGTAATATACACATCCAGCTAGTTTATGATAATTTAGTGCAATAAGTTTTTCTTGTAGTATATATTTTAGTCACAATGAAATACTTTAGCCTGTTAGTATTAAACAAGCATATACATAGCTAGCTACCAATCTTTTAAACCATTTTGAAATATACCGAGGTAATTAAAGTTAGTTCTGTAAGATAATCAATTCAATCCTATAATAACAATACACCCTATTTCATATTGTATTTAATAAACAAAAATATGTTAGATGGCAGAATGTGAAAGTTATTAACATAATAAATGCGTTATTAAGAATTCGGAAGTTCTTAAGTTGTAACAATATTAATGGATTTTTATTTCTCTGAATTAATGAATAATAAAAATGTTGTGAGTAATTACGATTATTATATGAGGTTTACATAAATACAGTTTTTGTGTGGAACAAATGTATTGGATATTTATATGAATGCAGCTTAATTTTCAAATTACAGCAATATTTTATGAATTTTTAATCTTAATTATCTCTCAGTTCTTTTTTTTTTTATAATGTTGCCAACATTAAGTAACGCATTGAGTAATGGCATCCCGCAATGATGCCGTTAAAAGATTTCTTTTAATTGAATACATTACAAATGGTTATAGTTTCATTAATTAATTTCACATTACAAGTAAATCGTGTACAATGCTTAGTAAAATATAGCTAACAATTTTGTGTGTGATGTTTAGACTATGCAGAAAGCATACGACTACTCAATATTTACTACGTCTATAAAAGAAAACCGGTTCATAATATATTTAGTAGCTATATTCAAGGGCCACTTCGTCAGAATATATTTATTACCCGGAATTTTATGTGAATGCTACTTCATTAGCGGAACTAGTTTTTGTATATATACAATTAATATTGTATAATAATTATTCATACAGTATTCATTAATTTAATATATTCTAATAATATTGAAACTCATTTCTTTCGCATTACCTGCACTTTTGTAAAAACGTGTTTATTACGGATCGCCTGTCGGAGCGCCTGTGAGATGACGGGTTCGATGTTCCGAGTCTACTTATATAGGTATGTATAATACGTATTTATTTACAAAATAAAAGTATGTCAATGATCTAGTACCCATCATAATATAAACGCACTTTTTGTCATCTTAATTAAACTTCTAATACGTAGAATTCTTAACGCGTAATGTATTTTTAAATAACATATATGTCATGTCGTGATATACAACTAATTAACTTCAGTCATCACCGTCTAAGCGTAGTATCCCGATTGCAACCGAAACTTCAGTTTCGGTGCCCGGGGTCCGCTTTCCGACTTTTTCTACTCCACTTCGCACGGTCTTCAGCATCCCTGGTAGTGAGCCCATTGGCACGCATTACCCCTCCTGCCGGGGCCCGGCGGAGATGGCATGGCCAGACATTGGTTCCCACGTGAGTATCCGGTTGCCGTAAAACGTGGCCGTACCAACGGAGCCGACACTCTTGTAATTTATCCGCAATGTCACGGACATGAAGACTACCGCGAATACGGGAGTTCGTAACGCGGTCCTTCCGCGTCACTCCACACGTCCACCGCAGCATATTCATCTCCGTGACACGCAGCTGTACTAATTAACTTCTGTGAAACCGTTTAATTCGCACTTCCAATTTTCACACTTGGGGACAAAGAAAATCCTGCCACTACGAAAATAGGTCGTAGAACAAAATAATTCGTTTATTTTTTATTTCCTCATAGCGTTTCGTACATTCCAATTGCTGTTCGTATGTTGGAGACTAGTGTGACCTCGAATGTAAAAGGAACTGGTACAATAATATATCTGTGCAGGAACTATTAAAATACCGAGTCGAATTCCTCTGGTAGCGATTGTAGATTCAAAGTCACTACATTTCACTTCCCGATCATTAAAAGTGAATTCTGTGTTTCGATGTAAGCATAGACATACGACTACGTCCTTATGGAAAACCTTATGATATCACTTTTTACTAAATTACTGAAATTAAAAAAGGCTGCATTCGGTAATATTTTCATATGAGTAAAACAACAGTCATTATGCAAAACTATACAACCAAATCTTTATTTTTATACCGACTATTATTGGTCGAAGCGACTACCATATGTCGTAGAGTGGTTACGGAAACCGGGAAAATAGGGTGTAGGGTAACCAAGGAAGATCTTTGAGGTCCAAGTCAAACCATATATTAGACCGTGCTTTGGCGCGAGATTTCTTATTAGTTAATGAGTTAGTTTGCAGTTTTATGTGTAAAAATGATCAAATCTCTTCATATTTTTCTTTGTGGTGATGGTATCGGTACTACAAAAGAAAGTTTCATGGACGGGTACCAGCGTAAACAACGCGCACTATTTTCGACCTCATAGAATTGTGACGTAATTGAAGCTGTACATGTTTATTCGATTATGATGAAGCCTAAATTCTGAAATACAACAAAACTATTTATACACTCGTATAACATTCGATAAATATGAATTAATTCAACGCCTGTTGTATATTTTAAATTATTTAGATTGAAAATATACAGTAAATAGAATTGAATTTCTCATAATCTAATCCATTATAGTTATGTAAGACTTATCTGATTGACATAACCTTTCTAGATGTTACGTGTCTCATAAATGTTCCAAGCAGTGACGTGTACATTAAAATATTGTAAATATCACATAGAACCGGTTTTACTACGACAAATATATTCAAATGTGCGTCCGTCTGACTTTCTGTTCTTGTTAATTTAATCAAATCATCATTAATTCTAAACGAACTTTCGTTGTTTACTTTTTTATTGCTGTAGGACATCAGACAGGCGGACGGCCCGCTTATAATTTAGCAGTTAACGTCGCCTATAGGTGTTTGCAACGCCAGTGGCATCGCGAACACGCTGCTGTCACATAAGGATACAGGAACTTGGGTCACTAATGCCGGAACACAACACAAGATTATTATGGCGACATACTTAAGACCAAAGGTGGTCGTCATCCAGACAGGGTTGAGGCCCTACCACGTAGCCAAGGTATGTTGTTTTGTCGCCTTTTACGACAGGCCGACCCCGGCCACAGAGGTTAGTATTCTTTCTCCGCCCCTGCACGGATAATGGTTTGCAGTCAAAGCAATAAAAATTATGTAATCTTGTCTTTCCGTCTTGTATAACTATGTATATTACTAGTAATTCCCGATGTGCTATAAAATCTAAAAAACTGCCAGTTAATTATATTAAATGTATTATATACTGAAGTTAATATCTAATTTATACCATAATACAATACTTTATATTTTTGCATTTTAGAAATTTAGAATCATTATAATTCGTGAATTGTTTGCTAGAAAATTATTAACATTTACGTCTATCTTGCCTTTTCTCTTGCCTTAATAGACAATAATTCTGTGATGTCAATGTCTCTCAAATAGACAGATAATTCTATCTTCTATAATTTTAACAAATTTTGACAGATTTAAAAATTAATCAAAATTATCAGATATACTATAGGTATAAAATATAGGTTAATATAGACATAAAATTGATTCGTTTCTTGAAAATCCCATACAGAGCTACAATAGCAGAGTCACAAAGTTGGTTCATCAAACAATCCCTGGAATGAAAGCAATAACTTTGGAACTCTCGACAGAAACATTTCATCAGAAGTCATCCCTTGTAATACGCGATCAATTAAAATGATTTGTCATTAAAAAGCTTTAAAATAGCAATTGGGTCACAACCTAATTAGGTCGGCTGACACCATTGTCGACAATCTCATGGTTCCCATCAAATTAATTTTACCACAGGGGATTTACTTAATGACGTATACCATGGAAGGGCTGCGATGAATCTCGCAGATTCGGGAGAAAGGTTTGTTTACAAACACTGAATTATGACAGCTTTATGATTTCGGACCCGATTCGCTACGTTACATGTTTTACTTTGACGGGCATGGTACTTACTTAGCAACGAGGTTTATGGCATTTTTGTGGGTTTGTTTATCATTCTCTTAATCGAAATCTGCTTTGTGCAACCGTATAAAATCCAGGCCGTACGTATAATCCTAGTTTTGTTAAGTATTTCAAGCATCTCAATAACAAGCAATATTTTTTTATGTTTTTTACCTAGTCAGGTCATAAGTATTGTCACACAGTAAAAACTTTTCTTTTAGAATGCTGGCCACAAAAAAGTTTATTGAATTAGAATTTCGAATTGTTCATGAAAATAAAAATGTATAACTTTTAGAATTTTACTCATTTTTAAATATGGAGTGGACGCTTAAAGAAGACCGTGTTGCAGTTATTGCGTTGCATCGTTGCGGTTACGCGCCAATTCAAATTTTTAACATACTGAAAAATTTGAATATATAACCAAAAGATTCGTTTATCGTACCATCAAACGATACAATGAAGACTCTAGTGTAGATGACAGGTCAAGAAGTGGTCGCCCTCGGTCTGTTAGGACTCCAGCAGTGATAAAAGCTGTGAAGGCACGAATTCAAAGAAATCCCAAACGTAAGCAGAAACTGTTGGCCCTTCAGATGGGGTTAAGCAGAACCACGGTGAAAAGGGTGTTAAATGAAGACTTAGGGCTTCGGGCATATCGAAGAAAAACAGGACATCGTTTGAATGCTCGTCTAATGGACCTGAGACTGAAGAGATGCCGCGCTTTGTTGAAGCGGTACGCGGGAAAAAAATATCGGGAAATTCTTTTTTCGGATGAAAAAATGTTTACCGTAGAAGAGAGCTACAACAAACAAAATGATAAGGTGTACGCACACAGTAGTGAAGAAGCGAGCAACCGTATTCCGCGTGTCCAACGAGGTCATTTTCCATCCTCGCTCATGGTATGGTTGGGAGTTTCTTATTGGGGCTTAACAGAGGTACATTTTTGTGAGAAAGGTGTAAAAACGAATGCTGTTGTGTATCAAAATACAGTCCTGACGAACCTTGTGGAACCTGTTTCTCATACCATGTTCAATAACAGGCACTGGGTATTCCAACAAGATTCGGCGCCAGCTCATAGAGCGAAGAGCACACAAGACTGGCTGGCGGCGCGTGAAATCGACTTCATCCGGCACGAAGACTGGCCCTCCTCCAGTCCAGATTTGAATCCGTTAGATTACAAGATATGGCAACACTTGGAGGAAAAGGCGTGCTCAAAGCCTCATCCCAATTTGGAGTCACTCAAGACATCCTTGATTAAGGCAGCCGCCGATATTGACATGGACCTCGTTCGTGCTGCGATAGATAACTGGCCGCGCAGATTGAAGGCTTGTATTCAAAATCACGGAGGTCATTTTGAATAAACTTTAATGTCATAAGAATCTATGTTTTGTTAAGTTCATTTTGGTATATGAATGGTTACATAATTAATAAACTTGTTACAATTATTTTACATTAAACATGTGACAGAATTTATGACCTGACTAGGTATGTTCTAGAATTAGAAGAAGTCTAGACATGATATTTTTTATATTTGTTACTTGGTAGTAACAAGAACTGAAAACTATTATTACTTAAAACTATTTATTTTCATCATTTTGATCATACTTAATGTTTCCTTTTTAGCGGCCGTGGAATCTTTTATGCGAAACTATTTCCGATTAGGCAACTTCCTATTCCGATTATTCCGGCTGTGTTGTGTATTGTTTTCTATATTGCAAAGCCCCATATAATATCCAAATATATAGAAACATAATCACGCAAAATGTATAAGTTGTAACGTTCTGTTTACATTTTAAACTTCCAGTCACCTCGGAGCTCTTCCTTGGACTTGTTACATGAATCGATCAAAACTCCTTTTTGCCTGTTACGCAAGGGAAAGGTGCTATCTATCTACTTTAATGAAGAAAAATCTAGATTGAATAGAGACACAATAATGAAAATGGCAAAATGTTCGCTTATAACTTTAACAAGTGTTTTTTATTTATTTAGCCATAGCCTTGAGTTAATTTTGGTTTATCGAAGCTATCATATCATAATCAAATCAAAACCATTTATTTCAATATTGATCTTACAGATCACTTGTTGAATATCAAAAATCTACTACCGTTTCCAATACAAGACGCTGGTTAGTGAAGAAACGGCGAAACAAACTCCCCAGCGAATGTTTGTTTAGTCTTATTTTTGTATTTGTCTTTTATTGTCATAGAGTTATTAAGAAATAAAAAGAGAGATTCTGATGTAAATACAGTAATACTTTTTTCAAATGCACCATATATTTATTTTTTATTAATAGACTTTATAATAGCTGAAGACTAGTCGTTTTCAAGCTAGATCTTGGACTAAAAATTCTCGTTGTTATAAGACATAGAGTTATTTTTAAGACACGCTCATATATACACTGTTAAGAAATTAAAAAGGATAGATGCAAGGCAAATGCCGCTAAATTTATATCAGAGGCCCTATGGCCTAGATCCAGAAAAAACCGCCAAACAGATTAAATACCTGTATAAAAGTTAAAGATGGCTGTTATATTTTTTATTCCCTTTTATTAACCCTTTAAATTAGATTACTACATAAGAAATAAATTCATTTATGTGTGCAAAAAAACTTACCAAAGATCTAGAAACATTATGTAAAATAATTGGAAAGTAAATTCGCATATTTATTCGACATACCCAGAACACATTTTAACGGTATTATAACAGCGTTGTTTTCGTAATAACGCCCATTTAAAGCACTCGTAGAATATAATTACATACATCTGTGTCGCAATAGTACCAAGGTAGAAAGGACAAACATTGCTTCAAAAATATTTTTTCATGATAAATTTTTAGTAATAGTCCAAATGTATTTTATAAACACAAATTTGTAGATGCCAAGTTTGTCACGAAAGACAAAATGTATATGAAGCATTTTTTTTATTGCTGTAGGACAGCAGATAGGCTGGCGGCCTAGATGAGGCACCGCGATCACGCAACTGTTCCATAGAGGTACAGAAATCTGGGTCATTAGTATCGGGACACAACACAAGGTTATTCTTCTTCTTCTTCATCTAAGCGTTGTATCCCGGTCGCAACCTAAACTTCTGTCTCGGTGCCCGGGGTCCGCTTTCCGACTTTTTCTACTCCACTTGATATAGCGGCCGGGAGATACCCGAAGCGCGCCACGCGTGGCAGGCCGCCCTCGCGATACTCGCCACCCGGGACTCTCCTGCAGTCATAATACTCTGCCGTTGGCAGTAGGCAGTCGCTTTATGACCGCACGCGATCGAGAACGTAATTTAATAAAATGTCCTTATAATGTTGTAAACGTTTCATCGATATTTCAAATAAATCATCGCACGGTCTTCAGCATCCCTGGTAGTGACAAACAACACAAGGTTATTATGGCATCATATTTCGAAACTATCCAGACTGCCATGGTTGCTATCCAGACGGGCTTGGGACCATAACTAGGGTTATTTTGTCGCCTTTTGCGACAGGCCGACCCCAGCTGCTGAGGACAGTATCCTTACTCTGCTCCTGCACGGAGAGAATCTCAATTTAATTCAATATACTTAAGCAATGTGTACTTGGATAATTAAATATTTCATATTCACCTACTCCGAGAGATTTAACGAAATAATTACTTAAGTAATTATGTCGTTTACTTTTCGCATGTGAACTATTGATCTAAACTTAGTTACTCCAATAAATTAATTTTTGCCCTTAGGCTTTTAGCGGATGATGTACAATCTGATGCAAATATTGAAAGTGACATAATGTAACCAGTCACTTCAAAAGGAATATAAAAATAAACGAGTGTTATTCATAAAAGTATTATGTTCATATTAAACTTATGATGCACTTACAGTAATTCACAGTGAAATGGTCAACCATAGTAACTAAATCACGGTACCAATCGCCTGCAATGAGGGGTCGATCCAGACTGTTCGGACAGAAAGGCTGATATTCTAAACCTGACGATAGTTTGTTACCAGTTTGAATTGGATATTGACATACATACATATAATCACGCCTCTTTCCCGTAGGGGTAGGCAGAGACCACTTCTTTCCACTTGCTACGATCCTTACATACTTGTTTCGCTTCGTCCACTTTCATTATTCCCTTCATACATGCCCTTCGGTTTAGGGTACTCTTGATCTGGCCTTTTTTCAAGACGTCCCTGATCTTGTCTCGAAACGTCCGCCTAGGTCTACCCCTTCCAACACTTCCAATTACACTCGCCTTATACACCTTTTTCGTCAATCGTTCTTCATTCATTCTCTCAACATGGCCAAACCATCTCAGCATACCTTTCTCAATTTTTGTCACTACATCTTCTTTCAGACCACAACGTTTCCTTATCTCACTATTTCTTATCCTGCCACTCAGTTTAACTCCTATCATACTTCTTAACGCTCTGGATATTGAGTACTGTTAATATTTGGCATTGACATTTTAATGCTGATGTATGATACATATCGATTATTATAGAATCGATTGTTATATAGCGTTGCCATAATCAGTTGTAGATATGGTTGTCGCGTAACAATAGTTAAGTTTTGCGACATGTTGCTGGTGCCTGTTTTATTTACCTTATTTCAGGTTTTACTAGTTACGGATTTTATGCAGTGCCGAGAGTGTTCGTTATTTAAAATCTCAATTGTATGCTATTCCTCTCCCCACAGTGGATATATTCTTCTCTTAAGATCTGCTAATTTTTACTTTTTCTGGGTGTACGTGGCCGTAATGCTTTTATGTCGAAAACCCTACGATAGAAAATTGTAACCTGATACAAAATTTATAAATTTTATGAATTTTATATTAATTACGTTAAGTATTTATTAAGATTTTAAAATTATTTTTAAAACTCTAGTAGCGTGATGAAATTTATATCTGAATAAATTATGTATGTTTGTTAAAAACATATGTGAGAATGTTGAAATTTCACGTTAAAGGTGTACTTATTTACCTACATGAACGATGTTTTTTCTTAGATACAAAACTTAACCAAAACAGTAAACTTTTTAGGCCAAGGTTGACTTATTGTGAGGAATATACCATATTCCGGGGGTGTCGCAGAGCAATGACCAAAAGTCAATCTTGTGACCATCCTCAGAAAGGCTGACGACCGGAGTTTTAGTGGTTATGTCGCCGCAACCACCCTGACTTTTTTTAGCTAGGCAGATGCGTGGTCGTAGAAACAGGGCGGAGAACCCCACATACTCGCGTCGGTGTCCCACGGAGTTCTGACGCAGCAGTGATGAGATACAGTTAATCCCAGGCAAAAAAAGGAGTTTTTATCACAGAAAAAATCTACAGTCTGTAACAAACCTAATGGATCAAATAAAATGACTATAGAATTAGTCCGTGGAGACCAAACTGTGCATCGCTGAGTACGAGCCACTGTTCGTTTGATGACAGTCATTATTACGGTCTTTGAAACGCACCTTTTGGCGATTAAATTCCCTTTGGTAGCAGATCGATTTTGCGGCTTTTAAAGAAATTCTCCCGTATTAACTAACGTATTAGTAGTCCGGCTGGTATTATATGAAGGTAGGCTTTGATCCTAGGATTTCATGCATTCGATCTTGACTTGGAGAAAATTGCTTGTATATTTTGATTCAGTGTGAACAATGTTCATTTATTTATCAATGATACAATGTTTTCACATATTACTGGAAATATATTGAAAATATGTTTTATTACATGAATAACTTAAAATACTTTTTGTTTAGCATATTCTATAGGAAATAATTATTCTAACTTTATATCTAACGTTGTTCTGCCATATACATGTAAAAAACAATAATCCATCTATAGATCTCAGATTTTTATCATCAATCATATGAAATAGGGTTCACCTTAAGCTGGACATTGTAGGTTGAATTTTCAATTTAAGTTAACCTCAGATTTATGTCATCATCATCAATCATATGAAATAGGGTTTATCTTAGGTTGAACTTTGTAAGTTCGAAAGTACGTATTCGATAATACTGACTGTTTGCATATTTCATTTATATTTTAGGGTTTATATGGTTTGTAATCCAAAATAAACCATAAGATATATCCAAAAAATGCTGCCCAAAGTCACTATTCCACGCGGACGGAGTCGCGGGCACAGCTAGTATATAAATATATGAATCACTCAAGATCCAAAGTTGAGATAATTAATCTCAACATCATCCATCATCACATCTATTTTTTAATTCGTCTTTGGTTTCCAAAAACGTTCACGTTGCGTACTCTCAGGATTTGGAATGAACTTCCGGCTAACGTTTTCTCATCGCAGTACGATATGGGATTTTTCAAAAAGCGTTATTGAATTTCTTCGAGGCAGTTGCGTTGGCAATGCCTCTGATGTTGCAAACTATAGACAGTGCTATCGGGTAAGCCTGTCAGCTGAACTCCAGCTAAAAAAAACATCCACGTAAAATATAATTTGAAAATGCTTTTAACTGTTTCTCAAATACAAGTCTTTCAATAAATGTATTGTATGATTGATATTGTATCATTGAAAATATAACAATAGCATTCGTCGTTACATTAAAGTCGTGAAATCAAATTAAAATTAATAGCATTCTTTTGTGTGAAACATAATAAATGAATGGTCAAACAGCATTTTTACGCTTATAGAAAACCGAAGAATTGGTAATCTATACAAATAAATAAAATTGGAGGGTCTGTTTGTAATATTAAAATAACCGCTTATTACTAAGTGCATTTGGATGTATACACGGTACATATACCAAAACAACATTTTTTACAATTTTTGTCTGTCTGTCCGTCTGTCTGTCTGTTTGTTTCGGCTAATCTCTGAAACGGCTGGACCAATTTTGACGGGACTTTTACTGGCAGATAGCTGACAAGGAGTAACTTAGGCTACTTTTATTTTAGAAAAAAAAATGGTTTTAGTTAAAAGTGATCAGTTTCGGATTTTTATAAATCCAATTTAAGTTGACCTCAGATTTATAGCATCAATCATATAAAATAGGGTTCAGCTTAGGCTGGACTTGTAGGTTCGAACACAGTTTGTATATTTCATTTATTTATATTTTAGAGTTTATAGGGTTTGTAATCTAAAATAAACCATAAGATATATCCAAAAAATGCTGCCCAAAGTCACTATTCCACGCGGACGGAGTCGCAGGCACAGCTAGTGTTAAATAAAGTTTTTCGACGAACTGTAAATAATATTCTCTATTACTATCTAGTTTTGTCCTCTGATATTTTTTTCGGGCTTTACGTGTTTATCCGTGCAAGGGCGGAGAAAGAATACTGACCTCTGCGGCCGGGGCCGCTTAGAATTTAGAAGTTACCGTAACCTATAAGTGTTTGCAACGCAAGTGGCATTGCGAACACGCTGCTATCCCATGAGAGTACAGGAACTATCCGTGCAGGCGCGGAGAAAGAAACTAACCTCTGCGGCCGAGGTCGGCCTGTCGTAAAAGCCGACAAAACAACCCACCCTAGCTATGTGGTAGGGCCTCAAGCCCGTCTGGATGGCGACCACCTTTGGTCTTAAGTATGCCGCCATAATAACCTTGTGTTGTGTTCCGGCATTAGTGACCTAAGTTCCTGTACCAGAGTACCCTTATGGGACAGCAGCGTATTCACGATGCCACTGACGTTGCAAACACCCATAGGCGACGGTAACTGCTAAATTCTAAGCGGGCCGTCAGCCTGTCTGCTATCCTACAGCGATTAAAAAAAACTTGAGCGTTTGGTGGCCGATGAGTTCGGTGAAGATGATGACGCGTGGGATACGAATGAAACCGGTACATTATCTGTTGTATTGGATACAATATTCGCATTTTTAGGATTATAATTTTCTATTTAATTTTCTAACAGGTTCTTCTCTTGCGTTCTTTTTCTTTTTTTATTGCTGAGCAACAGCCAGGCTAGCGGAACACTTAATAGTAAGTAGTTATCGTCAACTACAAATGTTTGCGACGTCAGGGGCACCGCGCACACGCTGCTGACCCATACGGGTACAAGAACTTGGGTCGCTAATGCCGGAATACAACACAAGGTTATTATGGTGGCATAGTTAAGACCAAAGGTGGTCGCCATCCAGGCGGGCTTGAGGCCCTACCACGTAGCTATGGTGGGTTATTTTGTTGCCTTTCACGACAGGCCGACCCCGGCCGCAGGGGTTAGTATTCTTTCTGCGCCCCTGCACGGATAATACAATAATTCTCTTGAACATTATTTTTGTTAATAAATTGTGAGTATTTATATATAATAAATTAATAATAATTAATATAACTATAACCAGTTTTAATTCTATATAATATTCAGGACATATATTTAATTACAGAAAACCAATAACAAATGTACGGAATATAATAAGAGTAAATATGTGTATCAAAATGCAAGAAGCACACTTAAATACATAAATACTAATATAGCAATATAACAAACATAACCTTACAACTAAGGTGGTGGAACCTAATACTTTTAACTATTCCCAAACTTATACTAGTTAAAACAAAAATTTAAAATGGATATTTACGATAGTTACTTAGTATTTGTAAATGGTACAATATTACTAATAATATCGTCTTCAACGCGAATCCTAATCAGTACATCTTCTGGTCTGCGCCTGGCGAGAATTCGGCCACGTCTTGTCCATATGAATTGCCATCCATTTCTTCGCCGGCTTCGCGCGCCATCAGAAATATTTGCCTATTATTTTTGTCAGACGCTCATTAACAAAGAAACGGGTTGGCTTTCCAAAACTTATCACAGCCGTGTTTGCAGTCCGCCGGACTCTTGCGTTGTGCAACAGCTCGTCACGTAAATCGCGTCGAGCGAACCGGACTACGATGGCCCGAGGACGCGACTCTGTTGCTCCCTCAGACGACGTTACATTAAGAATACGATTTCCAATGCGCTCCGCGCTTACAATATCCCGGTTTTCTAGTTTCATTCCCAACTTCGTTGCAATCAAAATTGTTATATTGGTGTTTTCACCTTTCTCCTCAGGAATATTTCTGATCTCAAGATCATTGTTCGCAGCTGGCTTATGGTGTTGTCAATATCTTTAGGTGATTCCAGCTACATTGACGCGCACTTTTCTAATGCAGTTATACGAGTTTTGAGGCGATCAATACGATTGATGCAAGTTTGGACCGTAACCTTCATGTCACACATTTCAGCATAGAACTTAATAAATTCCAAGCGCATCTCTCTTACCTCCAGTATGATGTCACTGTTGGTGATACCCGTTTTTTCCGTTTCCTTGCCCTTGGTAGTAGTATATAATGGAGGATGTGTGGACTGATCAAATGGGCTTGACTCAACAAGATGTTCACTGGAGGTAGCCCTCACAGGGGTGTCATCCCGGTTGTCCTTTATATCACCTTTTTTACAGTTTGTACAGCGCCAGTTGGGATTCACAAAGCACTTGGAAGGAAGCGCCATGCAGCTTCGATGTAAAAATATTTGACACACTTAATGCCATCAACTTACGAAATGAATTTTTGACAACTCTCAGAAGGCATTTTTACACTAATATTAATTGTTTAGTAATTATAAAAAGTTCAAAATAAATGTGAACAAAAATATTTCTAGTAATATATTTACTGAAATACACTATATTTTATTTTAAAACGTAATAAACATAAAATAGTTGCTTGGGTATTTTTTCTCTTGGTTTTCATTCAATTAATTCACATTTCGTCATACGTAAATCGTAATTCTTTCGACCTTCTGACTAAGGAGGATTGAGTAATGCACATTATTTTTCCCTTATGTGCTAAATAGTTGCTGAACAGTGAAATATAGAATTTTTACGTAATCTATATCTATACTACTATTATAAAGAGGAAAGATTTGATTGTTTGTTTGTTTGTTTGTTTGTTTGTTTGTTTGTTTGTTTGTTTGTTTGTTTGCTTTGAATAGGCTCCGAAACTACTGACCCGATTTAAAAAATTCTTTCATTGTTGGGAAGCTACACTATCCCCGGGTGACATAGGCTATAATATATTTTCAAAAAAATTAGGGATCCTTACTAAAACTCCAATAATGTAACCCAAAGTGTAAAAAAATTACCTAAAATATTATTTAAATCGCGTGCGTTGCGAAAACTATTGATGATAGAATAAAATAATGTACTACAACTTTGCAGAACACATCATTATTTACAAAAAGTGTCGCGACAGCATATGTCTAACTATTATAGTTATGCCACAATAAGTGTTTTTTTATTTTAAAAATTTAATTGAAATGCCGCCCCTAGAAAAGGCTCTTTATTTGGATCTTGGTATTAATCCTTATCAAAATAAATTACTTCATATTCAAAACGGCTTCACTACCTTCATATAACTTTTTGATTTATTCAATTCGGATATTCCATTCGAAAGATATCACGAGTTTAAAAATGTAAGTATTAGAAAAATGTTGCGTGGTAGCCGCTAACCCTGTACGGCTAGCTAGACAGCACCTTATGCAATGTAGGCGTGCGTCACTGGGGTTTTTACAAAAATTAGAATACATATTAAAAAATAACGAAAAATAAATAAAAAGTAATAACAAAAAAATCATTAAAATAAAAGCTCATAGAAATAATAATATTCAAATTTTCTTTATAATTTTATTTTTTTTAGTAACCTGACGCAAATAGAAGGGTTTGCCCTCAGGGGCGCTCCTCTGTCCGAGGAGTGCACGGGAGTGCGTACCCGAGGTGCCCGAGCATCCGTCGCTTCACTCCCCTCTCCGTTCGAGGCGACAGAGTCCTCCTACCTTTCTTTCCGTCTACCTCTTACACCCTTTCCAACTTAGCTCTCTGTTCGTGGCGTGGTCCCCGGTGGGATGGTTGCGAATACTGATTGGGGTCCCGGGTTCTACCCTGGGACTTGATTTGGTAGTCGAAACCATTCATATTTCGACTGCGCCTGCACAGAGAGTGTTCCCGGGGCGGGAATTGCATCCTCGCTGTCGGTTGGTCTTGCTGGGCCGGCTACGACGTCAGGCGACTCTGCTTTTTCTGGAGTGTCGTCTGGTAGTCGTACCCACGCCTGACTAGCACGCGACGGGGATGTGAGTCCCGTCCGGAATTGGCCGCGGACCTGTCGCTCCCGGCCCTGGTTCTGTCCATGGTCGGGGGCGATCCTGGATGGACGGCCGTCGCCTCCTTTTGCGAGGCAGTAGTGTCTGCAAGAGAGGCGGCAGAACGGGAGCGAGAGTCCGCCAACGCACTCCCCTCCCGCCAACGTAGGCCGAGTCGTCGGCGCCGGAGGGCGGGCAACGATCTCCGGCCGCCGTAGAAAGCGGCCGCGGGCGGCACCTCGGGGGAGGATCCGCCGCCCGCACTATTGCCGCGAGGGAGAAGGCCGCGTGCTGTTCTGCAGCCCCCCTCAACTCCTAGAGTTGTTACAAGAGAGCGCCGGGGGGACGAAATCCTGACCCCTTGGCGCCAGCACTTTAGAAGGGGCCCGCTTTAAGACAAAGCGTGGGCCGGCGCCGGCCCGGGCCACGAGATCGGCAGGCCATATATCCGTGGGCCCGGGCGTAGGCGATAGGAGAACAGCGGGGTTTTTTAGTGGGTAGTTGGATGGTCGAACATCTTTTCCGCAGTCCCTTATATCCCTCGATCCCCCCGGGCCGGGGGAACCCGTCAAGAGAGGTTTTTCCCCGAGACCGAAAAAAATAGAAGGGTTTAATTTTTAATTTTTTGTTAAATACCCGTGCGAAGCTGGGACGGGCTGCTAGTTAATAATATAATATTAAAATAGTTTTACTGCGGGACTTGCAGCATATACCTAATACACGGTTTAGCCCAGGTCTACTGGAGAATAACGCTCATGTTCTACTGCCGTGCTTATTATAACCGCCGTATGCAACATTTTCTACTAAATTGAGTTAGTTACATATTCGGAATCGCCGTATCGAGATCTATAACTTTGTCTTTGACATTTTATAAAAAAAATGCTTGTTTGATAAATTTTTGAATTGTATAAGCGCAGTAACTACAAAAAGAAAAATAACTTCCTTAACATCTCAGCCGCAAGTGCTGGATACTGCGGTAGCCTTCTAGAGCGCCAGATTATTAATCATGTAGTATTTAACATAACCGCGGTATCGGTTAACGCTGCTCTGATATTAATGCAATCCCTATTATTGATGAGTCTTTTTCCTTAACATAAGTGCTTTAATCGCCACTTGCGGCGAATTTGTACTTTGAGTTTCTTACCATAAGAGCCCTAAATGTCTACGTTACGGCCGGCGGTTATGTTGTTCATTACATAAACTCAGTACTTATGTTTCACTGTCAAAAGCGCAGTAAAATAAGTTCCTTAACATAAGCGCACTATCTGTGTTACTTACGACGCTTATTATAGGTAAGTATTTGTTTTAAAACATACGTCGCATTTCTTTGTCATATCACATTTTTATATCTTTTTTTATCAGTTTATTAAAGTTCTTAAATAGCAATGAATACAACATACAACCTTTTAACTAGGGTAAAAATACATCAAATTAAAAAAAACATTATTTTTATATCCGTAATCGAAGAAATAATTTTTAAAATTTTAGGTGCCATTTTCTAGGAACTTGCTGTCCTGCTCTTATCTTTAGCACGGCAGTCTAGCGCTCTTGTCATCATCATTCTAGCGTTAAAACCCGCAACCTAAAGATTCGCTTCGGTGCCCGGATTCCGCTTTCCGACTTTCTTCTGTGAAGAGGCACACGGTTTTCGGATTTCCTGGTAGTGAGTCCATTGGTATGAATTTACAACGTCAAGCCAGCACTTTTTGGGCCTATCGCTCCTGTCAATGTTCTTGCTAACTTGTAACAGTCACAAATTATTTATCTGCTCGAATGCAAGTAAAAAAGAAAACCATTGAAGAGGACTTGAGTCAAACGATACCCTCTACTACCAAATTTAGTCACAGCATTAATCGTTTTTTTATATAATGCTACAGAACAATGAGTATCGAAGAAAGAATTGATATAAAAAGGCGGTAAAATTAAATCAAATTACATTTATTTGTATTAAAACAGTAAAGAGATTCAAAAGTTTAGGGTTAGGATATAAAGAAAATATATTTAAATATTATTTCGCATTATATACACTTTGTATATACCCACGACATTTAAATTATATAAGGCATGCTAATTATTATAACCGGTTGAATGCCATTGCGGCGCCACTCATATCGTGTAAAATGTCAGGCCATGTCCCCCTGATTATTTTTATTTACTTATTAATAAGTAAATAGAAATAATAATAATAATAAATTATTTACACACTTCTGTGATAAGTCTTTTGCTGTCCAATTTGTTAGACTGGAACTCACTTCCAGTGGGTATTAGGCAAACTAAATCTTTATTTACCTTAATAGCCAAGTCAAAGATTTTATTATTTATATTTATATATATATATATATATATATATATATATATATATATATATATATATATATATATATATATATATATATATATATATATATATATATATATATATTATGTGTACTAATACATTATACCCCTTCCAATTATCTATTTCATTTATACTTCATCCAAAGGTTTTGTGAAAGAAATCGCCATCGATTATAACCAATTGTACTGCTTTCGTTTGTTGACATGTTTTATGTTACATATATAATGTTAAATTTTAAATATAATAAAGCATATTCTAATAAATTTACTGTATTTTTCACACATGTAAATATTGGTTAAGGCTACTAGAAAATATACATATAACCTGATGCGTGTATGCACATAATACTCTATGAACGGCTCTTATTTTTTATATAACGCAATACATGTTTGTATTGCTCATTTATATCACGACCCTAATATTTCTAAATCTAAAATTAAATGTAGAATATACATATAAAACATCCGTTTTAAACCTTTATTTTCTCAGCGCTTCTTTCTTGTTGCATGCATCATACATAAGGTTTCATTTCGGAGGCCGTAGTCCGCTTTTGAGTGTGATTGAACGAACGAGCTTTTACAACGATTTCCTTCACAACACTTAATTTTCTTAACCAAATATGCTAAAAGAAAGAATAAAAAATAGAATAAGTGTGATTCCCCAACCCCAAAAAATATTTAAAAAAATAAAATAATGGTGTTTGCCCCTAGTGCTTGTAAGCTAGCCCGGGCCATAATTAGTAAGTCGCCTTAAGCGCCCTAGGAACTATCAAGAGAAGGCCCTAGACCGATGTCGTCTCGTAATTGAGTATAAATTTATTGATTTACAATAATATACTGTGACAATTCACTTTTCATTGATTAACACTGATTGATTAACCATTTGGTCCCAAGCTAGCAGCAAAGTGTTTGTTGAAATACAACTGTCAATAATGTTAATAATATGCTACAACCATGGACGTATAAAACTTTTTTATACGTCCATGGTTACAACATATTCGCGAAGGATACGCTTTTACACGTCAAAAAGCTTGCGGATATCACGGGTTAAATTTCCATCCTGAGTCTGATTGTTTGCATAATATGTATAGTTTCTGTCAATGTGACTGCAACGTGCCAAGATTCTACAGCGAGAATCCTGTGTAATCTTTGTGTTGCCTTGTGTGACCTATTTTTTTTTTTTTTTTTTTTTTTTTTTTTACGGGGTGGGGAAATCCTCATGGACTACCTCCGCCTGGGGAAAGGCGGAGGGGCATGCCGGACTCCTACCGGCTAAAACCACCACCCCGGTGTCTCCTCACACGTGCGCGCGGGGCCGCGGGAATCCAGATTCTTCCGCAGCCCCACACTAGTGCTGGCCCGGTCTGTCCGGGCCTCGTCTCCTGCACGGGGTAGTGAGGTGTTTAACTACCCCGTGCATCGCATCAGAGGCGCGCGCCGACACCCGCACGCGTCTCCGCCTCGGGTCCATCGAATAGGGGGCGGGGACTACCCCAAGTCCCTCGCCCCTGGACCCATTCATGGGGGCCGGAAAAGGGCGTTATCCGCCCTTCCCCTGCGCCCGGTGCGCCTTCTGCGGCCGGGGAAGGGAGTCGAGATCTCCCTCTCCCGTTCCGCAGTTTCCTTCTGCGACATCACGTCCTCGCAGAAGGACACCACTGCGTCCCACGACTCTGCGCTACCGACCATCCTCCGCACTACGGCCGGCAGCGACAGATCTCCTCCTACTTCATTTGTGAGGACACGGCGCTGCTCCTCCCAAGCTACACACTCGGCGAGTGTGTGTTGCGCCGTGTCCTCCCCGCCGTGGACGCAGTGATGGCACCGAGCGTCCGGCTCCCTGTCTATGCGGCACAGGTACTTGCCGAAGCAGCCGTGCCCCGACAGCACCTGCGTCACCCTAAACGACAGGGAGCCGTGCCTTCTCCCGAGCCAGTCGTCGAGTACTGGCCGGATCGCCTCGACGGTAGCGAGGCCGGCGGTAGGGCGCAGAAGCCTTTGCCGCCATTCCGCCACCAAGACCTGACGGAGCTCCTCTCGGCGCAGCGCGATCTGGCGCTGCGCCGGCCTCGAGCCCCGTGCCCGCTCTTCCTCGCGCCATCGATATAATGACGCGAGTACTTTCGCCTCTAGGTCCCAGGGCGGGGATCCGGCCAGGACGCAAGCCGCCTCGTAGGAAATCGTGCGATACCCGCGGACGACTCTGACGGCCATCACCCTCTGCGGCTTGCGCAGAATGGCGAGAGTGCTGGCCGTCATGTCCAACGCCCAAACAGGGGCCCCGTACAGGGCCATGGACCGCACGATTCCCACGTACAACCGCCTACAGGCGGCGCTCGGGCCCCCCAAGTTGGGAAGCAACGTCGAAAGCGCGCCCGCTGCACCCATCAGCTTGGGCGCCAGCCGCCGGAAGTGGGGCCCAAATTCCCATCGGCTGTCGAGCACCAATCCCAGATACTTCATGGTGGACTCGACAGCTATCCGGGCCCCACTGACCACAATGTGTGATCCCGGCGCCGGCGCACGTCGGGGGCCATGAAACACCATGGCCTCCGACTTGTTAAGGGCCACCTTCAGGCCCAGGCGCCGGATGCGGTTCACCACTTGTGACACCGCAGCCGTGGCTATCAACGTCGCCTCCCTGTGCGAGCTCCCCCGGGCAGTGACAAGCGTGTCGTCCGCGTAACACGTCAAGTCGGCGCCCGACGGGAGCTCGCCTCTCAGCACCCAGTCGTAGCCGATGTTCCACAGGAGCGGTCCCAAAACCGATCCCTGCGGAACACCGCACGACATGAGGTGCCGACCGGCACCGTCACGTCCCCGATAGGTGACGCATCTACCCTCCAGATAAGCCCCTACCATACGGCGGAGGTAGGGAGGCACGCGATGGTATTTCAGAGCCTCCCGAATACAACTCCAGGGTAGGGTGTTGAATGCGTTGGAGATGTCTAAAGACACCGCCAGCACCACCCCACCCCGGGACACCGTCTCCGCCTTGTGTGACCTAAACCTAACGTAGTTCAAGTGCGTCAATAGAGCTCTTGTAAATATAGTGCCACTTTGTTCTGATAACAGTGTTTGTTAAACACTCGAATCAATGGGTTATTTCAAGTTCAAATGAAATTGCCATTTTGCAATGAAGTGACACAATTGAGGTAACTAACTTTGATGACCTAACGACCCAAAGTGACTTTTGACCTCCGACACTAGACCACGCCATGCCTCGGTCTTGCGCGAGCTCTCGCCAGTCGCTATTGCCGAAGTTGAGCAGGTCTTGAGCTACAACGTCTTTCCAGCAGTATCTAGGACGTCCTACCAGGCGTCTCACGTTTGGTTGTTCCAAGTACGCTTTCTTTACGGCACGATCCTCTCCCATTTTCTCTAGTTGTCCGAGCCACTGAAGCCGCTTTGGTTTTTCCAATAATGTTCATTACACTATTACTACATTGGCAAATTTATAGCTTTATTATTCTATAGAATAGCGATCGTATATTAGAAACCACAACTAGACTACTTGTTAAAAATGTGAAAAAAAAAGAAAGAGCCAAAGTGCCAAAGAAAATGACACTAAATGTACATTTGGGTATTCTTACAATATCTACAACGGTTATGAAAAATATCACCGCCACACAAAACAAAGTGGTTTGTACATTTGACGCCACCTACCTACCTACCGACATGTATTTGACCCGCTGAATCCGATCTGGAGTCAGTTTAAGCCGTACACTCTCAAAATCTCGAGTAAATTGTAAAAAAACAGTGAAAAGATTATGAAAATAGAGTGTTTTAGTTAAGAAAAAAAATTATCTAACTAGACCAAGCATAATCATGTATTTCGATCCACTGAATTCGAATCTGAAGTTTATTTGGATTATAAACAGTTTTAAATATAAGTAAACGCATAAAATCCTGTAAAATTACCAAAAATTGCGATTATGCTAATCATAAAAATCAAAATTACCTTCCACATTAGTGGAAAAAGGTGATCTTTTTTCTCCTCCTCCCTAAAGAGAGAGAAAGAAGTGACTGTTTTGGGGTGCTTTCGTGGAATGGATTTATAAGTCCGTTCCGTTCGGACCGAGTCTGTCCAGACTCATTATAATGAGAAAATAAAAATGGCGCATGAAGTTAACAATGAAAGCGAATGGATACATGAGAAGAGGGTGCGGAGGGCCCAAAAGAGAATGGATTGCGTAGAAGATGATGGAGTAAGAAGTGCACAAGGAATATAAACCACACAAACGTCTACGCGTTATATCACCCTGGCATAATAGATAATGGCAGGCTGAATATTGAAATTAATCATAAGTTCTAAATAAATACATATTTAGGATAATAGTAACTGTGACCTCACAGTGTTCTCCATTAGTCAACGGGAATTCATTTTAGATAAAAGAATATCTTATCATATTATATTTAATTCTCATCAAACTGTATACAGATATATCTAATGTAGCTAAACCAGTTAAAATAATGACACATTATAAGTCAGTATAACATTATTTGAACAATGATGATATTATGTATATTTGGGAAAACACCAAGTATTGTAAATTACAAGTATATAAATTTCCAAGCTCATTATGATTACAATTAGGTAGATGATACTTCGTCTTATTATTTCATGGTATTTACAGAGTAAGTAACGATGATTAAGATGTGATCACGAGTGATTTAAAGAATATGCAATTAAAAATGTCTATTGTGACCAATTTTTATACTATCCGTGATATCTTTCGACTTAAAGATAATATAGTTACATAAATATATAGTTATATTTCTTTCCGTGCCGAGGCGAAGTAAGAATACTGCTTGGGCTACCCCTGCGTGGGCGGTTTGTAAAAATTACCCCAACTAGGTAGCCCTGAACAGGGCCGACTGGATGGCAACAACCCCTGGTTTCTAATATGCTGTAATAGCCTTGTATTGAGGTTCGACATAAGCGACCCAGGTTGTAGTTACCATAGATGATAGCGTGTTAGCGGTGCCCCCGACGTCGCAATAATCCATAGGCACAGAAAAGTTTTATCTTGATAATAAATTGAATTCTTCCCCCATATCGAGGATTTCACAACAATGTTTACCCACAGACCTCTGAATATTACCACTTCTGAAAGGTGGAAAAAATCCAACAGTATAAAATATAGAGTTTCGCTTGTGAACGCGTTATGATCGCGTTTAGTTCGTTCATGTGTATAATTTTTTTTTTGTATATCCCAATATATTTATTTATTATTATTAAGTATTGTAAGCTCATAAATATGACTATAGATCATAACTTTAATGGTAAACACTGTTTCAGCGATATCAAAGGAGGAACTACATTTTAATTATACTACCGTATAAACTTTGATAGGTCATAATTTATCTATACTACTATTATAAAGAGGAAAGATTTGATTGTTTGTTTGTTTGTTTGTTTGTTTGTTTGTTTGTTTGCTTTGAATAGGCTCCGAAACTACCGACCCGATTTAAAAAATTCTTTCATTGTTGGGAAGCTACAC
Source organism: Malacosoma neustria (assembly GCA_963693495.1). Taxonomy (NCBI): domain Eukaryota; kingdom Metazoa; phylum Arthropoda; class Insecta; order Lepidoptera; family Lasiocampidae; genus Malacosoma; species Malacosoma neustria. Next base: position 5,562,776 of record OY856378.1, read on the forward strand.
TATCCCCGGGTGACATAGGCTATATTATATTTTCAAAAAAATTAGGGATCCTTACTAAAACTTCAATAATGTAACCCAAAGTGTAAAAAAATTACCTAAAATATTATTTAAATCGCGTGCGTTGCGAAAACTATTGATGATAGAATAAAATAATGTACTACAACTTTGCAGAACACATCATTATTTACAAAAAGTGTCGCGACAGCATATGTCTAACTATTATAGTTATGCCACAATAAGTGTTCTTTTATTTTAAAAATTTAATTGAAATGCCGCCCCTAGAAAAGGCTCTTTATTTGGATCTTGGTATTAATCCTTATCAAAATAAATTACTTCATATTCAAAACTGTTTCAATACCTTTATATAACTTTTTGAATTATTCAATTCGGATATTCCATTCGAAAGATATCACGAGTTTAAAAATGTAAGTATTAGAAAAATGTTGCGTGGTAGCCGCTCACCCTGTTCGGCTAGCTAGGCAGCACCTTATGCAATGTAGGCGTGCGTCACTGGGGTTTTTACAAAAATTAGAATACTTATTAAAAAATAACGAAAAATAAATAAAAAGTAATAACAAAAAAAATCATTAAAATAAAAGCTCATAGAAATTAATATTCAAACTTTCTTTATAATTTTATTTTTTTAGTAACCTGACGCAAATAGAAGGGTTTGCCCTCAGGGGCCCTCCTCTGTCCGAGGAGTGCACGGCTGTGCGTACCCGAGGTGCCCGAGCATCCGTCGCTTCACTCCCCTCTCCGTTCGAGGCGACAGAGTCCTACCTTTCTTTCCGTCTACCTCTTACATCCTTTCCAACTTAGCTCTCTGTTCGTGGCGTGGTCCCCGGTGGGATGATTGCGAATACTGATTGGGATCCCGGGTTCTACCCTGGGACCTGATTTGGTAGTCGAAACCATGCCTATTTCGACTGCGCCTGCACAGAGTATTCCCGGGGCGGGAATTGCATCCTCGCTGTCGGTTGGTCTTGCTGGGCCGGCTACGACGTCAGGCGACTCTGCTTTTTCTGGAGTGTCGTCTGGTAGTCGTACCCACGCCTGACTAGCACGCGACGGGGATGCGAATCCCGTCCGGAATTGGCCGCGGACCTGTCACTCCCGGCCCTGGTTCTGTCCATGGTCGGGGGCGATCCTGGATGGACGGCCGTCGCCTCCTTTTGCGAGGCAGTAGTGTCTGCAAGGGAGGCGGCGGAACGGGAGCGGGAGTCCGCCACCGCACTCCCCTCCCGCCAACATAGGCCGCGTCGTCGGCGCCGGAGGGCGGGCAACGATCTCCGGCCGCCGTAGAAAACGGCCGCGGGCGGCCCCTCGGGGGAGGATCCGCCGCCCGCACTATTGCCGCGAGGGAGAAGGCCGCGTGCTGTTCCACAGCCCCCCTCAACTCCTAGAGTTGTTACAAGAGAGCGCCAGGGGGATTAAACCCTGACCCCCTGGCGCCAGCACTTTAGAAGGGGCCCGCTTTAAGACAAAGCGTGGGCCGACGCCGGCCCGGGCCACGAGATCGGCAGGCCATATATCCGTGGGCCCGGGCGTAGACGATAGGAGAACAGCGGGGTTTTTTAGTGGGTCGAACATCTTTTCCGGAGTCCCTTATATCCCTCGGTCCCCCCGGGCCGGGATAACCCGTCAAGAGAGGTTTTTCCCCGAGACCGAAAAAAATAGAAGGGTTTAATTTTTAATTTTTTGTTAAATACCCGTGCGAAGCTGGGACGGGCTGCTAGTTCCTTATAAGATGTTGACAAATACGTGCACAATCCTAATCGGAACAGCTTTTCACACCTTTTCCCGTCGTCCCGGTATTGTCGGTACATTTATTACGGATATTATAAATGACTAGCTAACCCGGAAAACGTTATTTTGCCATATAAATAAAAAAATATATATTCTGGATAGGATTTCCATAAAATCCGTTCTAAAGGTATGATTCCGAACTACGCTGCACGCAGCAGTGCTGCCCCGACACTGCTGCCGCGACACTGCTGCCGCGGCACTACCGGTCCCCATACAAACTCTATCGCGCAGCAGTGCTGCCGCTACATTGCTGCCTCTGCATTGCTGCCGCTGCATTGCTGCTGCGTCATTGCTGCCTAGCTTGGAATGTACTCTCATATAAACTTATAGAGATTGTATGGGGACCGGTAGTGTCGCGGCAGCACTGCTGCGTGCAGCGTAGTTCGGAATCATACCTTAAGTGAGCGTCTATATCGTGAAATGACTGAGTAGGCTAAATTTCATGTCAATCTGATGTATAGTTTAAAAGTTCTTGTGATGAGTGGTTTGTGATGAGAGCTTACATATATTTAGATACAGTATCTTATTTCATTACGTATTTTACGTTTAATTAAGCTTTACTGCATAAAGTATCAATTATTAAAATTCAGCGATATCCTTTTTTCCTAGTGAAAAAATTCAATTTACATCAAGCCTTTGTGTCTCTATGAAAGTGCATACATTTGCATGGCAATGGCCGGGGGTAAAGGTTGATTTAATATATTATTTTGAGTAAGGAATCCGATACTAAAAATATATAAAATTTAAGGAAGTCAGTCTATATATGGATATAGACGTATGCATGGGCATGGACGTAGGAAGAATATTGCGACCCCTGCGGCCTGTCGTAAAAGGAGACAACAACCCCAGCTAGGTTGTAGGGCTAGAAGCCCATCTGGTTAGCAACCACGCCTGGTACTACTACATACCGCGATAATAAACTGAAGTTATGTTCCGGTATAAGAATTACTCCATTATGTATAAATTTTTTTTTAATTCAAGAAGCTTCCAATACTACCGATATGAAACGTTTGTATATAGAAATCTGCATGGGTTAAGTAGTAGTAATTAATATAGTCGCTTGAATATTGATTCCATCCTACAAACGCTGTGAAGCATAAACGCGCATTGGTTCCAGTTGAACTTGAGAAATTAAGGATCGAATGTCACTCAGTTCAGTTCTCATATATACTACATATTTTCATATTCTGCAAGAATCGCTCAAAAGTCGAGCGAGTAGAAGCTAAAAAGCTGCTGTTAGCAATTTGTATTTATCACGTCACGTCGTTACCTATCAGCTATGAATTATTATGTGACGTGATAAAATAAACGAAATGTTGCTCTGTAAAAACAGGAACATTTTAATTATTCAACAATTAATACTTACAAATACACTATTCACAATTATTTACTTTACATATTCACAATCAAAGTTAAAGACAATTAAAATTTACTATTATCACTTTATAAAAACGTGTTAGAATACAAAAAGTCTATTTGATATAGCAATATTACTTTTCGTAGTAAAAAAATATATAGTGAACGAACGTTGAATTCTTGATTCACAGATGTTCGTCTTGCTCATAAATTTGAGAAATTCCAATTTTTTAAGACATCTCCCTGATCTAGGTGCAGAGCTTTTACAAATATACAATTCTACAAACATATGCACCCAGATCAAAACAAATTACAGATAACACAAAAATTTTGTCCTTGTGAGAATTTAAAGAACGGACACAACATTTTTTCGAGGAAAATATCATTTAACAACAACCCCTCGCTACCAAGAGTGAGTCGAATTTGAGAACTCATTGAGTCTGCCCTCTAATAAACCCCACAGTTCTCTTCTAGAAAATTACGCATCTAAGTAAAAATTCTTTTAGTTTACAAAACGAAAAAATTTCATACAAAACCAATTTATCGATTATAACTAACACCATGATTGCGTGACCGTGAATTCTGAATTACTTCCCTATAAAATGCGACATTGGATTCTAAGAATAATAATTGTATACCAAGCAAGTCCAAGGCTCAATATTTCGTGTTTGCTGTAACACGCCCCGCTAAAAAACGGTCGAGCATCAGACGCCAGATTTTCTTAAGGGGGTCAGAAGGGAGTCGCCTTGTAAAAGAAATAAATTTAATCACATTTATTTTCTTGTTGTGCCTCGTTGTTCACGAAAAGAAAGTTTATGTTTTTAAAGTACAAGCTTGATGCAACCGAGATTTGGGACTTGATAATCTGTAGGATCGCCGCAACCGGTTGATACTTACCGGTTGGTACTTCTCTGAGTGCTCTTTTTTAACATTGGGGTCTAACCGACAGGCAAACTACCCATAGCAAGTGATTGTCGCCCCTAGCATGTACAATTCAAACGCGCTGCGTGCCTAGAAGAAATTTATTGACGCCTTTTTTGAAAATCAAATTAATTTATTACTGCCACGAGAAAATTCGTAGCTGGTAGTTCATTTCAAATTCGAAGCCTGATGAAATAAACATTCCACCGTTGAGTACAGGAACGAAGAAGCTACAAAAAAGCCTTCCAACCGATGGCGATAATAAGATATACCTGTCATTTTATAACTAAAAGATTTGTCTCTGCCACGGGAGTTACTTTTAAAGGCAGTCCTGTACTAGATGAGAACCTTCAACGTAGGTCTATATATACAATTTTATGTAGACGTACCTAGACCATAACCAATTTTTATATAATAGTAAATAATATAAATCTTTTGACACTATTTTCGAAACCATTGAACTAGCAGTGTTGTCAAAGTCGTCTGTTACGAATCAAAGGCATTTCACGTTCCTGTTATGATTAATTATACTTAATTGACGTACATGTTTTACGACATATATGTTTTAGATAACAGTAACGAGAATAAACTATGTTCTTAAACTCTACTACAAGTCCAAACTAGGTAGATAGCCCACGTTTTCACAGGTCACTGATACATGTACCGTGTTATCTTCATGAATAAATTTAATTTGCATGATAGAATCGTTTTGTAAATGTTTAACAATATGAATGCATACAAGGAACTCTACGTTCTTATTATATCTGGTGTTTGAGCTAAAATTGATTTCTTATGAGATACTAGCTAACTCTTGGTGATTTGAGAGATCCTGGTCAGATGATTAGGTTGATCATGATATTATTGTATTGTCATCGGTCCTTGATAAATGTGCCATGTCTTTAATTAATCCGATGGTTTTAAGTGGGTGAAAAACGTGTTCAAAGATTCTGTTACATACGTAAATAGCTTAAGTTAATTTAAAGCGTATAAAGATATATTATGCTCTAAGTAATATAATATTTATGCTCTAAGTAGTGCTGCTATTTAAAACATTCCAGACATAAGTATTTTCTCGTTAATATGAGCGCTCATTTATATTAACGCTATAACATTTTTATGTTGTATGAGGCCTTATTAACACTCAAGCTTAAATCAGCCCTACCCGCCAGTTGATGCTGATGCAATAATAGATAACGCTCCGGCGAAAGGTTTTCTTATCGGAATTCGTAAATTAGACAGAAATGTTTACTTGAAATGCAAGTTTACTTGAATTTCCATTAATTTCAAACAGCATGTTGCGGGCTCCAGATGTAAGTTTTGAATGTCAAGGCGGTTGATGAAGAATAAAAAACATTTCGGACGATGACGATGAAAAATTGTATAAAATATATATTTGCTAGGTGCTAAGCTACAAGCCCGTCTAGATAGATGGCAACGACCTCTGGTCTAAATATACTACCATAATAAACTTGTCTTGTGTTCTGGCATTATTGACTCAGGTTCCTGTACCTATATGCGAACAGCAGCGTGTTCACGGTGCCCCTGGCGTCGCAAACATTCATAGGCCATGGTAACTGCCTACTATTAAGTGGGACATCAGCCTGTCTGCAATTTTTAAGCAATAAAACAAATTTTGAAAATTAATTTACAGAAAATGAGAAGTTTGTTGGTTCATTCGGATCAGTGCTTTTATGGAAAATAATTACATGTAATTAATTAAATTTAATCCGGCTTAGACAAGCCTGGCGGGTATACTAAGGGCAGGCCCGTACCCACCAATGGGACGTAGTGGGTGGTTATTATCACAATATTATATCTAACTAGTTGATCCGGAAAATGTTGTTCTGACATATTTTAATTGATCAATGCATTAATTCATGAATAAAAAAAATAACATAATCCTTCTCAAAGGTCCAATAGTTTTTGCATTAAAGAGTAACAAACACCCATAATACATACTACAAACTTTCACGTTGATATATTAGTAAGGATTAAATTTATTTCAGGGAGCATTCAAAAGAGCACCAACTAACATGGCGCTTCTGGCGTCGACGGCGGCTGGTTGTGGCGCTACTGGCATTTTTCGGGTTCTTCAACGTGTACGCGTTGCGAGTGAACCTATCAGTTGCTGTGGTGGCCATGACAGAGCCAGTGGAGACGAAGCTCGAGAATGGAACGGTAGTAATGGTAAGGTTTAAATTTATTATTAACACGACTTAAAAATATTTCCAGTATGAGATATACGTAAATTAGACAAAAAAAATTATTGGTCAGGGGACACCGCGAACACACTGCTTTCCCATAATAGGGGAACAGGATACTGGATCAATAATGTGGGAACACAACACAAGGTTATTATGGCGGCATACTTGTGGACCAAGGGTGGTCGCCATCCAGGCGGGTTTGGGGCCATGGCACGTATCTAGGGTTGTTTAGTCGCCTTGTAAAACAGACCGACCCAGCACGGAGAAAATTCTCGAAGAACTCCAAATTTAATAAGGAAAATTATTTTATATGACCCTATAAATATCCATGACACTTGTAAGAAATTGGGTATGGTGTCTATAAAAATTTATGTAATGTTACGATTTTAGAAAATGTTTCTTCTTATCCCTTTGTAATAAGGCTTTTTCTTCTGATCACTGGGAAGTAATTTCTTGGGGTATTTTCATTACTAATCGACATTGTAGGTCAGTTAAATGTATTAATAGCGTAGTTCTATACGCGGTTGATTATTTTTTTCAACCTTTATTTTCACTTGTTATATTTTTCTTCGTTAAACAGATAGAAAAATATTTTTTACGCCTTTTTGGCATAGGCTTCTTTTTGTGGAACATTCATTTCTGTTTATCTATATACAAATAAATAAAACTGGAGTGTCTGTAATATTAAAATAACTGCTTTTTACTAAGTGTATTTGGATGTATACACGGTACTTATACCAAAACAACATTTATTTCAATTTATGTCTGTCTGTTTGTTTCTGCTAATTTCTGAAATGGCTAGACCGATTTTGACGGGACTTTCGTTGGCAGATAGCTGATGTAACAAGGAGTAACTTCGGCTACTTTTATATTAGAAAAAAATTTTTTGAAAAAAATAGAATCACTAGAAATCTTTTTCTGTTATTCGACCAGCGATGTTGGCAGAAATGGCTAGTTAATAATAAATTAATATACGATTATGTCAAACTGGATAACAGCCTGTAATGTTCCACTGATTGGTTAAGGCCTCCCCATAGATGGGATAGACAGTATACCCGTCATGCTTGCCCAAGGCGGATTGGCCGGAAACAAATACCCATAATCGCGGCACGCAGGTTTCCTTACGATGTTTTCACCTTCGGCGTGTGACAATTATGCTATAATAGGTACATTAAACGAGAAAAACTGTTTATCCGATACATGACCTCGTGGGATTCGAACCCGGTATTCCTAGATTGGTCTCCGTGTTTGATATCACTTGGCTACTAATGTATGTGTTAGCAGTTCAAAATGTATAGAATTTTGAACCCTAGGATGCAGGTATATCTCTTTTTCGTTTTTTTTTTCTTGTTATGGAAAATGACATATTAAGCAATTAATATTAAGATCAATAGATACCTAGTCAGGTCATAAGTATTGTCACACAGTAAAAACTTTTCTTTTAGAATGCTGGCCACAAAAAAGTTTATTGAATTAGAATTTCGAATTGTTCATGAAAATAAAAATGTATAACTTTTAGAATTTTACTCATTTTTAAATATGGAGTGGACGCTTAAAGAAGACCGTGTTGCAGTTATTGCGTTGCATCGTTACGGTTACGCGCCAATTCAAATTTTTAACATACTGAAAAATTTGAATATTACCAAAAGATTCGTTTATCGTACCATCAAACAATACAATGAAGACTCTAGTGTAGATGACAGGTCAAGAAGTGGTCGCCCTCGGTCTGTTAGGACTCCAGCAGTGATAAAAGCTGTGAAGGCACGAATTCAAAGAAATCCCAAACGTAAGCAGAAACTGTTGGCCCTTCAGATGGGGTTAAGCAGAACCACGGTGAAAAGGGTGTTAAATGAAGACTTAGGGCTTCGGGCATATCGAAGAAAAACAGGACATCGTTTGAATGCTCGTCTAATGGACCTGAGACTCAAGAGATGCCGCGCTTTGTTGAAGCGGTACGCGGGAAAAAAATATCGGGAAATTCTTTTTTCGGATGAAAAAATGTTTACCGTAGAAGAGAGCTACAACAAACAAAATGATAAGGTGTACGCACACAGTAGTGAAGAAGCGAGCAACCGTATTCCGCGTGTCCAACGAGGTCATTTTCCATCCTCGCTCATGGTATGGTTGGGAGTTTCTTATTGGGGCTTAACAGAGGTACATTTTTGTGAGAAAGGTGTAAAAACGAATGCTGTTGTGTATCAAAATACAGTCCTGACGAACCTTGTGGAACCTGTTTCTCATACCATGTTCAATAACAGGCACTGGGTATTCCAACAAGATTCGGCGCCAGCTCATAGAGCGAAGAGCACACAAGACTGGCTGGCGGCGCGTGAAATCGACTTCATCCGGCACGAAGACTGGCCCTCCTCCAGTCCGGATTTGAATCCGTTAGATTACAAGATATGGCAACACTTGGAGGAAAAGGCGTGCTCAAAGCCTCATCCCAATTTGGAGTCACTCAAGACATCCTTGATTAAGGCAGCCGCCGATATTGACATGGACCTTGTTCGTGCTGCGATAGACAAATGGCCGCGCAGATTGAAGGCTTGTATTCAAAATCAAGGAGGTCATTTTGAATAAACTTTAATGTCATAAGAATCTATGTTTTGTTAAGTTCATTTTGGTATATGAATGGTTACATAATAAACTTGTTACAATTATTTTACATTAAACATGTGACAGAATTTATGACCTGACTAGGTATTTATTTAAAACTTGATAATAAAATTTAGACTAAATTACCCACATAAGTAATTTTAATATAAATATAAATTCTGCCGGCTTTAATGACCGGCTTTGTTTTCCTACCTTGGGGTAAACAATGCATTCACGGAAGACACTAACAAAACTTAATTATATTTCTAGGTACTGTTTTATCCTCACCATATCTGAGTAATTATTTTAATTTTTTATGAATAATTGATATACCTTTTTTATATTAAAAAAATAATATAACGGTATTTTAACCCTCAAACTATAATAATATTTTCATCTTATATTGGCGGAGAAAGAATACTAATCTCTGCGGCCGCGGTCGGCCTGTCGTAAAAGGCGACAAAACAACCTACCCTAGTTACGTGGTAGGGCCTCAAGCCCGTCTGGATGGTGACCACCTTTGGTCTTTAGTATGCCGCCATAATAACCTTGTGTTGTGTTCCGGCATTAGTGCCACAAGTTCCTGTACCCTTATGGGACAGCAGCGTGTTTGCGATGCCACTGGCATTGCAAATATCCATAGGTGACGGTAACTGCTAAATTCCAAGCGGGCCGTCATCCTGTCTGCTGTCCTATAGCAATAAAAAATGGCAGTGCCAAAATGTCTAAAACACAGTTAATGAAAAAATTACAGATATTTCATTCCGTCGTTCTTTTTGTATATTTAAAGTTTTTGATTTAGTAGATATAATAAGTAGGTACTTACTAAGTAGGTACTAATCGTAAATATTTAATCTAATAAACATATACACGTAACTCTTCATATTTTTCCAGGTACCCGAGTTCGATTGGAGTTCGCAGACCAAAGGTTTAGTCCTAAGTTCCTTCTTCTACGGTTATTTGATCACCCAGTTGCCCGGTGGCTGGCTGGCAGCTAAAATAGGAGGTAACAGGTTTGTTCTGTCATAAAGAAAACTTATGTTTATTAATACTTAAAATTATCATCATCGTGACAACAGTCTTCTCCGTTATTTATTTAATACTAGTTGACCCGACAAACATTGTCCTACCATATGAATTTAAAAAAAAAAGCCTACGCCCTTATCCAAGGTACAATCTATGACTTTACCGAAATTCATCAAAATTGGTTCATGGTTTAGGCGTGAAAGCGTAACAAACAAACTCATTTTCGCATTTATAATATTAGCTAGGATTCGTTCGTAGATAAATATAACAGAAGAAGGTCCTAGCGTTTAATACAGCTGGGCTTATTTTATATGTCAGTTTCATTTGTATATTTGTGAAGCTTCGGTGTAAATAAACATTATTATTACCTTGATTGCAATCTAAGATTGTACCCCGCTACTTTAGTCTAGTGCGTGTTGCTTGCTTCGATGCCTATCTGTGACACTTCTATGCTTAGACAATTAGTACTATTTTTTTATTACTGTGGAACAGCGAGCAGTTGATGGCCCGTTTAATTATTAAGCAATCAGTTACTGTCGCCACCGCCAGAGGCACCGCTAGCACACCACTGTCCGGTGAGAAGGTTATTATGGCGGCATGTTTAGAGACGGGGGGGGGGGGGGGTGGACATGCCAGACAGACTTCAGCTCTACAACCAAGTTAGGACTGTTCTGTCACCTTATACGACAGGCTGACCCTAGCTGCAGGGGTTAATCTTACTCTGACCCTGCATGGAGAGAAAGAAATTACTAGAAAAAGTTTTTTTTACGCTGTAGGACAGCAGACAGGCTGACGGCTCGCTTAGAATTTAGCAGTTACCATCACCTATGGGTGTTTGCAACGCCAGTGGCATCGCGAACACGCTACTGTCCCATAACGGTACAGGAACATTGGTCACTAATGCTGGAACACAACACAAGGTTATTATGGCGGCATACTTAAGACCAAAGGTGGTCGCCATCCAGTCGGGCTTGAGGCCCTACCACGTAACTAGGGTAGGTTGTTTTGTCGCCGTTTACGACAGGCCGACCACCGCCGCAGAGATTAGTATTCTTTCTCCGCCCCTGCACGTATAAAAGATGACATTTTTACAAATTATCGCATCACTATTGGCATGAATGTTGCGATTTACGCAATTAATATACTATTTACGTCTTTTTACATTTGATATCGTAAATAAAATTCGTATTTGATATTTAAATTGTTTTAAATTGAATTTAAATTGAACAAATTAGCAGTTACTTGAAATGAATAATCTCTTTCAAACTTCATTCTATCGAAAAAATTTTGCTTGAACTTAAAGTGATTTTGTAGTGTAAAAAACACTATACTCTTTGAGAAGTAGAACTAATTTTGTATTATTTCAGGGTTTTCGCGATAGGTATTGGAGCGACGTCTCTCCTTACACTGTTCACACCGCCTCTAGCCCACACAAGTACAGCGCTTCTTATTGCTGTTAGAGTTATAGAAGGATTATTTGAGGTAAATACTAATAATTATTGAACTTAACAGTTTTATAGCTAAAATATATCATAATAATAATACTTAATTAAATTTATATATTAATATTCATTCAAATTAACGTTTTTTTTTTTATTGCTGTGGTACAGGAGACAGGCTTACGGCCCACTTTATAGTAGGCAATTACCGTAATCTATGGATGTTTGCAAAACTAGGGGCACCGCGAACACGCCGCTGTTCCATAGGAGAAGAGAAACCTGGGTCACTAATACTAACACAACACAAGGTTATTATAGCGACACACTTATAGACCAAGAGTGTTTGCCATTCAGGTGGTATCACATAGCTAGGGTTGTTTTGTCGCTTTTTACGACAGGCTGACCCCGGCCGCAGGGGTTAGTATTCTTACTCCGACCCTGCATGGAGATGAGACGTTAACCAACAAGTTCGCCAACAACTAAGATTATCTGATGTAAAATACATAACAGTAATAATAATAAGAATATAATAGTCAATAATAGAATACAATTGTGCCGTTAGGGTGTGACTTACCCATGCATACATGCGGTGTGGTCGCGATGGGCGCCGAGCGGGGAGCGCGCGCGGCTCGCCACCTTCGCGTTCAGCGGCAGCTACGCCGGCACCGTCGTCTCCATGCCCATATGCTCGCTGCTCGCACACTATACCGGGTGGCCGGGAATATTTTACGTCTTCGGTAAGCTTGGACGGGAGAAATACTTTATAATACATAGAAAAATACATTATAACGTGAAGTTATGTAATAAATTAAACGCGTACTGGATCAATTTAAATAGAAAATGAAGGTAGAACAATTTCTCTTTGCCATTAACCGGCAAACAGGTGTAACGTTATATGTTCTTGTGGTGGGATTGATTGTATGGTACTACTAATTCTTCTACTGCCCGAAGCCGGGGGGGGGGATATGTTTTCGCGGGTACCTCGAGGTGGTACATGAAATGGATGATAAATAATGGTGATTAAAGTAAATTGGTTCACGAGCAATGTTGAACGAATAAAACATTTTCAAAAATTTTGACACCTTTATAAGCACGTTGAAATAGGTCTTGCCGATTATTGATACTACCAACAAAACACTTGCTTCCTTTGAATTAAAAATTATAATATTCTCATATCTGCCGAAATTGACTAGATCTAATAAATAAATATACTGGGTCAATTCACTTACCACCATCTAGTCCCAAGATGAGCAGCAGAGTGTTGAAGGTCGTCAATATAATATCCGAGAACTTTCTTAAGCATGTCATTATATGAAAATACTTTATTATTGCTGTAGGACAGCAGACAGGCTGACGGCCCGCTTATAATTTAGCAGTTACCGTCGCCTATGGGTTTTTGCAACACCGGTGGCATCGCGAACACGTTGCTATCGCATAAGGGCACAGGAACTTGGGTCACTAATGCCGGAACACAACACAAGGTTATTATGGCGGCAAACTTATGACCAAAGGTGGTCGCCATCCAGACGGGCTGGGGGCCTTACCACGTAGCTAGGGTGGGTTGTTTTGTCGCCTTTTACGACAGGCCGACTCCGGCCGCAGAGGTTAGTATTCTTTCTCCACCTCTGCATGGACATCTTTTAATGTCGATCTTGAATCTTAAAAATGTTTATATTACAGGTATACTAGGTTTAGTTTGGACGACAATATGGTGGATAGTAGTAAAAGAATCACCGGAAAAGGACCCTCACATCACTCCGGCTGAACTAAAATATATTCAAGTATGTATTTCGTGACAATAGCATAATATTCAATAAAAATTTACGACCTCGTGAGATGATGAACATACAACTAACATAAATATTTAAAAAAAAGAATAATAGAAATGATAAAAGAGTTTGCTTTGTAAAAAATTACTTTGTTGTTGTTAATAACTTTCTTAATTTCAAATTGTGAATTTATTATATATACTAGCCGACCTGGCAGACGTTGTTCTGCCATACTAATTTAAAAAAACAGCGCCATCTATTGGATATTTACTCAATCCAGTCAACTAATTACCTCATACCGCCATCTGTTAGAATCTTATCGAACTAACAGATAATTATAACTCTATCAGATAATAAAAAATAATTCGCAATAAAATAATATTAATTAAGATTATAAATTGAGATATAAACTATCCTATCTTTCAAGTTGGATAAAATTTCACACAGTGTGCAAATTTTATTAAAATCGGTTCAGTACTTTAGGAGTCCATAGCGGACAAACAACGTGACACGTAATTTATATATATTAAGATTATGCACTACGAGACTTTACAAACTTGTTTTGATCTGATTAGTTCTTTTTGACCAGCTGCGCCATGTAAAAGTATTATTATTATTTGGGGAGACACACAAAGCTAACCATTGTATAACTTACTGTGTAACTTATTTATTCCATATCTACCTACAATTGTTGATGTTTAGTACCGACATCTACATGCTTCGCCTTTTTCCTATTCAGTAATTATTTGTCATTAGGCCCTTAAATAAAAAAGAGCATTTTATCTTTTATTTAACAAATGTGGTAAACTTGAAGTAAATTATAGATCTTTCTTATATATCCATGAAGAAAAATGACACACGGCATTTGACCTGCGGCGCCACCGCAGACTCGTGTGGTATCCAAAGCTATTCAATTGGTTGCACACGCCCTCTGTGTTAGAGGGCTTCTGATACTTTTTCTCAGTGGCAGGGGTCAGCCAGTAATTAAAGGCGATAAAACAACCCTATCTACGTGGCAGGGCTCCAAACCCGTCTAGGTGGCAACCACCTTAGGTCTATAAGTATGCCGATATAATAATCTTGTGTTGTGTTCCGGTATTAGTGACCCAGTTTCCTGTACCCCTATGGACAGCAGCGTGTTCGCGGTCCCCTAGCGTCGTAAACATCTATGGTCGACGGTAACCATCTACTATTAATTAAGTGGGCCGTCAGCCTCTCTGCTGTTCCTCAGCAATAAAAAAGATACTCTTTAAATAATCTCTTTCTTTAAAATAACCGTTTTTTATATCATCTCTGAATGAAAGTTGCGCCAAGCGACTATAATCGCCCCGTACTTACTTAACCTGCAATTGAGACACCCTGTGCAATCCAACACTGGAAATAGTAGACACCTTTTTTCCACCTAAAATGGTAGACGGAAAGAGTCAATCCGAGATTGAGGGAGGGAGAGAGCGCAGCACACGTGGCCTTGAACCTCGCGGCGTGGGTGCGGGCGGTTAAACCTCTCCCGAAAGGCAGAGAGGGCTGAAGCTTGTCAGGTCCTTCTCCGTGGCTTTTCTACTCCTACCCACATGAAAATATAAAATCTAACAAGAACTAGTTGTTAGACTGAATTTCTATCCAAAGGTTGTCTGGTAGAAATCGCTTCCAGCGATAACACCGCCCATTGTCTTTTTTTTAATTGCTGTAGGACAGACAGGCTGACGGCTCACTTATAAATTAGCAGTTTCCGCCACCTATGGATGTTTGCAACGCCAGTGACATCGCGAACATGCTGCTGTCCCATAATGGTACAGGAACTTGGGTGGGTCACTAATGCCGGAACACATCACAAAGTTATTATGGCGGCATACTTAAGACCAAAGGTGGTCGCCATCCAGCCGGGCTTGGGACCCTACCACGTAGCTAGGGTGAGTTGTTTTGTCGCCTTTTACGAGAGGCTGACCCCGGCCGCAGAGGTCAGTATTCTTTCTCCGCCCCTGCACGGATATAGAGATATACTGTAGTTTTAAAGTTAAAATTGTATCACTTAATGAAAATTTAATGTGTGCAACGAAGTATATAGTAGTTAGCTTATGGTTATATTTACAGTTTAGATTTTTAGATTATTATTAAAAATAAGAAACCGAATTTACAGGACTCCCGCGGCACTCAAGCAGTGGAAGGGTCCAAAATCCGTCACCCTTGGGGCTCGATACTGACTTCCGCGCCGGTATGGGCCATCGTGATGGCGCATTTCAGTGAAAACTGGGGATTCTATACGTTGCTCACATTCCTGCCCACTTTCATGAAAGGTGTGTATAATCTTCAAATTATACATATAAAAATTAGCTGATATCTGCGACTTTGTCCGCGTTGCTTTCGTCATGAGACAGAGGTAGAAGAGAATAATTCCCCTCTGCTACGCATGCGCGCATGCCCACTTGCGCATGCACGCTTCTCCGCGGTAAGAACACACTAACACTGAAAATGTGCTTATAAAAATCTTTATTTCTTAAAAATTTAATAACTTTTTATTAAATGAAGATATCGCAATTTTTCTTAGATACTCTCCAAGTGTTTAAGAACTAAAACAGAAAAGTTAATTGAAATCTATCCAGTAGTTTTGCCGTGATGTGCAAAACTGCAGACCTCTATCATTTTATTTATATAGATTTAAAATTAACGTACATAATAATGCGTTATAAAGTGTTTAATGTAGAGTGAAATTTAAGTAGTGTGTAAAATTAGATACTTGGGGCGGATGTCGTCCAGACAGGCTTGGGGCCCTAACGACCTAGCTTGAGTGGTTTTGCCGTCTGTTATGACCAGTCGCTCTGGTAGCGGGGGTCAGTATTCTTTGTGCCTGCACGGAGAATAAAAAGGTACATAAGTGTCATAATATAAGCGCTCTGCGGCTCATTTTGGGACTAGGTGGCGCTGTGTGTGTTGTCGGAATATATTTATAGAGCACAAGGGGCGAGCCGGCGCCGATCTGGGCCACAAGATTGGTGGGCTAATTTATCCGTCGGCCTAGGCGGTAGATTATATTAGAGAACAGCGAGATTTTTAGTGGTTAGTCGCATGTCGACCATCTTTCCCCGAGTCCTACATACCCCTCGATCCGGTTCGAGGGGACTTGTCAATCATAAGAGTTATTCTTCGAAAAAAAGTATATTTATAGAGACATCGTCTTTAGTGAAGCTGAAGGTAAACCATTTCTTTTTATATTTCAGATGTGTTCCACTTCGAGACCTCGGCGACTGGATGGCTGTCAGCCGTGCCCTACCTGGCCATGGCGATAGTGCTGCAGGGGGCCGGCCACCTGGCCGACTGGTTCCTCCAGAGACGGATCATGTCCAGGACTAATATACGGAAACTGTTCAACTGTGGAGCGTTCTTGTCGCAGGTGAGAAAAAAATAGTGAACTTAATTTCTAAATAAAAAATCGTTTTCGTAATGTGAAAGCTAAATATAAATGGCGGATTCGTGGCATCCCCATGCCATAATTTCCAGGAGTCCCAAATGGCTTGCTAATATATTCGAAATCCGATAAATATCGATATATCGACGTCTAAAAATATTGATATTGACGGACGATACGCCGATATCGATATCGAAAAACCTGTTTAAATTAAAATTGGATTACTATATTTAAGTTCGATACCTCGCACAAAATACTGAAATTAAAGTATTGTAATTATAATTCATTTTTTAATAATTTATTAGTTGAAATCTTTAGTTATTTTTGGTCAATTTGACCAAAAATAACTAAAGATTTCATCCCGTTTCCCACAACTTTTTGTTCGTAAAACGAATGATTAATTAATTAAGTAAAAATAATATATACCGACAATTAACTGAAAATCTATAACTGCGCTTAAAATACATTTAAACATAATCGTTCAACGTTTAATATAAATAAAATTATATTGGATATCTTCCTTTAAAAAAGGAAGAAATATATATAAAGTTGACTAAAAAATATCGATATACATATATCGAATTAGGTCAATATATCAATATCGACCTAATTCGATATATATTATTTTTAAAAATTTTACATCCTAAGTCCCAAGTGAACTAACCTACTTAAATGATATGACAACGAAAAACCGAGGCTTGAATAAGATTAGAGGATCATAACGACCATCTAACATCGAATTAAGTATGTACAGAACTTGCCACTAGACTATTTGTATTGCAATAAGTTTATACTACGATGTAAAATGATAGAGCTATACGTATATTTAATCATCTAAAAGTAAATTAAACATACTATACCCACCAAGGACATAGTAATGTCCTTTCAAAAACCGCCCGCTGGTCAACAAATAGAAATAAATGCACTTCTGATGAATTTGGAACTTTTTTGAGAGATTTAAATGCACCACACACATTCCGTCACGTGGAAATGTGTGACTGAAGTGTGGACTCCCTGGCCATTGCGTCCGTACGCCCCTACTCTAGGCTGGGGGATGCATATCGCTGGTATACCCACAGAAAGCTTCGGGTTCCTTAGTTTAACTTGATCACTCCGACGACTAGCCCTACGTGAGCAGGAGGGGAGCATAGCGTGCTCCCGCTCACTCTAAGTTTCACCTTTCGCGGTAAATACTAGTACAAACATAGTAATAATACTAGTTAGTACATAATACTTTTTGTTGAACATACATAGTATGATCCCCCCCCCTCTAGCTCCGAGCGCGCGTCACACTCAACGTAAGCGACCATGTCGGTATGTTGCAAGTAGTCAAAGGAAACCTAATTTAGACGCCTAACTGAGGGGAACAATGTCCGTACCACTCGAGTCTGGCTGCACGGCATGCGTCGTCATTCCTAAGCTGGGGAACGCACGCCGCTCTTCCCACCCACCAAACCATCCCTTTTTTCCTAGAGGAAGTAGGCTGCCGGACGCCGGGAGTAGTTGGAGAGCGCTGCTTATATTTAACTAGCTGATATAAATTTTAAAAAGCAGCCTATGCCCTTCTCTAATATGTAATATATATATATATATATATATATATATATATATATATATATATATATATATATATATATATATATATATATATATATATATATATATATATATATATACATATCTATATCTAAATTCATCCAAATTGGTTCAGCGGCTTAGCCATGAAAACGTTAGATTTACTTTAACATTTATAATATTGGTACGGATTATGGGTTTCCAGACGATATTCATGGTGGCAGCCGCGTATTCGTCAACAGTGGTTGGTTGTGTGGTTTTCCTTACGATCGCCGTCGGCCTTGGAGGCTTCGCTTGGTCTGGATTCAGGTAAACAATATCTATTTTGACACACAACTGTGGTTTTTTGAAAGAAAGAAAGGAAATGTGTTTATTTGATTGAACTATTTTACATTACAACAAATTAGGTCGACCCACTCAGCGTGGTGCTGTGTCAATATTATTTGAACCAGCGCTGGGTTTCAGTTCCGACATATTCGGGCTATAATTCTTCTCCATCGTATCCTCATGACTGAGGGACGTGACTGTGGTGCGTAGTCCTCGCCACCAGCTCCCTCCAAACACTTTTGTCATGCGCCATCTGGATGGAGGTTTGAAGGGTGGCTCCCGTAGCGTCCTCACAGCGAGGAGAACGCCCTCTGCCCCTCTTCCCTTCGACACAGCCGGTGATAATCAGCCTCACAAGACTGTCTGGGTCTCGCCTGACTGTGTGTCCGAAAAACTTGAGGACTCTGCCTGCATGTTAAAATAATAAATACATGAGATTATACCTAGTTTTATTAGAATTATTTTAATAATTAGAAAGAAGCAGTTAGAGTTGATTATCGCCTCAGAAGCTTCTCATAGATGTGCGTCCACAGTCATAGCGAATAATTTATATGACGACCTCGGTGGCGTAACGGATAACGCACTTCGGTACGCTTGCGGAGGTCACGGGTTCGATTCCCGTCTCGCGTCTGGGTGTTTATGTATAATATGTATTTATTTACAAAAAAAAAAGTATATAAGTAGTATATCAGTTGTCTAGTACCCATAGCACAAGTGCTATGCTACTTAGTTTGGGACTAGATGGCGCTGTGTGAATTGTCACAAAAATATTTATTTATTTATTTATATGACTAAAAAAACAGTTATTACCCGCAATTAAATAAAAGAAAATCTGGGATTAATATGTTACCATCGCCTTTAGATGTTGGCGATGCTAGAGGCACTGCGAACACGCTGCTATCCCATAGGGGTACAGGAACCTGGATAAAAAATCTGGCTTAAAATTTTGGAATACAACACAAGGTTATTATGACTGCTTACATGTAGACCGAGGCTGGTCGCCATCCAGACAGGCTTGGGGCCCAGCCACGTAGCTAGAGTTGTTTTGTCGCCTTTTACGACGGGCTGACACCGGCCGCAGGGGTTTGTATTCTTACTCCGCCTCTGCACTTAGAGAAACCTTAAAAGCGGATTTCGAGATCCAAAACTTAAAATGCAACCGGTATTAATCTCTTGAAAGAAGATATTACTTCTTTTTTTAAGTGTTTCGATTGTTTTTGATTATTTGACGATCTCCGTGGCGTGACGCACTCCGGTACGCTTGCGTAGTTCGTGGGTTTGATTTCCATCTCGCATCTGAGTGTTTAAGTATAATATATATATTTATTTACGAAAGACAAATACTTGTACTAGAATACTAATATACAACACATAATAATATACAGTATTATGTGTTGTATATTAGTATTCTAGTACCCATAACACAAATGTTATGGGATTAGAAGGCGCTGTGTGAATTGTCACAAAATATTTAAAAACGGACAAGTGGTGACAATTATGGACAAAATTAAATGGTATTCTTTTAATGCGGTTGCCGTCTAAAGGC
Source organism: Malacosoma neustria (assembly GCA_963693495.1). Lineage (NCBI taxonomy): Eukaryota > Metazoa > Arthropoda > Insecta > Lepidoptera > Lasiocampidae > Malacosoma > Malacosoma neustria. The sequence continues at coordinate 5,582,743 of OY856378.1, forward strand.
GGTTTATACGGCGCAACAATTTAAAAAAGGTAAACTTTTGTGTACCTGGTAATAAACCATGTAGCTCAGTGGTATTACACTCGAAGACAAATCTAGAGGTCCCGGGTTCGATACCCACGATGGCATGCACCGCTTAGGCTATTTTTCTGGTTTAATGTGCATATTATAACATAATCGCTATCTACCGACGGTGACGGAAAACATTGCGAGCTAACGTGTCATACCGAGATCACCGGTGTGTGTAACCCGCCAATTCGTTTGGACAAGCGTGACGGGTATATTGCTCCCCCTAAGGGGAGGCCCGAGCTCAACAGTGGGACTTTATGGGCTGTTAATATTTTAAAAATCTTCTATGGAATTAATAGTTTTTTTAGTTATTACTATTTTTATGTACATACTTAAAATTGTAATTCCAGCGTCAACCACTTAGACATCGCGCCCCCCCACGCCAGTGTGCTGATGGGGCTGTCGAACACCATCGCCACGCTGCCGGGAATCATCAGTCCGCCGTTAGCGGGGTTCATTGTTGTTGATAAGGTATATTCCTTTATTTTAGCTTTAAATCTTCTCTTCCTTTAATCCTTTATTTTACCTGTGGCCACGGTAAATTTTAAAAGGCGACAAAATAACCCAAGTCAGGTGGTAGGGCTCCAAGCCCATGGGTGGCAATCACTCCTGGTCTGTATATATATCGCCATAATAAATTTTTGTAGTATTCCGACATAATTAACCCAGGTGAAAGAAAGACTGAAGTCTTCCCATCGTATTAGCGGTACTCCTGGCGTCGCAAACATCCATAGGCGACGGTAACTGCTCACTATTAAGTGGGCCATCAATCTGTCTGCTACATCAATAAAAAAAACTTAGGAAATCCGTATTTTATGCGAATTTTTCGGTAATTTTTCTACATAATTATTTACGCACAAAACAAAAGGTTTTTTAAAAAAGTTCTCGATACTTTTTAAAGGATTTATTTTTTTCATTTCAGACCGCTGAACAATGGCGTGTGGTGTTCTTCATATCGAGTGCGATATACTTAGTCGGGGCGGTCGTTTACTTCTTATTCTGTTCTGCGGAAATCCAATCCTGGGTGGTGGAACACGAATCGGACGCCAGCTTCGATACAGATGGCGCCTCCGTCACCACAGCCAGGGGCTACGACAACAAAGCCATGGAACAAAACTCCGAAATGTAGAGTACTATAACTAAATGACAAATATTTTATATTTTAATATCTATAATAGGAAGAAAAATGAAAAAAAATTAGAGCTACTAGATGGCGCTGTATTATTAAATAATTATAATTATTTATTATTCAGTGGTCCCAGTATATTTGTTTAGTTATTGTGCCTAGAGGGTAAAATCTATTATTCTATCCTATATTTCAAGTTGGATAAAACTGCACATATCCTATATTTCAAGTTGGATAAAACTGCATATAAACTATCCTATATTTCAAGTTGGATAAAACTGCACACAGTGTGCAAAATTTTATTAAAATTGGTTCAGTATAGGAGTCCATAGCGGACAAACAACGTGACACGTAATTTATATATATTAATAAGAATACAATTAAGAAAGTAGATAGTTGGCTACGCATAATTATTTACAGGTTACGTAATTTAATTTTTTTATAATATGTTGACAAGGTTTTAGCTTCTGTAACAGAAAGTGGCAACGCATTCCAAATTTGGACAGCCTGCACCCTTTACACCCTTTACAGGGTTTATCATAAATTGATGAACTGTGTGCAGGTGTCCCTAAGTTTTCGATAAATACTCGTGCGCAATTTTTCGGATGTAGAAAGGCGAAGGAATTGAAAATGTTCCTTAAGGTAGAAGGGAGTATAGGGATTGTACAAAATGTACGTGGTAGGGCCTCAAGCCCGTCTGGATGGCAACCACCTTTGGTCCTAAGTATGCCGCCATAATAACCTTGTTTTTTGTCCTGTAGGAACTGTCCTGTCTACTGAGACAGGCTGACGACCCGCTTAGAATTTAGCAGTTACCGTCGCCTATGGGTGTTTGCAACGCCAGTGGCATCGCGAACACGCTGCTGTCGCATAAGGGTACAGGAACTTGGGTCACTAATGCCGGAACACAACACAAGGTTATTATGGCGGCATAAGTACTTAAAACCAAAGGTGATCGCCATCCAGACGGGCTTGGGGCCCTACCACGTAGCTAGGGTGGGTTGTTTTGTCGCCTTTTACGCCAGGCCGACCCCGGCCGCATAGGTTAGTATTCTTCCACCGCCTCTACACGGTTAAAATGTGTGTTACCATTAAAGCTTGTATTAACCGGTTAAGTTATATCCGGATGTAAATTGCTTTCGGGCTTTTGTTAGCTAGCGATCCGTGCGACAGAGACAAAGCACTGATGTCCGTGGCGTAACGGCTAACGTGTGACGGTACACTTGCGTAGGGTACGGGTTCGATTTCCGACCTTCGTCTATGTCTGCGTCTCGGGTTTGTCAGTTTATTAGTTGTCTAGTACCCATAACAGAATGCCTGTGCTATTTACTTTGGAACTACATGGCGTTGTGTGAATTATCTCAATATATTTATTCACTGATTGTCTCCCTCTTTAGCCCGTTCTGCATTATTTACAGCCGGATATTATTTAAATTAAACCGAGCTTTGCGAATTTTATAGTTTTGTAAACTAATAATTGGAACATTTCGAATGTAAATTTATTTTTGTTGTATATATTGTTTTTGACATAGAAACTTAATTAAGCTTTTATTTGCGTCCATTTTTTAAAATGCTTCTATGATTTCATGAAGTATTACTTCTTTAGCACCGTTGTGATTTGAAAAACGACGAAAGACGAAGAAAAAGCGACACCAAAAAGAGACAAACATGTTCATAAATAGGATTATTTAGAAGCCTGCGAGAGAATGAGATAAAAGACAAGTACAGTGTTTCCGGTTGTTATGGTTGTTGTAATCTTTCTAATCGTCTCTTTGCTCGGGTTTTATAATTGCACACACTTTGTTTTGCTAATAGATAAAATGAAATAAGTAAAATTGAAAATATTACAAATAAATTACTGAGGCTGAGATTTTGCTGTCTTTTCTTTTAGCTTTTCACATCTGTTTTTAATATTTTTAACGATTTTATAGATTGAAGAGATTTAAACTTTTAATTATAGTTTAATTTTGCTTGCGCCAATTCTATGAACTTATTTTTAGTATTACTTATAATAATTTTATATTTTAAATCGCTTAGACGACGGTATCACTGTTATCATTTTTTGTTAATTTTTTTTACATTGTAATGGTCTTTTAAATTAGTTTAGTGTAAAGTGTGATTTATTTATTATTAATATTTTTTTGTATTGTATATTAAGATGTAAATGACATCCGAACTGGGATTAATCACTCGAATTATGTACTATGTCATTTATTTTTCCTTTTTTTCTATATTCTATTTCTGATGATCAGTGAATTTCAATGAAATTATCATATAATATCCAAGTGATTAATCCCGATTAGATCTACGATTTTGTGAATGTTTTTTTTTTTAATACGGCGGAAGCGTATATTATAATTTCTTGTTCCGATATAATCATTATATATTACTAGCTGTGCCCGCGACTCCGTCCGCGTGGAATAGTGACCTTATCACTAAGGGGTATGAAAAATAGATGTTGGCCGATTCTCAGATCTACTCAATATGCTCACAAAATTTCATGAGAATCGGTCAAGCCGTTTCGGAGGAGTACAGGAACGAACATTGTGACACGAGAATTTTATATATAAGATATTATAACAGCTAATATTTTTGAGACGACTGTTTTCTAGTCTTCCAATTGATTATCTTTCGTTATTCGTATATTGTTTAATAAGAGTTCTGGCACACACCAAGAACTTTTGTATGCTTATCTTTGTAATTGTAACTAAGTATTTAAACCCCCTTAGTGCCGGGAGACGATGTATCGGCGGCGCCACGGTGCAATGGCGAAAAGTGCCTCGACTCTTGCATTTAGTTGCGTTTTACTATTCGCATTACGAAATATCTCTGTCTCAAAACAAATTTATAATAGTTTACAAATAATCTAATATCATCACGAAAGAATTTAAAATAAACAATTAGTCTGTTTACCTTTTTGAGACCTTTTATTTATACGTGAACACGATATGGTGTTGAAATACAACAATTGTCGTTGTTATCCACTTTTATGATTCAGTCTTGTTTATACTAAACCTATAATTAGCAACACACGACTGCTAAAATACTTTGTGCAATTAAGTTTTGAAATAGAGGACTTTTTTTCTCATCATTTATGCCTTTGGTATTTATGTAATTTTCAAGTAATATATAAAAATTATATTGCGTTTCGTTTGGTTTTTATGAGCCTTTTTCCAAATAGTTTAAAAGTGTGCGTGTTAAAAAGTGGTTATCTTTGCCTGAGCAGTCATTTTTTACGCGGCACTAAAAGGGTTAAGAACAGGGTATCGAAAAAAGATCTGTTTGTAACATGTACATTATACATACATAAATAACGATATTTTTCCGTGCAGGGGCGGAGAAAGAATACTAACCTCTGCGGCCGGGGTCAGCCTGTCATAAAAGGTGACAAAACAACCCACCCTAGTCTGACAAGAACACACGTCGCTGGTATACCCGAGGAATACGCTACCGAAAGCCACCGGCCCGGATGATAACTTGGGGGGTCTAATAGATGGGTTTAACGCTCTTAAATAATTTCTAAAATATAATCAAACTATAATACGCGTTCCAAAAACTTAAAACAGTTTTAATATAATATATAAACGTTTGTCATTTAATGTTTAAAACAATGATGTTATAAATAAACCTCTTTTTACTATAGCATCATTGGTTTAAAATGTTTTTATTTACATGAATACCTACGTACACTTAGTTATAAGTTAATATATTTAATTTTAGTATTAATAGTTATTGGTATTATGTGTATAGCTTAAAATCTATATATTTATGGATCCTGAAATCATGTATAATGTGATTATATTAAAAGCATTTTATTGAATTTACTTTTTTTTTTTAAACCTATATTAAGTGCTGCAATTCTAGAGAGTATTTCGTTATGATCGTAGAATAATGTCGGTATTGAAAAAAATACGAATGTCACTTTTTGCCATACTTTGAATACTACATTGTTCAAATATTATTGCTCCATTAAAAAAAAAACAATTATATGAATTTTGGATTTCAAATCTAACGAATCAGTCGGTAAACCTGCGGATCTGATATCTTTCCCGGAGTCCCACATATCCCTCAGTCCCCCCGGGCCGCGGAAACCCGTTAAGGATAAGGTTATTACCCGGCAAAAAAAATAAAAAGGCATCTATGAGTTCATAGTAAAATGACGTTTGTGTATGTTTGAAATGGCTACCCTGTAAAGTTTAAATTAAGGTCAGAATCGTCACTATTCTACCACTATGATGATTTATATCAAAATTATGTCCAAATAATCTAAAAAATAGAAGAAAAAAAAACCTATAACAAAATATTCCTATTAGCAGGAACTAACAAATAATTCCCTTTCTAAATTTCTAATATTTACTATAGATATTATATAAAATTCCCGCCCACCACTACATTGATTTTCATTTGAATCTGCAAATTCATGTATCGCCATCTATTGGTTATAATTTGGAATTATGTTTTTCGAACACTAATTAAATTGTTGTGGGAATAAAATGTATTCTAGAATTTAATCGAGAATTAAGACTGTTCCAAGTAACAAACATTCTAACTCTCACATTATTAATATTAAATAGAATTTGGCTGTGGGGTTTCTACGAGAAGCTAGGAATAAAAGAAATACATAAGTAATAATATCCATGTTACTGTAAATGCAAGTTTTTTTTTAAATACTGTCTATTATGATACTATTCTGTTTTTGAACATAAATAGTACTTTTTAAATTTATCTGAAAAACAGGGTTTAATACTTTTTGCAATTATTATTATAAAATAAATATGAAGTCGAATTAACTATTATTTTCGCATAATCAGAAGTACTAAATTTAACAAAATGCCCATTCGTCTTATTTTTTTAACAAAATGCAATGTACAATATTTTAACCTTGGCTACATGACAATTTTATGATAAATCTCTGTATCGCCATCTATAGTGGCGTAGATTAATTAAAATTGGTAATGATTACACAACTATAAAATTTAAAGTGACAAGTTTTAACTTTTAAAAAAGCATATTTAATAAACGAATTAAAATAATATTTTTAAAAATATAACAAATGTAAAAATAGTATTCATATAATTAATTGTAACTGTTAAAAATATGAAAACGGAACAAATTTAAATTTCGAACAGTACTACGTCACAGCCGGTGTCCTTTGTTTGTAAGGTGTCGGCAAAAGCATAAAGAGTGCCGACTCTTTGAGAAGCCGCTATTCGCCGATCAGTGCGTTTAAAGTCGTCAGTGTGTTAAGTTGATTGTTGATTATCAATCTATAATGGATCAAGCTCAAGCTCAAGCAAAGTATTTGACTAAAAAACTATTAAATCTCACGCAGGAGACAGGGTACCCAATAATTCAGCACAACGGACAAAGGAAATTCGGACCCCCCTCGGACTGGGTTGGCTCTCCACCACCGAAAGGCTGTGAGATCTTCATCGGTAAACTGCCGCGCGACGTATACGAAGATGAACTAGTGCCAATATTCTCCAGGATTGGCAAGATATATGAAATGCGCCTTATGATGGATTTTTCCGGCTCGAACCGCGGGTATGCCTTTCTCACATACGCTACCAAAGCCCAAGCTCTCAAAGCTGTGAAGGAGCTGAACAACTTCGAAATTCAGCCAGGAAAGCGTATTGGAGTTGTAAAATCAGTCGACAATTGCCGCTTATTCGTTGGGGGGATCCCTAAAGATAAAACTAAGGAAGATGTTTTGGAAGAGCTTTCCAACCGGGTTTCGGGTATTGTGGACGTCATTTTGCACAATAACTGCTACGATAGAAAACAAAATAGAGGCTTTGCTTTCGTGGAGTTCACCTCGCATAAAGCTGCTGCGACGGCACGACGTTCGCTCCTTCCTGGCTGCATAAAACTCTGGGACTGTGACGTGATGGTGGATTGGGCTGAACCAGAGCCGCACGTGGATGACGACCAGATGCTCAAGGTATGCTAAGTTTTATTCTTTTGCTGTGCGACTATTTCATTTTTCTTTTATTGGTTATTCAGTTAAGTGCAAAATTCGAGCTCTACCTACCAAGTTATATTATTATATTTTTGTAATATGCTCAAAGGAATACGTTCATGCTCTGCCCCATGTACGAAATGACTTTACATTTTGAGCTTGGAGAATAATCAATTTAATAGATGGGTAATTTTTCCATCCATATACTACTCTGTTCATAAAATGGAAAATCATAAAGTAGGTACTTGTAGTGCAACTTGTTATTTAGTTAGATATCTACTTTGTAGGTAAAAGTGCTGTATGCACGAAACTTTGAAATTAGAACTTCTCCTCAAACAATTCAAGACATATTTGAATCTGCAATAAATTCGAAAATAGAGCATATTAAAAAAATTTACGATTATGCTTTCATACATTTTTATGAGAGAAAACATGCTGAGCTCGCCATGCAAAAATTGCAAAATTCAAACATAGATGGTGCTATTATAGAGATCAAATGGGCCAAACCAGTAGACCGTGAGATGTATCGTATTCAGAAAATGAATAAAGGCAATGCGAAGTTCAATCATAATATCTTGAATTTCTCTCAAACTTTGATGCTTTATAAACAGCATTTAGAAAAAAAAGAGTATGCAAAGTCATTTAAGGAAGAGTCTGCATCTGGATCGGGATGGTCTACCAATGAGGAGATGCCAAATCTACAAAAGCCTTGCTACATCTTGCCACCAGCTAGACTAGATGCTATGTGCAAGAGGTCAGTGAATTTTCTTATTTTCTAAACTATTTCCAAATACATAAACTAACATTGTATAAATAGAACTATGTAATCCTAATTGTAAATGAAAGCATGCTAAATGTTACTTTTATTTTCACAAACAGATGTCGCTAGTATATATACTAATATTATTTTTTATTCCTAGGAACATGTGGGCTCTACCTATATATGATTACCAGAAATACATAGACCGTATTGGTAGGGAGTTCTGGATTGGGAAGCTACTGTTACCTCGTGTGGGTTTGCCACTTTTGACCACACCACGCAGCTTGGGACCGTTACTTACTCCTCCCTGCTCTACCATGCAGGAAGCGCATGTCAAAGCTGCAGATTGTGCTTTGCACTTCCTTAAGGCAAGTATTAATGCTCTAAAATTTTAAGATTTCCGTTACTACAATATAAGTAGGTATGCAAATGTTTGGATTGTAGTAGAACAATTTTTTTATCCATGAAGGAGCAAAAAAAAAATACTGACCTCTGTGGCTGGGGTCGGCCTGTCGTAAAAGCTATGTGGTAGGGCCCCAAGCCAGTCTGTATGGCAACAACCTTGGTCTTAAGTGCGTCGTCATAGCAACTTTGTGTTGCTTCTGGCATTAGTGACCCAAGTTCCTGTACCCTCATGGAACAGCAGTGTGTTCGCGATACCACTGGCATTGCAAACATCTATAGCTGACAACTGTTAAATTCTAAGTAGGCTTGATGGCTCTTTTAATTTATTATTTTTCATTAATATTTACATTAGTTCTATTATTCTATTATTTTCCAGCAAAAGTACTAGGTAGTAATTAATACAAGGCTAAAATCTTATAAAGATAATTTACAACTACATTTAGGTTAAAAGCCAAAATTATTAGGGATATTACCAAACTGGAATGCATGATATTTGTTAAATTTGATTTGTAGCCTCTAAAGCTTTGAATCTTATTTGGGTTAACCTCTGTGTGATGGGTACTGTTATTGTATGTGGAATTGATGGACTCATTGTGCAAGAGTAGAGTAAAAATAGTCACTTGTACGGCAACCTGTAGTTAAAGGCGATAAAACAGCTGCTAGGTAGTAGATCTTAGTCTGACTGATATGATAGCAGCACTAAAATATGTTCTGATGTTCAGTTAGTAAACCAGGTCAGTTCCTCAAAGCCGGTAGCGTTAGTGTCACCTGTTGTAAATGTCTATAATCACCTATCCAGTAGGCCGTTAGCCTGTCTGTTGGTCTCAGCTATATAAAATTGTAATGTCTGGTTTAATCACATTATGTTTACTTTTCAGAATGTGCAATATGATCTACTACAGAGGTCAACAATTTCCCCAATTCCTACTATGTTCTCCCACATCCCGCCGCCAGTGCCAACATGTGTGGGACTTCCTTGTGAATATGTGAGCACACCTGTGTACCAAACTGCACCACAACCCATGACTCTACCAGTCCAAGCTGTTTGGAGAAATATTTAATTAATACTACTAATTTAGAAAATTTTCATATTAATAGTAATATTTCCTTCTGAAAAGTTTGTATGAACAAATTATATCTAGGCTGTAAGTTTTAAGTTTTTTTTTTCTATTTATAGTAATAATTCCTGCCGAAAATTTAATTTGTTAAATGAATAAATGTTTTATTCACAAACAAATTACCTAGATTTAAGACTTGTTAGGTTTTAAGTTTTTCTCATAAATTTTAAGTAGTTAATATGTATGTATGTAGATTTATTTTAAAGCTCAATTTGTTTTGACTTCCACAAATTTAATGACTTGTAAGAAACTCTTAGATTTTGTTTTTATTACTGTTAATAAATAATATTTAGTTTTAATGTTTAATTTGGTTACGAATAATGATTATTAACAAACAAATTACCTAGACTTTGATTTGTTAGGTTTAAGTTTTTTTTTCTATTTACTATCTTTCCTTCCGAAAATTTAATTTGTTAGATTAAAGATTATGTTTAATTTGGTTGTAATAATGATATCATTATTCGCCAAATTTTTTGGACATTGACAAGATAAATCATTTAAACTTGATTTTTTGACTAAAAACTAAAAGAATCGCAAGATAGGACTAAATTGATTATGACGTAAGAATAATTATCATTACTATTCACAACTTCTTGGACATAGATTGGGATTTAAAGACTGTTAGTTACTTGTATGTTAAACTGACTTTAAATTGACAATATTTAGTATAGTGATTTGTTTTTAACTTTCGTTGATTATATTTAGAAATTTAATCCATGTTACGATATAGCATTAGATTCAAAAGTATGTAGTATAAGTATTTGATGTGTAACAGGCCTTATTTACTCTGTAAAGCTAAAGCTGCCTGGCTCGGTGCTTCCTTGTGCTTATACGTAGGTATATTCAGAGTGCAAGCACTGAACAATTGTGGACCACCAAAAGTTACCTAAGAGCAAAGAAATAATTTTTACTTTCGATTAAAAAAAAATTAATCCAGACAAGGTTGTTTTATTTTTCAACACTAGCACCGCAGTCAATTTTATCCCAGTTTATATAGTCTGGTGGTTATATAGATTTATGCTGTGGTTCAAGATTATTGCTGTGGACCACTGACGACGCACTTATAGGTGAGCAGTTACCATCGTCTATGGAAGCTTGCGACGCTATTAGGACACAGCGAACACTGCTGTCCCATAGGTACAGTAACCAGTCAATAAAGCCGGAACACAGCACGAGGTTATTTTTTTGTTTCGCTTAGGTTAAATGAAAACGAGATTTTATATTGAACAGTTTTTATTTATTTAGGAGGGTGTGAATGTTGGGATGACAGGTAACCGACCCCATATACTGGAGAGGGATAAGGGAAGGAGGAAGAAGTAAAGTTTTTCATTTCACTTGGATACAAAACTTCCACACGAAGTTTACTGAAAAGAAATAAACATTTACAAAATAAAATAGTATAATTTATGGATATGCTCAATTCAGTCGCATATTTAAGGTCGGGTCCAGACTAGTGTAAGGTGGATTTATAGGTTTCATACATTTAATATGGTTAGGGACACATTTGTATGTCGTGACGCGTTCTGTCGTCTGTCCTAATCAACGTCGGCCACGCCACAAATGTACTATCCACGAAGCATAAGTAGTCCTCAACTGCATTTCTCGGAAGAGACTTCGGGCGACGATAATAACAGCGTACATCGATCGACAGCGCGACCAGATGCACACAGCGCTCAGCGCGATGTCACAGCCAGGAATAACGGGAGCTTTTTTTTTCCTAAAGCTAAAGCTGTTGTTGTCTCTGCCGCGTATTTACATCGCCCCCGGAGGCGGCTGCGCGGGACGAGACCTCACCCAATTTTGTGGAATTACTAGTCTCGTGTACGAACGCAAACCAAACCGTGAAAGACATGCTTGATTTCTCAGAATTAGTCTCGGGTATCAATATCTTTAATTGTTTATATTTTTAACGCTTCTGATTGGTCGGCGAATCCTAGCCAAATCATATAAAGAACGCGAATTTCAAAATAAATATTCAGTAACGATTCAGTACTAATTTAGTATTGATTCAGTAACCATATCTGGTGTTTTATTTAAAACCCAAATGGTGACTCACTGAAGTACTGACCCCGTGTCGCCAAACTGTCTTATTACGTACGTTATGGTATCTCAGTGGTATTTCACTCGGAGACCAATCTAGAGGTCCTAGATTGGAAGCCCTCTAGCATGCGCCGCTTAGGCAGTTTTTCTCACCTAATGTGCGTATTATGAGCGTAATTACCATGTACAGACAGTGAAGGAAAACATCGCGAAGAACTTCATACGGAAATCAATTTGCCAACCCGTATTGGACAAGCATGGCGGGTGTACGGTCCGTTCCTTACGGGAGGCCCAAGCCGTTATGAGGAGTTATTTTTGAAGTTATACTTTTTTTCGCGCTTAGGGCAAAATGATGAGAGTAAATTTTTAAGATGCGCGCGCACACCGTAAAAAAACAGACACCCTGAAGTTAGCTATTCAACATTTTTAAAATATAAAATCTCCGTAATCCAAAATGAACTGTAATACATTTAATTATAGTATAAATTGCAATGTAATAGATTTCAGACGTTTTCCGTCGCCTTGCAACGGAGATGGCAGCCATATTGGTTTAACAAAATATTGATTTGGAGATAATTTATTGTGATAATAAGTAATAAAAGAAATTTTTACATATTACTTTGAATACGTTTGTAGAATTTGAGGTTAGTTGACGGTAGGAATGAGCGATATTAGTAAGATATTGATATCGATAGCTAGACATCGATAATTCGAAATTATCGGGCACAAAATATTGATATTTTATAATATCGATCGAAAACCATGGTCAACTGTATGTTACTTATGTGCAAAAAATATTATAAGAAATAATGAACATCACATTTTTCATCAAAATTTATTGAAATATACAAAAATAATATTTAATATCGCTCTTAAATTCTTTTAAAATAACAATGTTTATTAGAACTGAGTACTGAGCTGACTACTGACTGACTTTTATTAAATGAATGAGTGAGAATTGACTGACTTTATTTTTATTTCATTTAATGAGAAGGTAAAATAGGGATGCTACTCTGCTGAGTTTGCTCATAAAAACTATATCGATGTTTATGAATGAATACATTGAACAATTTTTTTTACATAAGCAAAAGAGCACTGATCGAAAAGGTGATCGAGTTTCGATATTTCGAGAATAACCCGATATCATGTTAAAAATATCGATATGGCGATATTTCAAAGTTACAATTATCGATATTTAAATATCGCTATTTCAACGATATCGATAAATAGCGCATATCCCTAGTTGACGGTACGTATTATTCAAAAAAAGTTACCAACAGAGTAAAAGTAAGGACAATAATATATCGTGGTGACTGATATTTATTACGCCAAAGAAGTATAACTGCTTACGTGCGTACAATAAGTACATGCACCTCCAGACTAACTTACCTTATAAATATGCACTTATTAACAATCTTCTTCTCTAATGCAAGAGCCGTCTGCCTTCCGAATGTAACCCTTCTTGCACATGCATTTGAAGATACACCTTTTGGTCAAAGCACATCTGAGATCTTTGCCGCGATTCTCGCAAGATGGCTCCTCCTCGCACTCCGGATAGCAAGAAAAAACTTCATTCTTGTGCTTGCAGCTTTCTGGAAAATCATGTTAAACCTGTTTCAAGTATGCTGGGACAATACATCGAAGTTGTGGTGTAGACACCACATAAATTTAGAAGCATCCTCCTCCTTGAGTTGTGTACCTCATTACTGAGGGTCATGATTCCCCTTATGAGAATTAGAATCATAACAATAGCGATTTGCGTGCAGGGGCGGAGAAAGAATACTAACCTCTGCGGCCGGGGTCGGCCTGTCATAAAAGCCGACAAAACAACCCACCCTAGCTACGTGGTAGGGTCTGAAGTCCGTCTGGATGGCGACCACCTTCGGTCTTAAGTATGCCGCCATAATAACCTTTTGTTCTGGCATTAGTGACCCAAGTTCCTGTACCCTTAAGGGATAGCAGCGTGTTCCCGATACCACTGACGTTGCAAACACCCATAGGAAACGGTAACTGCTAAATTCTAAGCGGACAATCAGACTGTCTGCTGTCCTAAGACAATAAAAAAAATTTAATTCCTCTGAGGCCCCACTAGGAGACCAAGAATAATCACCCCCACTGGGTAATCGTGAGCAAATACCTAGCGGGTAATGTAAATCAATATGGTCTATAATTAGAACCAAAAATATTGATAATATTATTGTCAAAAAAGCGTAAGGTGCTTTGTATCATATCGTTCGTACCATTTTTGACTAATTGTACCTTACAGCCTTAGAGCCACTAAATTACTCGGTACTCGACTAAAATACTCGACCAGTCCGAACTAGGCTTTAGCGAGTATGAACTGTAAGCACTAGTTTGATCAGTAGACGCTACTATTATTAGTAAATAGTAATATTAGTTATTATAGTCACGCTCACGACTCACGAAGGGTCGAACGCGCTGATTGTTTCTCCCGCCGATATTTATTTAAATTTAATGTTTTAATGGTGAAATGTGCAGTACCAAGTTGTAAGAATGATTCACGGAAGCAAACTAAAAAGAACAATGATATTTCTTTTCATCGGTAAGTAGTGTTTTGATAAGAAAACATAGATTTTAAGAAAATTACTCATGGCGAGAAAGGGTGTTGCGGGAGGCGCGCGGGTGGGTTCACGCAGCATTCGTTCCCGCGCCCCCCGCTTCCGACCTTCACGCATTGGGGCTAGCGCTGTACCACGTTGTACTCGAATATTAATACATAATCGGTAAAATTAAATACTTACGGTTATATAATTATCTATCAAAATTTTAGATTTCCGAAAAACCGTGATTTAGCAATTAAATGGGTGACAGCAATAAAAAGGCCGAACTGGGAACCCAACATCTGGAGTTTTATCTGCTCCATGCATTTTAATGATTCATCCTTTTATGAAACGAAGAGTCGACTGCGCAAGCTGGTTGAAGGTGCAATACCAGAGGTAAAACTTGAAGTAAGATTATACTGATTTTTGGTCGTTAATTATTCATATTATAGTCAAATAATTACATATTCGCGAATTTCTCAAATTGTAATTACATTAAAACTAACATTTCATCATTTTTTCTAGAAAAATAACATTTGTGTCAATTACTTTCTTATTTCTTCTTCATCGGCCTTTCGGCATAAGCCTAATTTAAAAACTTCTATTATTTTCTATGCCTCGCTTACTATACTTGCAGTTTTTTAATGTTATTTGTCTTTAATTAAAACTTATACTAAATACTTAACTAACTTAACTGAATATTACTTTTTTAGGATGAAACAAAAGAAGATTCCGCGGTGTCATCTAGAGGAGAAAACATTGTGGTGCAATCAATAAGTGAACCGTTGTCGATTCCATCTACGCATGATATTGTGGTGCCTTCTACTAGTGAAACTTTAGTGATGCCAGTAACGGATGAAAATATTAAACTAAAACGTCAAATTATCAAATTACAAGAAATCGCGAAACGACGACGATTACGCTGCACTGCTCTCTATGTCCAAAAAAATCGTTTAAAAAAGAAAGTAGAGTCACTAACAAAAATGCTTGCGCAGCTTCGTGAAAAACAACTAATAACACAAGAACATAATGATATGCAATATAATGGCTCTTAGTTTAGTTAGGTACCAAGACTATGAAATTGTATATAAGAAAAGATATTTTTTCGTGTCTTCATGCACACATATTCCAACAATCGCCATACAGCAACCATTTGGTTCGTATGTGCGTTGTTCATATTAGTTTGGTTTGTTGTTCGTATGCGTGCTGTCATTCAAAAATATATTGACATTAGAATAAAGTATCTTGTTCGTAGAAATTCGATTAGGCAAACAAAACAACAAGTTTATAATAAGTTTTTAAGTAACTTTTTAAGGGGCAGTAAGTCGATTAGTTTTTTGTGTTATTTAATTAATAAAAATCGGTTTTCATTATTTTTTAACCTTATTAAATTAAAATTATTTATAATAAACAAATTTTATTACCCTTAAGTACATACTTTTGTGAAATATACTTTTATTATTATCATTTTAAAAAGTCATAACTGTGTTTTATTGATCTGCTAAAAACCTAAATTTTACTTTAAACTTACCTATTACATATAATACGAGTACATCAATCGTGGTACATCACTATTCACCGCTACATCAGGTATCAGTATTTAAAGAACATCTGCTGCTTACCACTTGGCATAAACGGCATAATGGATAACAAGCGATGCGCGCGCTCTTTATCTTGCTTATGTATACTCCTAAGAACATGGACTTATTGTACCGATCGAATATTTTCGAGAACTGCTTTATCAAATACCCCACGATTTTTCACGATGTCATTGGTCCTTGACAAGTTTACAATGTTTAACTGGAATCAGGCCGTAAAGTTGGTCAAAATAGAGTTCAAAGGAGATGATTACAAACGAATAAACGTACAGATTAAACTTTTTTGTATTGCTGTAGGATATCAGACAGGCGTTAGCCTTAGACCGCTTAGAATTTAGCAGTTACCGTCAGCTATAGATGCTTTGCTTAAGTCGCGATATACTAAAAAAATCGAAAAAATATGCAATAATTTATACAATATTCATTGGTAGGGTGGAATACCTATTATAGACTTTAACGGTTATAAAAACACTGGTATTTAAAGTTTTTTTAAGTATTTGAGTACTCAAACCTATCTTTTTTGTTATATTTTGTTACTAATTGGTTATAAGTATAAAAATAATCCAAAGGTTTAATTTTTCTCACAAGCACAGGAACAGGAAAATTGCATTCGGACTGGCCAATCTTTAAAGAATTACTATTATAGCATTCTCAAACGCGGTGGGGAGGACTCGGAAATGAGTTGATCCTTGAAAATAAATTGTTGCAATTGGGTGTACATACTACATTACGATAAAAACACTTGGTAAAAACCATTTGCGTGACAAGAAAGGAAGATAATGACAAGGAACAATAAATAAAACAGTTGTAATAGATAAAACAATTAGATGTGTTTATAGGGATAATTTAATTACGCTTGCAACTATTCTTTGTTCTTGTATAATTTAGAATATAAATGGTACTTTAATTAAGTTTAAATAAGTGTGGATTTCCTTTTTCAAAGGCCACAAAAACTATTCTGATTGTGAATATGAAAAGGCCAATGATGAAGTATAGAAGAGTTTATAAAAAAAAAGGTTTTTTTAAGTTTTCTTTTATACTGAAAGCTATATAATAAATATTCGTGTTATTTTGCATGTAGAATTCATATATGTTAATGACTCTAGAATTGTAATTCCGTTTGCGAGTATTCCAGAGTCCAGATTCTCCCTAGGGAATTGAGGAGAATGTTGGACTTCGTTAGACAATCCACTAAAAACCCCACTGTTCATCTATCGTTTCGTGCCCGGGATGGCGGACAACTGGTCAGCCGATGGCGTAGCACAGGCCGAGGCCCGCCCTTTGAGTTGAGCGCGTCTTGGCCACCACTGTGCAGTGTTATCCGGCCAGCATGGAGACCACTTCGAAGGAGACCGTGTGGCATCCCATTATTACCCTAATACCCAAAACGCGCTGCGGCCTGCGTAGAAACGCAGTTGTCATGGCCGTCAGGTGATTCGCCCTTAAAAGCGCCCCATTGAGCGCCGTGGCACTCAAAGCTCCTTCGAAGAGTATGTGTATATTTAAACTACACTAATTGCAGCAAAATACCTTTTCTTAATTCAGGGGCGGAAACAACCCTTGCTAGTGGGTAGGGCTTCAAGCCCGTCTGGATGGCAACCGTTCTTGGTCTTTAACCCCTTCGCGCGCAAGGGAAATATTTTTCTCTGCCTTGAAACTTGTAATTGATTATTCAATTATACCCATTAGTCGTTTTTTGCTGGTCAAAATTTCTTTGCGCTAAAATCAAAACATTTCATACTTATATTTTAGTCTTGAACATCTCACGGTGCTGAAAGGGTCAAATATGTCGCTATTAACTAACCTTGTATTAAATAACCTTGTATTGTGTTCACAGCAGCTTGTTAGTGGTGCCCTTAGTGTCGCAAACATATCGTCGGCTTATTGCAAGGACTCATTAACTGCAAAAAATCACTCAATACATTTTTATCTATAATGGGCTCATTTTTACATATTCTACGAAATGCAAAAACACTAATTTCTAACTGGCCAATTTTAGCCGTTACGTCTTTGGCTAATCAACATAACCACTAACTAATTCCAACTAAAATGCTGTTTTCGCAAAATAAAGAAATGTCACATAATGACATAGGTACAATGTATAGACATATAAAACACAGATTCAGCCTAATTTAGTTATTAGTAGTTATAAATTTATTTTATGGTATTGTAGTCAATAAATTAGACATAAGTAACTTTAATAAAAGTTTGAGGATATATTAGATGATTGACAACGAAATTTTGTGTCCTACTTTCAATCAGAGAATCAGAGAACTCTCTAGAGAGAGTCTCTGAATGGGAACGACAAAACCTTGTCCAGTTCAGCCCCTCGAAGACGCAAGTCTGCGTATTCTCTGCCAAGAAAACCCCGTTCGCACCTGCGCCACATTTCCAAGGAACTTCTCTTTCCATCGTAAGCAGTATTGGGGTCCTTGGTGTCGACATCACGAATGATGTGCAGTTTAGGGGACAATTGGAGGGTAAACTAAGCTTACCTCCAAAAAGCTAGGTGTGCTAAACCGGTCCAAGCAGTATTTCAGTCCTAGGGAATGGCTTGTGCTATACAAACACAGGTCAGACCGCATATGGAGTACTGCTCACATTTATGGGCTGGAGCACCCGCCTGTCCGCTCAATTCCCTAGACTCGATTCAACGGTGTGCAGTTCGTGTTGTCGGAGATCCCATACTCACAGACGGTCTAGACACGCTTGGACTTTGCGTCTCTTTGCGTATTCTACCGTCTGTACAACGGGGAGTGTTCTGAAGAACTATTCAGAACAGTGCCCTCGTCGTCTTTCTACCACCGCACTGCCCGCCATCGGCTAGGTGTTCATCCCCATTTCTTGGAGCCTTTCTTTCTTGTACGAAACGGTTCTCAAGAATATTCATGTTGCGTACTCTCAGGATCTGGAATGAGCTTCCGGCTGAGATTTTCTCAGCGCGGTACGATATGGGGTTCTTCAAAAAAGGCGTTATAAAATTTCTTCGAGGTAATTTAAATAAAAAGGATGACAGATTTTTCCCCAAAAAGGGGTTAACGTCAGGCAGTCTGCCGGTTGTAAAAACTAAGCCACAACATGTAACATGTTGTGTCGACCCCGTATAATGTGGGATAAGGGCAGGAGGAAGAAGAAGAAGTTAGTTAGATATAAGATTTATTGGTAAACAAATATTACATATTATATATAGACGACGGTAACTGCTTACTAGTTAGATGGCCGTCGATAAAAAAAATACTTAGATCGAAAATATTTTACCAAATTTACCCCACCAGAAATAAACCGAGAGAGTGACACGGTGCCGACCCTACAATGTTTAGAAATATCTAAATATGTAGGCACATCTGTTTATCAGTCATTAATCTAAGCATAAAATAATAATAATAAATAAAACATGTATCTAACTTCTAGTCACAGCAAGTATCTAGAACAACAGTATAAACTATGTATGTATTTTATCAGTTATTATTTATGAATTTAGGTCAACAAAATAACTATGAATACATCACTGGTTTATAGTAGGTAATATTAGAAATACATGTATTATTACATACATTAGGATATATTCTTTATCCGTGCAGGGGCGGAGAAAGAATACTTACCTCTGTGGCCGGGGTCGGCCTGTCGTAAAAGGCGACAAAACAATTCACCCTAGCAACGTGGTAAAGCCCCAAGCTCGTCTGGATGGCGACCAATTTGGTCTTAAGTATGCCGCCATAATAACTTTGATAACTTTGTGTTGTGTTCCGGCATTAGTTACCCAAGTTCCTGTACCGTTATAGGATAGCAGCGTGTTTGCGATGCCATTGGCGTTGCAAACACCCATAGGCGATGGTAGCTGCTAAATTCTAAGTGGGCCGTCAACCTGTCTGTTGTCCTACAGGAATATAAAAATGTGTGGACTTTTTGCAAGTGTCTCTACGTTGTATAGCAACCGGCGACATATGTCCGGATGGAAACAAGTCTTGCTGCACCGCTTCATCCAACCTTGAATGACAGCCGAGATGAAGTCTAACGAAAAGCGTGATATGTGCTAATTGATGAAGGAAAGTTCCTCAGCAAGTGACAATAAAATTTTTATATACACATTGGCGAAAAAAACTACCTGAGCGGAATATGTCACCGTGGAAATCGAACCCGGGAACTCTAGGTTGGACTCCGATACTGACATTACTACCTTGTATGCCCTTAAAATCCATAATAGCCAACAATTATTCTGAAAGCTTATGATTTAATAGATTTAAAAAAGCTACTCTACATTGGTTTTGATTCACTATCTATCCGTTGTTCGTGCAGGGAGGAGGAGTAAGAATATAACCCTGCGGTCGGGTTCGGCCTGTCATAAAAGGCAACAAAACAACCCTAGTGATGTGGTAGGGCACCAAGTCCATCTGGATGTCCACCACCCTTGTCTATACGTCACCATAATAACCTTGTGTTGTGTTCCAGCATTAGTGACCAGGGTTCCTGTACCCGAATGGAACAGCAGCATGTTCGCGGTGCTTCTAGCATCGCAAACATCCATAGGCGACGATAACCGCCTACTATTATATCCTCAGCAATAAAAATATACAAAAATATATTTATTTGTAGCTACTTTAAATTGTACGTGCATGTTTGTTAATATTTTTTTATTGCTGTTTACTTTTATGTTATATAAACTACAAAATTAAATGAACTCTGAGAAAAGTGGAATGTGTAACTGATCCTATCGAGTTTTTCTATTACTGTAGAACAACAGACAGACAGGCGTTGGTAGCAGGGGTCAGTATTCTAACTCCAGCTCTGCACGAAGAAAAATCTACACTTAATATTATATGTATATGTGAAAGTAACTGTGTCTGTTACGTTTTCATACCTAACCACTGGACCAATTTTGATGAATTTTGGTATAGAGATAGATTGGAACTTGGAGAAGGACATGTTATGTTTTTTTTTAATTTATATGGCAGAATAACGTTTGTCAGGTCAACTATTATATAAAATATTTATTTAACATACCTCCAATATCTTGGCAGGTCACAAGCACTATTAAAGAAAATAGCGATACAAGTATTATGGCTCGCATCTTGCAGCTTTATCATAATAATGAACAGGCAAATCGTATTATATACCCACGCAACTGCATGAGACCTTGTTCAAGGATGACGACGCGATGTTCATTCCCTTTTCTGCTAATTAATTGTTATGTACTTTGTGATGATGTGATGTTTGGATTGCAGATTTCTTAGTAGATCAAGGTTTTTTATGAGCAATACCCAATTAAGACCTTAATAACAAATGGAGTAGATTTGCTTTGCCCTGGTTCTAGTTTTCAATTTTTTTACTAAATTTATTTAAATATCTAAAAGAAGCTTAGATATCTGATAGCTTATTAGTATTGCACTCATAGACTATAAGGGTCCCGGGCTCGAGTCTCAGGATAGCATGCACCTGTAAACAGTTTGTAAGTTAATACAAACTCAGTTTTTTATGGACGATTTCGTTCATTCGGTTCCAGGTGAACAGACCGCTTTGAATATATCGCACAATTTGATTGATTTATTTAAATTGGGTTCATTTGATCTGATCAAATGGGCTAGTGATTCACCCGCTTTACCTCGCCAATTCCCTGTTCGCATCGTATGCCCATTAATTTTTGATTCAGACAGATGTTTATAACTGTAAAATATTGGGTTTGTCTCCCATTAACGATTTTCTCTTTTTAAACACTGTCAAAGTTGACGACAAGTGCACAAAACGCTCGATCCTTTCGTTTGTCGCTCGCTTGTTAGACACGCTTGATCTTGTCGCGCCTGTCATTTTATTCGCCAAAATTCTAATTAAGGAACTTTGGATGAGTAAAATTGACTGGGATGAAACGCCTCCGGAATCTATTCGATGGCGTTTTAGTGCCCTCGCATTAGAGCTTCCAATGCTGTCCACATTGAGCATCCCGCGTCATACAGGTGTAAACATAGGATCGGAAGTTTATATAGTAGCTTTCTGTGGCTCTAGTTTTAGTAGTTACGGGATTTATTAGGTAATATTGAAGTTAACCTTTTATGCGTTAAATCGAAAGTCTCGCCCGTTAAAATTGTCACGCTAGCTCGCTTAGAATTAGTTGCCGCTTTACTTCTATCTCAACTAGTGAAACTGGTAAGAGATAGATTATCCGCTCGTATTCCTATATAGGGAATTTACGCATTTTCTGACTCGACAATTGCTCCCTCTTGGATCTATTTCTCTCCGCATCGATGGTCGATTTTTGTTAGTAAACGCGTAGCTAAGATACAAAAAAACCTTTCGTCGCATTGCTTCTATCATATACCTGGCAAAGAGAACTCTAGTGACTGCCTGTCTAGGGGCCTTTTACCCTCTCAATTACTATCGCATCTACTATGATAGAATGATATGTCGATTAATGGCCTATTGATTTATTTTCACCGCTAGATCAGGAGTCTGTTCCTGAATTTAAATTAGATAGTAAAACTTTAACGTCGTCAATTAATTCTGAACCGCCACTTATAAACAACATAATATGACGCTGTAGTTCTTGTTCCAAACTATTAAATGTGTTTGTCTATATTTTAAAATTCGTTAAAAAGCTACCAGGTAATGAACCTGTTCGTAATATTAACGTCGCAGAAAAGTTTATTGTTAAATTGGTTCAAAATATTTGTTTCGATAATTATATTGAATTATTACGTAGTAATCCGAGTTTCTACAGTTAAAACTAGTTCTGGCACTTATAAACGCCCAATTATTAAACTTTATCCTTTACCGCAACAATAAAATATTATTTATCTAAGAAAATTTTACAAATTTTATATATCCTAAATACAATTCATGTGACACAACACATATTACATATATCCGCTAACATATATTTATGTTATTTTACATTGCTATATTAAACCGCACCGCTCTGTAATATTCAGGTTTATTGTTCTACCGCACTATTATTACATATGTATATATGTTATACCGCCATTTTAATGTATCCGCACAGCATTATTTTTTGGAATTATGTCTACTTTTTCTCTTTTTGATTTTGAAAGTTCTTTAAACTTTCAAGGCGGGGAGCATGGTTAGGCGCCTCATCCTATCCTTTTTTCGCCTGCTTACCCGCAAGTTAGTTTAGATGCTGCGGCGCCTAACGGTGGTTTTCGACTAAACTACTTAACCACCGCCGCGCCGCCCTCTCTCTGTTTGGCGAGCGCCCGCGCCGATGACACGTACCGTAGTTAAACCCGCACGAGTTTTTATATGTGTGTTATTATGTTGTGAACCGCTGACTATAAAGTCCTAGACTACAAACCGCAGAAGCAGTCGTGGAGGGTACCAGATCGGAAAACCTCAGGTGAGCCGCCGCTCCTTCTGACTTGTTGGGTAAACTCCGTCTCCTTTAATTATCGAACCCGCACTACCTTTGTTTCCCGCACCGCGGGTGCCATATTTCGAGACTCAAGCCGCACCATTCTTTTAATGGCCCTCAGGCCGCCTCGCTTTTTTACGGTCCTTCAGTACTCAATAGTGGATCTAGCCAAGCATAAATTTTTTAACCACCTAACCGAGTTATTGTGGACGCCATTGTATTTTTAATAGCGTGTCCGCCATTTTCAATCCATTACATTGAAAACCGATTGCTAATCCAATTAACCTTATAGATTCTCTTCATGGAATAAATAAAAATCACTTGACTAGCATAATATTCTTTAATAAAACAAAATAGAGCGAGAAAGCAGGGCCGATATTACTAATTTATCAGAAATAAAATGTACGGGGTATTGTTAGTATTTATATAAGTATGCCGACCTTGTGTGGTGTTCCGGTATTAGTAACCTAGGTCAGCTGTCCCTCAGCAATAAAAAAAACATTACTTTGAGTGTGTGCATACCTGGTAGCTTGACCAGGTACCAGGTGCTAATGGCAGGTGGATATACTATTCTCTTTTCTTAAATTCTCAGTGCTGATTTTTAGGTATGTCTAAGAAAATAGTAATAAATGTTAATAATCAATTTTGCTAAACTCTTTCCATCGGTAGTAATTTTTTATTAAAGCATACATTTTATTTCTGAGAAAATAAGTAAAGCCTGTGATCTTGGACAAAAAATCAAAAACATCTTTCATTGCGCGGTATATCTAGCTGGAGGCATTGCCTTATGCACATATAGAAAAATTAAAAATATTTAAATTTCGAATTTTGACAATCGGGTGAATTTTTCATTTCATCACACTGACATATAGGGATGCATGGTGAGTTCTTCGTTTGTCGTAAATATCCAGGCTTACAATGGCAGCCGTCTGTGCAAACTTCTGTGTAATCGCATTTGAATTTTGCAATCAGTGAAAGACAGGTTTCCGGTGGACAGGTCGTCCTGCAGGTATATTCTTCATTAGGGCCACACCATTGTGCAGGAGATTTAGCTGAAAACATACAAGAAAGTATTGAAATAATTCACTGTAAATTTATTTTTCTTATATAACTAACTAAAAAGTGATACTCATTTATAGAGTTCGGCCTATGTCTGCTTTCTAGCGTTTCATTCGAATTATTTTACTTTATTTACTACTAATTCGCAGTTTTCTTATTGTTTTGTGTATTGTATAGTCCAAAAAATAAAGATTTAATTTATATATTTATTTATATAAGTATTTATCTCTCTATACACGGACGGGGCGAATTATAATAATAATAAATTGTTTATTAACATATATAAAAATCCATAACAATTAAATCATTGGTCCCCAAACTAGGTTGACCTGTATCTTGGGGACCCGATTCCGATTGATACAATATAATCTATGAATTTACGTAAAACTAACCTTATTTCATTATTTCTATGTTCTTATTCTAAAGGTGCATGCGTGTGTGAGAGAGTGTGTGTATGCGTGTGTGCGTGTGCGTGCGTGCGTGTGTGTGTGTGTGTGTGTGTGTGTGTGTGTGCACGCGCGCGTGCGTGTGCGTGTGTTAATAATTCATACACTCAAAAATCTTTCTGTTTCCTTATAGTCTAAGTTGAGTAGCCAATTATTTACTTTCTTTTAACATTGTAATTTATTTAATTCGTGAATATGTAATATCTTGTTTATTTTATTGTACAGAAATATACTCATATAACAAGATTGATGCTGTAAATATTTTGTACGTGTGGGAATAGTAACACACACTTTATCTATTCTTCTCTTAGCCGCTATATCGGAGTAAAGTTTTATTCAAGGGTGTTTGTTATTTTGTGTTGTTTCAATACAATATGAGATACATATGTTTGTCTTACAGAAAGTACTTTATATTCATTAAACAATTGAAAAGTAGGAAACCTAAAGGGCTTAAAGAACATTACTTTCAAAATACATCTCAGTGCCCTTTCAAGTTTAATAAGATGGAGTGTATATGAGCCACCCCAAACAGAAATGCAGTATTGTATGATGGACAAACCCATAGCTTTTAAAAATAATTAAAAGTAAGTCTTTAGATGCAATGTATCGAAGTCTTCTAAATACCCAGATCAGCTTTCGAACTCTGGAAGTGACAAGCTCAGTATGTTTATGCCATTTACATAAGTCATCCACAATAACACCTAAATACCTAGTTTCTCTAGTTTTACGAATTTTTAACCTACAATACTCAGACTCTACAGAATTACATGTATGTACTTTTAAATTATACTTCAATGCAGAGCTGGGTGGTTTTGTGATAGAAAAGTTCATGTAATTAGTTTTATTTAGGTTAAGTGTTAGAAGATTCTGGTTCAACCATTTGTAGACAGAGGCTATACCTTGTTCAGCCAGTAAATGGACGTCTTCCCATGTGTCTCCATGAAAAACCAAGGCCGTATCATCTGCGAAGCTAACTAAAAAGCCGTTATTAAGCTTCAAGTGAGATAAATCATTAATATAGATCAAGAATTAAAAAATTAAAGCGCACTATGCGCCCAGGCGGTCGTAAAACGTGATAAAAAATAACCCTAGCTATTATAATATACCTAGTGGCTTGGAGCCTACCAACTGGTAGGACTCCAATCCCGTCTGGATCAATCACTCCGGTTCCGGCATGAGTGAGTCCGGCAGCGTGTTATCGGTGGTCCTGGCGTCGCAAAATCAATAGACGACGGTAACTATTAAAGCAATATTAAGTTCGTCGGTCGTTAGCCTGTCTGTTGTTCCACAATATTAAGTAAATTATAAGCCATAAAATACTCGTATTGTACAAAAACCAACCATTTAGAATTTAAACGATCAGGTTCGTATTGTGATCATTAATTCAATTTTGAATATGTATTTATTATGTTGTTATATGAGTATTTTTATTAGTAATTCATATCGGTTCAAAATTGGACATGATCAATGTTTGGCATGCGAACAAGTGTATCGCCTGCTGCCTGTTTATCGTAACAATAAAACAAGGTTACAAATAGAAAATAAGTAGGAATAGGTGCATCATCGTAAGTCGGTTTTTTTGTACAGTATTAAACTCTTTTTTTATTTACAGTTTAGTTTTTATTTTTGTAAAATAAATGAAAATTTAATATTTATAATTTTCTCTATTATTTTTGTAAATATTTACTGCATGTAGCTGCAAGTACGTGGTCGTCAAGTGACATAACATCCCATCATGGTATGTACTTCATTTTTCCTGTTACAAAATGATGTGTGTGTTTGATGTAGACCTAAGAAGTGTGCTTCTCGACAACAAATATAACATTCTCGCCTATGATTTGTTACACCGGTGAATCAGATACCCCGCCAATCCCCCATACACAAGTGTGGTGGGTATACTGTCCTTCTAGGAAGAGGCCCGGGCCCTGAGACGATATGGACTGTTATTATTATTGTGCAATAAAATTACAGTATATTCCATAAATAAGCTATCACTCCAAAAATCCAGTAAAAATCCATAAGCTAAGGTAACTGCTTACTAGTGGGCTGTTGGCCTGTCTGCCGTTCTTCAGTAATAAAAAAATAATGCAACTTACGACATTGTTCTACAGGGATGCATTTTCCTTTATTATCCCTCGCATACCCATCTTCACAATAGCATTTTTCGTTGCATCTAATATTGATTATAGGACAGTTAGTTCTGTTTTGATAGCCGAGAGTTTGGCATTCATTGTCGCACTCTTGACCACACGAGAAGAATTCGTGGTCCCCCAGGCATTTGTCTGGTGAATTAAGAATATCAATAAGCATCGAAATAGTAAAATAAAGAGTATCTACGAAGTCTTTCAGCAGACTACAGTCTTTATTATTCACACTCTTAGCACAGTCATTACTTTGCGACTCATCTACGATGATAAGGCAATATTGTATGTATAATTAGGGTTATTTCACATGTAAGAGGCTGGCATGGTACGGATAAGTCTGTACAACTTAAGAAAGGATGCCACGCAATAATACAGTTTCTAGAAATGGATGTAGATAGATACAGAAGGTGGGGTAGACCAAAAAAAGATGGATGGATTGCTTCAAAGGTAATATAGCGAAAAAAGTGTGAATGTTAAAATGACGGATTCAAGGACAGTGGAAGGAAAGGCCATGCTGTGCCGACCCCTCTTAATGTGGGATAAGGACAGGACAACAAATTTAAAATCTATAACGGTAGAAGATGTGTAGTAGATAGGATCAAACAATGACAGTTTTTATGCAAATTGACGAGTTATGGCAAATTACTGTTCTAGGCGATTTTTACGATGAAAATACCAGCTAGGTAATTTGATAGTAAGCTGGGGTATTTATCCCGATTTGTAGTTTTGGGTTACAAAAATGGGTTTATAGTTCTGAAAGTAAAATAGATACATACCACATTCTTCATTTGAAACGCATTGTCCTATAACATTTCTGAAATAATTCTCCTTGCAAACGCATTTTTCTTCACAAGGATATGGGTCATCCTGGCAACGGTATAGAATACCTCGAGTCCGACATGTGGGTTCAGGAGGACATTTCTTTACGCAACGGACCTCTTCATTTGGTCGACATATCAAAGGCGGTTTTGAATCTGCAATCAAAAGTAACTTTAAAATCTTATTAATGTACATTATACATTTAAATATATAATATACATTTAAACACTTTTTAAAACTTGTTCCTATCATATAATCATATAAATATATAATAACCTATTAATTTTCAGTTAATAAGCCCCGAGTCCAAAATTAAAAGCATTAAATATCGACAATGCTAGAGTTAATCGTAACATCTATGTTACTCGTAATGTAATTAAATATGACTACCACATTAAGACGACACTAAGTGCTAGCGACCTTGAGCGAGTGGGAGGAGTTTGAGCTAGTGAGAGTAGCACGCGCAGGGCCCCCCCGCAACCCGCATTGAAAATTCGCAGGCGACGTAATTGTATATTTTAGAGAAGTTCGTTGGGTAACCATACGTTACAGATTATGAAGACTATCTAATAATCATGAAATTTTTAACCGCTTATTTAATATTAGTTAGGATTATTGTTTCATGTTCTGTATCTTATATCATTCCCTGTGGTAGGATATAATATAATATAGGTATTTCAATAAACGGAAAATATAATTATATCAAACGAACACAGGTTTTCTGTCTACAGGTTTTGTAACTATAAATAAAAAAGTGAATTAGGTATTTATAGGATTTTATTTAAAACTCCTCGAAATTTAATACTTTCACAGCAACTATACTGTCTTCTTTTTCAGCCGTCACTGCTCGTTTTTTTATTAGTTTGTTTTTATTTTCTTTTTCCTCTTCCTTTTTCCTTTTGCGTCCGTGCATGGCACTAACTATATAAGAGGGGTCCCTAATTACCATATTCCTCGTATATCTAGGATCAACCAGTTCGGGAAGCATACAATCTGTATAAAACTTAATTAAATTATTTTTCATTTTAGTGTCCCAAAAAGCGTCATCCTTGTAAATTAGTTCTATTTTTACAGGAAAGTTTTCACCAGACCAAATACCAAGCATACATTTATCTTTTCCTGTTATATGCAGTTGTCCCTGTATTTGATACCACCAATTATGTTCTTTGTTTATTATGTAATTACCGTTTACCAGTTTTTTATAAAACAATTTTTTTTTCATGGATGGCTTTATCTAGTCCTAGTTTGTAAGCTGTGAGTGGACATTTTATTTCTAAAATGGAGTTTTTATTAATAATACCGTCCGGTGATGCGCCGAGGAAGGGTATTTCTTCATCAAGAAAAAGTCCACACGGTTCTATTTTAATATTTTCTTGTTTCGACAATTGTTCTTTCGCAAAATTTTCGTTGTCTTGTCCATGTTTTATAGACTTAATGTGTCCTATAGACTCTTTATATAAAAGATCTTTAACTAAATTGCAGCAACTTATGTCATTGCGTCTTTTTATAACACGTCCAAAGTTGGAAGCGGTCAAAATCCGTCTTCGTAGTTCTAGCCACTCACTAGAACCACTTTGTAATATAGTCTTCCTTTCTATTTGTTCTCTTTGTTTGGCAGTTTCCGCCAAATTTGCTAAAAATATTTTTTTTGATTCCTCTAATACATCATCATCCATATCCGGTCTTGAACATTGCTCACCATAGTTTTTATTACATTCTGTGTAGTGTTCATGTAATCTCTTCTTTATTCTATGATAATTTTTTGTTAAATGTAGGCGTTTTTGTTTACGTATTTCCATTTTTTTTAATTCACCATTTGGACTCCTGCCCGTGATTGATTTTTGCAACGACGATAAGGGTTTATGGGTATTAAATGATAAAGCAGCTGCATTACAACGCATATGGTATTGGTACTTCTGGGAAAAATTTACCCGCTTACCCCCTACAAATTTTGCAACAATACTATGGAAGCGCTCCACAGTGTTGCTGTCAACGTCTTCAATCAAGCTTCTTGCATGAGCAGCTATATGTGTCAATACAAATTTTATTCTATGCCACAAACTGTTTGTGAAAATATCTCTGTCTATGTTGTCATCTTCTCCCATTTTCGAGCAAAAATATGTCTTACAATTATATGAACTCCAAATGCATGTTCTGCGGCTAACATGATATCATTATGTAAACTAGTGACATTGCCAGAATTTTTATAATTTCTTACAGCGGTTACTATTACCTTTCTTATTGACAGTATTCTTTGTTTTGTTATATATTTTCTGTATTTAATTAAATATTTCGTGTCAGTGATAAGAGCTTGTAACTTATTGCAAAGGTTTCTTAACAGGTGGTTGCGGCATTCGATTTTTTCAATTGTTATATTTTCATATGGTCTTGACTGTAACAATTTTATATTAACCTTGAATATATTAAATTATGCATTTCTATGCTGTTCTTGAATCCTTCTACCAAGATCGTGGATTCCATTCCAGTTGAAGGACCTGAAAATAAAGTAATAATTATTCCAACCATAAAATTTTAGTTTCTTTATTATTATTACAACATATTTAATATTCTGAATTTACCAGAATAATTTTTATAGCAAGCATGCTTCTTAGGTGTGACATTTTTCTTGGCAGCTTGGGCGCATATGCAGCAGTATTTATTTTTCACTGCCATATAAATAATTTTTCCAGTTCTTTTCCCAATTATCGCAGCTGCGCCTGATAGGGATGAGTAATTTTTTTTATAAGATCTTTTTCCCCAACATCCATCTGCAATAACGTCAATATATGGAATGCCATTTTCAGTAACTCTACCGTCTTCCAAAGCCATTTGACGTTCTTCATTAGCGGCTTCATTCATAGAATTCAAAGCTTCTTTTTCCCAAACTTTGTTAATTGTTCCCATTCTTTTATTAAATAACTCATAGGATATATGAGGCAAGTCCATTGCTGCCAATAATTCATTAAGCTGTGTATAGCCACAACTTATAGCCACTGCACCCGCAACTGTATTAATGTTTAAGTCAATTTCAGGATCATTGCAACAAATGACAAAAGTTTCGTTACACATGTTGCATTTTAGTTTTAGTTTAGAAACAAGGCCCAGTTTTCTTTCAGATATAATTTCTACAGATTTCAAACCACAGTCTATATTACCATGTGAAGATATTTCTTGAAGCTCTTTAAAAAAATGTTTAATATTTAATATTCGCATTCCATTTACTATTTCTTGATTATTTCTGAAAAGGAAATATACATAATAAGAATTTTGCAATATTAAACAGAATAAGGCCTTTAAAATTTGTTTTGTAATATCTTTTATTGTTCACATTCTTTGCTATCACTCACGGGTTCTGCAATATTATATTGAAAATTTTCCCCTTTTTTATTAATTTTATTTATCGAGAGTTTTACTATATAAATCTTTATATTGACAGACTATCCTGACATCATAGAAATAATAATACGTTTACCTGACCGAATTTGACTTCTCGTTTTCAATATTCATTTGAAAGCTTTCTTCCTGCTCAGGAAATATCGTTTCGGTTACTTGAGAACTGCAACAGTTATAGTAATTAATATAAGTTAATAGAATTAGGTTTCAAATATGCTAAAATCAGAATATTGAATTAGATATGCATTTACTTGTCAACAATCTTGTTCTCATTTTCATTGTTAATATGGGAAGATCCTTTAATCACTCCAAGCGTTTCCGTAAATTCAGACCTACAATATAAATGTATTTATATTTAGTTATACAGTGACAATAGTAATAGCATTCAAGTATTTTTAAAACTCGAATCCGGACTGTCCCAACTACGATGTAGTATTGTCATACTACACTACAATACACACCTCGTCTCTGTCTCGTCATTGACGTCGCGATTATCTTTGTTATTATGTAATCTCCTAAAAAGAAAATAATGTCACTTAGTAAAATAAATAATAATAATATATGTAACAATTAAATGTTATGATTAATTTATCTGGTCCAATTTACATCAATGTGCTAGTATACACAAATGATAATTATGATTGAGAACACGTTACTTACCTTAGTAATCTATTTTTTGCGAGCGTTTGGCGTTTCTTTTTTAGTAATCTAGATTTACCAGCCATTTTAGCGCGAAACTTATAATAGAGTTAAATCGTTTAGTGATTGCTCCGAGCGTCAACGTCTACCCGTGACAGTGGTCAGCGATGCACTGCCGCCCGTCGCCCGCAAGGGCTCCTGCTAACCCGAGCATAAAGATTATTCGAAAAAGCATAATTGTATATTATTCTTTTACTTTGAAATAAAAAGTCGTATATTAAAAGATGGGTAATTAAATTGTGTTTAAGATGGTGAAGGTTTCATAAAAATACGCTTGATAGTTTTTACGTGATTCTCAGATTTTTATCTGCGTTAGACCTAACTTTACAAATTAATTACACTATGTAATATAAACATAATCTAAAATATTCACATATTAAGTTATTGAGAAAATGCTCAAATTTAACATGTATTTTTTCCAATTCATTAACACCACTCGTTTAGATGTGATCTTCAGAATAAAATCATTAAAAGTCTCTTGTCGTCGCCTTAAACTATGCCAAGTGGCACAAAAAATAACTAGGCATAAAAAATATTTGATAACTTGAAATCTTTAAGGACATCGTATTTTTCTTAATGTTTTCATTCCAGGCACTAGGCAAAAGTAAAAGAGCAGGTTCTTTAGACGATTCCAATAGTCCCACAAAGCCTTCAATCTCAAAATCGGGAATGCGGGTTTTACCCGGCAACAGAGTTTTTACCCGAGGAAATAATGGCTCATTGCTATAAAATAAATAAAAATTTCAGAAATTTTTATTTTTGGCGAGAATTCTTATTGATTATTTTAATGCAGTTTAAAAAACTTTAAAAATAGGATGGTCAGTGGAAATGTCTGTCCGATTTGAACCAAAACTTTAATGAGAACACATATTTGAGCAGATCAAGAGTCTACATAGTTGGACTGGATTGGAAATTTATATATTTGACAAAGCTGTATGGATGATGTTCTTTGCCTACCTTTGCATTAAAGTTTAACAATATCATATGACGTCTGACGGTCTGACATTTACTTTTACAGAAGGATAAAAGTTTCTAACTTTCTAATTTGTTTTTGTTTACTTTGCTATAATTTTCGCATATTTAATAATGTCTGTGATACATTATGTAAATTAATACATGTTCTAACTTCAATATGAAATATTAATCACAAAAAGGGAGCAGCAATGCCATTTTATCTGTCGTGATTTGTGATTATATATACAACAAAATGTGGAAAAAAATATTTATTAACAACAACAATCAGTTTGGATTATTAACAAAGGAAGTTCGGATAATCGTCAATAGCAGTAAATTTGCTCACTATAACGCTAACAATCTATATTTAAAGAGGAAAATTAAATATCATAACATAACCTATACACGAAGTTTATCCGAAAGTTTTCACGAAACAAAGCAAATATCAACTACAGATATTAATGCAAATGCTAAAAGTAATTATTTTACTTATAGAACACATACTTGTGGCGAGTTAAGGCCTAAACATGAAGGTTTAAAAGTTGTTATTTGTGGTTGGGTTCAGTATTTACGTTTATCCAAGTTTTTACTGCTCCGAGATGCTTATGGCATCACACAATGTATTGTAAACAATTCAGATATAAACTTTTCTAAATTACAACTGGAAACTGTTATCAAAATTGAGGGTACAGTGGCTCTCAGACCAGTAAATACAATTAATAAAGCAATGGCTACAGGGGAGGTTGAAGTTATTATTGACAGTTTACAGGTATTAAATACAGTTGATAATTTGCCTTTTACTTTGCGAGATTACCAGAAACCCAAAGAGCAGTTGAGGTTACAGCACAGGTATATAGATTTAAGATTCCCAGAAATGCAATATAACTTACGCCAACGGTCACATATGCTACACCAAATGAGAAGATTTTTAATAGAGGACAATGATTTTGTCGAAGTGGAAACACCCACATTATTTTGTAGAACACCAGGTGGTGCTAGAGAGTTTGTTGTACCAACAAAATATTCTGGTCTTTTTTATTCTTTAGTCCAAAGCCCCCAGCAATTCAAGCAAATGTTAATGTCTGGAGGAGTTGACAGATATTTCCAAGTGGCTAGGTGCTACCGAGATGAGACAACACGGCCTGATAGGCAGCCTGAATTCACACAACTAGACATAGAACTCTCTTTTACTAATTTAGATGGAGTGTTGTCATTAATTGAAAATTTGTTATATAGAACTTTTATGAAGCCCTTACCTAAGCCACCATTCAAAAGAATGACATATAAAGATGCATTAGAAAATTATGGTTCAGATAAACCAAATTTGACATATGAGTTAAAGTTGGTAAATATTAAACGCTTATTTGTAGAAAAACAGAATGATGATAATTTTGGTGCATTTGCTTTACCATATCCAAAAAAATTAGGAACATTAACAGCCAAATATAAAGAACAAATAAGAGATCTTAGGAAGAAGTACAATGTGAGAATTATAACCAATGAGAATAGATCAAAAGAGTTGAGTGGAGACTTCGATGTTACATTAGAAAACATCATTAAAAAACCTAATTCAGCCATAATAAGTATTGGTGACAAAGAAGATTCTTGTTTATGTTTAGGAGAAGTCAGGGAAATGCTCGCTCCATTATTAAAGTCGAAAAATCTGATAGACATCAAAGAAAATATTGTACCATTATGGGTGATAGATTTTCCACTATTTGTCAAAGGTGAAAATGGTTTAGAAACATGTCATCATCCATTTACTGCACCACATCCTGATGATATACATTTATTAAATGATGAACCAAATAAAGTTCGATCATTAGCATATGATATTGTTATGAATGGTAATGAAATTGGGGGAGGATCTGTACGGATTCATAATGCAGCATTACAAGAAAAAATCCTGAAAATTTTAAACATAGATACTGCACCGCTAACACATTTTCTAAACGCTTTAAAATGTGGTTGTCCACCTCATGCTGGGATTGCTTTGGGGATTGATCGATTAGTTACATTAGGATGTAATGCTAAATCTATAAGAGATGTAATTGCTTTTCCAAAGTCACACGATGGTAAGGATCCATTATCAGGAGCTCCAAATATGATTAGTCAGGAAGAAAAGAAGTATTATCATATAAGTACTATTGATTAATATTATTATTTTGCTTATTAATTTGTAAGAATACTGTTATTAAATTATTACTGTATTGATGTATTTAACTTTAGATTAGTAGCATTGGTTATTCATAAAATTTCTAATAAAAGTTTTAGTACAATTTAAAAGATCTTTTGATTTATGAGATTTATTGGTGTGATTTTCAGTCTAAATTATAGGCATTCATAGAAATGCATGTAGGAATTAAAAGATACACTGCCGAATCTTTTTTTTATTGCTGAGAAAGAAACAGCAGACTGGCTGACGGCCCACTTAATAGAAAGCAGTTACCGTTGCCTACGGATGTTTGCAATGCTAGGGGCACCACGAACGCGCTGTTGTCCCATAGGGATACAGGAACCTGGGTCACTAGTGCCGAACACAACACAAGGTTATTATGGCGGCATACTTAGACCTTAGGGAGGACCCTAAGCTTGTGGCTAGGCAACGAGCACATTAAGCCAAGTAGACAGGGTCCTAGCTTAGCTTGTTTTGTTGCCTTTTATGACGGGCCACCGCCGGCCGCAGGGGTCAGTGTTCTAAATCCACCCCTGCATGGAGAACAGGGGCTTTCTTTTTGAGGAGGAAGCTTACACGGATTCTAATCCATTTAGCAGCTGTCCTTAAATTGTACACCAGAGAAGTACAAAATTGATTACAAGGCGACAGACAGGCAGGTAACAATTATTGTAGATGAATCTATGTCACACAGTTGTGGTGACGTGTTTCTGAGGTAATTCCCTTACTCCGAGTTGTTTGCATTCAACGTCATTAAAGTATTTGTAATTAATTTTCTGTTTTTATTAGAATACAAGTTTGAAACCAGTTTTTTTTAATTAATAAAATGTCTGGTACTATCAGAATGTTTTTTAAAAAGATAAGTTAAATTAGTTAATTTAAATCCCTAAACGACAATCCATTCTTTTGTAACAAATAAATGTTTGTTAACAACTAACTAATATAATGGGACAATGCACACAGAGCCATCTAGTCCCAAAGTGAGAGACCATAGCACTTGTGTTATGGATACTAGATATCTGATGTATTACTTTTTAACTTTTTATAAATAAATACTTTAATAAGAAGTATTTATTTATCGGGACGGGAATCATAGCCGTGCTGTCTGTCGCAAATTGTAACGCCAACGGGCTTACGGTTTGTACTGTGCCACAGAGATAATCACAGTTCGAGTCATAGACAGTATAGCAGCCTCACTTGGCTAAAGTGGAATCGCGGATTTAAAATATCGGTAATCACGATGTGTAGGTTTTGTCATGGTGTGTTCCTTCACCGTACGTGGCAATTATATTATATCATGCACATTAAGCGAGAAAAGCTGCCTAAACTGAAATACAATTTGGCTGTCAGATAGACTATACTCGTAAAGACCGACATTTCTTATTATTTATCTACCTCTATAAATAAATGGGATCCAACCAGACAATACAACCCAACATCATCAAAGGAATGGTGTTGATTTACTATGAGCAACTACTTAATTTTTTTTTAATTTTTCATTAAACTAGAAACGGTCTCCACCCCGATTGATATTAGATATGAAAGAAAATTAAAATTCCTTTTGCATATTACAATGCGAAGTACCCATTCTTTTAGTCTTTCGATTACGTAATGATTTGTAAAATCGAGCGAGATTTTATTGTTGTCGACATCGATCTTACAATAGAAATTAAAGTATGCTTCTTTAAAATTTTGATGCAACCAAAATTGATACAGGAACGCGCTAGGGGGTCGTAATCGTTATCCCGTGGCATACACCATGAAAGAGGCCTGGCCAACTGACACGAGACGCAGGCTGGTGCCGGCCTGGGCCTCGGTATCGGCAAGTCCAGGCACTAAACGATAGTTCATAAGAAAATTTAAAGACAGCTGGCTTGAGTTTAAGAAATATTAAAAGAATACTCACTTGCAAAGCCACACGTAATACAAAGAAAAACGTAACACACAAATAACAAATAAGACGTTCTCTGCATGTTGGCGAACTTGTTCTGTTATAACATAATTTTTGTTTGCCTTTTATACCTAATTTTCCTCAAATGAGTCAACATGAAAATATACAGCTTCGAACAGATGTTTTTTTAAATTGCAATATTATAATGTGTGTGTGTGTTTGTGTTATAAGCAAAGCAATAATCTCACTGTTTCTAAGGTATAGAAGACATGACAAAACGACTACACCAGCTAGCTCATAAGAAGCAAGAGAAAGCAAATACTCGATTTCCTCTTCACAGATTTAATTCTTAAATACTTATTCTTAGCCACTTGTATTTCATTTAAGTAATAATGAGCTGAATGAAGATGCCCAAATAGGCACTAAGTGCTTAGCCACGTGAAAATAATCCAACGTACCTCGAATTTCGAAATTTATTCGTGCAGGGGCGGAGAAAGAATACTAACCTCTGCGGCCGGGGTAGGCCTGTCATAAAAGACAATAAAACAACCCATCCTAGCTACGTGGTAGGGCCTCAAGCCCGTCTGGATGGCGACTACCTTTGGTCTTAAGTATGCCGCCATAATAACCTTGTATTGTGTTCCGGTATCAGTGACCCAAGTTCCTGTACCCTTATGGGACAGCAGTATGTTCGCGATTCCACTGGCGTTGCAAACACCCTTCTAAGCGGGCCGTCATCCTGTCTGCTGTCCCACAGCAATAAAAAAAGCTTCGTATGGAAGCGTCATAAAATGCGTCTACCAAGTCAAACCACTCTCGTGGTCTGAAAAGCTGTCTGTGTATGGGGATTCTCATTTATTACAGTGAAATTTAGGGCAGCTGAATATAAATGTGGCCGTAAGAGCTTGGAGACGATGAACGTTCGGGACGTCCAAAAACTGCAACTACCGACGAAAACATCGCCAAAGTTCACCAAATGGTGCTAGACGAACGCCGAATTAAAGTGAGAGAGATAGCAGAGATTATGAACATGTCAAAAGAACGTGTTTGTCCCATATTAAATCAACATTTAGACATGAGAAAGCTGTCCGCGCGTTGGGTGCCGCGTTTGCTCGCGTTAGACCAAAAACGTGTTCGAATGAACATTTCCAACGCTCTTTTGGAATAAATCCGAGTTTTGGCGCCGATTAATTACTGTAGGTGAAACTTGTTACATCATAGTCATAGTCCAAGTCCAAACAGTGGACTGCAAAGGGGGAACCGGCTTCAAAAAAAGCAAATACTGTTTTTTCGGCTGGGAAGTGATGGCGACTGTTTTTCGGGATAATCATGGAGTAGTTTTAATCGATTATCTTCAAAAAAGAAAAACCATTAAAGGAGCATACGCATCATTGGTGAAGGCAGAACTTGCGGAAAAACGACCACATTTACAGAAAAAGAAAATCCTGTTTCACCAAGACAACGCAACGTCTCACACCTCAGCGGTTGCCATGGCGAAAATCCACGAATTACGGTTTGTACTGCTTGATCATCCGCTTTACTCACCAGATCTAGCCCCAAGCGACTTCTTTTTGTTCTCTCATGTAAAAATTGTGCACGGAGGACAGAGATTTTCGTCAAATGGAGAGGCAATCACCTTCGTGAACAATTATTTTCCAGAGAAAAACGCCAAGTACTATTTGGACAGGTTACAGAGATGGGATTATCGCTGGGAGAAGTGTGTAGAGTTTGTGGGTGTAAGGAGACTATGGTAAAATTAAAAAAAATATTCTGAAAAAATGTCTTGTATCTTTGTTAGGTCGGAAACTTTTCAGACCACCCTCGTATAAAGAACTCCCCAAAATGCGAGATGGAGGTGGGAAGATAGCGTACAAGACACAAGTGTTTTTCTGCGTGTGGGAGCGGAGTGATAATACTGACCCTTGCGAACGGGAGGTGGACTGTCGTAAGGCGACAAAATAACCAAGCTAGGTGGTAGGGCTTCAAGCCCAACTAGATTTTACCTTGCACTGTGTTCCGGCAGTAATACCTACTATCGGGTTTGCCTGTCTGTCTGAACTACAGCTATAAAAAACGTCGTAGCGCGTCAACCATAACGTGGTTTGACTACAAGTGCAACCGTAGAGTTAGTTACATGTTAAAACTGATTTGCAAAAACAATCTCTGTAATAAAATTTGGCGTCTCATATTCTCAGAAATATTTTGCATGCGTAAGGGTTGAATCCACATACACCGTCTGAATGGCAAACACCCTTTGTCTATAAGTACTCGTATGCCGCCATAATAATCTTGTGTTCCGGCATTAGTGATCCATGTTCCTGTACTCCTATGGGACAGCAGCGTGTTCGCAGTGCCCCTGGCGTCGCAAACATCTATAGGCGACAGTAACTGTTTATTATTAAGTGGGCCGTCAGCCTGTCTGCTGTTTTTCAGCAATAAAAGAAATACCATTATTAATTAATTTTAATTAATGAAATAAAAGAAATACCATTATTCATTAATTACTTTCCGAAATTACTTGTATAATCAACTTACATTTACACTGATCGTGAGGCACACAAATACCGTTCAGCCTATAGTAGTTGGGCTTGCAAAGGCATCCTGGTTTGCAATCTTCAACTTTAACGAAAGGACAATAAATGGTCTTCCCTGCGGCAGAGCAGTCTTGATTGCACACAGTTTGTGTGCAGTTTGAATAGACTTCGTTTTTAGGACAAACTCCAGCTAGAAACGTTTGCTGTATTAGTAAACAACGGTAGATTAAACGTGTAAGCTAATCAAAGGCGTCCCTAGCTCATGTAGCGCCCGTGTGCAATCATTACTTTTTTTTATTGCTGTAGGACAGCAGACAGGCTGACGGCCTGCTTACAATTTAGCAGTTGCCATCGCCTATGGGTGTTTGCAACGCCAGTGGCATCGTGAACACGCTGCTGTCGCTTAAGGGTACAGGAATTGAGGTCACTAATGCCGGAACACGACACAAGGTTATTATGGTGGCATACTTAAGACCAAAGGTGGTCGCCATCCAGACGGGTTTGAGGCCCTACCACATAGCTAGGGTGGGTTGTTTTTCGCCTTTTACGACAGACCGACCCCGGCCACAGAGGTTAGTATTCTTTCTCCACCCCTGCACAGATAAAACTTTGGCGCCCTCTAGTAAGCGTGCAATCAAAATGGAATAGGTGCAAATGTTAACATGTTATGTCTAAATATGTGTGTCATAAATGTTATGACCATGTTAGAAAGGGAAATTAAAAAAATCGACATTCATACTAACTCGTTCAACTGATCGGTCATTTTGTATGGAGATAAATTTTTTATAATTTCCATTTTTTAACATTGACAACATTTAATTTTATATAGACATACTCGTATTAACATGAGAACGTTTCGGCTCGTTAGGGTCTTTACCAAACAACTTATATTTACAACAGTGAACGAAGACCCGGGTGTAAATGGTGCAATATTAAATTGTATCGGGAAACAATATGTACACTGGGCCTCGTATCAAGCTTCCCACATCTGTAACGCCCGTCATAAAACGGACGTAGGTTCATTGAGTGTCGCGGCCGGCGCCCCTAACACCGCTGCGACTGTGTGCAACGCCCACACCATGCAAAGTCGCCTCTGTAGCTGATTCAGTATTCAACATTTTGGTCTGATTTTTATCAAATACGTGTAGAGGCGGAGTGATAATATTGACCCCTGCGGGGCTCCAAGCCCATCCGGATGGCAACCACATTTGGTCTCCAAGCCGCCATAATAATCCTGTGTTGTGTTCCGGTATCGCTAATCGTCATAGGTGACTATAACTGCATACTATTAAGCAGGCCGTCTGCCTATTAGCTATAAAAAAATATTTTTCTAAGTAAATTACATTTTTTTCTAAACTTGAACAAAATGTAGACTTTGAATAACAATATGAATAACAGTAACATAAAGTCATTAACATTATATTTAAAAAATAATGTTGTTAAATATAATTTTTCCGCAACATATTGTAACTATATAAACCATATGTAATATCTATACTAATATTATAAATGTGAAACGTGTGTCTGTCTGTCTGTTAGGTTTTCACGCCTAAATTTCGGTATAGATATATATTGGACTTTGGAGAAGGACATACGCTTTTTGTTGCAAAAATAAAACTTGAAGGGGGTGAAATAGGGGTAATCGTATTTTTTTTAATTTATATGGCAAAATAACGTTTGCTGGGGTCAGCTAGTACTATATAATAGAGGCTATAGTATGAAATTGTCCTTGTGTAGTAATAGATACTTTGAATTGATATAAATAAAACCTTCATGTTATGAGATTTTCGAGTGAAACTTTTTTCACATGCTACCTTTCGATTATTTTTAGTCTTTCAATTACTTTTTTTACTCAGCTTAGACCTGAAAGGTGAATACTTCGACAATCCGAGTCATTTTTGAATACGAGTACTGACGCGGAATTAACGCGGCTGAAACCTCTAGCAATATCAACGCTGTGTTTGGAGAGGAAACTGCTAATGAACGCACCGTGCGCTTTTGGTTTAAACGCTTTCGTAATGGAAACTTCAACTTGAAGAATGAACTACGTGGAAGACCGCCCAAATACATGAATAACGCTGAACTGAAGCCGATCCGATGTATGTATAATAACAGGATGTGTCCATACAAGCACGGAGCTATTCAGTAAATACCTAGTCAGGTCATAAATTCTGTCACATGTTTAATGTAAAATAATTGTAACAAGTTTATTCATTATGTAACCATTCATATACCAAAATGAACTTAACAAAACATAGATTCTTATGACATTAAAGTTTATTCAAAATGACCTCCGTGATTTTGAATACAGGCCTTCAATCTGCGCGGCCAGTCGTCTATCGCAGCACGAACGAGGTCCATGTCAATATCGGCGGCTGCCTTAATCAAGGATGTCTTGAGTGACTCCAAATTGGGTTGAGGCTTTGAGCACGCCTTTTCCTCCAAGTGTTGCCATATCTTGTAATCTAACGGATTCAAATCTGGACTGGAGGAGGGCCAGTCTTCGTGCCGGATGAAGTCGATT
Organism: Malacosoma neustria; assembly: GCA_963693495.1. Taxonomy (NCBI): domain Eukaryota; kingdom Metazoa; phylum Arthropoda; class Insecta; order Lepidoptera; family Lasiocampidae; genus Malacosoma; species Malacosoma neustria. Next base: position 5,624,372 of record OY856378.1, read on the forward strand.
TCACGCGCCGCCAGCCAGTCTTGTGTGCTCTTCGCTCTATGAGCTGGCGCTGAATCTTGTTGGGATACCCAGTGCCTGTTATTGAACATGGTATGAGAAACAGGTTCCACAAGGTTCGTCAGGACTGTATTTTGATACACAACAGCATTCGTTTTTACACCTTTCTCACAAAAATGTACCTCTGTTAAGCCCCAATAAGAAACTCCCAACCATACCATGAGCGAGGATGGAGAATGACCTCGTTGGACACGCGGAATACGGTTGCTCGCTTCTTCACTACTGTGTGCGTACACCTTATCATTTTGTTTGTTGTAGCTCTCTTCTACGGTAAACATTTTTTCATCCGAAAAAAGAATTTCCCGATATTTTTTTCCCGCGTACCGCTTCAACAAAGCGCGGCATCTCTTCAGTCTCAGGTCCATTAGACGAGCATTCAAACGATGTCCTGTTTTTCTTCGATATGCCCGAAGCCCTAAGTCTTCATTTAACACCCTTTTCACCGTGGTTCTGCTTAACCCCATCTGAAGGGCCAACAGTTTCTGCTTACGTTTGGGATTTCTTTGAATTCGTGCCTTCACAGCTTTTATCACTGCTGGAGTCCTAACAGACCGAGGGCGACCACTTCTTGACCTGTCATCTACACTAGAGTCTTCATTGTATCGTTTGATGGTACAATAAACGAATCTTTTGGTAATATTCAAATTTTTCAGTATGTTAAAAATTTGAATTGGCGCGTAACCGCAACGATGCAACGCAATAACTGCAACACGGTCTTCTTTAAGCGTCCACTCCATATTTAAAAATGAGTAAAATTCTAAAAGTTATACATTTTTATTTTCATGAACAATTCGAAATTCTAATTCAATAAACTTTTTTGTGGCCAGCATTCTAAAAGAAAAGTTTTTACTGTGTGACAATACTTATGACCTGACTAGGTACATCCGTATTTTTATCACGTCATTTCTAAAGTAATTTATTTTATATCTGACTGTGGACATTGTTTACTTGTTGTATGTCTCTCTCTACGTATTAAGTATTTTATACTTTTTTTTAAGTTAAATACAAAAACATTAATATTAATAAATAAAACCCGCGACGTTAGATGCTTCAAATGAGCGCTAGCTTCTAATACTGTGGGTGCCCTCGGCAACAAATGATATAGAAGTTCAAAATGTTTTGCTTTTAAAATTCAAAATCACTGTTCTATATAGACAGAAAAATCTTTGCCGGGTCAACTAGTTTTAGTAATAAATGTCTGCTCCGTTCCAAAGTTCGTCTTACACGGTTCATTGACAATATTCTAGAAACAACATTCAAAAATATTCTATCTTTGAAAAGTATATTGTAGCCTAAATTTTTTTAGACGTACGTCTAAAAAATGCCTGTTACATGTTAACATCTAAATTGCCATTCTGTAACAGCCAGAAATATTATTTATTCATAAAGTAAAAAAAGTAAATTAATATCCTATTCACTTTTATCTGTGCAGGGGCGGAGAAAGAATACTAACCTAACTGCGGCCGGGGTCGGCCTGTCGTAAAAGGCGACAAAACAACCCACCCTAGCTACGTGGTAGGGCCCCGAGCCCGTCTGGATGGCGACGACCTTTGGTCTTAAGCATGCCACCATAATAACTTGTGTTGTGTTCCGGCATTAGTGACCTAAGTTCCTGTGCCCTTATGGGACAGCAGCGTGTTCACGATGCCACTGACGTAAACATCCATAGGCGACGGTAACTGCTAAATTCTAAGCGGGCCGTCAGCCTGTCTGCTGTGCTACAGCAATAATATATATACATATATATGTATATATGTATATATATATATATATATATATATATATATATATATATATATATATATATATATATATATATATATATATATATATATATATATATATATAAAATATAATCAATAATAATATTTTTTTCATATAAAGTCAAATTAACTTTCAAATGAAGAATTAGTAAAATTAGTTGCAAGAATTATTTACAATGGTGCTTTACTCTTTTTATTTCAATTTGTGTTTAATATTGTTTTCTTTTAATATACGAAGTTAATTAAACAGATAATTATTCATAAGATAAGAACTCACGAAAGTAAACAATATAATGGTTTGGTATAAACAAACACAAAATTTCACTATAATTTGAAACATTTCAGAAACTAATTTGAACATTATAATTTTTTTGACCATATTTGTATTAATAAATAACAACACCTCTATAGGATTATCGACATAGTTACCATAATATAAATAGTGTGAAATACTATGAAAGCTTATTCGAAAAAACATTAGCATTAAATTACTTTTACTGGTTATTTTAGGTAGTACATCGGGTGGCTTTTCAGAAACCAAGCTAATAAATCTAACCGTATCGTCAAACTTGTCTTTAGACTTCGAGCAGATGGTTGGAGCACTTAGGGTAATTTCAAGTAAGAATATAGACCTCCACGGCCGGCGGCGGTCTATTGTAAAATGCGACAAAACAACCCTAGGCGGCAGGGCTCCAAACCCGTCTGGATGGCAACCCGGTCTCTACATATGTCGCCATAATAACCTTCTATTGTATTGGTATACCCATATTTCAGTTCCCTTACGACGACAGCACCACGTTGAGGATATCTTCGATGTCGGAAGCATCCATAGGCGACTGTAACTGCTTAGGATTAAGTCGGTCGTCAGCCTCTGCTCAACAAAATTTAAAATAGTTATATTCATACCATTCCACTCGTCTGCAGGGACACAAATACCATTCGCCGCTCTAATGTGCCCCTCAACGCAGACACATCCAGGCGTGCAAGATTTTTTGTCTTCACTATACGGTTCAACTTCTTGTGAGAAGAAACTTTGACTGCCACTTTTTTCTATGCATTTCGAATACTTCTCATTTTCAGGGCACTTTCCAGCTAGAAATTATTTTATATTATATAGTAGCTAGTTTAAGAGGTGGGCAATTTATTTATTCCGATATAAGTGACCCCGGCTCTAGTTTCCCTAACGTGCCCCTGGCGTCGCAAACATCCGTAGGTAACGGCAACAGCTTATTATTAAGCTGTACCACAGCAATAAAAAAACTTATAGAATATTATGAGTAATATAATCTGACATGCTTATTTTATACTTTTCTTTTGTAAATGAATACATAATATAAAAACTAAATGAGCCGTCACGGGACGCCTGGCAGATGTGAAACATTATGCAGAAAAGAACAGATTGTGATAGGAACTAAATATGTCATAATGATAAAAAAAATAAGTTTAGAAATTATTAGTTTCTTTTATCATTTTTTTTGTGAATTCCATTATCCTTAATTTAAATTTATTGAAAATTATTTTTTACCTATTAGTTAGATTTTTTTATAAAAGCGTGTTTTTTTTAGTTTTTTTACTGAAATTTATTTTTAACTTTTTAATTTCATCAACTATAATTCATAATTATAGTTAACCACCATACCTTAAAACTCTACACTTGTAAATTAACAGCGACGTCTATGATTCACTAGCAATACTAATTAAACAAATATTCAAACGAACTTCTATGGTTTTTAATACGTGAACGTAATTGTTCTTGTACATCCTAGATGGCAGTATTTATATTCAGAAATGTAAATTATTTTTTTAAACATTATTTTGTAATAATATGCAGAAAAGAACAGATTTTGATAGGAACTAAATATGTCATAATGATAAAATAATTTTTGTAAATAAAAAGGAAAAAAGGAACAATAATAGTGTAAATCAAACTGTAATAATATATTCATAATAGAAATGGCTCGTCTTTTCTAATTTTATTCTTCTTTGAACTAATCCTAGATGATCATATACATTTCAAAATCTACTCTTGTTTTCTCAACTAGTAAATTTTTTGTCTCATATTTAAAGCCTAGCTTGAGCCTATGACTTTGTTCATTAATTAATTTGCGAGTATATTTTACATATAATATTATATGGTTTTTGATTGGGGGGGGGGGGGGCTAAAAAGCTCGCTACGCCACTGGTCATGAGTTCCCATTGGGAGTCTGATTGTTTTTTTTATATTAAAAAAGGAAAATATAACCATATATATATATTATATATATATATATATATATATATATATATATATATATATATATATATATATATATATATATATATATATATATATATATATATATATATATATATATATATATATATATATATATATATATATATATATATATATATATAATATCAGTTAAGTAGAACGCATAAAACGCGCGCTCAATAACTTTAGTACTTGCTGGCGTTGTGTGGAATGTCACAATATGTATACAGTCGACTCTCGTTAATTCGAAACTCGAGGGACTCTTAAAATATTACGAATTATCGAGTGTTTGACGCCGATGAGTATCGTTAACGCATCGTTTTGTTATGTAGCGATGATTTTTTCGTTCTAATTACCAAATGCATAAAAATATATTGATTTAGTTCGAAATATAAAGAAATTTTCTGGGGAACTCATGATAACTTTGCATTATAGAGAGGTTCAAATTATCGCAGGTTTGAATTAACAAGAGTCGACTGTATTTGTTTATAAAATATCACGTCTTAATAATTACGTGACTACAACGGTGCGCTGAAATTTAGCCCTAAGAGATCATTACTAACGCCATTCATGGTAACGCAAAACGCTATTATGAACAAGTATATCATCACATACACATTACATTTGACTTTCTCTACGATGCGACGTCTGGTACTTACGATATTCCAAATAAGGTACGCAGTCCCCGGCATAATTTCTAAAATAGTTATCAATACATCTGCATTGTGGTTTGCAATTATGATCGATTCCTATGTGACCAGGCAGTGAACACCTTCCATCAGGTGTAACTTGGTCACAGATTCCGTTTGGACCGAGGTGTGGGCACGGATGATACTCCTGGTAAGGTTTTGCACTGCAGTCGAAAGGAGCTGAAACAGAAATTTCCTATGTAGGAAAACTTGCAACAGGTCTTCGTTGTATTCAGAAAAAAAAGCCTGTCTGCTGAACTCTCAAAAAAAAATGTATATATATACACGCACACACACACGCACACATTATATATATATATTATTGTTGTAGGACAGCAGACAGGCTGACGGCCCGCTTAGAATTTAGCAGTTACCGTCGCCTATAGGTGTTTGCAATGCCAGTGGCAACGCGAACACGCTGCTGTCCTATAAGGGTACAGGAACTTGGGTCACTAATGCCGGAACACAACACAAGGTTATCATGGCGGCATACTCAAGACCAAAGGAAGGCAGTCACCATCCAGACGGGCTTGAGGCCCTACCCTACGTGGCTAGGATGGGTTGTTTTATTGTCTTTTACGACAGGCCTACCCCGGCCACAGAGGGTACCACGTATTCTCACGGAGATAAGTTTGTGTCATCGCGTTGACGTCTGTGATTTGCTTCTCAAACGTTAAGAAAATTATTCATTAAGTAAAAAAGACGAACCGGCTCAAAGTACTTCCAAAGCCAATATTTATCAAAAAAAGGTGATGCTATCTGTTTGGTGGGATCACAGAAACCTTTTTTTTTAATTTTACCGGATAACACAACGATCAATTTTGAAGTGTATTATCATCAGCTGGAAAATTGAATGATTTACTCAAACAGAAAAGGTCAGAATTGATCAACAGAAAAGGTGTAGTATTCCACCAAGATAATGCGAGACCTCATACAAGTTTGGCAACTCGCCGAAAGCTTTTACAACTTGTATGGTATGTACTGCCATACCCACCATATTGTCGAGATCTGGCACCTTCGGATTGTTATTTATTCTAGTCTCAATAAAATTTATAGCCAGTAAAACCTTCACATCAAACGAGGAGGTCAAAAATCAGCTGGACCAGTTTTTTGCCAACAAAGACCAATAATTTTATGAGCGTGGAATCATGCCAAAAAGACAGCAGATCGTATTGGACCATACTGGTCAAAATAATAATTATAAAATAATTATCACCTACACAGAAAATGGCTTTCATTTTCACTAAAAGAAATGGAATTACTTTTCGAACAACCCAATATAATCAGTAAACCTAGGGGTATATGTTACGATGGTCACGATATAATTAAGTAGTTTTATCAAAAGAGGCATATTATAATCGCCAGGCATATTATTTCCCCCAGGGGGTGCCTCCTGCTGGACATCCGTCCGTCTAGCAGCGCATTCGGGTATGCGAGCCCGGGGCCCCAGCCCCACTGTCGCACTCCCTTTGTTCCGTGACAGTGGTGTCCCACCTCTCCTTCTCCTATTGTCTCTTCTCTTTATTCCTTTCCCTCCCATTCCCTGTTCTATCCCTGTCACGCCCTAAATATCTCTCCTTTCCCCACCCAAACCCTCCTCCGGTCGTAGCGGTTGCCGCTCCATTGGACTCAGGAAGGTGAGGAGCACCTGTGTTCGCGCTAACGCTTGTGCACCGAAATATATCCTGCGCAATTGACCGCTTCCGTTTGTACTGGATTTTGATCTTAAAAGCCCTATGGCGATGGGTAGAAGTAGAGAGGTTCGGGCTGATGCAAACCGGACTTTGTCTGATACTTGCACATAGGCGGCTCTGGGGATGTGGTAAGAACATCGTGGTCGCTTGTGCTCTGCGCTTGGGGGACAGAGTGTTTTCGGAAGCACCCAGAGTGTCAGAGCAGCCCTATTCAGGGACGCACTGCTCTCCCTGCTCAGCCAGGGAAGGGGCTAGAAAAGGTGCCCTAAAAAAAAGTCTCCCTAATCCTTAAAGGATGGTAGTAACCACGGCTGCCTCCGCATCTTTCATTTCGTGGTCGATGTCACAAAAAGAATAATTATGCAAAAGTAACGAAAATGACATTTGGCGCGTGGAACGTGCGTACACTACTGGACCGTGACGGCAATGCCTGTCCAGAACGAAAGACTGCCATTGTAGCTCGAGAACTTCGTCGCTACAATATTGATGTAGCGGCACTGAGTGAAACACATCTAGCTGACGAAGGAGAGTTGGTGGAAAACGGTGGCAGTTACACCTTCTTCTGGAAAGGAACGGCTTCTACTGAACCTCGAAGGTCAGGTGTGGGCTTTGCAATTAAAAATAGCATAGCCAAACATCTCCAGGAATATCCTAAACATATCTCGGATCGCGTCTCCACTCTGCGTCTTTATTTGGACAAAGATAACTATTTAAATATCGTAAGTGTCTATGCACCAACTTTAAACAAGGCAGATGACATCAAGGAAAGGTTTTATGCTGAACTGACACATTGTCTTGAGAGGATACGTCCCAGAGAACAGATATTGCTTTTAGGCGACTTCAATGCTAGGGTTGGGCGTGACTAGGACGCATGGCCACACGTCTTGGGCAGGCATGGTGTTGGGAACATGAACAGTAATGGATTGTTACTTCTTGGTTTATGTGCTCAATTTGACTTAGTGATTACCAACACGATATTCAGACTCCCTGCTAAATACAAAACCACCTGGATGCATCCTAGGTGCATGGATAGGATGCATTGGCATCTAATTGACTATGCTATCGTTCGGCAAAGGGATGTTTCCCAGGTCCAGGTAACTCGCGTTATGCGAGGTGCTCACTGCTGGACTGATCACAGATTACTGGTTGCTAAGGTAAAACTTATCCTCCATCGTCCTCGCAGATGTGAAAGACCCAAGTCGATATATCTAAACTTGGACAAACTAGATAATACTTATGTGAGGAAAAATTATTCGGAAGCTGTGGCCAGTACATTGGCATTATGCAATGTGACCGGCGATCTCAAAGTTGACTGGCAGACTTTGTCTTCTTGTATGGTGATTGCAGCGAATGACACTCTGGGTCTAAAACCACGTAAGAGTGAGGATTGGTTCGATGAGAGTGACGGAGCCCTTACAGAGGCAATCGACAGGCATCGTGCTCTTCTACAAAAGAGAGCTGGTTATCAAAGACCGCGAAGTGATATCGAGGTGAAGAAAAGTGAGCATGACCTGCGAAAATTGGTGAGGGAAACTAAAGACAAATGGTGGCATGAAAAGGCTCAGTATATTCAGTGGCTTTCTGGCTCAAATCGGCTGGGCGAATTTTACGACGAGGTACGAAAACTGATCGGCACTACCAACCATGCAAAAGTTCCCCTTAAAACTAAGGACAATGAGCACCTTTTGGAAAATAAAGATGACATTCTTAAAAGATGGGCTGAGTACTTTAATAGTTTGCTCAATGTTGATAGATCTGCTGATATTCAGCATGTGTGTGAGATGCGCCAACTTCCGGTAGATCCTGAGCTGGACGTGCCACCTTCCTATGATAAGCGAGCATTTGGCATTGATTCTATACCGGGAGAACTATTGAGATATGGTGGAGAAAAACTACATCTCACTATACTGGAAGTTTTTGTCCAAATGTGGGAGGATGAATGCGTGCCTTCTAGATTCAAGCTTTCACGCATTAAAACTCTCTATAAAAATAAAGGGGACCGGTCCGACTGTGATTCGTATCGTGGAATATCACTACTCTCAGTCCCTGGAAAAATCTTTGCCAGAATACTTTTAAGCAGACTTCAAAAGCTCTCAGAAAAAATACTGCTTGAAACACAGTACGGTTTCCGTCCTGATCGGGGCACCTGCGAAGCGATCTTTTCCGTACGCCAATTGCAAGAAAAATGCAGAGAACAAGGCCAGCATTTATATTTATGCTTTGTTGACCTGGAGAAGGCCTTTGACAGTGTGCCTCGTTCTGCTCTTTGGACAGTTTTGGGTAAACTGGGATGCACAGATAAGTTTCTAAGACTCCTAAGACTGCTACATGATGACATGAAGTGTTGTGTGGATCTGAATGGGGAACAGTCGGACTTCTTTACAGTTACTTGTGGTGTGAAGCAAGCAAGTATTAGCGCCGACACTGTTTGCGTTATACTTTTCAGTCGTTGTTGGTGAGGCAACCCGGAACTGTACTTAAGGTATTCGTATTCGTTTCCGTACTGATGGAAATTTTTTCAAGCTAGCCAGGTTCAGATCGGAAACTAAAGTTTCGTACGACCTGATTACTGAAATCATGTATGCGGATGACTTATGCTTCATAGCTGAATCTCCAGATAGTCTACAACAGCTTGTGTCCAGATTTTATGAGGCATGCCGTTTATTTGGGCTGAAAAGCAGTATAAGAAAGACTGAAGTGATGTCTTTGGATGCTTATAATCATGGAAACTTGGATATAAATCTTGGCGAAGACTAGTTGAAGCGGGTCAATAGATTCCGTCACCTGGGAAGTAACATTACATCTAAATGTGACCTTGAGCCTGAGATTAACAGTAGGATTTCTGCTGCAGCTGCAGCATTTGGTAAGCTGGATGCGAAGGTTTTTCGATCACACGATTTAAAGTTGAGCACCAAGATTTCAGTCTACATGGCCGTCGTGTTGTCTAATTTATTGTACGCTAGCGAGACATGGACTACTTATTGTCGTTATATTCGAGCATTAGACCGCTTTCACCTGAGATGTTTGCGAAAAATAATGAATATCCGATGGTCCGATTACGTGCGAAATACCGAAGTGCTACGTAGAGCTAATGTCTGTGGCATGGAGGCATATCTCATGAGACGACAGCTTCGATTGTCTGGTCACGTCTCTCGGATGGCGGAAGAGAGAGTAGCAAAGTCAAAGTCAAAGTCAGCGAGCGCATGAACGTCAAACAGCTGCTAACTGAAGCGATCGCCGTAACCGAAATCGGTTAGGAGAGAGTAGTAGTAGTATTATAATCGCCACGTACCAACTGTGAACATAAACATCGTGAAGTAACCGGGTCATCGCTATGTGTAATCAAACAATCTGCCTTCGAAGCGGAAATACTATCCACCCTCTCGAAGGGGAGGTCTAAGTCCAATGGTCCAACTAGTAGACCTTATTTTCGAGCCTCCTCGCTATGGACTATTATTTTTATAGTACATTATAAATGTTTAAGATGCCCCAAAAATCGAACCGATGACGTTAGTTGCTTTAGATGCAAGTAAGTAGTATCCAGAAGGGTTTGATTCTTACTTCATTGTACTTGTGCGGTATTCTCGTGTAATTTTAAAACATAAATGCAAATTGTGTAAGAAAACTACGTAGAAATCAGCGTGATTGTTTGTAACTTTAAATTTTTTCAAAGATAATTTCTTTTTTATAATTGGAGTTCAGGAGATTGGTAAACGGCCCACCTAAAAGCGAGTGGTGACCGTTGCGTATGGACGTTGTCAACGGCATTGCCTGCCGCTGCAGACCTCGAAGAAATTTTATAACACGTTTTTTGAAGGACCCCATTACCACCCAAGCTCATCATACTGTGATGGTAAAATGTTAACCGGAAACTCATTACAAGTTTGGAGAGCACGTAGTAACAAGAACCTTGATTTTTAATGTGAATGAAAACAGAAAAAACTTATCTATGTATTTCTTCCACTAAATTATTTTGGCTGAAGTATATACTATCTATTAGTGCTCGTGAGGAAGTTCGATATATTATTGTATAATTTCACAATTTCATATATTTCTACCATCGAATAAGCATCGAAATGTGAGTGATGATATATATTTTTTTATAGTTTCTAAATTCGTACGAAATTAGGTATGAAAAGTTCTTACCATCTTTCACGTAGACTTGCAGGTCAAATTCTGCAGTTTTTTCTGTAGTGGCTTCTAAAAAAAACAAAATGGGTATTAAATATACAATGACATCTCATAAAGCGGCAACTAATCTCAAAGTAGTAGATCTCTGTGTAATGGATGCAAGACAGGTTTGTTTGTTATTTATATACTTTATTTTTTTAATAAATACTTATACATATTCATGAACACGCAGAGATGGGAATCGAGTCTCTGTCCCTTGAAACGGTTCCTAATTGCTTAAAGCTATTACTAAAACGTAAACGTGTACTGGCAAAGGCGTGATGATAGTCGCTCCCGGTATAAGAGCAGTCAGAATAGAGTTTCCCCGTCACTCGTCTAGGAAGTTGTCTAGAAGTCATCTAGGAAGTCGAATAATGGGATACGTCTTTTTCTAGTCTAAACTCAGTAAAGAAATAGCACCAGTTGCTTTTTCTTTTTGCAGGTCTAGTGGCTGTCGTTTCTATAAAAATTAGATTTTTGTGCCTTCTTAGTTAAAAAGCCCTGTGAACGATCTCTGAGCAGTATAGCAGTAAACATTGAGTATGATTCAGTGGATCCCGATCTCAATCGAGATCAATCGACAGAATGATGATAACTTCTTAGAAAGGGTAGACTATCATACACCACAAGCGTTGTATCGTTTATAATTTAAAAATAAAAGATTATTAGAGCTCAATCAAGAGGAGAATGGTCACCAAAATAAAAGAAATTTAAAATCTATCTACTATCCGACTACCAAATAAGGGCTAACAAAAATTCCCTTTGTTTTCTTATAAATATCCATGCAGGGGCGGAGAAAGAATAATAACCACTGCGGCCGGGGTCGGTCTGTCGTAAAGGACAATAAACCAACCCATCCTAGCTACGTGGTAGGACCTCAAGCCCGTCTGGATGGCGACCACCTTTGGTCTTAATATACATACATACATATAATCACGCCTCTTTCCCGTAGGGGTAGGCAGAGACCACTTCTTTCCACTTGCTACGATCCTTACATACTTGTTTCGCTTCGTCCACTTTTTTATTCCCTTCATACATGCCCTTCGGTTTAGGGTACTCTTGACCTGGCCTTTTTTCAAGACGTCTCTGATCTCGTCTCGAAACGTCCGCCTAGGTCTACCCCTTCCAACACTTCCATTCACACTCGCCTTATACACTTTTTTCGTCAATCGTTCTTCATTCATTCTCTCGACATGGCCAAACCATCTCAGCTTAAGTATGCCGCCATAAAAACCTTGTGTTGTGTCCCGGCATTAGTGACCCAAGTTCCTGTACCCTTATAGGGCAACAGCGTGTTCGCGATGCCACTGGCATTGCAAACACCTATAGGCGACGGTAACTGCTAAATTCTAAGCGGGCCGTCAGCCTGTCTGCTGTTCTACAGCATTAAAAATAAAAAATATTTTTTAAGTTTAGTGAAGTAGAAGTAAATAATTTAAAATATTTCTAGGAATTCTCTAGAGATCTTCATATTCTATACCACGAGTAACAGAGGTGGGTATTTTGAATAATACTTTTTATTCATGACTCTTGTATGAATGAAATGAATGAATGAAAAACTCTTTATTGCATACAGATACTTAAAACTAACATAAAATATGTATACAAAAATATAATGCTGTATGACAAAGGGCGGCCTTATCGCTTAAAGCGATCTCTTCCAGGCAACCCGAAGTATGGAAATTGTAACAAAATACATAGCGGTGATGTGCAAATGATATTACATTTAATAAATACTATACGATTAATCTAGTAAAATATAAATACCATTAAAAGAGAAGTAGAAAAAAAAAAATAATAAAACACATGCATACATATATTCAAGAGGTCAACAAATACTGCTACTATGCTTCCCTCAAGTAGTGATCGAAAACTGATGTTCTAAATGAATACACAGTTTCTGCCTTTCTGATATTAACAGGGAGCGAATTCCATAAGTGAACTGCTTTTAATATAAACGAATTATGCACAAATGAGGAACTGGTGTGAGAAGGAGTTGCTAGAGTGAGCTGATAACATGAGCGCAAGTCACGGGTAGAGGACGATGGCAGAAAAGTAAAACGCTCTTTAAGGTACAGTGGAAAACGAGGATCAAATAGGATATTGTAAAGGAGAGAGAGTATATGAGCATTCCGGCGAAAACGGACTGGCAACCATTTAAGCTTTTTCCGAAATTCTGATACGTGGTCATATTTGCGCAGACCAAATACGAACCGAATGCAAACATTTTGAAGTCTTTCAAGCTTATCGAATTGCTCTTGGGTTAAATCTGGATAACTGGCGTCAGCATAATCTAATATTGGAAGTAAAAGAGTTGAGCAAGAGCAACCTTGGTGGCAGTGGGAAGGAAATTCTTTCTTTTCTTTTCTTCAAATCTTTTTAACGAAGCTACGGATGCAAAAATTTTACGACTTGTTTCAGTAAGATGAGTTCGCCAAGACAGCTCACGATCAAAAACAATTCCAAGATTTCGAACATTCTCACTAAAATCTATTACTACACCATCCATCACCACTTTAGAAAGGGTAGTCCAGTTTATTCTTCTTAACATGCGTGAACTGCCAATAATAATAGTTTTGGTTTTGCTAGGATTCACTTTTAAACCATTCTTATTAGTCCAGTCAAGAATCCTGGCTAGATCATCGTTGATAATTTCAATAGCCTCATTAATCCTCTCAATTCTAGACTGCGTGTAAATTTGAAGATCGTCTGCATATAGGTGGTAGGAAGAAGAAAGATTAGTGGTGATAGAATTTATAAAAATTGAAAATAACAAAGGAGATAAAACGCCGCCCTGAGGGACACCGGCTGTTAAATTACAGCAGGACGAACTAACATCATCAATATAAATTCGCTGCCGGCGCCCATACAGGTAACTACGGAACCAGTCAATAGCAGTCGGAGATATGTTCAGAGAGTGCAAAGTCGCAAGAAGAATGTCAAAGTCAACGTGATTGAAAGCACTACTGAAATCAAGTAATATAAGAACAGTTAGTAGACCGTCAGCCATACCATGACGGATGTCGTCTGTAACCTTTACTAATGCAGTGGTAGTACTATGGCCGGAACGGAAACCAGATTGGAGTGGGTTAAAAAGGGAATTAGTATTAAGGAAAATAGTAAGTTGCTGATGTACTAAACGTTCCAGAACTTTGGATAAGAATGGGAGAATGGAAATAGGGCGATAATCAAGTGACGAAGGGTTGGACTTCTTGGGTAATGGAAGTATTTGGGCTAGTTTCCAGGAATCAGGGTATATACCAAAGGATATAGACGCATTAAAAATATGAGTGAGAACTGGAGCAATAACGTCTAGGATGGGAAGGATCATGTTGCGACTAATGTGATCACTACCAACTGCATTAGATGTTACGGCCTTTACGCTTCTCCGAACATCACAATCTGAAAATTGACAGAGGATAAAAGGAGAGTGAGTAGGAGTTGGTATTTTTGAAATATTACTTAAAGTAAATGACTTTAGACGCTTGTCGAAATTAACAGAAGAAGAGAACTGTTGATTTAAAAGTTCTATGTTTAAATCGTTTGGAAGCGCGGTTTTAGATGGTTTACCAACCCCTAATGATCTTAAAAATTTCCAGGTCTTAGCTGGGTTATGATTATCTAATGAATTATAGGTGTAACGGCGTTGTGCATCTCTACACACTCTATTGCAGAGATTTCGTATATTTACATATTTCAGACGATTTTCCTCAGTGCAACGCATTTTATATTTGCTTTTGGCTGAACATTTCTTTTGGATAATTGATTTGATTTCATTTGTGAGCCATGGTGCAGGAAGATGTTTAATTTTGATAGGGCGTAAGGGTGCATGCGAGTCATAGAGTTTGATCACGATCTTGTTAAACAAGTGCACCTTTTCATCTATTGAATCTACCTTGGTTATCTCAGACCAGTCAATATTACGAGCATCAGATATAAGTTTTTCCACATTCATGCCACCAAAGTTACGTTGCATAATTATTTTAGGTTTCGATTTTGGCGGACGCAGTTTACAGGAGACAAAAATCATATCATGAAATGAAAAGGCATCAGCTGGATACTGACCATGTTTAGCCACTGAAGAAGGAGAAGAAACTAAAATCAAGTCTAGAAGTGATGGAGTTGAGTTTGGAAAATGATGAGTAGCTGATAATGGGAGAATTGTGAGGTTAGTTGAACGTACCACATTTTCGAAAGCAGAAGACCTAGAATCATTTTTCAAAAGGCAAGTGTTAAAATCACCCATCACTATTATGTGCTGATAAGATAAGGAATAGTCCTCCAGAAGTTTTTCGAAAGAAGAAAAGAAATTAATTTTAAGAGAAGGGCTGTAATAAACGCCAAGAAGTACAGTTCTTTGAGATAAAGTAACTTCAATAAGGAGGTATTCGCCTGAGTTTATTAATGGTGGCTGCGAATACATAGTTATAATTTTGTACGGAATATGAGCACGAAGATATATGCCTACACCCCCACCACCAGAACTAGTACGGTCGTTGCGTATCAGTTCATAGCCTGGTAGTGTATAGGAAGAGGAGGGGAGACACGGTTTCAGCCATATCTCAGATACCAGAATAGCGTGAACACTTTTATGATCAAATGACGCCAACATATCTGTAAAGTGAGCCGGAATACTTTGTGCGTTTATATGTATGACATTGAAGTTCATCTTATGGTTCTCAAACTCACTTTAAATACACTGGTGAAGTGGGATATCCAAATTGTCAGAATTGTCTGAAGAGCAGGAAAAATATTCATCAGAATCACTACTAGATTGTTGCATAGCAAACATGATAATATGAAAAAGTTATATATATTAGTAATAATATATATTTTCTTTCTATATATGTATATATATAAATATAATATAAGTAAAAATATAAAACTAAACAAAAAAAAATCTGCTTGTTGAAATAGATAATCACTGATAAAAACTATAATATTTATAAATAAATCTAAATAGCACCATTCACCTGCCTGTGTATAACAAAAAGTATCTTATATATTATATGTAGCAATTACAGAAATAGATGGAAAACAGTATAATAAGTTATTTGACATAAAATTCAATATGAAGAAAAATATAAATGAAAATAATTACAATACATAAATCATTCAACTAAACTAATCACTATATTACAGGTCAACATTTTGATATATTTGTAAACATAATTCTTAAAATAAAATAACCTTAAAAAACTAACATGTATATTGAAAAGAAAGAAAGAAAAAAGTATTATCTACATAATATCCAATTTTAAGTCATTAAAATAGTGGCACATTATTGGCACATAAATAAGCAGTAGATAGAATTCATTTAGCAGCTGTTACTTAATAGAAAAATAAGAAAGAACTTTATAATTTATTATATAGGTAACATGTTTACAGAATAATAGTTTAATTAATGTACAAAGTTCAAGCTTGTTACTTTAATAAGTATATGTACATACCATCCCCAGCCAATCATTCCCTCTTAATATAAAGAATAACCAACCAAAAACAACATATACACGTGACATACATACACACACATTTGCAGTAATTAGTACAAGGAGAAACAGACTACTTTCTCGATGACCTGAGTTTTGTCTTTTGTTGCCCAGGAGCTGGAGCTGCGATTTTGTCCTGCAGGGGTTTTACATGTTCGAGATCGCCGAGTCGAAAAACACGGTGTTTTTTGTGATCTGCTCCTAACACGAACACAGTGCCTTCGCGAGTCCAGCAGTTAGTGATGCCATACCGTTGTCGTGCATGCATAAACAACTCGTGTCGAAATTTGGTAAGGAATTCCGACACGGTGATTCCGGTGCCTTTGAGCTGTGTTTTGGCAGTCCATATCGAGCTCCGGATCGAAAAATCCTTTAATTTAAGCAGAATAGGACGAGATTTATTGGGGGCCGGCTTACCAAGTCTATGGCAGTGGCTGATGGCTCCAGCTTCAAAAAGGCTTATCTTCATTTTGTTACACACGACATCCTTAACCAAAGCAGCAACGTCCTCTTGTTTTTCTTCGCATATGCCATGAATTAACAATATCTTACGCCTTGATCTCATCTCCAGGTGATCCATAGATTGTGACAATAGCTCAAGTTGACTTTGAAGTGATTTGAGAGCTTCTAATATAAATATCTTAAAAGAGGCAAATTCGGATGCCACAGAAGAAACATCGGGTGAAGATAACGTCGTACTCTTTTTCAGCTCATTCTCAAACAATTCCATTTTCTTATCAAAACAAGTAGACAAGTTACTAATAGCCTTTTGTAAAGCATCCATATTTGAAATACTTGAATAACTTGGTAGAATACTTGCGTGGTTTTAGTTGTTATCACTATTCCGATAATGTAAGGAAAAAGAACACAAGGACAGGTAATCGGTGCTAATCTTCAAAACATAACATGTGTTTTGTACAAAAGTAATGACTTTAACTGTATTAAATAAATTAAATTCACAGACTTAAAATTTCTGCGTGTTCACTTATTTGCACCTACCCGCAAAAAAAAACTTGTATGTATCATATCATATACAAGAGTAGGGTATATTATATGTATTATATACATATTCACATGATTTCTACTTATGATATAAGACAGATGTTCGGTATTAATATTGTTTTAAAATGCGTGTCACCAGCAGGGCTGGCGCCACTATCTTTGACAACATCGTTGGTATTCATGATAAGTGAAGCAAAAGACAAACTTGGTTATTAATAGGTAATTTATTGACAATATCTACCAAAGAGCAGATTCATTGAGGCGCGCATAGATGACGATTCGTTTCGGTGGTTAGTACTTGACTGGCTTGTATATTTTTTTTTCTTAAAAGCTAAAGCTGTTGTCTCAGACGACTCGACAGCGACTACGGACGTCAAGGCATTCCAACCCTGTGGGAGCGGGGTCGATCAGTCGTGGCAGCGTGCTCGAAGATGCGCCTCCTGTGAGGTGCGTTTCCGGCTCGACCTCTGCATGGGGACAATTGAGAACCGCCACGAATGGCAAGAGTTTTTTATCTGGGGTCTATCGACTTCACCAGTGAAGCCGATCCTATTCTAAGCTACTACCGTTTCGGAATTATATAGCTGGGGGAAAAGAAAGGGCGAAAGAAACTCCACCGCAACACACCTATTCTACGTATAATTTCGTATTGTGTGAATTGTGTGTCTATAGGGTATGGGGGGCGGAAGGCATTCCTAAACCTATTTCGTTGGGCTGGTCCATACCGGACTGGAGAGAACTGTGTCTGCGAGAACATTCGCTTTAGCGTCCTAGTGATGGGGTCGGGTCTGTCGGTGAGCACGTTTCGCGGGTGATGACGCGCGGGAGCGGCTCGGCGATGGGGCGTGTAGTTGACTGTCTCCATATCCACCACCAGCGGATTGGAGTGATGGGGAGCGAAACCGACGAAGGATCGCAATAGGGAAACCATGTACTCCTTCACGGGAAGGAGTTGGGCTTGTGTACCGCCAGAGACCTCGTATTTATACGAAATTCTGAGGTAAACAATATCAAAGATGTGCTCGTGGTTTATTCTACTAAACAATATTTATTTAAACATGTTTTTCTGCCAACAGCTGCTTTGTTTTCCTGTAGAGTTGTTTACATTTCGTGCCGACAGAGGAATCTTATCATCCCAGTAGCGCAGATTAGTACGTTTTTACTATTACGTGCCCTCTTTTATATCCCCGGGAAATTGAATAACCAGTAACACGGAACTCCGAGGGGAAGCCGACTGAGTTTTGTCGGTCTCACAGTACTAACCCTGCGGCGACCGTCTTGTGCCGTTTGCAGAGGTGTGATGATAGCCAGCGGCGACTGCAATGACATACAGACTAAAATCCCGGTCGCTACATAACGCATTAGGTGGATACATCGCAAGATGGACTTTACATCATTGTTCTACGAAACTTACGTGCCCTAAGATGTAATGTAATAACTTATCCTAATGAATACTCAAAACAATAAAGCAAATATCATTATCATACATGTATGAGTCAATGCAATGATACTAAAAATTATAACGATAAACTTAATCATCGTCACGACTTTGTTCTACGAAACTTACGTGCCCTAAGATGCAATATAATAACTTATCCTAATGAATATTCAAAACAATAAACCAAATATCATTATCATACATGTATGAGTCAATGCAATGATACCAAAAATTATAAGGATAAACTTATTCATCGTCACGACATTGTTCTACGAAACTTACGTGCCCTAAGATGCAATGTAATAACTTATCCTAATGAATATTCAAAACAATAAAGCAAATATCATTATCATACATGTATGAGTCAATGCAATGATACTAAAAATTATAAGGATAAATTTATTCATCGTCACGACATTGTTCTACGAAACTTACGTGCCCTAAGATGCAATATAATAACTTATCCTAATGAATATTAAAAACAAAAAAGCAAATATCATTACGTACATGTATGAGTCAATGCAATGATACTAAAAATTATAACGATAAACTTATTCATCGTCACGACTTTGTTCTACGAAACTTACGTGCCCTAAGATGCAATATAATAACTTATCCTAATGAATATTCAAAACAATAAAGCATATATTATTATCATACCTGTATGAGTCACTGTAATGATACTAAAAATTATGAAGATAAACTTATTCATCGTCACGACTCACCGCCAACTGTGTATTAAATGTTATCAACAACCTTTATATTTATAGCCTTGGACACATAAAATTTTAATGAGTAATTGATATTATCGTATAAAATATATTTGAATTATTACACGTAAACAAAATATGGTAGGTGAACATTATAAGTTTATAATATTTTATATAAAAATATATTAATATGTATATTTGTTACTTACAGAAGTATATTTATCCGTAATATACTTACGTACTTGTACAGAACCACTTTCAAAAATATATTTCCTCCGTGCAGGGGCGGAGTAAGAAGACTACTAACCCCTGTAGCCGGGGTCGGCCTGTCGTAAAAGACGAGAAACCCACCCTCGCTACGTGGTAGGGCTCCAAGCCCGTCTGGATACCACGCCTGGTTTACAAATATGCCATAATAAACTTGCGTTGTGTTCCGGCATTGGTGACCCAGGTTCCTCTATCCATATGGGACAGCAGCGTATTTACAGTGCCCTTAGCGTCGTAAACATCCATAGATGGTAACTGCTTACTGAGTGAGCCGTTAGCCTAACTGCTGTTCCTCACCAATAAAAAACCGATCAGTCGCTCCGAAACGTATCCCGGTTTCTTGTGTCACTATCACTTTTAAACACGATCTTATGTAGGGTCCCTCACGGTGGATTTTCCCAATATCGGTACGTGGCAGTTATGTTTATAATGTATGTGTACATTAGGAGAGCAAAATACCAAATTCATGACTGGTTTTTCTTTATTACTGTGGAACAGCAGACAGATTGACAACCCACTTAATAATTAGCAGAAACCGTTTCCTATGAATGTTTGCGACGCCAAGGGCATCGCGAACATGCTGTATCCACATAGACAAACGGGAAATTGGATCTCTTATGCGCCGGAACAATATATGGCGACAAATTTAGATACCAGGGACGGTTGCATGGATTAATTATAATTCTTTTCAAAAATTAACCCACTAGGTAAACTTTAAAATTATTGTACACCCTAATCTTTCGTGCAGGTTATGTCATTTTAATTACCAAAGACATGCATTTATTTATCATGTATCCTTTTAATGTTTAAATAAAAATTATATATCTATATTTTTTATGACTATTTTATTGCATTTCTGTTTTTAGTAAACCTGTGTTGAATGACACAAGATATAGCGTAAGCGAAAGGTTTGAACAAATTGTGACAATGCGCCTAACTTAACGTGAAGATATATAACAGTACTTCTCATCAAAAAAATCGAAACACTACTGCAAATATTGTTCAGGCGGCATTTAAATGAAAAAGAGGATTGATATCATTTAAAAAAATACGCTATTAAATAGTTGGTAGTTTAGTCTACGCAATGGTGTAACTGAATTCCAAATTTGAATTTGAATTTTCAAATTTTCATTCAATAAATTAACGTAGAGATTGTTTTCAATTTGTATTCCGTCGGAATTTCTGCACTTAATCACATTTTTTTTCTCATAAATTATGGTTTTTTTAACTGAGATCCGAGCTGAGCTTCATTCTTTCACTCATTCTTTCACGGTTTTTACTTCTTCTGCCGAAACTATATTTGCCAACTACCTTTTCATCTCCAGTTTTTGGGAGCCTATTCTGTCATTAAAATTTCCCATCACGATAACGTTCATAAGTGTCTCTTGTAGAACTGATGACAGTTAATCGTAAAAGACGTCTTTAGTCGACTCTTCATGCTGTTCGTTGAACCGTAAACTTGGATAATTGATCATTTGTTTCTATACCTTGGCAAAAGCATGTTAAGTATCGCTATTCTCTCAGATAGAGAAGATGTACTTTTGAATCCTTCTATATATCTTTCTAGGTTTTTTTTTATCATAAAGCCGGCTCCGTGTCTTCATTTTGTTTCACTTTTGTGATATAATACATATTTTTTAATTTTTGCCTAATCTTCTAGTTTCTCTTGAGCCTAGTATATCGCATTTTATATTTAGGAGTACTAGTTCTAATTACGTTAGTCTGTCTTGTGTTCTTAGTGTTAGGTAGTTTAAAGTAGCATATAAATCATGTTTGTTATTTCTTTTGGTTTGGTAGTGCTAATTTTATTTTCCTTGTTTTTAGCTAAAAGGGATTAAATTAAGGGGTGTGCATCACCAGATTAACCTAACACTCGTACCCGGGCTGAGGTACACCGGTACCATGATAAAGCCGCTTAGACTAACAACATATAACTTGGGTCACGGCCGCCGGATGGCGCCAGTTCCGGCACCCCGAATAGAGGTGAACAGAGTAAGGGCCTGGGGGAGGATTTTTTAGTGGATAGTCGGCACAGCGCCGTTACCTGCGAGTCCTACAGGAACCTGTCGCGGCCCCACGCGACATGTAATTTCTCCTCCTCCGGAACAAAAAAAACAACAATATATATATATATATATATATATATATATATATATATTGAATTAAGGCCAGATCAAGAGTACCCTAAACCAAAGGGCATGTATGAAGGGAATGATGAAAGTGGACGAAGCAAAACAAGTATGCAAGGATCGTAGCAAGTGGACAGAAGTGGTCTCTGCCTACCCCTACGGGAAAGAGGCGTGATTATATGTATATTAAGACCAAAGGTGGTCGCCATCCAGACGGGCTTGAGGTCCTACCACGTAGTTAGGATGGGTTGGTTTATTGTTATATATACCTAGTCAGGTCATAAATTCTGTCACATGTTTAATGTAAAATAATTGTAACAAGTTCATTCATTATGTAACCATTCATATACCAAAATGAACTTAACAAAACATAGATTCTTATGACATTAAAGTTTATTCAAAATGACCTCCGTGATTTTGAATACAGGCCTTCAATCTGCGCGGCCAGTCGTCTATCGCAGCACGAACGAGGTCCATGTCAATATCGGCGGCTGCCTTAATCAAGGATGTCTTGAGTGACTCCAAATTGGGATGAGGCTTTGAGCACGCCTTTTCCTCCAAGTGTTGCCATATCTTGTTATCTAACGGATTCAAATCTGGACTGGAGGAGGGCCAGTCTTCGTGCCGGATGAAGTCGATTTCACGCGCCGCCAGCCAGTCTTGTGTGCTCTTCGCTCTATGAGCTGGCGCCGAATCTTGTTGGAATACCCAGTGCCTGTTATTGAACATGGTATGAGAAACAGGTTCCACAAGGTTCGTCAGGACTGTATTTTGATACACAACAGCATTCGTTTTTACACCTTTCTCACAAAAATTTACCTCTGTTAAGCCCCAATAAGAAACTCCCAACCATACCATGAGCAAGGATGGAAAATGACCTCGTTGGACACGCGGAATACGGTTGCTCGCTTCTTCACTACTGTGTGCGTACACCTTATCATTTTGTTTGTTGTAGCTCTCTTCTACGGTAAACATTTTTTCATCCGAAAAAAGAATTTCCCGATATTTTTTTCCCGCGTACCACTTCAACAAAGCGCGGCATCTCTTCAGTCTCAGGTCCATTAGACGAGCATTCAAACGATGTCCTGTTTTTTTTCGATATGCCCGAAGCCCTAAGTCTTCATTTAACACCCTTTTCACCGTGGTTCTGCTTAACCCCATCTGAAGGGCCAACAGTTTCTGCTTACGTTTGGGATTTCTTTGAATTAGGTGCCTTCACAGCTTTTATCACTGCTGGAGTCCTAACAGACCGAGGGCGACCACTTCTTGACCTGTCATCTACACTAGAGTCTTCATTGTATCGTTTGATGGTACGATAAACGAATTTTTTTTTTTTTTTATTGATGCACAAAACAAATTACAACCAAAGAAATTAAAAGTTTAGATATTCAACATAACAATCTGGATTGCAATTCAAACCAGGTGCATACAGAAAAA
The DNA here is from genome assembly GCA_963693495.1 of Malacosoma neustria. NCBI lineage: Eukaryota > Metazoa > Arthropoda > Insecta > Lepidoptera > Lasiocampidae > Malacosoma > Malacosoma neustria. The sequence goes on from OY856378.1 coordinate 5,647,471, forward strand.
TTGTAACAACAAATGCCTAAAAACCTTGTATGTATATATTGATACACACATAACACACATGCACTGACACATACTCACACACAAAGCACGCATACACACACACACATATAAATTACTATCTAATTAAATCTAATGTATCATTAACTGGTCAAATATAAATTATTTAAGAATATGTTTTACTAATTTACAATATTTAAAAAAACTATTTTCAAATATATCAAGATCAGTGCTGTTACTTGCCAATTCATTATAATGTCGTGCCATTCTAACAATGGGATTAAAGTATGAGATGTTGTTTTTGTGAACTTCAAGTGCAAAAAGATTAGTGCAATGTGATCTACGCGCAATATATCTGGTATTAAAAGATATTTGTGAAATTAAATCACTTGAGTTTATAATATAATGTATAATTTTGTACAAATAGACTAAATCAAAGTATTTACGACGAATAGATAAAGATTCAGTTTTAAATTGGGCTACTCTTTGTTCATAATTAAGATTATTTCGACCTGGTTTCAAACGGTGAGTTAATACCCTGAGACATTTTTTCTGCACTCTTTCAATGTCATCGATATGAACTTTATAATACGGAGACCATATTGGTGTAGCATATTCCAAGAGACTCCTCACAAGTGAATAAAATAAGTGTAATACCGAATAATCTTTTGGTTATATTCAAATTTTTCAGTATGTTAAAATTTTGAATTGGCGCGTAACTGCAACGATGCAACGCAATAACTGCAACACGGTCTTCTTTAAGCGTCCACTCCATATTTAAAAATGAGTAAAATTCTAAAAGTTCTTCATTTTTATTTTCATGAACAATTCGAAATTCGAATTCAATAAACTTTTTTGTGGCCAGCATTCTAAAAGAAAAGTTTTTACTGTGTGACAATACTTATGACCTGACTAGGTATATTTAAATACCTAGTCAGGTCATAAATTCTGTCACATGTTTAATGTAAAATAATTGTAATAAGTTTATTCATTATGTAACCATTCATATACCAAAATGAACTTAACAAAACATAGATTCTTATGACATTAAAGTTTATTCAAAATGACCTCCGAGATTTTGAATACAAGCCTTCAATCTGCGCGGCCAGTTGTCTATCGCAGCACGAACGAGGTCCATGTCAATATCGGCGGCTGCCTTAATCAAGGATGTCTTGAGTGACTCCAAATTGGGATGAGGCTTTGAGTAGGCCTTTTCCTCCAAGTGTTGCCATATCTTGTAATCTAACGGATTCAAATCTGGACTGGAGGAGGGCCAGTCTTCGTGCTGGATGAAGTCGATTTCACGCGCCGCCAGCCAGTCGTGTGTGCTCTTCGCTCTATGAGCTGGCGCCGAATCTTGTTGGAATACCCAGTGCCTGTTATTGAACATGGTATGAGAAACAGGTTCCACAAGGTTCGTCAGGACTGTATTTTGATACACAACAGCATTCGTTTTTACACCTTTCTCACAAAAATGTACCTCTGTTAAGCCCCAATAAGAAACTCCCAACCATACCATGAGCGAGGATGGAAAATGACCTCGTTGGACACGCGGAATACGGTTGCACGCTTCTTCACTACTGTGTGCGTACACCTTATCATTTTGTTTGTTGTAGCTCTCTTCTACGGTAAACATTTTTTCATCCGAAAAAAGAATTTCCCGATATTTTTTTCCCGCGTACCGCTTCAACAAAGCGCGGCATCTCTTCAGTCTGAGGTCCATTAGACGAGCATTCAAACGATGTCACAAAATATTATTATTATTATTATTATGTCCTGTTTTTCTTCGATATGCCCGAAGCCCTAAGTCTTCATTTAACACCCTTTTCACCGTGGTTCTGCTTAACCCCATCTGAAGGGCCAACAGTTTCTGCTTACGTTTGGGATTTCTTTGAATTCGTGCCTTCACAGCTTTTATCACTGCTGGAGTCCTAACAGACCGAGGGCGACCACTTCTTGACCTGTCATCTACACTAGAGTCTTCATTGTATCGTTTGATGGTACGATAAACGAATCTTTTGGTAATATTCAAATTTTTCAGTATGTTAAAAATTTGAATTGGCGCGTAACCGCAACGATGCAACGCAATAACTGCAACACGGTCTTCTTTAAGCGTCCACTCCATATTTAAAAATGAGTAAAATTCTAAAAGTTATACATTTTTATTTTCATGAACAATTCGAAATTCGAATTCAATAAACTTTTTTGTGGCCAGCATTCTAAAAGAAAAGTTTTTACTGTGTGACAATACTTATGACCTGACTAGGTATATATATATATATATATATATATATATATATATATATATATATATATATATATATATATATATATATATATATATATATATATATATATATATATATATATATATATGAAAAGGCAGGAAGGCCTGTAGGTTCTCCACCCGAGCTCATCTTATTCCTTTTTTTTCTTAATATAAACGTATTTTAATCACTATTCACATAAATCAAGATGTAATTAGGTAATTAGCAATCACTACTACACACAATATCAACGCATTTAAGTCTTGAAAACAGCGTGATGGCGCAGATTCTGAGCGATTCGTCACAAGCGTGGTGCGCGGGCGCCGTCCCGTTCAAAAGTGAATTCAAGATGGCTACCCGCACTGCCATCGACAATGACGCTTCGCTAGGTTGACATTAACAGTCCTGTCAACCTGATGTTTGACGTAAACGCCGTCATATATATATATATATATATATATATATATATATATATATATATATATATATATATATATATATATATATATATATATCTAACTTCAGAATACGTTGATGGCATTGCTCCATGACGGGCTAGTCCTGTACACAAAAGGTGAGTTAATATTCATGTGCATATTTTCTGTACAAATTGAAAAACTAAGGTTTGAAATTAATGAATATGATGAAATTGTCTTTCTGAAGAATTCTTAATTTGTTATTATGTTTGATCTTAATATAACGTTGCGTACACATTGCTGACCTCCATGGCGCACTTCGGTACACTTGTGGAAGTCATTTATTCAATTTCCGTCTGGCGTCTGGGTGTTTATGTTTTATATGTATTTATGTACAAATAGTATATACTTTTTGTTCATATATATATATGAACACACACACATATATATATATATATATATATATATATATATATATATATATATATATATATATATATATATATATATATATATATGTAGTATATTAGTTTTATGAGTACTAAATTCCCGTAAAACAGGTACTACTCTAATTACTTTGGGACTAGATGGCGCTGTGTGAATTGTTCCAGTATATTATTTATTTATTTATTTTGCGTAATGCCTTAGTGCATATTTTTCAGGATATTTAATTTTTACATAAGAAAATATGATGATATACGATATATGATGATAAACTCACAAAATGTGGAGCAAACAAGTCCGGGATGAGATCGCGTGAGAACCGTTGTGTAGAGCGCCCTCTAGCTGCATTAACCGATGACCCGGGCAAGGTTGCTAGCCAGGGCTGGATGGGAAAAGTAGAGGAAATCTCGCGCTTTTTCGAGCTATATTCAAATTTGGCGCCCAGCGTTAGCAACTGTATTTATATAGAAAAATATGAAATAATTTGTTTTACTTTCTGTTAGCAGAAAATTATTGCAAACCGTATTATAGAATTCATCATCATCATCATTTCAGCCGGAAGACGCCCACTGCTGGACAAATGCCTCCCCCAAAGAACTCCACGATGATCGGTCCTGCGCTGCCCTCATCCAACCTATTCCGGCGATCTTGACCAGATCATCGGTCCATCTTGTGGGGGGCCTACCAACATTGCGTCTTCCGGTACGCGGTCGCCATTCGAGGACTTTTCTGCCCCAACGGCCATCAGTCCTTCGAGCTATGTGCCCAGCCCACTGCCACTTCAGTTTTTCAATCATCCGGGCTATGTCGGTGACTTTGGTTCTCCTGCGAATCTCCTCATTTCTGATTAGATCTCGCAGGGAAACTCCGAGCATAGCCCTCTCCATTGCCCTCTGAGCGACCATGAGCTTTCTCATAAGGCCCATAGTTAGCGACCACGTTTGCGTTCCGTATGTCATCACTGGCAACACACATTGGTTAAAAATCTTCGTCTTGAGACACTGCGGTATTTGGGATGAAAAGATTTTACGGAGCTTCGCGAACGCTGCCCATCCGAGTTGGATTCGACCTCTTTCGCGAAATTGGACCTGCCTAACTGGATTATAGAATTACTACTTGGAAATTAGAGGGGGATCTTCTCATTTGCTACTAGAGGTTGCTATTAGAGGTTCTCCTCTACATCCCGCAGGGAACGACAATTGCATGGTGGACAGAAGTAGTCATTTTTTATTACTCTAAACGTTTGAAATCGTAAAATAAAACATTTAGTGTATTTGCAGATTATAATTAATTCAATATAATAAGTGATGAAAACTTTATTAATCGTAATAAAGAGGTATATGTTTATTTATAATAATTCATCGATGATTTTCACTTCCATTTTTGAGCTGAAACAAAAAAATATTTATAATTTTACATTGTTTCCGGGGTTAAGTGTAATTTATATTACCTATGTTATTGGAAAACAACATTTACTGCCGGTTACTGCCTAGTTTTTTTGTTAGAACTACCTAAGCTTCTATGTCTAAGCTCGTGTTTGATTCATATTGATTATACTGGCTATAATTATCAGTCGAAACATATGTGACGAGTATTTTTATTGATTCAAAGCAGTAAAATGTATATTATTTTACTACTACACTTATTACTCGCCCCTGACTCTAGGTCTATCTCTATTCCGCCTGAGCAAATAAAAAGATGACAGATAAAGACAGAACGAGATTGTTTGCTTTTAAATGACAAATACTAAATAAATCGGTATGAAAACTATCAAATAACTGACCACGCACTGAAGCAAGAGTTTATGTTACATCTGGGATTAAACGCAAAGATGATATGCTCTAGCCAGTATATAACTTTTATTGAAATCGATCAAGTTGGTTTGGGTTACTGAATTATATAGGCCGCGGTGCTATACAGCCAGGTCATGGGTAATATGACCCCTCTAACACCATGTACGCTTCCCACACAGTATAAGCGACCAACCATGTACTTTGAGAAGCGAAAAGTTTCTGCTTCTCGATATTCTTGTGTGCGACGTGCCTGTCTCATGTCCCGCAGTCCAAGTCGAGGTGTGTCTCCTTGCAGAGTAGGGGTACACGGGCAAATTACACGCATTCCTCAAACGACGGGGTAAGCAAATGATATATTTTATGCGCAACAAAGAGGATATACTGAATTACTTTTTATAATATTGTTGCAAATGTGATACTTACGACACTTATCGTAAGGGACGCAGTCACCATTATGCCTCCAATAGCCTTCAATGCATCTGCAACTCGGCGAACAGCTGACGACTAGGAGCATAAAACCGAAGTATGGACATGTGCCATCAGGTGTCGCTTGAGTGCAATCGTCGGTAGGACAGGACTCAGGGCAGCTCACGTACATTTCGTTTGGGCGGGTGCATGGAAATGGGCCTGGAACATTATTACAGATTGGAATTAACATAGCTGAAACTAAAAAAACTAATAAAATTATAGATCAAATCATGCTTAATGATCATCAACAGGGGTCTTCATGACAATGACGTCATTATTAGTATTTTATTATATTCGTTTATTTTAAATTTTTACAAGGTTTTTAAAAACACATGTTAGGCTTGTTGAAAAGTATCGATACATATACTGATATTTTTAATTAAATACATCGATATTTTTATCAAATATATTTTGTTCCGATATATCGATACAAAATATTCAATATTGAAATTTGTTTCAAAAACGATATATTTATTTATTTAATTAAGGTCGCTAGAATCCAAAAACGAAAAAGATAGGAACGAAGGGAAAAAATAACTGTATTGTCTATGGCTATTGATTAAAATGTTTTGTTTGCGTTGCGTGTATCAATATATCAATTTTTTTTAACTTTCGACACCCCTATCACCCCATTTACCATTGCAAAGAGGATAAATAACCCTCGCTGTCGTCAGTTGTTTCACATCATCTGTTAACGTTGACATTGACGTTTCTTTCCTCGTTTAGAAGTTTCCAACTTTCGTTTTTAATGATATTAGGTCATAATTTGCTACAGCTGGATTTGGATATTCCGTACCTAAAGGAAACACATAATACACCCGTCACGCTTGTCTCAATCTTGATATTCAGGTTTCCTCACGATGCTTTCTTTCACCGTCATATCATATTGTTCCAAATTTATCCACATTTCAGGTCAATAAACTAATGTTGTAATCTAACTTTGTCTATTATTTGAAGCATCATAATAAAAATAATTCTAAAGTTAAAAAACTTACCACAGCTAGTTGTAGGTATACATGTTCCATTTTCATGCCTTCGGTAATTGAAAGCACAATCGCAGGTAGGTTGGCCACAGATTTGCTTATTTTGACAGATTCGATCTGAATATTCGTTCTTTGGGCAGTCCTGTCCACAGCTCGACGTGCAATTTACTTCGTACTCGTTTGGACCGCATGACAATGCCACTGTAATTTTTTTACTATGTAATGCTACCGTTAAGTGTTATAAGCTACAGCTACGTGGTAGGACCCCAACACCGCCTAGATGGCAATAACCCTTGGTCTCAAGTATGCCGCCATAATAACTTTGTGTTGTATTCTGGCACTGGTGACCCAAGTTCCTGTACCCATATGGAAACGCAGCATGTTTGCGATGTCCCTAGTGTCGCAAACATCTATAGGCGACGGTAACTGCTTAGTGTTAAGTGGGCCGTCAGCCTGTCTGCTGTTCTTCAGCAATACAAAAAAACAACAAGTGGAGAAAGAATACTGTCCTCTGCGGCCGGGGTCGGCCTGTCGTAAAAGCCGAGAAAACAACCCACCCTAGCTACGTGGTAGGGCTACAAGCCCGTCTGGATGGCGAGCACCTTTGGCCGTCAGTATACCGTAGTATAAGTATGCCGCCATAATAACCTTGTATTGTGTTCCGGCATTAGTGACCCAAGTTCCTGTACCCTTATGGGACAGCAGCGTATTTGCGATGCCACTGGCATTGCAAACACCCATAGGCGACGGTACCTATCTACTAATTTCTAAGTGGCGTGGATTCGAGCGTAGCCACTCGGATAAAGATATTATAGATTGCGAAGTTATGATGCTTAGAATAAAATCGAAATTTAATACTAAAATGACAACGCAGATATTATAATTAATAATAATAGTTTTTCAGAATGCTCAAAAAGGCTTTGAATGATAATGATATTATATTTTTATTAACCTTAACAAAAATATAACTAAAAATATGCTTCTGACTATAATTGAGTCCATGAGCTATATTAGAAAAAATGTTTTATACTCGTACTTACAGGATGAAACACAGAGAGAGATCACAATTAAAACTAACACGTAGTATGTCATTCTTTTATAGTTTCTAGAGTTTAAATAAAACATTTATCATTGAAGACATAATACATAGCAATCACGTTTGGTTTTCCCATTTTTTAAATCTTTTTAGAGGATATTGATTGCTTTTGCAATTAGCACCGTCTTAGTAAAACGCGACATCCATTAGTAATATGTATAACTATTTTATTTGTTACCTTATTATGTCTGCAGTAGCTTAGAATAATTTGAACTAGATGGCGTTAAGATTAAAAAAGCAATATTACATTCACTTACAATAATCGGCTTTCCAGTGTATCCATTGCACTATAATGTGTTTATTATCTTTGATGTAAGTATTTAAGAGTGGTTCATAAAAAGTAATTAGTCAATACGACGCTAGATCTAAGCAACATGTATGATATTACAAATTTACCATTTAAACTAATTAATTTCTATGTCTACTCACTCAAAGTGCGTAGGTATGTAAACTTTTTTGTTATTGAAGACATACTGGCTGGTTGTAAAAAAAAATCGATTATGTTTTGCTTTTTTCATAAAATTAAATGAAAGGGAATTTGTTTGAATTTAAGTGCGTTTTTATTGCTACGTTTAGTGTGATTTTATAATTTTACCATCCATTTAAATAAAGTTAGCGACAAAATTGAATAGTTAGATATTCTTTACGTCATGGAGCGACGTCATTTGACGGCAAATGAAATGCAAAGAGCTGTAGGGATGTTGCAAGCGGGAAGTAATCGATCTCAGGTATCTCGGCATTTTGGCATTCATAGAAGTGTTATTTGTCATATTTGGCAGCGCTACAATAATACAAGGGAACCCGCTGAACAGCATCCAGGCCGTAAAATGAGTACAACCACTCGGCAAGACCGGTACATACAACTGACTGCAAGTTTGAGGCTACAAAATTCAAGTGGCGTTGATGTAAGTCCCCAAACTGTGCGAAATCGACTGCATGAGTACGGCCTACGAGCTCGACGCCCAATTAGGTGCCCACCGATACGTCACGGGAATCGCGCTCGTCGAAATGAATGGTGTAGAGAACGCAGAACATGGACCCAGGAACAACGGGATAAAATTATGTTATTAAAAGAACTTATTTTTACAGCTGTTATTTTTACATTATATGACCCTAAAAATATTATTTTAAAAATAAAATACAACGTTATAATGTGAAAAATCATCCTAAAATTTAAATTAGTACATGTTGCTTAGACTTTTTTGATGTGTGTAATTGGATATACTCGAGAACAGCATAGGGTCAAGGATTTATATCTCTACTGTCCAAGCACTGGAGACAGGGGGGATAGTGTCATTTAAATGGGTAGGCTCGTTGTTTTATAAGCCCTCAAGTCTCTCAGTCGTCGAATCCGCAAAAAGGGGGTTTCCGTGAAATAAGAATAACAAAGAGCTGAGCGAAAATAGAACAGAACAATGAAAACAACATTGAATATAGTGTTAAAATTACTTATATTACACTAAATCACGTCATATGATCATTATTTGCACAAAAATAGCGTGTGTTATAAATACATGCTACCAAGAAATTAGATGTTGTCAATTCATCTACAAGAAAACTCATTACCGTTTTCACAAAAAACTGAGCACTATCACACTAATCGCAAAGCGTAGTTACTACATCTTAAAAATATGTATAACAAAATGTTTGGCGCTTGAAGTAATTAATTCGCTAAATAAAAATAAACATATAAATATGACGGAAGTCATATTATTTAACGGCTGCACCGGATGTGGCGGCGGCCGTATTGTAATGGAAGTCATATTATTTAAACGCTGCACCGGACGTGGCAGCGGCCATTGACGGAAGTCATATTATTTAAAAACTACACCGGATGTAACGACAGCCATATTATTTGACGAGACGGCGTCTAGGGGGCGCTAGTGGAACGTGCACCGAGTTCGCCCCCACCTCCGCCTATATAAGGAGCCGCGCTGTTGAGCCGGCACGCATTTCAAACGAATGCGTCTTGGTGCACGGACCACTGTCTCTCGACAGTCAGTACTGCCCGGTTATTGGATGTGGAACGTTGTCTCAGGCAATCAGTACTGTCCTAATTGCGGTGGGTGCGTGGAACCCTGTCTCTGACAGGCAGTACTGCCCAGTTACTGGACGTGGAACGTTGTCTGACAATTAGTACTGTCCTTATTGCGGTAGGTGCGTGGAACCCTGTCTCTGACAGTCAGTACAGCTCTAGGTGACCGCCCTCACTGTCACATGACTAGTTATTTAATTAAATGTATTTCATTTCTGTATTTCTATATTTCCGGATCTAACAGATTGTTCCATATCAGAGTTGCCCCTCTGATGTATGGGCCTAACCCGACAAATATATTATATAAATTTTAGGTACAATAACAGTAAAGCGAAGTCTACTCCTAAACTCCTATGAAGTACCTATCCCTGTTTTACACGGTTACACATCGTTAATATTTTTGGGTCTCGTTAATTTCGCAACACTGACGCCAATAACGGGGGGCTCCCCGTATTGTGAATTACAATATACATTTAGGGAAATACGTAGTGTGTAAGTAAGTGATTTCGTTTTATACTGTTTTACATAGCAAATTTGAATATTTCGTTTTACACGGCTAAATTTAATGCACCATTTTGTACCGACGATACCTACTCTATTTTCTTTAAGCAGGATTAACTGTCATATAAATGACCCCTAGATGGGGCAGAGGGCGTCCACAGTACTCTGCCACGTTTAATCCTGGGCTAGGTGTTTTGCCCCAGAGCACGCAAATCTAATTTGCTTCAATTCCGCTGCCACCGAGCGCCTCCAGGTACGCTTAAGTTCGCCACGTAGTTTATCTATGTATACATCTGTAATAATTTCCTATGCGGTTCTAATTAACTGTCTTTATTTTTTTATTAGTCTTCTTCCTCCTGCCCTTATCCCACATTATATGGAAGCGGCACAACAAGTATTTATCTTGTTTCACATTGAAAGTAGGACACGAAATTTCGTTGTCAATCATTTAATATATATCCTAAAGCGACACTTGGTTTCTGCTTGAGTAAACAACATCCAAGTGTTGGTTGGTTGTGCAGGGTGGTACTTTTGCCGGGTCGCCGACTTTTATGAGGTCCGTACACAATTCACATTCGACAACTACGTCACGAGGGCTTCTAAATAGGAAATTCGCAGAGCCGAGCGTCTTCGTTTGCTCTCGGTCCTGTATTCCGTTGCGCTTGAATGCAGACATAGGCAGCTTGCGCACAATGCGTCTATCTTCATATATTTCGGTGGTGGCTCACAGCAATCTTCCTCTTGGCAAATTAGAGGCCTTGAAACTCGCGGCTTCTTTTCACAACAATATATGAAACTCGCGGCTTCTTTTCACAACAATATATAACCTTGGGCGAAGAACATCGTGGCAAGCAGGGATAGCACATAGGTGGATCTTCACAGCACGTTGTTGGATAAGAAGCCAACGTGATGTGAAGATTGCTTTTTTATTAGTAAACAAATGAATTTTTTATAAAAAAAAATTATATAAAAGCTATAAACATATAAATGGAAATACAACAGAAGAGCGCACGGCGCACGTAATCGCTTTCGAAAGCAGAAATGCAAAATTTAATAACAAAAACTGAATTGAACTTTTACATTGAAATGCCCGACATGCATATTGGAGGAGGCCGCGTGAAATCCCTGCATTCATAGTTCGGAGCTGTATTGTCGATTTTCAATAACGTCATATCCGATTAGACATATCCTACATGTACTATATATATAAATATATACATATATAAAAGGAAAATAAGGTTCCTGTGACGCACCATCACTTCAAAACTACTGAACACACCAGGATGGGACTGCGACTATTGACGTGGAATTTTTCGTATATGGTTCCAGGCTAATTATTTTTTAAATTTCATTGACCATTCCTTTTTTTTCGATTTACTTTTTCAATTATTCGCCCAGCGAAGCGTGCGAGAATAGATAGTATATGTGTAGTATAATTTGAATACTAAATTAAACTACTTTCATGATATTCATGGTGCGGATTCTGCACGTCAGAACGCGAAGGCAATGTATTTCATTGTCACGTCTGGGTGACTATCTATAACGTGTAATTAATTACAAACTAAAACAGTATATAAGTAGTATATCAGTTATCTAGAAACCATAACACAAGTCCTCTGCCGCTAACTTTGGAGCTAGATTGTAGTGTTCTATTTGTCATATCATATTAATCTTCATTCAATTATTGGTAATATCATAATTAAAGAAAGAAGCGTTACGATCGGGCGTAGCTGGTGAGATCCTACAGCCCGCAGGTACCTTTTTTATTATTGCTGTAGGACAGCAGACATGCTGACGGCCCACTTAGAATTTAGCAGTTACCGTCGCCTATGGGTGTTTGCAACGCCAGTGGCATCGCAAACACGCTGCTGTCCCATAAGGGTACAGGAACTTAGGTCTCTAATGCCAGAATACATCACAAAGTTACTATAGCGGCATACTTAAGACCAAAGGTGGTCACCATCTAGACGGGATTAGGGCCCTACCACGTAGCTAAGGTGGGTTATTTTGTCGCCTTTTACTACAGACCGACCCCGGCTGCAGAGATCAATATTCTTTCTCCGCCCCTGCATGGATAAAAACCTATATATATGATAAGTACCTGATCTTCTGTCATTTGAGCCTAACCTTAAAAAGAAAAACACGCGAAAACTCTCGACCGGTATATATTTATTGGGGTGCTAAATGCACTAGCAGCAAGGGAAGGGTCTTTGCTATTGGTATTCAGCCCTCACTTCTACAGCAGACACCGTTCAGGTTTAATACTGGGAGATAGAAAGCTGCCTCTAGATGAACAAATTGAATCAAAAAGAAAACAGATTACAATCTTAAAAATAAGTTATAGGTAATAAAACATATAGATCTAGAGTGTAAGCCAATACAGTATACACAACATAATTGAAATTTTTTACAATAATAAGTAAATATGAAAAGGAAGTTATTTGAAAAAAGAAAAACTAATTACAAAATTGTGTAAATAGGTTGTAAAAGAAAAAGAGAAAGGCTAATTAATCACATATATAAGTGAGTACAAGTTTTCTAAAAAATAAGAGTGCTAGCTGATAAATATATCCAATTGAGGGTGCGCCGCAGATACTGTTATAAGTTCGACAACAACGTATAACTGGATTAGGACGTATTTATTGTTCTTATAAATTTGCAGCATCTTACTAACTTTATTGTTGACGCATATATATAGGTGTTGTAATAGGTAGGGGGCATCTACAAGAGCGCAATATGTTATGTAACATGAGGAGGTCAATTTGATTTCTTCGTGTTGTTAAAGAAGTCATATTAAAATAAGACATTTATCCTGATAACTTGACAGCGGCCTGCCGCAACTAATTCTAAAGGATAGAATATGATGGTATTTCTTTTGAACCGCTTCAATACTATTGGAATTTACACTATAGCAAGGCGACCATACGACAGATGCGTATTCCAAAATAGATCTCACCAGTGGATTATACAGTGCGTGCAGGCTTTGGATTTTCTTAAATTCTTTAGTAGACCGAAACGTAAATTCAAGCATCATATAGGCTCGTTTGACAATATTAGTATAGTGATCTCTGAAGATAAGTTTGTCATCAAGAAATACTCCCAAGTCCTTAACTATAGTTTTACGAGTTATAAGTTGATTGTTTATAAAAGAATAGTACGTTTTGATATTATTTTTATAACAAATTGATACAATGAAATATTTGTCAATGTTAAGGAGCATTTTATTTTCTTTACACCAAATAGATATTCTTTGAACATCTCTTTAAAGTACTAAACAGTCCGGAATATATTTTATGCCGTTATATATATTTTCATATCGTCTGCGTAAAAAAGACACGAGCAAGTTAATTGTATTATGAGATCGTTAATAATAACTATGAAAAATAATGGTCCTAAATTTGAACCCTGAGGGACATCTGATTTAATTATAACGCCTGAGACTTGCAATTATTGATGAATACTAATTGACTGCGATTTTTGAGGTACGATTCTACTCAACGTAACGAACTGCCGTGAATCCCGTATTTGGATAACTTTTTACAGAGTAAATAATGGTTGAAATTGTCGAACGCTTTCTGAAAATCAGTGTAGATTGAGTGAACTTGACCACCCTCACCAAATGTAGTACAAAGGTAATAATTTTTATATTTGAGTAAAATTGTTATAGTAGACCTATTAAAGAAACCATACTGTTTGTCCGAAATTATGGTGGTTTCACATGGAAGTACAGTCAATCGTATATCACAGTCTCAAATAGTTTTGCAGCACATGAGAGAATCCTATTTGGTCTATAGTTCTCACAGTTTGATTTATCACCAGACTTGTGGATAGTTATGACAAAAGCTTTTTTCCATTGTAACGGTAAAACACCACTTTTCAAAGATTTATTAAAAACAACTGTTAAGGGCATGATTAGTTCATCAGCACAATTTCTAAGAAACCTTGCGGGAACACCACTAAGGCCGGCTCCTTTATTGGGATCTAGCAGCTTTAGTTTATTGAGTACTAGTTTTTATTCTACTGAATAATATGAAATATTATGCAAAGTTTCTAGTAACGACATCTCGAGCTAGCATGAATTATATATCACATATAGATATTTCAAAAACTGAACTAAAGTAATTTGTAAATAATTCACATATAGCTTGCGTATCAGTTGCATGACATGTACCAATTTTCACTTCACTTGTAAGGAATGCTTTCTCAAATTCAAGTTTTTCTATTCTTTTATTAGCAACAACTATTTCGTTTTTTTTGTCACTTTGTTACAAAGCTAAAAAATCTGTTTCTGTTATAAATTCTTCCTTGAGTTTAGTAATAGCATCATTCAAATCAATCATAATTGATTTTCTTACGATATTCAGTTTAACATCTAGCAAGTCACTGAGCTGTTGTAGATCAATCGATCCACTTGTTATATTAGGTAACTGAGATTGAGAAGAGGATTCTATTGTTTTATTAGCACGGACTAGGCGATCTGAAACTTTCTTGGGCCTCTTTCCGGTTGAGTGCGGTAACTATTAAATTTTAAGTGGGCCGTCAGCCTAACATTGCATGCGGATCAGTTATAACCATATTGCTTATTAATCTAATCAGCAGAAATGGAAAAATTCCTTAATCTAACATCGTGTATCACAATAGTTAAATATTGAAAGTACTTGTGGAAAGGTGTTTCATCAGTATATGAAATACGCCCAATTTCAACCATGTTGAAGCAGTATTAGTGATTTAATTGTTTAAATTATTCCCACAACAATTCAAAAGGGTTATACAGAATTATGCTAAAATATATTCGCTAAGTTGATATTGTAATCAAAAGTGATTCATCAGTAGACAGAGCTTGTTACACTTTGATTCGTAGTGTTAATACTTTATCCACTGTAAATTAATTGTTCAGACTATGAACTGGAGTTAAAAACACTAAAAACTGCACAGGTATGTTGTAATAAGTAAGTTTTTAGATTGGATCTTGGAAAAGGACATAGGCTACTTTTTTTTAAATTCATATGGCAGAACAACGTTTGCCGGGTCTATTAGTTATTTATAATTAAATACTTCCGAACGTAATAGTGATCTTACCCACGTATTTGACAGATATAAATAATATATAAGTGTAGTGTAATATTAATGCATGTTAATTATTTTCAATGCATTGGTCAAGCAAATAAAAAAACTAAATTTAAATTAAATATGTATATGTCTATATGCACTTGTGACTAAATAGTTAAATACCTTAGAATTTATGAGTAACAGATGTAAAAGCATGCTGTGTTCGCATCAAGTAGGTCATTCAGCTACCATGTTTTTATTATATCTTATTATTGTTGTTTGCCTATTTATCGCTGATATGACCAGTTTGCGAACCTTATTGAAAAAATTATATTTTACAAAAAGGTTTTACCAAATGCTTTTCGACATTATGACAAAAATAAATAATACTCGTCAAATTTACTCATTACATTACAACAGGTTCAAGAAATAACGTAAGAGACATAATACTTGTGGACTGAAAAAGAAGTAATCGGGATTATACGCATAGGTGATGATAACAAAGATTATAATCATTTCATGAAACCGCATAGGCCAACCTTTTAGAAAAACAGTCTTTAACTCCCTTGTGATCAATTTTACTCCAAAAGCTTATGTAATATGCATGGACCCTAGAGATGAGTAATATTTTGAACGAAATGTCAATACGTGTCAAAAGTTGCTCCCGTGTTGGCGATAAAACATGTTATGAATGGTTTTTCCCAAACTTCGGTCATTTTTCAATAGTAAATTTGGTTAACACCTTTACGGACCATTGAATATTTTTTCTTAAAAACCTGGGCTTATTACGCTGATTTTCAGTTGCAGAAAAAATGTCTAGCTTAACATTAATAGTCAGCCGTTACCGTCGCCTTTGTATGTTTGCAACGATAGGAGACCTGGGTCACTAATGGTGGAAAACATAACAATGTTATTATGGCGGCATATTTAGAGACGGGTGTTTGCCATCCACTTCGCCCTTGGGCTTGGAACCTACCACCTAGCTAGGGTTGTTTTGTCGCTTCTTACTACGGGTCGCCCCTGGCCGCTGGGGTTGTCTTACTCCAACCCTGATCGGTGAGTATTAATAAGTCACTAAGTCAGAAGTGGAGATTTTCGATGCAAACTGGATTTATTAGTAAAATGATAAAAGGTTTTATAAAATACTCTCACAACATTCTTTTTGCAATATTTCATCATGTAACAAATGTAATGATGTATTACAATAAATATTTATTATATTATTAATTAATAGTAATAGAAAACATGCTGCTTAAATACTTATGAGAGTGTATTGAAAGAAGAGTGAATGCAGGAAACATGGTGAATGGAGCTTTGCACTCTTTTATGAACAGTCGGAAGGTGTCTAATACGGCTCGTCTGGCTGTGCATGAGGGGGTGTTGTTTCAGACACTCATGTTGGGTTGGGAAAGTTGGGTATGGCAGAAGAAACATGAAAACAGAATAAATGCAGTTGAGATGAGAGCGTTAAGAAGTATGATAGGAGTTAAACTGAGTGACAAGATAAGAAATAGTAAGCTAAGGAAACGTTGTGGTCTGAAAGAAGATGTAGTGACAAAAATTGAGAAAGGTATGCTGAGATGGTTTGGCCATGTTGAAAGAATGAATGAAGAACGATTGACGAAAAAAGTGTATAAGGCGAGTGTGAATGGAAGTATTGGAAGGGGTAGACCTAGACGGACGTTTCGAGACCAGATCAGGGACGTCTTGAAAAAAGGCCAGGTCAAGAGTACCCTAAACCGAAGGGCATGTATGAAGGGAATAATTGTGACAATGTGTAGGAATGATTGGGGAAAGTGGACAAAGCGAAACAAGTATGTAAGGATTGTAGCAAGTGGAAAGAAGTGGTCTCTGCCTACTCCTACGGGAATCAGGCGTGATTATATGTATGTATGTATGTTAAATACTTATGTTTTGTAAACAAATACATATGTAAACAACCATACTCGGGACAGCAATCGATACCGTAATCCTTACAAGTGTTCCTGAGGTATAAAAGCCGTTCTGCCACGGAAGTCGTCAATTGAATTATATTTAAATTAATTGCATTATAAACTTCTGTGAACTTGCGTCCTGCTTGTTCTGAACTTTTGTTGAGAATAATGCTTAAAAAAAGTACATCCGGTAAAATCTTATCGGAATTACTTACACAGATGCCTGCCATCCGTTTTCCGACCCACCAAAAGAATAGCCAACCATATCTTAACTTTGCTACTAGTGAACCCTATTTGGTCATAACACATATATTAGAAGAAATAAATCCAGCACTTGGTTTTAATTTTTCAAAAAAAATTCAACATAAATCGTCTTAATTCGCTAACTATAATATTTTATTTTCAAACATCTGTCGCCAAGTTACGTAATGGATACTGAAATTAATCGATTCTTGGCGAAAATTCCCAGGAGCCTTGAATAAGCAATTTTAATAATAAATCAATTCGTATGCGACAACTCTGTGTCTTTGACAAACATTTGCAGGGAGAGGCCTTTTTCCAAAGCCTTCCGGCTTACTATCGTATTTAATTAACAGTGTATTTTATGTATGAGTATATATATAAACTGACGGACTCATAAACTGCATCAAAGTTCAGGATTACTTTGAAATGATTTTTTTTAATAAGTATGCAAATTATATAAATATGGAGAGACTGGCTCTTAATCTCAAAAAACGGAAAATTTGAAAATAGAACTGCAGTAAAACAAATGAATATAGTCGGGAAAAGAAAATTTAGTCGTAGTATCAGATTTGCGTGTTATTTATAGCAAAGTTTTAAATTGATTCTCATTGATTTTTTATTATTTTGTCAATTGAATTATTGTTACCAGCAGAATTGTTGGGTTAGTTTTTTAACTCATCGAGAGTTTTTGAACCATAATATGGATACTTCGTACGAACAAGCGGCTCAAATTGTATGTAGCATTGGTGCGGGCTTGGATCAACGAACGATTGGTAGAAATTTAACTTTAAACCAGTCTACGGTTTCTAGAATATACAGAAGGTTTGTGGAGACAAGTTCTTACAGAAGGAGACGTGGTACAGGCAGGACTCTAGCAACCACTGGTCGTGATGACCGATTTATTGTTACAACTTCCCTGCGAAATCGTTTCCTCACGTCAGTTAACATCAAAACAGAGCTTAATGAAGTGCGTGGAGTAAACGTGAGTGCACGAACAATAAAAAGAAGGTTAAAGGAAGCGGATATCACCCCTTTTAGACTAGCAAATGGTTCAAAGTTGTCTGTAGCTCACAGACAAGCTCGCTTAAGATTTGCGCGTGATCACCTGAATTGGACAGAAGAGCAATGGGCCTCCGTATTGTTCACGGACGAGTGTAGGACATGTTTATATGGTGCAGATGGTCGCAGAAGAGTCTATTGTCGACATGGGGAGCGATATGCTCAAAGTTGCATTGAGGAGCGTGTTCCTTTTGGAGGCGGTTCGTGTATGGTCTGGGGTGGCATATCGATGAACGGGCGAACAGAACTTGTGTTCATAGACATGGTCCGTCAAAACGGTAATAGAGGAGGTTTGACTGCACATCGCTACATAACAGAGATCTTAGAAGATCACGTGGTGCCTTTCAGAAGAATGGGACAATATTCCGAGATCTTTTAATAACCCTAATAAAATCTATGCGGAACCAATTAGAATCCGTGATAAGGGCACATGGAGGTAATACACCTTATTAAAACATAAATAAACCCTTGCATAAAGTTTGTGTCTATTGTTAAAACCAATTTTTTAATTAAACCAATTTTCCTTAAATTTCTGTTTTTTCTTCAAAAAAGTCTTATGGTCCTTTCCAGTACACAAACTTAAACTTAAGGATATGACCCTACGCTGTTTTAAAGTTCACAAACCAATCTAGAGGTTTCAATTTAAATCTGTATAGAAAGTTTGCATACTTATTAAAAAAATCATTTCAAAGTAATCCTGAACTTTGATGCAGTTTATGAGTCCGTCAGTGTACTAAAACAATTTATTCTGTAGCAGTTTGGATTTCAGAAATGTCTCCTCTTTTACCCAGACTGTGTTGCTCTTTTCTATTCAAGCAATACAGTCTCGATCTTAATTATTTAATTAATTAGTAATCCTTTTTAGGACAAGGACTTAAACGACTTGCTACGTTCCATTTATTATTTAATAATTCATATTTCTGGCCAGGATACTATATTGCAACCTAACCACCTATAAGAAGCGGGCGTCTTAAAAGGCGAAAATGAATTATTCCTTTAGCAGGCAAGAAAAGAGAGTTGGGTTTTCAGTTTAAAGGTTATTTTTCTTTTGAAGACATACACAGTGATAACATGTATTGTAGGGTTTATTTTTGTTAACATATAATTGACGTAGTGAGTGTCCTCATACTAGAATAAATTATAAATAAATATTTTAAATATTTTGTGACAATTGATGTTAAGACGACAGTTGATTCTATAAAATCAAAACCTAAGTACATTTATTCCAGGAATTTAGCTTTCTCGGTCTAGAAAATAAAAAGGCCCTGAGGAGCATTAACATAAGAAAATACACTGAAGGTAGCAAAACTCATGTGCTACGGCATGATCGGTGTTCCCTTCTGCTGACCATCATGATGGGGAATGTGCCCAGGAAACGAAAACCAGGTAGACGTAAGATGTCTGGCTCCGTAATATCAGGGAGTGGACAGGAATTAAAACCGTTGAGCAACTGTTCAGATTGGCGCTAGACAAGAGGAGATTCAAGGAGCTGACTGCCAACCTTCAGTGATGGAGAGGAACTTGAAGAGAGAGAGAAAAACTCAGAAAGCTTTGGCTGTTCTCAATGTAACTCATGCCCAGAAATAAAAGCTTCAAATGTATTTCGGGAGAAATACTTTAAAAACGCAGAAAATTATGATTTAATTTAAAAATGAGTACGAATATTAAATACAAAAAGAAGCCTATTTAGTCAACATTTTAATTGCTTTGGCGATTAAGTTATAATTGCTGTTATATCAGCCCTTGACCTTTATATAAGTTGTCTCTTCCCTGACCCCTGGAATCCTGCGATTAATTGACTTTACTGAAAAGATGTGTAAAATTTGAATGTCAAAGATAAGAATATTATAATTACACACCTAAACTATCTTAATTATTTAAATTATATTTTTAATTATTAATATGCTATAAAATGGATTTTATCTTACAAAAGTGTTAAGTTTTCTATTAATCCCTTCTAAGACACAATTAATTCTAATTATAATGTATTATTCTCTTTATATTATTACTATTATTCATATTATTATTCTCAGCATGCAAAAAAACCTGTAGAGTAAATTTTGGGATTCTATCATACCTACTAATCATTCATCTTAAAAGATTTACATCCCATTTGCGATCGTAACTTAGTCTGCGACTTAAGCTGTTGACAGAACCATATTTTTCATAACTACGTTAATCAGCTTTTTAGAGAATTAGAACTTGTTTCCTGAGCAATGGGCCAGTAGGAAAAGAATCAAACGTATGTAAGTAAACCCATAAGAAAGGGAAACCGAATGACGTCCTTCTTCTACCGCTGTGTATAAATTAGCAAAACTAATATGTTAAAATTGCTGTAAAATACATATATTTTGTATAGAAATAAAAACATCAATTTAATGATCAGAAAACGTGATGTATAAAAGTGTGAAATGCTACGCACAATAATATATACTAAATTAATTCAATTAAAGGATAACAAAGGCGGTCGTTGCCGAATTATTTCCGTAAATCTTCATGCGGAAGTTATTTCATTTACATATTTTAATGAAAATGTGGAAAATTGTACTGTTCATTATTTGGTAACGGTGCAAAGTAATTATAATAATGGTTGTTTCTTATAACATTTTTTTTATTGCTGAAGAATAACAGACAGGCTGGGGACCCACTTAATAGTAGCGGTGGTCGTTGAGCAACGTACATGGTTATTGAAACTATCTATAGGCACAATAGCGGTTAGCTGGTTTCGTCGTACTGCAATAACCTGCTAACATCTACTACTTCAATCACGCCTTCCCGATCACGAACACAAATCACACAACGTTCGGCAATATTCGTTTAACTTCGTACTAAACAAAACCCGCTATTGCTCGCTACTGAAATAACGCGTTTTAAAAGCCGCTATTGACATTTGATAGATAGTTTTGTTTCGCTAACCGAAAATGCCGCTACAACCCACCGCTACTTAATAGTAAGCAGTTAACGTTGGCTATAGATGTTTGCTATGGAAGGGGGCACACAGGCTGCTGTCTCACAGAGGTACAGGAAATTAACTAATACCGGAACACAATACTAGGTTATTATGATGGAATACATAGATAGATTATTCTTTATGTCCACCAAAAATTATATACATGCAAAGTAACTTAATATTAAACTTATAACTTGGGCACAATAGGCGGCCTTATCGCTAAGAAGCGATTTCTTCCAGACAACCTTAAAGTCGGAATACAATCAAAAAATCCTTTTGCTATATAGGTGGCGCGCTAAAAGTAATATGTAATATAATAATATATTACAAATAAGATATAATAATAAACAAACAATATAACATAAAAGCAAATAGCGTAAGTAGAATAAAATGTAACACAAATGAATTAGTTTTAATCAGTCTTTAAAGGCTTCATGCAGATAATAATTTCGAACTAGTTTTTTAAAAATTGGTAGTGATTTCGCTTGTGTGATTGCAATAGGCAAGGAGTTCCATAGTCGGATAGCCTGTACAGTGAAGGAATAGATTGTAAAATGATGAAGAGTGTACAGGTAGGTACTGTTAGTTTAAGATTATTAGAGGAGCGCAAATTAAGGTCATTTAGATGATGAAGAAACTGAAAACGTTCCTTCAGATAGAAAGGTGTATTGGGAAGGAATAAAATACTATAAAGCAGAGATAGAATGTGAGTATTCCGCCGAAGATGGATTGGTAACCACTTGAGTTTGCAGCGAAATTCAGATACATGATCATATTTACGAAGCCCAAATATGAATCTTATGCAAAAATTTTGAATTCTCTCAAGTTTGTTAAGTAATTCTTGGGTTAAGTCGAGATAGCAGACATCAGCATAATCAAGTAGCGGGAGTAATAAAGATTCCTCCAGCTTAACTTTGGTAGCAATAGGCAGAAAGTTCTTTAGCCTACCGAGTGCTCTAGAAGATAGACGACTTAATTCATTGATATGGGGTCGCCAGCAAAGCTCCTTATCTAACAAAACACCAAGATTTCTTATTTCGTCGCTGATCGGAATGATTGTCCCATCAAAATTAATCTGTGGTAAGCTCGACCAATTAAGTTTAGCAAGCATTCTGTGGCTGCCAATGATGGTAGCTAGAAATACTTATAGACCAAGGGTGGTCTGGTAGGACCACGTAGGGTTGTTTAGTCTCTTTTTACGACAGGCCGACCACGGCCACAGAGGTGTTCTTACTCAGTCCTGCATGGAGAGACATCTAGATGGCTATGATAGTTACCAAGTACAAATTTTCTTTGATCAAACCAGCATTTCAGTTAATACAGCCAGATTCGGGGTAAAATTACTCCTACTAGGTTCGCTAGCGTGGGGCTCATTTTTACCACGGCTACTGAAAAATGGTTGAAACATATAAAATTATAAAATCTGTTAAACCCAGTTTTATTGATTCTTCATGAATTTTCTATAGCTATGAATTCATTTCTATTACATAATGCTATAATTTTTGTTACACATTAATTTGTAGCATAAATATAGTAGTAGTAATTACACAGGTTTTCTCACCTAACATGTATTTTATAATTGCCAGGTACGATGAAAGAAACCTGCATGCCGAGGTTATTAATATGTGCCATCTTCCAATTTGCCCCCAACAAACATGGCGAGTATAATATGTATTTATTCCCTCTAAAGGACGGCCAGATCGCAATAGTAGGGCATTTTGATACTATAATACATTATCATAATAATATAATAAATTACTATTTATAATATTAGTACAACAAACTTTTAGTTTGTAGGAACAAAAAGATAAATTCCAAACCGCTTGATAGGGAAATTTGTTGAAACTCATTACGTGTAAAGTTCGCAGGTCGACAGAGTCGTCGCTGCGACAAGATTGTACAAAACCTCGGCATTCCAGAACTTTCGTTGTTAAAGCTATTTAACTTGTGGAAACTTTTTGTCTCTTATCCCATCGTATTGTTGTTTAATAAAGTAATTTTGGCAATTTATTGTCACTGATTAACAGCAAAACTATCACATCGTATATCTCTCAAACTAAGGAAATTATTCTTATACTACGGGTAATAAATACAATATATTGAAGGGGCCGAATATAGGAACAAACAACGTTTGTTATATAGTGTTTCGTCAGATAATATACTAGCTTTCCAATTTCTATGTTCAGAGCAGCATTGATAAAGCAAAAGAGGTTTTAAGTAAATCTCGGCTAAAAAGTTTACCCATACATTTTATTTCGAAGTAATAAAATAACGAACTCAACATGAACTCGTATAGCAAAGAACGAGATAGAGTTCTCTGTATAGAAGCTTTCGAGAAGGACTTTTACGGAAGATAAGCTGGATTATCAAAACAACCGTTTGCCGATAATATTTACACATTTCAAATTCAGAACAAAATATAAGCAATCAAAATATCAGCAATAAAAGCACATTTTAAAAAAAAATAACAGTAAAGATACAAAACGAGTTCAACAAATGAAAATACTTCATTCTATTTGATACCTCAAATAAGTCTCGGCCTTTTCCCACCGAAAAAAATCCTTTACCAAAAGTCCAATATTTACGTGTCGCGCCTTGAATGTATAAATTCAGTGAGTTTTCCAATAGCATTTTATATTACTTCGAACCTAGTGTGTTATTTCAGTTTCATGCAAGTGGATTATTTTATTTGGTGTGCCATGTACGCAGGCATCGTTCTTCAAAAGGATCTCCGCTAGGCGTTTTTCAAACTTGAAAGGGAGTAAAACACAGTAAACAGACTCAAAAATGGTGGGTGCAGTCTTTGTACACTCTATGAAGTTCAAACCCAGCTCTATATTATTTCAATAATAAAAACATAATTTAATCAGATCCGCGATATAATGGTTAGTACATTTTGAAATGACCGCCATTTTAAGGAATTGCAGAGAAAATGTATTTATTATGCACAATGATTGTCTTACAGCGCTTACAGCACTGTCATCGATAAGATCGCCTGTTGACCATATAATCTGTTTGACTAGCTAGTTGATTATGTGCAATAAATAATATAAATAAACCTCGTTAAAGATCATCATAATATGCATACGTCTGTTTACTAAAATAGTCATTAGAATTATTCCGCACGTTAGTCATGACATATCACGTCTAGAGAATTTTTTGTTATAAAAATTAAGCAGATTGCATGAGAAATCAGTGGCAGCACTGCTGCCTTAAAGTAAACAAGTGAACTGCGAATATTTTAAAGTTTTGTAGATGTAATACATATTATTTTACTTCAATTCTTTGAAAAGCATGAAGATCGTTGCATAAATCTAGTGTACAGAGTTTTTTCTGGATTTGAAATTGTCTGCGTATAACTTAAAAAAGAGAAATATATTTTTCAAATAGGAAGAGCATAGTTAACGGTTATTCTGTTCAAGCACAGAGATACTGATCATTTGACTCTGAAACAACAATATTGTAACGTGAGTACTCACTAAACATTATTCTGTGATTCGAACATTCTATGATCTATATTTTGTACAAGGGAAATAACCTGACGGTTTGGACAGTGGAGCATTATTTTTGAATCTTAGACATTTTCAACTGTGAAATATTGTAAACAAGTGGCAAGAAATTGATGTAATACAGTTTGAAATAAGATATATATGACGTTGACATTAGGCATAGACAAGACAAACAATAAAATAGTACTGCCATAAAAAACGAGTAGAATAGTTTATGGATGCTATATAATCGACTAAGTAGGAAATTCGATTATCATTAAAATACGAAAATGGACACTAATGAATATATAACGTATCGTCGCACCCGTACCAAACCCGATACATGTTATGATGAAAGTAATAGTAGTTTAATTTTGTGTCATAATATAGATGAAACATATAATAGTTTGCCAGATCTATCCGATAGTGATATTGAGGAAAAAAACATACAAAGAGCGCATTCAAGCTCTTGAAGTGGAATTAAAAAGTTCTTATAGTGTAATTGAAGCACTATCTCTTGAAAACATTAAATTGAAGCGATCTAACATGGAACTTCGAAAGCAAAATGAGATCCTTAAACGAAATAATAGTACAGATAGTTCAATTAAAGGCAACTCCACGCCTAAGAGAATTTTAGCAAATAATACTGATTCTAAACAGCAAACATCTGTAAATGAATCTAACAATTATAGAACAGAATCACAAACTGCTATAACTGAGAATCACATACAACAACCAAGAATATTTAACTATAACGGAAGAAGGCCGGATCTTCGTAAAAAAATATGCATATTGAGTACGAATAAACAAAATAACATTTTATCGATAGCAGAAAAAACATTGACTCCAAACTTTAATATATGCCACTATCTAACACCTTATGTAACGGTAACAGAACTGTTAAAGGATATAGAAACAATGATAAATACTTTAACGATGAATGATTACTGTATCATACTAATAGGTGAAGAGGACTTTAAAAAAACTCATGACTATATTAGGCTAATTTACGATATAAGAAACACATTAGTCAATATAAAAAATACTAATATTATTATATGCGCCCCTACGTACAAGTACGGATATGATATGAACTTGTTTAACTGGAGGGTGGAACACTTTAACAATCTCATATATTTGGATGCGCTTACACACGGGTATGCTTATATAGTGGATTCGAATCTTATATTTAAATATGATTTCACAATGTTCAATAGGATCACAGGTAGGATTAATGACTATGGAATAACTGGTATATTTAACTACATCAATAAATTTATTAGTAATATAAAGAATTATAAAAATAAAAAGTCACATAATGTCATCGATGGATTTAATGAACAGAGCCAAGATAATAAAAAGACTGCAAACATGGAATCAATGTTTTTTCGAGACTAAATATCTTAATATTCTACATCAAAACATAGCAGGAATTCTCAATAAATCAGATATGTTTCTCATTAATTTAGAAGAACTTCATGAAAAAAATATAAATATTGATGTAATTTGCTTAACTGAACACTTCATGATGCAAGGTTATGAAACGTTATTGGATTTACCAAATTATAACTTAGCAACATGTTACAGTAGAATTAATACTAAAAGAGGTGGTGCATGCATCTTGGTCAAAAGTTGTTATGCAGTTAAGGAAATAGTCGCTATCAAGGAATTCTCCATTATGAACGTCTTTGAGTGCTGTGCCGTTGAAATGATGGACTTCAACATAGTTATTGTTTGCGCTTATAGAGTTCCTAAATCTAATGGTCCTAATACGTTCTTTGCAAAATTGGATTCATTACTAACGTACACTATGACTAAAATAAAATATGACTACCTTGTTTTAACTGGTGACTTTAATATAGATATGTTAAAAGTGAACAATGTGACAATGAGTTTTGAGTGTTTATTACTAAATTTTGATTTAAAATTGGAATTAAAGCGGCCCACTAGAATGACATCTAAAACTTGTATAGATAATATTGCTCATAATATAAAAAAGAGATGTAAAACAGAGGTCCTAGACTTTGGTCTATCAGATCACACTGCCCAAATAGTCAAAATTCCTGTTAAAAACGTCTTCAAATTACAATTTTGGCGTAAAAAAACGCGTGACTACAATAAAAGCAATATAAAAAAATTTATAGATTGCCTTCAAAAATTATCATTCTCTAACATGTATGAAATCGAGGACCCTAATTTAGCTTATAAGGCATTCATAACGGATTTTAAGTTGTTTTATGACCTCTGCTTTCCACAAAAACGTCTGTTTGTACATGTTAATAAAAAATGTCGGTGGATTTCTCGTGGTATTAAATCCTGTAGTAAGAAAAGGAGAACGTTACTATGGAATTTCAGGCGAAATCCTACAAAAAGAAATAAATTAATTTATGACAATTATTCAAAAATATTAAGAAGAATTATTAGTCTTACAAAAAAATCTCAGAATAATTACAAAATTCATCTTTCAGAAAATAAATCAAAAACAACATGGCAAATTATTAATTCCAAGCAAAACATACCTAATAAAACCATCACAACCATAAAAACCTCAGAAAATACACGCATTACAAATCCAACACAAATAGCAAATGCATTCAATGATTATTTTATTGATAAAGTAAGCCCGGTAGAAGATCTGAATAAAAAATATAAAAATATTAATCTGATTAAACGTCAAAAGGAATCAATGTTTTTAGCACCTAGTACACCTCACAAAATTAGAGATATTATAAACAAATTGAAAAGAACTAACAGTGTTGGCTATGATGGTGTATCTACGATAATTTTGAAATCAGGAAGTAATATTATCTGCTATCATCTTAGCCATCTTATAAACTTAAGTATAACAAAAGGAAAATTTCCTGATGACTTGAAAATTACTATTATTAAGCCCCTGCATAAAAAAGCTAGTAAAGAAAATCTAGAAAACTATAGGCCAATTGCTCTGATTTCTATATTTGCGAAAATTTTTGAAAAATATTATTACGGAGAATTAAACGCATACCTTGAAAAATTTGATATTTTATATCGAGAGCAAAAAGGGTTTCGTCAAGGTAAAACCATAAATATGGCCATTTTTGACTTCATTAAAGATGTTATGACATATGTGGATAAAAAAAATCCTGTTTCTGCGGTTTATTTTGATGTGAGTCAAGCGTTTGACTGCATAGATCATGACATATTATTGGAAAAGCTTGAAGCGTATGGACTAAGAGGAAATGTATTAGAATTGATCCGATCTTATATAAGTGGCAGACAGCAAATAACGTGCATTTCAAGACTTAACCCCGTCACCAAATGCGAGGAAATTTTTGCTTCAAAAAAGCGATATGCCAAACACGGAGTGCCACAAGGAAGTGTTTTAGGACCTCTTTTGTTTATTTTATATATAAATGACCTACCAAAGTGTATTGTATATCCTATGACATTATTCGCTGACGATAGTACTTTGATAATTCCTTGTAATGATATAAATATGTATAAAAGTGACATTAATAATTCTCTTCATTCAGTAATATCTTGGTTGAATAATAATAATTTAAAAATTAATATTAGTAAAACAAAAATAACGCACTTCACACAGAGACCCCAAAATGTTAATATTAAGGTAGAATATGATAATAATGTTGTAGAAAATGTAGAATCGACTAAATTTCTAGGATTAATAATTGACAATAAACTGAATTGGAAAAATCAAATTGCCGAATTAAGTAAGAAAATAAGTAAATCATCTTATGCATTATATAAACTAGCACAACATGTCAACCTAAAAGCCTTATTGACAGCCTACTATGGACTTGTTGAGTCTGTGTTAAGGTATGGAATAATATTTTGGGGAAATTCGACTAATGTGAACATGACCTTTTTAATGCAAAAACGTTGTATACGAGCAATGTTTAAATTAGATAGAACTGAGAGTTGTAAACCATTTTTTGTGAAGCACAATATTCTAACGCTTCCATCGTTATATATTATGGAAGTAGCAATGTTTGTAAGGCATAACCCACATCTATTCGAACGCATGTCAGATAGGTTAATACGAAACCGGAGGGATAATGATCGGCTTTGTGCGGTGAGTTGCAATACAGCACTGTTGCGTAAGAGTATTATATCTATGGCACCAAAAATTTATAATAAAATCCCTAAAAATATAAAATTACTGAATATAACCTCATTTAAAATACAATTAAAATTTTTTTTAATAAATAAGTGCTATTATAGCGTAAAAGATTACATAAATGATATTATTTCTAATTAAATTTACATGTAAATTAATATCTACAATGCGGAAATATTATAAATCATAATTGACAAATATTAATAATCAATAAACAAAAAATTTAATAATACTATATTAATGTTATAATTTAATTTAAAATATGTAAGCGCTCATGTATTCATGTCGACATCATCATTTCAGCCGGAAGACGCCCACTGCTGGACAAAGGCCTCCCCCAAAGATCTCCACGATGATCGGTCCTGCGCTGCCCTCATCCAACCTATCCCGGCGATCTTGACCAGATCATCGGTCCATCTTGTGGGGGGCCTACCAACACTGCGTCTTCCGGTACGCGGTCGCCATTCGAGGACTTTTCTGCCCCAACGGCCATCAGTCCTTCGAGCTATGTGCCCAGCCCACTGCCACTTCAGTTTTGCAATCATCCGGGCTATGTCGGTTACTTTGGTTCTCCTGCGAATCTCCTCATTTCTGATTCGATCTCGCAGGGAAACTCCGAGCATAGCCCTCTCCATTGCTCTCTGAGCGACCATGAGCTTTCTCATAAGGCCCATAGTTAGCGACCACGTCTGCGTTCCGTATGTCATCACTGGCAACACACATTGGTTAAAAACCTTCGTCTTGAGACACTGCGGTATTTGGGACGAAAAGATTTTACGGAGCTTCCCGAACGCTGCCCATCCGAGTTGGATTCGACGAGTGACCTCTTTCGCGAAATTGGACCTGCCTAACTGGATCGTTTGACCCAAGTAGACGTATTCGTCAACAATTTCGAAAGTACAGTTCCCAACTGTTACGGGGGTAGGTGCGACATGGACATTAGACATGATCTTCGTCTTGTCCATGTTCATTTTGAGACCTACTCCTTGGGAAGCTGTATTGAGGCCATCAAGCATATGGCTTAAGTCTTCCATGGTTTCAGCCATGATTACGATATCATCTGCGAATCTAAGGTGAGTGATGTACTCACCGTTAATGTTGATGCCTAGTCCGTTCCAGTCCAGAAGCTTGAAGACATCTTCCAACGCAGCAGTGAACAGCATCGGCGATATGACATCGCCTTGTCTGACTCCCCGCTGCAGTCGGATAGGCTTCGAGTTCTGATCCTGGAGACGGACTGACATGGTGGCGTTTTCATACAAACACTTCAACGCTTTGATGTATCGATAATCAATGTGGCACCTCTGGAGAGACTGAAGCACCGCCCAGGTCTCGATCGAATCAAAGGCTTTCTCATAGTCCACGAACGCCAAGCATAGTGGCTGGTTATACTCCTCCGTCTTCTGTATAACCTGCCGCAGCGTATGTATGTGGTCTATGGTGGTAAAACCTTTTCGGAATCCGGCTTGTTCGGGAGGCTGGAAGTCGTCAAATCTGCGCGCGAGACGATTCGTGATGACCCTTGAAAACAGCTTGTAAACATGGCTCAGAAGTGATATCGGTCTAAAGTTCTTCAAAAGGGTTTTGTCGCCCTTTTTGAAGAACAGCACCACTATACTTCCGTGCCAGGCCTGCGGCGTTTCACCATCGAGGATGACGGAATTAAATAGCTTCTGGAGGATTTTAAGCACAGGAGTACCACCAGCTCTCAGAAGCTCGGCTGTAATTCCATCATCACCCGGCGCCTTGTTGTTTTTAAGCTGTTTAAGGGCCACACTAATCTCGTACAGACTAACGTCTGGGATATCTACGGTGTAGTGTCGGGTTAATTTGGCTCTTGGGTCTTTAGCCTTGTTGTTAACAGGTGCCCGTGTGGTCGTGTATAGCTGTCCGTAGAACTTCTCGACTTCCCTCAAAAGTTCGGGTTTAGACGAAACGACCCTGCCGTCGTCGGTCTTCAGCTTCGTCAGTTGGCTCTGCCCAATAGACAAGTCTCGTGCGAATACTTTAGAGCCCTTGTTACGCTCTATAGCCGCCTTTACACAGTCTGTGTTATGGCGGCGGATATCGCGAGTCAAGGACTTGGAGATCTGTCTATTTAGCTGCCTATACTGGGAAGCATCGTCCGGGGACTGAAGGGTCATTTGACGTCTCACATCCATCAATTTGAGAGTAGAATCTGAGATTTTTCCGGTTCTTTTTGAACGGCTGGCCTTGAAGAATTTAGACCCGGCCGTTTGAACAGCTTCCACGAACCTGTTATTATACTCGTCCACGTCAACGCAGTCACCGAGGCATTCGAAGCGGTTTTGCAATTCGAGTTGAAAGTTTACCGGGTTTTGGATCTGTATGGGTGCAGGTCGGAGCGTAGACTTCACCAGTCGAGACCTCTCCAATTTTGGATTGATATTCAATGTGCCTCTTACTAAGCGGTGATCACTCCCAGTTTTCACCGAATTGATCACAGAGACATCATTGAATATCTGTCTTTTGGTCGACATAATGAAGTCAATCTCATTTTTGGTGGCACCATCGGGACTAATCCAAGTCCATTTGCGTTGTTCTGGCTTCATGAAGAAGGAGTTCATCATATACAGGTCCTCCTTCTCCATGAAGTCGGCCAGCATCTGGCCTCGGGTGTTCCGATTTCCGAACCCAAATTGCCCCACTCTCAACTCATCGCCGCTACGTTTCCCCAATTTTGCGTTGAAGTCTCCCATGACAACGTTAAAGTGGGTTTTAGAAGTGTGGATGGCTGTTGAGATGTCCTCATACATGGCTTCCACCTCCTCGTCAGGATGTGTCGAAGTCGGAGCGTAAACCTGAATGACCTTCAACGAATACCGTTTGGTAATTTTGAGTATTAGGTACGCTACCCTAGTCGAAACACTCCCCAACTCAGTAACGTTGTTCACAAGAGACTTGTGAACGAGAAACCCGACACCACCTTGGGACAGTTGGTCGCCCTCCCGGAAGTAGAGCAGATTTCCGGAATTTAGGATTATTGAGTCCTCTCCCTGTCTTCGGACTTCAGATAACCCCACAACATCCCATCGCAGTCTGCTCAAAACTTCCTCCAGTTCCTCCAACTTCTCGTTGGTCCGCAGTGTCTTGACATTGTATGTTGCCAGGGCCAAAGGTCGTCGTTCTTGGTAGCGAATCCGAACCCGGGGATTCTTCGCACCCCCTGCCCCGTCGCTTATGTGGCTGCTACCGTGACCACCACGAACGGGGCCGCCGGGGACTAGGGGCCGGGGCCTGTGTGTATCTGTCATTTTAGGGGGGGGTTTTGCCATAATCGCCACGCTTGGCAGGCGGGTTGGCGATCGCAGTATTCGCAGTTGGTGATGCTCTCACGGAAAGATGCTGCTGCCCATCCTCCGTTCTTTCTATCCCTTAGTCGTCTCTTACGACATAATTTTGTATTATTATCAATATTTATATGTATACACAATAAAATATATATATTTTAGTCATGGTATTACATAAGGGTCCTTTGTTCTTTTATTTTTTATTTTGATTTTTTGTTTCTCAACGGTTTCACAAATCATAATTCATATGTTGTCTTTTGTTTTCATGTTTAGTTGCTATTATTGCTTAAATATCTGAAAAAATTGTGATCTTATAGGGCAGCAGAAAAGGCCTACTCATTTAAATTTTGCACGCCAAACTTGGCATAACATGTCGGCTAATTACTATAATTTTCTAACCAAATGCAATGTAGTATATCAAATGTAGTCATTGTATTGTAAACATGTTTAGCAAATAAAATTATTATTATTATTAATCTTAACTTCATATTACATACATCATTAACATGGCGAGTTAGTCATTAAAATATTTAAAAACGCGCGTCATAAATGTCTATTTGTTTTGAAAACTATATCAAAACATGGCAAACATATTGTGTTTTTAGTAAAATTCCTTTAATTTAGTTATATAAATTTACTTTTAAATATGCCTTTTACGGTATAGTCCCACACACCTATACACAATGTAATTATATTGTGAAACATGTAAACAAATAAACAGTTATCTTTTAGGATATAACAGAAGGAATTGTAATTAATGTAATAAATGTAACGCTGACAATGCAAAACAGTTTACAATAGTTAAAATCTTTTTGATACGATATACTTCTTATTTTATCCAATTGCTATGTTTTTGGGATCAATGGTTCAAGGATGACGATGATATTTTCTTTAATTCTTATGCACTGACAAAAACTGATAGTTGTAAGAAAATATAAAAAAAACCTAATTCTTTTGCTCCTTTATTTTATAGAGCCACAAATAACCAATGCTTTTAATGTTCCTTATATTTTCGTAAGATTGATGACACCGCGGTACCATCGAGACGGTTTTGTCGAATAACTAAATCGAAAATGTCAATCGTAGAATATCCTGGAGTATTTTCTTATACGCAGCTTTATAAATCGAGGGATTACGAAGGTTTTTACAGGGCTGGTTGCAGTATAATTAGAAAAAAGTTAAATGAAAATCGAATGGCCCTATTCTACTGCTGCTATCATATATAATAAAGTACAACAATCAACATTAACAAATATATAAAAAAGATCTTCTATCTAAGATCAAACGGTCAATATACTTCTTATGTTGTCCTTGCCTTTCTTTTTTAAATTGTTGTTAATAGCAGACAGACATCTGTCCGTGCAGGGGCGGAGAAAGAATACTGACCTCTGCGGCCGGGGTCGCCCTGTCGTAAAAGGCGACAAAACAACCCACCCTAGCTTCGTGGTAGGGCCCCCAAGCCCGTCTAGATGGCGACCACCTTTGGTCTTAAGTATGCCGCCATAATAACTTTTTTTTGTATTCCGGCATTAATGACCCAAGTCCCTGTACCCTTATGGGACAGCAGCGTATTCGCGATGCCACTGGCGATACGAACACCCATAGGCAACGGTAACTGGTAAATTTTAAGTGGGCCTTCAGCCTGTCTGCTGTCCTACACAAACTTTAGGCCCACTTAAAAGCCTATCGCCTATGGATTTTTGCGACGTTAGGTATCGCTAACACGCTGCCATCCGCATAATCGAACTGGAATCTCGGTCACTGGAACATCACACAAGGTTATTATGGCAACATATTTACTGAGCAGGGATGGTTCCAATCTAAATGGGTTTGAAGCCCCACCAACTTATAACAAGTCCGTCCCCAGTCGCACGGGTCAGTATTCGTCAAAATTTTAAGTTTACATACCAAAATGAAGAATATTGAATATTAGAATTATGTGCAGGTTTTGAACACTTTTTTTTTTTTTTTTTTTATACCGAGGAAAACTGTTACAGTTTCCACCAGCCTCCGGGGGAAGGCCGGTGGGGTATGTGGGATTACCTCCCGAGGGGGCTGCCTACTCCCCTCGGGCGGACCGGGGGCCAAGGCCGCCGGTCCTACCCACTAAAAACCCCGGTCACCACTCTTGGCCTTAGAGGGGGCTTCGCAGGATCGCCTTTTGGCATTACTCTGCTAGGCCCCCAGCCAGACGTCTCCAATGAGGGTACCCCGAGTGGCAGTTCCCGCTGCCGGCGGTCACACTAGACCTGCCGGTGACCAGACACAGAGTGTCCAGTCGGGGTAGGGCACCCTCCGACTCATTGCCTTCGCCGGGAGCTTCCCCCGGAACTCCCGGCTGGCCGCTCTTACAAGAGAGCGACCGGCAACCCCTTCTCAGGGTGGGATGAGGTGCGCATAGCGTCTCCTTCCCCGATTCGTCCTACGCCGACGAATCGGTGGAGCTGCCGCGTCCTCCTCCCTCGCACGCTCGATGGCCTCCTTCTGCCGCATGACACTTTCAGCGAAGGAGACCACCGCGTTCCAGTTCCTCTCGCTGCGGAGCATTTGACCTACGATTGCCCGCAGCGAGAGGTCACCTCCCACCACACCCTGCAAATTAAATCGCTGGGGCCCCCAAGCGGCGCACTCGGACACCGTATGTTCTACGGTGTCTACTGGCGCGCCGCATTCCCAACAGGCCGGGTTCGGCTCCCGCCCCGCAATCTGGTGCAGGTACTTGCCGAAACAGCCATGGCCGGTCAGCACCTGCACCAGTCTGTATGTCAGGGTCCCGCTTGATCGCGAGACCCATTCCGACAAGTAGGGGCGGACTGCCTCAACAGTAACCCGGCCCGGCTCGGGAGGCCCCAGGATCCTTAACCAAGACTGGGTCAAGGCCTCCTGGGCGAGATCCATGACCCGTCGCGACTCTTCCGGGCACAGCCGGAGTCCCCTCTCCCTGGCGTCGCGGCGCAGGCGGTACGTCTCTGAGAGGACAACCGCCTGCAGCTCCCAGGGCGGGTCGGCTGCCAGGAGTGCAGCCGCCCGCCAGGACACTGTACGGTACGCCCGAATGGCTCTCACGTCTATGACCCTCTGAGACCTTCTCAAGAGGGCCCTGCTACGAGACGTGAGGTGGTCTGCCCAGACAGGCGCACCATACATTGCCATGCTCCGCACGACGCCAGTGTACAATCTTCTCACGGCTGTGCCCGGCCCCCCCACATTGGGCAGGAGTCTGCCCAGGGCGGCAGCGGCCGAGACCAGCCTCGGGCACAATTGGGCAAGATGTGGCCCGAAGCTCCACCTAGGGTCTAGTGTGAGCCCCAGGTATTTCATCTGGGGCTTCACTTCGACCGCTGCGCCCCGGAGCACGATGCGTGCTTCTCGGGGTGGTCTTCTCCTGCGTCGTCCATGCAAAAAGAGGGCCTCCGCCTTTTCTACGGAGACCCTCAACCCGCACGACTCAATTCGGTCCACCACCAGCGAGGTGCTGATGGTGGATCTCCGGACTGCATCTTCGTAAGACTCACCCCGAGTTGCGACGAGGGTGTCATCCGCATAACACAACACCCTCGTATCGGGCGGGACTGGGCATCGTAGGACCCAGTCATACCCAATATTCCACAGAAGTGGTCCCAGTACCGACCCCTGCGGAACGCCGCACGCAACGCGCCTCCTTCGGACCCGACCGTGGCCATCCTCCCAGACTATGAAACGGTCCCGGAGATATGCCTCCAACAGCCTCCGCAGATACAGAGGAACTCCATGGAACCGGAGCGCCTCCAGTATCGTCTCAAACGGGAGGCTGTTAAAGGCGTTCGCTATATCAAGCGATACCGCCAGGACCACTTCTCTCTGACTCTCCGCCTCTTGTGATATGCCCTTCAGAGCGGTTAGCGCATCCAACGTGGAGCGCCCCGCCCTGAATCCGTACTGGGCGGCGGAGAGTCCCGGCTCTGCCGTGTCCAGGTGCTGGACGAGACGGCTCGCAACTACCCTCTCAAAGGTCTTCGCCGTCTCGTCCAATAGGACGATCGGGCGGTAGCCGGAGGGATCATCTGGGGAACGGCCCTCTTTAGGAATCAGGCAAAGCCTGCCCTCCCTCCACTGGGCCGGGAACTGTCCGGTGCTGAAGCACTTATCGAACAGCTCCCGAAGCCAGCCGCCAAGGTGAGTGGCGGCTTGGAGGAGCACTCTGCCCGGAATCCCGTCGGGTCCAGGTGCCTTTTTGGTGCCCTGAAGGTGTCGCAGGGCATCTTCTATTTCTTCCTCTGTTGTGGGGGGAGGATCAACGCTCTCCACTCTAAGCAGAGGGACGGCCATAGACGGGGGAGTGAATGCTCCCGGGTTCGGGAAGAGCCCCTCAATTATGCGATTGAGGGCCTCCTCCGACAGGGTCGCCGTTACCGGGGCGCCCGCAGCACGCATCTTCTTGCGCGCTGACTTGTACGGACGCCCCCAAGGATCCCTGTCAAGGCCCTCGAGGAGCTCCTCGTAAGCCCGGGCCTTCGCTTGGCTAATTGCCCGCTGAAGGGCTTTCTTGGCAGCATTCTGCTCCCCCTTAATCCTCCGGAGTTCTTCCTCGTCCGGCTGCGGATTCCGGTGTCGGTACCGGTGGACGGCTCTGCGGGCGCGCTGCGCAGCGTTGCGCAGCTCCGCTATTTCGGCTGACCACCAGTACACCTGCCTCCGAGCCGGACGCCGCCGGACCCGTGGCATAGCCGCCTCGCAGACCCTTGTGAGGGCCGTGCGAAGGCGACCGGCCGCCTCCTCTGCTGTTTCCCCCGCGGGGGCTGGGTATGCGTTGTAAACCCAGCGCTCGGCGATCGCCTGGACCTCAGCCATCTCTTTGTCGAGACGGCCGAGTGCCCAGCGAGGGAAATTTTCAACTCTTTGCGGCTGCGGAGTGCTGCGGAGGGGGGAGACGCTAAATCTGATGTACAGATGGTCAGATAGCGTCTCTACCTCCTCCTCGACGTGCCAGTCCACCACCCTGCATGCGACCACAGGAGTGGCAAATGAGAGATCCACAATTGAACTGCCCTGTGGTCGCACGCAGGTGGGAACCGCCCCCCTGTTCAGGAGGACGAGGCCACTCCGCAGCGCCCACTCTTCTACGGCCCTACCTCTTGCATTGGTGGTAGGACCGCCCCAGGCTCGGGATTTGGCATTGAAGTCACCGAGGACCAAGGTCTTCCTCGGCGACATCCGGCCGACGGCGGCCCCGACGGAGTCGAGAAATGACTCGAACTCCACCAGGGGGCGGTTGGGGGAGAAGTACACGCCAATAATGGCGAAATCACCCC
The DNA here is from genome assembly GCA_963693495.1 of Malacosoma neustria. Classification (NCBI taxonomy): domain Eukaryota; kingdom Metazoa; phylum Arthropoda; class Insecta; order Lepidoptera; family Lasiocampidae; genus Malacosoma; species Malacosoma neustria. The sequence goes on from OY856378.1 coordinate 5,684,913, forward strand.
AACCTGCCGCCGCATATCCCGACCCATTCTCCAGGAGTTGGAGAGGGAGGCTTTCACCTGCCCGGGCGGTCACTGCCACCGTGCCGTCCCAGTCACCGATCCAATTGTCACGGACCGGGACGAGGTAGGGCTCTGCGATGACACCGACGTCACCACCCCACTCCGCGAGGGACTGCAGGAAGAGGTCCTGCGCCCCCGCGGAGTGGTTAGCGTTCCCCTGGAGGATGCGCACGCCCCCGATACTATCCATTGACAGGGGCATCCACAACCTCCATAACCGTCGGTTCTGACGTTCCCTGTCGTGGCAGGGAGCGCCAGATACCCTTAACGTTGGGGGGGCGGCATTCTTTACCCCCCATCACGTGAGTCGCCGTTTTTCCCGCATCGGCGCAGACGGCGCACCGCGGGGGCTCGTTGCATTTGTTGGACCCATGTCCCGGTTTCCCACACCGGAAACATAGGTCCGACCTATCCACTTGCGAGGGGCACATCGCTTTGGTGTGCCCCATCGAGAAACACTTATAGCACCGCCTGGGGAGCGGCTCGAGGAGCCTCACTTGGGCCGCCCCCCAGCCGATGCTAAACTCTCCGGTGCGTGTGAGCCGAAGGGCTCCCTCGATGGGGCACTGGGCAATAGATGAGCCCAAGCCCCCTGGTCCCTGCCTGATCTCCGAGACCTTGAGAGAATCAGCAGGGACCTGCGCCGCCTCCGCCAACGCCGACAGAAGTCGCTCCTTGGTGACGGAGACAGATAGCCCGTGTATGTAGAGGCCAGTTCTTTTGGCTGGCCTCGACACGAGCCCTCTGTCCCCCAGGACCACCTTTATCCGGGAAGCAAGGAGGTCCGCCTTTCCCTCCTTGCCCTCCCCCTCAATTTCATAGAGGATGCTGCCGTCGGCAGCCCGGCGACTCCTGAGCCCCCTTTGGAAACCCAGGTCCTTAATATCCACCTGGGTCTCCGCCATTAGGGCCAGTTGTGGGAGGGTAATTCCCCTTTCCGAGGCACCCGGTGGCAGTGATAGTTGGATAACTGCCACCTTAGGGGGATCCACCTTCACCCGCCTCTCTTTTCCCTTTTTTCCCCCCTGCTGGGTTTTGGGAGGAGAAGCAGCGGACGCCGGAGGCGCCGTGGCAGTACTGCTCTTCTTTTTGAGACCTTTTTTACGGGCAACCACCGTCCATGCCTCCTCGAAGGGCTGTAGGGGAGGCCGAGGCTCCATGGCCGACTGCCCCCTCCCGGGTGGCAGCTGGGGGAAATCCTTCGAATTCCACCCCGCATGATATATTGGAGGGTGGTAGGCGGGCCACGGCGTCGGCAGGTACGACGGACCCGCCCCCCCAAACATGGGGGGTGGTGGTGGCGGTATAGCGGGCCGGACAGGAGGTCGCACACCCGGTAGACCGGCCTCACACACTTCCACTGGTCTCCGGGCTCCCAACGTCCCGGGACGCATGGGCGCCGGAGCGTGGGTACCCTCTGGCCCAGTAGAGGGCCCGGGAGTCTGGGCTGCCTTCTTTTTCTTCTTCTTCTTCCTCTTCTTGCCCAGTCTCCCAGGCCCCGGGGTCTCACCAGTCCGGGGTTCCTGAGCCCGGGTTGCCAGGCGCCTCCCCCCAGTCACGCCCGCCAGGGAGTCCTGCGGTCCCCCAGTCGCCACCACCATAGCGCTCCCAGCAAGCGGCGTCGGAGGCCCAATCGCCCCCAACAACCTCTGGGACGCTGGGGCCCCATTTTCTCGCCTGGCGTCTGCGGCAAGGGGGGGCCTTCTCCTAACTGCCGGTAACAGGCGCTCCTCGAGGCCCTCAAAACGGGCCTCGATTAACCTCCCTACCGTCTCTAAAACCGACCTCTTTAGGTCGTCAATATCAAACCCGGCCGCCACAGATGTTGTTGCTGCGGCCGAGGAGACGGCAGGAGGAGGGGAAGAGTGCCTATTGGCCGTCGCCTCCGCGTACGCCCGCCTTTGCGCCTTGAGCTCGCCCTTCACAGCTGCGAGCTCGCGTCTGAGGCGATCGTTTTCAATGCAGAGACGACGATTTTCTCCGCTCTCCGATTTCTCCGCCAGGATCTCCACGATGTCCGTGATCCTGGCGGCCGATGCCTTCAACTGTTTAATGAAGGTCCCTTTCAGGTTGCCCGAACGGGCAGCAACGAGCTGGATTTGGGACACTTCATGGCCCGCAGCGGCCCTGAGCCGAACGAGGTCCATGGACTCCAGATTTTCTGGGGTCTCCTCGTTCGACTCAAATTCAATGTCATCTGTGGGCACATAAACGCACCCGGACTTATCATATATGCGCTCCAGCATCCGCTCCACCATTATTTCAACCGGTTCCCCAACGGTGAGGTCCGACTCACTGTCAGGGCCGGGAGCGGCGCTGGAACGCGGGGAAATCACTAATTTACCCCCTTTACCCCTACGCGCTCTGGAGGTACTTATCGTCTTTGTGTCGGTGTCTGAGACCACCGCTCTCGCAGCAGTCTTGGCTCCATCCTTGACTTTGAACCTTTTATCCCCCGTCTCGTTGCTAATCCTGATCTCCTCGGTTCCATCCTCGTGGGACATCCTTTTGGCGGAGATCGGAGGAAGATCAGCACACGAGACGGAGGAGTCCGACTCCCTGTCCACCTCTTTCCTCCTTGTCCTGAGAGACCTCCTTAGTGGTCTACTCTTTTCACTGCTGTCTCTCTCCCTATCTTCTTCATCCTCTCTAGTATTGCTTTCCTTATTACTAAAATTTGTTTTAACCTGATAATCCATGCTCATGGAAATATAATTTTCATCCCGTTGGCTCCCCACCCTCCATGGAGTCCGCAAGTGGGGACGACCCAGCGGAGCAGAGCTCTACGCAAGGGCCGCCAGGGCTACCAACGGGATATAGGGGTAGTCGGAGGCGGTGGGTGCGGTATCCGAAGCATGAGAGACGCAGATGGTTAGGCCACGAAACTCTTGCTCCATCACCATGACCTCCTACCTGACGACCTTCCCTAGCCAGGTGTGTTTGACACTACCACCCATGACCATTTCCCTGCAGCTGGCTAAGCTACAAGGCAGCCGTCTGGTCAGAAATCCGGGCCAAACGGGCGTGTTGCCGATGACAGGTTGCCCATCTACACCGGCTCAGCCTCGCAGGATTCCTTCATCCCGACGTACGGCTCCGCTGCGTAGGCCGTAACGCAGGTGGCTGTGACACGCCACCCCAGACCCAACCACGAAGTCTAGGGCAATGCGTTACATCTTCGGTCGGAAGTGGTTGCAGTGAGAGAATGGCCGTGAGCGTCGAGCGCCAATCTAGGGCATAGAGCGGCCCCAAGCACCCCCAGCCACACCGACACACAACCGACCCGACCCAAGATGCGGGAGTTGGGGAAAGGATGTGGGAGGTAGACGGGAAGAAAGGTAGGACTCCGTCGCCTCGGAAGGGAAGGGGAGTGAGGCGACGGATGCTCGGGCACCTCGGGTACGCACACCCAAGCCAACGGTAGTTTTAATTCTTACATAATTTACCAAATGTCTTTCAGTGGATAAATGTAAATAAGGCTTCGCAATCTAAAGGGAACTAACTATACAAAGGGACTATAATTGACTTAATATACATATACTATAGTCTCGATGGCCACAACAACTTTGGCAAATTGAAGCTAGTTTAAGGAATCTACAAACAGCATTTGAAAACGGTGGACAACCCAAAGTATTAGACGTACTTTGGTTTACTTGTAGCATTTGTCAAAGAAATTTTGAAGTTATTTTGTTAGTCTTAAAGCCTTAGCTCATTATAAAATTATAAATGTATGTTTGCGAAAGTGAAAATATATTGCACAATCAGTTATATGGTCTTTATTCAGAAAAAATAGCAAAATCTTTATAATTCGATATTGACTCCAAGAAACACGAACTTTCAACAGTTGTTTCTTGAAATTTTGAATGTAATCAGTGAAAAAAAACGCGTGCGCAGCTAGTTTTTTAAATACATAAATCGCAAAAGGGTAATATCGTCGCTGAGTCCTTTTTTCTTCTTTTTTTAATGTTGTAGGACAGCAGACAGACTGATGGCTCGCTTAGAATTTAGCAGTTACCGTCGCCTATTAGTGTTTGCAACGCCAGTGGCATCGTGAACACGCTGCTGTCCCATAAGAGTACAGGAACTTGGGTCACTAATGCCGGAACACAACACAAGGTAATTATGGCAGCATACTTAAGACCAAAGGCGGTCGCCATCCAGATGGCCTTGAGGCCCTACCACATAGAAAACTTCTTCGTAACGCTCTTGCCAGAGCGGTTGTGGTTGACAGTGAGGGGCTGCTGTGATTCGCCTTACGATATCTCGCCACCTCTCTCTCGTCGATGAATAGGGGTTTCAATTTATTAGCTATATAGTCATTAATATAGTCCATATAGTCCTATTATTTCCGTGCAGGGGTGGAGTAAGAACACTACCCCTGCAGCCAGGGTCAGCCTGTCGTAAAATGCAACAAACCAACTCTAGCTAGTTAGTAAGGCTTCAAGTGCAACTGGATGGCAATCACCTCTGGTTTTAAAACATGCCATAATGATCTAATATTCTGGCACTGGCAAATTAGGTTAGGCTTCTGCTGTTGCTAAAGTCTATAGGCGACGGTGGCTAACTACTATCGGGCATCCACATGCTTATCTGCCGATGTCACCTATAAAAAATATAGTCCCACCTCTATGTCGTCACTTATTCTCAATGATAAACAAAAATAAACTTTGTTCGTATATCAAAGTTATAGTACACGCACGTAATCTCTAGCTAAGTTGGGTACGTAAAGTGGGAACGACGCAGGACGACTACGATATGAATATTGTACGTGAACACGGCTATTTGGTGCCTAGTCCACTCTAGATCGGAATAACTTTTGCATTAAACTTGTAGTTAGTTCCAAAACATATTTCGCGTATTATTACAGTTTCGTTTTATTTACATTGTAATATAATTTCAGTATTATATTGTAGTTCTGATTTAATGTATTCAGAGTTGAAGACGTTTATTCCAGGTTAAAATAAAAATTATGCTAGCCTATCCCTGATTAGTCGTAATAGTCTACAATGTGTTTTTATTGCTGAAGAACAGCTGACTAACAGCCCACTTAATAGTAAGCAGTTACCGTCGTCTATAGATGTTTGCGACGCTAGGGGCACCGCGACACGCTGCTGTCCCATAGCGGTACAGGAACTTGGGTTACTAATGGAACACAACACAAGGTTCTTATGGTGGCTATTTATAGACCAAGGGTGGTTGCTATTCTGACGGGCTTATGGGAGCCCTACCTCGTAGGGTTGTTTTGTCGCCTTTTACGACAGGCTGACCCCGACCGCGGGTTCTTACTTCGCCCCTGCATGGAGTAATGTGTAAGCAAACGTTATAATTATTAAATTATAATTTTTTTAAACTAACAATATTCTAAATGTTTAGACACATTTAACTAGCCAAAATAATTGTAAATAATAATACCTTTGTAAATTAAATAAAATTAATTTACCAATGTAAACTAGTCTAGATTTTTGTCTTTGTTTTATCGCAATATCTATTTACCTGGTTACTTGCTCCGTGTCGCTGCTTCTAGACTAAGGAGTGTGTTGTGCGGTAATAATAGCCTAGTGCAACAACTTCCTACCCCCCTGAGATTATATTATCTTTCGCAATAATTAATGCAGTAATTTACTAGTAAAACCTCTTTTATTTTACTAAACGCGATAAATGACATTGCTCTTTTTCGCAGACAGCAAATATAAAAATACTGACTCCAAAATAAATAAACAGTATTTTTAAATATACATATATTAACGAAGATCTTGTATAATTGCATCCTCCTCCTCGAGTCGTAGTCCTCATGTCTAAGGGTCGTGACCAACACCCTCCAGTCTATCACTTATGGTAGTTTTCCACTGCTTCCTATTCTCAGCACCGTGCAGCGCCTCGTAGACGGATGTGTCTAGTGCGGTGCGAACTTGATCCGACCAACGCGTCGGACTACGGCCACGCGATCGGCTGCCCTCGACTTTACCGGTTACAACTAACTTTTCCATGTTGTCATTGTCTTTTCGGGCAATGTGGCCGAAGTACTCCAGTATCCGCTTGAGACAGATGGTGGAAAGCCTCGTCCCTATCTTTAGTTGCTGGAGTATATATAATTGCATAGCAGTATAGTAATTATATAAGTATAATAATACACATAATATATGTTTTCCCTTTCATTTCAATTAGTGTCCCACGTACGGTTTATATTCGATTTCCATCAGTGCATAATAATGGAAAATAATTATTTTCCATTTAAATACGGAACAATTAACTCTAAGTGTCCTAAATTTGAGCTCCAATTTCCAAAATACATGATGTAATAAATGTCATCAATGTTGATTTGGAACGCATATGCCATTGGAGTCATAAACACGGGCTAGTAATAAATCCTGATACGACACAACCTATTTTTTATTTATTTTTTATATTTATTGACAATTCACACAGCGCCATCTAGTCCCAAACAAAATAGCATTGCACTTGTGTTATGGGTACTAGACAACTGATGTACTACTTATATACTTTTTATGTATATAAATACATATTATACATAAACACCGATACGTGAGACGGGAATCGAACCCGTGACCTCCGCAAGCGTATCAAGGTGCGTTATCCGTTACGCCACCGAGGTCCTCAAACTATTCTAATCAGAAGTAGTAGAATGATGTTTATAATTGACTGATTGACACTGCCTCCAATTTTGTCAAATGGTGTTAACATACCTATAAGTAACTATGTTAGAAATTTTGGTATTTTCATAGACAACAACAACTGTCATGGGGCATACAACTCCAAAAAGTCATTCAAAAGATATACGCATTCGCTGTTTCTCTAAAAGTCTCCAAAATTTCTTTCCTATCCCCAACAAGATTACACTTGTGCAAGCTCTTCTTCTTCCAATCCTTGACTATGGCGACGTCAGCTATATTGATCTTAGTCAGAATCAGCTAGACAAACTTTAGCTACTTCAAAAATTCGAAAAATTCGATTCATATTTGGGTTACGTAAATATGATCATATATCTGAATTTCGCACTAAGCTCAAGTGGCTACTAATCCGACTTCACCGAAATACTCAAGTTTCAGTTCTTCGCAAAGTCATTCTGTACAAGCTGTCGCTCTTTGGAATACGCTGCCACTACAAATCAGATCTATTATGTCAATACTGCTTTAAAAATCTTTTAAAACAGTACTATCAGTATAAATTTATCTAATACATATGTATTATGTGTATTTTGAATCTATCTTTGATATCTATACATACTTTTCTTTGTTTTTATTGTATTATTATTTTTTTAATTTTTTTTTTAATTATATGATTATGTGTATACACTACACGCTTTATCTTACTAAAAATCTTATCCTTCAAATTCAAATTCACACAGAAGAATCTTTAGTAAACTGAAATAGCCAACTCCTATATTTTCAGTTCATTTTCTTAAGATCAATGGAATCGTCGAGAATATTTTATGTTCATGTATAATTAATGACTTAGAAATGAAAGCCTTTTAGAGTTTTAGACAATAGATATTTTAACAGGACTGTTTTAAGCTGGCAAGGGATAGGGGGTGGAATAAATTAATGCTAACCGTGAATTTGCCAAGCTCTATTACATGGTGCCAATACGAGCTTTATTCTGCTGTATTCCTTTCCTAGAAATTAATGTGTTGTTGCGGACACTATAAGATCTTGATCTTATTTATATAATAATATGGCAATATACAAATTTATTTCATTCGAACAATCCGTTAGATCTAGAAATACAGAAATGAAATACATTTAATTAAGTAACTAGTCATGTGACAGTGTGTCACCTAGGGCTGTATTGACTGTCAGAGACAGGGTTCCACGCACCCACCGCAATAAGGACAGTACTAATTGCCTGAGACAACGTTGCATGTCCAATAACTGGGCAGTACTGACTGTCGAGAGACAGTAGTCCGTGCAACAAGACGCATTCGTTTGAAATGCGTGCCGAACAGCGCGGCTCCTTATAAAGGCGAAGGTGGGGCGAACTCGGTGCACGTTCCACTAACGCCCCCCCCAGACGCCGTCTCTCGCAGCTGTTAAATAATATGGCTGTCGTTACATCCGGTGCAGCCGCCAAATAATACGACTTCCGCCAATGGCCGCCGCCACATCCGGCCACTGTCACCTCCGGCCGCCGCCACATCCGGCCGCCGCCATATCCGGCCGCCGCCACACCCGGTGCAGCCGCTAAACAATATGACTTCCGTCATATATATATATATATATATATATATATATATATATATATATATATATATATATATATATATATATATATATATATACGTATGCGTGCGTGTGTGTGTAGTAGTTAGTACGTGTGTGTGTAGTAGTCTAGTAACGAATATCGTCTGAATCTCTTACCCCGTAAAGCTTATGACAAAGACCTTTCTTGTTCCAGAGGAAAAGAATAGAGCAGATATCTTATCCTTACTCTACACCGTGAATACAACAAAGCCTTGTACTAAAAGTGCACCACCTTGTAGTTGTGGGTAACTTAATCCACAGCGAATGTGTAAATTGACTCCATAAAAATCGTGGGGACAATTTACTGGCACGACACTAATCCCGCGGGATCTAACATGTCAGCATTAACCCGTTTTACAACGAGCCTTGCGAAGTGTGCTACTTGTTTATTACAGATGAATAAAAAGTAGATAAGATTCCTTTGCGATTTAGTTTGATGCCTAGATTTCAGATAACAGTTACAAACATTTGTTAGTTTTGTTACTTAATAAGTGGATTTCGAGAACTGAACGTTAATTTGGTTTGCAAAAAGGCTGACATGTTCATGGCAACTGTAAATAATATTTAACTAATTATTTTGTTACTAAATATTTTTTACTGTGTGTAGGGACTTGATTAGTATATACAGGTAACAGTTTTCATGAAATTTAGTATACGGGGGGTTTCGGGGACGATAAATCGATCTAGCTAGGAATCATTTCTAGAAAATGTCAAATGGTGGCGTTTGAGTACTCTCAATTTAAACTGAAAAATGACTTCCTGACATCTATCGGCGAATAATAATACTATTTTTTTTAATTGCTTTAACGACACCAAAACACTAAAGCTATTCCAGCAGATGGCGTTGTTAAGTTACACGAAGTCAATGAGTGTTTCCAAAAAACACAATTTATAAAAAAAAAAATACCGAGCAAAGCTCGGTCATCTGGATATTTGTCATTATGTTGTTAGCAATTATCTCATTGAGTATAGTTTCATTTGCTTTATTTGTGTAAATATAAATAATAATACTTTGCTTTATTTGACGACCTCTGCGGCGTTGCAGCTAACGCACTTCGTTACTCTTGCTTTGATGTCATGGGCTCTAGTACCCATTACATAAGTGCTATACTGCTTACTTTGAGACTACATGGTGCTGTATGAATTGTGTCAGTATATTTATATTTAAATAAAACGAAGCGCCTAAAACGCTGTAAATATGCATCTATTGTATTGGCAACTGGTACATGCTTTTGACGTGGACATTCCGAGGTCATTGCACCCGGAAGATTTTTAGCTACATTAGTGTTGCCATCCTACGCGACAATACAGTCAACGCTTTAGACTAAACGTAAGCGTTTAGCTGATAGGGATTTGAAGTCCAGTAATAAATGTAAGAGTATCTTGTAAATTTAATTAAATTTTACTATTTTAGAATATAAAAAATGTTTAAAAAGTAAATTTTGCAATACATATTAATGAATAACAATTTTTATATAATGTTAATTTAAAATCAGCTGTAAATATGAGTCAAAATAATTAAAAAGCTATATAATAATTAATCTATTTACAGGCGAGGAATACTAAAAAGTTCTTCTTGACCCATAAAGTATTGTAAACACGACTTATTTTTGAGTACGGTAGTCCTCTAGTAGATTATTTTTGGTAGGTATTAAACTTTATAATAAGATAATGACTTCTAAATCATTTGGTATATGGAACTCTTATTTTATAGCAACGAGCGCATAGAAGTAAATTTTTAATGACGAGTCATTTCACGTTTCTGTTGTAAAAATGAGATGACAGAATTTTTATAGTACCGAAGGGAAAGTATAAAAAAGCATGACTTTAAATTTTTAACGTAAATAGTAACATCTTTAGCTTCGCATTGTTAGGTTAAGCCTCTTCATCGAGGATAATATATACTCAGTTTGCCCAAGACCGATTAGCGAGTTACCGGTGATATCAGTTTGCAGCCCTCATGATGTTTTCCTGCACCGTTGGGATAGGTAGCAATTATATCACATTACACGAGAAAACTGTTCTAAAGTTTCATGATGAAGTGAGAATTGAACCTGTTTTATGTCTTAAACAACATTTGTATTGTTATATTACAAAAATATACAAGGGCTATGCGGGTTCTCTTATCTGAAGTTCGCACGTTGTAGTGATGAAGTTAAGATTACATTGTTTAAGTCCTTCTGCCAGGTTTTCTACACGTGCAATCTTTGGACTGACTACACACAGGGAGCCGTCAGTGCTCTGTGAGTCCAATACAACAATGGGTTCAGGATGTTGATGGGGTTGCCTCACATCTGCAGCGCATCGGAAATGTTCGCGGAAGCGCGTGTTGACGATTTCCACGCTATAATGAGAAAAAGAGCTGCCTCATTGCTGCAGCGAGTGCGGGGCAGTACCAACATCATCCTGAGCACCATTGCACAACGATTCGACTCCCCTACACTAATATTATGTGTGCGAAACTGTTTGACGCACACAAAAATTGTGACTAATTTTGACGATTTCACTAACATTAAATCTAGATACTTACTTACTAACCCTATGACATGTATTGTTTGATTTAAATAAAATTATTATACACTATATTTCTTTATTTCACAAATTTTTTATATTTTTTACAATACCTTAAATTTTTTTATAAAGACAGTACCATAGTATTACTTTTATACAAAAATCAATGATAAAATATCCTAAAAAATATAGAAATCGTCTTCCAACAGCAGCGGGTCCTTGCAGTTCCAAACTACCGGTGGTCAGGCTACAGAGTAAGGAACCTCCTCACAATACGTGCCGTATCTAAAAGAGCTGCCTTCTGCATTCGACCCTTCAGCCAGTGACCAAGCGAGAGCCTTTCAAGGTGTCAATCAAGACTCTTCGCTATCAGACCATTCACTGACACTACTATCGGAATTATGTTGTACTATCCAATTTCCACATAGCAGTAATCTCGTGTGCGAGATTAATATATTTCAATTGTTTTTCTTTTTCAGCACCGACGAGATTACCATCATGTGGAACTGCAATATCTACAATCATAGCACGTCTCGCAGATCGGTCCAAATTATTATTATTATTATATAACGAAAATTTGAGGAACTCCTCTAGACTCGGTATACAGATTCTTTTCCACCGTTTTTACATAGCAAAATTGAAACTGTCCAATGCTATCTAATCAAACCAGGGGCTTTCTGAGTATGATATGACTGGCTAGCATATATATATATATATATATATATATATATATATATATATATATATATATATATATATATATATATATATATATATATATATATATATATATATATATTGTATTTGTTATGTACATTTTTTGTTAATATTAACCATACTGGGTATAAAGGGGTCTCATTATGCCTTTCAAGGCCTAGGCGATTAAACTACGAACTTTACCCTAATAAACAATAGACGAGCCTCTGATGAAAGGTTTTGCTGGAGTCGGGAGTGGGGGGAAGGAACCTAGTCGAGAAGGGAGCAGGCTTGCGAATCGCTGCCTTTGCCGGGTAGGCCTCCGGCATTTCTAACTAGTAACTTAGGGTCACCGGCAGTCTCCTAGTCATCGGAATCAGCGTAGCAGTGCTTATCTCTATTCAGCTTTCGTCGACAAATAGATCTTTGTGTCATTCTTCGTACTTCTCTTGGTCCTCCGACTGCCATATGACTCGCTTCACTAGACCACGGCTTTCCTATTGGAGTCTCTTCGGAACTTCAGTGAAGCTACTAATACTAAGTATGCATCTGGAATTTGTTAATTGATTTGACACAGACGATAGATAATCACATTACATCTTGTACCCACATTAAGCCAATTACTTCTTTATTATATAATACACGACGGAATGCCTGTAGAACCGATTTGAAAAACCTCCGAAGCTTATGAAAATACCGGAAAAATCGGATTTCCGTACTAGCAGTTGAATCCGCAATTTTAAGGTTATGTGACTCTGAATAGGCAATGTTTACACCACTTGACTAGAGAGGCTTCGTAGATATTTTCGATAGTTGGATAAATTATATGCTATTTATTGTAATCTACAAAATTATCAATTCAAAAATAAAAATTATTACACATTAAATAAATATAATAAAATGGCGATATAATCGCTTCGGAGCGATATCCGAACAATAAAAGCCGTAGGAACATGTAGGAAGTAGATTAGACTGAACGATACTCAACAAGATTGATTATTATTAACGGTACCAAAAAATGAGACCACAAAATGTCGGCCTGAACAACAATGTTTTGTGTTCGAAAAAGGTCGGTAATTAAGCTTTTTTGGTGCACGTAACATTTTATAAAATTTGCCGAAAGTTATTTGCCAAAAAAAGAATGTGGCATAAAAATACAACAGATAACATCCTACTTTGTAAATATACGAATGAAAAATCACCCGTCGTTTTACCGTTTCCATTCCTTTCTTCTCCTTTTTATAGAGGAGGAAATGCTTGAATGAGATATTATAATTAATATCATAATTATCATAACGCTGCTTATGTCTGTGTCAACTAATATTATAGTATAATACTACAGTCAAACGTAATTCAGACTTGATACTTCATTACTAATGGTAATGAGTGATATTTCCTAATTAAGAGGTTAATTTAAAAAGTCTGTTATATTGTAAGAAATATAGTTTATAATGATAAATATAGGTTTTGAAGTGATAACTTCTTATGGGAGGGTCAATCGCTTCGTTACGTAACTCGTTACGGCGCCAGTCTGTCTGGCTTCCTTTTCTCTCATGCATACGGCAGCGGTAGGCAGGTTCCTCCTCTCTAACTCTAACCCACAGCGCTAGATCTATTCGAATTGTGACTTTATTACAATGAAATACAGCTGATTTTTTTTTCTTTATAAAGAATTACATCTACATTAGGGAATAATTTAATATAATTTTGAAACAGTTATTGGAAAAATTGGAAATTAATAAACTTTAGTTATTTTTGAATTATTTTTGGTTTTATTAATAAATTACCTTCCCTTAGATTATTATATTAATAATATATATACATACAATTACAATACAATACATACAATTTAAGTAATAACCTAAGCTTTTATCAAGTAGTTCAACTTATAGTTCAACTTAGATTAGTTTCAGTTATCACTTCTGTCGGGCGTCCCGAGACGCAACTTTTTTTTAATTCAGTTCAGTTTATATTAAGACATACGCTAATTGAACTGTGGAATTGAATACTAAAATTTAAATTGTCCAATTCAGACAGACAGAGAATAAGTCCAGGATGCCGGCAGAAATTTACGCTGTCGATCTCATGTCGCACATATTCTCGATCAGTAGTCTCCTGATGTTTATATAGATCAAAGGTTAGTGGACCCAAAAAAAAACCCGCAGTTCTCCTATCGCCTACGCCCGGGCCTACGGATATGTGGCCTGCCGATCTCGTGGCCCGGGCCGGCGCCGGCCCGCCCTTTGTCTCAAGGCGGGCCTCTTCTAAAGTGTTGGCGCCAGAGGGGCAGGGTTTCGTTCCCCCGGCACTCTCCTGTATTGTAGGAGTTGAGGGGGGCCGCGGAACAGCACGCGGCTCTCTCCCTCGCGGCAAAAGTGCGGGCGGCGGAGCCTCGCCCGAGGGGCCGCCCGCAGCCGCTTTCTATGGCAGCCGGAGGTCGTTAGTTGCCCTCCGGCGCCGACGACGTGGCCTACGTTGGAGGGAAGGGAGTGTGATGGTTGACTCCCGCTCCCGCTCCCGCTCCGCCGTCTCCTTTGCGGACATGACTACCTCGCAAAAGAAGGCGACGGCCGTCCATCCAGGATCGCCCCCGATCATGGACAGAACCGGGTCCGGGAGCGACAGGTGACCCATAGTCAAGGAGTTTTAACCTCAAAAGATATCTAAATCTTCTGGTACAAACAAAACAGTACATATAAGCACGTTACTACATACTAACCTCGTATATAATATATTATAATTTATTTATTTTTTGTAAAATAGTTACACTCGGAAAGTATTTCACAAATGTAATACTATAAGGAATAGTGGAATTAATTACGTATTATCATTTTAAGTGAGATCGCACTCGAGAGCTGTCAATAGATGCATTCGAATCGAGGAAATACAGTTACTTGAAATCAACATATAAGTCGCCGTAAATTAAAACAGTTTTGAACTTAGTTTTAAACACATAAAATATCCTTTTTAATATTTATACATTTTTTAGACTAAGCACGACCCCACAAATTATTCAATTAATCAGCTTCTTCGGAGCACAACCCCTATGCTGATTTATACATTTGCAGTTAATAGTGCAAATGCAACTGCAAAACTGACAATTACGACTCTCTTAATTATCAATCACATCAATAAATCACATCACATCACAATCAATCACAACAATCACACAAAATCAATCAAACAAATCACAATTAATTTGTTTGAGAACATGATAAACACCCGTTCAACCAGTAGAATGAAATTTCACATAGATTTGATAGCAACTTTTCCACGAGCAAACATCAGTATTGTATTGAATGTAATCGAATAATATTGATTGAAATAATCGATTCGGGACTTTTAGTACCATTGGCATAAAAATCAATGCCAATTGAATGCAGGTAAGGCTGTAAAGTTAACAAACTGTTTATCATTTTTAGTAAGCCGACTGCTGTTGAGTGAAAATTTACACAGATTTTTGACTAGCTCACTATTAAAACTACGAACTAATTAAGACAAACTTAGATTTTAGGTATTTAGAATTAGCAATAACCCTTTAAGCTAGGATTTGTAGTCGTTTTGACAATTCTTTTAGAAATCAAAATGGCGGCTATTATGTTCTAACTTGCGTTCACCGTTGATCACCAATTTAAATTAGGATTAATCGTCAAAACTACTTGTTTGAATTCTGCTATTCTATTTATTTATTAAACCACACAATTTCGTCTTTAATTTATCGTATACCTTTATATTATACATTCTCAATATAAATAAGTCGTAATTTAATTTACGATAAAATATAACATAATCTAGTACTTATCGTAAAAAATATTAGAAGGATCTGTTTGAAACTTACCTTGTCTGTAATTTAACCAGAGTGACATCAAAGGACACTTAAAATTTATCGAAAAATTAACTACATTTAGAGAGATTTTTAATATTTTATTATTATTAATAATATTTTAAAATTTTATACTCAAGACCACATTTCACTACTCCTTGTGTATATTATGAATATGACTGCATGTGTATTTACGGTTGCTTGGTTTAGTCTAGATGCTTACATACTTAGGCCACTTGGCCTATGATCCAGATCATATACTTATATGATCTGGATCTTGAAATCTAGGAGGTAGCGATTCCATTTCAATACAGAAAAGAAACTAAACTAGAAACGTCTTTTACAAGTAATTCCCTCCGTAAGAAAAACTGACGTTTTTTATGTAACAATTTTGAACTTTAGCCAGACTATTAAATTTCTATGGACGGTCGGAGCTTGCATGTATACTTAGTGGTTGGATGAGAGTAGGACTCTGACGAGAGACAATTAAACAGGGGCCACATTGCAAGATGCTTTCTGATTAATCATTGGGATAGGAACCGGCAATCTCATTGAAGCTTAAAATTAAGGACAGATACTGTCTGACAATGGCTTTAAATATACATAACACAATGATGAGTTCACTAAGAACTATTCATTCCGAATGCCTAGAATTTAAATTAGTACGGAACACAAACTTGACCCGATTGCTATCCAATCATTGACAGGTCAAGAGAACTTCGCAGCTCTTACTACTGCTGCCGCTAAACTCGATTTAACAGGAAACATAACGCAAATTGTCCCTGTAGGAAATCGTATGATTATTAGCTAGCATTTGAAGCTTAAATACCAAAGGTGCGTAATCGTAGAGGCCAGAATTGACGTGAATAAAACGAACGGTTATGATCACAATTTAAACGCTCGTATCGTAAAAAATTTGCATATTAATTATAAAAGATGGGTTAAATGGAAACAACGTTAATTGTGGGAAATGTTTGCTTTTATTTTAATTTACTCTACACTATACTCTGCACCCGGGGCGGTCTGTCGTAAAGGGCGACAAAACAAACTTAGCTTGGTGACAAGGCCCTAAGTCCATCTGGATGACAACCACTACGATATGCCACCACAATAACCTTGTGTTATATTCGCCATAAGTAACCCAGGTTCCAATTTCCCTACGTGGACGGCAGCATGTTAGCGGAACCCCTGGTGTTACAAACATCCATAGCAATAAATTAATAACAATATTACATTAGATTAAATAAAAACTAAATTCAGGAAACAGTGATGGAAACTGAATATTGGATATGCATTCAATTTTCACTTGGACGCAATTCTCTTTATGAATTAATACCCACCAGCTGGTGACGATCCCTCTGTGCGATGCAAATTAATGCATTGTTCGTGAACTCAACTTCATCTCATGCAAATAATTCGTCGTTCGTCGAAACCATTAAATCCGGATTGACTATACGCGTATTTGTAGATCCGGAGAGTGGTTTTATTGTGATGAGAAGTATTATCGCTATCTCTTCGCTTAATCATCGCGTATATTGTGTACCCTTTACTTGAAAATCCCACTATAGTATTGTAACTATTGTGTCCACTTACATTTTATATGTACAGGGGTGGAAAAAGAATACTGACCTCTAGTCGGAGTCGACCGGTCGTAAATGGCGACAAAACGACCCACCATAGCTTCGTGGTAGGACCCCAAATCCGTCTCGATGATGAACGAAATGGTCGAGTGCAATATCAAGTCCAATACCTGGGATCTGTACTACACGTCTCTGATGACATCAAATGTGACATGAGATGACTGGAATAATTTGTGACTTTAAGACAATAATTGTCGTCAATAAAAAATATCTTTTAGGTGTTGTGATTATTTCCTAACTCTAAAAACAGAAGGTTCTCTAAATCAAAATATTGACATATTTCCTACTTCAAAATTCTATCAATAATCTGGACAGATTCGTAGACATGTTCGGTATTCCATTACCCAATACATGGTTCATACTTAATCTACGAGCTTCAGACGAACGCGCTTTTGTAGTTCACTGAACGATTATTCTACAAATACCATCCTCTATTACTGTGAAGTGGGAATTTCCTCAGTAAATGCCACGTAAATATCACTAAACACAGGCTGTCCTTAGTTTAATATTGATAAAGATTAAATGAAGCTAAAATAAACTTTATTTAATATTTCAATATTTTCTAAATTCCTTTTCCATTAATATTTCCTTTTTTTATTGCTACCGTTCTATAGAACAGCAGGCAGACTGACGGCCCACTTAGAGATTAGCAGATACCGTTGTCTATGGGAGTTTTCAATGCCAGTGGCATCGCGAACACGCTGCTGTCCCATTAGGATATTTATTACTAGAACTTGGGTCACTAATGCCGGAACACAACACTAGGTTATTATGGCTGCATACTTAAGACCAAAGGTGGTCGCTATACAGACGGGCTTGGGGCCTTATCACGTAGCTAGGTGGGTTGTTTTGTCACCTTTTACGACAGTCCGACCCCGGCCGCAGAGGTCAGTATTCTTTTTCCGCCCCTGCACGGATAAAAATCACTTTTCCTGATATGGCGTATGGAAAGGGAGCCTAATAACCATCAGTGCCTAAGTATACATTGATATAGAACTGATGCTGTACCTTGTCTGTGCAAGGTTTTACTCAAAGATTGATTTCACATAGCAATATTTTTGAACATCTGTATGACATCTATTTTTATAATAAAACGGACATACCCACTCCCTCTGAGAAATGAGAAAACAATGATCGACTTGAACGAGTGATGTCGCTATGTTTTTTATTGCTGTAGAAAAGCAGACAGGCTGACGGACTGCGTAATAACAAAAAGATATGTAGGCATATTTAGAGATCACGGGTGGTTGCTATCCAGAAGGCTTGGAGCCCTAGAACCTAGCTAGGGTTGTTTTGTTGTCTTTTATAATAGCCCACCCTTGACCACAGGGGCTGTCATTCTTATTCACACTCCTGTGCGGAGAAAATGCTTTGTGACGCTACAAGCCAAAAGCAATCATAATTTCACAGTTGACGGCACTATAGGCCTTAGTGCCCATTGTCATACCTACATTCGACAAAAAAATCCACCATCCCAATAAAGAACTCCATTTGGAATGGTTATAAAAAGTTACTTTCATAACAAAACAGATAATTTTGATAATCCGTCCAAACCACGGACAGACTTTTCGTTTATAAGTTGTTTCCACAAAACACCCGAAGTTGTTCAGCTTCATCGTTGGGTGTTATTGCTTTGCAACTTTACGAAACTGGTATTAGGAACGTTTATTACTTTTTTTGTCACATCGAAGGAAACATTTCAGCGGGCTTATTGGTTTCTCTTTGCCTTTATAGACAAATTGCGGTATAACGAAACAAGCTACAGCTACGTGGGTTCTGGAATTGCAAAATAGTTGCTCATGCTCGATCCACAACATGTTCAGTAATAAAATTATATTTACTGCCACTTATTGTTGCAAGACGTCATAACGTCTTGCAGCAATAAGGGGCTTTATCCGTGCAGGGGCGGAGAAAGAATACTAACCTCTGTGGCCGGGGTCGGCCTGTCGTAAAAGGCGACAAAACAACCCACCCTAGCTACGTGGTAGGGCCTCAAGCCCGTCTGGATGGCGACCACCTTTGGTTTTAAGTATGCCGCCATAATAACCTTGTGTTGTTTTCCGGCATTAGTGACCCAAGTTCCTGTACCCTTATGGGACAGCAGCGTGTTCGCGATGCCACTGGCGTTGCAAACACCTATAGGCGACGGTAACTGCTAAATTCTAAGCGGGCTGTCAGCCTGTCTGCTTTCCTACGCAAAAAAAAAAAAAACGAGACCTGTACTTTTACAACCCATCAAGTTGGATAAGCGTGGTAAGGATATTAGCTATTCCCGGGCGTGACCTAATCTAGACATCCAAACTCAAACTCAATTTTATTTATTCCAAATAAGTTCTTAGCTAGAACATTTTTTAAAGGCATATATGTATAATTTTAATTTATAATATGAACTAAAGTTTCATCTTCATCCCCAGCAACAATATTTTTTATAGCTGGAGATCAGCAGATAGGCAAACGGTCTACCCTAAAGCAGTGATCACCGCCGTTTATGGCGGCTATATACATTTGGAACACTAGAGGCATTACCAACGCGCTGCCGAACTCAAAGAAATTTTATAACATCCCTTTTTTGAACCCCATATCGTACTGCGATGGGAAAATCTCCGCCAGAAGTACATTCCCTATTCGGAAAGTACGCAACATTTACGTTCTTAAGAACTTTATTATGACTATAAAATTACTCTTAAAAATTTAGTGACAAAATATTTCACATAATAATCTAGTTATCCCACAATACTGCAAGTCTATGTATTTAGACCAAACAACTTACTGCGGGGACCTGCAGTGCAGTTCAGCCCTAGTTCACTTCGCTCTTTATACGTTCTCGCAATAAACTGTTTTAGGTTTTATAGAATTTTATAACCTACGGTATAACCGATTCAAAATATATATTTTTCTTATAGAACAAACTGCGTTGTCTATTTATCTGCAATGTTATTATCTGAAGTACTTTCTTTAGTAGACTTAAGTTATAGAATTGTTTATAATAAATAAATAAAATATAATAAATATACCAATATAATCCACACAGCGCCATTTAGTCCCAAAGTAAGTAGCGCAGCACTTTTATGCTAGTAGCATGGCTACTGGACAACTAATATACTTTTATTTTGGTAAATAAATACCACATACCACATTAAAATTAGCAAAATCAATTTTTCGCTAATATTTTTTAGTACTAATTTAAACGTAAAGCGAATGTTTATTACGTATTCTATTCTTTAACTACGCCTTAAACCCTCTTGAGAATCGCCCTTTTAAAAGATACTCGGTACGCGCGTCGCATGGTTTACATTGGCTCGGTAATGTCCATGCGTATCACTCACCGACGAATATTTATGTCGCCTATACTTGCCTGTGACTCTTGTGTTGTGACATAGACAGTGACGTTCACATCTCTACATAGCCACACGTGACAGCGTAGGTATGCTGTAAACGTATCTTAAAGACTAAATCGCTACATTTCCTATAGTCGCTATCGAAGAGTTTTAGCAGCACAAAGTTCAAATAAGTGCCTGTATATTACGAGTATTTGCATTTTGAAAATGGAATTTTTGCGTTCATGTGGGTCCTTCCACAATGCTATTAAAGCCATGCATGAACACCAATCATCTATATCTCTCCGTCTTGAATCTATACATGTGCTTGACTACCTTATTTACCGCCTGGAAACTGATACAAACGACGCTTGATACACGTATTGGTTAAATTATGAATAAAATAAGTAAGTCTTTATGAAATTATAAATAATTGTTTCTACATAAATGCAATTTTTTATAACTATAGTTCAGCAGACAGGCATTGGCCCACCCTCGCAAGTAGTCACCGTCACCTATGGACGATTGCAACACCAGAGGCATTACTAACGCGATGCCAGCCTGGAAGAAATTTTATAACGCCTTTTTTGAAGAACCCCAGGTCGTACCGCACTGAGAAAACGTCAACTAGAAGCTTATTCCAAATCCTAAGAATACGCAACATGAACGTTCTTGAGAACCGTTTCGTACAAGAAAGAAGAGGCTCCAAGAAATGGGGATGAACACTCAGTCGATAGCGGGCAGTGCGGTGATAGAAAGACGACGAAGGCACCATTTTAAATAGCTCCTCAGAAAACTCTCCGTTGTACAGATGGTAGATTTAGCAACAAATTAATAATTTTGTACCGGTAATTAATTTATTTATGCAAATACATTAATGAATATAATTATGGTTATGATATAAATGTCATAAATTTATACGGCATAAATATTATGTACAAATTCATTTCTATACAGAAATATCGTAAAATATATAGAATTTTAAATAATTAATTATAATATAAGCTTAAAGACAAAGGTAAATAGATTATTAACATCCCTTATGAGGTGGGTAATATCTAAGAGTAAGTAATCTTGTAGTATTGCACCCGTTGCGCGCTTGCTCTCACACAAATATCTAAGGTATCGTAATATCTAACTCATCAATAACCTACAACTTTTTCTATAATTACAATAATTGACCGAATACGTGTACTTCCACAAAGACTATCATATAATCGTATAATAACAAAATACCAATATCAAATTAATTATACGGACTGACATTCTAAATTGTTGATTCCTTAATTAAAACATATTATATACGAGAGTCTAACTATTTTATAAACAAAACTGTTTACACACTCATTTATCCTTTTAAGAGCCAAATCACATCACATATCGGGTTTTGTTTTGTTTAACTCACACGCGGCCCACACAATAAGTCAAACAACTTTTCCCATTTTCGATCGCCGAGTATTGAGTTTATCTATTGGTCTTGCTCAAACGTGGCAACCGGCCATCAAACTTCTACTTGGCACAATGAGAATACGTTTTCTTTATAAAGAATGCCGTACTACGTCGCGAAAACTCCGATTTAGTTTGTGTGACACAATTTGCAAGAAAGCGGCACACAGCGTCAGCTCTCTACAAATTGTAAGAGCAAGTACTACAAATAAGGACTCGGAAAAATATCAAAATCAGTTCGTGATTGATAGGTTATTTTTTTCTTGCTGTGGACCAACTGACAGGACGACGGCCTAATGAATAGTAAGTAGTCGCGTAGTCGTCCTGGTAAGAAAGAGAACCGGACCCTGGGTCCCTTATGCCGGAACACAACACTAAGTTACTTTGGCTACATATTTAGAGGCTAGGGGTGTTTGACATCCAGATAGGCTTGCTACCCTATCACTTAACTAGAGTTGCTTGTTGTCTTTTACGACAGACAGCCCCCGGCCGCAGGGGTCAGTATTTTAAATCCAACCCTTCTTATAGGAGAATTTGGAATAAGCAGGAAAAAACTTTTAATCGGTCGCATTGAATCATTCCCAAACATTATGTTGTGAGTTACGATAAAACTCGTAGTTTACTACACCTCCAATCGTTTATTTAATAGCGATTGTGTAATGTAATGTAATATATAGTAGTGACTGTAGCCAAAGAGTACTAAACTAAAATATTTCAAAATATTTAATTAATACAACTTATAAATACGCCGAGTGGGTAATTTTTGCATATTAGAAACATGAATAGAAATAAAACTACAAATGTTATTTTGTTGATCATTTATTTAGCGTAATAAGCGTTTATTGAAATTTATTTTTAAAAAATGACATCGTCGAGATGTTCTACTACGCAAACTTTGGAAAACTAGCATAATGTTTGTTGAATAACTATTTAAAATGATATTTTTAAATTTTCGTTTTTCTAATATGTAAATCGTTATTTAACACGCTTGAGCTTCTATCCTGTACCATTGCCTATCGAACCATTACCGTGAGAGATAACAGCGGCGACCGTCAGCCGCAATTTATATACTCCTTGCTTGTTGTAACACTTATATTATACTGAATATAGTGCTATAAATATACATATGTTTTGTGTCTTATTCTTCGAAACCCTTCGTCCCTGTTTCAGCCCAAACGTTCACTTTAACTATATTTCTTTATATATTTAGCTCAAAAGTGCGACCGCACTGTGATATAGGATTTTTAGATGTCATAAAGTTCCTCGAGGTGGCAGTTCATTGGTAGTACCGGTGTAGTAAACATCTAAAAGCTTAGAATGTACCTTTGGCGGGATTTATTTTTTATTGCTAAGAAACATCAGACGGGCTGACGACGCACTTAATAGTAACCAGTTACCGTCGCCTACGGAATTTAGCGACACTAGAGGCACTGCGAACACGCTGCTGTCCCATAGGGTACAGGAACCGAGGACACTAATGCCGGAATACTACATAAAGTTATTATGGCGACATACTTATAGACCAAAGGGGGTTGCCATCCAGGTGGGCTTGCCCTATCATTTAGCTACGGTTGTTTTGTCGCCTTTTATAACAGGCCAACCCCGGTTGCCGAGGTTAATATTCTTACTCTACCCCTACACGGAGAGAAATATACGGAATAGAAAATTGTAGGAAAAAAAGGAAAAGGATGGGAAAGAAACAAATAAAAATAAGCTATCTTAAGATGTTTTATTATTATAATAAAGATAAAAGAATTAAATTAAAAATTGTTTAAATAGAACAAACATTTTCTGAATTGTGCAATTCAGAATTTGTTGAATTCAGAGCATCGTCTCTAGAAGCGTTGAAACGCTTGTTAAAATGAAAGTTTGAAAACAAAGTCAAAGCGATACTGAAATATAAGACTAGACAGGAATAAAAAAAGGCTGCAGTAATGCAAAACTTGGTAACGTTTAGCCAGCCGTAAAAAAATAATGAAGTATTATTATGAGGTATACCTCAACGTATATATAGTGAAGTGTAGAAAAATATTTTATATAAGGTTTCAAGTAATTTCAAATTGGTGACGACGCGTTCTGACGATTGATGATGCGGCTAGTTCAGTAGTCACAGAACTGGCCTGGTACAGTTTAAAATGTTTTTATACTTTGGTAATAGAGTCGACTCTCGTTAATTCGAAACTCGAGTGACTCTTAAAATATTACGAATTATCGAGTGTTCGAAATATCAAATGGTTCGAAATTTTTGAGAGAAAAGAAATAAAACTTTAAATTATTGAGTGTTGATAATCAATTATGTATTATTTATTAACTAACCACTATTCGTTAACAATAACAACAAATGACAAAAGTTGATTCTATTATAAGAGTAAAAGTAACTGAAACTTAACTAAACAAACTAATTCGTGCAGAAATGTGTCGAATTAATCATTACAAAAACTCGTGTACGGATGATACAAGTTTGAACTTGTCAGTAGCGGGCACACATGACACATACTCAACATAATGGATTACTCGGGCAGACTCGGGCTTGTTTATAAAAGGATCTGATCCTTTACGAATTATTGAGGGTTTGACGCCGATGAGTTCGAATTATCGCGTCGTTTTGTTACGTAACGATAATTTTTTCTTTCGAATTACCAAGTGCATAAAAATGTATTGATTTAGTTCGAAATATAAAGAGATTTTCTGGGGAACTCATGATAACTTCGAATTAAAGAGTAGTTCGAATTATCGCAGGTTTGAATTAACGATAGTCTACTGTAGTTTGTTCAAATATTTTGGTATATATATATTTTGGTATACTAGCTGCTTCAGAAAACGTTATTCTGACATACAAATTAAAAAAAGGTCCACCAAGGTCCAATCTATCTTTATACCGAAATTCATCAAAATTGGTTCAGATTAAGCGTGAAACCGTAACAGACAGAGCTAGTTTCACACTTTTATGGATGTGTATATTAATTAAAATTGCTGGAATCAAGAAATGTATATTAAATGTTTGAAAAGTTTCAATTACACGTACCCAGGGAATATCCAATTTTAACTTTTGAAGTTAAGCACTGAAATGTTCCAGTTAACATATTCTCTGCGGAGTTGTGTTTTATATACAACTTCGCACGCGGGGAAATATGCAATTTTACGAATAAATGTGCAATAGATCTATATAATTATGTATTTATCTATGCTTCTATGATTACTGATGACGAATGAATGAATGAAAACTCTTTCTTGTTTCTCCTAAAATTCATAAAATAATAGAGAACAAAAACTTACAAACTAAACAATTGGCGGCCTTATCGCTTAAAGCAATATTTTCCAGGCAACTCTATGAAGAATAATCTTCTTCTTTCTGTCCTTATCCCAGCTATGTGGGGTTGGCACAACATGTGCTCTTCTTCTATTCTCCTCTATTAGTCGTCATCTGAACATTCACACCTTTTTTGCCATATCATCTTTTACACAATCCATCCATCTTTTCTTTGGTCTACCTCTCCTCTTGCATCCATCCACTCTCATTTATAGCATTTTCATATTTTCATAGCATTTTCAATAATATAATTAAGAAAACTTCTTTCAATTACATGTTTCATGTTACACTTCAAATAATACTTTAAACATTGCCATAAACCACAATGATCTAAGATGGTTGTGCCGGAAATTTGTGGTATATATTATTTATTAATTAGTTTTAAATATATAGAAGAGTGAATGCAGGAAATATGGTGAATGGAGCTTTGCACTCCTTTATGAACAGTCGGAAGGTGTCTAACAAGGCTCGTCTGGCTGTGCATGAGGGGGTGTTGGTTCCGACACTCATGTACGGAAGTGAAAGTTGGGTATGGCAGAAGAAACATGAAAGCAGAATAAATGCAGTTGAGATGAGAGCGTTAAGAAGTATGATAGGAGTCAAACTGAGTGACAGGATAAGAAATAGTGAGATAAGGAAACGTTGTGGTCTGAAAGAAGATGTAGTGACAAAAATTGAGAAAGGTATGCTGAAATGGTTTGGCCATGTCGAGAGAATGAATGAAGAACGATTGACGAAAAAAGTGTATAAGGCGAGGGTGAATGGAAGTGTTGGAGGGGGTAGACCTAGGCGGACGTTTCGAGACCAGATCAGGGACATCTTGAATAAAGGCCAGATCAAGAGTACCTTAAACCGAAGGGCATGTATGAAGGGAATAATGAAAGTGGACGAAGCAAAACAAGAATGTAAGGATCGTAGCAAGTGGACAGAAGTGGTCTCTGCCTACCCCTACGGGAAAGAGGCGTGATTATATGTATGTATGTATTTAAATATATATATATATATATATATATATATATATATATATATATATATATATATATATATATATATATATATATATATATATATATATATATATATATATATATATATATATATATATATATATATATATATATATATATATATATATATATATATAGGGTGAATTTGCCTCACCCGTCCAAATTTTTTTTACGCACTAAGCATCATTTATGGAACCCATTTTTGCAAAAAAATTGTATGTAAAATTTTCAAAATAAAATATTTCATCCCAAGGAAAAATGTTTAGTAACTTGGTCGCTCATTCAATCGTGCATAATAATCATATGTTCCAAGGTTCGTACATTGACCTTTATTATCTAACTCCTCCTCGGTATTGTAAACGAGAAGAAATGTACCTTAAGTACGCGTACAAAGAGTCGAGACTGTGTTGCCCGCCGTGCGGGACACGTGTCAACACGTCTTCGTAAGAATGCGCTAGGGTTGTACCTATGATGATTATTGTAATAAAACGAATGTTGCGATTCAACTATATTTTTTATTATTCAATCAAATGTTTAAGTTTTATCCGTGCAGGGGCGCGGAAAGAATACTAACCTCTGTGGCCGGGGGCGGCCTGTCGTAAATGGCGACAAAACAACCCACCCTAGCTACGTGGTAGGGTCTCAAGCCCATCTGGATGGCGACCACATTTGGTCTTAAGTATGCCGCCATAATAACCTTGTGTTGTGTTCCGGCATTAGTGACCCAAGTTTTTTAGTGGGTACATCTTTCCCGGAGTCCCACATATCCCTCGGTCCCCCGGGCCGGGGAACCCGTCAAGAGAGGTTTTTCCCTGAGACTAAAAAAAAAGAAAATGGTGCTACCAGGCCGATTCATTAAGATGTTGTCAAAATTATTTAAAAATACTTTTTCTAAACGTTTCAGGTGGGTTTTTTAGCCCACCATAAAAAGATGAATCTTTATTATAGGCTTTAAAATGAGTGTACAGTGTAGTTTCGTCAACATTCGGTTTCTACTGTAACAAATCATTGAAGCTAGTGAAGTTATGTTTTTTACTATGTACATTTATAAATAAATACCCTGATTTATTTTTAGTTTGGCAGCCCTATGTCGGTTGCAGCGTAGCGGTGTGTGTGTGTGTGCGGGGAATTACGGCGTGCGAAATACGGCTGCCGCCGCTGCCGTAAATAATTAATTAATAATCAGTCGGCCGCGTGTTGTCGCGTTGGTGCATTGTGTTTACCGTTCGTTCTCTTGCGACGTCGACAGTGCAAAAATACGGAACACGGTAATCGTTGGGTCGGTCGTGGTGGTCCCGTCCCATGACCGCCTCGATCACCGGATTTAACACCATTGGACTTTTATTTGTGGGGTGAAATTAAAAGACACGTGTATGTGGAAGAGGTCCAAAGCCTCGCGAACTTAAAAACTAAAATTGTGCGAGCGTTTGAAGATGTGCGTAATGACACTGTAGTGCTTAGAAAGGTAAAGGAAAATGTTCAAAAACGAGCTAGACTGTGCTTAGAGACAAACGGACTGCATTTTGAACATTTATTAAAATACGTGTAAAGCAGTAATGGTAAGTTAACTTCTAATTGATTTTTTACTAATTATTGTACATATCACTAAAGATTTACGTATTTTTTTACTTATTACAAACGCGCCCTTTAACTGAATTTTTTGTATTTCGACATTATGTTAGGTACTGTATTTATCAATGAAATGTAGCGAATTATGCGGTACCGATGGAGGGGTCATTGACACTTGTCGAGTGTAGGTGCAAGTATAAATTGCGAGTTCTTGTGATAACTTTGTGATGCTGATTACTCAACATTTTTGTACTATGTGATACTAAACTAAAATACATGTTTCTCATAACTTTTACTAAAGATTCTTCTGTGTGAATTTGGACGGGTGAGGCAAAGTCACCCTGTATATATATATATATATATATATATATATATATATATATATATATATATATATATATATATATATATATATATATATATAATATATTATATATATATATATATAATATATTATATATATATATATATATATATATATATATATATATATATATATATATATATATATATATATATATATATATATATATATAATATATTATATATATATATATATATATATATATATATATATATATATATATATATATATATATATATATATATATATATATATATATATATATATATATATATATATATATGTCTTTCACTTTACTTTTACTTTTGTGAATATTATTTAAAGTATACTCACATGTAGACCAAGGCTATAGCTATCTATTTAAGCTAATCTGCGTTTCCTGTTGTGTAAATAAAAAAAAAATCCGCAGAATTGTTTTCAGTTGTGTCAGTCAGTGTTTCAATCAGGGTGATGGTTGAGGTTTCAAAGTTATCATTTGGCAGCGTGCTTACTATTTTACACGACAATTTGGGTATGAAAAATCTCAACTCAAAGTGGGTGCCGCGTTTGTAATACCGGATTAAAAACAACGCATCGACGATTCGGAGGCTTGTCTGAAAAAATTTTTCAACCATAACAAAGCGGATTTTTTTGCATCGATATGTGACCGTGGATGAAACCTGGATACACTATTGCACTCCAAAGTTAAAGCGCTCGTCAGCTCAGACACAACAATCAGCTGGCAAGGTTATGACATCGGTATTCTAAGATGGGCATGGTATTTTGTTTATCAATTATCTTGAGAAAGAAAAAAAGATCAATTTTGAATACTATACTGCGTTGTTGGACCAATTGAGCGAAGAAATAAAGAACTAACGGCCCCACATGGCAAAGAAAAAACGACTGTTCCACCAAGACAATGCACCATGTCACAAATCAACGGCTACGGTGGTCAAATTGCATGAATTGCACTTCGAATTGCTGTTCCAGCCCCCATATTCGCCAGATTTGGTCCCCAGCGACTACTGACTCTTCGCAGACCTGAAAATGATGCTCCAGGGAAAAAGATTTAGCACCAACGAGGGAGGTATTGCCGAAACTGAGGCCTATATTGCGAGCAAAGATTAAGCGTTCTATAAACATGGTATCGAGAAGTTATAGAAGCGTTGGGCCCATTGTATCGCCTTAGATGGAAATTGTGTCGATGAATGAAAACGAATTTTGGGATAATTTTTTGTTTGTCTTAACTCAAAACTTAAATTTTGTGTTCGGAAACTTTTTAAACCCTGCGAGATCGAATCAGAAATGAGGAGATTCGCAGGAGAACCAAAGTCACCGACATAGCCCGGATGATTGCAAAACTGAAGTGGCAGTGGGCTGGGCACATAGCTCGAAGGACTGATGGCCGTTGGGGCAGAAAAGTCCTCGAATGGCGACCACGTACCGGAAGACGCAATGTTGGTAGGCCCCCCACAAGATGGACCGATGATCTGGTCAAGATCGCCGGAATAGGTTGGATGAGGGCAGCGCAGGACCGATCATCGTGGAGATCTTTGGGGGAGTCCTTTGTCCAGCAGTGGGCGTCTTCCGGCTGAAATGATGATGAAACTTTTTAGAAGCTGTGAGTCCACTGAGCGTTCCGTGTGATATCCATTGCGCTACGGAAGTCGTCAATCAGTCAATTTCTTACCTCTTTTTGTATATAAACAATTTAATAATTATAAAATACATACATATATGACATTCAAGAAATATTTTAGCTATGAACTTATTATGAATAAAAGAAATAGAGTTTGCTATCGGACTAATCCAAAATAAACGTTTCTGGCATTATGGCACCCGTTCCTACATCATGACAGATACACCTAATAAGTTAGGATCGTCTAGAACTACCCACATATAGAAAAAAAAGCTATTAATTAGTATTAAACGTCCACATCAAAGGACATTCCAGGCGGGCACTCTGATGGATCGCTATCATTCGTTTTCCCTTTGTAACGTCTACAAGAAAATAAATTACACGATAAATCCATGCCTTGTATGTCAAAGGTAAATATTGTTTATAACATTTACGAGGAATTTTATTACTACAATCCTCAGACGGCTTTTATATTCTATTAATTTATTAATAAAAAAATGTGATCACATCTACACTATAGGTAGTTGTTGATTTTAGCAAAGATCGATTTATTTTTAACTACCCCCAACAATTTTATTATTTTATCTGAACTGTATTGTGTCAAACATACATATAGTATATTAGCTATAATAGCTCATAACGTATTGAGCTCGGGTAGGAGGATACCCGACACGAGCGAAGAACGGACATAATACCACATTTCTCAAATTGAGACTGGCGAATTACGCGCAGGTAATATCTATATAATTGCTTCAATACGATGTTATGTAACAATATGCAATTAAGTGGGAAAATCCTAAAGGGGTGCATATAGTGAAAATCGAACCTATTAGCTCTGGGTATTACTTGACAACTACATATGTAAAAAGAGTATATACTTTTAATTTGAAAGTTATATTTCAGTATTTCATTACATCATGTGATTTTTCCATTTAAGGCAGGCACGTCTGTTGATTGTAATTCTATTAAAGTGGCATAATATACAACTTCACAGATATGAGTCGTGGAAGCTACTATCAGAATTTGGTACATACATAAACAAAAAATCAAATAAATTGGCTAAAGTCCGTTGTTGACCCGTATGTGGGTCAGATGTGCTGTGGCCCGATGCCAGCCCACACCGAAAATGCCGACAGATAAATTCTTGTATGGTGTTGTATTGTAAATTTACAAGTGTGGGAAAATCCACGACCCTAGTGCATTTTTATTTGTTATCTTTCTGCTGAACTATCAAATGGATTATTCCGGCTAGTTTATAATCTGTGCAGAGGCGGAGTAAGAATACTAACCTCTGCGGCCGGGGTCGGCCTGTCGTAAAAGCCGACAAAACAACCCACCCTAGCTACGTGGTAGGGCCTCTAGGCCGTCTGGATGGCGTCCAGCTTTAGTCTTAAGTATGCCGCCATAATAACTTTATGTTGTGTTCCGGCATTAGTGACCCAAGTTCCTGTATCCTTATGGGACAGCAGCGTGTTCACAATGCCACTGTCGTTGCAAACACCCATAGGCAACGGTAAAAAAAATATATAAAAAATGGCATCTCTATTTCCTTTTCTGTTAAATCACAAAACTTGAGAGTTATTCTACTAAAGCAGACACTTATAGACAGACACTTATGAATATGAAAGCGTTCTCTTTGTAGCTCCGTTTTAAATCATTGTATCCTGTTAAAATTGGAGAGTATATTCTGCACATTTTATTATAAACAATTATTTAGTTCAAATCGATAAAAGATTGTTTTGGAACAGCAGACAGGTCCACTTAATAGGTAGCAGTTACTATCGCCTATGGATGTGTATGACTCCAGAGGCGACTAACACGCTGCCATCTACTTAGGAAAACTGGAACCTGGGTCTTATATGCCGAAACACAACACAAAGTTATTATGGTGACAAATTTAGAGACCAAGGGTAGGTATTATCCAGACTGGCTTAGAGCCCTACCACCCATTTGACAGTTTTGTCGCCTTCTACGACAGCCCGCCCCCAGCCGCAAGCGTAAGCATTTTTACTTTGCTCCTGAACGGTGAAAAATCAGGCACTTTACTATAAACAAACGAAATTAGTCGTGAAAATTTCTGAACAAAACAAACATTGTACGTAAAAATTGTTAATCATCCAATTTAAACGATTCAAAGGTGTTATAAACAGATAGCTCTGAAAAAGTCTACTGCACCTTTGTCTCAGGTCGGGTTCACGTCCCTCATTAATCTTTCATTCAAGCCTTGTCTCTGACTACCTAAAAAATATCTCGCAGAAGCGTTAAAATGACGTCAAAATTATTTATTATTGTAGCCTAGTATGACTGTCTGAGAAAGCTTTCAAGTAGTATTTCTTTTGGTTAAATTCTAAACGGCTGCCAGTACGACACAAATTTTTCAAAATCGAATTGTTTGTATTAATACATATTAATACATATTTAAAAAAAATCAGTTATTGCGTTTTGAAATTAGGCAGCTGTAAAATATGCAAATTAGTTGTTAAACTAATTATAAAATGAGTACTTTTAACTGAATATATTACTCAGTGTCACATAGTCCCATCTTATCCATCTATCCATCCCTTATGTCCGCTCCGCGTCCTAGACAAAACAAACGCGACGTCTCATACCTACTTGTGGATTGTAGGTTCCGTCTTACTTAGTATAAAATATAAATGTAGAGGATTGTGAGTAACCGTTTAAAATTTTCATTTCCCTCGCTATTTTTTCACCTAGCCAAATCAAATACCACCGCGAACACATAGCATCATTTTAGAGGTCCCTTTTGTAAAACGACGACTTGCCAAGTCGGAAAAGGAATAAAAAGTCTCTTAAGGTAAGTGGCTGCAACTACAGAGATGAGAGA
Source organism: Malacosoma neustria (assembly GCA_963693495.1). Classification (NCBI taxonomy): domain Eukaryota; kingdom Metazoa; phylum Arthropoda; class Insecta; order Lepidoptera; family Lasiocampidae; genus Malacosoma; species Malacosoma neustria. The sequence goes on from OY856378.1 coordinate 5,717,377, forward strand.
ATCCCTTTGAGACGCCATAAGACGTTTGTCATATTATTAAGAGTTTAAATTGCTCATCTCCTAAACAATAAAAGCAATGGGGTATGAAATTACATTTTTGCAAACCATAAACAAACCTTTTATAAAAGTGTTTTGGGACGGATGTCGGCTGAGTTATTATTTATTGTGTATTTGCTATACACAATATCAAAATTTTAATGTGATTTGTAATAGGAATTACATATTTTAGACATTGCTACTGTAACGTTCACTCCTCAACGCTTATTATAATAAATCCATTTATGTACATTAGTACATATACCTATATATACGAGATTCAATCAGTAAAGAAAAATCGAAATAATAATTATAATTTTTTTTATTAAATTCCCATCTCCTGACTCATTTAGAGTCAGGCCTTTGTTCCGCTATTTTTTTTCTTACCTATTTATTTTCTTCAAACTTATTTACAAATATGTATGATCAAAACTTATTACAATCAAATCTTTATCTTAAAATTACTATTTCTTTATTTATTATTTACTATTTCATATTTTAATACTTGGCTTTATACAAGCATAATGCTATTTCCCTTGTTTTATCAATTAATATACGTAATAACTTTTATTAATTTAGTACAATTCTATATGAACTTTTCGCATTGTTTAATTTATATTATTAATAATAATAAACGTTGAGTCATTCACCTTTTTTATTTTTCGAAGTGGATATGTTTTTGGTACACCCCACCGACCAAAACGCGATGGGGTAATTTGGGACTCAATGCGCTCGTACGACCCAGCTAATGGTAAGGTGACGTCAATATACGTATATTATGTAGCTATTAACCCACTTAAACCATTTCAATGTTCCATCATATGTCTGCAGCACCAGAACTGGGACATGACGCCGGTATATTTTCACTCGGTTTTAACTTCTAATCTAATAGTAATCTTTGAAATAATTCCACAATATTTCGTTAGTATATTTTTTATTTTATTAATTATTTTTAAACGAATAAAAAGTTCTAACATCTTTATTTGAACTTCTAACCTTAGTATTTTAATTGGAAGGCGTAATAGTTCCTCAGAAATGTTTCGAAACAAAAAAATTATGTCCTTTAAAAACGAAACAGCTTTTGAATAACACAAAAGTCTTGCAATGAAATTCCAGCGGCTCGCAAATGTCATAATTTGAAACAAAAACCGAACGCTTCAATCGTTTTTCATTGGAATGTTACTTTGATGGCGACATTGAGCCCTGCCTAACATTGTTCTCGCGGAGATTCAAAGGTATTTGGGGTTCAAAAGGATCTAAAAAAAAAAGTTTTATATTTCTAATATCAGTGTGGCACAGGTACTTTAAAAATCCATTATTTTAACCAGCCTTCTAACTTGATGCATACCACATATTATTATACAATGTTCAGAAGAAGTATCTGTATCTCTTCAATCTTGTATGCTCTATCTCTTCAATAAATATTCGAAAGTGCAAGTTACACTTTAAAAAACGTGTTAAACTTTTACTCAATTGTTACGTTGCTAATGTAATATTAATAGTATTAGAGATGTTGTATTGTATGAGCTCAAATTTAATTCAACCCTTTATATATTGTAACAGGTATTTTGAATTTTACTTCTTTTATTTCTTCTCAAAGTATACTATCTAAAATTTTTGTGCTTTTCTATTAACGCACGATGCGTGGAACAGGTGGCTTGAATACCGTGGCATAAGCCGGCATCAAACCACTCTTTATGCTAGGGCGAGCCCTATCAATTTTGTGTGCCTAGGGGTAAGGTTTCACGCTCTCCTGTATCAATTCAGGATTGAGAGAGGATAACGTGAAGAAGCAGATGTGCCTTCTCCCTTGCGGTGTACCTGCGAGCAGCAGAACCTCTTACGAGGCCGACCGGGGCCAGTCCGACTTCCATTGGCGCGAAGTTTTCATGTTCTGTATTGGTGGGAGGGGAGCTAGTTACCTCCCGCTTCCATGCGGCGGTGAATGTATATCCAGCATCGCTCCCGAATCAGGTTTATATGTGTAAACTAGGGCATTTTTTTATTTGCAAGCCCACAAAGACAATGCTTTTAATTCTCGAAGAAAAATCTTTTTGCGAGTCTTTTTAAGGACTTGTAATTTATTAATTATTGTACAATTACACTGAGTCAAAAACAAGAATATTACTTTAGTTAGGTTTTAAAACTGAAGAAAGAAGAGTTCAACCATAATTAATGCTGCTTAACACAAAACTAAACTATTTATTTTATTTTTAAGAAACATAACATGAGTGGTTTGGTATTTTTTTTATTGCTACAGTAGAAAGGCTGACGGCCCACTTATTAATAAGCAGTTACCGTCGCCTATGGATGTTTGCGACGCTAGGGGCATATATAGGAACACACATGTAAGGTTATTATGGCGGCATACTTATACACCAGGAGTGGTTTCCATCCAGACGTGCTTGGGGCCAGCTAACCTAACCCCTGCAGCCGGGGTCGGCTTATCGTAAAAGTACCGCGGCTGCGCGGAGAAAAATTGAAGCGCAAAGACAAGCCAAGATCTATTATTTTGAGAAAATGCCTATTTTGATTAAACAAGTGGTTTATTATCCTACTAGTTCTCCGTCTTAGGTCTTCGAATAGCTACCACCCTGGGACTCCAAATAAGTCGCCTTAATAACCCTTTGTTTTGTTTCGTCATAAGTGATATATGTTCCAGTTACCTTACGCAGAAGGCAGCGTATTAGCGGTGCCTTTGGCGTCACAAACATCTATAAGCGTTACTGATTACTATCAAGTGGGCCGCCAGCCTGTCTGTTACACGACAGTAATAAAAGAAAGCAATCATCTATCCGTGCAGGAACGGAGAAAGAATACTAACCTCTCCGGCCAAGGTCGGTCTGTCGTAAAAGGCGACAAAACAACCTAGGTAGGGCCTCAAGCCCGTCTGGATGGCGACCACCTTTGGTCTTAAGTATGCCGCCGTAGTAACCTTGTGTTGTGTTCCGGAATTAGTGACCCAAGTTCCTGTACCCTTATGGGACAGCAGCGTGTTCGCGATGCTACTGGCGTTGCAAACACCCATAGGCAACGGTAACTGCTAAATTCTAAGCGGGTCGTCAGCCTGTCTGCTGTCCTACAGCATTAAAGAAATTGTTCTGGCAGCATCCAAAGAATTTACCTCGAACCACAAAACTGTGAATTGTCACAATTCTTTGCAATTATAATAAATTTTATAATAATAATAAACAAAATTATGTAGTAAATACGCTTCTTATAAAAAAAAATCGATACACTCCTGAAGTTTGGTTTTGAATAAGTCAAATTTTTACATTTAATCAAAAATATAAATAATGCCAGTTAATTGTGGATATTATAAACTATCATTTAATGAATATTAATGCTTCAAATTAAAATTAAATTTCTTTAGTTACTGTGTTTTGTTCAACAGGTATATTTTACCCTTTATCAAGAAATTGTTGAATGTTAGAAACAAAGATGTAAAACAAAATTAAAAAAAAAAGTTTATTCAATATCTCGTATTTCCTCTCTTATCACTGCTTCCACGCGGTACCTCGTGGAACGAGTAAGCGTCACAATCTTGTGTTGCGGGATGTTATCCCACTCTTCTTGTATATATGTTTTAAGCTGGTCAAGCTTCTCCGGAGCAGGATCTCTCGCTCTGACTCGTCTCTTCAACTCATACCATAGGTGTTCTAGGGAATTCATATCTGGGCTTCTTGTTGGCCATCCTATAACCGCAATACTGACTTCGCTCAAGTATTCATTTACGATGCCTGCAGTATGAGCCCTGGCATTGTCCTGCACAAAAATGAAGTCGTCGCCAATAAAATGTGCGTAGGGTACCACATGAGGCTCCAGACACTCTTCAATGTAACGCGACCCATTTAATGACGGTAACTGAGGTCCAGATACAAAGGCAAGTTCGGTTTTTCTATCGGCGCTTATGCCTCCCCAAACCGTCCATGAACCGCCACCGTAACTGAAAGATTTAGAATTCTGGTACACCATTGTGTAGACTAAACTACCAGCTATTTATTAGCGTATTTTTTAAATGGTATTAATCCTCTTTTTAATTTATATGCCGCCTGAATAATACTTGCGGAGAAGAAGAATTATTGTCTTTTGACTCAAAATACAACACGTAACTATCATTATATTTAAAGTAATTTTAAATAGTTTAATTAAGCCAATATTCACTTCTTTTTTCTTTCAAGTATATTTTTTATTTGTTTTAAGTAATTAATACGTTAATCATCTCGTACTATACAATAATTTAAGAATATATTAATTCTCTTACATAAAAGCCAGCGAGAATCGCAAATGTAGTTCAATCACGCCCCGTATTGTCATGCAAATGTATTCTATCCTCGCCAAGTGCCAACTTTTGTACCTAAACTATTCGGTTTTGTTAAGATACATATTATATGTAGTGTATTCTTGTTTTAATTTTGAGAATAATCTCCAAAATTCGTATTGAATCATATGCAGTAAATTCCCTAAATTGTTCTGTTTTGTCTGGATCTAGTGTTGATTAATTGTATTTGTGAAAATCCGTAGGATACATGTTTACAAAGTTTGCGGTCGTTTCAAAACATTTCTTAAAAGTGCACGGGCTTCGATAGTTGTGAAACACAAGTTTTGGTCATAATTCACTTTTATATGTATTCCTATTTTATTAAAATAGGTCTACCTTAAATCCCGACCAGCCATTGCAACAAGGGTATAACAACATCTTAGAGGAGTTCAAAAAAAAGATATTATTAAATTCTTAATATCACTTAAACTACTTCAATACTAAATTAAAAATATTTCTCAGAACAAGTTTCATTGTACAGGTCGTAGAGAACGCAATGAGCATAAGCAGCCTCTTATACTTATATCAGTTGAAATAACTCAAATAGAGATAAGAATAAGAGTTTATTGTCGTAGCATAATAATTTGTGGTCTTCAAAATAATAACTTCATTTTAATAAACGAGTTCTGTTTACTTATTCATTCAAATTCTGAAATTCAGAGGAACGATCGCGCGTCTTGTATTTTTATTCTTATAAGACTTTGTTGACCTTTAATTTTAGGAATTCATTGAAGAAGGATTTATTATTTGTACAATATAAATTGATACTCATCGTTTATGTGCATATCGTTTGTTTTTAAAAATGTAATTGCATGGCTCAAGAAAAAATTCGTAGAGAGCGAAGTTTGGAGATTGGTCGAGTGGTCAGAGACAGAAAAAATTGAGCTATACTCAATGATCAACAAAGAGAGATGGAATTCTACAAAGAGACAATATGTGACGCACGGGAGATTGGGACGGGGGTCTACACGGCGCGGTAACTTCTTGCTGATCAAGGCCAGTGACCCAGGTCCTTGTACTTCTATGGGACAGTAACGTGTTAGCGATATCCTTGGCGTCGCAAACATCCATAAGTGACGGTAACTGCTTACTATTATCATAAGTGGGCCTCAGCGTTAAAAATAAACTATATATTTAAGCAACCACCTATTTTTATTGGGTGGTACATAAAATCTCACCATCCAAAACCTTTAATTTTTTAATTTGAAGACATGTGGGTATCCGTCAGTTTTTTCAATTAGTGCTTTTCGCATGTCATCCCAACATCGCCTGTTTCCACCTTGACCTGAGTCCGCCGACTGAAAACTGTTGTTAAAACATTTGTAGAACATCCTACCATCGGCTGATGTTAGGTTAGTTAGGCATTTTACAACTTAGTTGTCGTAAGATAGTAGTCGGTGCATAAAGTTATGAGAAGTTATCTTTCTATCTATCTAGAAGTTCAAGAACAATATTATTCCAACAATTTCCACGCTCGACGGTGTTGGATGACTTTGCAAATGTTTACATTTCACTCGCCGTGCTCATCCTTTATTTTTGTTGTAATTGTCAAAACATTTCCTCGGAGACTTTGTTTTTATATAAAATTGAGTGATTTATGATCTAAACGTATTTAAATTGTTGTATTGTATGACATCAGACTATTATCAAACTTTTTTAAACTTAAAATTTACTGACTCTTCTTCTCTCTTGGTCAAATAGTTTGAATCCTTGAGATGATGTTTTTTACCTGGATATTAACTGGAAGTGCCTTGTGCCTTGATCACATGATTTGAGCCAGTTAAGTTCTAGCACCTGTGTAGGGAAAGGCTTTAACTTGATGATTAACAAATTTCTAGGTGATTCAAGTAAGTGAAGCTTATGTGTAAGCTTCACTTTTACCCATCTTAGCTTGAATTACAATCGTAGCTAATACTGTTTATTTTGGCATAAGGATAGCCTAAAATGGTAAAAAAAACGTGAAATGTATTTTAAACTTTGGTATTATATGTATGGTAGACATACCTTAGATATAATACCAAAGTCGACACTATGATTTCTTGCAAAATCTTCCAACTTTTAGTGAGTGACTAAAAAGAAGCTGTAATGGAAACGAATGATGTGAGTTTAAATCAGGGGAATTAATACTCACTAGAATTTAATCATAAATTTTATTTTGGGTTTATATATTACTCGCAATATTTTACATTTTTTTATATCGAGGAACAGCAGACAGGCTGACGGCCCACTTAATAGTAGCAGTCACCGTCGCCTGTGGATTTTTGCGACACTAGGTGCACCGCGAACACGCTGCTTCCCATAGGGGTACAGGGACTAATGCCACAACACAAGGTTATAATACTTATACACTAAAGGTAGTTGCTATCCAGATGGCCTTGCGGTTCTACCACGTAGCAGGTTTTTCACTGGTAGGAAATGTGTATAGATTTCTATTAAAATTAGGACAGTTTCCTGTGATTAAATTAAATTTAGCTATTATAGGATAAAAAGAAGTGTTTTGGAAGATTATGTTTGCATATAGACACGTTGAAGTTTGGCCTTATGAAAATAGTCATAATTGACACAGAAGTACTGTGGCACAATACTTTCGTACGTCAGAATGCTTGCGGGGGGTCATGGGTTTGATACCGTACCAAGCCAAAGCGTTTATATATGTTGATTAACACGAGAAAAATAATAGATTACCTATGAAATTGCCGTTCTGCAATACTGGCCATTTCAAATCAAAATAATTTTTGTTTGGCTAAGAATTCTAAGCTTCCACAATCGCCTTTAATTCGTCATTGTCGACCAAAGTCTTCGGATGACCGCAAGGTTCATTTTTCAGTTTGAAATTCCCAGAACGGAAGCGAGCAAACTAGAAGGAATAAGACCTCGCGGCAGATCGCCTATGAGATGGACGGACCAAGTAAAGGCTGCAGTGGACGTCCCATTACACGTGTGCTCCCGAAAAGCAGCTGTCCGGGAGGAATGGAGACGGATTGTCAGGCGTGTGACTGAAAAATGATGACTACGACCGCTCTGACAAGAGCGCAACGAAAGAGAAGAAGAAGAATTCTAATTTCAAATTAATTTTATTTTAAAAACATGGAATTCTTTTTCCAAAAGTAGTCATTTGTTTATTGATTAGTGTTACATTTTCATCGCATTTTAATCTTTTTCGTCATCATGGATACGTTAAAAATTCGAGTAATTATGGAATATGAGTACCGTCGTGGCGGCAACACGGCACAAGCGCCACGTAACATCAACGACGTTTACGGAGCTAACACTACAAACCAACGCACCACCTGTTATTGGTTTGCTCGCTTCCGTTCTGGGAATTTCGAACTGAAAAATGAACATTGCGGTCATCCGAAGACTTTGGTCGACAATGACGAATTAAAGGCGATTGTGGAAGCTGATGATACACAATCTACGGCTGAATTAGCAGCAGCTTTTGACGTTAGCGTCAAAACAATGTTAGTCCATTTGCGTCAAATTGGCAAGGTAAAAAAGCTTGACAAATGGGTGCCCCACGAACTCAATGATCGCCAGCGCGATGTACGCGTCGAGACGTGCCTTGCATTGCTCAACAGACACACAAATGAAGAAATTTTGAACCGCATTGTTACCTGCGATGAAAAATGGATTCTGTTTGATAACCGCAAGTGCTCAGCAAGTTGGTTGGATCCTGGTTCAGCACCTAAACAATGCCCTAAACGAAAACTTACCCCTAGAAAAGTGATGGTCACTGGATGTTTGGTGGTCTAGTGTCGGTGTGATTCATCACAGCATCTTACCAAACGGGGTGAGCATTACTGCAGATGTGTACTGTGAAGAACTGAACAAGAACTGAACCAGCATTGGTCAATCGCTCGTCTCCGCTGCTCCTGCACGACAACGCGCGACCTCATACTGCACAGCAGACGGTCTCCAAGTTGCAAGAACTGGGGTTGGAAGTTCTCCGTCATCCACCCTACTCACCAGACCTTGCGCCTACAGACTACTACTTTTTCCAGAATTTGGATAACATCTTGGCGGGAAAAAAATTCAAAACCCGAGAGGCAGTACAAAATGCCTTTGAAGAATTTGTTGCCTCCCGTCCAGTTGATTTCTTTAAGAAGGGCATCAATACACTGCCACTGCGTTGGCAAAAATGCATTGATTGCATGGGTGACTATTTCGATTAATACAAATAAAAAATACATGAAAAAAATTCGTTTAAATTTTTTCATATAAAACGGCAATTTCATAGGTAAAGACCTAATATAAAATTAAATTTAATGTAAGAAGGTGAACCAATACCGACGCACTTCAAGTCTTAAAGTTTGAGAATTATTGAAAGTAAAATTTTCATCTCAAGTTATTAAGACATCAAGCACAGATTACTTGGCAATTTAACTTCAAGCCGGCCCAGTATACCAGTTGTTTATAATAAACCTCTAAAGTTCGTGAAAATAAAACTTTAGTAATAAGAACAATAGAATAGGAATTCTTAGAATCATGAAGTGGTTTAGTTCTTTATTTAATATTTTATTTAAATTTAGAAAATAATGTTGATCAGTAACATGAATCTTCAGGGTTATTGCAAAATGATGATTTTATGAGAATATCGTACGTTTTAATCCTACGCTGTTGGATCGCGAGAGAGAGAAAGAGGATGAATAACGAGTTGTCGTCCGTTGTTACTCGTCACTTGTCAACGTTGACATTGACATTTCTTTATTCATTTAGGAGTATATATTCAGTAATTAATATTATTTTTCTCCGTGCAAGGGCGGAGTAAGAATACAAACCCGTGTATTACTAACTATATATATATATATATATATATATATATATATATATATATATATATATATATATATATATATATATATATATATATATATATATATATATATATATATATATATATATATATATATATATATACCTAGTCAGGTCATAAGTATTGTCACACAGTAAAAACATTTCTTTTAGAATGCTGGCCACAAAAAAGTTTATTAAATTCGAATTTCGAATTGTTCATGAAAATAAAAAAGGTATACTTTTAGAATTTTACTCATTTTTACATATGGAGTGGACGCTTAAAGAAGACCGTGTTGCAGTTATTGCGTTGCATCGTTGCAGTTACGCGCCAATTCAAATTTTTAACATAATGAAAAATTTGAATATAACCAAAAGATTCGTTTATCGTACCATCAAACGATACAATGAAGACTCTAGTGTAGATGACAGGTCAAGAAGTGGTCGCCCTCGGTCTGTTAGGACTCCAGCAGTGATAAAAGCTGTGAAGGCACGAATTCAAAGAAATCCCAAACGTAAGCAGAAACTGTTGGTCCTTCAGATGGGGTTAAGCAGAACCACGGTGAAAAGGGTGTTAAATGAAGACTTAGGGCTTCGGGCATATCGAAGAAAAACAGGACATCGTTTGAATGCTCGTCTAATGGACCTGAGACTGAAGAGATGCCGCGCTTTGTTGAAGCGGTACGCGGGAAAAAATATCGGGAAATTCTTTTTTCGGATGAAAAAATGTTTACCGTAGAAGAGAGCTACAACAAACAAAATGATAAGGTGTACGCACACAGTAGTGAAGAAGCGAGCAACCGTATTCCGCGTGTCCAACGAGGTTATTATCCATCCTCGCTCATGGTATGGTTGGGAGTTTCTTATTGGGGCTTAACAGAGGTACATTTTTGTGAGAAAGGTGTAAAAACGAATGCTGTTGTGTATCAAAATACAGTCCTGACGAACCTTGTGGAACCTGTTTCTCATACCATGTTCAATAACAGGCACTGGGTATTCCAACAAGATTCGGCGCCAGCTCATAGAGCGAAGAGCACACAAGACTGGCTGGCGGCGCGTGAAATCGACTTCATCCGGCACGAAGACTGGCACTCCTCCAGTCCAGATTTGAATCCGTTAGATTATAAGATATGGCAACACTTGGAGGAAAAGGCGTGCTCAAAGCCTCATCCCAATTTGGGGTCACTCAAGACATCCTTGATTAAGGCAGCCGCCGATATTGACATGGACCTCGTTCGTGCTGCGATAGACGACTGGCCGCGCAGATTGAAGGCCTGTATTCAAAATCACGGAGGTCATTTTGAATAAACTTTAATGTCATAAGAATCTATGTTTTGTTAAGTTCATTTTGGTATATGAATGGTTACATGATGAATAAACTTGTTACAATTATTTTACATTAAACATGTGACAGAATTTATGACCTGACTAGGTATATAGTATATATATCCGTAGATACGGCTTTCATTTATTCATATCATTGGTATTCAGAGAAAATCCGAACTAAGCTCATTACGGTAGAAAAATATAAAAAAGTAAGGTAAGTAAGTCGGCTTACTTAGAAAATCGTCTCGATATGATTAGATGAAATTCGTTTTATGAGAAACATTGATGGATTTCTCATAATAAATTCCACGATAAATTAAAAAAATATATATCTGAAATTATCTGCTTTATACAATTAATATAAATAGGATATAAATGTTGACACATTTTTTCAAACAAAACCTAAATTGTTTCTTTAATCTTAAGGACTTTATTAATTTATTTTTTAATTTTATTTGTGATTTATATATGATTTAGTATTACATTAGACTTACTAGACTAGACAGCAGTTTTTTGGCGGGAATAAGCGCTTAGAAATCAATATCATAATTAATAAAAAAAACATTTGCTTTATTATTACTTATACACCCAAAAAATTCACTCAACAAAGAATGTAAAATACTGTATGTATAAAAAACGAACAAATATGTGTAAATCTTACAAATATAAATTAAAATTACATTTCATAATACTAATAAATAATCTGTTTTCATAAATAATTATTATTTCTTTACATCAGCTTATAGAATTAATATTTTTTGTGAACGTTTTCTATTCAGCGTCCTGATTTTCCAAAAAAAAATTAAATCCTTTGAATATTATATTAATTCTAATAAGACAGTTCGGTTGTGTGGGTGTCATAATACAAAGCTACATAAACGCAACTGGCGCTAGTGGTAGTCAATCTTACCTTATTACGTGGGCCCCACGTTGGGCGCCAATTGTAACTGGGGGTGGTGAGCGAAGATACATACGCAAAGATTGAGTACAAAATGTATTGCAACAATATAAAGTACAAATACAAACTACTAACTAGACTATGGCAATCTGCCTGACACTCTGTCTGACACTCTGCCTGACACTCTGCCTGACCCTCTGCCTGACACTCTGCCTGACACTCTGTCTGACACTCTTCCTGACACTCTGCCTGACCCTCTGCCTGACACTCTGCCTGACCCTCTGCCTGACACTCTGCCTGACACTCTGTCTGACACTCTTCCTGACACTCTGCCTGACACTCTGTCTGACACTCTGCCTGACACTCTGCCTGACCCTCTGCCTGACACTCTGCCTGACACTCTTCCTGACACTCTTCTTGACACTCTTCCTGGCATGGGCGCGGGACGCTTAAGTTACGTTGCGACACTTCTAACGACTAACGATACCGATAACAATACCGTCCCAACAGCAGGTGGAAGTGGTCGTATGGCAAAGCCCTTAGTCGTGAAGTCCAAAGAGTTTTCAAAATGCCTACACCAACGTAGGTGGAAACAAGATCTTTGGCACTCTAGGGCACTAAGTAGGCGAGCTTGACAGACGTCAAGAGGTACGGGAGTTAACGCCATCTTGTGGTGGCGTAAGTAAACACCGTGTTACAACCTTTTAAAACCCCAGTCGTCGTACAGTGCTTCGAGAAGACATCTCAGTCTCAATTTTAGTCATTTATATAAATAAGAGATAAATATAGATAACACTTTATTGTAAACCAATACTACAAAAACAATGAAACTTATTTACACAATCAATATGTACTTGACTTACAATGGGCGGCCTTATCGCTACAGAGCGATCTCTTCCAGGCAACTTTATATATATATATATATATATATATATATATATATATATATATATATATATATATATATATATATATAAAGTTGCCTGAGAGCGTAAGTCAAGATTACGTGTTAGTTTGTACACCTTTAATTTGTAAGATTTTGAAACCAGCTCTTCTAGTCAAGCTGAGAAATTAAACGTATCTATCTTTGTAAAAACCACAAATAGTCTAGTCAACTATTTGTTAGCTAACAGTGACCCTACATTAGTAATTTTTTGCTTAACTATTAATATACCTCACGGTGATGGGGAGGAGTAAAAATTACTAACCTCTACCGGGGTCAGCACGTCGTAAAAGGCGACAATACAACCTTAGCTACGTGATAGGACCCCAAGCCCTTGATCTAGCGGTGGATGGCACCCACCCTTGGTCTAGTATGCCACCATAATCAACTTGTGTTTTGTTCCGCATTAGTGACCCAAGTTCCTGTACTCCTAGAGACAGCACCGTATTCGCGGTATCCCTAGCGTCGCAAACTTCCATAGGCATATGTTTCTAGCAATAAAATAAAATACTCGTACCTAGTAACGGTATAATATTAGAAGTATGTACGGCGTATAAAAACTTCAAATCATTTAAATGCAAAGAATGTAAGTGTTATATCTGTTGTATAGTAACCATAACACAAGATCTCTGTTGATTACTTTGGGACTTCATTCAGCTGCCCAATTTCAAAACACAGTAACTGATAAAAATAAAATCCACATGAATAAAAAAAAAAAAATTCTCCTTTACTGTGTTTGGAATTGCGCAGCCGAATGGCTTTGTGTAAATTGTCGCATTATTAATATATCTATATATATTTCTGCTATTTTGCCGGTGTTAGAGCGACACAAACAAGAACTGCGTGTCACGGAGATGAATATGCTGCGGTGGATGTGTGGAGTGACGCGGAAGGACCGCGTTAGGAACTCCCGCATTCGCGGTAGTCTTCATGTCTGTGACATTGCAGATAAATTGCAGGAGTGTCGGCTCCGTTGGTATGGCCATGTTTTACGGCAACCGGACACTTACGTGGGAAACAAATGTCTGGCCATGCCGCCTCCGCCGGGCCCCGGCAGGAGGAGTAGACCTAAAAAGTGCTGGCTTGACGTTGTAAAGGGTGATATGCATGCCAATGGGCTCACTACCAGGGATGCTGAAGATCGCGCGAAGTGGAGTAGAAAAAGTCGGAAAGCGGACCCTGGGCACCGAAACGAAAGTTTGGGTGGCAACCGGGACTAACGCTAGGATGATGATGATATTTCTGCTATTTTGCGATATCATTAAATAAATAAAATTCTCTTAAACGTGTAAAGAACCAGATACCTGTGTATACAAAAAACATTGGAATCCTAATTTGCAAAATCCTTGATATACAGTACAACAGAAAGAAAAGGGCCATAAATAACACCACTCAAACCAATTCGATATCGCCGCAATAGAATTAGGCAGCAGTGTATTATTTTACTTCTTTCCCTTATACCTACACTGAGTATTGCAAGCACGTACTAACCATATTGGCTTTCTTAACAAAAGAGAAATATTGAACTTAGCACAAGTTTCAGAAAGTTACCGGTTACTTACATTTTAATGAAACGGTGTACAAACTTGTTCTTTGAATTATTATTTGTTGGAATTTTACGAGCAATTGTGCTTATAAATTGTAATTATATTTTGTTTGTTGAGTAAGCCTCCAAAATTATTTATCTGTAATTTTGCGATAATACATAATAGAAGTTGTGATGTAGCTGTCACAAAATAATATTCACATAACGAAGGATAGTTATGTATTCCATTAGTCCATTACTAAATGTTGACATTAGTCTATTATTAAATACTTGCAAGTAATTTCAATATAATCCATTGAATTATTGTAATTGCTCAAATACATAAAATCAACATCATTTTTTGTAGTAGATTTGAGTCCTTTATACTATGAAAATCATATAAAAGGACGGGAATTTAAACTTAAACTCACTTTTTATTTAAATTTTTTCAATCAAATATAGATATGTGTATTATTACATCAGGTATATATTTACTATATACCTAGTCAGGTCATAAGTATTGTCACACAGTAAAAACTTTTCTTTTAGAATGCTGGCCACAAAAAAGTTTATTGAATTCGAATCTCGAATTGTTCATGAAAATAAAAATGTACCTAGTCAGGTCATAAGTATTGTCACACAGTAAAAACTTTTCTTTTAGAATGCTGGCCACAAAAAAGTTTATTGAATTCGAATCTCGAATTGTTCATGAAAATAAAAATGTATACTTTTAGAATTTTACTCATTTTTTAAATATGGAGTGGACGCTTAAAGAAGACCGTGTTGCAGTTATTGCGTTGCATCGTTGCGGTTACGCGCCAATTCAAATTTTTAACATACTGAAAAAAATTTAATATATAGCCAAAAGATTCATTTATCGTACCATCAAACGATACAATGAAGACTCTAGTGTAGATGACAGGTCAAGAAGTGGTCGCCCTCGGTCTGTTAGGACTCCAGCAGTGATAAAAGCTGTGAAGGCACGAATTCAAAGAAATCCCAAACGTAAGCAGAAATTGTTGGCCCTTCAGATGAGGTTAAGCAGAACCACGGTGAAAAGGGTGTCAAATGAAGACTTAGGGCTTCGGGCATATCGAAGAAAAACAGGACATCGTTTGAATGCTCGTCTAATGGACCTGAGACTGAAGAGATGCCGCGCTTTGTTGAAGCGGTACGCGGGAAAAAAATATCGGGAAATTCTTTTTTCGGATGAAAAAATGTTTACCGTAGAAGAGAGCTACAACAAACAAAATGATAAGGTGTACGCACACAGTAGTGAAGAAGCGAGCAACCGTATTCCGCGTGTCCAACGAGGTCATTTTCCATCCTCGCTCATGGTATGGTTGGGAGTTTCTTATTGGGGCTTAACAGAGGTACATTTTTGTGAGAAAGGTGTAAAAACGAATGCTGTTGTGTATCAAAATACAGTCCTGACGAACCTTGTGGAACCTGTTTCTCATACCATGTTCAATAACAGGCACTGGGTATTCCAACAAGATTCGGCGCCAGCTCATAGAGCGAAGAGCACACAAGACTGGCTGGCGGCGCGTGAAATCGACTTCATCCGGCACGAAGACTGGCCCTCCTCCAGTCCAGATTTGAATCCGTTAGATTACAAGATATGGCAACACTTGGAGGAAAAGGCGTGCTCAAAGCCTCATCCCAATTTGGAGTCACTCAAGACATCCTTGATTAAGCCAGCCGCCGATATTGACATGGACCTCGTTCGTGCTGCGATAGACAACTGGCCGCGCAGATTGAAGGCTTGTATTAAAAATCACGGAGGTCATTTTGAACAAACTTTAATGTCATAAGAATCTATGTTTTGTTAAGTTCATTTTGGTATATAAATGGTTACATAATGAATAAACTTGTTACAATTATTTTACATTAAACATGTGACAGAATTTATGACCTGACTAGGTATACTTTTAGAATTTTACTCATTTTTTAAATATGGAGTGGACGCTTAAAGAAGACCGTGTTGCAGTTATTGCGGTGCATCGTTGCGGTTACGCGCCAATTCAAATTTTTAACATACTGAAAAATTTGAATATAACCAAAAGATTCATTTAGCGTACCATCAAACGATACAATGAAGACTCTAGTGTAGATGACAGGTCAAGAAGTGGTCGCCCTCGGTCTGTTAGGACTCCAGCAGTGATAAAAGCTGTGAAGGCACGAATTCAAAGAAATCCCAAACGTAAGCAGAAACTGTTGGCCCTTCAGATGGGGTTAAGCAGAACCACGGTGAAAAGGTGTTAAATGAAGACTTAGGGCTTCGGGCATATCGAAGAAAAACAGGACATCGTTTGAATGCTCGTCTAATGGACCTGAGACTGAAGAGATGCCGCGCTTTGTTGAAGCGGTACGCGGGAAAAAAATATCGGGAAATTCTTTTTTCGGATGAAAAAATTTTTACCGTAGAAGAGAGCTACAACAAACAAAATGATAAGGTGTACGCACACAGTAGTGATGAAGCGAGCAACCGTATTCCGCGTGTCCAACGAGGTCATTTTCCATCCTCGCTCATGGTATGGTTGGGAGTTTCTTATTGGGGCTTAACAGAGGTACATTTTTGTGAGAAAGGTGTAAAAACGAATGCTGTTGTGTATCAAAATACAGTCCTGACGAACCTTGTGGAACCTGTTTCTCATACCATGTTCAATAACAGGCACTGGGTATTCCAACAAGATTCGGCGCCAGCTCATAGAGCGAAGAGCACACAAGACTGGCTGGCGGCGCGTGAAATCGACTTCATCCGGCACGAAGACTGGCCCTCCTCCAGTCCAGATTTGAATCCGTTAGATTACAAGATATGGCAACACTTGGAGGAAAAGGCGTGCTCAAAGCCTCATCCCAATTTGGAGTCACTCAAGACATCCTTGATTAAGGCAGCCGCCGATATTGACATGGACCTCGTTCGTGCTGCGATAGAGGACTGGCCGCGCAGATTGAAGGCTTGTATTCAAAATCACGGAGGTCATTTTGAATAAACTTTAATGTCATAAGAATCTATGTTTTGTTAAGTTCATTTTGGTATATAAATGGTTACATAATGAATAAACTTGTTACAATTATTTTACATTAAACATGTGACAGAATTTATGACCTGACTAGGTATAATGCACATGGAAATTGAGTGTGTTACAAACTTAAGATTTCTAACTTTTACTTTAATCTTTAAGGTTCTTATTATGCTTGATATAAATACAATTTTGAGTTTTGAATAAAGTTTATATGGAGAATATTTTTGTAAGCAATTTGCCTGAATCGAAACTCAAACATAAATATAATCCAATATAAGAAGACTATATAGTATAATGATATTGTCTGTTACAAATAATAATTCTATTATACTGAACACACTGCTATCCCATCGGGGTACAGGAATCTTGGTCATTAATACCAACACAACACAAGACTATTATGGCGACATACATAAGACCGAAGGTGGTTGTCATCCAGATGGGCTTAAGTAGTTAGGGTTGTTTTGTCGCCTTTAACACCAGGCCGATCCCGGCCGCAGGGGTTAGTATTCTTACTTCACCCCTGCACGAAAATTTTTAAAAACCAATCAGTTAAGCTTCAGTTTTTGATATAATAGAGACAGGTTTTTATTCAGCTGTGAATTTACATGACTAACGAAATTTATGTTCAATTCTACAATAGTAAATCCAAAGTTCCAGTCAATGTGCATGAAATGTATGCTACCATCTTTAATACTGTATACCTTCTTACCCTATTCTAACAAGTTAAGTGTGAACCCGTGAGAACCGTAGTCGTAAAAGTAACATTTACGAGATAACACAGTTCATAACACAACAGTTAAGATTGTCACCCCGACTTACTTCAGGTCGTAAAACATTTTAGATGGGGATTCCTTAACCGAAAGCGTCGCATATGCATACTAGGGTTTACCTAACTTTGTGACGCGGAATTTTCATCACAAATCTAGCATATCTTAAATGAATAAGAATGAATGAATAAATTGTCTTGCGTTAATAAAAGAAAGCAAACAATAGACAAGAAAGTACAAAAGAAAACAATAGGCGGCCCTAATGCTAAAAGCAATCTCTACCACGCAACCTTAGCATGGATAAGAGATATCTTCTTAGAAATTAGGCAGTTATGCAGTAAATGTGATTGATTAATAAACGTAAACCCACATATACATCTATAAACGTATACATATAACACAAAAAAAATTTTTAAGACAAGAATTTTTTAAAGATATGTATGTTTTAGTTAAATAAATGCCTGTAATTCAATTAAGAGACACATGTACCCTCACAAGAACAAACTATTAGCACAACATATAAATATTTACGTGTATATTATTAGATGGTTAGATTATTACAAACGCTGAACTACTACCTTTTGTAGTAGTAGTAGCGAAGCATAAGCTGCGCGTTGGTATTCGGGGGACCGGGGAGTTTCTTTCGCCGGTTCTTCTACTCCGTGTACGCATCAACCGGTGGAAGCGCCAAGGCCGAGTCCTAGCCCGTTCCTGCCGCAGCTCCAATAGGGGTAATTGCTTCATTTGGTCCTTAATGGGTTCGTGGGGATTTACGGGACGGCGTCGAGTGAGCCGGAGTCAAGGTTGCTTTAACATAGTGGCCATTCCTAACCATTTATAAAAGTGGCCCTTTCGTGTCCGGATTCGAACCTAAATATGTTTATTTTCAACCGAAAACGATTCAATCGTGTCCAAATTGTTAATCATCAGGTTGGTGAAGAATAAAGAGTTTCATACATTCATATATCATTCATGTCTTCTGTGGAGATTGAACCATCAACACAACCTTAAAAGTACAAATGTAGTCATTTAACGGATGTTAGCGTAATTTATACATTCATGGTATTAAAATATCTATACAATAGAATTTATGAAATAGAATACTCCTCAATTTAATTTCATATGATCTAAGCCCCATCTCATTCCATTGTTTGAAGGGGTTATTACTCCCTTAGACCAAACAGTTCCAGTAACTATAGACCATTTATTAAAGTGAACTTGAAAGAGTAAATCGCATAATGTAAAACATAATACTTTAAGATCCTTTCTCTGTGCAGAGACGGAGTAAGAATACCGACCCTTGGGGCCGGGGTCGACCTGTCGTAAAAGGCGTCAAAACAACCCTAGCTACGTGGTAGGACCCAAGCCCGTCTGGAGGGCAACCACCCCAGGTGTACAAATATGCCACCTTGCGTTGTGTTCCAGCATTAGTGACCCAGTTTCCTGTACCCGTATGGAACAGCACTTTGCTGGATCCCCGGTCATGCAGGTATCAAAGGCAATGAAAAGGCCGATGTACTTGCCCGGATTGGGGCCAAGGGAGCGCAGTACGGACCTGAACCGTGCTGTGGCGTACCCAAAAGCCTGATCCGGCTCACCTTCAGGGATCAGTGTACCAGTGAATCTCTTAAGCGCTGGAACACAATTCAAGGCTTAAATCATTCCAAAGTGCTAGTAAAAGCCTACAACCGCAAACTTGCGTTCGAAGCACTAGCACGAAACAGGAAACAGCTGTGCACCTTAACGAGGGCGCTTGCCGGACATTGTTGCCTAAACAAGCACCTCAGCATCATAAGGATCAGGAATAGCAAACCCTGGAGATTCTGTAACGAGGCAGATGAAACGCCTCTGCCCCTGCTGGAACCGGATGAGATACGAGCAGCTCCTGTCAAAAAACTGTTTCGTTACATCAACGAGGCAGGCATTGCCAATGAGTATTAATCGCCATATAGTAAATATGGCGATCACAATAGTTCATTAAATTGGACGCAGTGATACTAGGTTGAACAAACTAGCATAGCCACCTTTCGAAATAATAATAATGGGACAGCATCGTGTTTACGGTGCCCCTAGCATCGTCAACATCCATAGGCGATTTTAATTGCTTACTATTAAGTGGGCCGTCAGCCTATTTGCTGTTCCTCAGCAATAAAAGAATCTATTCCCGAATTCCATGCATACGTTAGTTATTAAGGGTAGATACTAATGACGTTGTACTTTTATATAAAATATTTATGGACAAGATGAATTGCTAATTTCCAATTTTGCTAAAATACACTTCCGGATACCAAACTTTGTATATCAAAGTACGCCGTAATTAATCATACCAGCACTGTCTGTTTAATCAATGAATTTACCTTTAATAATTAAGTAAGTTCTTGATACATAGCAAGTTAAAAGGTCTCTAATAGACTTTTGAACTCTTTATCTTCTTATCCCGAATTGATTCTCTATTCGTTTTACGTATAGTAAGTCATATATTTCTGTAACTAGTCATGGATTGACATTATTAAAATTACACGAGTATCTAAACCAGTCCAAGCAGTATTTCACTCCACGGCAACGGCTTGTGCTATACAAAGCACAGGTCAGGTCGCACAAGGAGTACGGCTCACATTTATGGGCTGGAGCACCTGCCTGTCAGCTTTATCTCCTAGACTCCAGCCAACGGCGCGTAGTTCGTATTGTCGACGAGCACAAACGGTCTAGACACACTTGGCCTTCGAAGAGGCTTTGCGTCTCTACATATTCTACGTAAATAAGATACCAGTAGGTGTAATTACAACCAGAATATCAGTCACTAAAACGGTTCAAACATTAAATTTTCGACGAGAGAGTGTGGGATTGACAAGCTATTGGCTTTAGTTCTCTAAAAGGCTCGAGGTCAGTCAGCGGATCAGCTAAGTAATGTCAGTCAGCGGATCAGCTAAATGACATACCTGTCAAACCTGGAAAGTGAATATAAATGAGTTATATGTATACATTGGTTAAAAGCTTAAAAAAATGTATTGAATTAGATAATAATCAAAACAAAAATTTTTACTGGCCGTACTCAACATGGCCGATGAGTATTCGAAATTATATTCGAATTTTTTGAATATATCAATATTAAAAACACTATTCTTTCTTTTCTGGCTCAAGATTTCACGTAATAAACATTTGCTCGGAATTTTGTAAAGTTATAAATTAAAGTTAAAGTCTGAAGACTTTGTATATAATAACTATAGACCATTTATAACTTTTTACTTTGTCAGTACTTTAATCCAAAAGTATATGTGTGTTTTATTAACACACAATTAGCAATTAGGGGATCGATCAACCACATCCCTTCTTCTTTTTCTTCTTCCTGTCCTTATCACACATTATATGGGGTCGGCAGCGGTGAAGTTGTGCAGCTCGGCGATGCCTCCAGGAAAACAGCGAAGTGGGCATTCATTCACAACGTGGGAAAGAGTTTGGTCAGATGCTCCACAGTAGCAATTCGGTGACTCCCTTAGACCCCATTTGTGAAAGAGGAAAGAAAGTTGAAAAGGCGCCACGGCGCCCTGACCTTCCGCCTGATGCAGGTCCTCTCGGAGCACGGTTGCTTTGGGAGGTACCTGTGTCGCATAGGGCGGGAGATATCTTCGGGGTGCTACCATTGTGGCACGGGCGACGAGGAGGACACAAAAGGTAAACAAAAATATAAACAAAAAAATCAGAAAGCTGACTGAAAAATCTTGATATAGACATTTGATGCACGCAGCGATTGCCATACGCTATGATGATGATATGGAGTCGGCACTACATGTTCTCTCCTTCCACTCTCCTCTGTTAGCCGTCATCTCAATATTCACACCCTTTTTTGCCATCTTTTACGCAATCCATCCTTTTTTTGGTCTACATCTACTTCTGTATCCATCAACTCTCGTTTCTATCAACCACATCCCCTTAAAACGTATAAATTATGAATGCGGCTATGTTTTAAGCATACTCATAGATTTGCATGTTACTCAAACGACTAAAGTATTCTAAGCAAGCACGGCATGCTAAGTTTGAGACTGATTAATATACATGACGTCGAAGGAAACGTTCTCCGAAACGTAACATAACTAAGACTCGGCAAAGTTCTACTTTGCATGCTATAAATTTGTAAGCAATAAAATTTTAGAAAATGTATGGGATCGACGCTTCGAGGTTTGTGATATTTTTCAAGTACATGTGCCGAGAATATTCTTATCCTAATAATTTCTACGTTATAGTAAGGTAGCTAAAGAACTCGACAACTCTATAAAGAGTGCATAAGCAAATTCTAGTTGACCCGGCAAATCTTGTTTTGACATATGAATTTAAAAAAAAGTAGTCTATGTACTTCTCCAAGGTCCAATCTATGACTGTAAATGAAATTCATCAAAATCCATACAAACTTTCGCGTTTATAATATTAGTAAGGATTTGGGATATTATCCAAGGATATTGGATAAACCCTGCCGGTTTGGTTAGTTTATATATAAATGTACCGGGATAATTTACACAAAGCTATTTAGTCTCAAAGCAAGCAAGAGAACGTTTGCGTTATGGGTACTAAACTAATATTTATGGGTACTAGACTAATACTATTTACTTTGTAAATAAATAAAAACACTCTCTTTTTTTTCATGACAAGAAAGAGTCACGGACACGAGAATGTAATCTTAGATCTAAAATAGGGTCCGAGCACGCTAAAAAAAGCATTTGAGCGTGCAGAAAAAGTATTCGATTTTTTATCTACGATGCTAAGAACGAGGTGGGTAGGAGAGCTAGAAAATTGATACATAGAGGTAGAACTTTGATATACTAAATGCCATAGAACTAAAGTTAACCTTATATCGATTTCAAAAAAGAACGGAAATACTGAATACTATTTTGACTAAACCATCTGGTAATTCCGTTAAATCCCTCTTGCAACCCACACTTCCGCTTCGGTACCCGGGGTTTGCTTTTTGACTTTTTCTTCTCCACTTCGCACGGTCCATTGGCACGCATATCATCTTTTATGACGTCAAAATAGCATTGTTTGGGTTTACCTCTCCTTGTGTATATAGCTCGTGGAAGTAGTATTAGTTAAGGCTCTTCCAGCGAGTGTATTAAAGAAAAATTACCAAAGCGGCATAATATACAACGTCACAGATATGAGTCGTGGAAACTACTATCAGAATTTGGTACATAAACAAAAAATCAAATAAATTGGCTAAAAGTCCGTTGACCCGTATATGGGTCAGATGCGCAGTGGCCCGATACCAGCCCACACCGAAAATGCCGACAGGTAAATTCTTGCATGACGTTGTATTGTAAATTTACAAGGGTGGGAAAATCCACGACCCTAGTTCATTTTTCTTTGTTATCTTTGTGCTGAACTAATCGTTTAAAGATGACAAATGGATTATTCCGGCTAGTTTATAGCATATATATATATATATATATATATATATATATATATATATATATATATATATATATATATATATATGTATACATATACATAGAGAAAGGTATATGTAAATTTTTTTATATATTTTGAATTGCAAATTTTAAAAAGCATTGCGTTGCTCTGAAAATAGAGAAACGACAATTAAAGTATTGTTTTCAATTTGTCAATTCCATCTTCCTAATATATATATATATATATATATATATATATATATATATATATATATATATATATATATATATATATATTGTTAAATTTAATGTGCCTCTTAGGATTTACATATCAAAGCATAGTCCAAGCTCGGGTTGTCTGGAAGAGATCACTCTTTATCTATCGTTCTTATCTTTAAGATAAGACCGACCATTGTGGTATCTAGTTTAATATATTTTTATACCTGATTTAGAACAATAAAGAGTTTTCTATGTATATATCTGAATATATTTGGTTTATTTCCCTCATTGGTTATTTATAGAAATTGCGCACTAGTTAAGAGAATATGTCCAACAGAATTGTAAAAGCAAAGGTTGATTTCTCTCTCTTTTGCGCAACAAACAGGTGATTAAGTGTTATACTCACCTGTAGTATACTCTCATCAGTTATTTTGTATTATATCAAATGAAAGCTTATTTTATTCTCTATGAAACGGGGTAAATAGGAGACGGTGACCACTTGCTATCGGGTGGGCCGTTTGCCTGTATGATGAAAAAATTAATGTATGATGAAGATGTTATAACAAAATCATGAAAATATTTTATAATAAGACAATACCAATCATCAAAACAAGATACCCATGACTTTGAACAGAGATTAAACGATTAAAAAAGAAGACATTATAACACTTACTATGCTAATTTAAAATTAAAAAAAAAGTTTTTAAAGTTCAATTCGACGTTAAACGAAACACTATTTGATTGAAAAAAAAAATAACAGTTTTCGATTAGCACGTAGTAGGGTTTTAACGGCTTTTCAACGCTTCGTGCCGTGTAGTGGTTTTATCGGCGACAACTCATATTCGTATTTTTTTACACATTCAAAATTTTTCAATGCGTAAAATATGTTTTTTAATTTAGGAAATTTAAATAAAAATATTTATAAGTAAGGACTTCTGATAATTAATAAAAATAAGTATACTGTGACAATTCACGCAGCGCTACCTGGTCCCAAAATAAGTTACAAAGCACTTGTGTTATGAGTACTGATGTACTACATATACAATTTTCCATCCAAACTTGGACAGGAATCGAACTCGTAACAGTTAAAGTAACAGAGCGTAGACATATGTATTATATACTAATAAATACATTTTCTAGTAACTCTTTTATTTACAATCTGACAGTTACATTCTATTGTCACACAAAGGAAAACACATTTATGTTTTCTTTAATATCAAGTGTCACGTCGTAAAGAGGTTTCACCTCATCTGTGACACAATGACGAACAAAAGCCATTGTTCGCAGGTCATAATATCATATATAATGTATAAATATCAGCTGCGAAAAATATAAAAACATATTAGGTTTATATATTTAGTTTATATTTCAAATATAGTTAGGTCCTGGTTACATTGAAGCTTTTACTTGCAAGTCTAAGTTTCATTAAGGGTCCTTACTCGTAACGGACCTTGGACTTTAAACTTTTTAAATTTTTATTTAATGTAGTAATGTATAAGAGAGTATTCTGTCAAAATTCGGAGTAAATTGACGATGTTATGAGCTTAAGAATTTTCAAGGAACCTTTCCCCTTTATGGGTATTGTTATCGGACGAAATTGTCACAGGCCATTTAAATTGTTTATATTTTTCTAGTGCTGAGATATTTGGATAAAATTGATGAATGAATTGTGCTATACACGATTTCTATTATATTGTGTTATGTGTTTCTGCTAGTGGATAAGCCAAAAACAAACGGAAAACCCTGTGCTAAAATCTAGTCTTCTGAAGCTGATGGACACTAGTTGACATAAAATTATTTCTTGAAACATAAATACTCTTAAATGATTTAGCTTCTAAATATAATTTTTTTTTATCAATATCTTTTATAGGCAACATTTTAGAAACGGTCCAAAATTTTCATAATTCATCAGTGACTTTGTCTTTGACGAATTTTAATAACTCAGACTGGCGAGACTTATTATTTTAATAAAAACGCCGTATAATATTTTTATGACTTTAATAAAACCTTAATAAAAGGAACGGTGATAATTAAATTTTCAGACTCGCTGGAAATTCGGAGAATTTTTTACAAATTTTCCTTGTCTAAATTAGGTTTTAACGTTTAACATATATTTTTTGTATTCAATAAATGTAAAAGATGTAAATTTTATGAACGTATCTATTGTTTTAAAAATTCAAACTTCGATTACAGTATACTTGTTTGATACAATGTTTCTTTTAACTTTTGTGTTAAACAGCCTGAATTAGTTTTAGTGCACAGGCGGAGTAAGTATATTGACCTCTTCGGCTAAGGTCGGTCTGTCGTAAAAGGCAAGAAAACAACCCAAGCTAAGTGCCTTCAATCCCATCTGGATGGTACCATTTCTGGTTCTTAAATATGCTGCCATAATATCCTTGTGCTATGTTCCATAAGTGACCAGGTTCCAGTACCACAATGCAAATGGCAGCGTGTTAGCGGAACTGCTCTGGCGTCGCAAATATCCATGGACGACAGTAACTGCTTACTACTATGCATCGTCAGTCTGTCTGCAACAGCAATAAAATAGTTAAAGCTCATTAGAGATATTTTTATTTCAAGTTTGATAAAACGACAATGTTTATCACTTCAGAAAAATAGACGAGCATTACTGAGTAACTAGTATCGATTACGTCAAAAGATTTTACTTTTTTTTTTGTCTCGGGGAAAAACCTCTCTTGACGGGTTCCCCCGGCCCGGGGGGACCGAGGGATATGTGGGACTCCGGGAAAGATGTTTGGCCATCCGACTACCCACTAAAAAACCCCGCTGTTCTCCTATCGCCTACGCCCGGGCCCACGGATATATGGCCTGCCGATCTCGTGGCCCGGGCCGGCGCCAGCCCGCCCTTTGTCTTGAGGCGGGCCCCTTCTAAAGTGTTGGTGCCAGGGGGTCAGGATTTCGTCCCCCCGGCGCTCTCCAAACAACTCTAGGAGTTGAGGGGGGCCGCGGAACAGCACGCAGCCCTCACCCTAGCGGCAATAGTGCGGGCGGCGGATCCTCCCCCGAGGGGCCGCCCGCGGCCGCTTTTTACGGCGGCCGGAGGTCGTTATTTGCCCTCCGGCGCCGCCGACGTGGCCTGCGTTGGCGGGAGGGGAGTGTGGTGGTAGACTCCCGCTCCCGCTCCGCCGCCTCCTTTGCGGACATGACTGCCTTGCAAAAGGAGGCGACGGCCGTCCATCCAGGATCACCCCCGACCATGAACAGAACCAGGGCCGGGAGCGACAGGTCCGCGCCGATTTGGGCGACGAGGGCGCGGCGCTCCTCGTGCCACGCAGGGCACACGGCGACAGTGTGGTCCACCGTGTCCTCCTCGTCGCCCGCGCCACAATGGTGGCACCCCGACGTCATCTCCCGCCCTATGCGACACAGGTACCTCCCGAAGCAACCGTGCCCCGAGAGGACCTGCGTCAGGCGGAAGGTCAGGCCACCGTGGCGCCTTTCCACCCATTCGGCCAGGACGGGCCTCACCGCTTCGATGGTGGCGAGGCCCGCGCTGGGGTGCGCGAGGCGCTCCTTCCACTCCACCATGAGCACCTCGTCGCGCAGCTCCGCCCGCTTTGCCTCAACTTCGAAAAGATTTTACTTCCCGAGGGCGCAACTACCTCTGTTGCATTATTTATGATGAAAGTAGGGCGATTTAATTGGAATTTAATTTTTTTTTTGGAAAGGGTATAAATACCCCGAAGTTGATCCCATATAAATTTGGGAAAAAATTCCAACCCTAAGGGTACGAAAACAGAGAATGATTGATTGTTCATTCACTGATTATATCTATGACAACGCATAACTTTTGACAGCATTGATTTATTTAAGTATATAGTAATTAGTAGATTATAAACACAAAAAATATAAAATAAAACCTTTTTAACAAAAAAAATTTACCGCCGAAAAAACTGAAAAGCAAAAATAATAAACCTTCTTTTTATTAACCTTAATAACTAAGTTCTTAAACTAATGTAAGTATACCTAAGTAATTTTGAGTCGGCGCCAAACAAGCAAATTAATTAATTACGTAAAACGTGATGCGCGGCGGCGGCGCAGTGTGACAAGTCCCTTCGCCGGAAAATGTCGAGCGCTTACGAAGTTAATGTCAGCGAGACAGCAAGCCGAAAACCCCATCCGGGTACACACTTGAGGGCACTGGCGCCGACTCAAAATTGCTTATTTATACTTACATTAGTTTAAGAACTTCGTTATTAAGGTTAATAAAAATAAGGTTATTTATTTATTCGTGCGTTATTGCAATTTATTCGTTTGTTCATAGTGGCGTCCTTGTCAGTCCGTTTATTGATATTTATATTTATTTTTGTACTACTCGCAAAATCGGGCAAAAAAGAAGGTTACACCAGCTGATAGAAGATATCGACTTAGTTTTTGACGGATCCCTTTTTCAACCCAAATTCAGATAACGCAACCAACAGCATAGATGGCGTTATTTGCCATTTGCCGTTTAATATGGATTTAAAATTAATAGACAATATAATATTAGGTAAAATATGCGAAAATATGTAATAAATAATTGCATTTTTCAACTAAGTAAGTTGTTAAAAAATACTAACTCTAATAAAATGATGAGTGATGATGCGAAAATTAATTTACCAGTGTTTATTTATTGAAACCTTACCTAGCTATACCTTACCTACCTAGCTTAAACAAGTAACTGGCTTTGTTAAAACCAAATTTAATAAAAATGTTAAGTAATAAAGTCTTCTTTTTTGCGCATTGTGTCGGCACAACATATTCTTCTGTTAAGTTAGGCGTCCATATTTTCGCATCGTCAGTATTGGACACATCGCATCAAACGGAATATTTTTTTTTCAATGCGTTCACAGTATCAGTACCGATCGGTTTGCTGACGCCACTTTCATTCGGATTTGCGTAGTGAGCGGTAACGTAGTATTCGGTGCAATGTGCAAGATAACGGAGGAAACTGACTACGCGGAGCGAGCGAGCGCGCGGTGTCCATCCACTGATCGGCATTCCGTATGACGTCATCGGAACGCATCGCAAATGTTACCCCTCGGAGCATCGGCATTGCCAACGGGTAGATTCGTGCGATCCGTACGATGTGGATCAGAGGACGCACTTCTATGACTTCCTACACAAAGACAATGACTTCCTTCCTACGATCAAAAGAAGTGGACCTTTAGCCGTTATCTCAACATTAACACCCTTTTTCACCAAATCATCTTTTACCCAATCCATCCATCTTTTCTTTGGTCTACCTCTCCTATATCCATCCACTTTCATTTCTATAGTTTTCCTTATTATATGACATTCGTCCCCTCACAATACCAGACTTAACAAACGGATTCAAACGCAAAAGAAGCTAGTTAAACAGAATAACGACTTTTCGAAGGCCTGTCGTGAAAGGCAACAAAACCCTGGCTAGGTGGTAAGGCTCCAAGCTTATGTAAATGGTTACAACCCCTGGTCTCTATGTCCCTATAATAATCTTATGTTTCAGTATAAGTGACCCAATTCCCATACGCGAGTGGCAGGGTGATAGTTTACTATTAAGGAGATAGCTTGTATGCAGCTCAGCAAATATAAATGGAAAAATTATAATAAGCAACAAAGAATTAACTTTATATTATTTACTTATTTTCTTATGTTTAATCCAAAGTACGAGTATTGTTGATATTATTTTTGAATTATGGGACTTTTCCTTTTATACCTAAATATCATAAAACTTTAATTAAAATGTATTTATGATTACAACGACCGTTTTATAGTCTGTTAACAAACCGTAATGAGACTCATTATTGCTGTACTAAGTGTTGCCACTTTACAACTTTCCAGTGCTTTATATTTTCATTTCCTATTTCGGTTTTATGATTTTGTATTTAAATAACCTTTAATAGTTATGCATTTTATAGTCCATGTTCTCAATTACGTAATTACTACCATAAAAATAGTACGTAATTAATATTGTTATATAAAGTTGTTATCCGTATATATTGTATTAAAAATAATTTTAACGCCAGTTACCATTATCAATGACATCATTGAAAAAAAAAATATATATATATATATATATATATATATATATATATATATATATATATATATATATATATATATATATACATATATATATATATATATATATATATATATATATATATATATATATATATATATATATATATATATATATAGTTTTGACTTGTTTATGCAGTTGCATATAGATAGTTATCTATACCCATATTTTTCATACAAATTTAAAAGAATTAAAAAAAATAAGGAATTAAAGTTTAATATTGCTCAATAATCTAGCAACACTACACGGCTCTTAAATTTCATTACGAAATCCCCTCAGAGTACAATTAGGTGCTAATTAATTGCTAACCCCTGAAGCTTATTATTCTTTAATTATTCTTGGGTACGAAAGATTATCACAATGAAGTAATTTAAAATAAATCCAATTTTTTTAAAGGTTTCATAAATACGAAAATGGGTTAGTCTTGAACATCGTGACATCGTGAAACTGAAAAAAGGTATGTGTAGAATGATTGTTAAATGTTCGCTTGGATAGAACGCAAAGATATTATAAATAGATATATTCACAGACCATTTCACAGAAAGCCATCTAGTCGCAAACTAAGCTGCATAGTACTTTAGTTATGCGTACTAGACGACTGATATACTACATAATATATATTTTTCTTTGGTAAATAAATATTATTACACATAAACACCCAGACGCTGCACGGGAATCGAACCCTCCGCAAGCGTACCGAAGTGCGTTAGCCGCTACGCTACCGAGGTCGTCAAGTGAAATGATTGTATTAATAAATACAATATGTAGTTCTTTCTACAATATGTTATTCTTTCTTTTAATCTGTGCAGGGGCGGAGAAAGAATACTAACCTCTGCGGCCTGTCGTAAAAGCCGACAAAACAACCCACCCTAGCTACGTGGTAGGGTCTCAAGCCCGTCTGGATGGCGACCACCTTTGGTCTTAAGTATGCTGCCATAATAATCTTGTGTTGTGTTCCGGCATTAGTGACCCAAGTTCCTGTACCCTTATGGGACAGCAGCGTGTTCGCGAAGCCACTGGCGTTGCAAACACCCATAGGCGACGGTAACTGCTAAATTCTAAACGGGTCGTTAGCCTATCTGCTGTCCTACAGCAATAAAAATATATATATACTGAAATGAAATGAAATGAAAAAAATGAAAAATGAAAAAATTCTTTATTTTCTCCCAAAATATTACAAGACAGTACATACATATAAAAGTGCAATAGGTCGAAAGTGTGTATATAATAAAAGTACTATCAGTAGCTCAGTGAAATAGAGGGAGACAGGAGTCCAAACTGAGCAGAAGCCCGTCCTATGGATCTCCTGGCCTCTTCTCTCTTACCGTTGACATAAGGAGAAATTATGAAAATGTGGGCTGCGCGCGTACATGGGTGTGTGTGTGTGTGTGTGTGTGTGTGTGTGTGTGTGTGTGTTTGTAGGGGTGGGAGCACGCACGTGCGTTTATGTTCGTGTGTAAGTATTTGTGCTATAAATAAATAAATAAAGTAACACATGATAAAGTTAACTTATTACAGATTGTAACAACATACAATATTAGGAAGTTTACTACTTAGTTATTCAACTTTAAAGTATTTAATAAGAGATTCCGTTTCATTATAGTTCAGAGATAATAGCCATTCTGTTAACACTTTTTTAATGTCATGTCTATTCATAGTGTGTACATTGAAATATTCATTTACTTTATTATATAAGTTACTGCTTAGAAAATTAAAAAATCTTTGGGCAAAGCATGTGTTTGTAGATGGCTGTTTGCAAACCATATAACTCCTACGTGTGTTTGCTTTATCGTGATCTTTTTTGTATGACATAAGAGAGTATTTTTTCAACAAAACATTCAATATAAACAGTTTTCTTACTGTTAGAACCTGTATTTCCTTGTACAGAGCTTCAGTAGGGAACAAGCGTGGTTTATTAAAGGCTATCTTAAGGATTAACCTTTGAGCTCTTTCAAGTTGCATAAAGTTAGTTTTAGATACGCCACCCCAGGAAGAGATGCAATATGTCAAAATGGATTGCCCTAAAGCAAGGTAAACAGTTTTAATCAAATCCCTGTCGGCAACATTTCGAAGTTGCTTGAATACAAATGCTAATTTCCTTACTTTCTGTGTTAGAGTTTGTACGTGATCATGGAAGTTTAAATGTTTATCAATAGTGACCCCTAAATATTTGCAGCTACGAGCCAAAGCTAGAGAGGGACAAGTACAATTCAAAAAGTTGCATGAATGGGCTATAATATTATGATTATCAGTAATGTTGTCACCCGTTTCACGTATTGAAAATGGAATATATTTGGTCTTAGATTGATTGAGAGACAATGAGTTTGCCGACAGCCAACCGCAAACACTATTAAAACCGTTCTGTGCATAATTAAAAACCTCGTCCCAAGTATCTCCATAAAAAGTCAAGGTAGTATCATCTGCGTATGATTGAATTCTGCAATTGGTCAACTTAAGCCTACACAAATCATTAATATAGCAAAGAAAGAGCGACGGGCCTAAAACACTGCCCTGTGGCACACCATATGTAATACCACATTCTTGGCTTATCACCTCATCCACTCTCACAGTTTGTCTACGACAGGAAATATAATCTTTAAAAAGTGATAGCTGATTACCGCGAATGCCAATACTTTCAAGTTTCGTAAACAGCTTAGAGAATTCAACCGTATCAAATGCTTTTGTTAGATCCAGATATATAGTTAAACATTTCTTCTTATTGTCGAGCAAATAAACCAAAAAATCAATGTAGTGAAGCAAAGCATCGTCAGTAGACCTAGATTTTCTAAAGCCAAATTGGTTATTTGCCAAAATTTGTTTACTTTCAAGGTAGTTCATTAATCTCTTATTGATAATCTTTTCAAGAACTTTTGATAGAGCAGTGAGAATAGATATAGGTCGATAGTTATCAATAATATCTTTTTTACCAGCTTTGTGTATTGGTATAATAATAGCTTTCTTAAAGGTATTTGGAAATATTCCTTCATTTAAACACCTATTAAAAAGATATGTCAAAATCGGAGCAATATATTTTTTAAGCGACTTTAGGACTTGAGAGGAAATACCATCATATCCAACAGCACAACGATTCTTTAAACATGAAATTAAAGTGCTTACCTCATCATTATCAGTTTCTAGAAGTACAAATGATTCCTTTACATTATTATGGACATTATCTATAGGCAAAGAGACATTTAGTTTTATTTTATTAGCTAAAGTGGAACCAACGCTGGAAAAAAAGCAATTTATGTTATCAACAGAGGCCTGGGCTGAATCAGATAAGCTTAGAAGCTCCTGCGAAGAGTTGGATATAGTGTTTAAATTCGCGATTGTCTTAATAGTTTTCCATAATTGCTTCGTATTATTTTTCGATTTATTGATTTGTTCTTTTTCATATGCTTCCTTAGATTTCTTTATTACATTTTTTAGAAAATTTCGATATCTTTTGTAAGTAGTAGAAAGAATTTCATTTGTAGGATCTTTTTTTAATTTATAATGCATCTTGTCTCTATTCCGCATACACCTAAGAAGACCTGGAGTAATCCAAGCCTTATATATAGTTTTGCTGCGTGAAATTTTTGATGTTGTGGTGTTTAATTGGACTAAATTTTGTATATAACCTTGTAAAGTAGACATAGCTTCATTTAAATCTTGTATATAGTATATAGGACTGAAATCAAATAGCTTCCCCGCATTCTCCAGTGCTTCAAAATTAATTACAATTTTTGTCTTGTGTTTGTTATGGATATTGTATTCATTAGTTTGTATACTACACAGTACTGATTCATGGTCCGTTATATCAGAATGCAAAATAAAAGTTCGTGTAATATATTTAGTTTTAATGATTATATGATCCAAGCAGCTTGAACCTCTTGTTTCAACATAATGAGCGGGTATTAAACCATTAATTGATAAAATATCCAAATAGTCACAAGATTGATGACTTGTCTCTTTAATATTAATATTAATATCTCCTAGCAAAACAACATTTTTAACAGTACAAAAAGATAACAGTAGATTTTGCAGTGATGCCAAAAAATTATCAATAGCAAGAAAAGATGGAGGACGATAAATAGCTATGAAAACAAATTGAGAATCAAGTTGTATAATAAGACAGTTGGAATCAGCAAGTTCGTACTCCTTCACATAAAAATTCAAATCGTTTTTCACATATGCCACAAGTCCATCATTTTGATTAAAATTGCGCAAGGTACTATAAGTAGAATATCCATCCAGTGATGGAAGATTACTAACACAAGATAACCAACATTCACTCAGTATTATAATATCGCATTTAATTTGTATATTAGTCAAGAATGCACAGAAACTGTCAAAGTTACGATTGAGGCTTCGTATATTTTGTTGTAATATAGTGATACAGGCATTCGGCCTTTCAATTAAATTCAAACAGTCTTTTGGCTGGCAGGAAATTGGCTCCAATAAGTTAATGTCATCGATATTCCTAATAAACTCGTTTATTGCAGCGAATCTTATAATTTTTAGAAAACATTAGCTTAAATGTTGACACACTATAAAAAACATGCATATCAAGCTGTGTGGAACGGTAGATACACAAAACATTAAATTTCAAAAATATAATTAACTTATAAAAAATTATAAAATATATTTTGATAGTTTGGTTTCTTATTTTTGTAAAAAAATTCATTATATAATTGTTATGTAAATAATTTATGTTAAATTGCATATAGGTCATAATGTATGTTGTTATTATATATGTATAAATGATAGAATGTACATAATAACTTATTCTGTAATTCATTGAAATGAAATAACTATTAAAACTACATGTATAAATATGTATATTTTTCTTCTGCACTATTAAGTTTATTTTAGCGTTAAACAAATAATCATTATCTGAGATGAAAATAGTATATGTAAGTGTGTAGGAGAGCTTGAGTGTTTTTGGTTTTATTTTCATATAAGTAGGTGTGTTAAATTGATAAAAGTATTTTGTATACAGATAGGTAAAACAAGACCAATAAATACAGCTATAGTAATAGCTTAAAATTATAAAAAATGGCATGCATAGAGTATATATAGCAACAAGCAAAAATAATATTAAGTAGCACAGTAATAGTCAGCATATGTTCTTTTTAAGATCATCAAGACGGTCTTCGTTTTTCACTAGAATGTATTCGGAGCCAACGTCTTTTCGTATATACACTCGCCCTCCCGAACACCAACAAAAAGCATAATTATGTTTTTTTGCGAAATCACGGGTCAGATAGAAGAGTCTTCTAGTCTTAAGGGTTAGGTATTCC
The DNA here is from genome assembly GCA_963693495.1 of Malacosoma neustria. NCBI lineage: Eukaryota > Metazoa > Arthropoda > Insecta > Lepidoptera > Lasiocampidae > Malacosoma > Malacosoma neustria. The sequence goes on from OY856378.1 coordinate 5,751,980, forward strand.
GAGACAAAGATTGGGTTCTTATGAGGATCCATACCAATGTGACTTGCGTTCAAGCGAGCAGTAGTATTTTCCTTGTTAAATTTTTTGACTTCCTTTAATACTCTTGACGCTATTAGAGTATTTTGAAATTCGATTAGGATCGAAGACGATTTCTTTTCCTGCTTGCTAGGAGAACGGTATACATCTCGTACGTCATTGTTTGAGATTTTCACAGAAAGATTATCCACAAGGTTCTGGATATTACTGTACAACATCTCCTTAGTCTCCTGTTGCCGTTTGGGAACATTTCTAATCTCAATAGTGGTTTTAATTGAACGGCGTTCTAATATATCAATCTTCTCATCCAACTCCCTTAAACTGTGTTCAGTTTTCTTGCGATCAGATTCTAACAAATCTATTTTGGCCTCAACGCTTCCTATTTGATCCGACATAAAGTGCAAACTCTTCTCAATTTCTTGATTAGAACTGTTAAGCGTTAAATAAAAATCCTTAACATCCTTAATATGGTTTTCCAAGAGGTCCAGACGCTTATTTTGTGCAAACATGAAGTTATTAATTAATTCCTTTAGTTCCGAGTACTCCTCAGAAGCTTTCTTTTCAGTTTTACTTGCATTTTTACGTTTTTTTGACTGGTTGGGGTCGAGAATTCCATCGAGGTTTGCAGTTAGGGGGATGTTTGAGTCTGAAGCTGACAGCACTTTGCGTGGCGGAGAGTGAAGTAGTCCACCAGGCATACTTATAAGGTAGTAGATGCACGTTTAAAATTCAGGCTATACTCCTAAGAAGGTCAGCGCAAGAGTAAAGAAAGGTGAAGCAATTTTGCGTATCGCACTATAATAATTAAAGAGCGTAGGCCTATTTGTAATATCGCCGTCGGACAGTGAAGCGAATCCAAGGTCAAAGTGATGCAGCAGGCAGCGAAGAGCGAGATAGAAGTATACGAGCAAGACAATGGGGGGCGTGGCCAGCGACTCGTGTGTCGTTCGTGGATTTGAAGCGCAGATTTAAACATATAGTTGTCTTATTCACTTTAAATCATTTGTCCTACTCAGATATGCTCAAATAGTTATGTTATTTGTTGCATCGACACTGGAACACGGAGATTTATATACGATGATCACTTGTAATTAAATATCTTAAACAAACTCACACAGTTATTTTGATATCAGGAAGAGCTTCTTATACGCCTTAAAGATGCTTGATACAATAAGTAGCAGTCGAGCGAAGGATATTTCCTATTTATCTTATATAGTTAGTGAGCACAACGAAAACACGTCTGTACGTTCCAGAGCCCAGAGAGAAGAGGATACTATGCATGTTTTATGTTTTTCTTTTATATATATATATATATTTTTTTTTGGTCTCGGGGAAAAACCTCTCTTGAAGGGTTCCCCCGGCCCGGGGGGACCGAGGGATATGTGGGACTCCGGGATTTTTCCGACTACCCACTAAAAAACCCCGCTGTTCTCCTATCGCCTACGCCCGGGCCCACGGATATATGGCCTGCCGATCTCGTGGCCCGGGCCGACGCCGGCCCGCCCTTTGTCTTGAGGCGGGCCCCTTCTAAAGTGTTGGCGCCAGGGGGTCAGGGTTTCGTCCCCCCGGCGCTCTCCTAACAACTCTAGGAGTTGAGGGGGGCCGCGGAACAGCACGCAGCCCTCACCCTCGCGGCAATAGTGCGGGCGGCGGGTCCTCCCCCGAGGGGCCGCCCGCGGCCGCTTTTTACGGCGGCCGGAGGTCGTTACTGGCCCTCCGGCGCCGCCGGCGTGGCCTGCGTTGGCGGGAGGGGAGTGTGGTGGTCGACTCCCGCTCCCGCTCCGCCGCCTCCTTTGCGGACATGACTGCCTCGCAGAAGGAGGCGACGGCCGTCCATCCTTTTCTTTTATATTAGTGTAAGCTTTATTATTGTAATATTTTTTTAATTACGTTGTATTCCTAGGAATAATTTCTTGTCCTAAAATAAACATATTTTCTTTCTTTCTTCTTTTTCTTTCTTTTTTTGCTGTCCTGCAGCAATAAAAACTTTAAAAAAATAGTAATATTTAATATAGACATAGAAATCCCCCTCTATAGTGATAAACATTTAAAAGTTATTTCACACAATACGAGTTTATAATATTGCAATGACATCTTATTACTTCGAGTTGGCAGTTACACGATGAAGTTAATCTAAAAAATTTCAGAGCTTTGCCAAGAAAATATATTGAATTTTTCTGGAAAATAATTTACTTTTTATATTGTTGTTGTGTCTACGTATGTCATATACGTAGACACAACAACATTATGATACAATATTAAGAATATTTCTGGGCATGTAGTACAGACAGAAATTATAATAGAATTATCCTATCACTTACCTAAGGTGTAGCATGACCATATAACATGCGTAAAATCTATATCATAATAGTACCATTTGGCAAAAATACTAGAACTAAGTGATTCGGAAGGAGGGATAGACAAAGAAAAGGAATACGCAAGAGATAGATGACAGCTGATTCATTCATTTCATTCATATATTCCGATTTTCTGGAGGATTTTCTTTCATGTTCAAAATGGTTCTCGAGAATAAGTTGCGTACTCTCCGATAATGAGTTTCCGCTTAATGTTTTCCCATTACACTACGACATGGGATTTTCAAGAAAGACTTTATAGTTTCATCGAGGCCGGTAGCTCGTTGGCAATGCCCATAAAGTTGTAAACGCCAGAGACGGTGGAGACCACCTGCTATTAGGTGATCCGTTTGCCTGTCAGCTAAATTCTAACTATAAAGCTAGAGCTAGAGCTAACAGAGGAAAGTAAAAGACCGACTGCACATAATGTGGAATAAGGATGGTTAGAAGACCTAAGCAATCAAAGGTGGAAGAATTTACTCCGTGAAGAGGTGCCTCCTGTGGTTGTGCATTAAATATGCCACCATCATAGCTTTACGTTTTATTCCTCGGCATCGTAAGCATATATATGACGGTAACTACTTACTATTAAGTGAGCCATCAGCTTGTTTACTGTTTACTGTTCCACAGAAACAATAATTGCCACCAAATCTCTGATCCTGTGACAATACTCAGCTGCGCTAGCTGCGTAGGGCTCCAGAGTCAAACCGAAATCAACCGGGTTGAAACGCTTGATGAAAATTGTTACGCCGCCTAATTAAATATTTTTCCTTACAAGATATAAAACAAAATTTTCTTTGTACTATTACTCGTACATCTGTTTCTGTTTTGTTTTTTATAATACAATACTGTGAATAGTATTGTATTATAAAAAACAAAACAGGCTATTTAGGAGCCCCGGTTAGTTCAGTGGCTTAGAAAATAGACATGTTTCCGAGTTTCATATCCATGAAAGACAAAGTATCTATATTATCTGTATGTAAAATTGGCTGGTCTGATTATATGTATACGTAAATTGATGTTTGAAAAAAAACCTCTTTAAAATACTCAGTTAAGCAGGGCCCTTTAAAAAATCAGCATACAACGATACACCCTTAATATAATTAAGATAAGTAAATAGTTATATATCACTATTATACGTATACATTTAGAGTGCTGTTACATGTTTATTTGTAAGCTATAAGCCCTCGATCACTCAAGTTCTTATCTGTGGACGACGTTTTGGTTGCATAACAACTTGAGCTTCCCAAAGTAACGAAGATCGATATGTTTATGTAACATTTGATGAGTGTCAAGTTTTCGAGAATCCTCAACTGATGAAATTATTGTAAGTCTTATTAATTTAAAGATAGAGTTTACTTTGAGTGATATTTTATTACTACTTTCATCAACTTGCAATACAGGGAAATTAAAAGGCAAAAAATCTTCTCAAGGATGTAGTATTTTGGATCATAAGAAAAATGAAACGATCTTTTGTTACTTGAAATAAATTATCCTAAAACTATAATTTGTATAGGGTTTCTTATTGGGCTGCTTTCTTATAATTAGCGTGGCAAAACTTAATTCACTCTTTCATTTCCTGTAGTTAAAATTAGTAAAGTGATATGTTATTTGGATTTATTCTCTGGAACGCGATAACTAAAAAAAATATTACTTTTCAGCGTTCGGCCTCTTTACGAGCAGTCGCGTGCGTAACCTTTGACATAGGCTCGCAGTCTGCATTTGAAAAGCCCTCGAAAGCGGGCTGGCTCCGTCGGTGTCGCGATCTGATTAATATCAAATTATTATATTAAAATCAGCCTTGCCACTTAAGGCGTGTAAAGGAAGGTTTTAGTAGGTATACCAGTGACGTGCGTCCCCCAGCCTAGAGAAGGGGACTTACGGGTGCACTACACGGGGAGTCCCCATACTACCCCGCCGCTCCGTCCCACGCGGCGGGGTGTGCGCCATACATTTTCACCTCCAAAAAAATGTTTGCACACGTATGGCCGAAGATTGCACGTCGGTGTTCCACGCGCAATTCTCACTTTTGGTGAGAAAGACAGCTTTGAAGGAAAACCTGAATGTTTTTATGATTATAATAAAGAAGTGCATCCCCTAGCCAAGAAATTAGGGCATATGGATATGTTGCACGGGGATTAAGGAGGTGTTTGAATCATACCTCAAAAGATTATTTGTAGAAATTTTGGTATATTAACAACTCTAGAAGTACGGAAATGCTTCGTTTCAAATCTTTATTCGAGTGTTTAAAATCATAAAGGTTTTCCGCAGCTAATGCGTTTAAAAACCCTATATCAATGCACAAAGTAAGTCCCTAAATATATTAGTATTTTAACTAAGTGCTACAATACTTGGTTTCCCAGCAATTAAATACATTCTTCTACTAACAGCTCTACAAATTGTTTTAGGTTACATATAAAGTACATTTAATACGAGTGAAGTATTAACTTTGTTAAAACTCAAATCACATTACTCTGATAACGGTAATTGGCCAAGTTCCCAAGTTCACAAAGTTTTAACATATTTTTGTCTTATATAAGAGATTGTTAGGCGATTAGGTAGACCTTAATCCGCCTAAGTTCACTTATCCAAAATATGTCTGATATTATTATAATAAACTACGTAATAATGCTGATGGAATTCATTTTAAATTATTAGTGTGTGTAATTTAAGGTAATTTGGTAACCCACCAAGACGTTTGGAACTTTCTTTCCCGGGGAAAATTATACCTTATTAAGGCCGCATCGGCATGCCGGGAAGCTGACGCAAGTATATGGAGTTCACCAACCTGATACTGCGACTGCGAGTAGGGTGGCCGCGGTGATATGTCCACTAAAAACCCCCCCCACCACCACAAAGCCTATATGGAGTGTCGCAGCATCGACTTTTGGTGACTGCTTTGCGATGCACTTGAAGACTTTTAGAACCAAAGTTCTCCTCCTGTCGGTATTCCAGGGAATAACGAACAACGCTCTAGTGCAAAGCTTTTTTGAAGATAATAACCTTGTTGCCCTGTCATATGGACACCACTTACGCACCCTGTGTTTGTGCGCAGCAGTAGATTTTGACTCAGCTCTAATAAAGTCGTCTAAAATGTTTACAAATATCTATAAATCAATAGCAATATCATAGGATGACGTTATACAGAATATTGGATAACTACGTCGTTTATTAGTATTGTATAATATCTTAAACCCATATCATGAATATTGTCAGTAAAGATCTCTTAGCATATAAAATCAAACATTTTTATAACTTAATAAATATTTTGTAATTAGCGAATGTTAACAAATATTTTACGCTAGGAATAAATAAATGATAAATAGAGAAAAGGAATAAATAGATGTTAAAATATTTTATTATTCTAAAATGTAATACAAGGTAACAGGCTTTAAAATACTATATAAGAAATATTCATACGCTTTACTTACTTTTTACGAATAATGTGTTTTCGTAATTTCCATTGCGTATGCCATTTGCGAGGAAATGAGTATCAGAAGAAAGAAAAATATGGGTGTAACCACATTACAATTTTAAAATGTAATTTGCCTGAATTCGGTTTTAAACTGTAATATGTTGTCACCGTAGTCCCATCACGTAAGAATAATAAAGGCGACAGGGATATCCGAATGTAAAGTAGGAATTTAAAACGTTACATTGCAATTAAGTTTGGGCAGTTTTATTTAAAATATTATTCTTATTTGACTTTTTATTTTTATTTGTTTAATTTGAGAATTTTGTTATAAAACGTATATTTACAGTCTTTTACTCTTTGGAGCGCGAAGTATTAAGATTTTTTTATTAATTTATTACAGCAGTCGGACTAATAGCTGACGGACGTTGTTTGCTACGACAAGGGCACCGCTAATACGCGACCGTCCACTCCGGGAAGCCTGAGTCTGGGTTACTTATGCCGGAACAACACAAGGTTATTATGGTATTGTTATTACACTAAACCACCTAGCTGGAAGTGTTTAGTCGCCTTTTACGACAGGCTTCCCCTGGTCCCGGTTACAGTATTCTTATTTCGCCCTGTACGGAAAGAATTTATATTTAAATTATAACATATTTAAAGGAACTTTATTTAAAAAATATAACTTCCCGAACCGGAAGACGATCTGAATCGAAAGGATTTTACAGAAACATTTAATTAACGAACACCTACACACCAACCAGAACGTCTTACATCACCGATTTTACTTCCATACGGAAGCATACGCTTCCTTCTTCTAAGCATACGCTTAGCGTAGTAATTGCACCAGCCGTGTCATTGCATTGTTATAGAACGAAACTTCGTGACACTTTCTTCTACTGAGCAGGTGTTGTTACATTATTTACTTGTAGGTAGTCAAGAATAAATTAGTTGTTGTCCAGAGTTGCTCCGCTGTTTCATTTAACATAACAGCAGGTAACTTCTTCTTTGTCGGTATCACTCTTGACAGAGTGGTCGTAGTCATTACTTCAGGTGTTGGTGGCAAGCTTCACAACACGCCGCCACTCTTCTCTGATGGCCGTCTTCCTCATTTATTGCCGCTTTTATCTGGTCAGTCCATGTCATAGGCGATCTTCCTCATGGCCTGATACCCTCAACCTTTCCCTGGACTACAAGTCGCTCAATAGCCACCTCCCCTCGGCGGCATACGTGTCCAAAAAAAAGTGCGTGCGTACAAAGTACACATGTCAGAAGTGAAACTTCTTTGGCAAACTAATTTTTAAATCTTCTAATAAATTTAGAAAAGAGAATTTATGAAATATTATTTTATATCTTACTAAACAAAACTCAACTGTATTTAGAATAGACTTAACTTATATATATATATATATATATATATATATATATATATATATATATATATATATATATATATATATATATATATATATATATATATATATATATATATATATATATATATATATATATATATATAGCCATTATTAATAAGGTTAGTATTACTGGAGCAAAAAAATTCACATCTTCGTGACGCTAATATTACGTTTCATGCGTAAAAATTTTACCCTCATGCGCGCAAACAAGTTTCACTTCAAAAAGGTGAGGATACGAGACAGTACCAAAGATGATAAACGCTGCTTGATGTCGAGTTCTCGAAGTATAGACTCGTTGGTACGGAATTCAGAAGGTAACTATGTGATATTAGTTGAAATGAATTGAGCAAATTTTTTTTACTAGTTTTTCTGACTGTAATAGCAAAGGTCCGTCCGTCCATTCACCCTCTGTCCACCTTCCTGCTTTCAAATTGGAGGCAAACTATAGCCGTTCTTGTAAGCAGGAGTAACGTGGAATAGAGTGGCTCAAGAAAGACAGGAATGGAAAAGGTTGGAGGAGGCCTTTGCCGATTGGCAAACAGACCTACAAAAAATAATTAAGTATTGTATTCTATACAATAGATTAAGATTAGTTTAACTACAAAAAAATTGTATATCCATGCTCATAGTTTTTAGTACTTTGTAAATAGGTATTAAGTGGGTCTGAATAAAGGGCTGTATTATTATTATTATTATTCCACAGTCTTTTAGGGCCATACTCAGAAGTGTAGCGAAGTAAAGACTAAAAACCTAATGCGAAGGGAATCATGTAAAAAGGAAATGCTAGAAATTAGTATGGATAGATACAGAAGGAGAGACATACCAAATAAAAGATGGATAGATTGCATAAAGAATGATATGGCGGAAAAATGTGTGAACGTTAAGATGATGATGAGGAGGAGATTGGAAGGAGAGAACATGTTGCGCCGACACATAATGTACCTATGATAAAAGTTTTAAGATTGAAGGTATTTTTGAGGAAAATAACATTTCTTCAAAATTACTCGACATCCCTGACCTTATTTTTATTTTGCATGCAAATATTTGTTCAATCCAGATATGTCGGCCTTTAACAATATTTGCGATCCTTTTAGAGTGTGCGTTACAGAGTAAACTATCTACCCGTATGTGTGCTGATAACCAATTAACAATGTTTGTTTTGGCCGTACCTATGATGTCGGAATCGATATCGGATAGCAATATCCTTTAGAGTTATTTGACGTCTCAGGGGATTTTTTCGAGCGAATATTATTTTTGGTTCATTATAATTTGAGTCAATAATCGTTTTGGCGTCGTCATTGGCCAATCCTCTTTTTCTGCTGGTGAGTTTAAATTAAATTTTAATTGCTATTTTTTATTGAACCAAACATTATAAGGGTGAAACTTGAATACTACAAACTTATAAAAAATTACTAAAAGTAGATAAAATAATTTATTCCACTGTTGCTCCCGAACTAGATCTAATCTGTATCTTCCTCACCCATTTTTAATTATTTAATACTGCAAAAATAATTATTATACCTATATATTTTACAATGTGAGTGATTAACTATGCGTGAGTGCGAGGGAGCGTTTGTGCGCGTGCATGTGTGTATGTGTGAGCGGGCGTGAGTATGTACGTGTGCGTATGTGTAGGTGTGGATTTTTCTAGCTAGGATAAATATGTATTATTTCCCGACCATCAACATACATTTACCTTTATAAAGCCTTGATTCGTTCTCAATTAGATTACGCTGTCCCAATATGGAACCCCTTCTTCCAAAAATATAGTAATGCTTTAGAATCAGTCCAAAAGAAATTTCTTCGTTGTGTACAATACAAATGTTTTCATAACCACCTATCGTATGATAATTTACTTAAAAAAATTAATTTGATTACACTTGAACATAGACGATTACATCTCTTGGACATGTTACTGTACGACCTTTGTCATAATAGATATGATTGTGTTCTCATTGTTAACAAATTATGTTATAGGATCCCTAGCAGGACGCATTGTCGTGGACCTTGTCGTCTTTTTATGACCACACATACTCGAACTAATGCTGGTAAACGATCGCCACTTTATCGAATAGTAAATTCTTATAATTTCCTTTTTCACTCCATTGATATAGCAGCGACGAGTCCCAGTATTTATAAAAAAAGTGTGTTGAAATGCCTCCAAGACAAATAACTGAACCTTTCATAGCTACGGCGCACTGAGTGTCTCACTCTGAATTAATGTGTAAATGTAATGTGTAATATATAGTATTCTATTTCTATCTAAATAATTATTTTTTGTTGCTAGTTCTTAGTCATGTTAAACTTTTTTTTATGTGTAACCTGTGACAAATGTTGTTGGGTTTATATTAGTACTAACATATTAAATATGATAATTTACTTATCCTCATATAAATACTGTTTGTCTGTCCAATAAATGAAAAAAAATACCAATAATATTTTCTGTGTTATTAATTTCAAATTTATTTAGTGTTGCTATGTGAATTTCTTTATCAACTTTGTTACATGAATGTGAGCTGAATACTGAGTATAATTTACTAGCAAATGAGTTTATCTCAATGCCACATATTTAAGCCTCTTGCTTTGCTCGTTAAACCTTACTGGCAACCTTGTTACCCTCTACAAATATTTATCACGCCAAGAGCTCTGTCATTACATTATCGACTGTGATAAAATTATGTAAAAAAATCATAGTATTAATCCAATATCGAACAAGTTCTTTATTCTGAAACAAACTTCTAGGTTCACATTCATAGTCTACTACATACATTACATTCCCTTTAAATTTTAAATAAATACACCCTTCAACAAATTTCTTTTTTTTATTACTGTATGATAACAGACAAGTTTACAGCCCAGTTGTCTATGGGTGTTTTGCAACGCCATTGGCATTACGAACACGCTGCTGTCCCATAATAAGTACAGGAACATGGGCCACTAATGCCGGAACACAACACAGAATTATTATAGCATACTTAAGACCAAAGGCTGTAGCGTAAGACCGTAGCTAGGGTAGGATTATTTTGTCGCCTTTTACGACATGCCGACCCCGGCCGCAGAGGTCAATCTTCTTTCTCCGCCCCTACACGGATAAACTAATTTATAAAACTAATTTATAAATGGTGCTGCGTTCTACCACATTTTCAAACACTTTAGTTTTGCATTGCTTTTGGACAAATATTAGACAAAGAGTCAACGGTAAATACTACAGAACACGAATTAATAAATTCCTTGTTCAATGAAGATCGGTCCCGCTTAACCCTTCATATAACGTGGCCTATTTGTATTTCAGCACTCACCATTAATTGCTCCATATACCAATTCACGCACGAACTAATTGAGGATTTTGGATTCTATTTGATACTACTTTGTTGTTATTGAGTATATATTAATACTTTAAAATAATGAAATATTTCTAATATATCACTAGTACTTTGTATTTAGACAATGTTGTTTAAAAACCAGGTTAATTTTATAACAATGAAAATTTTAAAAAATATAAAAGAAGTAGGTATAAAATATAAAAAGAGTGTATTAGAATCGTGGCGTACCGTCGGTACGCTTGCGAAGGTCACGGGTTCGATTTCCGTCCTGCGTCTAGGTGTTTATATATAATATTTATTTAGTTACAAAAGGAAATCATATATTTAGTACATCAACTGTCGAGAACCTATAACACAAGTGCTATACTATATTTTGGGACTAGATGGCGTTGTGGGAATTGTCCCAAGATATTTATTATTATTATTTATTAAACTATAAATTGTATAGTATGTATTGTATAACTTATTCCGTTTGTAAAAATATTTTTTTTAATAAAATCCCAACAGGATATTACAAACAGCTAAAGTTAATATTAAATTACGTTAAATTTCATAATAAGAGCATCGATCTTCTCACCCTACACGGACAAACAATTTACGAGAACATATGATCTGTACAAAGAACCTAAACAAATAAACTATATTAAACGCTTCTAAGTGGCGTTTATGTGTAACTTTGACCGAAACAGCCAACTATTAAGTACTGGAGTCATGTATTATGTTAATGCCGTTACTACCTATATATATGAATATGTAACCTTGCAGCCCGGCCTATGTACACATGCCATCCCTTCGTTTTCATGAATCAATAACTCGAGTGCTTCTTAAAACTAATTATTATAACAGCCCGTAACGTTCTACTGCTAGGCTCTAGGAGAACTCGGAGAACTCTTAGAGAGAATGGAGAGTACTCACGATAATTTTGGTACCCATGTAGGTTTCTCCGCGACATTTCATATTTTCCTACATCATTAATACGTAGCAATCATGTTATAACTAGTTGACCCGACAAACGTTGTTCTATCATATAAATTAAAAAGAAAACGTGTTCTCCTCCAGGCTCCAATCTATCTCTATTACCGAAATTCATCTAAATGTAAACGTTTTCTATCCGTGCAGAGGCGGAGAAAGAATACTAACCTCTGCGGTCGGGGTCGGCCTGTCGTAAAAAGCGCCAAAACAACCCACCCTAGCTACGTGGTAGGGCTTCAAGCCCGTCTGGATGGCGACCACCTTTGGTCTTAAGTATGCCGCCATAATAACCTTGTATTGTGTTCCGGCATTAGTGACTCAAGTTCCTGTACCCTTATGGGACAGCAGCGTGTCTGCGATGCCACTGGCGTTGCAAACACTAATAGGCGATTGTAACTGCTAAATTCTAAGTAGGCCGTCAGCCTGTCTGCTGTCCAACAGCAATATAAAAAACATAACAGTTATTTTCATATTTATAATAGATGACCCGGTGAACTTCGGTATTTGTGTAAAATGTAGTCAAAACTTAAGCTAAACAAAAACTAATTAATAGGGCTAATACTAAATACTAGATAAAAATCAAGCGAAGCACTAATTAACATCAAAACGAAAATTCGTCACTTCATTAATCTTGGATGGAGTCAGTTTTAGATTAGTAGAAGATATAATTAGAAGAACTATTACTACCCAATGTACATTCGAAATAAATTATATTTTTTTGATGTATTTATAATTTACTATTTTGTCGATAATAGCTTTCACATAAAATATAGATATATGCTGTCGCGGGCTTTTTTGTAGGACTATTTAAGATAAACATTCCCATTATATATGTACATTATATACATGTAACTCTAACGGTATTTATAGCGCACGCCAGAATAGGTCGCAAATGGCAGATTTTTTTTCCTACTTACTTGACACTTATCGTGATATTTTGAACAATTCACACAATATCTTCATAAATTATAGCCTGTGAGTAATTTTGATGTACAAGCTATATTATAGTAAGGTTTCATTAGAATCCATTCACTAGTGTTTGCGTGAAAGAGTAACAAACATACATACAAACTTTCCCATTTATAATATTAGTAAGGACACATTAGGCGAGAAAAACTGTCTAACGAAGACTCTACAGGAGGAGATTAGAACAAATCACCTCCGAGTATGACTACCATTTGGCAAATGCTTAGGATATAAAAGGTTAATTAGACAGTAGTAGAATTCACTATTTTATTTTAAGTATATAACAATGGCGAAATGGGCAGACCAAATAACTGCCTCTGAGGAACTTCCTAGACCGAGGGCCGCGAGTATCAATCTGTTTTTTTTATTATTGTAGGCCAACAGAGAGGCTGACTGCATGCTTAGAATTTTGCAGTTACCGTCGCTTATGGGTGTTTGCAACGCCAGTGTCATCACGAACACGCTGCTGCTCTATAAGGGTACAGGAACTTGGGTCACTAATGCCAGAATACAACACAAGGTTATTATGGCGACATACTTAAGACCAAAGGTGGTTGCCATACAGACGGGCTTGGGGCCCTACCACGTAGCTACCACATAGCGTTGTTTTGTCGCCTACAAAAGCTTGTTACACTGAAAGCAGGTGATTGGCGAAGAAATACGAGTCGGACGGTAAGCTCCTTGCAATGTGTTGCAGTCAGGATTCTTACTAGTTCAATACTTTGTTTCTAGTTTATGAGTACAAGCACTTATCCGACTTATCTATTTCACCGACAATTTTGTGTGTAAAGAACGTAGAAAATCAAAACATAGATTTAGAAAATAGAAATGATACAATTTTCTTGAGATAAAATAATATTTAAAGTAAATTTACAAATGTTTCGAGTTTAATATGATTTCAAAAATTTGTACAAATTCATTCCATTCTACAGATTTGTTTAAAAAAAACATTATTTAAATGGTATTTGAAAAGATTTTAACAAACTTCCAATTTATAACAATGCGAAGTATCTGATAATAGAAATGAGAGAAAACAAACAACAAAACCCGCATTCCATTTCAATCTAACTTTTGGGGTGCGAAAGAGCAGATGAATAAAATTAACAAATGGAAACAATCCCGTTAATTTATAAAAGGCAGTTCAATTTTTTTATTTAAACTCTTGCCGATAATTTTAAAGGAAAGCTTAATTCATTATTTTATTTTTATAGCTATATAGTATATGGGTATATAAGGTTGGTTTCATTTTAAAACTATTAATACAAACACCTTATATCACATGAATTACCACCTCAATAAAAAATTATTGGTATTTCATACTTATTGGTAACTTTCGACATAATATAACAATAAAGAACAATGAAGCGGTGAGTTTAATGGCTATCGAATTCACGGGGCTTCATTATCAGATTCATAATGCTATAAAATTTCAGGGACCTACTGAAGCAGGTAACATTGCTATGTCTGATATGTAAAATCTGTTCTGCTTATTTACTCTGGATTCAATCATGATTTGCGAAAAAAAAAATTTATATTATTATATTATAATTTATGTATCATACATTGGAATCAAACCTCCGACTTTGGTGAAAATTCCACCTTCACTCCAATTACCTTAGGAGGTGTGTCTCTACTTGCTCTAACTTCCGGTACCTCGGATCATTAATCCAGAACAACGGTTAGATAGGTCGAGGTGTGACAAACAGAGTGAATGTAGGGTAGATGAAATAGCGACAGGTCTTAAGAATAATTTGCGATCCACAAGTGCCGTTTAGACTTAGAGGTAAAATTTATAAGTCCATTAAAAGACCTGTCATACTGTATGGATCAGAGTGCTGGGCCACAAAGGGGAAAGACGATACATTATTGCATGCAGCAGAGATGCAAATGTTGAGATGGATGAGCGGATTTTAAAATGGATAAAATTAGAAATGAGTATATTAGGGGAAGTTTAAAAGTAGCAGTGATTGAGAAGCTGAAAAGTAATAAGTTAGCCTGGTATGGTCTTATAATGTGAAGAGAGGAGCGTCATGTAGCAAGGAGGATGCTCTGCTAGAAATGAGAGTGGGTGAATACAAGAGAAGAGGTAGACCAAAGAAAAGATTGATGGATTGTGTAAAAGATGATATGGTTAAAAAAGGGGTGAATGTTCATATAAAGGTTAATAGAGGAGAGTGGAAGGAGAGGACATGTTATGCAGACCCCACATAGTTTGGGATAAGGACAGGAAGAAGATATTGGAATCAAGCCCTTTGATGTGGTCGGATGGAAGCTACTGCTTGAGAAAAGTGTCAGATGCTTTTATATCTTGGAGTGTAGTATAAAAACACTATTCTGGGTTCTTCAACACCAATCTCCATGATAGAGTCATCTAGTATATTGGTTGTATATTGGCACGAGCCATCAACGGTTCTTTCTTTTTAATACGCTTTTCTAATACTATTTGTCTTTTTAACAGAGCCTTTCTGCATAATTTTGTTCAACTCGCTCACCTGTATAACTCGAAAATACTTTATAAAATGTGATATTAAGCAAACTTACTATAACATCACATGGGATTGATCTAATAGTAGTGTAAAAAATGCTCATGGAGACGAAGTATAACCTATAGAATTTTTTTTTATAGTCTGGGGGGGTATTGATATTATTTTACATATATAATTACTTCGGATTAAAAATATTTCGAAAAATCATTTTAAAACGGTATACACGTTTGTATATAATATTGTAATATGCCAATATTCTTGTACGGTATAAAGATACGAACAATTATATATTTTACGATATTCATAAGCCATATTCTGCAAACACATATTGAATTAAATCAAAGAAGAATTTTTATCCGTGCGGGGGTGGAGAAAGAATACTAACCTCTGCGGCCGGGGTCGAACTGTCGTAAAAGGCGACAAAACAACCCCAGCTACATGGTAGGGCCCCAAGCCCGTCTGGATGGTGGCGACCACTTTCGGTCTTAAGTATTCCGCCATAATAACCTTATGCTGTGTTCCGGCATTAGTGACCCAAATTCCGGTACCCTTATGGGACAGCAGCGTGTTCGCGATGCCACTGGCTATAGGCGACAGTAACTACTAAATTTTAAGCGGGCCGTCAGCTTGTCTGCTGTCCTACAGCAATAAAAAAAGAACATCAAAATGTATACTTACTTATACTTTTATATAATAAAACCTCACCCACAATAAAAAGTTTGGATGTAATGAAAATCAATCCATATCTGGAATAATGAGTAATATTTAGGTTCGATACAGATTGTTCCTTTTGTATCGTTCGCTATAGAGAATATTAACAAAATTGATCGCCGCGCTGAGGAAAATAGCCCAAATTCAGTTAAACAATGAAAAGAGCCTCGTTCGCCGGATTGATCGTTGCGGGTTAATTAACGGACGGCCGAAGCGGACAAAACAAGCTTGCTGAAACGGTCTATATTATTGAAAACATGCCGTGGAAAATCAACCTTTTTAATATTGGAAATAACGGACCTTTTTAAGGATTAATAATATAGCTATTAATTGTATTGTATTGTGTAATTAGATGTATTGTGAATATTTTGATACTCTTCAATTATCATCTAATGAATTGATTTAAACGTGATCTTCTTCTTCCTCCTGCTCTTATCCCACATTATATGGAGTCGGCACAACACGTTAAATGTTATAATAGTTGTGGTTTTGTTTTTACAAACGGTCGGTTGCCTGAGGTTAACCCCTTTTTAGGGAAAAAACTATCAACCTTTTTATTTAGATTATTATTCTCGTTTCACATTGAAAGAAAGACACGAAATTTTGTTATCAATCATCTAATATATTCTCAAGCGACACTTTTATTGGTTTCTTCTTGAGTAAACAACATCCAACTGTCAGTTTGGGTGTGCAGGGTGGCACTTTTGCTAGGTTGCCGACTTTTACGGTGTCCGTGCATAATTCACAATCTACAACTACGTCACGAGGGCTTCTAAATAGGAAATTCGCAGTACCGAGCGTCTTCGAATGCTCTTGGTCCTACATTTTGTTACGCTTGAATGCAAACACAGGCAGCTTGCGCACAATGCGTCCATCTACATATATTTTGGTGGTGGCTCACAGCAATCTTCCTCTTGGAAAGTTACAGACCTTGAAACTCGCGACTTCTTTCACAACAATACATAACCTTCGAGGAAGGACTTTGTTTCTTTTCGTCCTTCTCCACTTCTTCTATAATTCTCCATTTCCTAAAATATATCCTAATTCATAGATTAAAACATTTTTTTCTCAGTGCCGTGCAACAGCAAACAGACTGACGATCTAATTAATAGTTAGAAGTTACTGGCGCCTTTGAGTAGCCAGTAGCATCGGGAACACGCTGCTGTCCCATAAGGAACTTGGGGCACTAATGCCGGAACACAACACAAAGTTATTATGGCAGTACTTAAGGCCAAAGGTGGTTTAAAAGTTTATTCATTTAAAAGTTACATTATAAAATAAACCTTAATTCATTATTAATAAAGTTAGTATTACTGGAGCAAAACTGCGTCTTACGAATCTCACAAATTTTCGATCAGGATCCGTGACCTGACGCGAGTTTTACATTTTTACCCATCACAAAAAAGTGCACAATGCCGCTAAAGAAGTTTTCACTTCAAAATTTCTTTATTGACATATCTTTTTACCTTTTACTTCACTTGTATTTCCACGTAGACTAGACATGGCCTGTCTTTTAGCCATTAGTTATTAGAGTATAGTCTGTATTTACATATTTATCAAACT
Organism: Malacosoma neustria; assembly: GCA_963693495.1. NCBI lineage: Eukaryota > Metazoa > Arthropoda > Insecta > Lepidoptera > Lasiocampidae > Malacosoma > Malacosoma neustria. Next base: position 5,769,218 of record OY856378.1, read on the forward strand.
TAAATTTTTTCATTTATATAATGCAATATAAAGCATTTGTGACACTTGGCAAGTAACACACCGAGATTTAATTGAACGGTTCACAGTTATCGTATCCTTGTAGATTCAATAAAAATATAATATTCATAAGAAGTACCTATTTCATTGATCGCTATAACGGCCCAATAATGTCCCCTCACAATAATATTTTGTATCATAAGTTACAACTTATCATTAGGGTTGCCTCAAATGTACCATATTGTCGTATTATAATAGAATTCTGAAAAAGTTTATCATATAACAGGATATCTTTATTTGTTAATTTAATTCAAGTCAGTAAATAAAAATTCATAGAGAATGATGTTTCTCAATAACATAACTAAAAATATGTCATAAAACAATTTGTCAAGAAAATATAATAACGACGCCGGCACGCCCTTTGTCTCAGGGCGGACCTCTTCCTAAATGTTGACACCAGGGGGTCAGGGTTTCGTCCCCCCAGTACTCTCCTGAATCGGCTCAAGGAGCTGAGGGGGGCCGTGGAACAATACGCGGCCCTCACCCTCGCAGTAACAATGCGGGGGGCAGATCCTCCCCCGACGGGCCACTCACGGCCGCACTCTACAGCGGCCGGAGGTCGTTTGATGCCCTCCAGCGCCGACGACGTGGCTTGCGTTGGCAGGAAGGGAGTGTGGTGGTCGACTCCCGCTCCCGCTCCGCCAACTCCTTTGCGGACATGACTGCCTCGCAAAAGAAGGCGACGGCCGTCTATCCAGTTAAAAAAAAGGAACGGGTCTGATTATATTGATCAGGCTGATAATGCGCCCCCACTCCCGGCCGATATCCCACTACTGCCCGATGCGGTGACTTTTGCCTGCTGGGTTTCCACCCTGGCTCTGTTCGCCCCTCCTTAATTGATCCTGCACCCCCTAGACTCCTCCGGGGGTCCATATTAACACCGGGCTTAATGTGGACGTCCAGTCAACATGGGGAACGTACCACCAGTGGGTGCCGACCTTTAACCATCCTCCGTGCCCGACTTCCGAGTAGCTGAGTAACAGGAGACGCCACGCTCCCAGTCACTGCTAGCATGCTGCCGTTCGCGAAGGGGAAGGGGGGTTCTACTACCTTAATTTTGCCGGGACACATCACAGTTTTTTTTATTTCTTTTATTGCTGTAGAACAGCAAACAGGCTGACTGGCGGTCCGCTAAGAATTTAGCAACCACTATCGCCTATGGCTATTTGCAACGCTAGTGGCATCGCGAACACGCTGCTGTCCCATAGGGGTACAAGAACTTGGGCCACTAATGCCGAAACATAACACAAAGTTATTATGGCGGTATACTTAAGACCAAAGGTGGTCGCCATCCAGACGGATTTAGGGCCCTACCACGTAGCTAGGGTGGGTTGTTTTGTCGCCTTTTACTACAGGCCTCGGCCGCAGAGGTCTGTATTCTTTCTCCGCCCCTGCATGGATAAAAGCGGCCGCAAGGTTATTATGACGACATATTTAGAGTCTGCGGGTGGTTGCCACCCAAACGGAATCGGAGCCTTACCACCTAGCTAGGGTTGCTTTATCGACTTTTACCGCGAAGCTGGAGGATTCAGCATTCTTACTCCGTCCCTTGCACGACGAAAACTTTTAAGGCCTATATATACTACGACACAAACATGAGCTTTTGTGCAGGTGTAAATGACTAACAAACATTATTTCTATAGGCAGCCCTAGCGTTCATCGGATAAGTCCAAATTCCCACTCTGAGCATTCGAATGAATATCTCTAGGCGCACATGCTCCGGCACTGTTTCAATAAATATTGATTCGCTCCAAGCCCGTCCTATAGGTTCATCGATATTTCATTGCCTCATCCATGTATTAAACATATTTAACACGTCAAAGTAATGTCGTTTAGTTTTGCAATATCTATTTCAACATTTTATTGATATGTGAAGACTTATCCAAGAAAGTCTTTGTTCAACAAGTTATGAATAAACGATTCGCAGTAACTTCGTTTCATAAGTTGTTTGAGACAGTTTTGAACAAGTCCACATATGACCCACTTACGACGAATGGAGTTTCAAATAACAAATCAGTCATCAAACTTGCATATAGCTGATTAATTGACTTAACTACTTCATAAATGATGTTCGATATTTATTCAACATAGTTTTAACTAAAGATCAGCTGACTCTTTCCAAGAAAATCATTTGAACTCCCAAATTTAAAGAAAAGGAACTCTTTACTTATGAACAGAAAGGGACATTTTTGTAAATTCATTTGCAAAATAACAACCCTTTAGAATTTTGTTCAATTCTTCGATCGCATTTGTGTTTACGTAGCATAATTTAATTGACACAAACATTCGGACCGCTGAAACCATAAAATGTTCGAAGCGCTGTTTCCGCTTTACGATGTCAGTTAGCTCCGCTTTTCTCATGCAAATCGCTGGTTGTTTGAATTGAGTAGGGTATAAGTCAACGGCATTCATAGGTCCTTTAACATTGTTAGTTAATACTAATTATAATTGAGTAAACATTTTAACCAGCGCGTTCATTGTCGTATAGTTTAAGCTAACGTGAAGAATAAGCAAACATATCTGGTTGTTAGGTTCTGAATCCCACGATTAAAAGCACCGATAAAGCCTTTCTCGCTTAATATTCATATCATAATATAATGATCACGTATGCCGATATGTACGTTAGTGCCGGGTAAGGACCTGCAAACCGAGATTGGCGATGTAACCCGTTGATCCAACTTGCACAAGCATGGCGAGCATATTGTTCATTCTTTCTAGGCCTGAGCCCGGCAATGGAATATAATAATATATATTCTATAATATTATATTATTATATAGGATGTTATAGGCTATATTGCTCTCTATTAATAGTCTAAGATCCCACCTGTAATCGACCTTCTTTAATATGCTTACCGGATAAAAATTAAATAATAATAAAAGGGTTGCTGTAAAAAAATGTTCATGACCATATGATAAGGATAATTTTTTTTTCTAAATCGGTGACGTTCTTGCTAAACGGACTAAACTCCAAAAGTTAGCACATTATATACACAGTATGCAACAACAAGGTTGTCAACCTTTTTCTGCTCTCTATTACCTGGTCGCCATTATAAGCAAATAAGTTGATGTTAGTAAATGCGCTTATCTACTAACTGCTTGAAGTATATATGTTATATGAAAATATAGATAATTTTATTGCAAATACAGTAGTATAGGGTTGCTTGCAAAAATTCGTTCATAAAGAACGGTTGCTAAGCTTTTAAATTAAAAATATCGAGAAAGCAAACACGTGTAACAGAGATGCATTGCAAATTTAATATTCTCTACTAAAAGATTATAAATTGTCATAATAATGGTAAGTGAAATAAATGTAATGACCTCACGTGTAAACGGCAGTCTCAAGTCTAGAAACTAGATTAAATTCCTTCCAGATTGAATGGTACTATGTCAAACGAGGCATGGTGAATCGTTCTCGTAGCCCGCGCTGTAGCTGAATTCCAAGAAATACGTCAAATATTTAAGGAACAATTTCTGTATAACGCCATTTTCGCGTGCTATTTGCAGACTCCTCGGATTCTTGTACATCTACTTGCTATCTACTATGAAACATTTTATTGTTGGTATTTAAGATTTAATATTAGTTTTATATCGTTCTATTGCAGGGCTCAGGTCACCCCCTGATATGAAACCAACAATATATTCTTTGACTAGAAGAAATCGCTTCTAGCGATAAGGCTGCCATTTGTACAATCTTTGATATTTGTTTCTCTCCTGTGTTGTGTTGTTTTTTTTTTGTGTTGTACAATAAATAATATTTATTATTATTATTATATCCATGCTTGTGTAAGACGGATTGACGTGTTACACATACCGGTAATTTCGATATGTAGGTTTCCTCACTGGTGAGGCTGAAGGACCGTAGAAAGGAGACGGAAATACCCAGCAAGTCAGAAAGAGCGGCGACTCACCTGAGGTTCTCCGGTCTGCTACCTTCCACGGCTGGTGCTGCAGTTTATTATAAACTAGACTGGAGTCTAGGCCTTTATAATTAACGGTTCACAATAACACACATGTAAAAACTCGTGCGGGGGCTAACCAAGTTTCGATGGTACGTGTCGCGGGCGCTAGCCAAGAAGGGGCGGCGGGGCGGTGGTCGAGTTTTATTCGAAATTACCGTTTGGCGCCGCAGCATCTAAACTAATATGCGGGTAGGCAGGGAAAAAGGATAAGGCCCCTAAACCACTCACGATGTTGCCCTTCCCCGGTTCGGCTTATAAATAAATATATTGGGACATTTTACACAATGCCATCTAGTCCCAAATTAAGTAGCATAGCACTTTTGTTACGGGTAATAGACAAGTAATATTTGTATATACTTTTCTTCTAAATAAATAACACATTATTACATAAAAACAAGACTATGAGAAAGCCTTTGATTCGATCGAGACCTGGGCGGTGCTTCAGTCTCTCCAGAGGTGCCACATTGATTATCGATACATCAAAGCGTTGAAGTGTTTGTATGAAAACGCCACCATGTCAGTCCGTCTCCAGGATCAGAACTCGAAGCCTATCCGACTGCAGCGGGGAGTCAGACAAGGCGATGTCATATCGCCGATGCTGTTCACTGCTGCGTTGGAAGATGTCTTCAAGCTTCTGGACTGGAACGGACTGGGCATCAACATTAACGGTGAGTACATCACTCACCTTAGATTCGCAGATGATATCGTAATCATGGCTGAAACCATGGAAGACTTAAGCCATATGCTTGATGGCCTCAATACAGCTTCCCAAGGAGTAGGTCTCAAAATGAACATGGACAAGACGAAGATCATGTCTAATGTCCATGTCGCACCTACCCCCGTAACAGTTGGGAACTGTACTTTCGAAATTGTTGACGAATACGTCTACTTGGGTCAAACGATCCAGTTAGGCAGGTCCAATTTCGCGAAAGAGGTCACTCGTCGAATCCAACTCGGATGGGCAGCGTTCGGGAAGCTCCGTAAAATCTTTTCGTCCCAAATACCGCAATGTCTCAAGACGAAGGTTTTTAACCAATGTGTGTTGCCAGTGATGACATACGGAACGCAGACGTGGTCGCTAACTATGGGCCTTATGAGAAAGCTCATGGTCGCTCAGAGAGCAATGGAGAGGGCTATGCTCGGAGTTTCCCTGCGAGATCGAATCAGAAATGAGGAGATTCGCAGGAGAACCAAAGTAACCGACATAGCCCGGATGATTGCAAAACTGAAGTGGCAGTGGGCTGGGCACATAGCTCGAAGGACTGATGGCCGTTGGGGCAGAAAAGTCCTCGAATGGCGACCGCGTACCGGAAGACGCAGTGTTGGTAGGCCCCCCACAAGATGGACCGATGATCTGGTCAAGATCGCCGGGATAGGTTGGATGAGGGCAGCGCAGGACCGATCATCGTGGAGATCTTTGGGGGAGGCCTTTGTCCAGCAGTGGGCGTCTTCCGGCTGAAATGATGAAGTCGTCCGTAATTATGTTACAGTATGCATATTAGGTGAGAAACATTACCTAAGCTTTGCACCATCGTGGAATTTGAACTTTTTTATCAGCCCCGAAAGTGACACCACATAGCAACTACATTCTTAACAGACCTTTTTTTTATTGCTGTAGGACAGCAGACAGGCTGACGGCCCGCTTAAAATTTAGCAGTTACCGTCGCCTATGGGTGTTTGCAACGCTAGTGGCATCACGAACACGCTGCTGTCCCATAAGAGTACAGGAACTTGGGTCACTAATGCCGGAACACAACACGACGGAAGGTGGTCGCCATCCAGACGGGCTTGAGGCCCTACCACGTAGCTAGAGTGGGTTATTTTGTCGCCTTTTACGACAGGCCGACCCCGGCCGCAGAGGTTAGTATTCTTTCTCCGCTCCTGCATGGATAGAAACCTAATAGACCTAATTGTTCCTGTCCTTAAGTCAGATTATACCTAAGAAGTCCAATCTTATTGGCTGTAGTTATTTTTCTGTTCATTCATAACTTTTATGTATTCAAGCTCACAAGTTATTTAATAGCTATGTTTTGTTTAAAGTTAAACGGACATACAATCTCCATTAGACATAATATATATACTATATGGGTCCATTATATATATTTTCTCTGTGCAGGGGTGGAGTGACAATACTACGTCTGGAGGTGGCCTTTCCTAAAAGGCTTCAAAACAAACTTGAAGATAGTGCTAGCCCGTGTGGATGGCACGACTCCTGGTCTCTAAATATGCCGCCATAATGACCTTGTGTTGTGTTCCGTCACAAGTGACCCAAGTTCCGGTTTATGCGGATGGCAGCGTGTTAGCGGTGCTGCTGGCGCAAACATCCATAGGCGAAGGATAGTGGTTTAGTATTATGTGGGCCTGCTGCTGTTCCACAGTAATAAAAAAATGTCGCGACACCATATGTCTAACTATTATAGTTATGCCACAATAAGTGTTCTTTTATTTTAAAACTCTTTATTTGTATCTTGGTATTAATCCTTATCAAAATAAATTACTTCATATTCAAGACTGCTTCGATACTTTTATATAACTTTTTGAATTATTCAATTCCGACATTCCATTCGAAAGATATCACGAGTTTAAAAATGTAAGTATTAGATAAACCGTTTCACATCGTCGTGATGCTAATTTGCGTTTCATCCGTAACGTGACGCTAATTTCCATTTCGTCCGTAAAAATTTTACCCTCATGCGCCCAAAGAAGTTTCACTTCAAAAATTGAAAGTTGATAATTCAGGCGTGGAAAATATGCTCATTCTTTTAAACCTCTAAGTCACTAGACCAGGATTCTTATAATTAGCGGGACAGAGAGTCCTTTTAGGCTATAGTAATTCTTGAAAATGTATGTATACTAATTTTTCCTACTGTTTTTTTTATATTTATGATATAATTGAATATATCATAATTTAAATGGTAGTGCACCGTACAAGGATGAGTGGGATAGCTCGAAAGCAGTGGACTGTATGAGAGATGAGGGAGAGGAGCGGTATTTAGAGACATGCAATGCCTTGCAATGGGCAAAGAAATTCGCACTGACCTTGATTCCACTCATCCCCCCTTTCCGGTTCAGTTCAGATCTGCTCGCGGAAGAACTGTTGCACGGCATCAGCTAAATATCACAAACTAGACACTGGACACACAATGTTAGGGCATGGCCAATGAGAATTAGGGCAGAGAGTGGTATTCGTCGGAGAGAGGTCGAACGTTAACCGGCTCACGCGATACTACCCTCGTCCCACACTCACTTTCACCATTAATCTCTCCGAGAGTGAGGGTAGATAACGAAATCAGGAGGCGAGATTTCATCTACCCTATATGCAAAGATCGAACAATTCATATTAAAGAAAAAATTTTTTTTTATCTTTTTTTCCTTAATTCAAGGTCCATCTCAGAATCGTTTCAGAGAATAGTATGATATCATACCCATAATAATTTCAAAATAACAAAAATTATATAAAAATATTCATTCATCAAGAGATCCTTATAAATTAAATAAATATTCATAAATTATCGCATATAAATTCTCATCTGGATTAAAAAATGACAATACCATTTTGGTGTAAATACAAAATTCCCAAAGTAAGACAAATGTTACGTGCTTTTTACGCCTAAATAATGTATGACAGTGACTAAGAGGGAATGTGTGCGGGAATACGTTAGTACCCTATTCGGAATGACAGCTAAAAGGAATATATCCATTTATACAGATAAGGATGGTTTTGTTTTGTTTTATAATTTTTATTACGTTTTATATTAAAATAACGCTGTTAGATGACATAAAAAAGACAGCAGTGTCGGAATTGACACGCACTGCCAAAAACAGGACCAAATGGAAAGCCTTAGAGGAGGCCTTTGTTGAAGGATAAGGTGTCTATGTATTTATTTATATAATACAGTATATTATATCAGTAACACAGTATAGTATATCAGTAGACCAGTACCTATAACACAAGCGCTCTGCTGTTTACTTTGAGACTAGATGCGCTGTGTATATGAAATGAAATGAATATTTATTTGCGAAAATGGGTAACAATGTGGTATAAAATATATATATATATATATATATATATATATATATATATATATATATATATATATATATATATATATATATATATATATATATATATATATATATATATATATATATATATATATATATATATATATATATATATATATATATATAATAAGTTCTCCATTATCAATCTATCGGTATGCAAAATTGTTTTTTTAAACATAAACATATATTTAACTTCGTACACAATTAAAGTCCGAAATATATAATAATTGTATAGTTATTTTAAGACTATTTTAAAACATTCTCATGTCAGAAACAAGCCGTGCCGTAATAATAATCTGCAACGTCACGAGATCCCTGCCCTGCGCTTAGACGCTAATTATAAAACCCCGGAAGGCTTTTCGCTCGCTACAAAAGAGGTAATTAGCTTCTCAAGTAATATAACATACATAAAACCTGTGTAAAAACTTATTGTTAGAGAAATCACTTTATCCTGTTTAAGCTTTTATCTACTTTTAAAGCTTCTGTTCTTTTAGTAACAAATTAAAGATGTACTGAATGATTTTGAACTGTTTCTTCTTGTTTTATTCAGAGTGTATATAAAACTTTCACTGTCTTTACTCATTTTCTTGAGCAAATAGATACAAGAAAATACATGAATATAGAAATAAATACATAGAAATAAAGAATCGGCTCAACTTTGTATTCATAGTGTGTCATAAAAGTGTTTTCACAACTACATACTACAAAAAAAACATCTTAAACATAATATGATGATACACTATTGTACCATCTTGGATACATTTGAATCATTTAGTTTGACGAATGCGGAGTGCGCCGGAATACGAAGTGCAATAATTTTATTACGAAACATAAAATGGTCCATATTTGTCTTTACCTTTTGATTTCAGTGAGCAAGCAGAAGTAACCATTATTACTAATGAATGTAGTGGTATTGTTATATTTTTTTGATTGGCTGAAACGTAACTGCAATATTATTAATAGACTTCTAACCTGTAATACGACCATAAATGTTGTATGACGTCTTGCTAGCAAGGTGATACATACGGCTCGGCTATAAATACATCATACAATGATGTATTGTATATACTACACACCCACGTCCCTAGTGTTCAATTAATTACGACTTACTACAATTAGGCTGACATTGGATTTTCTAGAATAGCTGTTAGTCAATTTCAGTTTTAAAAGTATTTTATAAAAATATGTTGTACAATTATAAAGTTAACATAAACTAAATATGAAGGAATTTTAAGTTTGAAGAAATTGTAACTTTGAAAATTAAAAGCATGTTCATTTAAGTTTGATATAGTAATAACAATTCTGGAAACATCTGCATACATTATAAATACAATATTTGCACGCCACTCAGTCTATATCACGTATAGGTAGACCAATTTCGAATAACGTCGCAAATGCACCGTGTTTATGCACATAAACAATATTTGAATTTGAATCTAATATTATGTTCTCACAAACAGTGACTACCTGGAGCTAGGATTATTTTTATTACTGCATTTTTACCACGACTCTTATCTATCCCTACTACATAGGGATGATGCCCTTCATCTGCAAGTTAAGAAGTAATTCTTAAGTAGACCTATCTTAAGAAAAGCATGGAGTGTACTTATCTTTAATCCGAAATATTCAGTTTTTTTGGAATATAACAACATAGCGTATTGGGTAATTATACTAAGTTGTAAATATGTATATTACATGTTGGTAACATTCTTTGACAATGTTCTACTACTTCAGAATTAATTTTGAGATTAATCTACCCATCATCTCCAATAAATCATTCCAAAGTTTGACATTAATAAAATTTCACTTCGTGAACGCGATAATGCTTGAGACAGATGTTAGTAGATACTAACACCGACTTATCAGACGAATGAAGTCAAAATTTATGCCTGCGTTCAATTTTCTAAAGCAGGTGTTTACGTACATAAATAATAATTATTTTAACCCTTTTTACTTTTAGAATAAAGACTTTTTGAGTGTAAAAATAAATTTGTGAATAAGAGAGATTTTATGGAAAAATCGAGGGAGTTTCACGACGGCCATGATTGCTACGAATCACACTGCGTTGTGTACTAGTATTAACGTGCTACATAAATTGTAATACTCGTAGCTACGCGCTTAAAATGTAATTTATTTAGTTTCCTATGTGTATAAATATACATATATACGTTTGCTTCACTTGATAGATCAACTGCCAGTGTGAAACAGATATATATAATAGTCACCTTTGATTATTTTAAATGTAATGATATCTTGATGAAACTAAGTAGCCGTGTATAAAATACTCATAACATTGAGTAAAATATAATATTTTATTTATAAACTCTAAACAGCGCTTCAAAACACTTACGATACATATCAGGAAATGGTGTCATAAAAATGTCCGCGTAACATCTTGACGGCCACGACAATAAACTAGCAAAAAATTCAGCGACCGTACATACTTATACTTTATAACTAAGACGTAAAGGCCCAGCTATTGCTGGCAATAATATGTGATAATGTTAGCTGTCGACGGTCTTATAGTAAACTTTATCTTGAAAATAAAATGTTCATGAAGACCCTTAAGTCTTGTAAGACCTGTTTTATTATTAAACCCCAAGAAAGAGCTGTTTTATTTAATGTATTTATCTCTCGTTATGTGGCATCGTAACTCCCAAATGAACGGACTGAGAGCGAACTCTGGCACCGTTAAGGCGATATGCGGTTAAGAATACTGTAAATTTAATATTAAGAAAAAATTTTATAACTTAAGTAGAATACAATGTTTGTATTTTTTAATAATAAATATCCGGATGACCGAGCTTTGCTCGGTATTTTTTTTTTTTTTTGGTAATTAACAATTGATTTTCTTAGTCTAACCTCAAAGCAAACACTCATTGACTTCGTGTTACTTAACAACGCCATCTGCTGGAATAGCTTTAGTGTTGTTGTGTTGTTAAAGCAATTTAAAAAAAATAGTATTATTATTCGCCGATAGGTGTCAGGAAGAGTCATTTTTCAGTTTAAATTGGGACTACTCAAACGCCACCTTTTGACATTTTCTAGAAATGATTCCTAGCTAGATCGATTTATCGCCCCCGAAACCCCCCGTATACTAAATTTCATGAAAATTGTTGGAGCCGATTCCGAGATTCCAATTATATATATATATATATATATGGCTCGATGTAACCGGGTCCAAACGGAAGAACGGCGTTGGTAGCTTCTACCAGCATATGCTGAGTTTGGGGCCTTGATAGGGCATTTTTTTGTATTTGTCTATTTTATGTTAAGTACTTGTATTGTCCTAAATAAATGTATTTTACTTTTATTTCTATTTTGGTTTCTACAATGCAATATTATACCTATATATATTATGCAATACTTTGTCATTAACGATGTCAAGGCGCGCATTGATGTAGCGTGGCCAAATACCTTGGTGAATGATGTCATTTGTGACTATAAGATACCGGCTAAATTAAAGAGACAGATCTTTAAGACCATTAGACTGTCCCTTTATATGGCTGTGACATGTGGCAGATGCTAGAGCCACACAAATAGGAACTGTGTGTCACGGAGTTGAATATGATGCGGTGGATGTGTGGACTGATGCGGAAGAACAGCGTTAGGAATTCTCGCTTCGAGGCAGTCTTCATGTCCGTGACATTGGTAAATGTAAATAAATAAATATACTAGGACAATGTACAGAGCGCCATCTAGTCCCAAATTAAGTAGCTATGCATTTATCTTATGAACACTAGACAACTTATTAAATTCCAGAAGTGTCGCTTCCGCTGGTATGCCCAACAGCTTTGCGGCAACCCCTATGTGATGAACAAATGTCTAGATATGCCACTTCCGCTGGGTCCGGAGCTGGGCTGGAGAGGTACTCGTAGACTCAAAAATTATTACTCACTTGTGAGAATGATATGTGTGTCAATGGACTTAGTATCAGGGATGCCATGAAATCATGTAAAATGGATAATAAAAGTCGGAATGTGGACCCTGAGCACCGAAGCGGAAGTTAGGGATACAATTGGAATTTAACGCTAAGATGATGATGATGATGAAACAGAGTATTACATTATTTATTTATTTAGGTTATAGATTTTTAGAGAATTAAACAATTAACTATGTCGTCGTAATCCATGTTTTTAAGCGAGACATATGTATATGTTACACATAGGATTGTAAATAGATGATTAATAAGTAGAAAGTGGTAGTGTAAATAAATATTTTATTACGAGATTGCAGGTAGATTAATGCAGAAACAGACACATATAAAAACAATATACGATTCACTGAGAAAGCAAAATTTTGTAGTGTCGTAAAATAACTGTTTTATATTCACCGTCATAAAACATTCGTTAGAGGCACAAAAGGCTCAAGAGAACAGAATTTAATAGTTAAACTTCTGTCCTAAAAACACAATGGATATTGATCGTAGATTATAGCAATCAAAATACTAATATCATTAACACCCCGATTACTTGAATCAGATAATCCCCAGTGCGATTAACATAAAAAAAAGTTCTACTACTTTTTAAATTGTCTTTTGCTACTTATGTACTATAAGAAATAGAGTGCTAAGTTTGAAAAGTTATAAATTTTGGATTCCACGCTGTGTGTACGTTTATTTTTTTTTTTATTCTAAAACCGAACACTATCGTTCTGTGACGATATTCGATTAGTAGCCCGGGGCTTTCAAGAGAAAATTAAGATTTAACCAGGTATATTTTTTTTAATATATTATATATATATATATATATATATATATATATATATATATATATATATATATATATATATATATATATATATATATATATATATTATTTGTATGTTATGCTTGTTGCCACCTCGATATATTAAATATTTTATTTTTACATTGCATACATTTGTAATATTTTCTAATGCGTTTGCCGAGCTTACACTTCTTCATGCTCGAGTATTTTGTGTTAGAGACGAGATGACATATGAAAATATCCATGCACGTTTTATTAGTCATTCGACGTAAGACGGAAGTGACGTAAACAGAAAAATGTTTGTGTAAGTCTTTCATAAAAGGGGCGAAGAAAATGGTCGCCGCACACAAAGGACATATTTTCAACAGGCGAGCATTCATGATTGAAACGTTTTACACGTCACTTTGTATGTTGAGCATTTGAATTGACTCATTTTCCACGTTTTTTTTATTTTTTTATTGCAATAGGACAACAGACAGGCTGACGACCCGCTTAGAATTTAGCAGTTACCGTCGCCTATGGGTGTTTGCAACGCCAGTGGCATCTCGAACACGCTGCTGTCCATAAGGGTACAGGAACTTGGGTCACTAATGCCGGAACACAACACAAGATTATTATGACGGCATACTTAAGACCAAAGGTGGTCGCCATCCAGGTGGGCTTGAGGCTCTACCACGGAGCTAGGGCGGGTTGTTTTATCGCCTTCTACGACAGGCCGACCTCGGCCGCTGAGGTTAGTATTCTTTCTCCGCCCCTCCACATTTTTATTTCTTATATTGTTTTTATATACATTGAACAAGAGTTGTGTTTGGAAAGCGTACAATTTTAAGTTGTCATAGTTTTGGTTGTAAAAACAATTTGAGTTAATGTTTCAAAAGTTTTTTTTTTTTTCAAATAAACTCATCATTTAAGAGTAGTTTACATTTCAAACTTTAGCCCTACTATCTGATTATAAGTTACCATATATCCATCCATCAGCGATATCAAGTTACTATTTCTTGTATAGAAAATGTTTCTGCCCTAAACGTTTTCTGTATACTTGGCGTGCCCTAAACGTGTTCTGTACTGTTTGTTATTTAAATCTACCACTTGACCCTTAGAAAATCGATACCGCAATAAGTATCAAATTTCTGTTTACTCTGACCCGCGCCGAACAACACTAAATCAGGTGACCTATGAATATTAATGTGATTATTATTGTACCAGTTCTGAATTGAATACTAAGTGGAGTACGTGAGATTCCCTTGTGTAGAGTTATTAATATAGATTGAAAGCAGTTAGCGTGGAATACTAATCAGTATTTGATACTATTCGCTGAAAATATAATTAACTAGCTGTACCCTGCCACGCTTCGCTGTGGTATTGTGACCGTACCCTGCCACGCTTCGCTGTGGCACATTGTTATTGAATGATTGAGAAATGAGAAACAAAAATAAATTTAAAAAAAATAGATAAAAACAATCCTTGATGCGGATTATATATCATGCTAAAATTTCAGCTCGATCGGTGCAGAACTTTTTGAGTTTTTGAAGCGTACACAAACCAACATAACATTTTTATGTATATAGATATATAGGTATGTGATATGTTTGAAATTCCTTCATATTAAGGAGTAAAAGTAAAAAGCGAGATTTTGCTAGTTTATAGGAAAGTACAATTTTTCTTTCATAGGTAGTTTTATATGTGCCAGATGGTGACTGACTGACCCGGTGAAAATTACCCCATTAAAATTTAACTGTACATATTTAAACAAGAAATGAACAACCATGTAACCAATAACTTTAAGAAGCACCACCATATTTTTCCCAATGCCATAGCTCATTTTTTTCTCATACCCATACATTTACCTTTTTCAAACATTTCTTAATTTTTATTTTCTGGCAGGATGTTATGTAGTGGTAGTACTAGAAGCCTAGCATTACACACGTCAAAAGGTATTTAAGATTTATGGTAAACATAAGGTTGTCACCACATATTTTTAAACAATGAGTACAAAAGATCGTATGCGTGATCCAGGCTAGCATCACAAAGACTTAGTAACGCTGACTGAAAACAATCTAAAAAAAAATCTATATGAGTTGTGCAACGCCAGTCGTCTCAATAAAAGCCAAAATGTTCTATTAATTTCCAACGCGGTAGTGCTCCAAGCCTGTCTGGATGGCGACCACGTTTGTTCTTAAGTACGCCGCCATAATAACTTTGTGTTATGTTCCGTCATTAGTGACCCAAGTTCCTGTACCCTTATGGGACAGCATGTTTTCAATGCCACTGGCGTTTCAAACATGGTGCTGTACCATAAGGTCCATATCTGTAAATATATAATAGTTATTAGAAAATTATAGACTCCAGAGTAGAGCGAGTAACTCTACAGATCCCATCGCAGTCGATGTCAAGGCACGAATCGCTGCGCGTGAGCCAAATGGCGTGAGGTGACTGGTGTCATTTTTGACCCCAAAATGTCGGTTAAGTTGAAAGGACAGGTCTATAAGATCATCATCAGGCCTGTCCTTCTATACGGCAGTGTTAGAGCGGCATAGAGCTGAACTGCGTGTCACGGAAATGAATATGCTACAGTCGATGTGTGGAATGAAGCGAAAGGACCGCAATAGAAACTCCCGCATATCCGTGACATTTCGGATAAATTGCAGGAGCGTCGCCTTCGCTGGTACGGCCATGTTTTACGGCAACCGGCTACTTACGTGGATAACAAATGTCTCGGCACCCAGAGGGGTTGACCTAAAAAGTAGTGACTTGTCGCCGTAAAGGGTAATAATGTTGTGTATGTATTATGTAAGCGCCTGGGCCGCAAGCCCCGCGACCCCCGCCAGTAGTAAACTGGATCGCAACTTAAACAGCTGTTTCATTAAATAATCCACGAAGATCACAAAGTCCATGCGAAGTGTAGAAAAGTCGAAAAGCGAAAGTTTGGGTTGCGACCGGGATTTAACTCTAAAGTGATGGTGAGAATCCAGAGTATAAGAAAAATCCAAAACTAAACCCAAAAGGTGAAATAAAACAATATATACATTTAATAAATTATTTTATTTCTCATTTTATATCATCTCTTTTATAATATAATACTTTAAAGAACACAATTTTATATATTTATTTATCCGACATTTATCAATTTACGTAACAACTTTTATTACATCGATATACACCTAAGAAACTACACACATACACACACACATATGTATATATAATTATATTATATATGAATTATATATATATATATATATATATATATATATATATATATATATATATATATATATATATATATATATATATATATATATATATATATATATATATATATGAAATAAATGTAAACAGGACGTTTTAATAAGTTCTTAGCTAAGTTTTAATAAGTAAGTTTTAGTAAATTTAACTCTTTTAATAAGTTTTTATCCGTGCAGGGGTGGAGAAAAAATACTAACCTCTACGGCCGGGGTCGGCCTATTGTAAAACCCGTCAAACAACCCACCCTAGCTACGTGGTAGGACCTCAAGTCCGTTTGGATGGCGACCACCTTTGGTCTCAAGTATGCCGCCTTAATAACTTTGTGTTGTGTTCCGGCATTAGTGACCCAATTTCCTGTACCCTTATGAGACAGCAGCGTGTTCGCGATGACACTGGCGTTGCAAACACCCATAGGCGACGGTAACTGCTAAATTCTAAGCGGACCGTCAGCCTGTCTGCTATCCTACAGCAATAAAAAAAACTTCACTGTAATTTTTTTAGTTTTAAATTGGCCTTTAAATATGATAACTGAACAATAGTAGTATGGTATAATAATGATCAAGGACCTACGCATAGACCTCGGGGGTAGGAATTAATTTTATACCCTTGTCAATGCATTTGGTTTTGCAAGAGAATCAGGCGTTAGTCGGTCTTATAAAAACCAATTATTTCATTTTTAAAATTAATTATTATTAAAAGGTACAGCGCTGATACCAAACAACAGGAAGTAGTCTCTGTAAGAATGCTCATCTCTGTACGCTTAAGTTTAAGAAAAAAAGCTTACGAAGAAACAATGCTACGATTATAACGCATGGAAGTAAAATTATTCTTTATTTTTAGTAAGTACTATATATCATCATGTGAACCACAAAACATATTAAAAGATGTCGTAAATATGGGACTCGTCCACTTACTCGTATGGTTGAAACCGTACGCCTCGCCCCATTCGCCTATGCGGTGTTTATTTCGCAATGCGGGGATCAAAAATTCACAAAAGCTCAGTGCGGTCTAAACCTTATAAAAATACATATTCACTGTATAATATGTCCTGTCTAAGATGATAATGATTGATGATTGATAATTAAACAAAATCGAAGTAGC
The DNA here is from genome assembly GCA_963693495.1 of Malacosoma neustria. Taxonomy (NCBI): domain Eukaryota; kingdom Metazoa; phylum Arthropoda; class Insecta; order Lepidoptera; family Lasiocampidae; genus Malacosoma; species Malacosoma neustria. The sequence continues at coordinate 5,786,370 of OY856378.1, forward strand.
GCGCTACCTGTATTGAGTAACATGATTCAAATCGTTCTTGTTTCTGTTACTAAAACACCCAAGATTTGAAGTTATAATAAATAACTAATTCTGCACAATTATTTCAATACAACGAAATAAAGAAAACATTGGTAATAAAATTTCAAATTCTCTCGCACAATATGCTTCTGTTAAAATATGAAATTGCAGTTATCATTTATTACACATATTTATTATAATCCTACGTGTTTTTTAATGATCTACAGATAATTGAAGGCAGAACAGCAACTTGAATATTAGTTTGTTTAAATAATAATATGTAAATGTATTTAGTTAGTAGCTATACAGCTGTGCCAGTATTATTGTTATTACTAATTTTATTAGCGATTTTAAAACCTCTAAAAACATTTTCTTGAACTTTACTGTCGCATTAACTACCTTTATTATATAGAGTAATATCTGTATAGATAAAATGATAGAGGTCTGCAGTTGTGCGCGTATCACGGCAAAACTAGAGGATAGATTTCAAATAAATTTTCTAAGTGTTATTTATTGGCCCTTATTTAAAAAAATTGTCATATCTTCATTTCATCGTTTCAGCCGGAAGACGCCCACTGCTGGACAAAGGCCTCCCCCAAAGATCTCCACGATGATCGGTCCTGCGCTGCCCTCATCCAACCTATTCCGGCGATCTTGACCAGATCATCGGTCCATCTTGTGGGGGGCCTACCTACACTGCGTCTTCCGGTACGCGGTCGCCATTCGAGGACTTTTCTGCCCCAACGGCCATCAGTCCTTCGAGCTATGTGCCCAGCCCACTGCCACTTCAGTTTTGCAATCATCCGGGCTATGTCGGTTACTTTGGTTCTCCTGCGAATCTCCTCATTTCTGATTCGATCTCGCAGGGAAACTCCAAGCATAGCCCTCTCCAAATAACTAATTCTGCACAATCCAATCTTTCAATCCAATTTCCAATCTTCATTTAGTATAAAGTTATTAAAATTTTCAGAAACAACGATTTTTATAAGCACTACGTGTTCAGGGATGTGTGATATCTTGCCGCGGAGAATTGGGGCAAGCGGTGTAGCGCACATGAATACGAAAACTCCTCATATTTTTTCGATTTACTTTTTTCTGTTATTTGAACAGCAAAACGGGCGGTTAGGGCTAGTTATTATATATAAATACAATGTCACAGTGAATTGCAGCATTATATTTATTTTTTGTACAACGCCATCTTATCCCAATTTAAACAGCAGAGCGCTTATGTTACGAGACGGGAATATACTGTTCTCTTTAAAACATGCATCCAAATTCGGACTGAGAATTGAATTATCACCGTCGCACTAGTTCTGACTTATTCCGTTGCCCCTTTGTTGTTTCCAATTTGTTTATATCATTTGACTTGAGTAACTAATGACTGAACAATGGTATAACTTTGTTCAAAATAATGATAAATAATGGTATAACTTTGTTCAAAACAATAAAATGGCCATAAATATTTAGATATGTCTGTATCGGTAGTCTGGATAGGTGAAGCACGCCACACTCATACCTTATGCTATATAAACAAGGTATGAGTGAAGCCCGCTTCACCTCACCCACTTAATATTTAGCAGTTACCGTCGCCTATGGATATTTGCAACACCAGTGGCATCGCGAACACCCTGCTGTCCCATAAGGGTACATGAACTTGCGTCACTAATGCTGGAATACAATACAAAGTTATTATGGCGGCATACTTAATATCAAAGGTGGTCACCATCCAGACGGGCTTGGGGCCCAACCACGTAGCTAGAGTGGGTTGTTTTGTCGCCTTTTACGACAGGCCGACCCCGGCCGCAGAAGTCGGTATTCCATCTGCGCCCCTGCACGGATAAAAATAATAATAATAATTGCATTATATAGAATATAATAAATAAGATGAATACTCTATAATAATCATAATTACAATTAGTGCTCTACAATGAAATTTTGAGTACCTATCTATTTGGTGTTTATAGACATTTATACATAATTGAGTTCTTCAATAATATCTTAATCATTATATATTTAATCATTATTAATATTATATTTATATAAAGATGTATATTAATTATTATTAATTATTATTAATTTTTTTTTCTAAAGTAAGAGCCTTTCCATTAAAGCAAGGTTACCAATTGATGTCACAAAAAATGATACCGCTTTAAATAATATTCTAATAATAAATTATTCCCTTTTATCCAATAGAATATGTTCTGCTACAAATATTTATTTCCAAAACGATACGAACTTAGGTAAGCATTAGCAAGTACTTAAGACACCAGTAGTGCAGATAATAGTCATAAAAAAAAAACTAAACAATAATATCTTATATGTAATAGTAAATATGCACACATGTCTACAGTAAATTGGCTCGTAGACTATGATGAATGAAGAGAGTATTACAATATTGTATAGTGATAGATAGTAAGAGATGTTAATCTACAGGTACTTAAATTATAATACTGTACAAACTACTGAGATAACAAGATTTAAATTTACAATCTATAAATATTCTACTTAGTATTTTTGGTATGGACGATAATAGTAAAATTGTGGATATGTCTGGTGGCACACGGACGCTCGAATTGGAGATAGAACTCCGGTGGGTTGACTCGCAGCGACTGCTCGACGACTTGGGCCCTGTCTGCTTAGACAGCGGGCAACAGCGGGCTCGGCGAACGCGGACGCCGCATGCCCCACGGCTCAGCCATCATATCCTCGTCTCCCTGCACACGCGCACTCGACATACTCTCAGCATCACACTCTTCGACTTCCCAAGTCTGAGATCGAGAGTTTCAAATCATTTAGCTAACCGACCGGGCTTACGTCAGACGCCCTTTGACTTAAGGATCGGATAATCTGCGTACCATTGCAGGTATCCGAGTGCGGAAAGCGGAGGATCGGTCGTGTAGCAAGAAAGCTTTCTTTCTCGCGAGAACAGCCATAGGACTTCGAGGCGAAATATGGTGGTCTAGTCACTATCACGGAAGGGGAAATTGCTTTGGGCCACATCCATCCATCCCCATCCAATCGCGACTCGAAATCAGCTCGAGCAGATAGACGTGCAGGGCTGTGCGAGTGATTTAAACCACGTATTACGGTGTCAACACTTACATATAAGAAGTAATTACCATCATCGTGTGTGGCGCTTGGGAGCCTAGGGGGCCCGGCGCCGGCGGGGCGGGAGGCGCCATTGGTGGAGGGGGTGCCGGAGGTGGTTCCGGTGACCCAGCTGCCGGCGAGAACGACGAAGGCGCCAATGGGGACTGAGCTGTGATACGGGAAAAGTGTTTATGAATTCTTACTTAAAAACCAACCTATTTTTTTCTGGATAAGTAGGCCTTGGATATATATCCACATATGCGTATATGCGAAGCTTTTGTTATTGATAATTACAATGAGGTCCCGACACTATTGCATTAAATATCTCTGTTACTGGGAATTTTTATACTCAAAAGTCTGTATAAAAGGGGACATTGTATCATTTCCGTTATTAGATTTATCTTTACTATTTATCAGATTTAGACAAGACGTGTTTGCTTACAAACACTCTAATTCATTTCATATTTGCTTTGTCAGTAATATATAAAAGTTTGTACGGTAAACGAGTGAATACAATAAATAATTATTTGATAAACTGCCGAAACGATAAGCTAAATGAAACAGCTTCTTTAAGAGCTAAAAAGTATCGGATCCCTTCAGATCCCACTTAACCAGGTTTTACGGTAAATGTTAAATAATAATTCCACATCTTACCAGCAGCCGTCAGTGCAAGTACAAATTGGCTCCAGTGAACGCAACAGCCGCAACACAGCTGCAAGGCAGCCCTTCTCAAAGCTCGATGCAATGCGAGAAACAGAAGCGGATTCACCGCCGCATGCACATAAGAAATGTGCAGAGTGATTTGAAAGTACATCTACAATAAAATAGATTCGAAGTAAATAAGATCCAGACAAGAATAATTTCGTTATTAAGTGTACTATGCCCACACCATACTACATCTCACCTCATATGCTATATGTGACGTCAAAGTCGGATGATGTAGCAGTGTGATGAAGAATAATGGTCCCCAAAATAAGATGTAAGCCGCTGTGATCACAAGAAACATTCTAACCCTCCGCACACCCTCCCTTTCCACTCTGGCTAAATAGCCTCGAAGACGACGTCCCCCTCCTAATGGTAAATTTGCGCTTCCAGTTCCTCGATAATGGCTATCAGATAATGCTCCATCTACTGTCTGTAAATATAAAAAAGTTGTACTGTTAGTTTGAATTTACTACTATAAGAATAATTTGAAATTGAAAAGGAAAGTAAAGAATAGAAGTGCAGAAGAAGAAGTGATAGAACATGTATCTATAAGACAAAACCACGCGTGCATATACACACCCTTGGTCCAACGCTGTTAGGCAGGGAGTCCATACGACGATTGTCACCTGCCATGCTGACAAGCGTGGTCACTAAACCAGCTACTCGTACTGCTTCTACGTTAGCCTGCATGCGATAAGATTTAAATTATCGTTCATTCGATCCAATTCATAGCCAGGAGTGTCGAATTTTGTCAAAAATATATGGGAGTCTGACTGCGCGTTTCCTTTGAAAACAATTTGATTTCCGAAAATTTAAATCTTATTTGCGGTATGTCGTGGGACATTGGCAATGTACCAACAAAAAATCCTATTTCGGCCAACGTAAGGCGAATACTCAAGTACGAGATCGTATGGTAACTTTGAATTATATGGATGACTTGTGAGTTTCAACGACTTCGCGTTTCGCACTAGTTCGCGACTTGACAACTGTGAACATTGGCATTGCACTACAGAACTTGTACATTTCATTCAAAATTGCTACTACATATCATATTCAGACGGTATAAAGCTATGAATGGGTGAGATTACGTCATTGTTGCCGGCTTAAGTCAAATGAGCATGGAGAAGTTTTGTTCGAATGAAAATGGTTATGATAATGAAGATTATGCAAACGAAGCATTTTAAAAAACAATTTAAAACGTCTCCATGCCATCTGCCAACGTTTGCGTATTTATAAATAGTTTGTGTAGTAAATTTCACGGACCTTAGTAAGATCCCGGTGTAGTTTCTTCAAGTGGAAAAGTGTCAGGCCGACGCAGACAGCATTCACACCGATCCAAAGGGCATTAAGGACGTAATGCCTGAATGGGCCTCGCACTAGAGGACACGACGGGGCTGGCCCGTAAGACCCGTAAGAACCCGCACTGGCAGCTAAAGCTCCCGATAAGAATGTAGGTCCAAGATTTATGGTGATTGATGCGAACCATATCATAAATGTACCGAAAAGGACGCACTGCAAAAACAAAACACTCAGAACTTATTTTTAGATAAAAGCGAAAGTAAATCACGATGTTTTCTTTTACTGTGTGTAGGTAGATGGCAATTGTGTATATTATGCGATAAAATCACCTAAAAGTACATACCTCAGGAAGAATATAAAGCGTGGCCATATAGATTGCACTACGAGTATTATACCGTTTGGTTTTCTTTTTTTTATTGCAGTAGGACAGCAGACTGGCTGACGACCCGCTTAGAATTTAGCAGTTACCGTCGCCTATGGGTGTTTGCAATGCCAGTGGCATCGCAAACACGCTGCTGTCCCATAAGGGTACAGGAACTTGAATATAAGAATTATAATAAGAAAAATAAAATAAAGATAATCTGATTATTCACATAGTTACAGCTAATCAGAATGTAAGCAGCATAGTCCTTGTGTTGGTACCACACAATCTACATACTTTTATTGTAAATAAACACATACGTATTACGACACGGAGTTCGCTACATTTGATATGCAAAAGCTCATTAAAATATTTTGTTAATTTATTTATAAAATCCTTATAAAATTATATTATTGCAGTATCTAACGGATAGAGCGATATTTATCTAGTTATTTTAATGATTCTTTTTTTTCTTCCTGCCCTTATTCAAACTATGCGGTGTCATCCATTCATGTTTTCTTTGGTCTACCTCCTTTTGTATCAATTCTTCTCTTCGCAATAAATGGCTAATATTATTTTAATGATAATTACGTTTAATACTAGGGGTGTTCAAGAAAAAGTGATAATGAGTATGACGAATAATCATTTGTATATATTTTTACTAAAACTAAAGTTCTCTTTTTAAAAAGTCTTCTACCTGATCCTTTAAAAAATCGTGTACCATGGCGACTACCGTAGTATCATTATCGTATCATTATCTTCAAATTTATGATCCTTGAGATGTTCCTTAAACCGCGGAAATAAGTAGAAATCACTAGGAGCTAAGTCTTATGTTGAATAGCAGCCATCGCAACTCTGGACTTGTGCGCGGGGGCTTTATCTTGGTGAAACAAAACAACTATAGCGGGTTTACCACGCCGTTGCTAGCGTATGGAAATGCGCCAAAGTTACGTGAGGAATCACGTAACTTTGTTATTTGTCCAGCGTACAAAGTCCCCGTAATAGTGGCTCCATGATTAAGGTATTCGATCATTACCACCCCTTGGCTATCCCAAAAAAAACAGCCGGAGGATGGAATCGCCTTAAATTTCTTCGGCGTTTTACATGACGGTCTGTTCCAAGTCATGGACTGTTTTTTTGTTTCCAGGTCATAATTGTGAAGCCGTGTTTCGTCCATAGTTATGAATTGAGCCAAAAATCGATCAAGATCTAGTTGTAACAAACCCAAACAGGTTTGTGAAATTCTCAGTCTCGTTTGTTTCTACGCGTTAGAAAGCTTTCTGGGCACACTTTTTTCATGCTCAAATAGTTGTGTATAATATTATGGACACTTCTTTAGAAATCTTAATTTTTTCTGCTGTAAAACAAACATTAACACGACGATCCGCCAAGACAATATTTTCAACTTTTTTAATCATTTGTTCAGTCACTGCCGATGTAGGGCGTCGCGTGCGAGGGTCGTCGTTAATGGAAGTTCTTCCTTGCTTGAACTCAGCACACGAACGCGCAGCCGTAGAATATGGAGGAGCATGAACCCCTAATGTAGCTCTCAAGTCTTGATTTACCAGCTCTGTAGTAAAATTTTTCAAGCAGAGATATTTTAACACCACACGAACTACAATTTAATTCATTTTTTAGAAAACGTTCCGACACGAGGCAAACAAATGACTTCTATTTTTTTTAAACAAAAGAGAATTGATTGTTTTTTATAATTATATCTAATGTCTAGGCTATACCTGCCAGTATTTATTTTTTTTCTTTCCAAGGAGAATGTATTGCATTATCATTATTTATTTATATAACACTCCTCGTATAATAGTAATATACCGACAGTAGAAGAATACATCGTGATGAAATCTGCATGATCCCTTGGAGCTACATACATATTCTATTATAGAATACGCTCTTAAATAAAGAATTTAAAAAAATCAGTGCCTACTGTTACTTACAATTAGTGTTATACACATATTTTCATTACCATAATCATAATAGCAATAGGGTAATAACACCTACTTGCGGACTGTCCATTAACAAAGGGGCTGATAAATCGGCCTGTTCTTCCTCGTTTTCCGGGAAAATGGGACTGTCATTTAGGACTGTCGTCAACATATTCACGGTTGATACCGTCACCTGGGAAGAAATATTATTATCATAAGCTTGAACAAATAAATGGAAAGAATAAATATTACTTTACTTTGTTTGGTAATTTGAATAATAATATAGAGAAATTTGATACTACTTAAACTGTGTTGAAAGTATACTCGTATACTCCCCCATTTACAACAACTCCAGTATTTCCTTATCAATTGAAATAACATGTACTATAATTAAGATCACGAACTTTATGAGTTGAGTTAAATATTATTAGGGAATTTATAAAATCGTTGAAGGTCGGGTAAGAGTCGCTTTTGTGTAAAATTTTATGTAGACACCTCTATTAGAATAGATATTCTATCCTTTTCTTGTAACTATTAAAAAAGAAACAGCAACACGAAAACAATTAGTGATATGAAAAGTGATAGATAAAGTTGAAATATAAGTGTAAAATTGTAAAATAATATATACAATAAAGTGTTATTTATCTAGATAACACTTTACTATAAACCAAATAACTTACAAAAACAATGAAAATTATGTACACAATCAATATCTACTTGCAATGAGAGCGATCTCTTCCGGGCTATAGGACATTATTCCTTTTATATTGATGTAGAAGGGAGGTATGGCAATAAATAATAATAATATTTTATTTACAGAATAAATAGACAATGTACATAAAATTTAATAATACATATTGTAAATAAAATATAATAAATAAATAGATAAACATACTTAAATATCTATATTACAGATACCTAGCGTTCTAAAAAAAACTTTGAGTACATCCGGGAAGAATAATTAGAAGAAAAACACAATATTTCCATTTATATTCTAAAAGATAACTAAATAGCGGGATATAAGTTGTAATTATAATATTTGTGAAATCCATTTCAAATTTATGTATCTAATTTTTAGCTAAAACAAGAACTTAATTTTATCGACTCATTTACTCAAGGAATTTTACAAAACTTCATAGTAATAAAAAGGTAAATAGCTATAGTGTTTTATCATTGATGATACCACATCCTACTTCTTGCAACCGAGCCGTGGGGTAGTGTGAGAAACTCCATGCAATGAATCCGTGCCCATCCGTCTTTTGGCTAAGAGATGCATGCCACTGTTATACCCGATAAAATTATACCATTGTTGCATTCGCCTTGAGCGCTAAGACCGCGGGATGTGACGTGAGTTTGACCGCAACCCTGGTGGGTGGTTGTTAGCCATCGCTAGTAAGACAGTATGATGGCCGTAAATTATTGACTATTATTATACAAAAGCTGTTTTTTGTTAATTTTACACACTAAGCTTATATGGAAATTTCAATATTAAATGCAATGAAAAAATATAATATTAAAATAATACTATCTAACCTATCAAACGTTGCTCTGCCAAAGGTTTTTAAGAAAAATTTGTAATGGAACGAACTGTAAATTTAAACTATTTCAAAATCCACTTCACACAAAAAAATTCATCAAAATCAGTCTCAATTCACCTACATACGTTTAGTTTAGTGACCCAAGTTGCTGTACCCTTATGGGGTATGGTGTATCCAACAAAGCATTATATATTATATAAAATGTTTTTAAGTGAGGCTTTAAAATTTTTTCTATAGCTTTGATTCTATAGGTATTTAAAAAAGTGCTTTATAAAACAAATATTTTCATATTTGGATTAACGAAAATAACGCTTACGAAATTCAAGTAATTTCCAGAAAATATAGGCCAAGTTTACATTGCCGTTTTAAGATACCATCAAAATTAAGCAAGAGAGATTTATTTTCGTGTCTTTCTTATCCGACCGAACTCTGAAGTTAAGTACCAATAAATCAGCGAGGGGCGTCCCTGGCTTTCACCCTACAATCGAAAATATTCATGTTGATCTATTGTTCTATTTTGCCCTGAATTATTGGGAATCCTAGATTTTTTCGGTTAGTAAATATATAGTTTTTAAAATGCAATGCCTGCGTGTTTTTAAAATATTAAATTCCATCACAGGGGTTTTGCACACAATTTATGGTCATAGTTACCAGAAATATTTATAAATTATAATAACAGCATACAACATTCGCTGTTGGATTCAGGTTCTCCCTTAGAAGGAAAAAACATGATACCCACCCCACTTATCCAAGGCTGATAGGCGGTGACAGATTATGCCGATTTTCCGGCAAGATTTTCCTTGACTGTCGGTACATGGCAATGGTATGTAATACACATTAGGCAAAAAAAAAACTATCAGTGAATGCCATTATAGGAATAATACTCTTCTTCTTGTTCTCAGTTTGACACTAATTCATTATCACGCACCAAAACTATTTACTATTATAGACCCAGCCATATAAGACAAATCACGTAACCAATAAAGCGTAGCTGCTAAAAGCTGTTAAAACAGTCGTTCTCACGTTACTGTCTAGCGGCAATTATGTGAGAATGACTGTTTTAACGGATACATAAAAAATGCACTCTCTATTAGAGATACCGAAGAAACACCTCATGAAATGAAGGAGAAAAACTAGGATGTTGAACTTCGGTAAATGGAATTTAGTAAACACTAGAAACTACTCTGTCATATCAAATTTGCAGAAATTTATTAATCTCTTAGCTTTAAACGGGAATAGATATGCATTAATTACATTTCTTGGGTTTCACGATATATTTAAAAGATAATGATGCTGCAAGGAAATGATAATAGAAATGTATTCACTATGTATGTAGACACTTGTCAATTGCAAGAAGTATTCTTCTTTACTCACCAATAATAAGAAAGCAGTCTCGACCAGCGAACATTTGTACACAGGTTGACATCGAAACACCGCTATTCCCAAGGGCAACAGGATTGCTGCTCTAGCGCAATCCACTATCGCCTGGTGGAAGAGGAGTCCATGGGACCATCTGTTTGAAAAATATAAATCTTATAAAAAAATGGAAAAAAATCTACTTAGGTATTAAAATATAAATTAATTTTTATTGTTAAAGAATTTTTTTTTTATTGCTGTAGAACAGCAGACAGGCTGACGGCCCGCTTAGAATTTAGCAGTTACCATCGCCTATGGGTATTTGCAACGCCAGTGGCATCGCGAACACGCTGCTGTCCCATAAGGGTACAGGAACTTGGGTCACTAATGCCGGAACACAACACAAGATTATTATGGCGGCATACTTAAGACCGAAGGTGGTCGCCATCCAGACGGGCTTGAGGCCCTACCACGTAGCTAGGGTGGGTTGTTTTGTCGGCTTTTACGACAGGCCGACCCCGGCCGCAGAGGTTAGTATTCTTTCTCCGCCCCTGCACGAATATAACCTAAACCTAAACATTTATTATTGTAATATATCTTTAATATTCCGGCACCCATCTTCAACTTGTCTCTTGGACATAGGCCTCCTCTAAAGATTTTCATATTGTTCTGTCCTTTGCTTGTTTGGTCCATATTGATCCTTTAGTCTTTTTGTATCATCTTCCCCCCATATTATGAACTGTCTTTCTCTACTTCTTTTTCCTGTTTTAGTACACGTTTATTATACTGGAACCTTGGACACTTATGTTAAACAATACACAGGGTATGACAGCATATTTAAAGGCCAAAGGCGGCTCCTACCCATACGGGTTTGGAGCCCTATCACCCCCAGCCTATCTAGGGTTGTGTTGTCACCTATTATGACAAGCCGCCCCCCGTAGCAAATGTCAGTATTTTCGCCCATGCACGTAGAAAAAATAAGACTAATTCCATAAGGATACAGGAACTTGAGTCACTAATGCCGGAACACAACACAAGGTTATTATGGCGGCATACTTAAGACCAAAGGTGGTCACCATCCAGACGTACCACGTACAATGCCACGTAGCTTGGGTGGATTATTTTGTCGCCTTTTATGACAGGCCCACCCCGGCCGCAGAGATCAGTATTATTTATCCGCCCCTGCACGGATATAATACCCCTACAGATATGGTACAAATTTGGAGAAGCCAACTCTAGCTGTGGGTTAAGGTTGGATCAGGATGATGACAAAATATTTCGTAGTAAAATATAAAAGAGCGTTACAACAACTATCCGTGCAGGGGCGGAGAAAGAATACTAACCCCTGTGGCCGGTGTCATCATCATCATCATCATCCTAGCGTTAGTCCCGGTTGCCACCCAAACTTTCGTACTTTTTCTACTCCACTTCGCGCGATCTTCAGCATCCCTGGTAGTGAGCCCATTAGCACGCATATCACCCTTTACGACGTCAAGCCAGCACTTTTTGGGTCTACCCCTCCTGCCGGGGCCCGGCGGAGGCGGCATGGCCAGACATTTGTTTCCCACGTAAGCATCCGGTTGCCGTAAAACGTGACCGTACCAACGGAGCCGACACTCCTGCAGTTTATACGCAATGTCACGGACATGAAGACTACCGCGAATGCGGGAGTTCCTAACGCGGTCCTTCCGCGTCACTCCACACATCCACCGCAGCATATTCATCTCCGTGACACGCAATTCTTGCTTGTGTCGCTCTAACACCGGCCACGCTTCACAGCCGTATAAAAGGACAGGCCTAATGATGGTCTTATAGACCTGTCCCTTCAACTTTACCGGCATCTTGGGGTCACAAATGACACCAGTTACCTCACGCCATTTGGCCCACGCGGCCCCTGTGGCCGGTGTCGGCCTGTCATAAAAAGCGACAAAACAACCCACCCTAGCTACGTGGTAGGACCCCAAGCCTGTCTGGATGGCGACCACCTTAGGTCTTAAGTATGCCGCCATAATAACCTTGTGTTGTGTTCCGGCATTAGTGACCCAAGTTCCTGTACCCTTATGGGACAGCAGCGTGTTCGCGATGCCACTGGCGTTGCAAGCACCTATAGGCGACGGAAACTGCTAAATCCTAAGCAGGCCTGTCTGCTGTCCTACAGCAATAAAAAAAAATATCTACAAGAAAAAGAAAGTAATAACACTAAGAAGAAAATTATAGTTCTAGTTTATGTAAAACAAATGCCTTTTTGATTTCAGTCAAGATATAGTTAATAAAGGTCAGCGATAAGGAAATTAAATATTTATAAAAATAGAATTGCAAAAATAATTTTAATTCGAGTGAACGAACATTGAAATTAACCATAATTATTGTTCATTCACAAATGTGATGTGAAAAATTGGCAATGCTTGACGATTTATCATTCATGGTACTACCCTTAAATACCCTTAGGATATGACCTCGAGTTGCCCTTTGTACGGTATTGCCACAAGGCAGGTGAATAATACACTAACTGTATTTGATTTATTTATATTGTGTTACAGATTTATTTTGTGTGGTTTTAGTCTTTTATATATTAACATTTGTTCTTAAAAACCTTTTCATTTTAGATGCGAGCTTTGCAGTAGAAAATAATATTTCCAAAAGTGCTGGATACTTGGTGCTAATAATTATACGCGCGTGACTATACATATGTAATATAGTCACCCGCAATTTTGTTTTTGTTTTGATAATGCCATACTGACTATTACTGATATTAATATTATATTAAGTGCTGTTTTTGTCGTCGTGTTCGACGACCTCTGTGGCGTAATAAGGGATAACGCACTTAGCCTGCGGGGGTCACGGGTTCGATTCCCGTCTCGGGTCTTTAAGTAGTATATCAGTTATCTAGTGCCCACTACTTAGTTTGGGACTAGATGGCGTTGTGTGATTTGTCACAAAATATTGGTTTATCTATTTTTCATCAGTCATTTGAAAAATGACATACATATTAGTAAACAAGCGTTAGCATCATTTTTCTCATTAACAACAAACAGGTTTCATTAAAATATACATATATACTAAACGACCTGATCCAATTTCCAATAGGTCCGCAAATCTAGAACAATGTATTTGGCAACCGTATCGAGAGGTACAAAAATAGTACTTTTCTTATGTTACAGTTTTATCGCGTCTGGGTAAGTCTCTATTTTCAGCTACGTTCAACTTACGAGATGTAACAGAAACCTTTAAAAGCGCCTCATTGTCATATACCGCTATATATCAATAACATCCATTTTGTAGTCCATAGTTTGATTTCGTGCCTTCTCTACTTCGTAAAGTATATGATAGCTAAGGCAAAGCGTCTCGCATGTAACTGATAACGATCTCAATTCAGCACTCCATAGTCTTACCAGTTTTGCCACCGGTAAAAATAGAATTGCTATTAAGCAGTAAATAGTAGGAGAATATTGATTGGGCTGACTCGCTTCTGCAGCGTATTGAGAATGTTCGCGGAAGCGCGCGTTGGTGTTTCCCACGCTATAATGAGAAAAAGAGCTGCTTAATTCCCGCACTGAGTTTGGGATAGTACCAACATCACCCTAAGCACAATTTCAGAAAAATTTAACTCCTCTATAGTTGTGTTGTGTGAACAAATTGCATAACGCACACAAAAATTGTGACAAAGTTTTAACGGTTTCACTAACATTAAGTTTAAGTACTTACTAACCTACTAGATAACTAGAGGTAAGCTCAATTCCGTATTAGATATAGAGTTTGAAGCTGACAGGATTAAGAAGACCATATTAGGCGCATGGGAGGATAACTGCCCAGTGAAAAAGGCTTTTTGCAAAAAGGAACCATGGTGGTCCCCTGAGTTGGCGAAATTACGCCGGGAAACACGACAGGCCTTCAACTATGCAAAAGCCAGAAAAGATTTTTCTGACTACTCTAGCATGTTGACGAGGTACAGCACGGCGATACGCAAGGCTAAAAGAACAACTTGGCGAAAGCAATGCACTTCCATCGAATCGTTACCAGACGGAATGAGGTTGTGCAAAGCAATGTCCATGACAAAGGCAAACCCACTAGCGTCCGTAAAAGATGTCAATGGGGAGTCTACGGAAACTGGAAAGGACACCCTTAGAGTGATGTTTAGGACTCACTTTCCAGGGTGCAAATTGCGCAATGACGACGAAGAGGAACCAGTCACAAGGGACGAGCTCACAAGGCATACGACCAAAAATGACTGGCTCACGGCAAAGAAAGTGGTAGATGAAAACAGACTAAAGTGGGCAATAGGGGGCTTCCAACCCTTTAAATCTCCCGGCCCAGACACCATCTACCCTATATTGCTGCAAGAAGGTACTTCGGTACTAACTCCTCATCTTTGTAGGCTCTACAGAGCTTGCATAGCCTTTGGTTATGTACCCAAAGCTTGGAGAGCGGTCAGGGTTAGCTTCATACCAAAAGCTGGAAAACCCACTTATGAAGAAGCTAAGGCTTATAGGCCGATTAGTCTATCATCTTTTCTGCTGAAAACTCTGGAGAAACTGGTAGACAGGCATCTTAGAGAGGGGCCATTGAAGAAATTCCCTCTACATAGGTTACAATGTGCGTATAACCCCGGCAAATCAACAGAAACGGCTTTACACTACGTTGTAAGCCGAGCTGAGGCTGCACTAGAAGGACAGGAAGTATGTGTAGGGGCCTTCCTCGATATAGAGGGAGCCTTTGACAAAACAACTTTCGAGTCTATTCGCAATTCTGCAAAGGAACATGGTGTCAGTGACACTATATGCAATTGGATTGACTATATGCTACGAAGCAGACTAGTCAGATCGGAACTAATGGGAGATAAACTTAGCGCAAAAACAACACGCGGCTGCCCTCAAGGCAGAGTATTGTCTCCATTATTATGGTGTCTGGTAGTAGACTCACTACTAACCAAACTCAACACCGGACCTTTTTACACGGTAGGTTATGCTGACGACATAGCCATAATGGTCAATGGTAAATTTCCGAACATAGTCTCTGGATTATTACAAAAGGCTCTGAAGATAACAGAGAAATGGTGCATGGAGAACCACCTCTCCATTAATCCAAATAAAGCAGTTATAGTACCATTTACAAGGAGAAGGACACTAGCAAGTCTAGGGAATCCCTCCCTTAATGGAACCAAACTGTCGTGGTCCACCGAGGTCAAATATCTAGGCATAACCCTTGATAAGGAACTCAGGTGGAAGACTCATGTGGAAAAGACAATGGCGAAGGCTCTGAGAGTATTTGGCATGTGTCGTTCCACTTATGGCAAAACCTGGGGACTAAAACCCAAAGTGATACGATGGCTTTATCAGATAATGATAATACCCATCATTACGTATGGCAGCGTAGTATGGTGGCCCAGAATAAAACTTACTACGTGCAAAGAGACACTCAATAGGCTACAAAGAACGGTGTGTCTTGGAATCACGGGTGCTTTTAGAACAACACCTACGGCAGCTATGGAGAGATATCTTAACATTCCTCCTCTGCATATTATGGTTGAACTTGAGGCAAGGAGGGCACTATATCGCCTTGCAGTAGCTGGCCTATGGGACTCCACCAAGCCAAAAACCAACCATACAAAATTCGATGGAAATGAGGACCTGGATCGGATAACACATATGATATCCGATAAAATGCAAACCAGGTTTATATTTGAAAGGCTTTTCAGGGTCCAAATTCCAACAAGATTGGAATGGACAAAGGGACCAGATCCACCGGAACATAATAGTCTGGTATGGTACACTGATGGATCCAAAATGGAATCAGGTACAGGGGCGGGAGTATACGCGAAAGACTACAAATGTAGTAAAAGCTTGGGAAAAATGGCAAGTGTATTCCAGGCTGAAACATATGCCATTATAACCTGTGCTCAGGAGAACATAGATAGAGGCACCAGAGGCAAATCTATATATATTCTCAGTGACAGTCAAGCTGCAATCAAGGCCATCGCCTCCTTCAAAGTTGACTCCAGACTTATCCTGGATGCCATCCAAACCTTGAATGGACTTGGAAGGCATAACAGGGTAAGATTAATGTGGGTCCCGGGACACGAGGGAGTACATGGCAATGAAATGGCAGATGAACTGGCAAGAGAGGGCTCAACTAATGATTTTATGGGTCCGGAACCATGTGTAGGCATTCCGACTAGCCTCGTGAAGGCCACATTCAGGGATTTTGCAGACCGCAGTCAACAACAACACTGGCTGACTAGAATCGGTCTGGAACACTCCAAAAAATTTTTGGGATCCACGTACAAAGCACGAGGATCCATCTGGAACATGAGCAGGGGGCAAATACGCTACTTGCTTGGAGCCTTTACTGGGCACTTTGGAACCAACAACATGCTCATGAAAATGGGTCTAACCGCGACACCCATGTGCAGGTTGTGTGGGGAACATACAGAACGCGTGGAACACCTACTGTGTACATGTGATGCATTGGCCAGGAGGCGAATGAATCTTTTGGGGGTAGGATATCCAACACCGGAAGACTACAGGCTCCTATCTCCATACCTCATTGTTAGGCTCATGAAGCAGATCTTCAAGGAGATTGGAGAGGAGTGATTGCTATCTAGGGGAACACAAAAGATCCCATTGGGTCGAAGTGTCCGAGATATTTCTCGGCCCCAAAATAAGATAAGATAACCCTAGGACAAGTATTGCTTGATTTAAATTAATTATAATTATTATGAATCTGTTTATTTGATTCCCATTACCCTTGACCGGATAAGCTTTGCTAGCTTCTGTCCAAATTTTCAGGATACATTCTTAATTATGATAGAATCCACTGAAAATTTCTAGACAAGGAAATTGATGAAATCGGAGATTCTTTTATTTAAAAATCATCTACTGATTTTTTTTTTATTGCGTAGGACAGCAGACAGGCTGACAGCCCGCTTAGAATTTATCAGTTACCGTCGCCTATAGGTGTTTGCAACGCCAGTGGCATCGCGAACACGCTGCTGTCCCATAAGGGTACAGGAACTTGGGTCACTAATGCCGGAACACAACACAAGGTTATTATAGCGGCATACTTAAGACCAAAGGTGGTCGCCATCCAAACGGGCTTGAGGCCCTACCGCGTAGCTAGGTTGGGTTGTTTTGTCGGCTTTTACGACAGGCCGACCCCGGCCGCAGAGGTTAGTATTCTTTCTCCGCCCCTGCACGGATAAAAATATATCATAAAATGTACAATCTTAACCGTGAAAAGGAATATGGAAGTATGAGCGCTAAAAGATGCGAAGTTTTGTCCTGTGATAGTGAGTATTCACTCAACAGTTCGTAAACCGGCAATGTACTTGCAGCAACTAATAGAAGTATTTATATCATTATAATATCAATAACAGCCCATAGGGTCCCACTGATGGGTTCGGGACTCTCCCTACAGGAACCGGACGGCATACCAGTGACCTCAGTATGCTGGTTTCCTCGCGATGTTTTCCTTAAGCGTCAGTACATTTACAATTAAGCTATAATACGCACATATAACGAGAAAAATTGCCTAATCAGTGTATTCCAATTAATTATTAATTTTTTATCCGTGCAGGGGTGGAGAAAGAATACTAACCTCTACCGGCCTGGGTCGGCCTATCGTAAAAGGCGACATAACAACCCACCCTAGCTACGTGGTAGGGCCTCAAGCCCGTCTGGATGGTGACCTTTGGTCTTAAGTATGCAAAAAAATCCGTCGTGGGCTTCGAACCCTGGATCGCTAGATTGGTCTTCGAGTAAGTATATCACTTAGCTACCATGTACCATATCATTATAATATATCACAAAATAGATGTTGTAAAAACTATTTCATTAAAATAAAGAAATTATGTAAACTTCAAGCTTTAAAAGTCTGAAACAAGTGTTTACGCTACTAAACTTGTATTATCAAACCAAACAGTTGCTAACATTTACATTAATGGCGTACGAATTCATTACGACCAAAACAGTTGACCTTAATAACTTCGCAAATCATACCGTTACTAACGTCTTATTACTTAGCTTAAGCCGAGCCAGCACTTAAAATAATCAATTTGAATCTTCCCGAAGTTGTATTTTAATAGAAATTCAGCCGCTTTTATGAATTTACTTTACCTTTGCTAATAATCTAGAAATATAGTCTAGAAATCATTCTATTATAATTGGTTTTAAGTATTTAATAAATAACTTTGACAGACTTTTTTATAATTACAAATGGGAATGCTTATTTAGTTAAAATATAATACGTATTCTGCTAGATTCACAAATTTGTAAGTCCGTAATAAGGCGTGTCGTATTGTATGGATCGTAATGCTGGGCCACAAAGGGGAGGGACGAAAGGGTGTTACATTCTGCAGAGATGAGAATGTTGAGATGGATGTGTGGAGTTACGAAAATGGATAAAATTAGAAATGAGTATTAGGCCAAGCGCCGGGGTTTATTTTGCAACGTACGGGACCTGGTATTATTTTTTTTTGGAATATGTTCGAGGGTGTCCCCTGAATGTAAATCCAAGTGACTTCAGCCGCCATCTTGGAAAACACGTTTTATCGAATATCTCGCGAACCGCGCATCGTACGACAAAAACTGTAGAGATCGTTATTGTAGATAATAATATTTGCCATCTTTTTTATTTGAAACTTTTTTTTGTATAACGCATAGGTTTTTAATTATAGCGCTCCAAACTTTTTTACAATATAGAGTTCATCATGAAAGCGTATTTTGTTTCAGTTTTTTTAAACTATATTTATTTTTTACTTTTTAGTTCAATATATCACTAAAACGTGTTATTTATTTTAACTGTATTTGTTCTAATTTTTAATCAGGCGTAATATTATATAACACGTCACCATTTTATAAAATCCTGGTGATCCTAATCATGATTATGAGATAATTTTATCAAATTATTATATTGTCATCGGTCCTTGATATGTATACAACGTATAATTGAAATCTGACTGTATAAAGTAGGTCAAAATCGAGTTCAAAGGAGTCGGTTATAAACAAACAAATCAACAAACTACCAAACTAACAAACAAATATACAGGTGAAACTTATAAAAGCGTGTTAAAAAGTATCATCGTCCTAAACTGGATCCAGACACAACATGGTGCTAGCAAACTAAGACCAGCGCTGTGTTTCCGCTTGGATCACGGACGACTAAACTATTCTAATTAATTTATTGTACTTTTATAACAAAATCATGTTCAAAAATTCTCTTACACAGATTATTTACAGGGTAAACTAATACTGATATACAGCTTGCAGACAAATGCTATCATAAACAACTCTTAATCCAAACAAGCAATTATATACGTTTTCCGTGTTATGAAATAGAAACGTGCCAAATCTGAATTGATCGTATTTTACTATAACAAATACATGACGTTGTATATTGCGATATAACAATACAATACCGTTATTGGGCCATTAAATTCTCAGATATAGAAGATGAACACATATAAACACTGTCATTTTATGTATCTCAATGAAATTATAGTAAGGGGTGGTACTATTATAAGAAAATCGCTAGGGCAGATACACCGTTCACTAGGCTAATTTTGGCGATCGAGGTTGTAGTCGGTTGCAGCAACACGAAGTCGACCATTGTACAAATGTGAGACCAACTTAAACACCTCGGCTTCCCCCGAAGTCCGGTGAGATACTAGTCATTCAGTTTCCTCGAGAGAGAGAGAAAGGGCGGATAAATTTATTTCAAGACTTGACGTTAAGGCGACAATAAAAGTTTAATAAAAAATCTTCTTCTAGCTCTTATCCCAAACGATCTGGGGTCGGCACCACATGTTTTCTTCTTCCATTCTCCTCTATTAGCCGTCATCTGAACGTTCACACCTTTTATAACCATATTACATTTTACACAATCCATCCATCTTTTGTTTGGTGTACCTCTCCTCTTGTATCCATCCACTCTTATTTCTAGCAACCTCTTTGTTACATGACGTTCCTCTCTTCGCATGATTTGTCCATACCAGGCTAACCTATTACTTTTCAGCTTCTCAATCACTAGCGCTACTTTCAAACTTCGCCTAATATACTCATTCCTAATTTTAACCATTTTTGTAACGCCGCTTGAACATATGTATATGTTGAATTTGTAGAGATTTAAAAGTTCGCTCTTCGATTAGCATAAAAACTTGGGTTTTAAAATTATGTTGTTTTCTTTGGGAATGGGGCGGTATAGATAGACATAGATAGAATAGACAGATAGAAAAAACTTTATTTTCAATCAGACATTATTTTAAGAATTATTCGATTAAGTTATATTTATTAGAAATATGTATATAATTCCAGGTAAGAAACATGTAAAACCTGTTTCATTAGTACAATCTAAAAGTATAATTTTACCACCTCTCCATGAAAACAATGGCTCAAAATGGTGATATATTTTTATACCTAAAAACGAAATTTCCTGAAATCTAATAAAATAATAAAGAAGTATCGATTTAAAGTGATAAACGACGTGAGATAATTGACATGAACGAGTGTCCTCAAGTGATAAAGACGTGATATTTAAAGAAAAATTCAATGACCTAGAAAACTTAGTTTCTGAATCATTCATTAAATCACCGAAAATATTCTCGGAAATAACCGATCAAATGATTAGTAGAATATTGACGAGGAGCTTTAACTAACTACAAAATATTGGACTGTAATATGTCGTCCCTGAGAGAACATATTTAACATTCTTATTTGGATTATTTTTCTCTAAACTTGGGCACCATTATTGATGAACACGGGAAAATATTCCACTAATATATTTTTACCATGGAAAAACGATACCATGGGAAATGGAGTCCAAATATGCTAATGAATTATAATTACTTACTTACTATAGTAAGTACCTTACTATAGTAAGGCATAACCACAGAACGTTCTTAATGCAAAGTAGAGGAGAAAATACTACTTATATTATCACATATTATAACACTGATAATAATTTCATTTTTGTTAAGAAATTTCGAATTAAAAAAATCAAATTACAATAAAACTATTCGTACCTAGAATCTTAATCCACTAATTCTTCTGTTCTTGACCTTGTTTCTAGTATAATCAGTTATGACATTTTACTTGTTACACGCAATAAATTGTTTTTGGTTGACCAGTGTTACTATTATAGTCTTTGTAAACTAAACATAACTTTGACTTTGTTGAATTTATTTCTATATATATAATTTATTAGTGAACACTGAAAACAATATTCTTGGAAAACCTGTAGAAACAGCTGCTCAAAGAAATGCAGTAATATCATTAGTACTCTTTTGTTTCAATCCAACAAAAAGAGAGTAAAACTGTTTTTGCGCAATGTCGACAACATTTGTCATTATGCAGTATTTCAGGCATTTCCATATTTACTTTATATTTAGACTAGTTGACCCGGCAAACTTTGTTCAGCCATATTAATTAAAAAAAAATTGCCTATATCCTTCTCCAAGATCCAATCTATCACTATACCGAAATTCATCAGAAAATTGGTTCAGCGGTTTAGGCGTGAAAGCGTAACAAACAAACAAACTCACTTTCGCATTTATACGTAATATTAAGTCTAGTATCCCAACTTCAAGCTTTTCATCCCAATTTTTGACACAATGACTGACAAATAATCTCGGCCCGTATCGCCGCAACCGCTATGTCCTCGCATTTTAAATCTGTAATATCTTCGAAAATATTCATTTAAATTACATGCTGAAAAGAATCTTATACATCTATATTAAATGCACAATATCTTTAAGATACTTGATTGGATAATAATTAATGCTGTATTGCTTAAAATCGCTTCGTAAATAAGCCAGTATGTCTCGTAAAAAGTAAAGGATAAAAAATGGTTATTGTGGGCTATCCCTAAGAGATAGACATATACCATTGTAGATTTTTGTAGACCTTTTTAATTTGTACATGTTTTGTTAATGTGTACTGTTATTTTGATCTATCTCGAAGGGTACAGCCAGCGTTTGCAATGTAAGCGCAAAAAATGAGTTTATTTACAACATCACATTAGAAACCTCAAAAATAATCAATGTTTCTCTATTATATTATGCATGTATTATACATATAAAACCTTTCTCTTGAATCACACTATCTATTAAAAACCGCATCAAAATCCGTTGCGTAGTTTTAAAGATCTAAGCATACATAGGGACAGACAAATAGCTAGACGACTTTGTTTTATACTATGTAGTGAAGTACTTGTTACGAATTATAAGAGCGTTTTGATAAAATATATTAATATTTTTAGGTAGTAAAGATGTAGATAAGTCAAAATGTGGAAAGATGACTTCAAACCAATAGCGGGTTCAAAATGAATTCGTACAGCACAAGACACGAATAGAGTGAAAGCCTCTAAGCCACCTATTGTGAGATAAGCTGTGAACCGTTTGCCGATAAATTAAACATATTTAAAATTTAAATAAAATCTACTTTTTATTTTATTCATAGGTAAGTGCTGGAATAGCCCTATCTTTGTTGATGGTCGAGACTACATTACTGAAATGGGGGTAATAACTTTAATATAACATTTAAATATACTTATAAGATTGTTATTTATATTTTGTATTAAATTGTAATGGCCAAACCTAAGAAACATCAACTGAAATTACATTTTGTATAAATAAGCGAATTGTGTGACATACCTTCTCAATTGTTTTTTGCTCAATATAACAGTCATCAAAGCCAAGTTAGCTGTCATGCCGAGTCCTGAGAGAGCGAGTAGCGCTGCAGCACTTGCAGCGCCGCCTGGTGGGCAGTGCCTGGTGTTATTGAGAATTGAAGCGTTCGTAGCTCCAGAAGAACCGAACCGGAGGTTCGCTCCGATCATCGCCACTGCAGAACCTGCTAAAAGAAATGTACTTTAAATCTATCTATTTACAATTACGTACCACTGAAGTACCTATTTTTGTTAGTTATAACTAATTACGTACGATAAAATCCTTCCGGGTTGCCTGGAAGAGATCGCTCTATAGCGATAAGGCCGCCCATTGTAAGTCAAGTAGATATTGATTGTGTAAATAATTTTCATTGTGTTTGTAAGTTATTTGGTTTACAATAAAATGTTATTTATCTATCTATCTATAAAATGTATATACGAGGCATAAAACAAAATACATTTTTTAAACATAAGTTAGTTGTTTTTTTCTAAAAATTCTGAACCGATTTTACTGGACTTTCACTAAGATTTATTATGATATATAATTATATGTTGGTTATTTTATTTCAGAAACAATATTAGAGTTTATTAGTTCTATAACATTTATATTAAAATGCTATCATCAGTTAACAAAGAATAAAAAATCGAAATATTGAATGTGGCCGTAAATCTGTTACACACAGATGAATAATAGACAAAAGATAATTTTACCTGCCGACATTTTGTCCACGCGTCTGTTTTTAGTGGAGATTTACGTTGAAATGGAAGAATTCACGATGACAGGCAATCAGAGCGAAATACTGCCCCCCACCACCAGCCCACTGCATTTGAACACTAATCACATTCTTGTCTTTTGACATCACAACCAAGTCCTTTATTTAAAATGTTTTATAACACTCATTCTTGACACATTTTGGTAATAATAACACTAGTGTGACTATTTTAATTACATTTTAACTTAATATATCACATGCCTGTTTCCAGCACTCAATATTCTCTGTGGTCAAAAACACGGAAAAGATTAGAGATTGACATGAAGTTTACTTTATTCACTGAAGTGCGTTAATTCACAGATATCTACACTAATTTTAAGATGTCTTTTCTACTATTCTTCTACTATCTTAAATCCTAAATTTATCATATTTAAGTTTAATCTACCGCATAAAATATTTTGAAGAAGTTACCTGTAGACCACAGGGGGCCAACAAGAACTCACAAGCAGTAAAAAGCTTCTCTTCATGCAGGGGCAGCCGAGGTCGGCCTGTCGTAAAAGGTGACAAAATAATCCTGGCTATGTGGTAGGACCCCAAACCTGGATGGTAACCACCCTTAGTCTTAAGTATGTCGCCATAATAACCATGTGTTGTGTTCCGGTATTAGTGATCTAGGTTACTGTACCCCTATGGGACAGCAGTGTGTTCGCGATGCCCCTAGGGTCGCAAATATAGGCGATGGTAACTGTTTACCATTAAGTGGACCACCAGCCTATCTACTGTTACAAAGCAGTAAAAAAACGTAATTTGTTTGATTAAAATTATTTCTTTCGGTCTATTTACGCAGAAAAAACAGTACAACAGAAGGGTTCCGTCGTAAAAATGCGAAAATTTGTATTGAGACTGTAAGATAAATAAACAAATATACTGTGCAACTAGCAGCAGTGTCTAACTGCAGGAGTGTGGGCTCCGTTGGTACGGCCACGTTTTACGACAACTGGATGCTTACGTGGGAAACAAATGTCTGGCCATGCCGCCTCCGCCGGTCCCCGGCAGGGGGGTAGACCCAAAAAGTGCTGGCTTGACATCGTAAAGGGTGATATGCGTGCCAATGAGCACACTACCAGGGATGCTGAAAACCGTGCGAAGTGGAGTAGAAAAAGTCGGAAAGCGGACCACGGGCACCGAAACGCAAGTTTGGGTTGCAACCGGGATGAACGCTGAGATGATGATGACTGTGCAACTAGCACAACGCCATCTAGTCCAAAAATAAAACACACTAAGAATGAAAATCAAACCGGCGATCTCCGCAAGCGTTCCGATGTGTGAAAGTCATTACACCACAAAGGCTGCCGAAGATATGTATATCAATTAACGGTAATTTATATTTAAATAAATACAAAACAATTTCAAACTTATATACGTTCTACAAACCTGCGTCGATTTAATAATAATTATTACTTGTAAATTTTCACAAAATAAAAGGTTTTTTAAGTTTAATCTCGTTATTGCTAATCACTTTGTTTTGTAAATTATTGAATTGCAAATCAATTTTATATTTTTAACAACCCATTGAATTTAAAGAAATTAAACCGTATTAATTATGCAAAGTAAATGTAATTTAAAACAAAAGTTCATATGAACAAATTTTCGAATTGACATAGGAAAGCCCTAGAGTATTGAAATCCTGACCCTCTGACGCAAACCGTGGAAAAAGCTCGCTCTGACACAAGGGACCGTCCTGAGCCTTGTCCGTCGGCCCAGGCAATAAATAGGTGATAGAAAGTCGGAAGAAAAGCATAAATATAAATAAATAAATGCCCTTAAGGTAAAAATTAAATATTTTCTGAACCAAGAACAATTCCAAAATCAAATCAATATACGATATAATAGGCCTGGTACAGCTGCTATGTAAGTGATTCAATTTTAAGCCTTAATCTTATACCTTCATAAGTAGAAGAATTCAGGGCTAAATATAAGAAAAATGTTGGTTTTGATGTGATTGATACATTGCGAAAAAATCACAAAGTATAGGGCAAGCAATGACCTCCGGCCGTCGTAGAAAGCGGCCGCGGGCTGCCCTTCGGGGGAGGATCCGCCGCCCACACTATTGCCGCGAGGGAGAAGGTCGCGTGCTGTTCCGTGGCCCCCCCTCAAATCCAATACAGGAGAGCGCCGGGGGGACGAAACCCTGACCCCCTGGCATCAACACTTTAGAAGAGGCCCGCCTTGAGACAAAGGTCGGGCCGGCGCCGACCCGGGCCACGAGATCGGCAGGCCACATATCCGTACGCCCGGGCGTAGGCGATAGAACAGTGGGTAGTGGGATGGCTGAACATCTTTCCCGGAGTCCCACATATCCCTCGGTCCCCCCGGGCCGGCGGAACTCGTCCAGAGAGGTTTTTTCCCCGAGACAAAAAAAAACAGTTTAGTTGATACTTTGATAGGTTCGTGTTTTCCATATTTTATCTTCGTGCAAAAAGAGAGAGGATCAGATGACAGTCCAGCCGTATCATCATTATAGCAAAGAATCCTCGTGAAATCCTAATCCTGCATTTAGTATCTATGATTTGCTTTGACGGTAGTTGTTTACTTACAATACTTCAATCGGAAGTAGATAGATTAATCTAGTAAGTCGACCATCATCGTTATCTTAGCGTTAAATTCCGATTGCAACCCAAACTTTCGCTTCAGTGCCTGGGATCCGCTTCCCGAATTTTTCTTTTTCACTTCGCACTGTCTGTCAGTCCTGGTAGTGAGTTTATTGGCACGTATTAGGATTTTACAACGTCCAGCCAACACTTAGTGGGTCACTTTTCTTGCCGGGGCCTAGATATGGTTTTCCACGAAAGTATCTAATAGTATAGTAAGTAGGTTTTCGAAAACGTGACCAGCGAAAGTGACACTCCTGCAATTTGTTCGCAAAACAAGGACCTAACGCGAAGAAGGAGTTCCTAACGCAGTCCTTCTACGTCACTCCACAGATACATCTCACAGCATATTCATCTCCGTTGATAAATTGATCATCGACGTGTACAAAATTGGAACCATTAAAACTGGAACATGCTGGCTTAAAAGAGGAAAGAAAAATCGCCTAAAAGAGAGAATTGCATAGGTAGGAAATTAGAATGCATCACCTTAGACCTTTTCAAAATGATCGTATTCAGATTCTATAAATTACAAGACAACTGAATAATTCTATATTTTACGTACGTGATATAAAAGTCTCATTTTATCCATCAGGGTCTTATTTGACAAGGGTAAAGCAATTTCGCGCGTTCGACACTGGTTATTTTTATCAAACTTTTTATTAATTTTATTTTGTTGAAGAAATAAAATAATTGTTATTTTAAATGAATCTGAATACATTATATTGTTTAATTGTATATAACTAGGATAATATAATCTCGTTCATAAATTCAGTTATATATTTTATAAAGCAAAAATTACAATTAGTATAGAAATACAAAAGAGGATTGTTCAAAATGTTTAACAGTCAGGTAATATCAGTATATACAGTTGAAGCGTTGTAAATCCTGAGAGACAGAGATAGTGCCATTGTTCCTTTTATATAATTCAGACTATATATAGTCTATTTTAGAGCTTATTTATTTTTTCTTTCTATTCATAGGTTAAAAAAATTCACTAACATGCCTACATAATAGGTATAAAATAATAAAACTGATTCGCTATAGATAGTGCTAGACATCAAGTCAGTATGACCGCTTCCGTAGCGGTACAGGGGTAACAGCTGAGGAACAACAACCCAAGTTGAATGAAATTTTTATCAAAGCATACGGTAAATATACTCTTGGTAAAACACAATGATGTATAATGACGAGCGTAAAAATGAATACCTATTTGACGAATATGATACTTCAATTCATCAAGAACACTCGAATTAAGTCAACGTGACATAGAAAGCGGTCTCCATTCGTATAAAAGCCATGAGTAATATTAAAATTAAAAAACGGGTTCCGCATCAACTGAATGAAAGACAACTACAAAATCAAAATACTACGTATATAACGTTTCTCAAAATATTTAAAAAGAATGTCATTTTTCCATTCAATCGGAGCAGGTGATAAAAATTTAAATATTCTGAGAAATTTTCA
The DNA here is from genome assembly GCA_963693495.1 of Malacosoma neustria. Lineage (NCBI taxonomy): Eukaryota > Metazoa > Arthropoda > Insecta > Lepidoptera > Lasiocampidae > Malacosoma > Malacosoma neustria. The sequence goes on from OY856378.1 coordinate 5,814,159, forward strand.
CCGTCGTAAATGATAGGTGAATCCATATATGTGTATACACACCTTCGGCATCCACTACAAGATGAAATTGCTTTAGAAAAACGATGCCCTGGGTTTATTGAGCTCCGATGGTTTAATATATACTGACAAAACCCGGTGAAGCCGTTCATATTGAACACTTGGTGTTGCAGCTGTTAATATAGGAAATTATCGACAATTAAGCGAAAATCAACTAGAATATGGAAAACGGAAAGCTTAGTTTAGATGGCAGTTGTACCAGACTGTTAACGCAGAAGTATATGTAGAGTATTTGTATTATCATTGTTCGATCCTTCCATAAAGGGTAGTTGGAATCTCGCATGCTGATTTTGTAATCTACCCTCACTATCGGTGAGGTGAATGTTAAAAGCGAGCGTGGGACGAGAGTAATAACGCGTAAGTCTCTAAAAAGGCGGTACGGCCGACGTTCGAACTCTCTGAAGACCACCCTCTGCACCGTGCTGCGTATTGGCTTCAGTTACTCCTTACTAACTCTCATTGGCCGTGCCGTAACATTGTGTATTCAGTGTCTAGTTTGTAACATTTTGCTGGTACCGTGGAACAGTTTCTCCGCGAGCGGACCTGAACCGAACCGGGAAGGGGTGGAATCAAGGTTAGTGCGAATTTTTTTACCCACAACAAGGCATCGCATATCTCTAGCCTACCGCTCTTCTCCTTCTCCTCTCTCATACAGCCCACTGCCCTCGACCTATCATAGTATTGTATGGTGCACTCTTGGTCCGTGACCGGCATCGTACAATCATTGAATAAGTATAAAAAAGGCAAAATCAGTTTCCTCTATGATGATTCCCTGTCACAAACATATCAAAACAGTGAAAGCGTTCAATTCTGAATAACTAACGCATGCGCCTTTTTTCCAAACTAGACTCCGTCCAATTAAAATTTATTTGCATCACTGGGATATGCTCTCGCTGAAGAATTCATTTATTTATATGATTCGACGAACCGCTGAACGATTTCTACGATTCGTATGAATTTACAAAAAATGACTTGATAAGAATAAAAAAGAAAGAAATGTTTTCAGAATAAGCTATTCAATTACAAAAATAGTTTCATAAGAAATAAACAACAACAATAACAAATTAGGGTAAAGGAAAAAATATCAATAAAAACATGTGTAACCCAAAATTTGATTGTCTTAAAATAGGGTCAAGCTCAGCATTTGCTGGTCAATGAGGTCAGCGCCGATCTTCTGCTTAAACCTTATTTGAATGATGTCACGGCAAACTATACATAGACAACATGTGTAAAAAAAATAAAGTAAATGGTTCATTGTAAAAGAAAAAGTTTTTTGCCCATATGCCAATATGAAATACATACACATGTAAATTGGAAATTGGAATAACTAGAAACGCTCAATCTATGATAACAATGAAAAATATATTAAAAAGTTTTTGATATTTTAGATTATAATTAAGAACCCTACAACCATAGACTTAATAATTAGACTACTATATAAAGATAATTTGTCTCTAATAAACACATATGTGAACATATTATTCCTTGTTGAAAGAGTCATATTACTTTTACATTCAACAATATATTTTAAGTGGAAATTTTCATGTGATAATGATTCTTGAATACGTGATAGTGTTGTTCGTGATTATTAAAGCTGGCTTTCAAGTAAGTTATTTTATTGTTAGAACATTGAAGACTGGTAGATAGAGCTGGTGATAATAAGGATGTACTTCGAAAATTCATCATCATCCCAGTGCAAAATCCCGGTTGCAACCTTTCGCTTCGGTGCCCGGGGTCCGCTTTCCGATTTTGTGCTGCGAAAATTATAGCAAATTAATAAGTGTACAATATAGTAAATAAATATTATATATCTAAACTGATAAATATAAGGGCCTCATTGCATAGAAAATCAAAGAGGGTTTTTTTTTATTAACGGCCTACTCAAAAATAAGCAGTTACCGGATTAGGTTATGAATGTTTGCGAGTAGTAGCTACGTAGAAATTTTATGATACCGTTTTTAAAATAACTCATGTCCTGGTTAGGTGGTAAAACTTCAACTGGAAACTCATTCAGTATTCTCAATATACACAAAATAAACCTCCGGAGAACCTTGTGCGCACGACTATTTAGACTTCAGATAACGCAGATTTCCACTTAACCGCCATTTTAGGGATCTTAAATTAAACAATTGTAACTATTATTATACGATTTAGTAAGGGTATATAATTAAAAAGCACCTTTGGTATTATTGTTTTCCTATCATAAGAGAAGCTTAGTATATTACTAACTTTTATTTTATTTACCATATACATTGAAAATAAATATGTAAGCCATAAATAAATAATTTGTCTTTGAATAACTCTTCGTATTTGAATGTAGAGTTTAGATCTCTTAGGTCAATAATAAGTTATTAATATTGTGTTGTGTTCCGGAATTAGTGATCTAGGTTCATGTAGTCCTATGGGACATTAGTGTGTTCGCGGTACCCCTAGCGTCGTAAACATATCCATAAGCGACTATAACTTTCATTTCATTTTAAAATTAAACACCAATTTCAACAAAAACTGCTTCTTGAGACTATTTTATTAAAACTTGATAGTACTATGCAACAGAAAATAGAGGTTGCAAGACAATTTGAGAAAAAAGGCAAAACAAATGATCAAAAGGGTTTTATACGATATGGTGTCATATAAAATCACACATCAACAAGTTACTAGTTACAGTAGCTATACAGAGAATATGCTTCTAATTTCCAGTCCATCGCCCACTGTGACCTAATTTTAACACCATACAATTCTGTATATCCGAGAAAAGGATTTCAATGAAATGCCTAATTTCTGTTATAAGTCATTGGTTTTTACCAAATGAAAGGAATCATGTGCATTTAAAGATAAGTTTTAATAAATAAATATAATAAGACAACTCACACAGCGCTAAGCAGAATAGCGCTTATGCTATGGGTACTGGATAACTAATATACCACATTATATAATTTTCTCCTGTAAATAAATACATATAATTAAAAAACCAGACGCAAGACGGGAATTGAACTAGTGACTTCCACAAGCGTAACAAATTACGTTAGCCATTGCGGAGGTCGTCGAAATTAGTTACTAATCTAATTACTTTTCAGTAATCAGAAGTAAATAGCTAAGTGCCAAGCATATAAATAATAAATAAATAAATAAAATGTATTCTGACAATTTATACAACGCTGTAATATTACAATAATACAACCAAAGTAAGTAGCGCTTGTATTATTGAGACTATAATACAGATGCACTGCTTATATACTTTTCTACATGAGATACATGTAGGGTGATACAGTAAAAAAAAGTTTATTATTATAACTAACCATATTTTGTATATTTAAAAAAATAAAATAAATTTAATTAAATACTATACACATTTCTATATTATCAACCAACACAAACTAAATAACGCATGTCCCTTTAAATATGATTTTGAATATTTTCGTTTAGAATCAAGTTGGCCATGATACATGGTCATGGCCAATCATAATATGAAGGAAGGAGTTTCATGCAACGAAACTTTTTCGCAACCTACATATTATACATAAACATCCAGAACTGGGACGAGAATAGAACCAAAGTCCCGTAGGAGATCCGACTTGCGGAAGCCCTTACACCACGAAGGTGCTCGAGTAGTACATGTGCAAGAAGCCTATGCTCATCTTTAAATTAATGTTACGATAATTTTGACTTTTCCTGTTTGCCCTCTGCCACTCCAATGTCATAAGGACATTTTAAAATTGCAATTGATCGATTATTCAACATTATGGACCAGATACATAGTTAATTCGACATGATACCAAAGTTTTATTAATAAAAATAGATTGTTTTCATCAAATCAAATAAAAAAATGCAAGTCATACTGAATTGTATCTAGTAACTTGAGACAAGAAAGTCAGAGTACGGTTTATTTAAGTTACTTGTGCACAAAGACTTGAAATTTGCGGATAAATTGCTTGAGTATCACTTTCACTAGTATGGTTAAGTTTTACATCAACCGACTGCCTACGTGATAAATATCTAGCACTACTACTCCCGCCGGCCCCGGCAGGTAGGATAGGCCGTAAAAAATACGTGGCAAAGCACACTACCAGGAATGCCGAAGATCGAGTGAAGTGGAGAAGAATAAGTCGAAAAGCGGACCCCGGGGACTGAAGCGGAATTGGACTTGCAGCCGGGATTTAAGGCTACGATGACTATGAAAGACTATTAAAATAATAAATTACATCAAAATGTCTATTTAAATTTTGCAGTGAACCCCATTTCATTATGGTAACAAGCATACCTACAAAGCTATCGACGCTCCCAATTAAACTCTTAAGCAAAAGTAACTTTGAAGTCTGAAAAGGAAACAAAACAAGCTCATATGGAAATCAGCAACGTATTCAACTCTACGAAGCGTAACAATGGCCTCGTCTAACGACATGTGCCTGTAATGAGGGTCTGAAACGCTCCAACGCCTACAACATTGTAGATAAGTATAAGACAGGTAAACAAAACATTATTTTATTTAATTTTTGTTTTGTTTTAAATACAAAAAACTCTTACGCCCATAAAGTAAATGTTTCAAAACAAACTAAAACATAAGACTTAATTTTAGTCAGTTGATGAACATGGCTTATTAAAGTAATCGAGACTTCAATTAGTTATGTACAACATAAGCTCAAAATAGTTTTTCATGTTCATTACTTTGGTCCGGTTCCCAGACATTTTTCTCATAGAACACTTTCAAAATTTAGCTGGTTCCGGTGGACCCTTAGCAGCTACATTTCTACCGTATTCCCTGAACTCTACAAAAAATGTGAAGATTAGATTTTACTATGGAAATTTGCGTTGCGGCTGAGTTCCAACCAGGAATTAAAAGTTTTCGAAAAAAAGTGACAATTGATTGGTTAATTAATTAATTGTGCTGTGAGTTAATGTCAATCAAAAAAGTGATTCCGTTCTACTTTACTTTTTTAACTCACAGCACAAAGAACCAATCAATTCTCTCTTATTTAGAAGACTCCCCATTCAGAGTGGTAAAAAGAAAAAGAAAAATTGTGTTGTACTTATTCAAATATGTAATTATTACACTATTAATTATGAATGAATGAATGAATGAATATACTTTATTGCACAACACACAAAAAAATACAATATAGGACAAAACAAACAAAAGATTGTACAAACGGCGGCCTTATCGCTGGAAGCGATTTCTTCCAGGCAACCTTAGGATGGATTAGAGTTTGAGAGTGCTGAAAGTGGGGTAGTGTTGCATATTCATTCAAAACGAATACATAAATACATACGATAAATACATACATACATAAATACAGTGCATAAATAATATATAAAAGCAAATATATACATAATTATTATTGTTATCATATTACATTGGAATATAATACAGTCGTAACATAATTAAAATTAAACATTAATAACGTAACGTAACTTCTACAATTACAATCACAAAATAGACATAATTTTAATGGGAGGGATGTACTTGATGGATTGACAGCAAATAATTAATATTTAGCTTCAGTTTTGTTAGGAATAGTCGTAAATCTCCCCGTCCTGTGATATTTTTTTTTTAATTTATTTATCAAATTCACAGTTATTACATTGGCTTGATAAAATAATAGCACAAAAAACCACTAAGGTTTGTACAATGCCATCGAAACTTAAGTCTACGCACGTTCAAATGACTGAGTAAATTTAGATTACAATTTTTCTAAAAAGTATTTTTAAGTGAGGCTTTAATCTGCTCCTTTTTTTGTTAAAAGGTTTGTAACGACACTAAAACTTTTTTGACAAGATATGAATAGGAAAACGCTATCAAAAGCTTTCTCGCAATTCCCCGCAGTCTAGGATATTTCGGGTATTTTTGCCTGCAGCCAAATGTACATAATAGTTTGCTTCACAAATTACAATTTTCCAAGAAAAGTTGAAATTATATTGTTTGTTTTTATTAAATTGCTGAACGAATCTGTCAAATACGCGATGTCTGCTTTCAAATTGATCAGGTTTTCTTTTAAATTTGGATCTTTACTTTGCCTGTCAAAAACGGCGACAAAACAACCACACCTAAATACTGTTCAAGCTAGATGACTAATAATCCTGATCTTTAAATGTTTGGCCATAATAACTCTGTGCTGTATTCTGGCTTAAGAGTTAGTAACCCAGGTACAATCTCTCCTACGCGGACAGCAGCGGTGCCGCTGACGGCGCAAACATCGATAGAAAATGGTAACAGCTTATTAAGTGAGCTATCAGCCTCTCGGCTGTTGCACAGCAATAAAAAGAAATATTTTTAAATAACAATGTAACAAAGAGAGTATTAGCCCATTGTACAGTTTTAATTAGCAAGGGGTGGAACGAAAATGAAATGAAAAAAATGAACGAGCATGAAAACTTTTTAATTGCATTCCTGTCTATCACGCCTAAGCCGCTATACCAATTTTGATAAATTTCGGTATACAGATAGATTAGATCTTGGAGAAGGATATAAGCTACTTTATTTTATTTATATGGCAGAACAACGATTGCCGCGTCAGCTAATACCATAACATTGTAAGCATATTTTCAATATTATAATATTTATGCACTAGAAACATCGCTCTAGAAACGTAAATTTCACCGAAAGGAGTTAACTTAAGGGTGTACAGAAGTTTTACCTTTACTCGAAATGCAAGTTTGAAATGCAACCGGTGTTGATATAATTCTAAAAAAAATGACGTCACTATATTTTTGTGTATAGAGGCGTCTAAAAGGAAGTGAAGTATGCCCATCCATTTCCTTAAGTGTTTTCCCACTTATCCTCTGCTTGAATGACTTTTCGATCCGTTTACATATAGAGTTATTTTACGAGAGGTATAATGGATATACTTATGCGGGTAGTATTCACTAAATAAAAATCCCCACTTTTTGTAATAAGATGTAAATATATTTAACATTTTAAAAAAATGCTATACAAGTATGTCGGGTTTGGCCCATACATCAGAGGGGCAACTCTGATATGGCAATACACCAATTTATTTCATTCGAACAATCAGTTAGATCTAGAAATATAGAAATACAGAAATGAAATACATTTAATTAAATAACTAGTCATGTGACAGTGAGGGCGGTCACCTAGGGCTGTACTGACTGTCAGAGACAGGGTTCCACGCACCCACCGCAATAAGGACAGTACTAATTGTCAGACAACGTTCCACGTCCAGTAACCGGGCAGTACTGCCTGTCAGAGACAGGGTTCCACGCACCCACCGCAATAAGGACAGTACTAATTGCCTGAGACAACGTTCCATATCCAATAACTGGGCAGTACTGACTGTCGAGAGACAGTGGTCCGTGCACCAAGACGCATTCGTTTGAAATGCGTGCCGGCTCAACAGCGCGGCTCCTTATATAGGCGGAGGTGGGGCGAACTCGGTGCACGTTCCACTAGCGCCCTCTAGACGCCGTCTCGTTAAATAATATGGCTGTCGTTACATCCGGTGTAGTTTTTAAATAATATGACTTCCGTCAATGGCCGCTGCCACATCCGGTGCAGCGTTTAAATAATACGACTTCCATTACAATACGGCCGCCGCCACATCCGGCGCAGCCGTTAAATATATGACTTCCGTCAAGTATATATCGATATAAATATCAATATTTATTATTGACACGATGCAATGTATGAAAGTAAGCAATAGTGCGCTTGTTTTATGGTTTTGTTTTTTATTGCTGTAGGACAGCAGACAAACTGACGGCCCACTTAGAATTTTGTGGTTACCGTCGCATGTGGCTGTTTGAAACGCCAGTGGAATTGCGAACACGCTGCTGTCCCATTAGGGTACTGGAACTTGGGTCACTAATGCCGGAACACAACACAAAGTTATTACAGCGGCATACTTAAGACCAAAGGTGGTCGCCATCCAGACGGGCGTGGGGCCCTACCACGTGGCTAGGGTGGGTTGTTTTGTCGCCTTTTACGACAGGCTGACCCCGGCCGTAGAAGTCAGTATTCATTTCCTGCCCCTGCACGAATAGAATATATTATACAACTGATATACTACTTATTATTGATATTTTTATATAGTTATAAAAGTATTTATAAATATATAAATACTTTTTTGTAAACAAATACATATTATATACATAAACAAACACACGGATAGGGGAATTGACTCCGAGGCGTTATAACATGTGAAAGGCTGTTGCACTACATTTAACATTTTTGTGTTATATAACCTTAAAAAATATAACACAAATCTTTTGATGTTTCTCCATCAGATATATTTAACGACTACTATCCTTGTGAACGTTTAAGTCTGATAAGCCTTTTTATTCAAGTTCTCTCCCGAGAGACGCACCAAATCGCTCATCTAGACACGGCGCAATAAAGATCCATTACCAAAGCAAACCCCTAGCATACATAAAATATTCAATCACATTACGAATCTGGGTTAAGTGTGTTATTGAGCACCGATTGTCCTTAACAAAGTGGAGATTTAAATTTAGAAAGAAATAAGAAAGAAAAAATGTTTCTTTAGAGCACAAAATAAGTAAATAATACATGTAATACATGTTAAATAAAATCTTATTACAGATATAAGTGCCCTAAAAGGTCTTCTGCTCAGCATAGTTGGTTATAAGAAACCAACGCTGGTCTTCCGCAGAGGCCTTCAAGAATGACTTGACTCATTAAGAAATGGAATATTTTATTGCTGCAGTTCACAACAAATGAACAATACATATTATATAACTACAAAAACATACAATTTGTTATTCATAGACAACATATGCCCATTTACAGTAAATATACCGTATACCTGAACACCTCACATAACCTCATCTAGTCCCAACGTCAGCAGCAGCACGGCACCCGTACCGCGGGCACCAGACAACCGATACACTACACATACATTTCTTTTGTAAACAAACACAAACCTTATTTGGATTGGGTTTATAAAATACTTGTATCACATGTCAATTTCTCCTGTCCCTTCTGATGTTGGAAAATGAATTTCTTTAGTTCGCGCTTAAAACTGTAAGAACTCTGCATGTTTCGAATGGGCGGAGGAATGTTATTCCAACATCTGGATGCAGCATAGCGGAAACTACCTCTAAATTTACTTTACTATTTTTTTTACTGCCGTGGAACAGCAGATAAGCTGACAGCTCACTTAATAGTATGCTGTTACCGTTGCCTCTGTATTTTTGCAACGATAGGGGCACCGCAAACACGTTGCTGTCCTATAGGGATACAAGTAGATGAAAGACGGGCTTAAGACCCTACCAGGTAATATAGTTTCATATGTCTCACGGTTAATAACTTTTTAAGTATATTTCTTTAGCAAAGCTATATATTAGTGTCTTTTAAATAAATCGATTTATTCATAGTGTATTTTAATCAAGTTTTTTGTGTTTAATTACTATGCCAAGATAAGTTGAACGGCATTGATATTAAAATTCCAAGCGAAAATTTGCGCTGCAAGGTGCTTGAAATTTTTAATCTTATTTGCGAAATAATTTCAGCTGGGGAAACTTCAAATTCTCGCCTCCGCACAGGACGGTGTAGGGCCACTTTGAACGACCTACTGACCCGTGAGCTTCGAGCATTAATGATATGAAGGCGTAATACGAACTATTATATTTCTTTTTCCATTATCAATTCGTAATTAAAAATATTTAAGTAATAATATAATAGTGGTTAAACTATGTAATTGCCGTTGATACAACATAATAGATAATAGATAAATTGAATTGACATAAAACCTTCATGGTCTGAGATTATCGGGTGATGTATGTATTTTTGTATGATACCTATGAGGGTCTTCTTTCAAAAAATGTGTAAAATTCAAATTTCAATTTTTAATTGTTTTTTTATTTATTCAATTTAGACCTGAAAGATGGATACTTCGAAAATCCGAGTCATTTTTGAATACGAGTTCCGACGCGGAACTAACGCGGCAGAAACGGCTCACAATATGAAATCTTCGTTGGAGAGAAAAGTGCTAATGAACGCACCATGAGTTTTTGGTTTAAACGCTATTGTTGAAAACTTCGACTTGAAGAACGAACCATGTGGAAGACCACCCATACAGGTCATTAACGCTGAATTGAAGAAGATGATGGAAGCTGATTCGAGTCAAACTACCCAGGAATTAGCGGCATGATTTAACGTTACTTATAATATTGAGTAACTTGCATCAAATCAATAAAATATGAAAAACGGGTGCCTCGTGATTTAACTGATCTGCGGAAAGAAATGAGTTTCGAAACTTGTGTTGCTTTGTTGAATCGCTACAGAAATTAAGGAATATTGGATCGAATTGTGACATGTGACAAAAAGTGGATTAAGTGAAAAATACAATTGCTGGCCGTAAGCGAAAATTGCAATGGCTTATCAGGTCAAACGCCGCAGCAGTGCCCTAAAGCAAAGCTTACCAATAAAAAGGTGATGGTAACTGTTTGGTGGTCTCTTCGTGGTGTTATTTACTATAGCTTTCTCAGGTCTGGTCTAGCAATAACAGCAGATGTTTACTGTGCTGAACTTCGAACAATGATGGCGAACCTGGCAGTGAAACAGCCCTGACTCGTGAATTGATCTTCACCATTATTGCTCCATTATAACGCAAGACCTCACACAGACTAGAAACCGTTGTAATTCCACAGCAGTTACAGCTAGATACGGTAGATAGACCATATGTCATCTATCATACTCTCCAGACCTCGCTCCAATGGACTTTATGATATGGATAATTTTCTACGTAATAAAAAAATTTCTTCCCAGGAGGCAGTACAAAATGCGTTCAAATAGTTTCTCGAATCTATATCACCAGAGTTCTATCGCATTCACATAAATGAAAATTCCGTTTAGATGGCAGCAATGTAAAGATAATGAGGGTAAATTTCTGGTTAAATAAATATTATATCTTTATTACATCTTAATAAGTTCCAATTTTTCAGTACAAATCGGCAATTTCATACTGTAATCCCTAATGTTTACTCGCTGACCTGGCAAACGTTGTTTTATCATATTACTCGTAATTAAAATATGTATTACATACAAAGAGAATTATATAAGATATAGATTTTCAATAGCCAAATAAATAATAAATCATAAAAAAAAATAATGAAAATGGGAATATTCTAACAACACCTTCCAAAAATTTCACTTTTTTGCTTCGATCACAAATAGTATTATTAGTACTATTATTGATCGAAGCTTTTTTGACAACACTTTATGTATCAGTATATTCCAACATATATTATTACTACAGCAACTAATGTTGCCACCAACTTTTCTTTTTTAAAATTTCAGATGGTAAAATCTAACATCAACATCTACTCTAAGATACGACTTCAATATGATCTCAGGTATTCCATTTAATTTGGGAGGTCAAGTACCACTGAATAGCGAAAGAATTTTACTTTTCGACTACCGTTTCAAACGTGCAAATTTCGTAAATTACTTTTTATTATGTCCTATATAGGTGTGTAAGGCTATTTCAATTAAAAATTATTTTCGAATATTCTACTATTTACTTTTATTATTTGTGATATTTTTACATTTCTTAAATTTATTTATATTTGGCGTAAAAGGAGGATATTTGCTGTACTAGTGGCGTACGGATGCGACCAAGCGCGGCTCCTGCCTCGCGCCAAATGTAGGCGGAGCTGTACTACGATGTACTCGTGGTGAAGTGGACAGCGTCGTGACCAAGTGACTTCTTACTCCCGGCCTTAATTTTGGCTACAGTCGCGAATGAGCCCGGTTGGACCACCTTCAGCTCCTGCGAGGCCGTTATATTCGCGAAGGAGGCAGCAGATCGGGAGCAAGAACTGTCGAGCCTGCTCCCTCCCAGGAGAGTCCTTTCTGACGTAAGTGGCAGACTGGCGCTGCAGTCTGGGCCATAAGATCAACCAGCCAGTTGTCCGTCAGTCCAGATACTGTGCGATAAGAAAACAGTAGATTTTTAGTAAGATATAGGTACATTTATGACAGTTACTTTACTGTTTTTATATTTTCTCCTCTTCTTCCTGGTTCTGCTCCAACTTGTGAGGGGTCGGCATAACTTATTCTCTCCTTGGACACACTTCTGTTAGCCTAATCTAATATTTACACATTCAAGCGTTTTTAAGCTATAACCCAGTCCATTCATCTTATCTTTGGTCCATTTTGCATCCATCCACTATCGTTTAAATTGTTTTAATTTTTACATGACAGTATTCCATTCGAATTATATGTCTATACACTGCTAGTTTATTATTATGTCTGTTCTTCTTATAAACGTTCTAAAGAAACAAAAGATATCGATCACCCAAACGAACTTGGAATGAAAATGTCGAAACGGTTACCCTGTCAACCATTGTCGTAGGGTCTGATAGCCTGCCAGCCATAACCATAAATTCTCACATACAACGGCTTGTAATGTAGGCTCGTGATACAGGCGTCCGAACCGCTGAAATGTAAAGGTGACACACGTAGAACGCTTGGTCGACGAATAATTAATGAATGAAAAAGTGTTTCAACTATAACATTCCTAAGTTATTATTCAAAATACATTTTACAGATTTCAACGCATCTTCTTCTTCCTGTCATTGTGTGGAATAGGGACGACATCTTTTACGCAATCCATCCATCTTTTCTTTATTCTAGCCTTCCTTCTGTATACATCTTATCTTATTCATACCATTTTTTTTATTACAGTCTTGTCTTCTTACAGATTTGGACACGTATTTATAAAATTTAAAGTTTCAAATTATATTAAATATTATTTTTTCTATATGTATAAACATATCAGCGTATTGCTGTGTATAGCAGATGCCACCTTTTTAACCGACGAAAAAACGGAGGAGGTTTTCAATTCGACGCGTATATTTTTTTCTTTTTTTTTATGTATGACCACACATAACTTTTTACAGAGTAGTCCAATTTAAAAAAAAAAATTTTATTGGACAGAGTATACCCCGAAGTTGGTTCCATATAAATTTAAGAAAAAAATCCAACCCTAAGGGTGCGAAAACAGAGAATGATTGATTGTTCACTCACTGATTATATTTATGACCACGCATAACTTTTGACAAAATTGATTTTTTAAGCATATAGTAATTAATAGATTATAGCCACAAAAATTATAACATAAAAACTTTTTTACAAAAAAATTAAACCGCCGAAAAAACTGAAAAGCATAAAATAATAATCCTTTTTTTATTAATCTTAATAACTAAGTTCTTAAACTAATGTAAGTATACCTAAATAATTTTGAATCGACGCCAAACAAGCAAATTAATTAATTACGTACCTAAAGCGTGATGCGCGGCGGCGGCGCAGCGTGACACGCCCCTTCGCCGGAAAATGCCAAGCGTTTACGAAGTTAATGTCAGCGATACAGCAATCCGAACGGACACACACGTGAGGGCACTGGCGCCGATTCAAAATTACTTTGGTATACTTACTTTAGTTTAAAAACTTAGTTATTAAAGTTAATAAAAAAAGGTTTATTATTTTATGCTTTTCAGTTTTTTCGGCGGTTTAATTTTTTTGTAGAAAAGTTTTTATGTTATAATTTTTGTGGTTATAATCTAACATGTTTCTGATAAATAAATTATTTGATTTGATAAATAGTTAATTAACATATCGGTTAATTTTTACCAGAAGTTTTATCAACTATTATTATTTGTTATCATTTTCAACGTCAATGAAACCATAACTATTAATGCTTTTCTAAAACATATAATACGTTTACCGCAACAGCAGGTTTTTTTGTATTCATTTAGCAATTACCAGCTACATTTATACAGTTACCGTTTTCAAAACGTGATTTTTACTCTTAAATCTTTCACCACTGACCGTGCGTGCGATATACCTAACAAGCCTATTGTGAAATAGTTTAAATCTTTAGTATGATGATGAGGCCTATTGCACCCTCCTCATCACTCTTATTTCTATTCTTTCTTCTATTTCCAAAGCAGAAGTAGGTAGGTAGGTTTTACTTAGGGTAAAACCTGTTGAGCTCCTATCTTCGTACTCTATCTCATAAATACTTGTATGTATGTTGTTCATTGCTGTAATGCCTTTTGTTTGAAGAAATAAATAAATTATATTATTATTTAAAATCTTTCAAAGTTGGCAGCATTGGATCTTTGTGTTACAAGTGTTTCAGCGATTGAGACTCATGACAAGATAAAAACCCGAAGCAAAAAAATTAGCTGCCAATTAGAAATACGCACACTTCATGGAAACGTATAGGTTAGTATTGGACTTCCCGCGCAAACTAGCCGTCTCATGGCTGGAAGGCAAATCCACTACTATAAAAGCGCATCTACACTAGTGTTCTTTCGTTTCCTTTGAGAGCTGGGATCGCGGAAAGTCTAGAATATCGAATAACTAAAAATATTTAGTCATCAGAACAGCATTTTCCATTTTAAAATACTACAGGGACGAAAGTAATCTAACATTTTTCCTTAAACGTTTTGTGAGTAGCGCGGGGACTTTTATCGCCGTGTTATTTGTAAGGAGGATGCCTGATTTGAATATATTTTTTACCATTTTGTGGTTAAATTGCATAGTTAGGGTTTACATTTACATTATTATTTCCGTCTTTCACATTATTTATTTGGCAGAAGTAATAATCTATATGAAATGAAATACAATAAAATTTTTGTATGGGTTATATATTAAATCACAAATAGGAGTATTTACTCATTTGATTTCTTTTAGTTACCATCGCCTATGGATATTTGTGAGGTCAGGTGCACCGCGAACACGCTGCTGTCATAGGGCTAGTGGAATAATGGATAATGGGATAATGGAACATTGATCACTAATGCCGAAATATAACACAAGGTTGTTATGGTGGTATACGAGTATTTGTAGACCACGGGGGGTTACCGTCCAGACAGGCTTAGCTCAGAAAATACCACAACGATTAAAGCGGTATTCTCCAACTTTACTGAAAAAGTTTCAACTTAAAAAAACAATATTTGTTTAAAAGAGTACATAATAATTTTCTTTAAAATATTATTTCTGAACGTGTTTTCTTAAAAATTCAAGGATTAACACAAGCCCCGATTTTTGCTCCGGATTACCACAAGAGCAATTTGTCAAGAGCGCGCCTAAGTCGTAATTCATATTTGTGATGTAAATAAAATATTTCACGAGATTACATTTGTTATGATTTGTTTACAGCGTTCGTCTTTAAAAACAAAACTTTAATGTAAAAAATTACAATTTACAATTAGTGAAAATAATAAAAATTAAAATATGAAAGAACCAAAAACCTTTTCTTTTTGTCCTCATTCATCATGTGGGGTAAGTAGTAATAAGTAGTCATGTCTTTTCACTCTCTTCTGGTAGCCGTTGCTCTTTATGAAGTAAAAAAATTTGCCTGTATCCATCAGCTGGGTTCAAGCCTTCCTCTTTGAGGAACAGACAATAAGAGAGTGCACCATGTTTTATTCACTGATATCTTATTAAGATATGTCCAATTGGCGTGAAACTACCAGAGTGCATAGCAATCTCTTCACCTTTTTATTGTTGATGAGATGGAAATCTTTGAGTCACACCCAACCGCTTAGGGGCTCACGGTAGGGTAGTGTGGGAAAATAATGTTGACAAGACCTCAGATCTAGATTAGCACTTCGCTGGTATACCCACCAAAACCATCGCAGTATTTCTATACTGCCCAACACCGAGAGGGAGACCGGACCGAGATGGAGGGATGTTTTGCCGTGTGTCTCTGGACCGGACGAGCTTCAATATCTTGACCTGGAGTTTGTTTCATCGTTGCTTTTCTTGTCAGTGTTTTGGTTTGACACAGAAGTTTTATTGAAATAAATATTTTAATTTCTGTGATTACGACTCAAGTAGTAGTGATAGTAATAAAATTGTATTAAGCAAAAAGTATTATAAAACAAGGTTTACTACAAGTGTATAGAATTTAACAAACGAGAAAATCTAATTAAATAAGTTTAAACTTACCATTCTCCCGTATATTAGCTAGGTAAACATTCCCTACGAGAAAGAGGCGTGATTATATGTATGTATATTTTTTATTATAAATTATTTACTATAAATTATATTAACTCCATCGTAATAGTTTATTAATAAGAACAAATAAATCAATTTTCATAAAAGATAATCTATGATAGTGCTAATATCCAGTGCAAAAAGAATACGATACCAAAAATAACAAATCTCATTTGAATAGAAGAAGCTATGTTTTCTTATCCACTTGAAAGCCTTTTCTCCTAATATAGGTGGAAATCCAATTCAGCGAGCGAAAAGAATATTTAATTACATTGTCCTTTTATACCCAAGCCATTATTTGCCCGAGATGTTGTGCGTGTAACTTAATTAGTTTGTTTATGTGAATAACCAATGTTACTGCGTCAGAACAGAACAATAATAGAAGAATGTATTTGTCAGCTCCTTATTTTAGTCATATTTTACTAAAATTATTGTATAAAAATTGGAACACCGTTATTACCTAAGTAAATATTAATTTATATCACTTTATTTACGAATAATTAGTTTTAAATTTCTTACATTCATCGACCCTTCCATTTTATTTACCTGGGAACTTGCAAAGGAAACTGAGTAATCTATTTAGTGCTTTAAGCTACCTAGTTTGTAACACTTTTTTATCCGTGCAGGGGCGGAGAAAGAATACTAACCTCTGCGGCCGGGGTCGGCCTGTCGTAAAAGACGACAAAACAACCCTAGCTACGTGGTAGGGCCCTAAGCCCGTCTGGATGACGACCACCTTTGGTCTTAAGTATGCCGCCATAATAACCTTGTGTTGTGTTCCGGTATTAGTGGCCCATGTTCCTGTACTCTTATGGGACAGTAGCATGTTCGTGATATCACTGGCGTTGCAAATACTTATAGGTGACGGTAACTGCTAAATTCTAAGCGGGTAGTCAGCGTGTGTGCTGTCCTACAGCAATAAAATAAAGCAATAAAAATACTTCTTATAAGCCATTCTTGCCTTAATTTAGTTTATATGATATGATCTAATCGAATGATTGTCATTTAAAATGTACTCATAATTTGAGGAATAATGTGTTAGATACCTTAGCAAAAATTACTCACGTTTATAGTTCTAAGTGTAACAATTTTTTTATAAAAGAAATGTGAACGTACGTGCCTGCAGCTCTGAAACAGGCCGAGGACAGAGTGGTGTGGAGGCAGTTCATCAGCGTCTCCGTAAAGGCTTATCAAGACGGGCACGACCTTCAGGAATGAAGAACACGACGAAGAAGAAGAAGAAGAAGAACGTACACTCCCTTCACATTTATTACAATTCTAAAAAATATATCACTACCCGTGAAATTAGATGTGATTGTTTAATTTTATATATTCCTATAATATTATTATACATGATAGTTGTTAAATAATTCAATAAAGTTTCTTTTTTATTTTATTCTGTGTACTTTTTTTGACACCAACAAAATTAAATTACGCTTTTAAAGTATGGCTTTTAAAGTTTTGGCTTCATACTGGAATATTCAAATTTAATAAAAGATAAAAATAGACTTCTAAGCGGTATAAACAAACCACTTGATTTTTTAAAATTCATTCTCTTAAAAACATCTTGTCTTCGATTTAAAGTAATGTTCCCTCAGCTACATCTAATTCCTGTGAACCCTTCCAAATAAAATCAAATACTTATTGTAGGGTATGGGTTGATGCCCTTCGTTCAATAGCCACAAATGGAACTCACGCCCGTTTGGAAGTTCTAGAAATTAGATCACGAACGCTTCGTAACTAAACCCTTGTTTATTTTGCAGTATATATCCAGTTTTACGTGAGATATGTAGATATGGATGTGGAGAGATCCCTGAAATCTTTGAGCCCCAGTCAACCTTACTAGCTAGCTGGTGCACTGAGCTGAACAATAAACAAGGCTGTTGCGAACGGTCTTCTTTTCTGAGGTAATAGATGCGTGCACCATCAAAAAGCACCATCCTAAATGGTTTGTATTATCCTGCGATAATATTAAAAAAGCATACTCCAGGCCAGTATCTTTAGAGGTTCAGTATCTATTCACGATAAGCACATAAATAACAGTGTGCCGCGGGATCACACAACGCAACTGAATTAAATAACTCTTCGAATGCGGTCATATATTAATTACTGGTGATCAAGTAAAGTAAATGACGACCTCGGTGGCGTAACGGATAACGCACCGGTACGCTTGCGGAGGTCACGGGTTCGATTCCCGTCTCGCGTCTGGGTGTTTATGTATAATATATATTTATTTACAAAAAAAAAAGTATATAAGTAGTATATCAGTTGTCTAGTACCCATAACAGAAGTGCTATGCTACTTAGTTTGGGACTAGATGGCGCTGTGTGAATTGTCACAAAAATATTTATTTATTTTTTATTTATTTTATAAATAATTAACCATTTTCAATATCATACTAAAGTATAAATGGGTCATAGATTATTTTGAGTTGGAAGAGTAGTGCCGGATGTACCTTAGAGCCGCGATCATTACGATCACTGACAACCGTTCTCATTTAGATTAATGAAAGATGCGCACTTTGCAAAACGGTATAATATAAAATCGTATGTAATCAACTGTATGATAAAGATCGAGATTTAGTCTGTGTGAAAACAATGCAAATAAAATAAATGTAGTCATAGCTGTCCACCATAGTAAAAAGTTAAAATTTTTATCCGTGCAGGGGCGGAGAAAGAATCTCTGCGGCCGGGGTCGGCTTGTCGTAAAAGCTGACAAAACAACCCACCCTAGCTATGTGGTAGCTAGGGTGGTCCCAAGCCCATCTGGATGGCTACCACATTTGGTCTTAGTTATGCCGCCATAATAACTTTGTATTATGTTCCGGCATTAATGACCCAAGTTCCTGTACCCTTATGGGACAGCAGCGTGTTCGCGATATCACTGGCGTTGCAAACACCCACAGGCGACGGTAACTGCTAAATTCTAAAAGGGCTGTCAGCCTGTTTGCTGTCCTACAGCAATAAAAAAGTAAGCAAAATTTCAATTCTTAGTAGACTTTAAAATTCTATTTCTTAATAAAAAAACCTGAGAATGCTGAATCGTATATCTGCGTTTCGGGATCTAGTTCATAAAGCCACTATACTATCAAAATAGCGAGTGTTAACGTAAAAAAGATAATTCGACAAGTTCTGAAATTCCCAGAATAGCGTTTGGGCTAAACTATAAAAAGTATTGAGTAACGAGCTTCAGGGATATAAGATGATATAACAGCGTCTGGAGAGTTTTATCATCTTATTTTAGTTCGAACACACATAAATAAGATTCTGGTAAATATTTTTGTTAAGAAACTTATGTAATATGTTTTTTTTTTTCAGAATTTGAACTATCAGAACTGAAAACACGAATATATGTACGACGAGTATATCCTTACATTGGTAATTAATAACGATCTCCGTGACATAATGGCTAACGCACGTTGGAACGCCTGCGGAGATCACGGATTAGATTCCCGTCCCGCCTCTGGTTTTTTTATGAATAATATGTATTTATCTCAAATAGAAACGTATATGAGTAGTTTAACAGTTATCTATGGCCCACAAAACCTTATGCACGTTATGACTAGATGACGCTATGTGAATTGTCACATCGTATTAATTTATATATGTCGTTATCTTAATTTTTTATATATGCTATTTATATAGAGTCATCCGTTTTAAGAGCGTTTTAATAGCAGAACTTACAGTAACAGTGTTAACTGACTGACTGCCATTTTATAATATCGGACCGTGCAAAACTATTCAACAATAACGCCATCTTGTCGCAATGTGCATATTTGATCCATTTTTAAATCAAATCTTTTGTATATAAATAAAACAGAAAAGTTCTTAATCCAGCTTCTACAGAAATCTAAATCAAATTGGAAAGTTATTTATCCATAATTGTTTCAACACGTTGCACGAGCTCACCAAGGCGGTGGTTGCCCTCTGAGCTTGGTGGTTTGCTGCGAAGTAGACTGTTAACTCGAGGCGCCAAGACCTTTCCAACAACAGACTGTGGGAAGAATATATATATATATATATATATATATATATATATATATATATATATATATATATATATATATATATATATATATATATATATATATATATATATATATAATATTATTTATTTGTTTCAGTCTGGATGGTCCGAATAAATCAAACAAATTTGTTTCTGTAAAAATAACAGAAACGACAATTAAAGTTGATTACTCGTCTCTCATAACTCTTGCTTTTCTATCTATTAATTAAATTATTTAAATCAAATCTGTAACGTAATAACGTAAATATTGTTTACTTTTTTGTAGGCAAATGTCATGTGTCACACTTCTATGACACATGACATTAAGCGCGTTAAATCAAAAGGGATTATGTCCTGGTTACACAACCTAACCATAATACAATAACATTAAAGAGATGATATTCTCTTTACATCTCCCCTCCACGATATGAAAATTGCATAATTTTTCAATCAGCTTCAACTTCAAACATTGGAATTAGTTTTGTCACGTGGAATAGACTCGTGTCTTGATTTCTTTTTCCAGTTTTTATTTTATAAATTGAGTTTGAAATTTTTTCTTCTATTATATATGGGCCGATTCTTAGTTCTTCTAGCTTTTTCCTATTGAGTTTGTTTCCATTCTCTATGAATACCATATCTCCTTCGTTGAATTCATGGTGTCTTCTGTTTCTATTAAATAAACTTTCGTTATACTTATGTGATCTCTGTGTTCTTTCTAATGCTAATTTCTTATCTCTTATCCAGTCTTCTCCGTTTTTCTTTCTTTTTAACTCTTCTGGTATGTTACTGGTGTCTGTGCCATATAATAGATACTCTGGTGTAAATCCCGTTATTGTATGTTCTAGTATATTATACTTATTCACACATTCTCTCGCTATCGATGTCCATGCTCTATTCTTTTTCTCTTCGTTTATTTTACATCTTATTTTATTTACTAATGTCTGATTCAGTCTTTCATTCAGACCATTAGAAAATGGTGCATTTATTGCAGTAAAAATTAATTGCACTCCTTTATTTTTTAAATAATCTTTAAATTCTTTCGAATTTATTCCAGGATATTGGTCCGTTAAGATTGTTCCGATGTTTTCTATGTCTAACACAGTTTGAATTAGTTTTATAAAATCAGCGGCGTTTTGAGTTCTTGATGTTGAAATGAACGCATATCTCGTGAAATGATCAACAAGTAAATGAATATATTTTTTTGTTGATCTAGTGCTTCCAAATCCTCCAATTGTATCTATGGACATAATTTCGAAAGCTTTGGTCGCTGGTCCTAATTGTGACATTGAGCCGAATTTATGTTGCCCTCTTGACTTATTCTTAATACATATATAACATTCTTTACAAATTTTTTTTATATTCTTCACTAAATTTTTAGCAGTATAATATGGACATATTTTCATTTGTGTTTGTGTTATTCCTGTGTGACACCATTCCTTGTGTATTTTATTAATTAAATCAATACTGAATTTTTCTGATAATATGATTTTCTCTCTTTTCTTCACTTTTTTATAATATATTCCGTTTTTCTCTATTAATTTTTCTTTTTTATTCTGTAATAGTATATTATTCATCTGATCTAATTTTATTTCATCTATTTCAATAAAATTTACCGTTTTTAATAAATCCTCTTCTTCTGTATTTGATTCTAGAACAGGGTTTCTACTCAAGCAGTCCGCTTCTTTATTATCTTTACCTGGGACGTATATAATTTTAAAATCGTATTGAGATAGATAGTGACTTAGATCGCCCAATTCTTCGTCTGTTCGTGCTTTTATATTCATATTTTCCAGTGGTTTGTGGTCAGAGTATATTTCGAAGTATCTCCCTATCAGCCAGTGTTGCCAGTACTTTATTGCCTCTTTTATAGCTAAGCATTCAAGATAAATAGCTTTTTTTCTTTTTTGCGTTTCATTAAGTTTCTTTGAGAAGTAGGCCACAGGTTTTTCTTTTCCATCCTCTTGTGTTTGTTTTAGTATTGCGCCTATACCTTCAAGTGATGCATCTGTATATATCTTGATTGGAAGGTCTTTGTCGAATATCTCCAACACTGGTTGGGAACATAGCATTTCTTTTATCTTTCTGAAAGATTTTTCACAATCCTCTGTCCATATAAATTTTACATTTTTTTTTAATAGTTGATGTAATGGATCTAGTAATATTGAGCTCTTTTCTATATATTCATGGTAAAAATTTATTTTCCCCAGAAATTGTCTAATTTGCTTTTGTGTAGTAGGAATTGGGAAATTTTTTATTGACGTTATGTTGTCTTTCAACGGTTTAACCGTATTTTCTCCTATTACATGTCCTAAATATCTAACCGAACTAGCAGCGAATGTACACTTTTTAAATTTTAACCTGAGTCCTTCTTTTTTTATTGCATTTAATAATTTTTCAATATGATTTAGATGTTCTTCAAACGTCGGTGAGTGTATTAAGATATCGTCTATATAGTTCACTGAAAATTCAGTTAGTCCATATTTTCTTAATATGCTACTCAGAATTCGTTGAAATACAGCTGGAGACGTTTTTAAGCCAAACGGTAGACATGTCCATTGATAGTGACCATCTTGTGTTACAAATCCCGTCTTCCTCCTGTAAGGTATCTGTCATTATTTACACCTACGGTAAATGCTAACTGTAGGTAGATACGAATAAACCAGTTGATTCGCAGACTTGGTCTTGTTTTATTGCTCGCCTCCGTAATAATATTAAATACACAACTGGCGACGAGAAAAATAACTAAAACGCGTGTTTATAGTTTTATTAAAGTATAAATAACAACATGCCGATCGGAAAAATTGAACAATTTGAACTTAGTAGTAAAAAGTGGGCGGCGTATGTCCGCCGTGTTGAACAGTTCATTACGTTGAACGAAATTAAACCTAGCTTACAAGTAGCTACGTTGGTGACGTTAGTTGGAGAGGCCACATATGATCTTATGTGTGATTTGTGTGCGCCTGACCATCCCGAGGCGAAGAATTTTGATGAATTAGTGAAGATAGTCGGCGATCATCTCGAACCTAAGCGTTCTGAAATTGCAGAACGACATGTTTTCCGTCAGAGAAGACAAGGATTGAATGAAAATTTAAGTGAATACTTGCAATCGCTTAAACATTTAGCCAGTACGTGCAATTTTAATGTAACGCTGGAAGAAAATTTACGAGACCAATTTGTATCGGGCTTGGCAAGTGAGGACATGAGGTCCCGACTTTTCGCCGAACCGACATTGACATACAAGAGGGCAGTGGAGTTGGCTTTAGCACTGGAGGCGGCTGGGCGGCACGCGCAGACGAGCGGGGAAACGACTTTACGGCTCGACAACGCGGCCGGCCCCAGCGAGCCTATACATCGGGTAACCGCGCGGTCTGGCAACAGCCGCTCTCTCGGCGGGCGTTCGCCCGTTTACGACAACTCGTCTGCGGGGTCTGCACGACCGTGTTGGCGATGCGGCCGCGACCACAGGCCGGATTCATGCCGTTTCAAAAATTATTCTTGTGATGTGTGTGGTTTTAAAGGGCATATTAAAGTGATGTGTAGAAATATGAAAAATAGTAAGTTGCAAACAAAACATAATCGTAAACAAAACTACATATTAAATAGCAACAGTGTAGAAGAGTTTAACAGCGAAAATGATATATTAAACTTGAATGTATCTTATCAAAACGGAAAACCCTTTTTAGTTGAAGTTATTGTTAATGGGAAAATAGTTTTTTTTGAGCTTGATACGGGTAGCAAATTATCAGTGATTAGTTGGGAATTTTATAAAAAGAATTTCGGTAATCTGTCATTAATGCCTAATAATTTATCTTTGTTTTCTTATGTAGGGACTGTTATAGAACCTGTTGGTTTTATTAATGTGAATGTTACCATCGGGAATCGTAATGCCCAAAACATAAAATTGTACGTTATTAAAAAGGGCGGACCACCTTTGCTTGGTAGGTCTTGGTTAAGGAAATTAAATATAAATAAAATCACTGTAAATGAATGTTTGTATAATATTAATGAGATAGATACTGTTGTAGAAAAATTAAAATTGGAATATCCCACTGTGTTTGCGCCCGGCTTAGGAACTTGTACAAGAAAAATCTCTTTGAAATTAATTGATTCCAATCCAGTTTTTTTTAAAGCTAGACCTTTGCCTTTAGCACTTAGAAAGCCTGTTGAATTAGAGTTGAAGCGTCTAGAGGCGGAGGGCACCATCCGCAGGGTTGATTATTCTGATTATGGCTCACCAATCGTACCTGTGATTAAAAAAAATGGCGATATTCGCATTTGCGGCGATTATAAAGTAACAATTAATCGTAAATTGGTGCGTGAGCCGTACCCTTTACCTAGGATTGAAGAATTGTTTGCGGCGTTAAGTGGTGGCGAACATTTTTCAAAAATCGATCTCACTAATGCGTATCAACAGCTTTGGCTTGAGGACGACTCGCAGGCGTGTACGGCTATCACCACGCACATAGGTACCTATGTTTATAGGCGCACTCCTTTCGGCCTGACGTGTATACCGGAGAAGTTCCAAAAATTTATGGAAGAAACGTTAAGGGGGTTAAAGGGAGTTGCTGTTTTTATGGACGATATCGCAGTAACCGGTCCTGATAGGTATACTCATATTTGTAATTTAAAGGCTCTTTTTAAACGTTTAAGTGAGGTTGGTTTGAGAATTAAGTTTGAAAAATGTAAATTTATGCAAGATAATATTACTTACTTAGGTTTTATTATTGACAAAAATGGGTTACATCCAGATCCAAATAAAGTGAAGGCAATAGTGGAGGCCCCGGCACCGCGGGACATAAGTCAGTTGAGGTCATTTTTAGGACTCATTAATTATTACGCTAAATTTATTCCGAACTTAAGTACTGTGCTTTATCCATTACATGATTTGTTAAAGAAAGATAAAAATTGGAACTGGTCCGAAAAATGTAACGAAGCTTTTCAGAAAGTTAAAAATTATGTTGCTAGTAGTGATGTTTTGGTTCATTATACGCCGGACTTGCCTTTAGTTCTAGCCGTTGACAGCAGCTCGTATGGCGTTGGCAGTGTGCTGTCTCATAGATACCCTAATGGGGAAGATCGACCGATTTGTTTTGCTTCGCGAACACTGAATTCGGCCGAGCGTTCTTACAGTCAAATTGACAAAGAGGCCCTCGCAATCATTACTGGAGTAGTTAAACACCACCAGTATTTGTATGGTCGGCACTTTATCATTAAGACCGATCATAAGCCACTTACGTTTATTTTCGGTTCCAAATTCGGATTGCCGCAAACAGCTTCTAGTCGTTTGCAACGATACGCGACACGTCTGGCCGCGTATGATTTCGATGTAGAATTCGTAAAGTCAAATGCCAATGGCAATGCGGACGTTTTTTCACGACTGCCATTGCCTTGTGAACCAGTTGATCAATCAGGGTTCAATTTAATTTCTTACATTAATTTCGTAGAAGAGTCATTTCCCATAAGTGCGCAAGAGGTAGCGTCAATGACGCAAACAGATGATGTTTTGAAAAACATTTTCAAATACATCTTAAATGGCTGGCCTTCATCAGTTGCTGAGAATGAGAGGCCATATTATAACAGAAGAGATCACCTTTCTATTGAAAAGGGATGTATCCTTTACTGTCATAGGATTGTCGTACCGATAAAATTAAGGAATCGGGTTTTGAGTGAGTTACATGAAGGGCATTTAGGGATAGTCAAAATGAAAAACTTGTCCCGTAATTATGTGTATTGGCCTCAAATTGATCATGATTTAGAAGTATTATGTCGTGAGTGTAGCGCTTGTAGGCAACAGAGAGATGCTCCACCGCATTCTTTGTTACATCCTTGGGTCTTCCCAGCTCGCCCTTGGCAGCGTTTGCACATTGATTTCGCCGAGTTTCTAGGTAAACATTATTTAGTCACAGTAGATGCGCATAGTAAGTGGATTGAGGTTCAAAGGTTGACCACCACTACTGCCAGCTCAACCATTAATAAGTTACGGGAACTATTTGCTCGATTTGGTTTGCCATCACAAGTAGTTAGTGATGGTGGTCCACCTTTTGGATCTCGTGAATTTGCAGATTTTATGTCTAAAAATTTTATTACTCACACGATTACTAGTCCTTATAGGCCCGCAGGCAACGGAGCCGCGGAAAACGCGGTAAAATCTGTTAAGCGAGCGATGAAAAAATCGGTACACGAAGGAGTCGACTTAGAAACAGCCATTTCTAAGTTTCTCTTTCAATATCGTAATTGCGAACACGCCACGACTGGCGTCGCGCCCGCCGTGGCCATCTTTGGTAGACGATTACGCGGAAGGTTAGATATTCTTAAGCCCAGTGCCGAAAAGAATGTTGAGAAGTTAGGTGAATGTTTAGGCCCTTTGTGTCCCGGTGCTGAGCGTCACGTGAATATTGGAGATCCTGTCTTGGCTCGCGATTATCGTAATCGCCCAGATAAGTGGGCACCAGCTAATGTTGTAGCTAGAGAATCACCTCTTACGTACCGGGTTAAATTATCAGATGGGCAGGAGTGGAACCGGCATATAGACCAGATAATTCCTGACAAAGCCACACGAGCAAGCCTCAGTCATTCGTTGATTAACACCAATCATGATCAGACTGCGACAGAGACAAATCAAGAGCCAATATCAGATAAATCGCCGCAACCCTCTGATGTTGTTTTAAATGATAAACATGATAGTCCAAAATCAACCTTGAATTCTGAGTGCGGAGACAAAGACGATTTACAACCAAAACGTCTTCGTCGTAAATGTATTTTTCGTGGAAAATATGTGTTTTAATTGTATAATAGATACTTCTTTTTTTTTTTTCTATGGTTGAATGTAATTAATGTTAGCTACATTCACTACAAAAAAAATGTTTATATTGTTTAAACATTCTTTTTTTAATGTTTAAGTATTTTTTTTTCCTTTTATATTGTTGTTTTAAAGGGGGAGATGTAAGGTATCTGTCATTATTTACACCTACGGTAAATGCTAACTGTAGGTAGATACGAATAAACCAGTTGATTCGCAGACTTGGTCTTGTTTTATTGCTCGCCTCCGTAATAATATTAAATACACAACTCCTCCTATCCTCAATTCTTAGTGGTATTGACCAAAAAGCTGAGTTAATGTCCAGTGTCGTAAAGTATTTACAATTTCTGGCTCTTATTATTATATCATCTATTAAAGGGAATGGTTGTGCCTGAGGGACAATGTTTTTATTTAAATCTCTAAAGTCTATGCACAGACGTGTCTTTCCTTCATTTTTCTTATATGCTAGTGTGACGGGTGCAGCAAAAGGACTATAAGATTCTTCGATTAAATTCTTCTCTAGTAAGTTGGCTATTTGTTTCTCTATTTCTTTTTTGTCTTTTATATTACATCTATAGGGTCTTTTACTGCAGTATTTCTCCACTATTAAGTCAATTCTAGCTTCATATTCGTTAACAGTCCCAATATCATACTTGTCTTTCGCAAACACTGATTTGTTTTTATCTATCAATTTTTCTATCTTCATTTTTTTATCTTTATCTAAATGTTCTATATTTGTTTGAAATTCTTCTGTTTCCACGTGTTCATTAAAATTAATTGAACAATTTGTAACTTCACTTAATGTTATCTCTGGTTTTTCTAACTTTTTCTCTATTTTCTGTGAGATTTCTAAATTTTCATTCAACCTCAACTTAAACATAGGAATTAAGTCTAATCCTATTATAAAATCTTCAAAATCCTCTCTTTCAACTACATATATATCTACTATTTTTTCTATATCAAATATTTTTATTCTTATTCTTACCAATCCATTTGTCTGATTCACACCATTGACAGACCTCAAGAATATCTTGTTTAAATCTTCTCTATTCTCTTTTATTTTTATCCATTTCGAGTTTATCAAGGATACTTGAGAACCTGGATCATATGTTCCCATTATCTCTATCTGATTCTCAACTAGTAGCTTAAGTCTGATCAATGGTGTGACTATTAGTTTTTTTTCTCTGTATTTAAATTTACTTCTATTACTGAATTGCTTCCTATAGCTTTAGGTTTCTCTTTTTTCTCTAGTTTAAACCAGCATTTTTCTTCTGGATGATATCTTATACCTTTACCCATGTTTTCACATGTCATACATGGTTTCTTTTCTTCATTTCTGAATTTATGTTCTGGTTTACCTTCTTTTTTAAATGTTTTCTTTTTATTTATTATCCCTTCAAGCTTCTGTAATTCATTTATTAAATCTTTTGTATTTTCTATTTCATCTCTGGCGATCTTCTCTCTAATAAATTCTGGCAACCCAAATGCAATTCTATCTATCATTGTATCAGCGTCCATGTCCTTATTTATTTCTAATAATAATCGTTCTTTCTTTATTGCATATTGTACTATTGAACCTTCTTTGTATTTAAAATAATGAGCATATGTCCTGCTACTCCATCCCTTACCTGAAAAGGTTTCTATTAATATCTGTTTCCACGTATTCCAATTGTTTTCATGTTCTCCTTTTATTACAGTAGAAGTATACCAATCTTGGCAAGTTGCATCTAAAAATATTCTTAATAATTCTATTTTAGTTTTATCTTTTTCTATTTTAAATCTTCCACACTCTTTTTCGAATATATGTAACCATTGTCTAACATTAGATGTTTTATAATTAAATTTTTCTAATACAAATTTATCTACAATATGTTTTAAGTTTTTTTCTTCTTCGTGTTTTTCTGATTTTTCAATTAATTTTTCTAATATTTTTTCCAAGCTCGAGTTTTCTTTAATATTCTCTTGAAGTGTTTGTTTTAAATATTTCCCTCCAAACTGGATATTTCCTTCATCATCTAAATATATCTTTTCTAATTCTTTTGAAATTTTTATCCATATTTTTAACTCATCATGCCTTTTTCCTAATGAATTTTTTACCTTTTTGAAAGTCTCCGTCTTTGTCAACTCTTCATGATAATCTGCATACATGAGGTCATCTGGTATAACATATTTTTCCCCTTGTTCTGTGACAATTGAGGTTACAGCTACTACTGTAGTTTTACAGTCCTTTGGAGAAGCCACAGCTCTGAACTCGAATTGCAATTTCATTTTGTGACGAAAATTGTCGTTTTATAATATTATTTATTTGTTTCAGTCTGGATGGTCCGAATAAATCAAACAAATTTGTTTCTGTAAAAATAACAGAAACGACAATTAAAGTTGATTACTCGTCTCTCATAACTCTTGCTTTTCTATCTATTAATTAAATTATTTAAATCAAATCTGTAACGTAATAACGTAAATATTGTTTACTTTTTTGTAGGCAAATGTCATGTGTCACACTTCTATGACACATGACATTAAGCGCGTTAAATCAAAAGGGATTATGTCCTGGTTACACAACCTAACCATAATACAATAACATTAAAGAGATGATATTCTCTTTACATCTCCCCTCCACGATATGAAAATTGCATAATTTTTCAATCAGCTTCAACTTCAAACATTGGAATTAGTTTTGTCACGTGGAATAGACTCGTGTCTTGATTTCTTTTTCCAGTTTTTATTTTATAAATTGAGTTTGAAATTTTTTCTTCTATTATATATGGGCCGATTCTTAGTTCTTCTAGCTTTTTCCTATTGAGTTTGTTTCCATTCTCTATGAATACCATATCTCCTTCGTTGAATTCATGGTGTCTTCTGTTTCTATTAAATAAACTTTCGTTATACTTATGTGATCTCTGTGTTCTTTCTAATGCTAATTTCTTATCTCTTATCCAGTCTTCTCCGTTTTTCTTTCTTTTTAACTCTTCTGGTATGTTACTGGTGTCTGTGCCATATAATAGATACTCTGGTGTAAATCCCGTTATTGTATGTTCTAGTATATTATACTTATTCACACATTCTCTCGCTATCGATGTCCATGCTCTATTCTTTTTCTCTTCGTTTATTTTACATCTTATTTTATTTACTAATGTCTGATTCAGT
Source organism: Malacosoma neustria (assembly GCA_963693495.1). Classification (NCBI taxonomy): domain Eukaryota; kingdom Metazoa; phylum Arthropoda; class Insecta; order Lepidoptera; family Lasiocampidae; genus Malacosoma; species Malacosoma neustria. Next base: position 5,844,143 of record OY856378.1, read on the forward strand.
CTTTCATTCAGACCATTAGAAAATGGTGCATTTATTGCAGTAAAAATTAATTGCACTCCTTTATTTTTTAAATAATCTTTAAATTCTTTCGAATTTATTCCAGGATATTGGTCCGTTAAGATTGTTCCGATGTTTTCTATGTCTAACACAGTTTGAATTAGTTTTATAAAATCAGCGGCGTTTTGAGTTCTTGATGTTGAAATGAACGCATATCTCGTGAAATGATCAACAAGTAAATGAATATATTTTTTTGTTGATCTAGTGCTTCCAAATCCTCCAATTGTATCTATGGACATAATTTCGAAAGCTTTGGTCGCTGGTCCTAATTGTGACATTGAGCCGAATTTATGTTGCCCTCTTGACTTATTCTTAATACATATATAACATTCTTTACAAATTTTTTTTATATTCTTCACTAAATTTTTAGCAGTATAATATGGACATATTTTCATTTGTGTTTGTGTTATTCCTGTGTGACACCATTCCTTGTGTATTTTATTAATTAAATCAATACTGAATTTTTCTGATAATATGATTTTCTCTCTTTTCTTCACTTTTTTATAATATATTCCGTTTTTCTCTATTAATTTTTCTTTTTTATTCTGTAATAGTATATTATTCATCTGATCTAATTTTATTTCATCTATTTCAATAAAATTTACCGTTTTTAATAAATCCTCTTCTTCTGTATTTGATTCTAGAACAGGGTTTCTACTCAAGCAGTCCGCTTCTTTATTATCTTTACCTGGGACGTATATAATTTTAAAATCGTATTGAGATAGATAGTGACTTAGATCGCCCAATTCTTCGTCTGTTCGTGCTTTTATATTCATATTTTCCAGTGGTTTGTGGTCAGAGTATATTTCGAAGTATCTCCCTATCAGCCAGTGTTGCCAGTACTTTATTGCCTCTTTTATAGCTAAGCATTCAAGATAAATAGCTTTTTTTCTTTTTTGCGTTTCATTAAGTTTCTTTGAGAAGTAGGCCACAGGTTTTTCTTTTCCATCCTCTTGTGTTTGTTTTAGTATTGCGCCTATACCTTCAAGTGATGCATCTGTATATATCTTGATTGGAAGGTCTTTGTCGAATATCTCCAACACTGGTTGGGAACATAGCATTTCTTTTATCTTTCTGAAAGATTTTTCACAATCCTCTGTCCATATAAATTTTACATTTTTTTTTAATAGTTGATGTAATGGATCTAGTAATATTGAGCTCTTTTCTATATATTCATGGTAAAAATTTATTTTCCCCAGAAATTGTCTAATTTGCTTTTGTGTAGTAGGAATTGGGAAATTTTTTATTGACGTTATGTTGTCTTTCAACGGTTTAACCGTATTTTCTCCTATTACATGTCCTAAATATCTAACCGAACTAGCAGCGAATGTACACTTTTTAAATTTTAACCTGAGTCCTTCTTTTTTTATTGCATTTAATAATTTTTCAATATGATTTAGATGTTCTTCAAACGTCGGTGAGTGTATTAAGATATCGTCTATATAGTTCACTGAAAATTCAGTTAGTCCATATTTTCTTAATATGCTACTCAGAATTCGTTGAAATACAGCTGGAGACGTTTTTAAGCCAAACGGTAGACATGTCCATTGATAGTGACCATCTTGTGTTACAAATCCCGTCTTCCTCCTATCCTCAATTCTTAGTGGTATTGACCAAAAAGCTGAGTTAATGTCCAGTGTCGTAAAGTATTTACAATTTCTGGCTCTTATTATTATATCATCTATTAAAGGGAATGGTTGTGCCTGAGGGACAATGTTTTTATTTAAATCTCTAAAGTCTATGCACAGACGTGTCTTTCCTTCATTTTTCTTATATGCTAGTGTGACGGGTGCAGCAAAAGGACTATAAGATTCTTCGATTAAATTCTTCTCTAGTAAGTTGGCTATTTGTTTCTCTATTTCTTTTTTGTCTTTTATATTACATCTATAGGGTCTTTTACTGCAGTATTTCTCCACTATTAAGTCAATTCTAGCTTCATATTCGTTAACAGTCCCAATATCATACTTGTCTTTCGCAAACACTGATTTGTTTTTATCTATCAATTTTTCTATCTTCATTTTTTTATCTTTATCTAAATGTTCTATATTTGTTTGAAATTCTTCTGTTTCCACGTGTTCATTAAAATTAATTGAACAATTTGTAACTTCACTTAATGTTATCTCTGGTTTTTCTAACTTTTTCTCTATTTTCTGTGAGATTTCTAAATTTTCATTCAACCTCAACTTAAACATAGGAATTAAGTCTAATCCTATTATAAAATCTTCAAAATCCTCTCTTTCAACTACATATATATCTACTATTTTTTCTATATCAAATATTTTTATTCTTATTCTTACCAATCCATTTGTCTGATTCACACCATTGACAGACCTCAAGAATATCTTGTTTAAATCTTCTCTATTCTCTTTTATTTTTATCCATTTCGAGTTTATCAAGGATACTTGAGAACCTGGATCATATGTTCCCATTATCTCTATCTGATTCTCAACTAGTAGCTTAAGTCTGATCAATGGTGTGACTATTAGTTTTTTTTCTCTGTATTTAAATTTACTTCTATTACTGAATTGCTTCCTATAGCTTTAGGTTTCTCTTTTTTCTCTAGTTTAAACCAGCATTTTTCTTCTGGATGATATCTTATACCTTTACCCATGTTTTCACATGTCATACATGGTTTCTTTTCTTCATTTCTGAATTTATGTTCTGGTTTACCTTCTTTTTTAAATGTTTTCTTTTTATTTATTATCCCTTCAAGCTTCTGTAATTCATTTATTAAATCTTTTGTATTTTCTATTTCATCTCTGGCGATCTTCTCTCTAATAAATTCTGGCAACCCAAATGCAATTCTATCTATCATTGTATCAGCGTCCATGTCCTTATTTATTTCTAATAATAATCGTTCTTTCTTTATTGCATATTGTACTATTGAACCTTCTTTGTATTTAAAATAATGAGCATATGTCCTGCTACTCCATCCCTTACCTGAAAAGGTTTCTATTAATATCTGTTTCCACGTATTCCAATTGTTTTCATGTTCTCCTTTTATTACAGTAGAAGTATACCAATCTTGGCAAGTTGCATCTAAAAATATTCTTAATAATTCTATTTTAGTTTTATCTTTTTCTATTTTAAATCTTCCACACTCTTTTTCGAATATATGTAACCATTGTCTAACATTAGATGTTTTATAATTAAATTTTTCTAATACAAATTTATCTACAATATGTTTTAAGTTTTTTTCTTCTTCGTGTTTTTCTGATTTTTCAATTAATTTTTCTAATATTTTTTCCAAGCTCGAGTTTTCTTTAATATTCTCTTGAAGTGTTTGTTTTAAATATTTCCCTCCAAACTGGATATTTCCTTCATCATCTAAATATATCTTTTCTAATTCTTTTGAAATTTTTATCCATATTTTTAACTCATCATGCCTTTTTCCTAATGAATTTTTTACCTTTTTGAAAGTCTCCGTCTTTGTCAACTCTTCATGATAATCTGCATACATGAGGTCATCTGGTATAACATATTTTTCCCCTTGTTCTGTGACAATTGAGGTTACAGCTACTACTGTAGTTTTACAGTCCTTTGGAGAAGCCACAGCTCTGAACTCGAATTGCAATTTCATTTTGTGACGAAAATTGTCGTTTTATAATATTATTTATTTGTTTCAGTCTGGATGGTCCGAATAAATCAAACAAATTTGTTTCTGTAAAAATAACAGAAACGACAATTAAAGTTGATTACTCGTCTCTCATAACTCTTGCTTTTCTATCTATTAATTAAATTATTTAAATCAAATCTGTAACGTAATAACGTAAATATTGTTTACTTTTTTGTAGGCAAATGTCATGTGTCACACTTCTATGACACATGACATTAAGCGCGTTAAATCAAAAGGGATTATGTCCTGGTTACACAACCTAACCATAATACAATAACATTAAAGAGATGATATTCTCTTTACATATATATATATATATATATATATATATATATATATATATATATATATATATATATATATATATATATATATACCTAGTCAGGTCATAAGTATTGTCACACAGTAAAAACTTTTCTTTTAGAATGCTGGCCACAAAAAAGTTTATTGAATTCGAATTTCGAATTGTTCATGAAAATAAAAATGTATAACTTTTAGAATTTTACTCATTTTAAAATATGGAGTGGACGCTTAAAGAAGACCGTGTTGCAGTTATTGCGTTGCATCGTTGCGGTTACGCGCCAATTCAAATTTTTAACATACTGAAAAATTTGAATATTACCAAAAGATTCGTTTATCGTACCATCAAACGATACAATGAAGACTCTAGTGTAGATGACAGGTCAAGAACTGGTCGCCCTCGGTCTGTTAGGACTCCAGCAGTGATAAAAGCTGTGAAGGCACGAATTCAAAGAAATCCCAAACGTAAGCAGAAACTGTTGGCCCTTCAGATGGGGTTAAGCAGAACCACGGTGAAAAGGGTGTTAAATGAAGACTTAGGGCTTCGGGCATATCGAAGAAAAACAGGACATCGTTTGAATGCTCGTCTAATGGACCTGAGACTGAAGAGATGCCGCGCTTTGTTGAAGCGGTACGCGGGAAAAAAATATCGGGAAATTCTTTTTTCGGATGAAAAAATGTTTACCGTAGAAGAGAGCTACAACAAACAAAATGATAAGGTGTACGCACACAGTAGTGAAGAAGCGAGCAACCGTATTCCGCGTGTCCAACGAGGTCATTTTCCATCCTCGCTCATGGTATGGTTGGGAGTTTCTTATTGGGGCTTAACAGAGGTACATTTTTGTGAGAAAGGTGTAAAAACGAATGCTGTTGTGTATCAAAATACAGTCCTGACGAACCTTGTGGAACCTGTTTCTCATACCATGTTCAATAACAGGCACTGGGTATTCCAACAAGATTCGGCGCCAGCTCATAGAGCGAAGAGCACACAAGACTGGCTGGCGGCGCGTGAAATCGACTTCATCCGGCACGAAGACTGGCCCTCCTCCAGTCCAGATTTGAATCCGTTAGATTACAAGATATGGCAACACTTGGAGGAAAAGGCGTGCTCAAAGCCTCATCCCAATTTGGAGTCACTCAAGACATCCTTGATTAAGGCAGCCGCCGATATTGACATGGACCTCGTTCGTGCTGCGATAGACAACTGGCCGCGCAGATTGAAGGCTTGTATTCAAAATCACGGAGGTCATTTTGAATAAACTTTAATGTCATAAGAATCTATGTTTTGTTAAGTTCATTTTGGTATATAAATGGTTACATAATTAATAAACTTGTTACAATTATTTTACATTAAACATGTGACAGAATTTATGACCTGACTAGGTATATATATATATATATATATATATATATATATATATATATATATATATATATATATATATATATATATATATATATATATATATATATATATATATATATATATATATATATATATATACAGGGTGGCCAAAAAGTCGTGGATCAAACGAAATGACGGGATAGCGGAGATCATTTCTGAAAAAAAAGTGTTCTACAGGGGGTGCCTATGGTCAATTTCTGGGAAGTTACGACTTATTTGTGATATTTTATGAAAATTCCAGTTTTCCATCAAAAAATTGAAAAATTAAAAAATGTGACATTCTTTACATTTTTTTTTCATTTCCATCTCATTGCTAGCAATCAAAAATTGCACTAGGTATTCTTTTTGTGATCGAGAATGATGTATGTTTAAGAAAAATCTTATTTTAAGAAGTTTTCTTTTTTTCTCCATACAATTTTATTTTACTTTGGACCGCCACTGTGAAAAAAAATGTTCTACCAAAAAGTCACCCTCTATCACAAAAATTAGCGCAACTAATAAGGATTCTAAAAAGGTATAATAACACATGATATTTGCAACGTACTTCACTTCCTAGAATCTGAATTTCGCCGAGGCAGTTAATACATTATTCTTTTAACATTCAGTTACCTGCGCACTATTTTTGTCAATTCTTCAAAATATTATCTCGTTAATCTTTAATACCACGATACGTTACTATTTAGTGTTTTTCCCTTCAATTAGTGCCTCCATAAGGTACAGATGAGCAAGCGAGATAGACAGAGAACCACTTTATGGCCCCATAACTATCATTTTACCGTGAAATGCTAAGACGACACAGAGAAGATCCGCAGTTTTTGAATAAAATTTTGTGAACAGACGAGGCGAGCTTCAGGCGAATGGGGATATTTGTTATCCATAATCTGCACTATTATGCATGAGTGAATCCCCACCTTATTCGAAACGATCGATTCCAGCACCAGTTTGGACAGCAGTTAATTGTTCACGAATAGCCACCAAGACTTGATAGCCTACGTTATCTAAATTTTTTACAAAATAGCCTGAATCAACTCTTGGACGAAGCAGATCTTCCTGCAGAAATAAGAGATGTTATGTTGTTGCAACAGGACGGAGCTCCGCCTCACTACGCGAGAGCCGTACGAGCATTTAAATAATGAATTTCCAAACAAGTTTATCGGTAGACGCGGCACTATTGAAAGGCCACCCAGATCGCCAGACTTGAATCCTATGGATTTCTTTCTTTGGGGTTACTACAAGGAAGTGGTTTACCAAAATGAAAATAATACCGAACGAGAACTACGCCAGAAACTCGTATTGGCTAAAAATCAAATAATTATCAACATGACTGCTTTTAGTAGATTACGAATAAATTTTATTAGGAGATGCAGAGCTTGTGTTAAGGCTGGAGGCAAGCATTTTGAACAATTTTTGTAAAAGTATTAAAAATTTAATTAATAATTCATGGTCTTTTTATTTCTGATTGCTGTCTTTTCAAGTTAAACACTACTACTTTTTAGTTTACAAGTCTGTAATACCTTCATTACAACTGAAACTTGATGAATTTTAAGAAGGCAGCAATCCAAGATGCTCCTTAAATACTATTAGGTACTCAAAAGCCAAGTTGATTTGAGTAAGTATCTCAACCGGTTTACACGATAGTTTAAACAAAATTGAACCCATATTACAACAATCACTCTGGATAGTGAAGCAGTTGCAAAAATAGTCATGTGTTATACCTTTTTAGAATCCATATTAATTGCGCTAATTTTTGTGATAGAGGGTGACTTTTTGGTAGAACATTTTTTTTTCACAGTGGCGGTCCAAAGTAGAATAAAATTGTATGGAGAAAAAAAGGGAACTTCTTAAAATAAGATTTTTCTTAAACATACATCATTCTCGATCACAAAAAGAATACCTAGTGCAAGTTTTGATTGCTAGCAATGAGATGGAAACTAAAAAAAATGTACAGGATGTCACATTTTTAAAATTTTTCAATTTTTTGATGGAAAACTGGAATTTTCATAAAATATCACAAATATGTCGTAACTTCCCAGAAATTGACCATAGGCACCCCCTGTAGAACACTTTTTTTTCAGAAATGATCTCCGCTATCACGTCATTTCGTTTGATCCACGACTTTTTGGCCACCCTGTATATATATATATATATATATATATATATATATATATATATATATATATATATATATATATATATATATATATATATATATATATATATATATATATATATATATATATATATATATATATATATATATATATATATATATATATATATATATATATATATATATATATATACATATATGTTGAACGCCAGACTAGAAACAATGTCTAGCCCAGTGGGCTGCGTCGGACATCGTGTGTCCGTATGCCCTCGACCACTACAGAAGCCTCTAGGTGGCTAATAAGGCACCGTTTTGACTCTTTTCACTAAAGCAAAACACCCAAGCGCGGCCCCTCAGTACAGCTGTTCACTTGGTACAAAAAGATGGAAAGGACTTAGAATTTATGGCTTCAAAAAGTTGTTTTCTAAAATTTCTCCCATTTGACATCTCCCAAAATAATGAGTACATTTCTTTTTCTGTAAGTCATCCATTATTTTTGAGTTATTTCCTAAAAATATTTGCAAAAACAACACCCAAACGATATTTGGACTATTTTTAATATATCGCTATATTGGCTCTGTGGGAAGTATAATGTTGGACGGTTGGATTCCGTTATGGCGTTAAACGTGTTAAAACTTTATAGACCGGTCGTTTTTGAGTCTGTCCTTTTCCAAATACCGGCTTCACATTTACTTTTCTTTTTTGGTCTCATGGAAAAACCTCTCTTGACGGGTTCCCCCGGCCCGGGGGGACCGAGGGATATGTGGGACTCCGGGAAAGATGTGTGGCCATCCGACTACCCACTAAAAAACCCCGCTGTTCTCCTATCGCCTACGCCCGGGCCCACGGATATATGGCCTGCCAATCTCGTGGCCCGGGCCGGCGCCGGCCCGCCCTTTGTCTTGAGGCGGGCCCCTTCTAAAGTCTTGGCGCCAGGGGGTCAGGGTTTCGTCCCCCAGGCGCTCTTCTAACAACTCTAGGAGTTGAGGGGGGCCGCGGAACAGCACGCAGCCCTCACCCTCGCGGCAATAGTGCGGGCGGCGGATCCTCCCCCGAGGGGTCGCCCGCGGCCGCTTTTACGGCGGCTGGAGATCGTTATTTGCCCTCCGGTGCCGCCGACGTGGCCTGCGTTGGCGGGAAGGGAGTGTGGTGGTCGACTCCCGCTCCCGCTCCGCCGCCTCCTTTGCGGACATGACTGCCTCGTAGAAGGAGGCGACGGCCGTCCATCCAGGAGTGGCTTCGCATTTACTCCCAGTACTGGTCATTATGTTGTTTCCTTTTTGTTAAAGGTTTAAATGATATCGCGAACAATAAAAGAACCGGTTAGAATTAGCCTGTATATTCGACTGGCGCAGCCAGCTAATAATTGAAATAATGCATGATTAAAAACTACCCACAACATCCCTCCACCTTTAATTTAGAAGTATTTTTTGTATTCCACCCTTTTTTGCTGTCTCCTTACTCGGGGTGTGACAACCTTCTGTGGTGTCAACACTAAGCTTGGACCAGTAAGTCTGTCGCTTGGTTGACGACTACTATTGCCAGTATTCATTTCACTGGATTCACGAGTCTCTCTTCCGCTGCACATGGAGGTTTCCTGAAATTTGCCTTTATCCAGAGAAATAGAAATGGGTGAAGAATGGGCTTCTTTAGCAGCAACTTGACTGCCCTCAGTATAGGTATTGGGTTCTGGTATCAGGAACGCAGGAACAGGGACCTCAAGTGGATCACCAGATTTTGGATTCTCGAGGCATCCATCTTCTACCTCTCCCCCTTTATATTTGAGTATTTGGTTTATGTGCCTCTTGATCATTTCCCCTGAATGTAGCAGCTGTATAATGAAAATAGAATGTCCAGATTTTTTAACTATAAGTCCACGACACCAAGACTGTTTATTTTGACTATAGTTTTTAACAAGCACAGTTTCTCCGACATAAAATTGAGCTTTACGTTTACCACCATACTGCTCACTCTGTAAGCACTGTTTGGATTTTACAATTTTGTCGAGTTGAGTGTCAGATGGTTCTAGAACATTAGGCTTTAATAAATCCAATCTACATCTTAAGTTGCGGCCAAATAATATCTCAGCAGGGGATCTGTTTGTAGTGGAATGCTTTGAATTTCTGTACTGCAACAGGAATTCTTGCAATTTAGTGTTTACATCGCGCACATTTGATCCGGACAACAATATAGATTTAAGAGCTCTTTTAATAATCTTTACATAACTCTCAGCTTGCCCATTGCTAGATGGGTTGTAAGCGGGAGAGGTGAGATGAACTATGCCGTTACGCAAACAAAATTTTTTGAATTCGTTGGAAACAAATGAAGTGCCATTATCTGAGCAAATTGTATGAAACAATCCGAACCTAGCCATTACTTCGCATAGCTTATCTATAACAATGCGTGAACTGTAGCCAGACGAAACTTCAAAACATTCTACCCATTTTGAATACGCATCAACGATAATTAAATAAGTTCTGCCATTTAGTGGACCTAGAAAATCTAGATGTACTCTGTGCCACGGAGTGGGCGGATACGGCCAGGGTGTCAACGGGGCGCGCGCGGGATTGGCACGCAATGAACAACAAATTTTACAAGAACCTACATACTCTTCTATATGTTTTGACATACCGGGCCACCAAAATCGCAAGCGTGCTTCTTCCTTCATTTTTGCAATACCTAAATGACCTGTGTGAAGTTCAGTAAGGATTTTACTTTGAAAACATTCCGGTATTACCAACCTATGGCCTCGCATAACACAATTGTTTTCCACAGATAATTCGAACCTATTATGATAAAACTTTTTAATCAAACTGTCATTTATTTGGTTAGGCCACCCATTCCGTATGTAGTTGATAACTGTGGCCAAACTTTCATCCGACAAAGATGCTACGCTTACATCTGATAAGGATAAAAACTGTTCGCCCTCGTAAACAAATCGAACATACGTCGATCTCTCGTCATCGAAGTCGAGCGATGACTCACGCTCGTATGCAGCTGCGGAGCTCGCGTCGGCCGTCCCGGCCCGACTGAGATAGTCGGCGCAGTTACGGCTGCTATTTACATATTCAATCTTATAATTGTACGCTGATAAGAAGATCGCGTATCTTTGCAATCGATTTGCTGTTATCTCAGGGATACCCTTATTTGGATTAAAAATAGATATAAGCGGCTTATGGTCTGTTCTTAAAATAAATGGTTCGACTCGGCCGTATAAGTATTGGTGAAACTTCCTAACACCAAATATTATTGCCGTAGCCTCCTTTTGTATCTGGCTATATCGTTTTTCAGCCGCACTGAGCGAGCGAGACGCATAACAAACCGGTTTTGAGTCGGGTTTAACGGATAATTTCACTTCAACATTTTTTAAGCAACCTAGGTTTTCAGAAAATAAATTGGGATATTTGCCCATGACCTTTTCTAAGAAAATATTACAATCGGTATTTAAGGAACAAATTTGTAAATTAAAGTTAGAAAGAAAATCTCTGCCTAATAATGGGGGCCCACCGTTGCGAACTACGTATACGTTAATATTGGCTGACTTATTTTTGTATGTAAACAACAACCGTAGAAAACCCAATATGTTCAATTTATCTCCGTTATAACTATGTAAAATGAGGTCACTAGGCTTAAGTGCTATATTTGAAAAGTAACGTTCATACAATTGCTCAGAAATAACGGTCACCGGTGAACCCGTATCCAATTCAAATGTAAACTCAAAATTATTTACCAAAACAGATTCCCGCATTGGCTCGCCACAATAAGTCCTGATATTACAACAAAATGACTCACCATCGTCCTCACCATCTACACAACACTCAACAAAATTTTGCCTTTTTACCAATTTGGGGCATACTTTTTTTATATGACCGCGCAAGCCACACTTTTTACACTTATAACGTGAAAAACGGCACTGTGAAGTATCATGTCCTAGATAACCGCATGCTGCACAAGTATTATCACTTTGAGAACTATGGAACGACGTTCTGCTAGCCGGCGGGCTGCAATGCTGCGTGCGCTCACGGCCAGCCGACGCCGGAGCTGCCCGACGCGTCATTGCCACCCGCATTACTTGATGTGAACTGCTACCGTGTTGCTGTGACTCCCTGGCACCCATACGAGCGCTCTGAACACCTTCAGCCACTTCTAGTGCTTTGTTCAGGGTTAACTCCGACATCTCTTTAGTAAAAAGAGCATCTCGCTCAGGTCCAGGCTGCATACCGATGACAAAACGATCACGCAGCTGCTCTTCTAAATTCGTAGCGACGAATCCACAGTGCATGGCCAGGCCTCGGACACGCGCTGCCCAATCCGCCAAGCATTCACCTGACTCCTGCGATGACGTGTAGAATTTTGACCTCTCTGCGAAGGTACATTTCCTAGGCTTGAAATGCCCATCGAATAAATCGACCACTTCCTCATAAGTCAAGATACCAACTTGACGAGGCAATGCTAAATCACGAACCAATTTGTATGTTGGCTCTGCTAAATTGCTCAACAAAATGGCTCGTCGCTTAGAACCGGTATGTTCGTCTTTAATAATATCATTCGCTAAAAACCATTGTTCTAGTCTGTCTTTGTATATACACCATTCTTGCATAAAATGATTAAAAACGTTCAATGTGCCAACTGTAACTTTAGCCATTATCGTAATAAACACACGCGTTACTTTTGTCCTCGTCGCCAACTGTTAAAGGTTTAAATGATATCGCGAACAATAAAAGAACCGGTTAGAATTAGCCTGTATATTCGACTGGCGCAGCCAGCTAATAATTGAAATAATGCATGATTAAAAACTACCCACAACACTTTTGTTTCAAAGGAATGTAATTTTATTGATATTTATACTTTATTTTGAATTTATTTTATATAGAAGGACCTTATAAACTAACATTCATAACATAAATTCAAGGTAATAGTAAACCGTCGTTAGCTAAAATCCGATTAATAGGCTAGCGGTCGCCAAGCGTTGGCAATCGAAAAGCCGCTAAATAAGCTAGCGGTCGATAAGCGTTGGCAATTGAAAAACCGATAAATAGGCTAGCGGTCGATAAGCGTTGGCAATCGAAAAACCAATAAATAGAGTAGCGGTCGATAAGCGTTGGCAATCGAAAAGCCGATAAATAGGTTAGCGGTCGATAAGCATTGACAATCGAAAAGCCGATAAATAGACTAGCGGTCGCTAAGCGTTGGCAACCGAAAAGCCGATAAATAAGCTAGCGGTCGATAAACGTTGGCAATCGAAAAGCCGATAAATAGGCTAACGATCGCTAAGCGTTAGCAATCGAAAAGCGATAAATAGGCTAGCGGTCGCTAAGCGTTGGCAATCGAAAAGCCGATAAATAGGTTAGCGGTCGATAAGCATTGACAATCGAAAAGCCGATAAATAGACTAGCGGTCGCTAAGCGTTGGCAATCGAAAAGCTGATAAATAGGCTAACGGTCGCTAAGCGTTGGCAATCGAAAAGCCGATAAATAAGCTAGCGGTCGATAAACGTTGGCAATCGAAAAGCCGATAAATAGGCTAACGATCGCTAAGCGTTGGCAATCGAAAAGCCGATAAATAAGCTAGCGGTCGATAAGTGTTGGTAATCGATAAACCGATAAATAGGCTAGCGGTCGAAAAGCGTTGATAATCGAAAAACCGATAAATAGGCTAGCGGTCGGTAAAGTATTAATGTACCAGTTTCACTGTAGGCAACAACTGAAAATGATAATTTTATAATATACATGCATTTATATTATACCTACTTCATTTCATAATACACATTATGATTTAATTTAATATAAAAGTGTTAGATTTAATTTACATTACGAGTTAATTCATGATAATATTTGCACGCCACATAAACATATGCACTCGATTTATGAAAATAAAGAAAATAAATGTAAATAATATTCCAAATAGTAATTAGAAAGAAGAGAAGAAAGAAATAAGTTTATTTTAGTACAATACACCCACATATGCACACAATATTTAAAAACTACTAAAAAACATAAATATTGATTGCATTGCATTACTTATACATACATATCTATTCGAATTGCGACTTTATTACAATGAAATACAGTTTATTATATAGGACAAACACAAGCACTTACAATAATAACATAAATAGAAAATTTCATAAATAGGAAATTAAAGTTTAAATCTATACAAATAAATAAAATATACATAGTATGAAATATATACTTATATATATAGTATGTAGTAGTATGAAATATATACTTATATATATAGTATGAAATATATACAGTAACCAGATGGAAATGGAAGTCAACAAAAGAATTGCTTGTGGTTGGAAGAAGTACTGGTCTCTTAAAGAAATAATGAAAAGCAAAGACTTGAGTATATCCACTAAACGAAAAACGTTCAACACATGCATCCTCCCATGTTTGAAATATGGATGCGAAACTTGGTCGCTCACCCAAACCCAACGTGATAAACTTGCCAAGTGCCAACGTTCGATGGAAAGGAGCATGTTGGGACTAAAGCTCAGCGATAAAATCAGCTCAACAGAGATACGACAGAAATCCAAAGTTCCTGACATACTCATCCGAATTGACCATCTAAAATGGGGCTGGACAGGACACATGCTACGAAGCAGAGTAAACAAGTGGAGCCAACAGGTCACGTTGTGGTATCCACGGGAAGGTGTAAGAGAACGGAAACGTCCGCTAAGAAGATGGGAAGATGATCTTCGCCTGGCCCTGGGACCGTACTGGACAAGAGTCCCGGCAGACAGAGAGCAATGGAAGCAGTTGGAGGAGGCCTATGTCAAGCGACACACCGAGCTAAGAGACATTCTATAAACTATGGTATTAATTTAAAGAGGAAATAGCTCGGAACAAAAGGCTACTAATAATAATAATAATAAAAAAATGAAATATATACTAGAACAATGAACCAATATTTATAAATTACGTACCTAATATATTTATTTATCTAAATGATTACATATTACAATTTGTGTAATATAGTTTTTTTTTTACACAATGCCATCTAATCCCATAATAGTAGCATAGCACTTGTATTATGGATATTAGACAACTAAGATACTACATATATACTTTTTTGTAAATAAATACATATTAGGGTGCCTTCAAATTAGCCGCTAAGTGTCGCGCCGCTGCAGCGCGGCTGCAGCGCTGCGGCCGCACTGTTTTCTAAATCCATATAAATCAAAAACGCGCGACTGTAGCGCTGCAGCCGCGCGGCCGCTGCGCATCAGTTCATCGATCGACTAGTGACGGTACACACGTAATTTTTGTAACATGAACGAAAATCAGGTTGACGAATTTTGTAATGTTGTATTTTCTTTTCCAATATATTGTTCTAAACAGAGAAATAATTCGTAGAATTGTTTTCTTGATAATCTTAAGTAATTCTGAAACTTTTTGTCACAGTAGTTCTTTACTTTATCAAATTCAGTTCGTTGACTTAAACAAAATAACGGCAAGATTAGGCTTAGGTTTTCTTTTCTTTGTTGAACTTCCTTTTTCGTTTTAATAGTAACACTAAGAGCAGTGTTTCTTCGTCAGAGTCCATCGTGAAAATAAATATAGGTACAACACTATGATACTCGAATCAAGCGACAGCAGCGCGGCCGCAGCGCTGCATCCGCGTTGCTGCGGCGCGACACCTTGCGGCTAATTTGAAGGCGCCCTTATACATAAACACCTAGACGCAGGACGGGAATCGAGCTCAGGACTTCCGCGAATGAACCGACGTGCGTTAGCCATTACGCCACGGAGATCGTTTTTATATAACATTTTTTTTATATTTATGTGCACTGAGTTTATGCAAATAAAAATATTAGAATAATATTCTAAGTTATACAGTTTATATAATCTTTAAATTTTTTTGCTAGTTCTAACTAAACGGGCTTTTGTTAATTCCATATCTGCAAGCAATTCGTTGCAGAACCGAGTCCTTTAAACGCAATGTTCACGTTAAGTACTCGACACCCATAAAGACGTTACGTTTAGTTACTTAACGACGTCTAAGGCTGAAGACAAGTATCGTTTGATCCCAGAAGGGAGATAAAGCAAATGTCTGCTGGTACGTATTTATTACCTCGTTCGCCGCCGCAACTGAAATGTCTCGGAAGTTGGCTTCTATTCTATATATAGGTTGATCTATCTAGGTTTCGATCCGTCTGGGAATATGGAGTCTTGTGGTATATTTCAGTAAATTTAATTTGATTTCAGTGATACTATTGTATACAACTAATTCAAAACGTTGGGAGAACTCGATATGATGGTATTCTGAAATATTAAGTAATCGACGTAACTAAACCTATTAAAGTTACAATGGAAGGTGCCTCTTTTCACAAATAAACGAAGTGCAGTGGATGTGAAGATTATAGATCAGTATCGCTATAAAATATTTTTAAGAAAAAGAAGTATGTTAGTATATATATATCATTTTTTTTATTGCTGAAGAACAGCATACAGGCTGACGGCCCACTTAATAGTAAGCAGTTACCAACGCATATGGATGTTTGCGACGCTAGGGGCACCGCGAATACGCCGCTGTCCCATAGGGGTACAGAACCTGGGTCACTAATGCAGGAACACAACTCAAGGTTCTTGTGGCGGCATAGTTCTAGACGAAAGGTTACTATCCAGACGGGCTTGGAGATCTACCATGTAGCTAGGGTTGTTTCTTCGCCTTTTACGACAGGCTGACCCCGGCTGCAGGAGTCTGTATTCTTACTCCGCTCCTGCACTTCTATATACTGTGAATATGATATGTTATCCAAGATAATTGACGTAGAATAGTTTTTGACTGATACGAAGGAAGCTAAATCTAAAGTTATAGGATAAAGAAGTTAAAAGATAAAGGATAAATCAAAAGCTTGAGTAAGATAAAAAACATCACTATACATTGTGCTACGAACAGAATTGTCTTTCAAAATATACATATATGAGTTTAGTGAAAAAAAAATCTCCATTACGAATTAATACGCAACGCGAGTCGTGTGTTCGTCGAAGTACGTGCTCTGTATACTAATCCTAAGCTATGCATCTGTGAACAAGAAAATGAAAATTTAATAAAATATAAATAGTTCACTTTAAATATTTTCTAGAATATCATGTATTTAAATTGTTATTAACACTGTGTTTTATAGAATGTAATACTTTATTGAGAGGTGGAGGTGCCTAAGAACGGGTAGCAGGTAGTCTGTGACTTCCAGTGCATTGCGCATTACCCTTAACAAAAGCGCTCTGCTGCTTATTTTAGAACTACATGGCGCTTGTAGATGGTGCCAGTATATTTACTCCTATGGGACAGCAGCATATTCGCGGATATATAATGCAGGGAACGTATAAACAGAAACTATATTTAATTTTATTCAACACTTTAAATATGTAAGATTCATTTCAATTAAATATGCTAAAACGTCCGCACACTCGAGGAAAAACTCACTTTCGCTCGTAGTTTTCCGTGCCGGAAAATAGTATTCTGCACAGTGCGGAAACGTTCCGACGAATACACAATTGCAGGCATTGTGTCGTGGGTTAATTTCAACTTGTTTTTACTCCTGCTTAAAAAAATTATCCATATTTTTTTTAAACTAAACTTCTTTATAAAGGTTGCATTCAGTATCAATATTTTCATACTCTTCTCTTTCTTTATTTCACAAATTGTTTATATTTTTTACAATACCTTAAATTTTTTTATAAAAACAGTTTTATTAATTTTATTATTATTATTAATGGACTTTTGTTCCGAGCTTAATAGCCTTTTGTTCCGAGCGATTACTATTATCACTGAGTTAACTCTAACTGCCTGTTTGCCTTGACATCCTTTCCATACGCTTCCTGTTCCTGACCAAAGAGTGAAAAAATTTAATGAAACAAATTGGAAAAATTTTGTTTTAAATCGGTAGCCGAAAGAAAAAACCCTAAGAGAACCTTTTACTGTTTGTGAAGTAGCAGAAAGAGAAATCCACCTAAAATGGCTTTCTACTCATTGGACGAGACACGGTGAACTGAGTGTCAATACTTCGATATATTACGAGTAATTTAAAAAAATAAACGCTCATCAAGCAATTTCGTGTCAGTGTAAGCTATTTTCGACTTTTTCCAGCAATACATATTCCATTGCGAAAGCTACAAAATAATAAGATAAATATTTCAGTAATCACTGACAATACCGGATGGCTACAATGAGTTTCTGTGAGAATGCTACATCCTGTCCCTTTTCCTCTTACTCTACGTCCACTCTTCCTCCAAACCAAATGCAGCTAATATACAATTAAAAGTATAACGTGGTCCGCAGTCGTTGGTTCTGCCTTATTTATTATTAAATATAAATAATCCATGGCGACGGTGACCACCTGTTATCAAGGTTGCCGTTTGCCTGTCTGCTGATCTGCTGTCTGAGTGGTCATATGCGAAATGAAGCCAAGACAAGATAGACGTGGGGTGACGACGAGGGGCTACTGCCCCTCACATCCAGTTCTCTCGCGCTAGTTCTTTGAATAGCCAAAACAAAATACCGGCGCGTACTAGTTTTGTCGAATAACATAAATAAATAAAATAAATATTTTGTGACAATTCACACAACGTCATCTAGTCCCAAACTAAGTAGCACTTGTGTTATGGGCCCTAGACAACTGATATACTACTTATATACTTTTTTTTGTAAATAAATACATATTATACATAAACACCCAGACGCGAGATGGGAATCGAACCCGTGACCTCCGCAAGCGTACCGAAGTGCGTTATCCGTTACGCCACCGAGGTCGTCATGAATATTTTGACGAATTTTCAGCTTTACACGTTACATAACAGTATTTTTATGTCTGGGTATATTGTATAAACAGATTGCCGCCGGATCAAGAACCAATTTACATAAAATAGATCCCTTATGTGTAAATCAGGGCTAGATACAAATGTTTCAAGGTTAAGGTTGCGGATCTTCTTGTATTTTTTATAAGGATACCTTTATCTACGTTGTAGATTTATTTTGGGTTAAAATATATTCATTTCACGACTGGCTGTTTTACAATTATTTATAAATATTTTGAGTTTGATTCAATTTAAAATCGTTATTAGACTGAGTTATTACAATTTGACATAAAATTAGTTTTTAATAAACTTATCTATACAAATATCTGATCCTAGATTTCCATTAAGCATAAATGCTGTTAAAACACGCTCTAGACCAGCGATGCAAAACTGTTATTTTTTCTAAAATTTATGGATTAGTAAAAATTTTAATTACTTAAGTTGTAGCACTTGTTATTTTTAATTGAAACACCTTTTATTATTTCTAGTGTGTGATTATTTAAATTATTATTGAAGTTTTAGCGACTTATTAGTAATTGATGAAAGCAGCTAATAATAGACAAAAAGTTTAAAAGACTATATTAATGTTACGGCTTAAGGTCCTTTAACAAATATCCAGCTCTTCCAGCTTAATTTACATTTTATACTAGGTTTTTACACTTTAATTATACAATGTACAGTAGAGTAACCCTAGCACGAATCATTAACGTTCGTCATGTAATCGAATCGAGTAAACTATACCACAGCGAACGTCAAAAAATATTCTTGCTGTCGATTTCAATATAACAATCGTGTAGCTAAACTATTCGATAATCATGCTTCGAGTGTCCGTGCTGCCGATTTTTAGTTATACGAGGCCAAGCGAGCGTTGATAAAGTTTTCATACAAAATTTTACTGTTACATATACTATAAGATAGTATCGAAATATTCATGCTACAGTTCTTTCTTGATAGTGCACGATAGGATAATAATAATTGTAATGTCTAGAATGTTCGAATGACAATATTCATCCACAGACTACAACACACTAGTGAGGTGCGCGAACTATTAATATTCAAATTACATTAAAAACTTGCTAAAATCCTTGTAAAAATTAATTTTCATGGTGGCAAGGTACTTTATCAATCAATTTTGCTGGATACTTTCATTTAATTTAAACCTTTAAAGTTCCTGCTACCGTTTTTAAGAGATTTGCTTATATGATAAATGGTTTTTAACAATAGAAGATACCAATGTTGTTACGATTACATTATTTACCTCCGGGTTTCCTTAACTTTGCCAAGTTTCAATGGAAAAGTTCTTTATGTGACACAATTTTCGCCTGCCCACTTACTTTTCAACCAATATTTGTACTAACTTTTAACTTGACTCGACCTTCACTTTCTATAGAAATTCATAGAAATTTTTCAGACTAACTATAAATAAACTGATTATAAACGGGAATAACGTAACTTACAAGAGGTTCTATCAAGGCTTTAAGAGTCAAAGTCAGTTAATAAGAATAATAATATTACTTTATTGTAACACATTATTATAATAAGTCAATGAACCCTAGTCTCCAAACTAGACATTAGTCTGTGTCTTGGAAACTAGTGCCCCCTCAAATCATACAAACAAAAAAGAAAAGAAAAAAACACCAAGATACAAAAAGATACAAAATCTTATATATTTAAGGTTTGTGTGTGTGTGTGTGTAAGTGTGTTTATCTATAATTCAACTAATTCATTATACTCAGTAATTCCTCAGTTTCTTCATAATTTAGGGTTAAAAGCCACGATTTCAATTCATATTTTAACATTTTGCTGTTGTACTCAGTAATATTTTTAATTTTATTCAATTTATAGTATATGTAGTATCAGTTTCATGTAGTATCTGCTTTTTCATACATCAATTAATATGTAGTTATTTGTATTTTTGTGAAAAACCCCTGCAATGCAACTTTTCATGTGGTGCGAGGAAAATTCATTAAATTAAAATAAAATAAAAAGTAGCTTTCATAAAATGACTGTTAATTATCTTTATAAATATTAATTAAAATTATTTGTAAAGATTTTTAGACACATACGAGTTCTTTTTTTTGTGAGTAGTTTTAATCAACTTTATTAAAATTGTTGGATTTAATTCTAAAATTACCTTTTACTAAATATCAATAATAATGTGTATCGTGAAAATGAACGCTATGTAATAAACGCTTAGAGAATAAATTCATCAATTAATCCGCTTTCACTACACAATAGAACACTAGTTTAACAAAACTGCCACTTAAATTAAAACTTATAAAACTTTCTCGCCTTTTAACCTCAATTTCGCTTGTTGTAAACGTATGTGGTTCTAACCAATGAGAATGATGCCAACCTATTTTTTAAAAGACGAATTAACTGTATAACCACGAAACTCTGTTTATTCTTTCGTTATTTGTTAATAACGTGCCATTCGTATGAATTATATCCATCGTATCCTATGCTTGAATCCATGAGCACACGAAATATGTAAGGCACCGACGGAAGAAGGCGCGCAATAATTAGCGATCTGATAATACTCATACAACATATATATAAGAGATTTCCACGTATATAGTCACTCATCACGATATCTCTGGAACCATTAGAGCTAAAGACTTGAAATTTGGTAGGAATATTCATTTCACCGAGTAGAGGTCAGCTAAGAACTGAAGAAGAATTATTTTCAGTCTTACAAACAGTATCAAATTCGAGTAAACTGTAACACAACGCTAAAATTGTATAAGAAATAATCACAGCCACAGTACAATTGAAAATGAATTGTTATTATATAAATAATAGGGTGACATTTGGCCTTGTTATGTAATGATACTGTTTCAAAGGAGTTGACAGTCTGAAGAAGGAACATAAAACCACTCGTTGTGAACAATTTATAGAATACAACGTCTCTTTTATTATAATAAATGGGCGTAATATCTCTTTTGTCGCTAAAATATTTTGCCATTATTTTGCAAAAGCATCTACGTTTGGTTCATTAAAATGAACTAATAGAAGAAATATATTCAATTACGATGCTTAACTAAAAGTTTTATTAGTGAAAATGCGAACCAACAATTTTTTTCCGTGCATAGGTGGAGTGGAGTAAGAAAGAAAAAAGAAGTTTTTATAATTTTTCTTTTCGTGACGCAAGACGGCCTGTCATAAATGGTGACAAACCCTAGCTAAGTGGTAGGGCTCCTTAAGCACTTCGGATGACAACCTTCTCTAGTCTGTTACATTCATAGGTGATGTAGGCCAGCAGCTTGCCCGCTATCCTAGAATAAGAAAAAAAGATGCGATGCTAGTGCCATCAATATCATAATTAATGTATTTTGGTGTGGTATGTTTTTTTATTAATGTTGTTTTTTATATGAACCAAAACAATTGTCTAAATTTCAACTATATATTTTTATTCATTTAATATTTAAACTTCTTTATAAAATTAACTTCAATATTTTTAAAACATTAACATTGCTTAACTCTCTACAACTTAGATAAAACCTAAACATCTAAAACTTTTTAATTTACCACTTACTTAAGCTAAGTTGACATGGACAGACAACTAAATAATTAACTTTGCCGCTAACCTCTCTAAGGGAACAAGCTCGCTTAAACCCTCGACTGGGGTTAATCCTCACTTAAAAGTTCAAGATACTAACTTATACAGAGAGTAAGAGCACCTGAACATATAATTTACATCTTGATACTAGCTTGTGTATAATAAAGCGGAATTAAATTTATTAGTCTACTCATAATATAACGTGAAATCGACTGCATACGTGGGGTATAAGATTATTGCATTAGGGCAAAAATGATGGTATAACGCCGTAAAAGGTGATAGGCGTGACAATAGACTAACTACCAGGGATAAGTCTAATCGAAGTGGAATACAAAAAATTGGAAAACGGACTCCGGCTATTGAAGCAGAAGAAGAAATCACAACCCGTGTTTAAAATTATGATGATGATAGTACAACGTGAGAGATTTGTTTATAGCGTGGCTCTTGACAAAAATAGGACAAGTCTTTAGACTTTAGCTTTAGCTAAAAATATGCCTATATTATCATTTACTTAGAGTGCCGTAATTGTCTAAGATTGGAAAAGTTTATTTAGTGACATAAACAACAAAATCAAATATAAGCTAACAAAGCTTGGTTTTCGCTTTAGGGACTACAGTGACAAATCCCATGGAAGTCTGACTCTAGTATATGTATCAGTATATGTCTGATCTCAAATCAGACATATAGCATTTTATAATAAACATAGTTTGATTTAGAGAGATATAGAAATACTTTAATTGCTTCCATTAAACTTTATTACCTAGATTAGCTACGGCGTAGTCGAAACTCGACTACGGGCGATGCTACGAAACTACGTTAAAAGCACTGAAGTTCATTGTTTTGTTGAAGTTTTGTTTTAATCCATCCTTATTTTTAGTTATTTTATTATATTACACATTTTACACTATTATCTTTATAAGATTTTTTTTTACGTATCTTGTGAACGAATCAGGTGATATTTATATTTGCCAATATTCAAATTGTTTTCTTAGGTATATATTCGGCGCAAAATTTTGCCAACGTGTCAAACATTCAATTAACGGCCATATATATCCAGACTAACACAAAATATTTGCATCTTACAAATCATTTTCCTTCCGTGGATCGAACTTAAAGACACGACAGTACTGGACCATTACCGTAGTCATTTAGCCAACCGCATCGTCAAAAACACTACTAAGCTTAATTTACTGTTTTAAGCACATTAAAATTGACAACAAAACCTTATAATGATGGAATTTACCCAATACTATAAACGAAAAGTGTTTAAATATAATATTAATTAACGGTAAATTTAAGTTCAGATCGTAATCGTGAAAGGCCTATAATTAAAATCAGGGTTGTAAGTGATCGGCTTTTTAGACATTGTTTTATGATGGATAATTGTACGATATTATCATATTACCCAACGTCATAATTATTTTGGATAACTTATAATCTTATCACTGATCTTAATATTGATCTATCGTCTATCAGAGAGATTTTTTCTTGTAAGCACTTCTAGTAGAAGTAGTACTGCATCAGTAGATTTCAATTCGCTTCAGATATCTATTAATGATAAGTAATGTATAAAGTAACATTTTAGCCGTCATTTTACATGAATATTATTCCATTACAATTCTTACTCTTGTACAAAAATTACATCAAATCTTATCTGAAAACGTATATCCATAAAATAAATGTGACATTTACTTTTATTGCATTTACAGAAATGGTTAAGTTCTATAAGGGTTGAACACTGCGATGAAGATCGAAATGATGTCCTTTTATATATAAAAGCAGCCCCTAACGTCCCACTTGAGGCTCCGGCCTAAAGGAAACTAACTTTTTATTCGCCACGCTTGTTGATATTTTTTTCACCGTCAGTAAGTGGGAATTATGTTTTAATATACATATTAGGGGAAAAGAGCTGCCACAGCAATACATGTATGTTATCATTATGATCGAAACTTTAATTGTTAACAATGATGAATAGATTGTTTTCCAAGTTAAGCATTATCAAAATGATTCATTTTCTGCCTATTATTTATATATGTAACAAGACTGAATAATACTATTCTTGTTACCCGGACTCCTAAACCTGTTCGTTTGTTTATTGTGTATAATCACATCAATTTTGTTTGCAAACGACTTGCATAAACCATATTAATTCTAAAATAACTAAGCCATTTTTAAATGTTTAAATCAACGTACCGATTCTAAGACTTTACAATCTCAATGATCTTGTTTTTAAATTTTTGTTTCTAATTCTATAAAAACCTAATTTTTTTATTATTTTGGACGTCATATATTTGCACAATGTCTATCTATTCAATATTATAAAGATGCTTTAAGTGAAATTAACTGGCCACACACTCAGACTAGAACAAACTGTTCGTTTACAAATATTTTGTCCCCAGTGAAGGTCAAACTCACAGACACTTTACTACTTGCGTAGATCTAGACGGTCTTTACGGTATACAGATGTCGTATCATGTGGACATGTTGTCCGGTCAGAATTACGAATTAGGCATTTCTTAGGGAGTTGTGGAACGTGAATAATAAATATACTGGGACAATTCACCTTACGCCATCTAGTCCTAAACTAATATACTACATTAATATTTTTTATAAAAATATTTTATTATACCCAGGACGGGAATCGAAACCATGACCTCCGCAAGCATACCAAAGTACGTTAACCGTTACTCTACTGCCATATTTAAATAATATATAAAGTAGTACTTAGGTATTTCATAGGAAAGGAAGGTCACTTCTGTATAAACCTAATGTCATATAAATTTTCTTATGTATTACTTTGTTTAAGAATATTGACTATTCTGAAATTACACCAACATAATTAAGCACACAGAATCTAAGCAAAGCACCACCAAAGTGTAAGCTTCGGCTACAACAATGTCTAAATTTAACACGTAGTACTAACTATTATTTAGTTTAAAATAAATTATGTTGCTACAAAATCTGTTATAAATAACCTCGACTATATTTTAAAACATATTTATTACGTATTGTGTAGAAAATTGGAGCACAATTTGAAAAGGCAATTCGGTCGCTGATCGGCACTCTCGATATCTTACAGTCGGATAATCCACCATTAAATCTCGCCAAGATTAAGTCAAGTGCAAGTAAAGACTACTTCAGTGTCTTATTATCTTTCGATGCCTTATTATTCGATCTTAACGGTTGATAGCCTATATCATAGTCTCCAGTCATCTTTCTTGCTTGAAAAGTAACGTCCTCCTACCTAATTTACAACAAACAAATAAATCAATGTACTGTGACAGTTCACAAAGTTTTGTTTTGAATATTCGAAAACTGATATACTACTTATTGTACTTATAATACCTATATAATAGCCTATAAGGTCCGACTGCTGGGTTTGGGTCTCCCTTAGAGGGAATGGACAGTATACCCGCCGTTTTGTCCAAGGCGGATTGGCGGGTTACACATAACAGTAATCTCGATATGCATCTGCATATCATCTGCATAGTATCACTTATCTGCATAGTAAGGAAATCTTTCCTTACTATGTTTTTCTTCACCGTCAGTACATAGCAATTATGATATAATATGCCCATTAGGCGAGAAAACTGCTCAAGTGATACATGCTACCGTATGATTCGAATTCGGGACCTTTAAATTGGTCTTTGAGTGTAATACCACTGATCTTTAGTAAAAAGATACTTATACATAATCACTCAGACGCGGAATGGTAATAAAACTTGTGATCCCCGCAGACGTTCCATTTTTTTTATTGCTGTAGGACAGCAGATAGGTACACGGCTCATTTAGAATTTATCTGTTACCGTCGTCCATGGGTGTTTGCAAAACCAGTGGCATCGCAAACACGCTGCTGTCCCATAAGGGTACAGGATCTTGGTTGACTAATGCCGGAACACAACACAAAGTTACTATGGCGGCATAATTAATACCAAAGGTGGTCGCCATCCAGACGGGCTTGAGGCCCTACCACGTAGCTAGGGTGGGTTGTTTTGTCGCCTTTTACGACAGGCCGACCCCGGCCGTAGAGGTCATATTCTTTCTCCACCCGGCCCGTGCGTGGATATCACTTCTGCTTTATTTGTACCCTTTCATTCTCTTTAGAGAAATGCAAAAGCTACCTTCCACGTTTTTCTAATGCATACTTGCGGGTTTGCACACCTTTAATTACGGTATTTAAGTTTAAACATGTTTTCTGCTCGTTCCTTAAACCTTCGGATGAGCTTTAGTTAGAATTCGGAAATGGAATTTGTAAAGGGCTCTTTTATCGATTTTTCTTTTAATAATTTAGTTAAAGATATACTAAAATATTATTATTCTTAAAGTTTGAAACTGTCGAATTAATTAGTTATTTTCATACTTCGTCCCTGGCTAACATTAATCTGGATTCACAGCCAAGATAATGATTATAAGAACTTCAATGTGTTTTTGTTATTTGACAACGAGTTTTCTCATATCATTAGAATTTAATTAGTTATTACAGTCATAATTTAATAATATATCTTTGTAGTTAAATTCATTCTTTGATTTAGTTTTTTTTTAAATAGAGTTCCTACATTGCTCGTTTTCCTCCTTCTATATTTACAACAGTTAATACATTTTATAAATTATATCTTACTGTACATTTGATAATAGAATATTTTCGTAAAATGATTTTCTATTGGAGTAGTTTGTAATTTTGTTTGCACTAAAAAAATATTTCTATATAGATTAGTATAAATATACTAAGGAATAAGCTCATAAATAAAAAAGAGTTAAGATTTACATAGAGCTAAAAGAAAAAATGATAAAGTAAAATAATTTTACACAACTCGGGGAGTGTTCACATTCCCTTTTCTCAGCCGCAATTATTACTGTCGGAAATAACTCTCAAGACATTTCCATCTTTTATATCCTACCACGATTATACTGGGTATCGTATGAATAATGGACAGTTATTTTGTATGAGAATGTTGAGAAAAGAAAATTGGTAGAATTTTATGCCAAGCCTGATAATAATCTCCGCATCGTGTTCTGCATTCATTATGAAAGTAAAATAGAAACCCTAGTTCTGGTGGCTGATGCGATGGCGAGCCACAACGGCTTACCTCTTAATCCCGGTCGCCTCTCAAAACCTTACGTGAAGGAAGGGTTACAAGATTGACTTTTGGTCAGTGCTCTACGACAAATTTCGCTATACGTGTTTCAATTTTTAATTTTTTTTTTATTGCTATAGGACAGCAGACAGGTTGACAGCCCGCTTATGATTTACCGTCGCAGGTGTTTGCAACGCCAGTGGCATTGCGAACACACTGCTGTCCCATAAGGATACAGGAACTTGGGTCACTAATGCCGGAACACAACACAAGGTTATACTTAAGACCAAAGGTGGTCGCCATCCAGACAAATGTCGACTGATCATATCAGAAAGCATTTCGACATATATATATATATATATATATATATATATATATATATATATATATATATATATATATATATATATATATATAAGTAGAGGGTGAAGACTTTATACTGAAGGTAGTTTTTATGTATGACATAGATGTGTAGATTTAATATTTTGCAAGTATTCAGTACAGTCATTCGCTGATATCATTAGGTTTCATTTGACTAAATATTAATATTAAATCCGTGATCCATTACAGATTTTTTTTTGTTAATATTACGCGCATGACAGAAGTTTTGAAATCCCAAGAACCCACCAAAAAGAAAATCTTTAAGTTTATTATTAATATTGTGGTATATAGAATGTGGGTCTATGGAGCGCGGGCTTTTGCCTCACTCGCTCTCACTCATGTGTGTGTCGCTCTCTATGGTTCGGACCGCTGTACCGGTGTTTTTGCAGTGCGTTGTAATAAATCAGTATTAATTAATTACTGTGGTTTTATTAAGATATTACAATTGGCGACGAGCAGTGGAACTTTTAGAACTCAGTGAAATATAAATTTAGTTAAAATAACTATTAAAAACGTTCGAAAACTGTAATAAAATAAAAGAGACGCCTTAAGTGAAGTAAGGTACAATTGACGAATCCACGAAGCGCCGCAAGAGTGAGCAAGTTACATTAATCATTCGTTCGTGCATTCCTCTCACTTCATTATTATTTACATTCACATATGTCAGAATCAGAATTTTCGAACAGTGGTGACGAAGATACATTAACCTCAAAAGAAAAACGAAGAATTTTAATAAAATCGGGAAAAAGAACTTTTATTTACAAATGTTCTAAGGAAGAATTACAACAAATATTAGATGACGAAAATATTAGTTACCTTCCTAACGCAAACATAGACAGCTTAAGGAAGCTTTTAAGTGATTTTTATAAACAAAAAGTGTTGTTACGTCAAAAGGAAACAATCAAAATTAAAAACATGTCTATAGGCAGTGAAATAAAACCATTTAACGGAGAAAAATGGGACATTTTCGCACAACAACTCGAATGTGTCTTCGAATTAAATGATATAAGTGATACCAAAAAAGTACCACTGTTGATTACAAAACTATCATCAACAGTATTTGAAACATTAACATATCTATGTGCACCTATGAAACCAATAAATTTACAATATGGGCAACTTTGCAAAATACTTAAAGATAAATATGATAAACCACTACCAACGGCCATAGAAAGAGTAGAATTTCGTAAAAGAAATCAATTGCCTGATGAAAATATACAAGACTATGTGCTGGAGCTAAGAAAATTAGCGGCAAAGTGCCAATTTAAGGATGCTGATGACCAGATAAAAGAAAAATTTATAGAAGGTGTATCTTCAAAATTGATAAAATATGAGTTGATGAAAAGTGACAAGGAAATGACTCTGGAGAAGTGTATAGAAGTGGGCCGCACAGTAGAAGCTGCATTAACACATGCTGGTGGATCAAATCATTCAAACTTAACAATGGAAAGTACATTTTTTTGGCAACAAAAATCCAAAGGAACTGGGCCAAAACAAAAACAAAACAAGTTCACCAAAATGCCTCAAAATATAAAATGTTTTTGTTGTGGAAAAAATAATCACATTAAAGCAAATTGCAATCTTGCAAAAAAATATTGTAGTGAGTGTGGGCAACAGGGACATATTTTTAGGATGTGTTTTAAAAACCGGCCAATCAACACAGTAGATTCTAAATTTACAGACAACTGTACAGATGAGCCAGAAAATGACATTAAAACTTTATTTGATGAGTGTAAAACATACAGTGTAAGCGTAAGTAGGATACCTCCACACTATTTGACAGTAAATATCAATGGTTATGATTTGTCCTTTCAGTTAGACACAGGTTCAGATGTAACAGTGATGTCTGTACATGATAAAAATATGTATTTTGACACATTAGAGTTAAAGCATTGTAATGTATTGTTTAAAAATTTTGATCAGAGTGTTACTCAACCGTTAGGTAAATTAACAAATTTATCAGTGAAATTTAATGGAATCAATAAAAAGTTAGATATTTTTGTAGTAAAAAACAATGCCCCCAGAATTATAGGCAGAGATTGGCTAAATGAATTGTGTTTATGGCCTCCAAATATAAACAAGACCTTTAATATTGGAACTAATATTATCCAAAATGTTTCAGATGCACAAAAATTAATAAAAGAACAGTTCGCAGAAGTATTCAGCCAGGGATGGGGTAACTTCAAAGGTGAAGCAATATCATTAAAGTTAAAAGAAGGTACTAAACCAAGATGTTTACCAGTAAGGAGAGTACCATTTGCACTGCGTGAAAAGGTAAATGATGAAATTAATAGATTATTGAAAAATGGTCGTATATCCCCAGTTGAATACAATGAGTGGGGCACACCAGTGGTGCCCATTATGAAGCCAGATGGTTCGGTAAGACTATGTGGTGACTATAAGCTCACAGTAAACCCGTGTTTAGAGATTGATCACTTCCCACTTCCTCATATTGATGATATATTAAATACCCTCAGACAGGGTGAATATTACTGCGAACTGGATTTAAAAGAGGCCTATCTCCAAGCACCTCTCAGCCCAGAAAGTCAAAACTGTACCACTATTGTCACAGAAGTAGGAACATTTAAATATAATTATTTACCCTATGGTGTTAGTTCTGGACCAGGAGCATTTCAACGCTTAATGGTAAAAAAACTCAATAAGATTCCAAATGTAATTGTATTCATTGACAATATTTATATTAAAGGAAAAAATTTACAAGAGACATATGAAACCTTATGTCAAGTTTTAAGTCTGTTACAGGAAAGTGAATTTAAACTAAAGCCTGAGAAATGCAAATTATTTACTACTAGTTTAGAGGTTTTTGGATTTCATGTAAACAAAAATGACATTAGTGTGTTACAAACTAACATTCAGCCATTATTGAATGCCAAATCTCCGACAAACATAACACTGCTAAAATCATTTTTAGGTAAAATTAATTATTATTCTCGTTTTTTAAAAAATATGGCCACTATAATTACTCCTCTTTATGAATGTATAAAAAAAGATAGATTTAAATGGACGTTAGAATGTGAAAATGCATTCCAATTAATAAAAAACAAAATGTCAGCTATGACTAAATTAAGACATTATGATCCTCAATTAACACTTATTTTAACATGTGATGCCTCTGAAACAGGCCTGGGCGCTGTATTATCAAATAGAGATAACAATGGAGTAGTAAAACCAATTGCCTTTGCCAGTAAAAAATTAAATGAAGTGGAACAAAAATACACAACAATTGATAAAGAGGCATATGCAATCATTTTTGGTATATCTAAATTTTATAATTACATTTATGGGCGTTTTTTTGAACTAGAAACGGATAATTCTGCATTAGTCCGAATTTTTGGCCCCACAAAAAGCATACCAAAAATGGCTGCCAAACGATTACAACACTATGCCATTTTTCTTTCTGCATTTAACTATAAAGTAAGGCACATTAAATCTTCCAAAAATCCAGCCGATTTCCTGTCTAGAACAGTGGTAACTGAACAAAAATGTAATATTAAAGAAACACATTCACTACTTATGAGTCAAAATTCTAGTTCTGTTTGTTATACTAATGAGGCTAATGTAGAATCATTAAATTGGAAAAGTATTCAAACAGAATCAAAAAAGGATGTAATATTTTCAAAAATAATAAGATACATAATTGATGGATGGCCAGATAGAAAAAAATTAGTTAAGGAAGCGTTACCTTTTTACAATAGAAAAGATGAATTGTCTCTGGATAGAGGGTGTATTTTTTGGGGTTATCGTATTTTAGTTCCACAGTCTATAAGAAAGGCAGTTTTAATGGAATTGCACAAAAGTCATTTTGGTATTGTTCGAATGAAAGAAATTGCACGATCATATTTTTGGTGGCCTAACCTAGATTCTGAAATAGACAACATAACAAAAAACTGTCTCATATGCTTACAAAATAGCAAAACACCAACACAAACACAGAAACCATGGCCTGTAGCCCCATCAGCTTGGTATAGGATACATGCAGACTTCTTAGGGCCATTTTACAATAAAATGTTTATGATAATAGTAGATAGTTATTCTAAATGGCCAGAAGTATATGAAATGACAAATATCACTAGTAACCGTACAATTGAAATTTTTAAAAATGTGTTCACTCGATTTGGTTTTCCAGTCCATTTAGTCACTGACAATGGACGCACATTCACAAGTCAAGAATTCTTAAATTTTTGTAAATTAAATCAAATCAAACATACATTTACACCACCTTATCACCCAGCCACAAATGGTGCTGCGGAGAGGTTTGTGGAAACATTTAAATCAGCTGTCACTAAAATAAAGGAAAGTGGACTAAATAATATAGCATCAGCAATTAATTTGTTTTTATTTGATTATAGAAGTACACCTCAGTGCACTACAGGGGTATCACCAGCACGTTTGATGTTAGGTAGGGAGATTAGAAATAGATTTAGCCTTTTGCGACCACCTCCTGTTTCAGAGGTAGCGCAAGAGAAGGTAGAGAAAAGAAAACAAGGAAATAGAGAAATAAAATTTGAAGTAGGTCAAAAAGTAATGGTAAAGGATTATAGGAAAGGCACCAGGTCATGGGTTCAGGGTTTGATAATAGAAGAGTCAGTACCAGGTGTAAGTTATATTATTGATGTGGAAGGATCGAAATGGAAACGCCATGTAAATCAAATGTTATCTTGTTCGCAGACTTTGGAAGCAATTAAATAACTGGTAGATGTGCCTTTCAGTTCATATTTTAAGTAATTGTAGAAAATATATAATATTACTTTATATTTTTATGTGAGTGTGGGAGAGTGTGGTATATAGAATGTGGGTCTATGGAGCGCGGGCTTTTGCCTCACTCGCTCTCACTCATGTGTGTGTCGCTCTCTATGGTTCGGACCGCTGTACCGGTGTTTTTGCAGTGCGTTGTAATAAATCAGTATTAATTAATTACTGTGGTTTTATTAAGATATTACAAATATGATTAGAAAGCTTTACAAATGTTAACACAAATTAAATATGGGTTCACGTACATAATTTGTTCAGGATATCTAGGCCAATGAAATGCTTAGCCACGAGTCCACCGGCTTTTCCATTATTTCAACCTAAATAGATTGTCCATTGATTGTCCCATTGTTACATTTGAGATTGAGTTGAGTATTGGCTCAAAAGCGAGCTGGAAGCTCCGAAATAAAAGCTTCAATGCAAACAGGATTTAAACACTTGGACGAAGAGAAAGATATAGATTTTAATCATTTATCTATTTTCCGTTATACAATATTCATAGAAGTTAAAAAAATACCTTTAATAATAATAACTATGTTTGCGTCAATTGAGTCCATATTAAATTAAAAGACGTATTTTAATTTAATTTGTGCTTCTTGCTTTTGTGCTTTTAAAACACAAGTATTTCTGGAAATATATATGAAACTAGTCTTAGCATAATGAAACTCTAGTCTTCAGTTTTGTTATTAATTTTTAATATTTTAATAAAATGCTATAACGATTTTCATAATTAATGTAATATATAATGAATATAAACCATTTGAAATTACAAGAACATAATATTATTTTTAAAGTATCCAATCAAATCTTACAATTACTCATACCTTATTCAGGTTAAAAAATAAAACTCAAAAACATACTTCAAAATTATCACCACAATAGAAAATATTTATTCAATTATTTTTATTAAAAACATCACGGAATAATAAACAAAATGTAGACCGCGGGACGTAGCTCTAAGGGGTGCGAGGAGAGAGCACGCGACCACCGTTTTCGAGAGACTGGCGGATACTGGATGCTGGATGCGGCAGGAGTCTGCGTCACAAACGGTGGGCCTCGACTGTCCTCGGCACCTTTTCGCGGGACCCTAATTAATAACTGGTTGTGACGCGAACACGGCCTATGTCAAATCCTTTTTATTGCTAAGGGGTTCCGTATCGAGTGCTAATGGACGTTACCTCAAGTTTAGAATTTTTGTTATGTATATTTTTCCAACCATATTACATAAAATTGCAGTAACGGCTGATATCAAAATAATCTTAGATTTATTCGTGTATATAACACGAAGTAATCGAAGAATCCATAAGTTCAAGAATTGTCACATTTTTAAACCTTTACAAATAAATATCTTCTAAATTAAGAATAACCGTTATATCTATTCCATATCCTTCATTTTCTTAGAAGCAAATAGATTGACAATAATATATGCAAAAAGATTTTTAGAAATAGCTTTTTACTTAAGCTTTTAAAATTTTCCTCCAAAACTCGGAGCCCGCAGTAGGATATTTTCGTAAAATTAAATTTCTGAGCATATTGTGTTCGTGCTCTTATACTATTTTTGTTCAAAGAAATATTGATCAGACGTGGTTAAATTCTATTTTAGCTAGGCTTTTTTCTATGGCTCTTTAATACTTCCATCCCTTCTAGGCAAAAAAGTATATTTTATTCGTATTCCATTTGACACCTTTTACAACTCTTCAGAAAAGAGATAGGATATATTTTCGTTTCTGGATGAGACGTCGTTTCTCACTAAAATCTACTACATCGTAAAAATCTTAAATTAATGCTTCTATATTGATTGTGAATGATATCTTACGTAGAAAAATATTTAGATATATACTTTTGAAGGACTCAGAAGATACTGATCTTATTAATCATAAATATCGTAATATTTATTTCAATATATTGTAGGATCACAAAGATTATAAACAGTCAAATATGATGAAGATGGAAGAAAGATCTAGAGCGCTCCCGCTCCCTCTACACCACGTTCTTCGTGGATGTGAATATTAAGCAGGAAGAAGCGACGGTGTCCCATCCGAGTTGGCTCCCAACCATCGTTATAACGATGACCAGGAGTGATAAGTTAATTGCACTAATAAAGTCTTGGCACTCCAAAAGTCATGCTGAACGTGGTTGTAAGGTGTGGAGCATGTTGATATTGACCGTATCCTCGTAACGGTGCCACAATGGTAGCAACCTGTCGTTTGCTCCTTCCGTGCGACATAACACAGGTTCCGCTTAAACCATACACCGAAGCGACAGAGTGCTATGGCGCTTGTCAAGCTAGTGTTGTACTGGGGTGCACGAGTCTATTAAACCATGTAACCGTGATATCGTACCGGAACTTCATCCTCTTTGTCTCAATTTTGCGAAGCGCAGGATGAGAGCCATTGTTGACGGCCGCTCTTAGCACCGCTGGTTTATACACCAGGAGTCAAGCCTTCAGAGAAGTTACCTCAAAGGACGCACGTACCGCATCCTCTGATGGCCCTAGCCTAGCGTACGTTGCGATTTGCGTACCAACGATGCAATTTTTGCCATCAACAGCCCAGCCAAAACAAAGGCCATATAAAGGTCCCTTTATCATAGTCCCTTCATACATGATATCCTCTTCAAATAGTTTTATGGTCTAAAATTAAAATACATTATATTTGGCTGAAAAATATTTTATAAAACTTTCCTTTACTTGAAAAAATACTAATTAATTATAAAAGTCCCAAAACGTCGTTGAAGATTTCATATTTCTTCTAAAGCCTCATAAAGATTAAGTAGACTCATGTCTAAAATAAATTACAAGTGTATTTACGAAGTTGAAAGATGGAAAAAATAAGTTATCTAAATTGAAAAATAAATTAAGTAGTATGTACGACAAGCTTTTTCACTTAAAAGTATGTAGTATTAAGAAGCACTTTTAAGGGCTGGTTGCAATATTTACCGCGAGGTTTTTATACTACCATTTTTTATTGCTGTGGGACAGCAGACAGGCTGACGGCCTGCTTAGAATTTAGAAGTTACCGTCGCCTATGGGTGTTTGCAACGCCAGTGGCATCGCAAACACGCTGCTGTCCCATAAGGGTACAGGAACTTTGGTCACTAATTGTCGCCTTTTACGACAGGCCGACCCCGGCCGCAGAGATTTCTCAAACAGGAAACAGTTACCGTCGCCTGTGAGTATCGACGCCAGGGAATACTCTCACATGCAGCCGTCCGCGTAGTGGAATTGAAACCTGGATCACTTGTGCCGAAACACAACGCAAAGTTTTTATAGCGGTATATTTAGAGACCTGAGGTGGTTGCCATTCAGACGAACTTGAAGCGCTATACCCTAGCGAAAGTTGTTTTGTGGCCTTTTACGTCGGCTGCATAGGTAAGCCGCCCCGGCCGCACGGATCTTTATTCCTACTTACTCTTCTACATGTTATATACATGTTTTTCTCCTTTATTATTTTATATATACGAGTATATAAGAAGATTCCCGCAAATGATCCAGTAGACATAACTAGTGTAGCGCAGCACTTAATCTTTAATCACACGAAATTAATTAGACGCCATCCTGATATAACCGGTAGCGATATCCCGTCTTATTAATCTTAAGCATACACCCTCTTCGTACAGAGAAATGTCATGCAAGTAAAAGACGAGCCTTCTCGAGGGATGATAGACGACAAACACAGTAGTTTTATTCAACTGTACAGAAAATCATCAACTCATGGCAGATTTAATTTGCCAATGCGGACAAACTCGTATTTGTTAGTATTTCCACTTTTTACGGCATCGCTAAATACGATTCGCTTAGATCGGCTCCAGAAAGAGAGATGGGCTCCAGATCCAAAAACGCTGGGCTAGATGTCGTAAAGAGTGATATGTGTATCGGACTCATTAAGCTGAAGTCTGGATGTATGTTTCCCTCAATTATTGATAGCAAAGATCTTTCATTCAGGTTATTTAGCTAGTCTTCTATTAGTCCTCAAAAAAATACTAAAAATTAAGTAAAATACCTTATCCCAATCATTTGAGGTCGGCAATGTATGTCTTTTTCTTCCATTTTATTGTATCCTGTTTTTATTATTGCCTCTAGGACAGGAGACAGGCTGATGGCCCGCTTAGAATTTAGCAGTTACCGTCACCTATGGGTATTTGCAACGCCAGTGGCATTGCGAACACGCTGCTTTCCCATAAGGGTACAGGAACTTGGGTCACTAATACCGGAACACAATACAAGGTTATTATGACGACATACTTAAGACCAAAGGTGATCGCCATCCAGACGGGCTTAGGGCCCTACCACGTAGATAGGGTTGTTTTGTCGTCTTTTACGTCAGGCTAACCCTGGCCGCAGAGGTCTATATTCGTTCTCCGCCCCTGCACGGATAAAACTGGTATTCTTTCTCTGTCACTTCACAAACCTTCATATCAAGTATCACATATTCTTTGCACCGCTTTTTAGGTCTAACTCTGGCCTTGTACGCATCTACTTTCAGGTTCAACATTCTTCTAGTAATGTAGTCAGCATCTCTTCTGCCACTCCCGTACCACTCCAGTCTCCTTCCTCTCAATTTATCATTTATAGGTACAAATTTCAGAGATTAGATAGCGAGTTTCTACCTTATACCTAGTCAGGTCATAAGTATTGTCACACAGTAAAAACTTTTCTTTTAGAATGCTGGCCACAAAAAAGTTTATTGAATTAGAATTTCGAATTGTTCATGAAAATAAAAATGTATAACTTTTAGAATTTTACTCATTTTTAAATATGGAGTGGACGCTTAAAGAAGACCGTGTTGCAGTTATTGCGTTACATCGTTGCGGTTACGCGCCAATTCAAATTTTTAACATACTGAAAAATTTGAATATTACCAAAAGATTCGTTTATCGTACCATCAAACGATACAATGAAGACTCTAGTGTAGATGACAGGTCAAGAAGTGGTCGCCCTCGGTCTGTTAGGACTCCAGCAGTGATAAAAGCTGTGAAGGCACGAATTCAAAGAAATCCCAAACGTAAGCAGAAACTGTTGGCCCTTCAGATGGGGTTAAGCAGAACCACGGTGAAAAGGGTGTTAAATGAAGACTTAGGGCTTCGGGCATATCGAAGAAAAACAGGACATCGTTTGAATGCTCGTCTAATGGACCTGAGACTGAAGAGATGCCGCGCTTTGTTGAAGCGGTACGCGGGAAAAAAATATCGGGAAATTTTTTTTTCGGATGAAAAAATGTTTACCGTAGAAGAGAGCTACAACAAACAAAATGATAAGGTGTACGCACACAGTAGTGAAGAAGCGAGCAACCGTATTCCGCGTGTCCAACGAGGTCATTTTCCATCCTCGCTCATGGTATGGTTGGGAGTTTCTTATTGGGGCTTAACAGAGGTACATTTTTGTGAGAAAGGTGTAAAAACGAATGCTGTTGTGTATCAAAATACAGTCCTGACGAACCTTGTGGAATCTGTTTCTCATACCATGTTCAATAACAGGCACTGGGTATTCCAACAAGATTCGGCGCCAGCTCATAGAGCGAAGAGCACACAAGACTGGCTGGCGGCGCGTGAAATCGACTTCATCCGGCACGAAGACTGGCCCTCCTCCAGTCCAGATTTGAATCCGTTAGATTACAAGATATGGCAACACTTGGAGGAAAAGGCGTGCTCAAAGCCTCATCCCAATTTGGAGTCACTCAAGACATCCTTGATTAAGGCAGCCGCCGATATTGACATGGACCTCGTTCGTGCTGCGATAGACAACTGGCCGCGCAGATTGAAGGCTTGTATTCAAAATCACGGAGGTCATTTTGAATAAACTTTAATGTCATAAGAATCTATGTTTTGTTAAGTTCATTTTGGTATATGAATGGTTACATAATTAATAAACTTGTTACAATTATTTTACATTAAACATGTGACAGAACTTATGACCTGACTAGGTACATTCTTGTCACTCCACATCTCAACATTTTCATCTCGTATTGTAACATACTAAATATATCTGCTTATCATTTTTAAGAAATTCTGTCCATTTTTGTTAATATATATATATATATATATATATATATATATATATATATATATATATATATATATATATATATATATATATATATATATATATATATATATATGACGTAATATAATATTTTCAAACATATATATAAACTTGACATTCTGAGATAACAAACATAAAAATACATAAAGTTTATAACTCCTTTTTTGCAAAATAAAAATGAAAGATATGTACGTTTATTTTATCCTCTTTATTCAGGAAATTTAAATATCATGGAAGGCCGTTTGCGCAAATAAGCAGACATAAAATGTCAGCTTGGTTACAATATTCACAGACGAACCTCGAGCGGAGATGTGTAAAGTGAATCGGGAGACATAAAAGTGTGATGTAAGTGACAAAAATATAATTGCGTGAAGATAGCTGAGAAATGTCACTTAACTGCTCTCCGTCATTAAACGTTTTTAGTGAATATATGATATGTGGTATTATTTTTGACATGACGATTTTTAATGACGGCTTTTGCACGCGTGCGGAATCTGATTCAAGTCCCGAGTGTGACGGTGATATTTATGTATTTACTTATAAAAGAAAAGTTTATAAATATACTACTATTAGTTGACTAGTTGACCTATAGCACAAGCACTCTGCTTTAGGACTAAATGACACTGTGTAAATTATAACAGTTTAAATAAATTCCAAAATTAAAAAGAGGAAATTTAAAACCAAATCGAGTTGTTCTAAGAAACTTATCTTCTACGCACATTTTTGTATGTAATATACACAAACAAAACACATAACTATAACGCAAACCTAGTCTCTGATGATTCGGATAAAATAGGAGCTGTCCTATGCATCCTTGAGCGTTGTTTCTTTAACCTCAATTCCCAGTCAGGAATCCCTGGATAAGGTTCTATAATTAAATGAGGTCGGACTTAACAGGACCTATTTCATATCGAGCCCCTTGTCAAGTAAGATTAACAGTATACACCACTGCATTATACGGATAACTTTAGGGATAGATGGCCCTTTATAACATCGACTATATTAAGTTTTAATAAGACTTAAGTATTAAACTAGACTTGTAGAGTGTTATAAAGTAAATACTATTTGATAGATGTAATAAATGTAATATGTTTATGCTGGGATGTAAATATTCATTTCATTATTTTATTATTCTTCTTTATTTCTCTTATTTAATAAAGAGTCAAATTTTAATTATTTTATTTAGTAATCGTTTCTTCTTGTTATGTGATATTACTATCCTTACATGTATTCTTTTTATACTATCTTTGTGACACCAACCGCCACAGTATTTTATTATCTACCGTTTTTACGACAGTAACAACTCGTTGTAGCATTTTTGATTGTATACGTCGCTACACCACCATTCTTTGCCACCTATATTCTTCTATATATTTTACATATAAAACAACTATATTTATTCCATTTCTTAGTATATTGAAACTATCCAAAATATCAACAGATTTACAAAACTATCCATAACATTACTGAGAAAGATCCGATTGTAAACTTTAGGTTGTATTTCGATAACAGACTATCCGTTAAGCGCACGTACCAACTTTATGCAAAGCGCTAGACCCCGAAATGGACAAGTTCACCAATCTCACCCCAACTGACCCAAATGCCAAAAGAGAACTCGCAATTCTGTTGTATTGTTTTATTATTACAATATGTTTTATACAAATAACCATCTGTCCTACCAAGAACATACACGACACAGTGAAATATATTTTTGAATCTTATTCCAGAATAAAACCTGTTTTAAAGGAGGTTAGTTTGTTTTCTTCATTTATGATCTCTTTGGTCGAATGCATTTTGATATCTAGCAACTTTATTATAAAAAAGAAGACATTATACCATTTTTTATTAGCGTTTTCAAAGCTTACAAACTTCTATCGTCATTCTGTTTTTCTTACCATTCCCAAAAAACTTTTTATCCCCATGAAACGTAGTTATATCGGCCTCAACCCTATGGTGACTGCTTTTGTGCTGCTGGCCGAGTGGTGATGCGATGTGTAGCGACGGCTATAATAGCATACTGACCCTGGCTGCCATAAAGACTTCCGTGGAGACATACATCGACTTTTGGTAATTTTTCTGTGATGCCCCTTACATCATTCCCAAAAAGTAAGTCTTTGTCCAGTCTTATTATGTGATTTTCCTTCTAAAATTAACTCTTAGATAAAAAAAATCTTATATTCTCCTAATTTCAAATAATATGGCAATATTTAACCCCTCTAAACTACCTGTTTTGTGTTTAAACATTGGCAAATTCGACACCTTACCGTTAAAACAATTTTTTTTTGGTCTCGGGGAAAAACCTCTCTTGACGGGTTCTCCCGGCCCGGAAGGACCGAGGGATATGTGGAACTCCGGAAAAGAAGTTCGACCATCCGACTACCCACTAAAACCCCGCTGTTCTCCTATCGCCTACGCCCGGGCCCACGGATATATGGCCTGCCGATCTCGTGGTCCGGGCCGGCGCTGGCCCGCCCTTTGTCTTAAGGCGGGCCCCTTCTAAAGTGTTGGCGCCAGGGGGTCAGGCTTTCGTCCCCCCGGCGCTCTAGGAGTTGAGGGGGGCCCCGGAACAGCACGCAACCCTCACCCTCGCGGCAATAGTGCGGGCGGCTGGTACTCCCCCGAGGGGCCACCCGTAGCCGCTCTTTATGGTGGCCGGAGGTCGTTACTGGCCCTCCAGCGCTGCCGACGTGACCTGCGTTGGCGGGAGGAGAGTGTGGTGGTCGACTCCCGCTCCGCCGCCTCCTTTGCGGACATGACTGCCTCGCAGAAGCAGGCGACGGCCGTCCATCCAGGATCGCCCCCGACCATGGACAGAACCAGGGCCGGGAGCGACAGGTCCGCGCCGATTTGGGCAACGAGGGCGCGGCGCTCCTCGCGCCACGCAGGGCACACGGCGACAGTGTGGTGCACCGT
The DNA here is from genome assembly GCA_963693495.1 of Malacosoma neustria. Classification (NCBI taxonomy): domain Eukaryota; kingdom Metazoa; phylum Arthropoda; class Insecta; order Lepidoptera; family Lasiocampidae; genus Malacosoma; species Malacosoma neustria. Next base: position 5,885,171 of record OY856378.1, read on the forward strand.
GTCCTTCTCGTCGCCCGCGCCACAGTGGTGGCACCCCGACGTCATCTCCCGCCCTATGTGACACAGGTACCTCCCGAAGCAACCGTGCCCCGAGAGGACCTGCATCAGGCGGAAGGTCAGGGCGCCGTGGCGCCTTTCCAGCCATTCGGCCAGGACGGGCCTCACCGCTTCAATGATGGCGAGGCCCACGCTGGGGGCGCGAGGCGCTCCTTCCACTCCACCATGAGCACCTCGTCGCGCAACTCCACCCGCTTTACCTCAATTTCGTGAGGGGCGAGAGCCACGCTCGGCCGAGTCCCGGCGCCACTGGTACAACAGCGCCAGGACCAGGGCCTCGAGGTGCCATGGTGGGGATCCGGCCAACAGGGAGGCCGCTTCGAAGGACACCGTGCGGTATCCCCTTATCGCCCTGACGGCCAAGACGCGCTGCGGCCTGCGAAGCAGCGCCGTCGTTCTGGCCGTCAGGCGATCCGCCCAGATAAGGCGTTAAAACCAAGAATAACATGAATAAACCGTGTATTATTTAATGCAAATCAACTTTGTCACCAAAATTGTTCAGAATATTATTTATTCTGAGAATTCACGACATGGAAGAAATTCGTGTTTCCAAGCAGTGTCAATATAGATACAAGTTTCCCGGTATTTATTCACGTGGGTGTAGCCTCAGAGCTATTCCCTTGCATTTTCCTCGTAAGTCTTCTTCAGACAATCTTTTATAACGTATGGTGTTGATTTCTGTGCCTCTGTAGATCTTCTTCCGTAGTACTACTTTACCAGAACTATTTTTACCAAAATAGAGGGGAAAAATCTGGCATATATGAATTTTACACAAGCATAAGAGTACCTTGTTTTATAGGGAATATACGTTTAGGTTATGCTAATTATATAAGGAGTTAAAGTATGAAATTGCCGATTTGCACTGAAAAATTGAAAGTTTTTCTTCTAAGATGTAACATATTTATTTAAGCAAAATATTTACCTTCATTATCATACATTGCTGCCATCTAAACGGAGTTCATTTATGCCTTTACGGTAGAACTCTCGGGATCTAGATTCGACAAACTGTGTGAAAGCATTTTGTACTTCCTCCTGATAAGAAATTTTTTATCACGTAGATAACTGTCCAAAACACGAAAAAAATGGTAGCCCGTTTGAACAAGGTCTAGCGAGTACGGTGGATGACATATGGTTTCTAACTGCAGCTCCTGTAGAGTTAAAACGCTTTCTCATGCAGTGTGAGGTAATGCGTTATCATGAAGGAATAATGGTGAAGATCGACTCACGAGTCGGGACTGTTTCACTGCCAGTTTCGCCATCATTGTTCAAGGGTCGGCATAGTAAACATCTGCTGTTATTGCTTGACCAAACCTAAGAAAACTATACTGAATAACATCATGAAGAAACCATCAAACAGTTACCATTACCCATTTATTGGTAAGCTTCGCTTTAGGGCTCTGTTGCGGCATTTAACCTGGGGTCAGCCAATGCATTTTTCCCTCACAGTTATCGTAAAGAATCCACTTTTCGTCACTTAACATAATTCTATTCAATTTTCCTTCATTTCTGTGCCAATTCAATGAAGCAACACAAGTTTCAACATGCATTTCTTTCTGCAAATTAGTCAAATCATGAGGTACCCATTTTTCATATTTTTTACCTTATTGATTTGATCCAAATGAGTCAATATTGTAGGTAGTGTAACGTTAAACCATACCGCTGATCCTGGATAGTTTGACTCGGATTGGCTTCCATCATCTCCTTCAATTCAGCGTTATTCATCTGTGTGGGCGGTCTTCCACGTGGTTCGTTCTAGTCAAAGTTTCCATTACAAAAGAATTTAAACCAAAACGCACTGTGCGCTCATTAGCAGTCTCCTCTCCAAACGCAGTGTTGATATTGCGAGCCGTTTCTGCCGCGTTAGTTCCGCGTCGAAACATGTATTCAAAAATGACTCGGATTTTCGAAATATCCATCTTTCAAGTCTAAGCTGAATAAAAAAACAATTGAAAAGAACTAGAAAATGAAGAAAATTGAATTTAAAAAAACCTTATATGTAACCCTTAGCACCGTGTCGTTCTACTATATAAATAAGTACGACAATTTAATCTAAAGGTTTCATCATAAAATCTGAGTACTACAAAAAAATCACAATAAACCTGGCCCGCAATAGACTACGCTTTATAAATAACAATTACGTAAATGACCCAGCTTTTTTGATGTTGTTTTTCAGTTGTTAGTTTCCCAAATTTATTTCACTCATCTCATAAAAATTATATTGGAACAGTGGACGTAAATCAAGTGTTTTAATTTACGTACTTATTTCTTTGTCCTTTTATTGCTTGTTTACAAGAAGATAGGTCGTTTTACATGTTGTTATATCTGTAAGAAGTGGTTTTTTTCTCGAGTACAAACTCATTTGACGAGTACCATTGACCGGGGAGAGTGGTCTAGAGATGGAGCAAGGGGCTTGTGCAAGATTATGGAGACTCAAAACAAATTTGATTTCGACCAGCGAATTTAAATAAAGAATAACTTAACACAGGGTTTTTCTGTATTAGATAGGTTATTGAAAGTAAAAAAATAAACATCTTTTTTGCTTGGTTTGACTACATAGCACTAAGACAGGAGAATGAGGTTCAGCGCGTAGAAGATGGTAATGAATTTATATGTCTTACTGTTTTATCTGTGCAGGGCGGACTTTTTTTTTATTGCTGTAGGACAGCAGACAGGCTGACGGTCCGCTTAGAATTTAGCAGTTACCATCGCCTATGGATGTTTGCAACACCAGTGGCATCGCGAACACGCTGCTGTCCCATAAAGGTACTGGAACTTAGGTCACCAATGCCGGAACACAACACAAGGTTATTATGGCGGCATACTTAAGACCACAGGTGGTCGCCATCCAGACGGGCTTGAGGCCCTACCACGTAGCTAAGGTGGGTTGTTTAGTCGCCTTTTACGACAGGCCGACCCCGGCCGCAGAGGTTAGTATTCTTTCTCCGCCCTTGCATGGATAAAAACGGCGGACTCCCTGCGGCTGTGGTAGGTCTGTCGTAGAAGGCGATAAAACAACCCCAGCTACATGCTAGGGCCACAAGCAGGTCTGGATGGCAACCACATAAAAACTGCATCACAGTAAGCGTCGTTTAATGAAATTTCCCCTTAATTAAATTAACAACATTTATGTCGCGTAAATAATGGCTGAGTATCAATTTGGAAGTACTAAGTTATTGCTGCTATTAGCGGTTACCGAGAATGCCTTCAATTATAGAAGCTATCTACATATTACATTCTGTAATCTCCTCAATTACCATTAGGATATCATTGTATAGATTGTGAAAACCACATCTTATGAAACGTTATCTTCATCTCAACGTTAAATTCAGGTTTACACTACTTTCGCTTCGAGTCCTGGACCCCATTTTAAAGCCTTTTGTTTTCCTCTTCACAAACTTTTTTTATATAAAACTGAGTTCAGCAGAGAAGCAAACAGCCCATCTGGGGGAAGTTTGGTTGCCTTTACGACAGGCCCCCCCCTGCTGCAGAACTTTACTAAGTCCTGCAGCAGTTAATTTTCTTTCTTTCAAAAATACTTTCTTACTTCGCCGCTACACGCTAAGCCTGATGTTATTCTATGTACGATGCCGGTTACGAACCGAGATTGCACCGTACAGGAATAAGAAGGATAGCTTGAGAGCAATTAACTGTATGAGAGAGGAGTGGAGAGGAGCGGTGGTTAGAGATATGCGATACCTTGCAGTGGGCAAAGAAATTCGCACTGACCTTGATTCCACCCCTTCCCGGTTCGGTTCAGGTCGCAGAGGAACTGTTGCACGGTACCAGCTAAATTTCATGCATTGAACACACAATTTTATGGCACGGCCAATGGTTTGGAGTAACTGAAGGGATGTTGAACGTCGACCGTCCCGCGCGTTTAGAAGCTCACGCGTTACTACGTATTCTGGTAGGTCGAACGTCGACCGTCCCGCCCGTTTAGAAGCATGCGCGTTACTACTATATTATTTTTGTCCCACCCTCAATTTTACCATTTACCACCGAAAGTGAGGGTAGGTAACAAAAATCAGGAGGCGGGATATCAAATACCCTTTATGCAAGGATCGGACAGTCTATTAACAAGTCGTTTTTACGGCATTGAACCAGAACAACCAGGGCTGGTCTATAGATATTTCTCGACTAATATAGCTATATAGCTTTAAAACATAAATGTACTGCAGTTTGTCACCAAATTCCACAAGGACTACTGAGGATGAAGAATTTCAAACGGAGTATCCGTTTCAAAGTCCCCTGCTTCATTACACATCCATCGTCTTCATTATTAATTTCAAGTAATCTCCGCGTTTCACAAAGCCATGTAATGCCGACTTGATAAAGAAGAAAATGCCCGGTCTAGAAAGCTGAAAATCAAATATTCTAGCACGATCTTGGAGTAGCGTATAGTCAGAAATTATACAAAATATACTAATAATAAATTTTTAGTTACTCGTGGGATATGGATACGAAGAAAATTTTTGCAGTCAATATGTTCTAGCTCAACCAGAATGTGTTGACCAACAAACATGGGCTTGAATATTAATAGTAATTTTGAAATGTTCTCTAGTCCTAGTGTCGCAACTCTTTCTTCTCTTTTCTTCTTTCTTATCCCGAAGCACGCAGCACATCGGAGTTGAATCAAATAGCCACCTCTCTTCCAGTAATAAAAATATACTGTTCTAGATAAATATTTTTTATAGAAAAGACTGAAATTAAAATACCCAGCTGTTACAAACATAAAATCTTTTTCGTAATTATGAATTTTGTACGTGAAAATGCTATATAACTTTTTTAATCAATATTATTACGGCCAGGTAAAGTAAATTAGATTATCCCGCGCAGGACAAACGGAATTAAAGTATAATTAGGAATTTTTTTACTTCAAATTAGAGGTCACGGTAGCTGTAAAAGTCACGTACTTCAACTAGTTTATATTTGATGGGTTTTTTATGTGTACAACAGTGATTATAAAAATTTATTATTCATTTTGTAAGCGAGGTTTATGTAAAAACAAATTTAAATCCATCAGAATCAAATTCTATACTTTACGTAACGCTTTCAGTTCTATGAATTCTGAACTTTAATTTTGAAGATTAAGGTCAAATATTATGTTTTATCAAAGAGACAAATTAACGGTCGCGTGTTCTAATCCCACGATGTCATGCATCACTTAGGCAGTTTTCCCGCCTAATATGCATATTACGTATAACATATTAATTGCCACATTGCAATTTCCTAAATTGCTACATACAAATACATATAAATCACTGAACCCACAAAATTTGCACTAGCCTTTTCATTACAGCCTTGCCGGCACCCCATGGTACCGCGGCACCCAGTTTAGAAACCTAGGCTCTACAAGACCACAGGCTGTATAGTTGTAAATAATAATCATGTATATCTACTATGTTTTAATTTATAATCTAATATATAAAATTCTCGTGTCACAGTTTTCGTTGCCATACTCCTCCGAAACGGCTTGACCGATTCTCATGAAATTTTTTGTGCTTATCCGGTATCTATGAGAATCGGCCAACATCTATTTTTCATCCCCCTAAATGTTAGGGGTGACCCACCCCCAAATTTTTTTTTTTAATTTTTTGACATTTTATTATTTATATGGCAGAACAACGTGTGCCGGGTCAGCTAGTATTATATAAAATTATTGTAACAAACTTCGATATAATTTATTTATTGAAATCACTACGTGCTGATGCGCAATATTTCAATAAAATAGTTTCATTTGACGACCTCCGTGGCGGAGCAGCCTGCGCACGTATGCCTACAGGGCTCACGGGTCTAGTCTCGAATCTAGGTTATGTACATGATTTTATTTATAAAAGAAAAGTATGTAAGCTGCATATCAGTTGTTTTGTATCCATACTACAAGCGTTGTACTGCTTACTTTGAAATGAGATGGTATTTTTTATTATGAATTTAATAAATAAATATAAAAATATAAATATAATATAAATATAAAAATAATATAATACCAGATGTACTCCTAAGGAAATACCATCCGTGTGAAGTTGGCTACAACTGTCAAAGACAACATTAAAAATTATCACTGGCTGATATTTAAAACAACCAAAGAGAATCACTTCTAGAGTGTGAAGTGGGAACGAGTGAGGGACGGGCCGACCGCTTCTATATAATGCGCCGCAAGTAGGTGCCAGTCCTCTTTTTCGTCCGGTCGTAATCGCGTGCGGAAGCTGTCGGTCTGCCTCTCATTTCGTTATTGTCGGTTCGATTCTTAGGCAAGGACGTGTCCTTGATAGGTCGTGCGGTATACCTCAGCCATATTTTGTTGTTAATTTAGTCCTTAATCTATTCCATTATTGTTTTACGGTTGATCTGTTACGTACATAGTGAATTACCTGTAATCATATTTCTAATTATAAAATCGTTTGATGTGAATTATTTAGTTTTTAATTGTAATGAGAAAAATATAGAACTGAGGTTAGTCTACCTCCAATTTGTTTCTTTTTTTATTAATCCTCACTTCTGGTTCCTAATAATAAATATATTGGTACAATTCACATAGCGCCACCTAGTTACAAAGTAAGTGGCATTATGGGTACTAAACAACTGATAAACTACATATACATTTTTTTGTAAATAAATACATATTATACATAAACATCCAGACGGGAGACAGGTATCGAACCCATGACCTCCGCAAGCGTACCGAAGTGCCCGCTACGCCATGGAAGTCGTCAAACTTGAAATTGTCACAGTATGTTTAAGTAAACAAGTATTTTTTTATTGCTGTAGGACAGCAAACAACCTGATGGCCAACTTAGTAGTTAGCAGTTAACGTCACTTATGTGTTTGCAACTCCAGGGGCAACCGCTGACACTCTGTTATCTGCATAGTAGTACTGGAACCTGGTCACAAATGCCAGAACACAGCTCAAGATTATTATGGTGTCATATTTTAAAATCAGGGGTGGCTGCCATCCAGACGGGTTTGGAGCCCTACCACATAGCTTGGGTTGTTTAATCGCTTTTTACTACAAGCTGACCTCGGCCACAGAAGACAGTAATTTCTTGAGTGTACTAACTAATAATACTAATAACAATAAAAAACGTTTCGATAAAATACATCATCGATACATCAATACATTTCAATAATAAAAACAGTGCAAATATTAATAACAAATATTTCCATGAAACGAAACCGACCCGAACAAATCCCGTTCGCCTGTATTAATAAGATAAAAAGCTTTCTCATAACCTTTTTGATGCTGATTAAGGGGGAATCTGTTTTAAGCTGCACATTCTGTTTGTTGCATGGATTTCAAAGGCATTTTTAAATTGAACGAAGTTTTTAAGCCCGACTGTCAATCTCGCTATTCATACCTAACTGGCAGTTTTAACAAAGAATAGATATTTTTTTGGTTTTAGTGTGAATAAAATTTATTCAACTGTTCAAAATTTAGATTTTAATGAAGCAAGTTGAATCTTAGATCCCAATATCTTAAAGCCTTTTTGTTTTATGTCCTTAGCATATTGTAATGCGTCCGGAATAGAATGTCCGTTCAGAAATGTTTTACATAAACGCTATTTACGCTATAAAACATTCAAAGAGCTGCATATACCACGACTGAATATAGATGCAGTCTTTAAAATCTTATCTTCACCAACTTCAAGAGACGCAAAGCGATGATATAAATTTGTATGGAATGCTCTAACGTATTATTTTACGATCACGCTTCATCATCATCATCATTTCAGCCGGAAGACGCCCACTGCTGGACAAAGGCCTCCCCCAAAGATCTCCACGATGATCGGTCCTGCGCTGCCCTCATCCAACCTATTCCGGCAATCTTGACCAGATCATCGGTCCATCTTGTGGGGGGCCTACCAACACTGCGTCTTCCGGTACGCGGTCACCATTCGAGGACTTTTCTGCCCCAACGGCCATCAGTCCTTCGAGCTATGTGCCCAGCCCACTGCCACTTCAGTTTTGCAATCATCCGGGCTATGTCGGTTACTTTGGTTCTCCTGCGAATCTCCTCATTTCTGATTCGATCTCGCAGGGAAACTCCGAGCATAGCCCTCTCCATTATATAACACGATCACACTTAAGATTTGGTAAATATTAATCCAGTCTTATACTTTTACCATCTAGCCTCGGCCGGCAACTTTGCGTGGAAAATCAATTCATCGGCTCATACCATATACCTTCTTTACTCAAGCACTCATCGCTGTGCGAGAGATGCGGACAGGCCACTGATACTTCAGCGGTATATTATTTTGGTCGGTCGGCGTAAGCTAAGCAGAGAGACGATATAAATAATGATTACATAATATTTTAAATACATTTAGGCATAATAGATCGCCAAGTAATTAGACGCCAATATCCTTTTTAGGAGTATAAAAGTGTACACAGTTTTCATCCACAATAAAATTGTTATAAACGACGTAAATAGAATACAAAAGATATTTAAAGGTAGCACCGAGCACCTAGTCAATATAAATAAAAATGTTTCTATGTTTAACGCCTATGTTTTCTAAACCATTAATCAGATTGTGATGAAACTTTAGTGTGACAGCCAAACCCTTTTGTACATAACACAGCATTGCTATTCCTACCGGTAAAATGTAACAAATAATTTAAACAAATATCTTTTATGTTGATCAGATATACTATATCTATATGATGCTTATTTTCTGATATTATTTTTGTTATGAACAATTCACATCTTATTTCTATAAAGAAATCCCTTATTTTTGCTAACACGCACATAATATACTGAAATCAAATCTTGTTAGATATTTGTGGACCTACGCCCACATTAGGAGGGGTCGGAGATTGGAATTACATCCAATCAGTATTACCAACTACACACATCAAAAAAGTCTAAGCAACATTTACTAATTTAAATTTTAGGATGGTTTTTCACATTATAACGTTGTATTTTATTTTTAAAATAATATATTTAGGGTCCTATGATGTAAAAATAACAGCTGTTGTCTTTATAAGTTCTTTTAATAACAGAAATTAACAATATTAGAATATACTGTAGAAACTAAGGTACATAAGGAACTAAACATTTTTTTACAAAATGAAATTTCTAAAGAAAATGAATTTATTGTGAAAGAATAGGATAATTTAATACAAAGTATGGCCTCCTCTGCTATTCAGAACTTGTCGGCAACGATTATTCATTGAATTAATGAGACTGTTTATGTCATCTTGCGGTATTCGCTCCCAATGGAATTGTAGCAAATCCTTCAGCTGTTGGGTTGTTGTCACTCCGTCCAAGTCCTTCAAAACACGTCTCTGGACCATGTCCCATGCGTGCTCGATGGGGTTGAGGTCTGACGATTGTGCAGGCCAGGGCAATACCCGGATGTTCTCCGTTACCAAGTATGGACTGGTTCGCCGAGCTGTATGTGAACGCGCATTGTCATGCATTAACGTAAAATCGGAGCCAAAGGTTTGTGCAAATGGATGGACATAAAGTCTGAGAATATCCTCAACGTAATTTTCAGCGTTCATGTTTCCATTTACAAAAACGAGCTCAGTTCGCCTGTTCTTCATAATACCCGCCCATACCATAACTGTTGAGCCGCTGTATGGATGAACTTCCTGAATGCACCTGAGCCTTTCAGTATTTTCGGGCTGACGGTACACTCGCACCCTTCTTGTATCAGACCTAAACCCGAATCGCGACTCATCGGAAAACATAATTTTATCCCATTGTTCCTGGGTCCATGTTCTGCGTTCTCTACACCATTCATTTCGACGAGCGCGATTCCCGTGACGTATCGGTGGGCACCTAATTGGGCGTCGAGCTCGTAGGCCGTACTCATGCAATCGATTTCGCACAGTTTGGGGACTTACATCAACACCACTTGAGTTTTGTAGCCTCAAACTTATCTCTCGAGCGGTTAACATCGGCTGGCGTCTTGCAGTCAGTTGTATGTACCGGTCTTGCCGAGTGGTTGTAATCCTATTACGACCTGGATGCTGTTCAGCGGGTTCCCTAGTATTATTGTAGCGCTGCCAAAGATGACAAATGACACTTCTATGAATGCTAAAATGCCGAAATACCTGAGATTGATTACTTCCCGCTTACAACATCCCTACAGCTCTTTGCATTTCATTTGCCATCAAATGATGTCGCTCCATGAAGTAAAGAATATCTAACAATTCAATTTTGTCGCTAACTTTATTTAAATGGTTGGTAAAATTATAAAATCAAAACTAAACGTAGCAATAAAAACGCACTTAAATTCAAACAAATTCCCTTTCATTTAATTTTATGAAAAAAACAAAACATAATTGAAATTTTTTTTACAACCAGTCAGTATGTCATCAATAATAAAAAAATTTACATACCTACGCACTTTGAGTTAGTAAAGACTAAGTAAAGTATAAATGGTAAATTTGTAATATCATGCATGTTGCTTAGACATGTTTTTTTATGTGTTTACATATTAAAATTAACGAAGTGTTTCCATTTCACGATACGTACATTGTCAAGTGTGCAAACTGACGACTTCATAATGATAAAATAATATTTTAATTATTAATAAAATTTCATTCTTGAATGAATTAAAAACTTTTTATTGTAGTATACAGATCAGCTATGGATAAGCTGCAAAAAATATGGAGAAATCGTAAAATAACGAAAGCCACTAAGACCCGGCTAGTTAGAGCACTGGTATTCTCCATTTTCCTATATGCTTCGGAAACGTGGACCCTGCGAGAAAGTGAGAAGAAGAAAATAAACGTTCTCGAGATGTGGTGCTGGAGAAGAATGTTGAGAGTGTCCTGGAATCAATCCCGGACCAACAAGTCCATTCTAGAAGAACTCGGCATTAAGCAGCGTCTATCTTCCATTGTACAGGCTCGAATTCTCACTTTCTTTGGTCACGTGACTAGGCGTGACGATGTCTCCATCGAACGTCTGGTTGTCCAAGGGAAAATAGAAGGAACAAGACCTCGCGGCAGATCGCCTATGAGATGGACGGACCTAGTAAAGGCTGCAGTGGACGTCCCAGTACACGTGTGCTCCCGAAAAGCAGCTGTCTGGGAGGAATGGAGACGGATTGTCAGGCGTGTGACTGAAAAATGATGACCACGACCGCTCTGACAAGAGCGCAACGAAAGAGAAGAAAGAATTGTAGTATACAGTTACTTTGCACTAACTTTAAATTGTTATTATAATTACTTGATGATTTCTAGTTGGTTTTAAATCTTTTGGTACATGATGGTGTTACCTGTTACTCGCAGGGATCACCCAGGACTTTAATCATATGGTGATTTATATGTTTACTTTTAAACATTGATTATAGCAGTCCGAAGTCCAAACTAAGATGCTAGTTCGTGTGTCTGCTTCATAATTACGTGGTAGGGCCTCAAGCCCGTCTGGATGGCTACCACCTTTGGTCTTAAGTATGCCGTCATAATAACCTTGTGTTGTGTTCCGGCATTAGTGACCTGAGTTCTTGTACCCTTATGCGACAGCAGCGTGTTCGCGATGCCACTGGCGTTGCAAGCACCCATAGGCGATGGTAACTAAATTCTAAGTGGGCCGTCAGCCTGTCTGCTGTCCTACAGCAATAAAAAAAATTAGAGGATTTTTTCTGGATACTGGGTTCACTGTTTTAATCCTGAAACCAAATAGAAATCAATAACCTGAAAACGAGCCACCTATCACATGCCGAAGAAAGAAGAAAAAATTAAATGTTTCATATCCATGGGAAAGGTTATGGCGTACGTATTTTTAGAACGTTGAAAAAACCATTATTGTGGAATATTTAAAAAATAAAGCCACTAATTTGGGTTCTTACTACATATACCTAATTATAAGATTGAAGGAGACCATAAAGGTAAAAAGATACGGCATACTGTTAGCTGAAGTACTATTTCACCAAGACAACGCACAAGCTCACAAATCCCCAGCCAACGTTCAATCTGCTCTAACAATCAAGAATCAGAATGCGAACTGCTGGAACATCCACCCTCTTCGCCAGATCTTGCTCTCAATGACTTTTTTTCCTTCGCTCAAGGAACACCTCCGAGATAAGAAGTTTGCTGACGATAGCGTAGTGATGGCCGCTGTTAAGAGGTATTCGGAGGGTCGAGACAAAGAGTTTATTTTCTAAATAAATTCTGGGTTTCAAATAACGATGGACCAAATGCATTGACTTGTGAAGGTCTTACATAGAAAAATAAATTGTTTTTAACTATAATCACCGTGTTTAATATTATTTACAATTACTTTTAGCCTATCCCCCGTAGTGCAACCGAAATTAAACAAATATCCTAAATACCTATTTATAATCCTTAATATGTATTAAATACATAAATACAAAAATAAAACATTTTATTGCCTGGAATGAAGAGAAGTTTTATCATTTTCAGAGGCGTTGACCTTTATAATGAAATCTCGTTATGTCTGAAGCACTGGGTACGAGAGATACATCATTGAGAAAGAAATCATTACAAAGAGAATGCAAATACTGTTTACTACTTAAATTACATGATATTTATGGATACAAAAATTATACCTATCGACACTATAGGTAATAAACTGGATTTAAAAAGTTAAAAACCTAAAGTGTTAATAAATTAAATTCTTTTAACAAACAGAATATAATAATACCACTCCCACGGCGATATGGTTTTCATACGTTGGAACGCATAGCACAGTATTTATGTATTTCGATTTCCTACGAGGCGGCTTGCGTCCTGGCCGGATCCCCGCCCTGGGACCTAGAGGCGAAAGTACTCGCGTCATTATATCGATGGCGCGAGGAAGAGCGGGCACGGGGCTCGAAGCCGGCGCAGCGGCAGATCGCGCTGCGCCGAGAGGAGCTCCGTCAGGTCTTGGTGGCGGAATGGCGGCAAAGGCTTCTGCGCCCTACCGCCGGCCTCGCTACCGTCGAGGCGATCCGGCCAGTACTCGACGACTGGCTCGGGAGAAGGCACGGCTCCCTGTCGTTTAGGGTGACGCAGGTGCTGTCGGGGCACGGCTGCTTCGGCAAGTACCTGTGCCGCATAGACAGGGAGCCGGACGCTCGGTGCCACCACTGCGTCCATTGCGGGGAGGATACGGCGCAACACACGCTCGCCGAGTGTGTAGCTTGGGAGGAGCAGCGCCGTGTCCTCATAAATGAAGTGGGAGACGATCTGTCGCTGCCGGCCGTAGTGCGGAGGATGGTCGGTAGCGCAGAGTCGTGGGACGCAGTGGTGTCCTTCTGTGAGGACGTGATGTCGCAGAAGGAAACTGCGGAACGGGAGAGGGAGATCTCGACTCCCTTCCCCGGCCGCAGAAGGCGCACCGGGCGCAGGAGAAGGGCGGACAACGCCCTTTTCCAGCCCCCATGAATAGGTCCAGGGGCGAGGGACTTGGGGAAGTTCCCGCCCCCTATTCGATGGACCCGAGGTGGAGGCGCGCGCGGGTGTCGGCGCGCGCCTCTGAGGCGATGCACGGGGTAGTTAAACACCTCACTACCCCGTGCAGGAGACGAGGCCCGGACACACCGGGCCAGCACTAGTGTGGGGCTGCGGAAGAATTTGGATTCCCGCGGCCCCGCGCGCACGTGTGAGGAGACACCGGGGTGGTGGTTTTAGCCGGTAAGAATCCGGCACGCCCCTCCGCCTTTCCCCAGGCGGAGGTAGTCCATGAGGATTTCCCCACCCCGTAAAAAAAAAAAAAAAAAAGTATTTATGTATTTATTTATACTACAAATGAAAAGTATATAAGTATTATATTGTTTCATAGTACTGTAGTACGCATTACACAAGCGCTCTGTTGCTTACAAGATGGTAGTGAATTAATTCTTCTTCTTCTTTCTGCCCTTATCCCAGCTATGTAGGATCGGCACAATATGTCCTCTCCTTCCAATCTCCACCATTAGTCGTCATCTGAACACTCATACCTTTTTTACCATTCCATCTTTTCTTTGGTCTACCTCTCCTTTTGCAATGTGAATTAATTATCCCAGTATATTTATTTATTTACAGTATACTCTATTTAAACACATACATAAAATCCAATTCTGGGAAAACTATATGATAACAGAAATCTACAATATAACCTAAAAAATAAAGATTTCAACTGGCAACACTACATAGGTAACTAAGAAAAAAGCGCTAAATACGGCTGAGCACGCACTCTATCTCACGTCTCACAAAGGATATCGAATATCGTACACAATGCCATTTCTGACAGAATGGGATTGAAGTATAATTAAAATACAAAATATTATTAAAATAAACATAGGTACTTCCTGCATTCAATTAAGAGTGGTTTCTGCATCTAAATAAGGTGAAAGGTCTTTCACCTTTCCCTAATCTAATATTTCCAGTCATTCATTATACAAACAATCCTCTTTTCGCTCTTATACGATTATTATTCATGTTTACATCCTCTATCCAAGATTAATATAATATAAGCTAGTTTAATAAGAGGACTAAGTAAAACCACTGTTAAAAGTATAACGTTAAAAATGTATAATTATTTCTTTATTTTATAAACATTTATTATTATTTATTTTTTATCCGTGCAGGGGCAGAGAAAGAATGCGGCCGGGGTCGGCCTGTCGTAAAAGGCGACAAAACAACCCACCCTAGCTACGTGGTAGGGCCCAAGCCCGTCTGGATGGCGACCACCTTTGGTCTTAAGTATGCCGCCATAATTACTTTGTATTGTGTTCCGGCTTTAGTGACCCAAGTTCTTTTACTCTTATGGGACAGTAGTATGTACACAAACACCCATAGGCGACGGTTACTGCTTAATTCTAAGCGGGCCATCAGCCTGTCTGCTTTCCTACCCCAATAAAAAAAATGGAAATGGAATTTCCATATACCTAGTCAGGTCATAAATTCTGTCACATGTTTAATGTAAAATAATTGTAACAAGTTTATTCATTATGTAACCATTCATATACCAAAATGAACTTAACAAAACATAGATTCTTATGACATTAAAGTTTATTCAAAATGACCTCCGTGATTTTGAATACAAGCCTTCAATCTGCGCGGCCAGTCGTCTATCGCAGCACGAACGAGGTCCATGTCAATATCGGCGGCTGCCTTAATCAAGGATGTCTTGAGTGACTCCAAATTGGGATGAGGCTTTGAGCACGCCTTTTCCTCCAAGTGTTGCCATATCTTGTAATCTAACGGATTCAAATCTGGACTGGAGGAGGGCCAGTCTTCGTGCCGGATGAAGTCGATTTCACGCGCCGCCAGCCAGTCTTGTGTGCTCTTCGCTCTATGAGCTGGCGCCAAATCTTGTTGGAATACCCAGTGCCTGTTATTGAACATGGTATGAGAAACAGGTTCCACAAGGTTCGTCAGGACTGTATTTTGATACACAACAGCATTCGTTTTTACACCTTTCTCACAAAAATTTACCTCTGTTAAGCCCCAATAAGAAACTCCCAACCATACCATGAGCGAGGATGGAAAATGACCTCGTTGGACACGCGGAATACGGTTGCTCGCTTCTTCACTACTGTGTGCGTACACCTTATCATTTTGTTTGTTGTAGCTCTCTTCTACGGTAAACATTTATTCATCCGAAAAAAGAATTTCCCGATATTTTTTTCCCGCGTACCGCTTCAACAAAGCGCGGCATCTCTTCAGTCTCAGGTCCATTAGACGAGCATTCAAACGATGTCCTGTTTTTCTTCGATATGCCCGAAGCCCTAAGTCTTCATTTAACACCCTTTTCACCGTGGTTCTGCTTAACCCCATCTGAAGGGCCAACAGTTTCTGCTTACGTTTGGGATTTCTTTGAATTCGTGCCTTCACAGCTTTTATCACTGCTGGAGTCCTAACAGACCGAGGGCGACCACTTCTTGACCTGTCATCTACACTAGAGTCTTCATTGTATCGTTTGATGGTACTCGTTTATCGTATCTTTTGGTTATATTCAAATTTTTCAGTATGTTAAAAATTTGAATTGGCGCGTAACCGCAACGATGCAACGCAATAACTGCAACACGGTCTTCTTTAAGCGTCCACTCCATATTTAAAAATGAGTAAAATTCTAAAAGTATACATTTTTATTTTCATGAACAATTCGAAATTCGAATTCAATAAACTTTTTTGTGGCCAGCATTCTAAAAGAAAAGTTTTTACTGTGTGACAATACTTATGAGCTGACTAGGTATATTCTTGTACATATTTTTAAGTGGAAAGGTAGTAGGGACGGACTGATACTGACAAACAACACCTGCAGTTTCACGTTGTAACAATACTCCACATCAAGTTTTGAAGTAGAAACTGTTAACAGCTTCTTTAATCGGGATAAAACAATACATATTCTTAAAAAAAAATTAAGTATTTATTATGCTGTCACATCTAACATTATGTATATAAATTATACGCATGGGAATTACTGAAATTTGATTAATGTTGGAATATTTGCTAATCTGATAACCAATATTAATGGCGTCAAAGCCAAAATGCGGTTGGCAATTAATTATTATATGAAAACCACAACATCGCGTATTTACGCGTGGCTTTTTGTTTTTAACATTCACCAAATTTATGTGACACTTCACGAATTTGTGCTTAATTTAATTAATAATAATAAAAATCCACACGATAGACTAGAGAAAAAAATTCATGAAACAGTAAAGTAGACTGTGAAACACCTTTCGGTTAAAAAATTGTCGTATTTGGTCACGAATGTTACCAAGGTTCCAAGGTTTAACATTTGTATAATAATGTTCATATTGGTGACAACAGGAAGTCTTTTATACAATCTCACTCCTAACAAATACTTTTGTTACAAATCGGTTGATGCGGAGATTCATATTCCAAGATTGGTACCCACTACTGCTCGGTTGGTAATTAGATTTCTAATAACTAAACCTAGATCAAATCTTTCCCACGAGTTATTTCTAACATAGACAAGACGGTCCATTTGAACATCCTGTATGTTTCTAGAGGTGTTTTGCTTTTGCAGATAAGCGCAATGAATAACAATACTGCACTTTACAATAAACTTAAATAGTGATTGTTTTTTCTGAACTAATAAAAACGCAACCCATCTCATCCCTAAGTTGTCGTCAAAGATGGCGAATAACTTCATCAGTCAATTGTTGCTCGTTGTTGGACATAGGCCTTCCAAAGATTACGCCATAGCTTTTTTGCCTGGGGAAAGCTATATCGTAACAGTACTGCGTTGGATCTCCGGGGGGAATCCGATTCGGTTTTCCACCTTACTAATGTGACCACTCAAATGACTAACAAATTATAGCTAAACTGGTCGCAATACCCACATAAATCCCGATCGCCACCTCGCTTCGTGAGAGGTCGCAGAATCGACTTTTAGTAGTTGCTCTGCAACCAAGTTTGCGCCATAAAGCCAGTCCCATCCAGCCCCAAGCAACCTTGCTGCAAAATCGGTTCATGAGGCCAAACTATTTTTACATTGGTTAGTATAATATAAAGATAAAAATATTTACACATTTACACTATACCTCCACAATGTTGGTTAGTAATTCTTTTTAAACTACTCTCACAAATAAATTGTGCTGTAACTACGATACAGCAGCTAGTGTTTCGAGGTGACAATACAAAGCACTACCTCTAAAGCGGGATCCTAGCTTAGCATTTGTAAACAAGAACAAATCCCCTGCCCGACTATCCCCGACGCAACCACTACATTTGTGCCATGTACGTAAAACACTATTTGTAAATGTTGCCCTGCTTCCATCTACAATACGACGTTAATACATTCATCAAGTTTTTAGCTCACGTTTTTGGTTATAAATAGAGTATATTTATTTCATGGTAGGCCAAACGAGATGAGGTACCATGTTGGCATGCACCATTTATGCAGATTTGTATCGTCTAATGTGCATTATAATTGCCACGTACTGAGGGTGAAGGAAACATCGTAAGAAAACCTGCAAACCTGTTACGTACTAT
This sequence comes from Malacosoma neustria, assembly GCA_963693495.1. Classification (NCBI taxonomy): domain Eukaryota; kingdom Metazoa; phylum Arthropoda; class Insecta; order Lepidoptera; family Lasiocampidae; genus Malacosoma; species Malacosoma neustria. The sequence goes on from OY856378.1 coordinate 5,903,132, forward strand.
GTGTAAGCTGCCAATGCACCTTGGACAAGCGTAGCGGGCATACTGTTGGATCCCTTTAAGAAGAGGCTTGAGCCCAGCTGTGGGAAAGGGAATAGCAAATTAAATTAAATCTTACTTTAAGCTTGGTTTGAAATTAAGTCATAATATCTTTTATTATATTTTTTATTGAGTGATCTGGTTCTATTTTTTTATTGTTGTAGGAAAGCAGACAGGCTAAGAGCCCACTTAGAATTAAGCACACACCGTCGCCTATGGGTGTTCGCAAAGCCAGTGACATCGCGAACACTTGGTTCACTAATGCCGGAACACAAGGTTATTATGGCGGCATACTTAAGACCTAAGGTGGTCGCCATCCAGACGGGCGTGAAGGCCTACCACGTAGCTAGGGTGGGTTGTTTTGTCGCCTTTTACGACAGGCTGACCCCGGCCACAGAGGTCTGTATTCTTTCTCCGCCCCTGCACGGATAATAACAAGATATATATAATTTAAAGAAACTTTAAATTAATATTTACATTTTTTTTTTCAAGTAATGTAGAAAATCATCGCAAAGATGTGATAAATAAAATTGATGCAAGTGTAAAATATTTAAGTTAGACTTATATTGTCAGATATTAATCCTGTGAAAACAAGTCGTACGTCTCACAAAGACAAATAACTTCTATTCAAATCGAAGAATGGAATCGAATGAAAAATGTATGGGACTGTCATAAATTTATTTCATTCTATCCATTCCGATTGATATCACTGAATGCATCCCAAATTTGCGCTTTGAACCTTGAGTACCGCGTCCAATTTTTTTTGTCTTTTATCGTTATACGGCCATAATTAACCAATGCTAGTCAGTTATGTAGGTTTTCATGTAAATAGTATATTTATAGTGTATAATTCTATATACATATCTCTCTATATACATATGTATATTATCACTTTGGGACTAGACTGCGCAGTGTAAATTGTCAGAGTACATTTATTATTTGTTTTTCTAGACACATTTAACATTCTGTAAGTGATCAATCAACCATGGTCGGTTGAGTTAGTTAAAGCGTAAAAGTAATTAAATTATGGCATTAGTAACGATTAGTCATAGATTTATCTCTAATTTAATAACAATGAACATTAACTCTATTTGCAGTATTATCGAAGACACGTCTCGACAACTTATTGAGCTAAAAATATCCAGTCAACGAACCTAACATAACTTATGTATAGATATCTGAAACATTGTGGCTTCTTTCTCACCCTGGTTGATTTATTTTCAGCTCCCGTACGTGACGCAGACAGCGCTAAACTTAGCTAACTTGATATAAGCCAGTGTTTCTCAAAGTGCCTCCATACCCCACATGGATAAACATCGATATCGTCATAAGCGGTGCCGAAAATTGTGCAAAACGTGATGAAAGAAGTCGAAAAGCTGACTTTGAAGCGAGTTTTGGTCACAAACGATATGTAATTACAAGATAATTTTAATTAAAATTTATACATAGATAGAGCATTAAATTAAATGTATTCCTAATAGTTATTTTTATTGGTAGTGACTGTATATTTGTAATTCCTACAAGTCACTGAGAAAGAAAAATTTTGAAAACATTAATATAAACATCCAAATTTTACAGGAAATCTTATTTCTATTTTAAAGCTTTATAAATATTCATTTTAATAAATTTTAAAAAAGCAACAATTTATTTTTTGTATAAAATGTTACTTGTGTCAGATTTGAAAGAGAAACGTAGCATAAAGTTGTTAAAATACTCGAGACTGTGGATTCAAATTCCAGCCGAGAAAAGTTTTAAGTTCGTGAATTCTTTTATCCTACGGTATAATAAAAATAAAAATTTAACGTTAAATATGGTCGTCGAAATAAGAACGCCTAGGTTATGGCCAAGGTAAGACAGAAATAAAGAGCAAAGCAATGGTCCTGCGACCCCCACAGCTTGAGGTGGCAAACGGGGTTTTAATAGGTTTGTCGCCGTAACCACCACGACTATGTTCAGCTAGCCAGATGCGTTGTTACAAGGAAAGGGCGGAGAACCTCACATGCCCGGTTTCCCTCGAAGTTCTGACGCGATATTAGTGTAGCTTTTCCCGGACAAAAACAATAACTTGGAAAATTAAATTGAAACACGACTCCTAGGTTACAATACTTATATCATTTATTTTCAAAAAAATCAGTTTATGCTTTGAGAACCACTATTTTATAAAATTTACACACAAGAGTACACACTGAGTATTCACTCTGAACTAATGCGTAAAAATATAATGTGTAATGTATATTATTCTATTTCCATCTTAACTAAGTTATTAACACAATTTATTTCTTTAGTTTTGTTTTATTAAATTTAATTTTTTTTGTCAAATCAAATAAAAATTTTATTGCTAGTTCTTAGTCAAGCTAAACTTTAAATATTCTGAACTTGTACTTTACATATTAAACTCATTTCCATGTAATTTATGGAGATTTTTTTTAGAAAAATACTTTTTTATTTATTCTGCACCATTTTGTCATCTTTTTACTCATTTTTGTTTTTTATCAAACAACGATCTCTCTGACCTAGACATGAACATTTATTGTTACCAAAACAACTAAAATTAGAGACCAGGTTTCATTTTCGGCATAGTGTAATTAGTAAACCAATCCAGTATATATTCTGCTCTGGATACGTAAACGATTCCAGAAATTTTACATAAGTATTATTTGCTTAGTTTGGGAATAAAGATAAGATAAAATATTGAGGCCGTGACCCACACACACACATTTCACACGTCGATACGCCTGCGGTGGTCCCATATGTGATTCCCGTCCTAAATCTGTTTGTGTACACCCTGTATTTATGAAATTAAATTATATAAATATGTATTTTCCATAACAAAAGCTTCAACCTTTCAAATAATTTTGTTATTTATATCAAACTTTATAGCTTTTTTTATTACTGTAGGACAGTAGACAGGCTGCCGGCCCGCTTAGAATTTAGCAGTTACCGTCGCCTATAGTGTTTGCAACGCCAGTGGCATCGCGAACACGCTGCTGTTCCATAAGGTTACAGGAACTTTGGTCACTAATGCCGAAACACAACACAAGGTTATTATGGCAGCATACTTAAGACCAAAGGTGGTCGCCATGCAGACGAGCTTAAGGCCCTACCACGTAGCTGTGGGTTGTTTGGTCGCCTTTTACGACAGGCCAACCCAGGCCGCAGCGGTTAGTATTCTTTCTCCGCCCTTGCATGGATATAAATTAATATTAAATTATTTAATAATAATAAACAAAGCCTTTTAAAGTCCTACTGCTTTATTTGTACCTTTTCATTCTCCTTAGAGATATACGAAAAGCTTCTTTCCACGTTTATCTAATGTATACTTGCGGTTTTACACATCTTTAACTACGGTATTTAAGTTTAAACATGTTTTCTGCTCGTTCCTTAAACCTTCGAACGAGGCTTTATGTTATAATTAATCCGAATCCACGCCATCTTGGTTGTAACTTGAGTGTAATCATCAACAGAGTAAATAAGCTAATCTATTCCAATTTTGATGAGAAAAATTTAATAAAATTATGTGATTTGTCAAATCTCATAATATAAGAGCAGCGATGTAGTGAAGTTATGTTCTTAATAGCTGCTTCAGCACGCGCATTAGCCATTCCTGACGAAGGCCGTCGTTACCAGTATTACAAGCCACCAAAGATCAGGCCATGCGAGGCAATATTTGTTATGAGGCCATTAGGAAACCCTTAGCAATTTATTCTCCAAGGCATTATTTAATCTTGGTTTTATTTGAGCGGTCTTTTGCTTATAAACCACAAACGTATTCTTTGCAGCGCTGGATAAATTCATAACAGAATTTACGGTTTATAAACATTTCTTTACTAGAGTAATATGAAATATTTCCTTATTTTGTAATCCGGTTTTGCGCAGTCTACCATATCGTTATATACAAGGAGTGTTCAATATGTCAGGTGGGCTGAAGAGTTCGTAGGCTAACATAGAAAAAAATATTTTTATACAATTTGGTTTGATTATTGAATATATTTGCATTCGAGAGCGATACAACGATTATAGCGGTCATACAATGTTTCGATACTATTTTTATAGTACGATTTGTTTTTAGCCTCAACATAGGCTTCAGTTTCGGCGATTACCTCTTCATCAGCGCAAAATTTCTGTCCAGCGAGCATTCTATGTCAGCCTACGAACTTTTCAACCCACCTTATAGTGATAAGCGATACATTCTCCTTGGAAAAAAAATACTGGCAGGCATAGCCCAGCCATTAGATATAATAATAATAATAAAAGCAATCAATTCTCTTTTGTTTTTAAATTCTCTTTTGTGTTTGCATCGTGTCGAAACGTATTTTTAAAAATAGATAAAAATGAAGTACACGCGATAATAAAATATCTCTGCTTGAAATTTTTTACTACGAATCCGGTAAATCAAGACTTGAAAGCAACATTATGAGTTTATGCTGCTCCATATTCTACGGTTGCGCGTTGGTGTACTGAGCTCAAGCGAGGAAGAACTTCCACTAACGACGACCCCAGCACGGAACGCTCTATATCGGTAGTGATTTAACAAATTATTAAAAAGTTGAAAACATTGTCTTGGCAGATCGTCGTGTTATTGTTTGTTTTATAGCAGAAGATTTATATAGGAACTGTCCATAATATTATACACAACCATCATGAAAAAAGTGTCAGCGCGCTGGGTGCCCAGAATGTTTTCTGACGCGCAGAAACAAACAAGACTAAGAATTTCACAAAGCTGTTTGGGGTTGTTACAACAAGATCTTGACCGATTTTGGCTCGGTTCATAACTATGGACGAAATTTGGCTTCACCATTATAACCTAAAAACTAAAAAAACAGTCCATAAATAGGAAGAGACCATCATCTCCAAACTCCAAAGAAATTTAGGGCAATTCCATCCGCCATCCGGTAAAATCATGCACTGTTTTTTGGGACAGCTAAGGAGCTTAATCATGGAGCCACTATTACGGGACTTTCTACACAGGACAAGTAACAAATTTGCGTAAGGAAATACGCAAGCAACGGCGTGGCAAACTTGCTAAAGTTGTCTGGTTTCACCAAGATAACATCCCCGTGCACAAGTCCCGAGTTGCAATAGCTACCATTCAAGAAGCTGGCTTCGAATTGATGGAACATCCTCCATATTCACCAGGTCTAGTGATTTTATCTATTTCCGTGGTTAAAGAAATAAAGATAGAAATAAAGAAGAAGAAAAAAAGATAATTGCGTCATACTCATTATCACTTTTTATTGAACACCCCTAGTATTATAATATACACATGAAGCGAAAAAAAAAAATACAGTGCTTAGCTAAGCGGTGCATGTCATTGTTAGATTTGATCCTGTGACATGTAGGTTGGTCTCCAAATATGATACAATTCGGTTACCTTTGACCTTCATGACTCTATATGGGGAAAAAAAATACCACACGCTTTACCAACTAGTGGACTGGCGTATGTTCTTAGACTTCATTAAGACTGCCCATCTAGGAAATGACCTAATAAAGTTTGTAGTCCGATCCCCGTTCAAAGTCATAAAGTGTTTGGTTAATTGCCCATAAACGAATGAAGCTAAAGATGGGTCACTGAGTGTTTGATAATCCGTGTTATTACAGAAACAAATCTAGTAGAAGTAAGTTTGACTCATTATCACTTTTTATTAAACACCCCTAGTATGTTATAAGAAAAAAGTTTCGGCAACCCTCAACTTAATTCGTTCGTATACTAAGGTATTAAGGTATAGGTAGGTTCGTATGCTGTAGAACAGCAGACAGGCTGACGACCTACTTAAAATTTATTAGTTACCGTTACCTATGGGTGTTTGCAACACCAGTGGAATCACGAACACGCTGCTGTACCATAAGGATATAGGAACTTGGGTCACTAATGCCGGAACACAACACAAAGTTATTATGGTGGCATACATAAGACCAAAAGTGGTCGCCATCTAGACGGGATTGGGGCCCTGTCACGTAACTAGGGTAGGTTGTTTTGTGGCCTTTTACGACCCCGGCCGCAGAGGTCTACTGACCTCATATATAGAAGAAATAGAAATAAGAAGACTTTCTTTCTCAGCCCTTACACAGATAAAAATATTAAATAAAACATGAAATGTAATACTTAGTAAAAGTCTATATTTTATTGATTTTATATAATCTTGTTGCCTATAAAAGGTGAATATCAGATATTAGGCATTAATTAATTCTTAAGCAGCAAAGGAAACATTTTTCCTTTCGCTGTCGAAGAGATCATACCGTAATTGGCCTCTTCAAAACGATATATAACCCTTATACTGAGAGGGGTAAATATTATCTTGTCAGTGTCACGCGTAAACGTGGGATTCTCCCCCTGCTCCTGCGACTACTCAACTGGCTAGCAAATGGTGGTTAAAGTGGTCGTATTGACTAGAAACTGAGGACTTTTGGTCACTGAGTGGCAACAACAAGCTACATTTACAACATTTAATATGTCATCAACGACGCAAAAAGATGCATACTTAATTTCGACCTGTACATACAGAATGGCGCACCCTGATCAAGTTATAAAACATCTAAACAGAACTGTTAAAATAAATTAATACTACGATTCGATACTGAAAATACCACATTTTATTATTTTAGACAATCATATTTACAATTATTCTAGGCAAAACATATTTTACTTTATTCTAAAAACAAGACTTATTTTCTGTTCTCTCATAAACCATTGTTTACCAACCATTGTTACTTAAATTTAAATTTATATTAAGACATTTCAATAAAAACGCATAAGGTAAGAGAAAAAAGTTTTATCAAGAACAGTTGAACTACTACACTCAATGCATTTATCTAGAAATAAAAGTACAAAATAGATACAGGTCTTTAAAACGCAGTACACTTCAATGGCTTTAAATCTAAAATTGGATTTTGCACTCAGCGAGCTTTTAGCCAATTAGAGGTAAAAGTAGCGACACACTGATCTCGGAGAGAGTTCAGTTCATTTAATATTACATTTTCCTATGAAAATAAAAGGAGCATTTTATAAAAGAATGAGTTTTTTATATGGTCTACTTAATAGTAATCGTTTTCGGTACCTCTATAGGCGTTTGCGAATGATGTCTGTGACACCAGAGGCAACGGTATCTAGCTACTGTCTGCGTAGGGGAACTGAAACCTGGGTCACTTATACTGGAACTCACAAGGTTATTACAGCGATATATTTGGAGACCAGGCATGGTTGTCATCTAGACGGAGCCCTAATATGAAGCTTCTTGTAGTCTGTATTCTTGTACTGTATGTACTCCGCCCTTGAATAAGAGAAGTGAATGAAGATTAAGAGTAGTAACTAATTTTATTAAGTCAGTGGATATGAAACAATTATATTTATTCATAAATATACATGTGAATTTAAGTTATATATGGTGGTGAATGATAGTAACAAAAGTGCTTTTGTTACTATCATTAACAGTTTTGATGCCATAGTGATGCTAACAACCGCGACATCATATCGACTAATATAGTATTAACTAATACTAACAGTTCAAAGCTGCAGAGAGAGGTCCTACCCTTAAAAGGAACGGACAGCATACGGATTACAGGGGGTCGTGTAAAGTGTCCTATTTATTTATTTATTACTAGCCTATAATATGTTTATTTATTACTAGCCGTCCCCGCCCGCTTCGCTGGTCGAATAAAGAAGTTTTTGTACTACACTTCTCCGCGGCAAGAAAACACATGTTTCTTAAATCTTTAATAACTTTATATTAATGGAAGATATCGTAACATTTTTTTTTAGATATGGGCCAAGTGTGTAAAAAATAAAACTTAGAAAATTTTATTGAAATCTATCCAGTAGTTTTGTTGTGATGCGCGCACAACTGCAGACCTGTATCATTTTATTTATATACTCGTAGATTTCAACAACGGTACGTTGCAATTACGTTATACATATTAGGCGAGAAAACCTTACTAACCTGTACATCGAGAAAATCGAACACTTGACCTCTTGGTTGGACTCCGAGTGTGTTACCGCTTGGCTGCGTACCGGCTCCAATACATTCCTTTTTTATATGACACGTGAATGGTGGCAGTAATTATAGAAAGTCATGTGTTTTCCACGTGCCCAGATAACCCTGCGTCATAAAGGTTCTGGTGGACCGATAACCCTTCCCCGTAGAGGCTGACGAAAGCAAGCTGGTGCCAGCTGCGCGGTCAGTATAACGTCTGGATCCCAGAGCGCCGGCGCTCATAACGAACGAAGGAAGAATAGGGTTATAGTGGGTATACTAGCATAATGTGCCTCCTAACTACATGACGAAGGTGTACGGAAACATTCCTCCTCTCCCACACTAAACATCTGATCGTCTGAAAAAAGAAACAAGCCTCATCCGTTATCAAAAAGGTACACTAACTGACTGCTCTATCCTGTTAAACTACTTTTACATCATGGTATGGTCCCTCACGCCCTCTTTTGTAACCATATGAGTAAATACATGATAATTATAAAAATTACGTGTGTGTGTGTGTGTGTGCGTGCGTGCGTGCGTGTGTGTGTGTGTGTGTGTGTGTGTGTGTGTGTGTGTGTGTGTGTGTGTGTGTGTGTGTGTGTGTGTGTGTGTGTGTATGTGTGTGTGTGTTTTACACACGGTATAAATGAAACTTCATTGAAGTAAGTAATACGTCTCACACAACACACATAATACAAAAGTCCAAACAAAGACGAGACGAAGATTATAGGAAACACTAATAAAAACAATTTTGTCGCAAGCTTGTGGCGCCTCACTCGCCACCTGATTTCTTACACTGCTAAAATCGAATAATTGTATACTTTCATATATATTCTTCTTTCTAGTTATATGTATACTTTTTAGATATTTTCGAGAGTTATGTTATGTCAATACAAAAATGTAAGACCATTATTCGGAGCTGTCACTAAATTATTTTATATTATATAAGTTTTGTAATTATTAATTATTTATATCACTCAATAACATGATACACACCACCATTAAAAATAGTGAGCCAGTGGATATACGTGTTTGATTAAATATCTCGCTTAGAGAATCTACCCCATAGGAGGTCCGGTTAATCCTCCAAAAGCTAAATCTTATTTATGAATATTTTCATTTCTTTTAGGTGTCTCATTTTCGATTCATCGAATTTTCCAATCACTACGGTGCTAAAGAAGTTTCATTTCAATAATTATTTGTGTAAAAACAAGAAGCTATGTAGGAAGTTGTCCCAATTATTTAATTTTATAAGAGCCTGAATATAGAGCCTTGTGATATGAATGCCACTAATAAATGGGACATATGAGGCTTCATTTTCAATTCTCAGAGCGATTGGTTCGGATCAAAGCCGGCTCTTTGCTTTATGAAAGTCTATTCAGGGTCTACACTTTAATTTCGTACGTTATGGATCGCTTCGTTTTTACCTTTTAACTACATTCAAGCCGAGCGCTTTTGAAAAGGGTAATTTCAAAAAGATTTTTATAATGAACAGAGTTATGAATGTTAACTGGAGCAGGTGCTTACAAAACCAATTATTTATAATAATAATAATTCAGACCCACTTAGTATCTATTTACAATATACTAATAACTAAAAACTATGAGTATGGTTATACAAATATTTTTTTTGTAGCTAAATTAATCTATTCTAATACTTAATTATTTTTTGCAGGTCTGTTTGCCAATCAGCAAAGGCCTCCTCCAACCTTTTCCATTCCTGTCTTTCTTGAGCCACTCTATTCCACGTTACTCCTGCTACTTGCCTAATGTCATCATCCCACCTTTTCTGTGGTGTGCCCCTTTTCTTTTTCCCTTCTCTAGGGTACCATCGTGTCACAATTTCGCTCCATTTCTCTTGGCCTCTTATCATGTGCCCTGCCCATTGCCATTTTTTTAATATAATTTAAACCAATTATTTAATATAATTTAAATTATTACTTTATTTGAATGTGAAATATAATAAAATCGCAATACGAGTAATTATATAATAACAAAAATTTAAAATCATCAGTAACGCTAGAGCTTATGAGCACCAGCTCAACCAACTTTCTAATTTCTACATTTTAGTTCAAGAAAGGTTAAGTAAGTTTATAAAAAAGTTTAAACACTTTGAAAAATGCCAACAGAATTAACATATCAAATGTTCGTGACTAAATAAAACAAGCATTATGTTTGAAGTAGCATAGTTATTATATACTAGCTATGCACGCGACTCCGTCCGCGTGGAATAGTGACTTTGTGCAGAATTTTTTAGATATATCTTATGTTTATTTTGGATTACAAACCCTATAAACCCTAAAATATAAATGAAATATGCAAACAGTCAGTGTTATCGAATGCAACTGTTACGCCATGCGAATACGTACAAAGTCCAGCCTAAGCTAAGCCCTATTTCATAAGATTGATGACATAAATCTGAGGTTAACTTAAATTGGAAATTCAACCCAATTTGTCCAGCCTAAGCTGAACCCTATTTCATATGATTGATGATATAAATCTGAGGTCAACTTAAATTGGACTATTCAATTTCCGAAACTTATCATTTTTAACAATAACTATTTTATTTTTCTAAAATAAAAATAGCCTATGTTACTCCTTGATACATCAGCTATCCGCCAGTGAAAATCCTGTCAAAATCGGTGCAGCCGTTTGAGAGATTAGCCGGAACAAACAGACAGACAGACAAAAATTGTAAAAAATGTTGTTTTGGTATATGTACCGTGTATACGTCCGAATGAACCTAGTAAAAAGCGGTTATTTTAATATTACAAACAGACCCTCCAATTTTATTTATTTGTATAGATGATTTTCCAAATATACAAAGGCTTCTTGTATTGATCGTGTTAACAGACTAGCGTTGTATAGCTATATAATTCAAGGGAAGAATGCCATATAACATGGAAAATGATAGAAATGACAGTGGATGGATACAGAAGAAGTAGACCAAAGTAGCCCCTCACCTTGACGCTGAGTATCCTACGCTACGCTTACCGAGATACAAAATCCACTCGAAAACTTGTTCTTCCCATCAATGCAACAAAGAAGCTTCACGCTTCGCCTAAAATACTGTGAGTGTCTACGTCATACTTCTCCACGTCATTGCGGTAGGACTGATTAGACATATTGCTCTAAAACAGCAGGTAGGCTGACCCATTTCATACTAAACAGTTGCGCGTATATTTATAACGCCAGGGGCACCGCGCTATCCACACAGGGTACTGGAACCTAAGTCACTCATATTAGGACCATATAGTATTATTACCAAGGGCGGTTGATATCCAGACGGGCTTGGAGCCATAACACCTACCTAGGGTTGTTTTATTGCTTTATACGGGATACAGGGGTCAGTATTCCTACACCCCCTCAGCACGGAGAAAGTCACAATACTGACACAAAACTTAAATCTTTATAATAGCTCTATCGTTAAAAATATTTCAACAAAATATTTAATGATAGCTCTTATTATGGAGAAATGATCAAATTTCAAAAGTATTATGATATTCTATCCAATCCTTTCATTTTAACCCTTTGAAGGGTTTGTTTTCCGTCAACATATTTTTCATAAAACATTTGACTTAGGGGGAGCCATTATTATTTTTTTGCATCAAACTGCTAATGCTCTTAACGAAATTCTATCGTTGGTTTTTGTTGTAAAATTAATGGGGTTGTTAAAGAATAGCGATTGAATAATATTTTTCATTTTAGCCGTGTATTCTGGTCATAAATATTAATAGGGCTTCCCCTTCACTTTCGTCATGAGTCGTAATAAGTGGCTAACAGATATCCTTTTAGTTTATTTCCACAAAGCTACATATTTTGCAGAGTTGCGGGTAAGATGGCATTAGCTCCTATAAAACTCGTTTTCTTCTCATGATTATTTAATCAAGAAAGACGTATACGCAAACAATGCAATAGTAGACGCCAGACTCTGAATGCAAGCTTCCGATGTAACCAGGATTAACTCTTTCGATATTATAAGTCTGCTTTGTTTTCCATTATATTTCCAACTAGGGCCAAATGAAAGACCAGTCTTTAGGACATTGTTTTTTAATAGTTTTTATTGTCATCTAGTGATCAATGTTTTAATATTTATTAGGTTATCTGTAAATTGTATGTTAATAATATGTAGTATTAACATACAATCCTTTCTTTCTACTTTCTTATTTGTCACTGAAAAATGAAATAGTTTTCCATGTATTCCATGTTTGCATTTGTAAACTTTTGTGCTTGGCCAGACTGCATACGCGGGCGCGGGTCGGTCGCGGCGCGGCATACTTAAACATATTAAGATATTAACATGTTAATTTTTAAAAATTGTGTGTGCGTATGTGTGTATTGTACTAAAATAAACTTATTTCTTTCTTTCTATATGAAACCTTATTTGAGTGTCCGTAGTAAGCACGCGGGCGCGGCGAGCGGCCCGGGTGGTGTGGCGCGTTGAGCGCGCGGGCAATTCAAGCCATATCACATTCATACAAGTGACCGCAGTGACTGCGCGGCAGTCAAGCGGCAAACAACTCGGAGCGCGAGGATCTCAAACCATTCCGAGCTAATCTCGCGCGTTTGCAACATGGCGTCTTTTGATTTGAATATTGAAGAATTTATAAGCGCAATTCAAGCATGACCTGCATTGTGTATATCAAAACATAAGCAATATAAAAACAAAAAGGTAAGCAATATAAAAACAAGACTGTAGAATGAAATAAAATCACAGTTTTCTGGGTAAAAATAAAATTGGTATTCTTTTTTAAAAGACAGTTTTCTATGTTTTCTAATATGTAGTCAAATGTGTCCATTGATATTATTAAATATTCAATAAAACTTCTGAGGTTGCATTCGCAATTTCTCATATAGTGTGTAAAATTTTCCTTTACTTTCTCTAGTCAAGTTAATTTCATTAATCCCATTTTTCACTTGTAGCACTTGCCATTTTAAGTAAGAATTTTATAATAAAAATAAGTCCGCTTCATCCATATTGTATTTGGCAAACACTGGACACGACACAACTCGGACGAGCCGCACGCTTAACTACGGACAGACACGTCGCGCGCGTCCCAGCACCCGCGTCGCCCCCGCGCCTGCGTGTGCAGTCTGGCCAAGCAGTAAAACTGTGATCTTGTAATCATAGATTTCCATTGGTTTAAAGAAGGATATGAAAACACGATATCATATGTCAATAAAACAAATAAAAGACATCTTCTTAATTTATTTTTTCACATACCTGTCTTTTATTTATAATCAAATCAGCTATAACAATTCAGAGTACACTCTCAGTCCCTAGCGATGTAAATACGAACAAAATGTAAAAGATCATTAAATAATCAATAATTTTGTTTATTCAACATATATTAACTTTGTTCAGTGAGTAATGCCCGGTCAAATAATTTTATTAGAAAAGTAATTTATTTTGAATAAAGCAGTGACCTACGCAAAAAATATTCAACAAACCGAAAAATATTCACAACATCAAATAAATTTCCGAATCCCGGAGCTGTGCTCAATTAATCCGAGAAATAAGAAAAAGGAATTTCGTCGGATTGACTAACCCAAGCGATGATCGATCTTTTTGCGTATTGAGATCCAGATAGGTTTTTTGTGGTCTCTCAGCACTTTACTTGTAATGGACTTTTCTTATGTTGTTATGAGCCAGCTCCTAACACAGATTTTGCTTTTTTGTGATTTTTTAATTTGGTGTTTTTTTTTCTTTTCTTTTTTGTTTCTATGATTTGAGAGGGCACTAGTTTCCAAGACACAGACTAATGTCTAGTTTGGAGACTAGGGTTCACTGACTTATTATAATAAGGTGTTACAATAAAGATTTATTATTATTATCTCTTTATTTATTTTCTTTTCTAGTTATTTACATTTTTCAAAATAATTTACATTTCATTTTATTATTATTAATCAAAAAAGTAGTTGAAAAACTCCCCAGTAACCATGTATGTTGCCAATCCCGATTGTTTATCAGCTTGCTCTTTGGGAATTAGAACACATACTGATATTTCTTTTTATTATCCCAAGATACCCTACCCTAATCCAGGTTTTCTAAATTCTAAGAAGACCGTCAGTCTTTCTGCTGTTCTACAGCATAAAAAAAATAAGTACTACCCTTATAGAATTATAAATATATGTTAAGCTATTTTCCTAGACAATAACATATTCCACAGTTCTGTAACTGGAATTTTATTCAACTAATTATATCAGCTTCCTGTGTCATACAGCATCGTTACGTTGCCAATTTAATTTGGAACTCTATGGAAATTAACAACTAAATGAATTCAACTGCGATGGTAGCAAGAGATTGGACGGAATATATTGATGATGATGAGATACTTATTTCTATGATGTGTATAAAAATCATTTATATTTTTGGATCTATTTAGAATATAAATATAACATATGGAAAATGGGTTCTAGAATTGATGATAATGCTGACATAATGATGACAGCCATATTCTTAACAAGTACCCAACTCTAATAATTGTTCTACTAGATTTGTTTTTGTAATAACGAGGATTATCAAACGCTCAGTGACCCATCTTGGGCTTCATTCGGTTATGGGCAATTAACCGAACACTTTGACTTTGAACGGGGATTGGACTACAAACTCTACTAGGCAATTTCACAGATGGACAGTCTTAATGAAGTCTAAAAACATACGCCAGTCCACTACTTGGTAAAGCCTGTGGTTTTTTTATTCCCCATATGGAGTTATGAAGGTTAAAGGTAACCGAATGGTATCATATTTGGACACCAACCTACATGTCACAGGATCAAATCCAACGATGGCATGCATCCATCATTTTTTTCCATTATGTGTACATAATATATTATAATACTAGGGGTGATCAATAAAAAGTGATAATGAGTATGACGCAATTATCTTTTACTAAATGTAATTTTATTTTTCGATGTAGTCATCTTTCAGATTTATACACTTTGTATATGTTCTTTATAAAGCTAAAATTCCCTTTTTATAAAATCTTCTTACTGATCCCTTAAGAAATCGTGAAATTACATACTCCTGAGATGTTTTTTTAGAAGAAGAAGAAAGAAAGAAAATATGTTTATTTTAGGACAAGGAATACAACGTAACTAAAAAAATATTACAATAATTTAGCTTACACTACTATAAAAGAATAAAAGTAAAAACATAAAACATGCATATAGTGAATACATGGTATACTTAAAATAGTATATATGAACGATTACATATATATATATATATATATATATATATATATATATATATATATATATATATATATATATATATATATATATATATATATATATATATATATATATATATATATATATATATATATATATATATATATATATATATTTCGACGAGCGCGATTCCCGTGACGTATCTGTGGGCACCTAATTTGGCGTCGAACTCGTAGGCCATACTCATGCAGTCGATTTCGCACAGTTTGGGGACTTACATCAACACTACTTGAATTTTGTAGCCTCAAACTTATCTCTCGAGCCGTTAACATCGACTGGCGTCTTGCAGTCAGTTGTATGTACCGGTCTTGCCGAGTGGTTATACTCCTTTTACGGCCTGGATGCTGTTCAGCGGGTTCCCTTGTATTATTGTAGCGCTGCCAAAGACGACAAATAACACTTCTATGAATGCTAAAATGCCGAGATACCTGAGATTGATTACTTCCCGCTTACAACATCCCTACAGCTCTTTGCATTTCATTTGCCGTCAAATAACGTCGCTCCATGACGTAAAGAATATCTAAATAATCAATTTTGTCGCTAACTTTATTTAAATGGTTGGTAAAACTATATAAAATCAAGACTAAACGTAGCAATAAAAACGCACTTAAATTCAAACAAATTCCCTTTCATTTAATTTTATGAAAAAACAAAACATAATCGAATTTTTTTTACAACCAGCCAGTATGTCATCAATAACAAAAAAAATTACATACCTACGCACTTTGAGTGAGTAAAGACTTAGAAATTAATTAGTATAAATGATAAATTTGTAATATCATGCATGTTGCTTAGACTTTTTTGATGTGTACATATTACATTATAGAAATGGATTATCTTTATAGTTACTATAGGTATACTTTCATCAATTACGTCAATTTCAATCCTACAAATAAGCTAATAAAAATATCTAGATATGAAAGAAATAAAGCTGTTGAAACTTGTAACTCGTAACCCATTTAGAGAGCGCTCATTAAACCGTCTTACATTATGCCTCTCGTTTTAAGCCGAAAAATAAGTGGGATCTAGTAACTCCTAACTAAGCTAATGCTTCAAGCTAAGCCAAACAATAGCTGACAGCATTCTATCTCAGTATTTATATTGTAGACATTTTAAAGGTTTTATCTGAAATACTTTTTTATATGAACTTTCAAATATTTTTATCCGTGCAGAGGCGGAGAAAGAATACTAACCTCTGTGGCTGGGGTCGGCCTGTCGTAAAAAGCGACAAAACAACCCACGCTAGCTACGTGGTAGGGCCTCAATCCCGTCTGGATGGCAACCACCTTTGTTCTTAAGTATGCCGCCATAATAACCTTGTATTGTGTTCTGGCATTAGTAACCCAAGTTCCTGTACCCTTATGGGACAGCAGCGTGTTCGCGATGCCACAGGCGTTGCAAACTCCCATAGGCGACGGTAACTGCTAAATTCTAAGCGAGCCGTCAGACTTTAGTAAATATTGACATATATGTTTAAAATTACTACATCATCTTATACCTTATATTGCTTATACCTTATATTGCTTATAAACAAATAGACTTTAGGCGCAAGATAGTGTTCAGCGAATATAGCCATATTGTATGGAAATTTTGTCGGCTCACTGGTTACTAGAACAATAGCTTTTAAGTTTTAATATTGTTAGCTATATAAGGTTTATCTACGAGTATATATGTATATAAGGAAAATGGGGTTCTTTTGACGCACCATTACAACAAAACTACTGAATATATCGGGATGGGACTGCTACCAATCGCCGCGGAAGTCCACGCGGCAGCAATGCGTGCCTTGACGTCGCAAACGATGTCACCAAGCACGTGACATACAGATCCCAGGTATTTCACTAGGTCCGTGCGCTCGGCCGTGTCGCCGCTTCGATCGATTAAGTTACAGGCCAAGTACGTTACATATTTCTGTGTCCCTTCTAAATTATTATTAAAGTTTTGTTTGAGTCGTTTTTATGTGCTTGGTACGGACCATACCGTAAAAAATCTTGTTCTTGAACCGTTTCTTCGAGGATTTCACTTAATGAGTTGTTGGCAATTGAAGAATTTAGTAATTGAGAATTTTAATATGACTTATTTGCAATATTGCAATTTAGCAACAATTATTAATATTTTAAAAAATTATATACGTTGTACTAAACTACATTTTGCAATTTCGAGAAGATTAATTCTCACTATTATTAGAAGATGTTTTGAATGAAATTTTGCCTCGCTAAGTAAACTTCTCGATTGTGTTTTACAAAGATAAGTCAGATTTATTCCCTCGAAGGCAATATAAGTCAGATTTATTCCAAAATTACACGCAGTCACCTGGAATGTCTTGGTCGTTAGCTAATGACACAGCAAAATGACACATCGATCCTCCCATTCCTTGTTAGCGAGAAACATTTTGTAGTCAGTACTTTTTAAAAGATTTTATGAAACTATTTATTTTATATTACTCATAGTTCCTTAGATTTTATCTCAATTACTAAATTTATTTATTTCTTCAACCAACATTATTTACATACACACTGCATATTACATGAAGTAAATAATACTCTTTATTTTGTATTGTTAATCACTATACAGTACAAAAAAAAATTAAGCATATAAAAATGTATGCATGTACAACATTATTTTCCATAAAAATACTGTCACCTAAACTAGGCCAAGCCTTTGTCGTAGGTACCTTCCTTATGTGACGAAGAAATATTTTTCCGTGTCAGGGTAGTTAGATAATTGAGTGTTTTTACGAACACAAACTCGTTAGACACTATAATATATGGACTTGTTAAAAATTTAATATCTACTATAATTAGTTGTGTCATAAAAATTAAATAAAAGAGCTTAAAAGAAAGAAACCATTTTAAATGTCTTTTAGTTTTAGTGTGTTCTTTATATAAATATATTAAATAATTTTATTTTAACTTTAATTAGGTACTAAGGGTTTTACTAATTCCTATGTGATTTTATTTTAATGTAAAGAACAGATTTTCAACATCGTTATAATTTTGTTTTATGAGCTAGCTTGTTAGTATTTTCTTACAGCGGTATGTGTTTAGTGAATATATGTCAAGAACTTTGTTCAATTTATTGTATAAAAATGGACCAATAAAGCATAGAAATTGACTAATATAATTTGTTTTGAATATACTTAAAGTACAAACTGGATGTTTTTTCGAGTGATTTTGGTTGAATCGAAAATAAGTGAGTGGTGATGTACAGCGTTCAGTACAAATATTTTTCGAATAGACAAAACTTCGCATTCTGAGTAAAGATTATTTGTAGGGTATCTAAAGGGTTTAAATAACATTACTTTGATTAAGGCACATTGGGCTCTTTCTAAAATAATTAAATGAGTCTTCCTGCTACCTCCCCATGACGTAATGCAGTATAAGATAGACTGGACCAGGGCAAAAAAAATGATTTTAATAATGATTTGTTGACCAAATTTCGTAACTTTTTAAATAGGTACATAAATTGAGTTTCGAGTTCTTAAAGCGACTTGATTAATATGCTCTTGCCAGGCCAGTTTACCATCTAACGTATAAACGGTTAATAAACGGTTTTTGTTTTTTGAGGCTCAGTTGATTTAAACATAGCCAGTCAGATGTAATTTTAAACCTAGTTCAGTTCATAACTTGACTTCAGACCATGTTTTACTATAGAAAATTAAGGGCTGTGTCGTTTGCGTATGAAAACATTTTACAATTTAATTTAAGGTTGCAAAGGCTGTTAATATAAATGAGAAACAGTGTTGAGCCAAGTACACTTCCTTGTGGAATGCCATATATTATAGAAGTGTCACTGCTAAATATTCCTCTAAGTAAATAACCTATAATATTCTTGAACCACTATTGAATTTTTTTTCATCTAAATGTTTGTTAAAAAATGGACCTAACAAAACTATAACACATTAAACATTTTCAACATTTTTCTCATGCAAGAGCGAAGTAAGAATACTAACCTGTGCGGCCAGGGTCTAGGAGCTACGTGGAGGGGCTGCAAGCCCGTCTGGATGGCACCCACGCCTGGTGTATAAGCATGCCGCCATAATAACCTTGTGTTGTGTTCCGGCATTAGTGACACAGGTTCCTGTACATCTATGGGACAGCATCGTGTTCGCAGTGCCCCTAACGTCGCAAACATTCATAGGCGACGGTAACTACTTAGTATTAAGTGAACCGTTAGCTTGTCTGCTTTTCTCTGCCAGCCTATCGTCGGCAATAAAAAATCCGCTGTTAGGATTTATTCATATAAATAAATTTAAAAAAAAATTATCTAACAAAATTATATTACATTAAACATATTCAATATAAATCTGTGATAAACCAATATTCTCTTAAATTTTCGTAGCAGTAAATCATTATAATTATTTTAAACGCATATGTAATCTGAAATGAATCGTGAACAATAAACACATATTTACAGCCGTTATATAAAAGCAAAAGCTTTGAAAACTTTAAGTTGTAAACTTGTTGACGTCGAAACTTATTGTACTTTTCCAACCAATTATTTCCAACTAAGTTTAAAAGTTTATGGAGCGTAGAATTCAAATATAAATAATATTCGATCCTTTCATAAAGGGTAGTTGAAATCTCGCCTCCTGATTTTTATTATCTACCCTCACTTTTGGTGAGGTGAATGGTATAAGCGAGTGTGGGACGATAGTAGTATCGCGTGAGCCTTTAAGGCGCGGGACGATAGTAGTATCGACCTCCCTGAAGACCACTCTCTGAGCCGTGCACAATTGGCTTCAGTTACTCCTTACTCTTAACTTAACTTTCATTAGCCGTGCCATAACATTGTGCGTTCAGTGTCTAGTTTATGACATTTAGCTGGTGCCGTGCAACAGTTCCTCCGCGAGCGGACTTAAACCGAACCGGGAAGGAATGGAATCAAGATCAGTGCGAGTTTCTTTGCCCACTGCGAGGCATCGCATATCTCTAACCACCACTTTTCTCCCTCTCCCCTCTCATAGAGTCCACTGCTCTTTTTTTTTTGGTATCGGGTTGGAAAATCCTCATGGAGGCCCTCCGCCCTCGGGGAAGGGCGAAGGGGACTGTCAGACTCTTACTGACTAAAAACCAACCCGTGTTCCTCATGTACCCGTGTGCCGGAGGGGCGGGTATCGCCGAAGCATTCGTCGCCACCCCCCGACGGGTATTGGCCCGCCAGATGGTCAGGCGGGCCCCGTCACCCACTGCGGCCGTCACCCCAGCCGCAGGACTCGTCCACTGCTCTTGGGTTATCCCCCCCATCTCTTGTACGATGCACTCTGGTCCGTGACCGGCATCGTATAAATAATATTAGATACTGTTTTGATATTTTTAAATAGGTTCATAAATTCTGACACGTCGGCAACGTAAAGGTCTTTCCCTATATTAGGTAATAAAAATGCTTTTATGATAATAAAACCATATCTAATAAATACAAGTCGCATAAGGAAGTCGGATGGATTACAATATTACCCCTAAGAGCTCATTTTAGGAGTGATATTATAATGTAAAGAAGAAAATCCTTATCATTTAATGTTATAGTTTCATAGTTTATCTTATAGAGGCCTGGATTTCAAATAATCTGATTACAGATTTTCTTTAGCGTTCTCTCACAAACTTTGTCGAATTAAGTAGGTCTTAATTTCATTATTAACAGTAGACGCAATTCATCCAAACCACAATCAAATTATACTCTGTGAAATTAAATTAGAAAGAGCCACCATCCTACGTCGTGAATTGAATGAACGAGATGATCTTATTAATTCCAAGACATTTCTTTAACACAATAATATTAGAGGATAATTTACTACCGATAAAATATGTGGAAAAATGTCTGGCACCCTCCACGAGACCATAAAGTCCAAAAAAAAATTGGCATCACTTCTTTCAATTTTACTATCGCAGCATAATAATACTGACTGAATGCGGATTTTTTTTAATGCTTCACGATTTATCCACTCATATTTAACCTGCGTGGCGTAACGGTTTCACAATTCCCGCCCCAAGTTTGGATATATAATATGATATGTACATTAATAAAGAAAAACAGTATATATGTTATTCATTACTTGTAACTCAAGCACTCAGCTTTTTATTTTGGACTTAGATACCGAGCTGTGTAGGAAAATAGTTGACCCGGCAAAGTTGTTCTGCCATATGAATTTAAAAAAGTATCTTATGTCCTTCTTCAAGGTCCAATCTATGACTGTACCGAAATTCATCAAAATTGGTTCAGCGGGTTAACAAACATCCATACATACAAACTTTTGCGTTTATAATATAGTAACGATACATCAGAATTACACATAGGCTATAATTTATAAACATATTGTGTGAATTGTCCAAAATATAACGATAAGTGTCAAGTAAGTAGGAAAAAATTCTACCATCTGCCAGCTATACTGGCGTACGCTGCAAAAACCGTTAGGGTTACACTAAATAGTCTTACCAAAAAGCCCGCGACACCATAATTATATCTTCTATTCTTCAATATTTTATGTGTAAGCCATTATCGCCAAAATATGAGCCATAAATACAATAGAAACTGATAATTTATTTCTAATGCACTTTTAATAGTAACAAATTAATCCATAGATCAAAATAAATACTTTTATCGCTTCTGGTAATATTACAAAGCGTAACAAATAAACAAAGAAACTCACATTCGCGTTTATAATATTAAAAGTTAGGATAGTTTCCCTTTCCATTGTCACACGAGTAAAACTTTAGTGAATATTCGAATAGTTGTTTTCACATAGTAAAAATTCATAATTAAAAGACTCACCGTGGACAGAATATTTGTTGTTGATGTAATTGAAATCCCTAAGTTTTTTTTATTGCTGTAGGACAACAGACAGCATGACGGCCCGCTTAGAATTTAGCAGTACCGTCGCCTATGGATGTTTGCAACGCCAGGGGCATTGCGAACACGCTGCTATCGCATAAGGATACGGGAACTTGGGTCACTAATGCCGGAATACAACAGAAGGTTATTATGGCGGCATACTTAAGATCAAAGGTGGTCGCCATCCAGACGGGCTTGGGGCCCTACCACGTGGCTAGGGTGGGTTGTTTTGTCGCCTTTTACGACAGGCCGACCCCGGTCGTAGATGTTAGTATTCTTTCTCCGCCCCTGCATAGATAAAAAGATAAGTTTATCATAATTAACAATTGTTAGCCAGGTTATGTAATGTTAACATTTAGGGTTTCTGCTCCCGGCAAAGGAGAAAGTAAGGATGACCAGTTTGACCAGTTTTGTAAGTAACACATACAACTGGATGACTCCTACAATATTGCTTACAGCAATGAACTACCTTTTTTTGGAGTTCCGGCTTTCCGTGGGCAATTTTTTAGAAGAATCTTTTTAGTAACATGATGGAAATATATGTAATAATGAATAAATGTAATAGCATGCAAAATTACCTTCTTCCTTCTTAACTGTATGTTTCTATCCATCCAAAGGTTGTCTGGTAGAAATTGCTTTCAGCGATAAGACCGCCCATTGTGCTTTTTTAAAGATATGTATCACTTGATTTAATGTAATGTGTGCAATAAAGTATATTTTGATTTGATTTTGATTTGATTTGAAATATCAATAAATATGCTGCGGTGGATATGTTAACCCTCCCAAGAACTGGGAAAGCCCTAATTAGCTGTCATGTTAGTGACATTTCAGAGCTATTACAGGCGGCCTTATAGGGAAGTTGTTCGGCAACCGGCTATTGACATGGGGAATAAATCTTTAGCCATACCGCCTCTGTGAGGCCCCTGTAGTAATTGAAGATCCAAATAGGACCTAAAAAGTGATATCCATGCCAATGGACTTGATACCAGGGATGCCGAAGACTGTGTAAAGTGGTGAAGAAATCGTCGGAAATATCTGATTCCGGGTACTTTACTACCCGTAATATAATGATTATTCACATAAAAGTTATAGATAATAAAAATGAAATACAAAGGTGATCAAGTTAAAAGTGGGTCGTTTTAGTTTGAATAGCGCAAGGAACTTAACGAAATGTGCATATCAATCTATCCCCATTGCCTGACACAGCTGCAGATAATAGGCCTATTTATTGTCGCTACGGTCTCTTTGAAACTTTATTCAAAATAAAATAAAGTTATTTATTCCAAATTATTTTATAAACACGTTAAATGGTTTGGTATAGATATATATACACAGTCGATATAGAGCTATTGATATTTTTTCAAGACATCAAGGTATCACCACTATTTTATACGTCGTATTTACTATATGCAAAAATAAAAATATCTGCTAAGTCTCGCATATAGTAAAAGTAGAACTGAATCTCGATTTTTGTTGTTATTGTCCTATATATAGGACGCATCCTTAATCAGTCTCTGCATTCCTCACAGTAAAAATAATACGTTAGTGAACGATGTAAAATGTCCCCTTTTTGGTGAAGTATTTTCTATTCTTGAAGATCACTGCTATAAAGAGTTTTTTAAACCGTACCCTAATAGATCTAAAGAAGCTGCGCAAGTCGTAGGAGAGAAAATATAGGAATAGAATAGAATTAGATAGCAGAACACGAACGTTTAATAAATCTTAATATATATAATTCTTCTGTGCGTGTGTATGTGAATGAACTCCTCTTAAACGGCTGGAACGATTTAAATATTTTTGTGTGTGTTCAAATGGGTTCAAATATGGTTAAGATTCACAATTCGGTACATTAAATGATGTTTTTTTTATTTATATGGCAGAACAACGTTCTCTGGGTCAGCTGGTTTGATATATATTTATATAGTATCTTGGATACATAAACTCTCATCGTATATTACAAGTATCTTAAAAGAAAAGCCCTGTGTACGAGCCAAAATTGCTCACACAGCGATTTACGTACTATAAGTACTACTACCTAATTAATATGAAGCAGTCGTAAATAATCCTCCGTAATGCACAAACGTGTGTAGTATTATTATTACGAAAGGTGCGACTCAGATACCTAACTTAAAGTATATAATAATAAACAGTTAAACTTCATAGTGGTTTAGTGTTAACTATTACATACTACAACATAACTAAAATCGGGGTTACGGTAAACTACGAAAAATCCAAACACCCTGTTCTTGAAAAGAGTTAATCCCCGTTACTAAGAAATCCCAAGACAAATTTGCATCTCGTATATCAAGATAGAAGTTTTTGAGAAAGGTACCGCTAAAAGGCGAACTAAGCTTTTATTGTCCGACTTTTATTTCCCTTGGGCACTGACACTTACGCTCAAAGAAAATTGGCTGAGACACAACATCCATACTAATATTATAAATGTGAAAGTAACTCTGTCTGTCTGTCTGTCTGTCTGTTCCTCTTTCACGCCTAAACGGCTGAACGGATTTTGATGAAATTTGGTATGGTGATAGATGATAACCTAGAAATGGTCATAGGCTATAAATAATCACGCCATCGTTCTTAGGGGGTAGGCAGTAGGCAGATAACTAAATTGAGTTAGTGATTTTTTGTGCTTATCCGGTATCTATGAGAATCGGCCAACATCTATTTTTCATCCCCCTAAATGTTAGGGGTGACCCACCCCCAAAAAATTTTTTTTAATTTTGACATTTTATTTTATTTTATTTTATTTTATGGCAGAACAACGTTTGCCGGGTCAGCTAGTTATAAATAAGACAACGGCACCTGTTTAGTGATTTTATTTAAAAGTATTATTTAGGGGAAATTTATTATTTAATGTAGTGGTTATGTAACAATAATTTCAATAACTTCCGTCATATATTTGAAATTTTGCTTCGTAAGGTGCATCCCATCAGTCCAGTATTCGATTACATGATCTATATTTTTGATACAGATACTTTAATGACAAAAAAGTGTGGCTTTGTTACAGTTATAGAAATCATTGAATTTACTCGTATATATTTAAGTGTAAGTTATCAATCTGAACTGAGAGTCCCGTCGGGCTGGATTACTTCCGTTGTTCTGAGAACGGTCGGCTCTTGATCTGAAAAATAAAGCAGGTATGTATTAATTAAATAATGATCTAAGTTTAAACTAATTCCAGTGAAAGTTCTAAGTATCCTGATAGATTACAATTGACCAAATCAAAAATTGCGATATCGCTACATTTCTCCATATGTAACGTCATGAAATATATGGTTAGCATCTTTTTCTTTCCTTTTCTCTACCTACCCGCATTTTAGATGCCACAGCGGAAATACGCAGTACTCAGTGCTTAACTTTCGACCAAGTTGCTAATACACGCCGCTAAGTTTAATTCACCGCGCACAAGTGTATTGGTATATATATATATATATATATATATATATATATATATATATATATATATATATATATATATATATATATATATATATATATGTGTGTGTGTGTGTGTTCATATTTAAAATTTATATTCACATATTCATTATTAGTTATCAAATGATATATAATAATTAAGAACCGCTTATTGTAAAAGTCAAGATTTATATTTATATTTTTGTAAAACCATTCTGCCTACCAAATAGTCCTAAATAATACCAAATTAGCATTTAATCTTGGTTGCAATCTTGCTTCAGTTCCCGGAGTTCACTTTCCGACGTTTATTTCTCCACTTTACACGCTCTTCGTCATCTGTATTAGTAAGTTCATTGGGAAGCAAGTCGTCTTTTATGACGTTAAGCCAGCACTTTTTGGGTCTATCCCTCCTGCCGAGGCCCAGCGGAGGTGGCATAGCTATTTGTTACCCACGTTAATAGTCCTATGACATTTCAGTTTGTCAGCAATGCCATAGACACGAAAGCGGCTGCGAATACAAGAGTTCCTAACGCAGTCCTTCCGCGTCAGTCCACAGATCCACCGCAGCATTCATCTTCGTGATACGCAGCTCCTGCTTATACCACTCCAGTTCCGGTTACGTTTCACTATCGAAAAAAGTCCTAAGAAATTAAAAGAGATGTAATATCAAGCATATTCTTACCATCATCGTCCTTGTATATAGTCTCAATGTACTCTTTAAATATTGTTCCATTGGGGAATATTGTAGTTTTTGTTTCCTTCTCGACACGATTTTCGATGTTGAACATCACCACTACATGACCATTTTTATTCACATCTTCTTCAAACCCTTGCTGGTTGAGACCTCGATTCCAGATCATAGGTTTAGTTCCCTTTAGAAGTCGAGACAAGTCTAAAAAGTATATTTTTATGTTTAATTGCCTACCTAAATCACTGATTTAGCAAATATAATATGTTTCTGCATATACCTATTCCTTGACTATCATCGTGTTGAAGAGGTGAATGAAGAATTCCTCTATTCGCATGTGGATGACCACTCCTATGCACAGAGCTGTCCGTATGACCTTGCGATTCAGCTCCGTGTTCGGCCATTTCTGTAACAGATAAAGTAAGAATTTCATTATAATGTAAAAGATTTCTCGAAACTTCTTCAGGCTCAGATCATCATTTGCAAAATATAAACATAATGCTATTTTTTGTATTTTCCAATATTCCTGCTTTTTCCACAAATGGTCAAAGTAAATTTTAAAAATTATAACGTTAAATAAACAATAGAAAGTATTTAATTAACACATCACAACTTATTTAATTACAGTATGTTACTTCAATTAAAAAGTAATTTGTATAGTCATGTTTAAAAACATATTGTATATTGAAAACCTCGAAGAGCAAGGAAGAGAGCTAAAGAAATCGGATAGACTACTCGGTTCCAGGACGGGTGGTAGCCCTAACGATAACCGAAAGATAATTTAAATTATTCTGTTGTCGCAGTAGATTCCTCCTACACTTTGAAAACCCATGGTTTCCTAGATTTAACTAGAAATAGAACTAAATAACTACCGATATAGACACATTATTAATTTCTTCTCAACCATATTTCCTTTTTACAAGATAAAAACGCTTACGCTCTACCGTTTGAGAACGTGCAGCGGAAAAGTATGTCCCCCATCTTTGATTAGGAGGCGCATATCTCTGGTATACCTATTCAAACCTCCTTGGTATTCCTTTGTTCACCTTGAACGCTAGCGCCGCGAAACGTGACGTTAGTCTAAACATGACCGCATTGGCGTCGACCCGCTTACACAGGCTACATCAAAAGCAAGGAGGCGATTGGCACCCGGCATCTTCGTTCTCACGTATGATGCGCCGTGCGCTGAGAACACCAACGCGCCTACTGTCCTATGACAGATCTATATCTGACTAATGAAAAGGCCATATATTTTGATTGGCTGATAACATCAACCCTTACCAGCCCATTGATTGTTTGTGGTATCAGCTGATGAAGTTACGTATTTATAAACATTTTCTTTGGGGTTTTGAGGATGACCTTCTCGATATCTATGGTGCATTTTCTTGCTATGAGAATTATGTGAAGGCTCTTGAGGTACTTCCATAGGAGATAAAGTAACAATTTCGTCACCATCAAAATCATTTGTATCCTTGTATGAATCGTGTTGTTGGGCACGATCTGCAATGTACACAGTATTCTATTATTCTATTTTACTTTGCAAAACATACATTGATGTTTATGACATTTATTTAAATTCCTCGACGAACACTTTTATATTTCTGCAGTATGTTAAATCATCAATCAGTTCAATTGACGTGTTTCATTCTCCTCTTTATTTTTAATTTTGTGAACTGTAATATATGGAAAATAAATGACGAATTAATTTTAAACATAGACTTATTATGTACGAGTAATTTATAATAGTAAGGGATATTAGAACGTAACGTGATTTTTTCTTATTTCTTTGCGACAGCAGACAGGGATACCGCTAACACGACACATATGCAGAACATTATACAATGTGGTTGTGATGGTTGTGGTTGGTGATGGGGTTGCTATCCAGGCGGGCTTGGAGCCCTATTATCTAGCTAGGGTGGTTTTTTCGCCTTTCATGACAAGCCGACCCCAGCACCAAGGGTCAATATTCTTACTCCACCGCTGCACGGAGAAAAGTCCTGATTGACAAACTATGAAGTAACAGAATGGTTTATGACCATACGACACGAAGGGGAGAATGCTATTTCATAATGGAAATGCTAATTTATGAATGTGGAATAAGAATAGAAGGATACAGAAGGCAGAGCAAAAACAAGAAGAATGAGTTAAAAGATATGTTAAAGATTATATGGTGTAACAAAATATTAATATTATATTAGGATGACAACACACCAATGAAGAGTGAAAGAATAAAAAAATAAGAATAAAATATAATAGTCCAATATTTTCTAAATAAAGGCATACAGCCTATGCAAAAATAGCTAGTAATTTTTCCAATAGATATGTTGTGGGAACCGTGCAGTCTATGGCCCTTTACGGGGCCCCGATCTGGGCGGATCGCCTGACGGCCAAAACGACGGCGCTGCTTCGCAGGCCGCAGCGCGTCCTGGCCGTCAGGGCAATAAGGAGATACCGCACGGTGTTCTTCGAAGCGGCCTCCCTGCTGGCCGGATCCCCACCATGGGACCTCGAGGCCCGAGTCCTGGCGCTATTGTACCAGTGGCGCCGGGATGCAGCCGAGCGTGGTTCTCGCCCCGCGCCTCGCGAAGTGGAGGTAAAGCGGGCGGAGCTACGCGACGAGGTACTCACGGTGGAGTGGAAGGAGCGCCTCGCGCACCCCAGCGTGGGCCTCGCCACCATCATCGAACAGCGGGGTTTTTTAGTGGGTAATCGGATGACTTAACATCTTTCCCGGAGTCCCACATATCCCTCAATCCCCCCGGGCCGGGGGAACCCGTCAAGAAAGGTTTTTCCCCGAGACAAAAAATATATAGATAATTTCATGCAATATTTTTGTTTACCATTTTTTTGATTAACTATGGCTACACTGGACCGATTTTCTTGATCTCCGTGGCGTTCATTTTTCTTACTCGGAACATGAGAATGTTGAGGTGTTTCTATCGGAGACAATGTTATCGTCTCATCATTTTGCCTATTCAACTCTGAATGCTTGTTTGAAACACTTATAGGATTACCTGCAAATAATTAGTCCTAAATAAGTAAATTTAATTTAGTAGTTATTTTGATGAATAATTTTTCATTTATTGTAATAAAAGTGATACAAGTTATTGAGACCAAGACTACGAATCTACAATTAATTTTAATGCTACCTTGTGTTTCTTGATTATTTAAAGTGTTTTTTATTTGAGGTTCTTGTTGATTCTCCTGGTGGCCAGTGTTGTGCCCTGTACCTTCATGTATAGGGCCATTGGCAATTTTCGTCTCGCCTACAGATTTTTGTGTAATTTCTTGATAATCATTTGGCACGTCATTTTTCTTAGAATTAGATCCTGTATGATGCTTATGTGTACCGTTTTGACCATGGTCTAGAAAATATATAAAATATACAAAAATACAAAAATAAACATATTTTTAAACAATTACAAGATACCGCTTAACCACCTTTTTCTTGATCATGCAAAGTTTCGTCCGTTTGAGCTTTACTCTGAGAAAGTATCTCACTATCGCGTCTATGTTTTCTCTTTTTACCACGTGATCGCCTTCTTTTTTGCACATGATTGTCTGAAGTTAGATTGTCACCTGAAGAGTATTGTGATAATTCTATTGGAGATTGTGTAGTTATTTCAGCCTTCGAATTAGATTTTGAATCGATATCTGCAAAATATATAAATTTTGAATTTATTTACTCTCGATATTAATAAATAGGAGTTTTGAAAGTATAAATGAATGAATGAACGAATGAAAAGTCTTTATTGCATACAGATACTTAAAACTAGCTTAAAATAGGTATACAAATAAAGTAATACATTTCTCAAACATTACCTTTGAGATTCGGTCCGTTGTCTTGGTTATTTCCAATTTTTGAAGATTCACGTTTCGAAAATAAATCAAACAAATCAGAAAGTAAAGAGGTAATTACTCCTTTAGATTGACTGTCGGTATTACTAGTACTAGAATGCGATGGTGCAGATGAAGCGGAATCCTGGTCGCTTTTAGTTTCTGATAACGCTGTATCGGTTTCTTGTGAAATGTTTAAGCCAATGTTTTGATTTTCTTGGATACCAGAAGCCGTTTTCAAGCTCAAGTCATCCGAAGAGATATCATCATTCTCTTGTTCATTATTTGAAATTATTTTGGTCAAGGTATTTGGTTTAAAATTTTTTATGTGTGAATGTTTAGTGCTATCAGATTTAGGCTGAACAACTTCAGTTTGCTTTTTGTTATTTATCTGAGCAACTGATATGTTATCTACGTAATTTTTTTGTTCATTATTTACTGTAGACTCTTGATCTTTAGGATTATTTATAGACGCAGATCCTTCATCAAGAAAATAATTTATATCTATTTCTTCAATAGGTCCAGAAAAATCGACAGTTAATGGTATATTATTATTAAGATTATAAGTATGTTTTTCTTTTTTATTATTTAGTATAACAGGTATAATATGTTTCGAGACTTTATCCGTTTTATTATGTTCAACTACACTTGAACTTTGAATCTTTGAATTAGTATGATAAGATTTATTATCGTT
Source organism: Malacosoma neustria (assembly GCA_963693495.1). Taxonomy (NCBI): domain Eukaryota; kingdom Metazoa; phylum Arthropoda; class Insecta; order Lepidoptera; family Lasiocampidae; genus Malacosoma; species Malacosoma neustria. The sequence continues at coordinate 5,933,840 of OY856378.1, forward strand.
TACATTTTGGTCGCCTCCTTTATTTTTTACGATAGGAGATGGTAGTAAATCGAAGTTTTCATTTTCTAGTTTCAAATCAATTCCATCTGGCCCTGCAATAATATTTCCTGACTTGATCAAAACGTAATGAGGATACTTTGCCAGAACTGAATCAATTTCGTCCATATGTTCCACAGTTCCGTTGGGATACACAACTATGTATTTTGTTTTAAATTTTTTCAGGTGTTCCTGTATTTTTACTTTATTCAAAATTTGTTTCACATCCATTCCTATAGGCAAAAATTTTATTTATGAAATTTTTATTATCAACATAATAAGAGAACTAATTTACATACTTACCTCGTGTAAATGTAGTTAATAATTTACGTTTATTATCGACAGTTAATGATCGCTGCTCACCATTTAATACATGATCATTTATAGTTGAACCATACTTGTCCGATAGTAGATAATTAATATCAATTTCAATCTTTTTTCCGCTTCCATTATTTAATAAGACCTGATTTCCTTTATTTAAAGACATCTTATCAGGACGTACAGCCTCCAAACGTTCATAATCATCATTAATATAAACTTGTTTCTTGGAATTAGACTCTTGATTTGTTGAATATTTTTCCTCCTGGGCTATTGACTTTTTTTGATGTGTTCGTACATCTGGTATATCTTTTTGGCGATTAGACCACATTTCATCATTGATATCTTCAAATACAATTGGATGTTGTTCTATCTGATGATGATTATTGTTGTGATTATTTGTAGGACTGTTATGGTGTCGACTCGCAGAGCTCGAATCTTTAGTGTTAGTACGTATATGTTCAGAAATTGTGGAATCCACTATTTCGTCGAATCCATCTTTACTACTTAAACTATCCTTGAAGTTTATTTCATCAGACGTAAAAATATTTTCTTCGGCCAAATTTTTGGTTTCGTCTAATACTGAAAAATTATCATCAGTTTTTCCTGAACTCTTTTGTAGTTGCTCGTGTTTTTGTAATGGATGGGAACTATGTTTTACGTTTTCCCTCGAATCTACTATAGCACTATGTCTAGGATTAGAAACTTTTAGAGACCTAAGCTGTGGCACTGAGCTCAAATGACCAGAGCTATTTTTGGGTTGCACTGGTTTAGTGCGATATCTTTGTTGTGTTGGCAGATCAGAGACAGATTCATCGTACCCCGTTATTTCAAATAGATTATGTATTGGAATTCTGGGTGACTTGGCTTTAGTAAATTGTTGATTCTGATTATGTAAAGGCGTTGTGTAAATATTCGGATTATTACTTTCTAAATTCAAAGATTCTTGATTTATTATTGGTTGTTCAAATTTATTACTTTTTCTGTTGTTATCTGGTTCATATTGCGGAGTATTCCTAGCTTGATACTGTGGATGTAATTGATGAATAACTGGATAGTATAGTTCTTCTGTATCAATTTCAGGTCTGACATTTCTATTCATTAACGGTTCTTCCGCGTGTTTCGTTGTTTCAACTCTTTTAAAAGATTTATGATTTACTGGATGGGATTTAGGAATTTCCTTATATTGTTTTTCATTTTCGAAATAGTAATCATCTTCTTCATCTTTAGTAGCCATAATATTTTGAATATTATAATTACGTCTAGGTGATAATGCACCAGGTCGTTTGTACGGTTCGTTACGAGTTCTTAAAGGGCTACTTTGAAAGCCACCAGGAAAATTTTCTCGTTTAAGTCCGAATTCATCAATGGGTAAATTACTTTCAAAACTAATAGTTTCTAAGTTTTCTTCAGATTTGAATGCTTTATTATTTACGTTTGAAGATTTTTCGTGCTTATTGCTGGGTATTTTCTCTTTATTGAAGTTGCTATTATCATTGCTTTCATTTGGAGAATCATTTAAAAAGTCGATATTTTCAAGATTTATATTTGATGCAAGAATTCTTCTCTCTAAATTTGATTGTTCTTTTTTATTATTCTCATTTCTGTTATTCAATAATGCTTCATTATCTTTAAATTCTGAACCAATATTATCATATTCTAATGGAGTACGGTTAAGATTCATAGATTTAAATTCCCTATTTTTTCTCGATACATCATCTATAACTCCAAATTTTCTATGGTATGGTATTTCTTCATCTCGTAGTAGTTTTTCTTCTTGCATGTCAAAATTTTCTCTCTGCTGGGGTGTATGTTCTTGTTCGCGTGGCAAAACATATTTTGAATTATTAACATCTTGCTTACTACTTATTTCTCTATCATTTTTGGAGGCGAGGTTTTTGTTAAAAGTTTGATGCAGGTTATGATTTTGAGAATCATTTTCTTCTGGTGACGTGTTTAAGTTTCGGTGACGCCTATCAACTTCAGTTGAAGACTCATCAACTAGCCATTCATGAGTGTTGTTTGCTGGTACTATAATAAATTAAACATTAATAAATTAAATGAACCGAAAATGTAACACAGAGGTATTAAATTACAATAAACTCTTTTTGGGCATCAATACAAGAGCTATAAAATAATATAATAAACTAAATCGAGATTATGCTATTGATTAAAATAACTTACCAACAAATTTATGGCAAAATACCAAAATGAATATGAGCTTAACAAAAGACCTCATTTTTGGCTACATCAACCGTACAATGATCACACAACACTGTTAATTTCACAGTCCTTACCATTATCAAAATACTGTATTAGAACAAACATAACTGAACCAAAAACCTGTGTAAATAATTTTATTGTTATGAATTATAAATGTTTACACGTGTGAACATAAATTTTTTTCGATTATTCGAACGTTATTTAGATTTCTTTAGGGGGCCCCAAGTAAGGCGGCCTCTAATGCGTAAATATTATTTCAATATCAATGTATTTAATAGCTCTTTCACGTGATAATCATTCAGGTGGATATAAATGGTATTTTTTGTATCGTTATGAGGTCGGTTATTAATATTGTACATCTTCTTTTTCAGTTTATACTATTTATTCATCATTAACGATCTTACTTACTATTCGACGTATTAAATATATTTCCATATTATATCATTAAAAAGAAGAAGAAGATTTTTGAAACTTATTAATATTACCTAGACAATTTACCTAAATACAGCTTTTAACAATCAACAAGCCCTTGATCCTACCCAGAAAAGGTAGCCCTATCCTAGGGATCCATGAAGGGCGACAAACAGCTTTGTATTTTACAGATTTCTTCTGGTTGTCTCTTTTCGCAGACAGAGAAGCAATGATTTGATACGGTTATTCCTTTTGGAGTTGGAGGATCAGACGGTAGACACTCATGTTCACCATCATCATCATCATCATCTCAGCGTTCATCCCGGTTGCAACCCAAACTTCCGTTTCGGTGCCCGGGGTCCGCTTTCCGACTTTTTCTACTCCACTTCGCACGGTCTTCAGCATCCCTGGTATTGAGCCCATTGGCACGCATATCACCCCTTACGACGTCAAGCCAGCACTTTTTGGGTCTACCCCTCCTGCCAGGGCCCGGCGGAGGCGGCATGGCCAGACATTTGTTTCCCACGTAATCATCCGGTTGCCGTAAAACGTGGCCGTACCAACGGAGCCGACACTCCTGCAGTTTATCCGCAATGTCACGGACATGAAGACTGCCGCGAATGCGGGAGTTCCTAACGCGGTCCTTCCGCGTCACTCCACACATCCACCGCAGCATATTCATCTCCGTGACACGCAGTTCTTGCTTGTGTCTCTCTAACACCGGCCACGTTTCACAGCCGTATAAAAGGACAGGCCTAATGATGGTTGACGCTCATGTTAAAAGCAAATTTAGCCTATTCTTTCTATTTTTTGTGCTTGAAAAGGTACTCACCAAAGAGTCATCATCGTCCCAGCACTAAATCCCGGTTACAACCTAAACTTCTGTTTCGGTGCCCGGGGTCTGCTTTCCGACTTTTTCTAGTCCACTTCGCATTGTATTGGATCCCTGGCAATTAACCCATTTCAACATAAGCATATCACCTTTTACGACGTCAAACCAGCACTTTTAGGGTCTATCCCTCCTGCTGGGGCCCGGCAGAAGTGGCATGGCCAGACATTTGTTTCCCACGTAAGTAGCCGGTTACCGTAAAACGTGGCCATACCAACGAAGCCGATACTCTTGCAATTTATCCGCAAAGTCACAGACACGAAGGATGTCGCAAATTCGGCAATTCCGAACGTGGTCTTTCCGCGTTAGTCTACACATCCACCGCAGCATATTTATCTCCGTGACACGCTGTTCTTGCTTGTGAAACTCTAACACCAGCTACACTTCATAGCCGTATAAAAGGACAAGCCTAATGATGGTCTTATAGACCTGTCCCTTCAGCTTTACCGGCAAGGTCACAAATAACACCAGTCATCTCATACCATTTGGCCCACGCGGCGTTAATGCGTGCCTTGACATCGCAATCGATGTTACCAGACGCATGAAATTCAGATCACAGGTATTTTACCCAATCCGTACGCTTAACGTGTCATCGTCTATGTGCGCATAGACGATGTGTGGGTGTGGGATCTGTACAGTTTCAGGCCAAGTACTCGGTGTTCACCATGTTGATCTTCAGACCACCGTTCTCAAGCGACTCCTTCCACGCCGTCATGCGCCGCACGAACCTACCCCTGTCCGAATCCGCTAGCGCGATATCATCAGCATGCATGAGTAGCCACGAGGGCTGCTCATGTGCATCACTAATGCTGTTTAACTTGATATCGAATATTACGCTGAACAGAAAGAGATTAAGGACGAATCCTTGGTAAACACCGACGGTGATGGGGACAGGTTTCATGTTCCCAAGAGCGGACAGAACTACAGAATCGGAGTTGCGGTACATGTCTCGGATAATGTCAATATAAGCTTCTGGAACCCCTTTAGACCACAGTGCCCACCAGATCATCACGCGACGAATACAGTCAAAGACTTTCTGCTTGTCCAGAAACAGGCAAGGCATATTCTTCGTCCTGTAACCATCACAGTCCTTAGGGCAAAAACAGGGTCCATGGTCCCGTGACCAGGGCAAAATTCATACTGACATTCCAAGACAGTGCACTCCTGTCTAATCCGAGAGTCGATAACCTTCTTGAAAAGTTTCATGGGATATGATCTTTATACCACGGTAGGTACCGCACTCCTGCATCGATCCGTGTTGTGCAGTGAGACTCTAACTGGGTATGATGTCGTAGGTGGCTACTGTGCTGATTTGGTGTCTCATAGGTCGTAGGAAGTTAATTTGTGTAACAATTTTCTGCTCTTTTAGGTGATAAGATGCTCGGGCTTCTTTTTGAAATACGTGTTCACGATGGCCAGCTCGGCAGCCACATACGTATTGAGGATGTCCTACCCTTCCACGTTGCGGCTACCATACCCAAATCCACCGTGAACACGCTCAATTCCCCACATTCATGATCCACATGACCGTTTAGATCACCACCCAAAACGATCTTATATGACAATGGAATCCCACGAAGTACTTCTCCGAGTAGAATAAAAAACTCTATCTTATCGGCGTTGCTACAACCGGCCTGTTGCGCGTAGGTGCTCAAGCGAGTGACTACGTCACCGGGTGCTTCTCGGTTTCACATCTATAAGCCGATCACCTCCAAAGCGTCGTCCTGGAGCTCCTCCGCGACTCCATTTTCCCCACCAGGTGTACCCGTGTAGATAAGCTTGTTGCCATTCCCAATGAACCGGGATCTGCTGGCCTTCCATCGAGTCTCCTGCAGGAGCGCCACGGCCACCCTCCGCCTGCAGAGTAGGGAAACGCAGGGTAATGAGAGCGGTCGGGGAATGGGAGCAATGGTGATTGAACAGAAAGTATGCACTTGTGCGCGATCGTAAGCACTTGGTCGCTTCCGTCAAACATCGAGAAACTTCGACTGACGCGCACGAGTTGTTAGTGCCATGCGTTAAATGATGAGGGGCGGTTGTGTGTGTTTCGCTCCACGCTTATAAAAAATTGCCGATTGCCAGCGCCAAAGTACGCACAAAGTTGTTTACTTTTTTATGATGTTTATACTTATTAATCATCTAGATTCATTTACTAACAAGTCCAATTTGTTAAATTGAATGTAGAATTATATTATTGTTATCTTATATCTATAGACGAGCAATTCTTGTACCTAGTCAGGTCATAAATTCTGTCACATGTTTAATGTAAAATAATTGTAACAAGTTTATTCATTATGTAACCATTCATATACCAAAATGAACTTAACAAAACATAGATTCTTATGACATTAAAGTTTATTCAAAATGACCTCCGTGATTTTCAATACAAGCCTTCAATCTGCGCGGCCAGTCGTCTATCGCAGCACGAACGAGGTCCATGTCAATATCGGCGGCTGCCTTAATCAAGGATGTCTTGAGTGACTCCAAATTGGGATGAGGCTTTGAGCACGCCTTTTCCTCCAAGTGTTGCCATATCTTGTAATCTAACGGATTCAAATCTGGACTGGAGGAGGGCCAGTCTTCGTGCCGGATGAAGTCGATTTCACGCGCCGCCAGCCAGTCTTGTGTGCTCTTCGCTCTATGAGCTGGCGCCGAATCTTGTTGGAATACCCAGTGCCTGTTATTGAACATGGTATGAGAAACAGGTTCCACAAGGTTCGTCAGGACTGTATTTTGATACACAACAGCATACGTTTTTACACCTTTCTCACAAAAATGTACCTCTGTTAAGCCCCAATAAGAAACTCCCAACCATATCATGAGCGAGGATGGAAAATGACCTCGTTGGACACGCGGAATACGGTTGCTCGCTTCTTCACTACTGTGTGCGTACACCTTATCATTTTGTTTGTTGTAGCTCTCTTCTACGGTAAACATTTTTTCATCCGAAAAAAGAATTTCCCGATATTTTTTTCCCGCGTACCGCTTCAACAAAGCGCGGCATCTCTTCAGTCTCAGGTCCATTAGACGAGCATTCAAACGATGTCCTGTTTTTCTTCGATATGCCCGAAGCCCTAAGTCTTCATTTAACACCCTTTTCACCGTGGTTCTGCTTAACCCCATCTGAAGGGCCAACAGTTTCTGCTTACGTTTGGGATTTCTTTGAATTCGTGCCTTCACAGCTTTTATCACTGCTGGAGTCCTAACAGACCGAGGGCGTCCACTTCTTGACCTGTCATCTACACTAGAGTCTTCATTGTATCGTTTGATGGTACGATAAACGAATCTTTTGGTTATATTCAAATTTTTCAGTATGTTAAAAATTTGAATTGGCGCGTAACCGCAACGATGCAACGCAATAACTGCAACACGGTCTTCTTTAAGCGTCCACTCCATATTTAAAAATGAGTAAAATTCTAAAAGTATACATTTTTATTTTCATGAACAATTCGAAATTCGAATTCAATAAACTTTTTTGTGGCCAGCATTCTAAAAGAAAAGTTTTTACTGTGTGACAATACTTATGACCTGACTAGGTATATATATATACATATATAATTGGAATCTCGGAATCGGCTCCAACAATTTTCATGAAATTTAGTATACGGGGGGTTTCGGGGGCGATAAATCGATCTAGCTAGGAATCATTTCTAGAAAATGTTATTTTATTCGCTTTTTTTATTGGAAGAAAAATAACAAAAAGGTGGCGTTTGAGTAGTCCCAATTTAAACTGAATAATGACTCTTCCTGACATCTATTGGCGAATAATAATACTATTTTACAAAAAGGTGGCGTTTGAGTAGTCCCAATTTAAACTGAAAAATGACTCTTCCTGGCATCTATCGGCGAATAATAATACTATTTTTTTTAAATTGCTCTAACGACACCACAACACTAAAGCTATTCCAGCAGATGGCGTTGTTAAATAACACGAAGTCAATGAGTGTTTGCTTTGAGGTTAGACTAAGAAAATCAATTGTTTATTTCCAAAAAACACAATTTATAAAAAAAATACCGAGCAAAGCTCGATCATCCAGCTGGTTACTTTTTAAAATGGTGATCATCGGGTAATGGTAGCTTAGCATGGCTCTCACTACCCGACATAGCTCCCATTACCCATTAACTTTAACAATTTTTTTTTTGCCATTTTGGATATCTATCTATCATCTTTTTATTTTAGATGTCACGTCAAAGAAAGCGGACTACTACAAAAGCTTCTTGGACAGTTGATACATTATAAAATGCAGTCACTATTCTCAGAAGAGGAGGAATTTCGGTGGACAAAATATCTCAGCAAACTGGCATACCTTACAGCACATTAAAGAAGAGATACAATTTAGCAAAAGCTAATGACGAGAGCTATAAAAACTCTCCTAAGCTGGGAAGACGCACTGTATTCAACTTTGTGCAAGTAGAAATATTAACTAACCATCGGCGGACTATGTCATATAAATTTTATGGTCTCGCGAGAGAACATTTATCAAAGTATGTTACAGTGTAGCTAAAGAGCTGGGTGTTGAAAAAAGGTTTAACCAAATCAATCAAACTGCGGGAAAAGATTGGCTGGCTGGATTTTTAAAGCGTCATCCTGATTTGAGCATTAAAATGCCTGAAGCTATCAGTATCAATAGAATCCTGGGTTTTAACAAGACTGAAGTAACACTTTTTTTTAAACTTGGAGAGATTGATGATACAATACAACTTTGAACCTTAAATGATTTATAATGTAGACGAGACTGGAATAACGACCGTCCAAGAAACTCAAAAAATTATAGCTCACAAAGGGCAAAAACGCGTTGGATGTCATGGGAAAGAGGTAAGACCGTCACAATAATATGTGCTATGAGTGCTTTTGGGTCTTTCATTCCGCCACTTTTTATATTTCCTCGACAACGTCACTCACCACACCTGGAAAAAGATGGACCATTGGGAGCTGACATACTCTCATAATGGCTAGACCAACTTGTTACTTCAGTCTTGTTAAAACCCAGGATTCTATTGATACTGATAGCTTCAGGCATTTTAATGCTCAAATCAGGATGACGCTTTAAAAATCCAGCCAGCCAATCTTTTCCCGCAGTTTGATTGATTTGGTTAAACCTTTTTTCAACACCCAGCTCTTTAGCTACACTGTAACATACTTTGATAAATGTTCTCTCGCGAGACCATAAAATTTATCTACTGAGCTGAGCTTTCACTGAGCTACTGATAGTACTTTTATTACACACTTTCGACCTATTGCACTTTTATATGTATGTACTGTCTTGTAATATTTTGGGAGAAAATAAAGAATTTTTTCATTTCATTTCATTCATTTTCATTTCATTTCATTTCACCAACGAAAATGTATTTATTTTATGGCTACATCATTTTATTAAGCACACCACTCCTACTGCGAAATCACCAGTTTTGCTTGTTTTGGATAATCACAATAGTCATTCATGCTACTCTCGAAGCTTGGGAATTGGCAAAAGATAACCATGTTGAAATGCTTAGCATTCCTCCACATTCATCCCACCGGCTACAACCTCTAGACGTTGCATTTTATTCCCCGCTTATACATAACGTCAAGAAATTTGATAAAAAAATACACCATATTGTCAATGTCTTGCAGGGCTATTTAATAAAGCTTACATTAGAGTAGCTTCTATCGAAAAAGGAGTTTCAAGCTTTAAAGGAATGGGAATATTACGTATGAGTGCTGGAATATTTCGAAATGACGACTTTGTCGATGAAGAAACCAGGTTTGTGCCTATAGATGACACCCAACAGCAGCCAACTAATGTCACTAATATTCCAACCACATCAAAGTAGACAGTTAACGATCAACCATATGCTAGCCCTGTCACAAGTCCATCTATTTTTTATAATATAGAAATTCATCCAGAAATGGCTCAGAAGGAAGCTGCAGCAAGCCCAATTTCCAGCACATTGTGTACATAACTAGAATTTGATGTTAGTTCTGTCGCATATAGATCCAAATCAAATGAGACCAATAATGATCACGATCTACATAACTGTTATTGATTTCGCTACTGTTGTTACCACTGTAAGTCCTCTGCCACAACAACTGATCTCTACTAAAGACAGAACGTTGAAGAACAAACAGCATTCTGAACATCATTATCAGCATTTTAACAAACACACTAATGAAAGCAGTATTCGAAGAAAAGAAGAGACAAAAGACTGAAAAAGAAAATAAGACAAAGACAATAAAAAAATAAAGGAAACTGTAATAAAGAAAATTGTACCAAAGAAAAATGTAACAAACGGAAACTTAACAAAGATAAAGAGATTATAAACAGTTAAATTTTAGGAAAGAGTAAATATTGGCTCCCTTTTCGCATATGAGTTTTGAATGGGCTCTCATTACCCGCATGTGTCGGGTAATAGGAGCGACTGACTGTTTTTGTAAAAACATTATTGTACCTTAACTGTACTTTTTTTTTTTGGTCTCGGGGAAAAACCTCTCTTGACGGGTTCCCCCGTCCCGGGGGGACCGAGGGATATGTGGGACTCCGGGAAAGATGTTTGGCCTTCCGACTACCCACTAAAATCCCCGCTGTTCTCCTATCGCCTACGCCCGGGCCCACGGATATATGGCCTGCCGATCTCGTGGCCCGGGCCAGCGCCGGCCCGCCCTTTGTCTTGAGGTGGGCCCCTTCTAAAGTGTTGGCGCCAGGGGGTCAGGGTTTCGTCCCCCCGGCGCTCTCCTAACAACTCTAGGAGTTGAGGGGGGCCGCGGAACAGCACGCAGCCCTCACCCTCGCGGCAATAGTGCGGGCGGCGGATCCTCCCCCGAGGGGCCGCCCGCGGCCGCTTTTACGGCGGCCGGAGGTCGTTATTTGCCCTCCGGCGCCGCCGACGTGGCCTGCGTTGGCGGGAGGGGAGTGTGGTGGTCACCTTAACTGTACTGCTGTAACTGATTATAACTATTATATGATTAAATGTATACTTTAGTAATTGAAGTAAAAGTGTTCTTTTGAATGGAATAATGTATTTATCCGTGCTCGCCCACGGCACAGCAGCCCTGATCCACTTGTCACAGGAGTAAGGTGAAGTTACTGCGCGTCGCTTTACAGCAACGCCCTATCCGTGACCATCCCCTTTCGTGTCCTTACCATTTTTGGATTGACTATTTTATTGGTGTTTACGGTAGCGGCTGCCGTCCGACACTCAATTCGCCGAAGAGTACCGATGTAAAAAAATATCGTCAGCTAAAAATAGCCTACAGTGTAGACTATTAGACATAGTAACATTGAGTACCTACCAAAATATGTTTAAAACAATAAATTACTTATAATACAATATCTCATTATAAATCAACAGAAATGTAAATATAATACGGTTAGACACACATAAAACATATTTCCTTTGTTCGTTTCAGTAATAAAGTATATTAAATTACATATGGATACAAGTTATTATTATATTCTATCAATTGTTTATTTCGATGTTACACTTTAATTATTAATAATAACCATGATAAATTTTATTTACTCAGGTTACATATTTAATTAATATATCATATAGGATAATATTCTTCGAATGGTAATGAATTAATCGTTTATGGTAAAAATTAACATTGCTATTTAATAAAAAAATAACAAAACTGGATATTAATGAGGTGCTTTAAAGGGAATTTCGTTTCCAAATCACTTATTCTGTATATAAGTAGAATGTGACACATCTATCCTGGATGGACGGCCGTCGCCTCCTTCTGCGAGGCAGTCATGTCCGCAAAGGAGGCGGCGGAGCGGGAGCGGGAGTCGACCACCACACTCCTCTCCCGCCAACGCAGGCCACGTCGGCGGCGCCGGAGGGCAAATAACGACCCCTCGGGGGAGGATCCGCCGCCCGCACTATTGCCGCGAGGGTGAGGGCTGCGTGCTGTTCCGCGGCCCCCCTAGAGTTCAACTCCTCGAGTTGTTAGGAGAGCGCCGGGGGGTCGAAACCCTGACCCCCTGGCGCCAACACTTTAGAAGGGGCCCGCCTCAAGACAAAGGGCGGGCCGGCGCCGGCCCGGGCCACGAGATCGGCAGGCCATATATCCGTGGGCCCGGGCGTAGGCGATAGGAGAACAGCGGGGATTTTAGTGGGTAGTCGGAAGGCCAAACATCTTTCCCGGAGTCCCACATATCCCTCGGTCCCCCCGGGACGGGGGAACCCGTCAAGAGAGGTTTTTCCCCGAGACCAAAAAAAAAAAAGAATGTGACACATCTAAGGGAACTAAATCGATACAATAACAAAATCAAACAGTATAATCAACTCCATCTGCAAATTATTTACGATGTTCAATGCATCTCGTACTAAAATAAACTAACATCATTTATCATTGAACAATTTAGTAACAATGCAAAAATTTTAAATACCTATATTTATAAAATATAAGTAAATGAACTGCGAGGAATAATTGAAAAATGTATTCTATAAAGATCTAGTTACACAGCTTTCTTACTATTTTCTTATATATTATTGTATTTCATCAGATCTTAAAACCAGCCTTCCGCGTCTTTTATTATATTTCCTTTAGGCTCGCGAAGAAGAAATTATATTACGGTCCCCCGCAATACAGGCTGACGTGGATGAGAAGTGCGGGCCCTCCCATGGGCGTACACTCGCTATTTACGGAGATTCAAAACGTTGTTTTACCTAAAGCTACCCTTGCGACCTTTTTTCATCCTATTTTTTTTATTGCTGTAGAACAGCAGACAAGCTGACGGACCAATTAGAATTTAGCAGTTACCGTCGCCTATGGGTAACGCCAGTGGGGGTACAGAAACTCGGGTCACTAATGCCGGAACAAAACACAAAGTTATTAAGGCAGCATACTTAAGTCCATCCTATCCGTAGCTAGGATGGGTTGTTTTGTCGCCTTTTACGACAGGCCGACCCCGGCCGCTAAGTTCAGTATTCTTGCTCCGCCCCTGCACGGATAGAATTTACCGGATTATGAAATATAATATTAATCTAGCCGTATTTCTTCTGGGATTGTAAATATATCACAAATACAGTTTAATCGGATAATTGACACATTTATTCGTATTCTTAAAACTTAGTATAAAATTTAAAAATAAATCGCAACCCACTTAAAAATGCTTATGTTTAACGTAACAACGTGGGGTTGGCACCACATGTTCTCTCCTTCCACTCTCCTCTGTTAGCCGTCATCCCAACATTCACACCCTTTTTTGCCATATTATCTTTTACGCAATCCATCCATCTTTTTTTGGTCTACCTTTACTCCTGTTTCCATCCACTTTCATTTCTATCATTTTCCTTGTTATATGGCATTCTTCTCTGCGCGTTACATGGAACGAAACCACGCAAGTCTATTAGTTTCAAGTTTATCAATAACTAAACAACTAACTAAAATACTTTCACACTTTCGTATCGTTTTATCCTTTTTCGTAACTCCACACATTCATCTCAGCATTCTCATCTCCGCAGCATGTAACATCCTTTCATCCCTCCCCTTTGTGGTCCAGCATTCCGATCCATACAATAAGTACGATTATACAACGTTTAACTGAAATCTGACCATTTAAAGTGGGTCAAAATTGAGTTTGAAGGAATCGGTTATAAACTAACAAAGGTGAAACTAATAAAAACTTTTTAAAAACACCAGAATGCTACCATTCTATATCTTAACAAAGTCAGATTTATCTAATTTAGTTCGAGTCGCTCATCCGAATAATTTTAATAAAATTTACGTTGTTGTAGCTAGTTTAACATAACATCACAAATTTCCCTTACCCGCTCTACTGAATTACTTCATAGTTTGTAACTCAAGCAATTGTTAAGTTAACAGGTGACGTAAGTTGAAGGGGTTCTTTATATCAATAATATACATAATAAATATTTGCGTCAAAGTTGATCGTTACCAAGAACTGGGTCACGAGTTTCGACGGACCGAAGGCCGAAAAAGCAAACGAATCCTAGAATGGAGACCGATCTCAAAGATTGTAGAACGCCCTCTGACGAGCTACGCAAAATTGCCGGTCGGTGCTGGCTGGGAAAGACACGGAACCGAGAAATGTTACACAAACTTGAAAAGGCCCGTACGCCATGTCGTACTTAGTGGACGATAATTAGCTGACAACGAAATCCGGGAGAAATATACATTACAACTGAGAGGTTATACGACTTGTAAAACATGAATTTTAAAATGTAAAAATGATAACAATAAAAAAACAGGCAGTATACTAACCACGTCTTTATCTATAGAACCGTTTTACTAGATGAGTATGACCCCCGTTTTTTTCAAGAATCTTCAAATATCTTCTACTCTACTGAAATCAAGGGAAAAGAGGACCCACTTATATTTTCCTCTCGGGGTTAGCGATCTAAAAGCATACTAAACTACTCAATCTATTTTCGCTTCCTCGCACAATCAAAATTTTTATATTTTATTGGGTATGTCATGAAACTTCGACTTGGAGAACGGAACACGTGGGAGATCGCCCATGCAGGCGAATAGCGCTGAATTGAAGGAAATGGTGGAAACCGATCCGAATCGAACTACCCAGGAATTAGCATTTTCATTAAATTAATAAGATAAAAAAAATATGAAAAATATTATCTTGGTGTTAAAGTTATTGTATCACACTTTAACCTGAACTGACTATTAACCCAAACACCTACCTTTTAATCTTGTTCAGTCAATCTTTGATTTTAAGTAGTTGCTACAACAAGCCTTACTGGGATCCTATATGGATTCCCTGTATTATTATGATATATTTACGTAAAAAGCGTTGTGTTATTTATACTAACACAATTGATACAGCTTATAAAATAAATCATATCTAATGCTCAAAATATTTCATTATCACCTACAGATGATGTAGGACACAACTAAATATAAATAATTAGTAATAATCCCTCGATAGCAGGCACCGCTTAGACAGTTTTCTCACCTAATGTACATATTATAGCATAAAGCATAATAATATATGATAGGTAATCGCTTGACAACCTCGGTGGCGTAACGGTTACCGCACTTCGGTACGCTTGTGGTGATCACGGGTTCCATTTCCGTCTCGCGTCTGGGTGTTTATGTATAATATATATTTATTTACAAAATAAAGTATATAAGTAGTATATCAGTTGTCTAGTATCCATAACATAAGTGCTATGCTGCTTAGTTTGGGACTGGATGGCGCTCTGTGAATTGGCACAAAATATTTATTTATTTTATTTATTAATTTTCACGTACCGATGGTGAAGCAAAACATCGCGAGGAAACCTGCATATCAAAATCACCAATATGTGCAACCCGCCAAACACCCTTGGCGTATACTTGCCGTTCCATCTTGGGAGCCCGAAACCGGCAATGAGACGCTATGAGCTGTTATTATAAAGTAAGAACGGCCTATTTTCCATCACCAGAACATTTTCTATGACCGTCATAATAACAGGTTTTACACATAAAAGACTTTTGATTTGTATGTCCCGGTCTATAATATTTTGAAATGAACTTTTTTCTTTAATAACAAGGCATTAAAATTAAATTAATTAAACATAATACGGTACCCTAAAATTTAAAATTTCATATGTTGAAAGTAGTTCAGCGAGCTTGGAACATTTAGTACCCTTGTGTGCCTCTTGTAAACTTGAAATTTTAATAACTTTTCTCAGAAAGAACGTAATTAATTTTATTATTAACTAACAACCCACCCCAGCTTTGCTCGGGTAGAAAATATTATTTTCTTCTTGCTATAAAAGAACTTTTCATTGGCAGAAAATTATTTTAGATCCGATTACTGTTTTTAGTATTTATATTTTTTAGCTATTCCCTAATAAATAAACAGGTACAGGTAACATTATTTATCCTCCTTCTTCGATCCTCCTAATATTAATTCTATACTATTATTTCCTATTATTATCTAATTATTACTATCTGTTTTTCGGCCACTTGCTTTTGGCATTTCTTTGAACAAAACAAAACTTAAATCGAAAATTTTGCAAAAAGAGTTTGCAACAATAGGCCTAACGTTTTTAAATAGAAGTCGGTAGATTTTGGATGCTTCGCCCTGTCCAGCAATCCGACCGCAAGTGGATTAGTTGATTAGTTGACGTAAATTAAGTAATCCTATCTAATATTATAAATTCGAAAGTGAGTTTGTTACGCTTACACGCCTAAACTACTGAACAAATTTTAATGAATTTCGGTATAGTCATCGACCATGGAGAAGGAATAGGCTACTTTTTTAAAATTCATATGGCAGAACAACGTTTGTCGGGTCAACTAGTTAAGTATATTTATCAATAATTCTTTGTTGTTGACCAGAATGAAATACTATACACTATACACGTGCAAGGAGCGGTATTATCTCTAATTAGCGATATCTTTATGACAACGTGTATTTTAGTACAACAATAGTATTTGTATTATTTACGAATTTTACAAATATTTTTCTTA
Source organism: Malacosoma neustria (assembly GCA_963693495.1). Classification (NCBI taxonomy): domain Eukaryota; kingdom Metazoa; phylum Arthropoda; class Insecta; order Lepidoptera; family Lasiocampidae; genus Malacosoma; species Malacosoma neustria. The sequence continues at coordinate 5,950,138 of OY856378.1, forward strand.
AACAAGATACTGTCTCGTAGTGTGAAATGCTTTTATTTACGATACTTCGAATCCAAATAAAAAATAAATCAAAAACTATAAAGAGTATCGTTTGAACCCATATGGATCCTGAGGCCGAATAAAGGTAATAAAACCCCGGCCGGCCAGTGTTAAATCTGAGGTAAACAGAACATTGTTATTTTATTTATTCAAAACAGTTTTTTCTCAGTATCAGCAATCAATTGTATACCGAAAATCTTTAGATACATTCTTGTAAACTCCCTTGGACGGAAAAAGTATTATTGGCTTTATTACGACTTGTTAATAGAAGAATTTTATTCTAAATTGTTTCCATTTTGAGTTTATATTTTATGGATAGAATCTATATATCTCTATATATCTTCTTCTTCCTGCCCTTACCCCAACTATGTGGGGTCGGCACAACATGTTCTCTCCTTCCACTCTTCTCTGTTAGCTATCATCTCAACATTCACACCCTTTCTCATCATATCATCTTTTACGCAATCCATCCATCTATTCTTTGGTCTACCTCTCCTTTAGTATCCATCCACTCACATTTCTAGCATCATCCTTGTTATATGACGCTCCTCTCTTCGCATTATATGGCCATACCAGGTTAACCTATTACTTTTCAGCTTCTCACTCATTGGCGCTACTTTTAAACTTCCCCTAATATACTCATTTCTAATTTTATCCATTTTTGTAACTCCGCTCATCCAACTCAACATTTGTATTTCTGTTGTATGCAATAACCTTTCGTCTTTTCCTTTTGTGGCCCAGCATTCTGACGCATACAATATAACAGGTCTTAATACGGTTTTATTAATTTCATTCACATTATTAAAAGGTACGAAGACAATCAGACTTTTACGTTATTCTCAATCTAGCGTCCCGTACCGTATCTTTTCTTACTTGCCTATGCCTATAAAAAAGTGAGTGACCGGCGAAAGTTCCCTTAATTTAAAGCAATTTTATACCACCATCATATTTGCAGTGATTCAATATATTGTGGGACATTTTTTCCGTGCAGGGGCGGAGAAAGAATACTGATTATATAGGGAAGGTAACTTGGCTTAATGAAGCTAAACAGCCACAGCTGCACGCTGGACGTCTGCATGTTCTGCAATGAGAGATTTCAACTTCAGCAAAATTCTGGAATATTAGAAAACAGCATCTTATCGGCTCAATCTGTGCTTATTTGACGTGCTAAGTTTGTGACTTAGTTTATTGGCCATTTATAATAACAACAACCCAAAATGATTGAGGTAGCTTTTTTTTTAATTGCTGAAGAACAGCAGACAGGCTCACAGGCTGACAAGCTGACAGACTCATTTAACAGTAGGTAACCAGATACCGTCGCATAAGGATGTTTCCAACGCCTGCCATCGCGAACACGCTGCTGTCCTATACGGGTACAGGAATCCGGTCACTAATGCCGGAACACAGGGTTATTATGGCGGCATACCTATGACCAAGGTTTCCATCCAAACGGCTTGTTTTCTCGCCTTTTACGATAGGCCAACCCCGGCCGCGGAAGTTAGTATTCTTGCCCCGCCCCTGCAAGGAGAGCTGGAACTGTCAGTATACTGGCCACGCTTATCCAAGATGGATCGGGTTACACATACCGGTGATCTCGGTGATCTCGGTATTCAGGTCTCCTCACGATGTTTTTTTTTCATCGTCGGTACATGGTAATGGTACTTTAATACACACATCAGGCGAGAAAAAGTATTTAAGCGGCGAATACCATCGTGTGATTCGAACCCAGGACCTAGAACATTTGGAAACAGAGATTAATAAAACCACAGATCATCAAAGATGGTAAGTAAACTTGTACGGACAGAAAGTAGTAAGACCAATTCATCGGTTATGCCTAACATCATGAAACTCTCTTCAATCAGTACGTCCCCTTTACACTTTTATGCATATATGAAAATAGTGAAGCATGTTAGTATACCTTTATTAAGGTTTATATATCACACGAAACACTTATATGTACGTATCTATAAAACCTAAGTCACAATATTTTATATGAAGATGTCTCGTCAGACCTAAAATCTAACAAAAGACGCATCACTATTGAAAACAAATGGATCGGAATTTGGGTTTACCGGCTTCACCTTTTGAATTATTTGGTTAAGCAATCTCTTTTAACGCTCAATATTCATACGCATACTGAACGAAAATAAATAAATAGTTTGAATTTTGGCTGTACCAAGTTCAAGGTCAGCAATTCATGAAATCAAAGTTTAATTTTTTAGTCTTCGATCAACATTGTTGATCGAAGGCTTCGAACAATATTTGTGATCGAAGATCGAAGGTTTTTTAATCTTATTTACATTCCGTACTATCCGTACTTATTTTGTAGGGATGTGGTTGTAAGATTGAAACGATACGATGATACTACGAATGTCACATATTTTTAGTTTTTTTAGTTTCAGGAGTAGACTAAAACTAATTAAGCAGATTCTAATGTTTAGTTTGATTTAACAAAAAAAAGTGAAAATTAGTGTCAACAAATAAGACTTGGCTTAAAAGACTAGTTACCAGGCCATAAGATCTTATAAAAAAATTGATTTGACACTTTCGTCTAGACATGCGCGTTATTGACTATTTCTTGTAACGGTTATCTAACCGATATTGTCATTCATAAATAATTTCTATCGATGTTAAACTAATATTATCGGTAAACTAACTTATCGTTGGTTTGGCAAGTTTCCTAGTTGTTTAATACAATCAACCAATTTAAAATACAATTTTACCCCTTATGATAGTAGTTAAATAAATACAAGAAAAATGGCATTTTCCTTCATACTTTACTAGGCTTAGCACTAGCGCAATTTTTATAATAAATAGGTAACTGTACTCAAATTGCGGCGCATTAAAAAAATCTAAACAAACCAACATATCAAAATATTTGACGAAAATCTCTGCATGTGACAAAACACTGTGATTGTTTAAAGCTGGTTATAAAACAATACATTAAAAATGATCCAAAACGTTGTTTCGGCATTCAATAACTAAAAGGGAAACCAATTTAAAACTTCAAAAAAATCGTGAGTCATTCAATATATCATACAACCTTATTTTAATCAATATAAAGTAATTTAATAACATATAATGAAAATTACTGCATAAGCTACCGCAATGTATAGTATAGCAACGTAAGTACTTTAGCTACACTTTAATTTTATGGGGTCAAGGTCGTGTTTAGTTTAGCAGTCAGAAAAGAAAAGTAGCTGGTTTTACTCTAGCCAATATTGACTGTATCTCTTTTTACATAAAAGGACTCACATAGGAAGGGAAAGAGAAGGCAAGGTGATTTTCAGACATTTGCTTCATATCGGCGCGGAATAACTCGGCTTGGTTATTGTTTGGTTTTAGTTGGTTGGCCTTTGGTAACTGATAACCATCGTAACCGATTCCAATATCGATAGAGTACGTTACCGAGATTACAACCGTTATAAGTTACGTTTCGTTATAGCGGTAAGCGGATGCATGTATACTTTTGTTATCTTTCAAAAACCATTTTGACATTTGGTGATGATATCACAAATAATTAAACTATAGTTTTATTTTTATTTCATGAACTTAACTGCGTTATTTAAGTGATTATTTGTGTTTACCCGAGTTTACCGTTTGCTAATAAATAATATGTGCAAATTACAACAATGGTAGACCTTTCGCTAGTGTGTAGTTAAAAATATGTCAGAGTCGAAACATATCGCTGTCGACTTCGATCCAATTTTGCCCGACACCGGGATTTTGTTTTACGAAGAATGTCCACCTGAATTCGAAATCGAGCGGCCTAAACTATTGCCTTTAAAGACAAACACGCAAATTCGTTTTGAACAACTCCAACACGAAGCAGCGAGGGCTTGGACAGGGAAGAAAAGTACTGCGAAGAAAAATTGAATATTAACAAAATGGTTTATACGCTGTTCGTAATAGAAATAATATCGGCTTTCATCTTGGCGGCAGCTTTGCTGTACAGATATGGAGATTGCTACAGGAATCACATAATAGTTACTGTGTCTGTGTTGACAGCATGGTATTTCTCCTTTGTTATTATGTTCATTTTGCCCCTGGATGTGTCATCGGTTTGTATTGTTATATTTTCTTCATCTTAAATTAAGGTGCAATTGAAAGATAAATTAATTATTTACTAAGAGATTAATTATTAACAATGCCTTACTTTTTTTACTAAAATATAATTTATTTTCTATAGAAAAGTCATTATAAATTGAATAATTTGAAAATTATATATAGTTATAATGGTTAAGTTTGGGTTCAATCCTTAACTAGAATAAAATCTACAAATAGCTGCTTCTATAAGGCTCTGTGTCTGACAACCATATATCGTCGGCTTATTGCAAAAACTCATTAACTACAAAAATCACTATATATGTTTTTATCTATAATGGGTTCATTTTTACATATTCTACAAAATGTAAAAACACACTAATTTCAAGCTGGCCAATTTTAGCCATTACGTCTTTGGCTAATCAACATAACCTCTAACTAATTCCAACTAAAATGCTATTTTCCCAAAATAATGAAATGTCCCATAATGACTTCTTGCAATAAGCCGACGATATATGAAACCATATATATGGTTAAATCATACAGGTTTTCAAATAACCCAAGTTCCTGTACCCTTATGGGACTGCAGCGTGTTTGCAATACTACTGGTCTTGTAAACACCCAGAGATGACGGTAACTGCTAAATTCTAAGTGGGCCAACAACTACAACAACAACAAAAAATAACCTTTTAGTATCATTTTTAAGCAAAATATACACCTATATATATATATAACAAATATATATAACTTCTGGGCTATGACCTCCCCCTAAAGGAAACAAACAGTACACCTGCCATGTTTGTCCAAAAGCAAATTGACAGGTTACATGTGTACAGGTTATCTTACTACGCAGGTATCCTTACTTTGTATTCCTTTGCCATCTGTAAATAGCAATAAGAATTTATTACACACATTCAGCGAAAAAACTGCCAAAGCATTGCATGTCATCACTGGATTTGAACCTGGGATCTTTTTTAGATTGGTCTCCAAGTGATACCACTTGTCAATTGATATCACTTGTAAATAAAATTATATACCATAAATGAAACTGATTTACAAATTGTCCCAAATCTTTGTCATTTTATTTAACAAATTGAACCTGAGGGAAATGATAAGAATATTGCTGATAAGATACCTATCAGATAAATTCATTTAGTTCGTAACATACACTAAGTGTTAAAGTAAACTTATAGTTTAAATTTATTTTAAAAGATTTTATTTTCTATTATATTACGTTTGTTATATACACTATTATATCCTATATCTTTAAATGAGCAATTCTTATATATATATAATTGGAATCTCAGAATCGGCTCCAACAATTTTCATGAAATTTAGTATACGGGGGGTTTCGTGGGCGATAAATCGATCTAGCTAGGAATCATTTCTAGAAAATGTCAAAAGGTGGCGTTTGAGTAGTCCCAATTTAAACTGAAAAATGACTCTTCTTCTGGCGTTTGAGTAGTCCCAATCTAAACTGAAAAATGACCTGACATCTATCGGCGAATAATAATACTATTTTTTTTAAATTGCTTTAACAACACTAAAGCTATTCCAGCAGATGGCGTTGCTAAGTAACACGAAGTCAATGAGTGTTTGCTTTGAGGTTAGACTAAGAAAATCAATTGTTAATTTCCAAAAAACACAATTTATAAAAAAAAAAAATACCGAGCAAAGCTCGCTCATCCCGATATTGTATTATAATAACAGTCCATTACATGCCACTACTGGGCTTGGACCTCCTCCTCAAGGGAACGGACAGTATACCCCTAACCCTTGCCAAGGCGGATTGCTGGCTTACACATACCGATGATCTTGGTATGGTTTCGTTGCTATGTTTTCCTTCAACGTTGGTACATGGCAAGTATGCTATAATATGCACATTTGTAACTTAGGATTCAAACACGGGATCCCTAGACTGGCTTCCATGTATAATGTATATCCTACATCGCCAGATAACTATTCATGGCTCCTAAAAGCAACAAGTTGGAAGAGATTGCTTTGAGTATTTTATTTTAGATGATAAGTAGTTATAAGTTCTTAAACAATAAAGAGTTATCTACTTTGTATTCTTACAAATATTTCATTCCAATTAAGGAATTTAAAGGTTAATTTACATTGGTGTATTCCTTAATATACATTAGTGATGATATACAAAATTATATGAATTTCTAATTAAAAACTTTTCTTACAGACCATATACAGAGCACAATGTACAAAAGATAATGCAACAATTGTGCAAGAGGGTAATGAGTCTACCACAGTGTCCCCGCCAGATGCCCATTGCCGAGAACCGTGGAGTTATGTTGAAGACACTGTGCTTATAAACCTATTCAGAGTTGTATATTGGACATCACAATGTTTGACATGGTGAGTTTTCAAAGTTATCAAATGATAGAAATGCATGCAATGTATAATAAGATCAGGAAAGTGGGGGATGCAAAATATGCCACCAGAATCTTTATATATGAAACATAATAAGATGATAAGAGAAACATAATATGAAACATAACAAGGCAAAGCATGTGAGGCTATATTTGCTGTAGTCATAGTGTCATAACTGTACCACAAAAAATATAGGTGTCTAACTTATAAAATCATTCCTTCATTATTCACATAAGTGATCACCTCTGTGGCATAACAGCTAATGCACTCATTATGCTTAGAGAGGTCATATTGATTTGTATCTCATGTCTGAGTAGATATGTATAATATATATTTATTTATGAAAGAAAAGTTATAAATAGTATATTAGTTGCCTTTTTTTTATTGCTGTACGACAGCATATAGGCTGACAGCCTGCTTAGAATTTAGCAGTTACCCTTGCCTATGGGTGTTTGCAATGCCAGTGGTATCGCAAACATGCTGCTGTCCCATAAGGGTACAGGAACTTGGGTCACTAATACTGGAACACAACACAAGGCTATTATGGCGACATACTTAAAACCAAAGGTGGCCGCCATGCAGATGTGCTTGGGGCCCTATAACGTCGCTAGGGTGGGTTGTTTTGTCGCTTTTCACTTCAAGTCGACCCTGGCCACAGAGGACTGTATATATTGTTTCTCCGCTCCGGATAGAAATAAAATGTCTAGTACCCATAACACAAGTCCTATGTTACTTATTTTGGGATTAGATGGCGCTGTGTGAATTGACCAACTATATTTATTGTTATTAATTCCTATTTCCTTAAAATTTGTTTCTAGACTAATAAAAAATAATAAATTATGTATTTACTACAAGTTTTAAATATTTTTGAAATCTATTTACAGGTTAATAATGCCAATGATGCAGTCATACAGCAAAGCGGGAGACTTTAGTGTAAAAGGCAAATTGAAATCAGCATTAGTAGACAATGCAATTTACTATGGATCATATCTATTTATATGTGGAATATTGCTTATATACCTAGCATTAAAGCCAGGTGTAGATTTAGATCCTCCAAAGATTAAAGCGATAGCTTCATCGGCTAGTAATACATGGGGTCTTTTCCTCTTGATTTTACTTCTTGGTTATGCATTGGTAGAAGTGCCAAGAAGTCTTTGGAACAATTCTAAAAAGAACTATACATTGACGTATTCATATTTCAAAGTTGCAAAACTGAGCACTGATAAATGTGAAGCTGAAGAAACTGTGGACAATATCTTAGATGTAAGTTGATTAATTAAATCTGTTTTTATGTATATCCAATCTTAAACACCAAAACAGCATAATTTGTAAAAAGGTATATCTGTTAAATACTACCCCTGTGATGATTGTCTGTGGTTTGTCTTGTCTATTTTGACAAGGGATGAAAATTTTAAACTTTGAAATAACAGTTAAACCGTTTATAGCAACATCAAATTTTAAAACAATGTACCCATTATATTATCCAATATCATAAGTCCGGCTGAATGCCATAGGATAAAAATATCACTGGTTGTTAGGACTGTTGGTTTTTACGGCAGTCCCTTCTATGTCATAACAGGTTATGGCTATAGTTGGTTATCTCACTATTTAGTCTGATGTACATTATTCGAGCAGACCATATGAATTAACTTCTTGGCATACATAACATCACTACATAAAGTCCAAATTTAATCATCAGAACATGTGACCAGGTTTAGTGTTATTGAAATGGGTGCTAGTTTTTTTTTTTACAAATTACTTTGTGCGGTTGATAAGTTCGCGGCCTAAGGTACCTACTTAAGGACGACTAATTATATCCCTACTCCTATCACTAATTGCGGGACTCAGTGGTAGTATAAAATAATTAAAAATATTTTAAATCACAATTGAATCACCTGTCGAACAACGAAAATCATTATGTCAGCCGAATCCAAACATTAACAGAATATTGAACAGCGCTCCGCGATAAAATACTTTGGAAAAAACGGAAATACGCCGAAAAATATTTTTGAAGAAATGGCATCCGTTCTTAAAGAATCTGCGCCTTCATATACTCGTACAAGGGTGAAAAAATGTGCCCGCTTATTTCAACAAGGACGAAAGAGCTACGAAGATGATCACCTGCGCGGGCCGCCCTGTCGCTGTAGTGACAGAAGAAAATTTTCAAAAAGTAGAAAAATTAGGACTGACCGACAGAAGAATTAAATTGTGGTAGATAGCTCAAAAACTTCAGATTAGCAAAGAATGAGTTGGATAAATTTTACATCAAAATTTATACATGAAAAAAAAATTGCGCGCGCTGGGTACCAAGAATGCTCACACCGCTCGACGAGCAACGACGACTCGAGAGCTGCAAGGATTTTTTGGCGCTTTCTTCTTCTTCTCTTTCGTTACACTCTTGTCAGAGCGGTCGTGGTCATCATTTTTCAGTCACACGCCTGACAATCCGTCTCCATTCCTCCCAGACAGCTGCTTTTCGGGAGCACACGTGTACTGGGACGTCCACTGCAGCCTTTACTAGGTCCGTCCATCTCATAGGCGATCTGCCGCGAGGTCTTGTTCCTTCTATTTTCCCTTGGACAACCAGACGTTCGATGAAGACATCGTCACGCCTAGTCACGTGACGTATTGCGAGAAATTGACCACCCACCATACAGTCCAGATCTGACATTTAGTGATCTTTTCCTGTTTTCCAAATTGAAAAAGCACTTACGAAGCCGGAAATTTTCGGATGACAACCAAATGAAAGCTGCCATAGATCGTCATTTTGAGGACAAAAGAAATAATTTGAGTGGTTTAAAGTATGCCAGATGTGAGAAATGTATTTCACTTGAGGGAGACTATTGAAAAATAAAAAATAATATCTCAACTTTCTCTATATTATCTCAATTTTTCTTTTATTAAATACCTTGGAGCGCGACCTTATCAGGCGCCCCTCGTACAATATACAAAACAATAAAGTTTGAGCATTTTTTTTTAATAGCAGAATAGAAAGATGTCAGTCTTATTTTTTTTTTTTTTTTTTTTACAGCAATTCATGTACAACTAATTTGACTTAGAGAAAATCACACTGGCCCCTGAACTAGTGAATACTGTATCTCAGTGGGCCAGTATTTTTAACATAAGTACTAATATATAATAATTACCATTATATTAATAATTAAATAATATATAGTAGTTAAATGAGATATAGTAGTAAAAATAAATAATAATTTAAAATAAAATATTAATGAAAGAAGAAGGGAAAGAAAAATATAGATACATATATTAACTGAAACAATGATTGTATGTGAACATAATGTATGTAAGTTTATATATAAGTAAAATGTAATATTATATTTAAATAATTGCTTTGATAATCTCTTCTGACTGTTGATAATTCAGCTCATACAAATAATCACTCAAAACTTTCTTACACCTACCAATGGGAAGTTTGTTTAATTTAATTACTTTGCTAATTTCGTTATATAATTTAGGGCCCAGATAATCCGCGAATTTCTGCGCAAATGATGTTTTGCAGCGTGGAATGTTATAAACAAGGTCTTGCCGTCGCTTAAATATAAGATTAGGTGGTTTGACGTGGATATTCAAAATTACTGATTTTATAAACATTTTTCTCACCAACAAGACTTTATTTTCTTTATAGAGCAAAGTAGTAGGATATAAGAAGCCTTTATAGGTCATCACTTTTAGTAAAGATCTTTGAGCTCTTTCGATAACTAACATTGAGGTTTTTGATGTACCACCCCAAGATAATATTCCATAGTTTAGTAGTGACTGACATAGGGCATAATAAATACTGAACAATAGCTTAGGGGGACAAACATTTCTTAGTGTTTTAAATATGAATATAAATTTTCTTATTCTATTACTAGTTTTACTGATATGTTTTTTCCAATTTAAATTTGATGTAATATCAAAAAACTACTATGTCCAAGTTTGAATTTCACCGATAACCGCGTCTAGACTATTTTTAAATCCATTAAACCTGTTACTTTTATATTTCACTTGGACATTGGCAAAATCAATGCCAAGGTATTGGAGTCTCACCCACAAAAACTGAACTGAACTGAAAGTTATAACTTTATTTCATTTTTCTGTTTATTGTTTACTTAGAGCTTAAACGCAGTGACAACAGCCGTGGGTCCAGGTCACCCTCTTCACCGTCACGTGGAGACTATAGTACAAAAATTACCCATACAACTACGGGACAAATTAACTTCACGAGTGCCGCCAGAGAGACCCAACTCGCCATCATTTAAATCACTGGTGAATCTACATAAAAAGGTAAGCAGGCATTTTTAGCTATCAGAATATGCTAAATTATTTAAATTACAAAAGGAAAATGAATATATATATGTTTTAAATTTACAACTTTAAGTTAATATGCATGTTTTTTATCAATGATGCATTGATCGATTTCATTATGTTGCATATAAACGCTGTACATGAGGTAATTACGAACCCTGCCAGTCCAGTACACCATATCACTTATGTCAACACAAGTCTATAAACTTATTGGAGTAGTTAATGGAATTCTTAGTATTACATCATATTTTTGATATACTAACTATACCCAGTAAACATTATAGATAATTTAAAAAAAAAAATTCTTTTTTGATTGACAACTGTGATAGTTTAACCTTACGTGGCAACTGCCATGAAAGGACAAAAGAATACAGAAATAAAATGGAAAAGACAAGACCAGTCTCCTTCATTTTAATACTTCCTATACTATGTCCTGCCGATTTAATCCATATACAAGTATTACTTACTAATAATTAAATGTCATCCTCTCATATTCAATATAATGTAACAATATATTGCTCTATTTATCAATGGTTCATATGATTTGTCTATTGCCATTTTAGTAATTTTATTTCCTTTTCAGAACTCTAGAACTTTCTTACATTCAACTTACTTGCCATGTAACATTATTAGGTTTTAGAAATTTGTTTTTGTTGGTCCGAGGTGAGGATATATTTATTTTTCTAGACAATAAAAGCGTTGCACGTGCTCCAACGCACTGAAACGCAGTGGGGTATTATGCTGGAACGTGTGTTTCATTTGGAAGATATAGCCTCGAACCAGCGCTCTCCAGACAGACGATTTCAGCACACCTTCCACACACCTCGACCGAGGGTGCAGAGGATATTTTATCCACCTATATTAGGTATGGATCACATTAATCACAATTTTTGATTTCTCCTGATTGGCCCACCCAATAGCAGTTAGTTTACCGTCGCGTCACTTATGGACGTTTAAAATACCAGAGGCATTGCCAACACGCTGCCGACCTGTTAAGAAATTCTTTAACGCTTTTTTTAAAACACCATATTTTACTGCGATGGGAAAACCTTGAACAAAACAACAAAAAAAAGAGAAGAGACTCCAGGAAATGGGGATGAACGCCAAGTCTAAGGCGGTTTCTAAATATTTATATTATTTGGTTCATGAAATGGTCATCACGCACATGCCAATGCCTGGATACTTGCTGAGGTATAATCTGGGAGGACTTGCAGCACGGGTTTACTCTTGATGTTTTTTTGCATGCATAAAAAGTCGATACCCCGAGACGTCAGTCTAACCACCCTACGACCCTCTAAAAGGAACACTTATCTGCATATATCAAACACTGTTGGACTTTCGCACATTTAGCATATAGAATGTCTATCACGACGATCTTCGTGGCTCAAAGACACGTTATGCAGCACTTGCAGTGGTCACTGATTCCATTCCCTTGCCGAGTATGTTTGTTATGTATGTATAATATGTATTTATTTACAAAAAAAGTGTATAAGTTGTTAATTTATTACCCATGCTGTTTATTTTGTTAAAGTGACGTAATTTCCGGGTTCTACTGGGGAAGACCAGTGCTTCTTTTTTATAATCAGTTTATGCTGAGTTGGAATCGTTTTTGGACTAGTTTAAATTTAGTTAGTTTTTTCAGCATTTTATCAATTTTGTAGTCCTGAATAAATATTTACTTATATTTTTTCTTACTTCTTTCTATTTTAGGACTAGATGACGTGATTGTCTCAATATATTTACTTATTTAATATACTGTTAGCTCTATTTTTATATACAATATTGTTTGCAGAATGGTACTGGGAATGCTTTTTAAAGCAGTACTTCTTAAAAACTATGGCTGTTATCACTTGTATTATGTCGTTTATGGTGGTCTGGTCCGAGATGACGTTCTTCTGCAAGAAACCGGTGCTTTCTATATTCGCGAATATAGTCATTGCAGCTAAGGACACGTATAATTATGCCGTTATTGTTGTAAGTATTGTATATATAGTATATGTATATAACAGTATAATCTCACTAATATGGCACTATTGAAAACCAGAGGATGCCGGATTATTGGAATATTCGGATTACTGGATTATAGAGAAAAAATTATAATAAATAAAATAAAACATTTCATAAAGTGAATATAATGTATTTAAGTACATATTTGTGTTCTTGTTGGACAGGTTTTATTGTAACTGTAACATAATCTCAAAATTAACATGTAATTACATAGTTTTAAAATACATAATCCTTAATTAAGTTCTGCTTTTGTGCCACTTGTAGTCCTTGCTTAAACCTTAAACCTTTTCTCGCATGTTTCGAAGAATAGAGGGGCGAGGAAAGGAGGGCTTTTTGGTGTCATGGGTTCGATTCCCGTCTCGCGTCTGGGTGTTTATGTATAATATGTATTTATTTATAAAAAACTATATATATGTAGTATCTAGTATATATTAGTTATATAGTACCCATATCACAAATACTATGCTACTTGTATTTTCTTTGGCAACCAATGTGTTAAAAACGCTTACGTATTACTGAAAGTGACAGATCTTAATGGAAGCTCATAATATTAAACTATCACAAAATTAATTAATTTGTCCTAAGGTTCCATGGCGGCAAAATTACTAATCGAATTAAATAAAAAAAATTAAAAAAGTACCAAAATGTCACTAGCTATATAGGCGAAAGATGGTGATTATTTTATATTTTCTTTTCAGTCAATATCAACTATAATAATCGGTTACATGTTCTACTGTGCGTATTCGACTGTCCTGAAGATCCGCCTCCTCAACCTGTACTATTTGGCTCCACATCACATGACCAATGAGTACAGTTTAATATTTTCCGGCATGATGGTGTGCCGACTGACGCCGGCCATGTGCCTCAATTTTCTCAGCTTGGTTCACATGGACTCGCATGTTATCAAGGAATGGGTCAAAGAAACATCGTACACTCAGGTAGGTAAATATTTGCAATATTAAGTCTCTCTCCATACAGGTCTATTAAGAATACTGACACCTGCCTGGGGCGGCCTGTCGTAAACTGCCATCTGCATGGCACCCACCGCTGGCCTCTAAATATGCCACCATAATAATCTTGTGTTCCAGCATAAGTGAGCTAGGTTCTAGCTCCCCTACGTAGAAGACAGCGTGTTATCGATGCCTAGCATTGCGAGGCCGTCGTCGGCCTGTCTACTCTTCCATTGCATACACGTAAAAGAAATTCTTCAATTTTTTTCTGTTACTAAGAAGAGTTATCTTAAAAATTATTTAATTTGTCTATTTTTATTAAAATTTAATTTTGTCCATTAAAAATTCGGAATATATGAAAAGAGAAATAAACATTTTGGCTTGTGACATAGACTTAATTGTACGCTAAAAAGACCAAACTTATTGATTATATTATCTATGGATTCCATTTACAACTAACATTAGACGATAATATAAGCCCATCTGGATGGCGACCACCTTTAGTCTTGAGTATGCCGTCTAAATAACTTTGTTGTGTTCCAGCATTAGTGACGCAAGTTCCTATATACCCTTATAGGACATCAGCGTGTTCGCGATGCCACTGGCATTGCAAATGCTAAATTCTAAGCGGGTCGTCAGCCTGCTGTCCTACAGCAATAAAAAAATATCAATGCAGTTTATTCAATTATAAATAGCAAAGTTATTAAAGCAAACATTTGTATTCTCTCCTCTCAACGACAATACTATATATAACTAATAACCACGAGTAGCAAGCTTCAATATCCCTCTAAGAAGAGATGGATTTGTATCTAGATGGAAACTACACGTCAAGTCCATTTATTTTTGATATTATCTTTATTTTGTTTATTTGATATTTAATATTATCTTTATTCTAGATTATGGGTCATATGGATGTATTAGGAATAATCTCAGAAGGGTTCAATATATATTTCCCAATGCTGGTGGTGCTGCTGTGCGTGGCCACGTACCTGTCTTTGGGCAGCCGATTACTCTCTTTCTGCGGATTCCAGCAGTTCGTGGGAGACGATGAGCTAACCACAGACCTGGTTGATGAAGGCAGGGAGATCGTTAAACGAGGTCAGTAGATCTAATACGTTTTATTTTCCAGATTGCAAAGACGAGTGAGTTTGTGTTTATTGTATTATACATCTCGGAAGCATTATATCGAAGTTGCATTTGAAATTAATTTCACTTCGTAGAAAGAATGATTGTCAAGTGTTATGGGAAAATTCAACTTGTCTTTTTTTATTGCTGGGGAACAGGAGACAGGCTGTCGGTTCACTTAACACTAATCAGTTACCGTCGCCTATGAATGCTTGTGGCACTAAGGGCACCACGAACACGCTGCTGTCCCATAGGGGTACAGGAACCTATGTCACCAATGCCGGAACATAACACAAGGTTATTATGGCGGCATACTTATACACCAGGGGTGGTTGCTATCCAGCCGGGCTTGGGGCCCTACCACGTAGCTACTAGACCCCGGCCGCATAGGTTTATATTCTCACTCTGGCTCTGCACGGAGAAAATGTGTCGATGGCCATATCACATATGTATCACTTTTTTTGTCAAAACTGTGCAATTCTGCGACCTCTCGATTAACTAGTGAAAGATAGCTAGAGGGGTCGCAGGGTTATCGTGACACTGCCCCTTAAGGAAAGAGACAAAAAAAATGAGTTCTCCTTTTATCGCCTTCTACAACTTTCTGGGAAGGTGAAGTTGGAAGATGGAGTAGTCTTAATATTATTTTTGGATCTGACTACAAGACCCCAGAAATCCATATATTCTTTATCAAATCTTAAATATACTAGATGTCTATGTTTATTATTAATATTATAATTTCAATATAATAGAGAAGCGACGCCGTCAACGCGCGGAAGAGTCGTTGGCCCGACGCCGCGACTACAACGATCGCTTCAATAACTACCGCACGACGAGAGAAGTGCAGGATGGAGGTAATAAAAATTCCTTTGTTCTATATCATTATTGTCCCCTACTTTTCTCGATACAATCCCCATAAAATGGTTTTACAAACCTATATCTTTACCATTGTAATGAAACTATATGTATTAAAAATAACATTTTAATTGTAATGAAACTCGTTTGGAACAGTGATTTTGTTTTGCATGATAAAAATGTTATAAGTAATATGCATTAATATTACTAGGAAATCATCAGTTTTATAAAATAGAAACAAATTGAATTGCCTTTATTTTTACATTACCCAATTGGTCCGTTATCAGATAAATAAATAATACACCGTACAATGTAATTACGTACCATGAAAATAAGAGCCTAAAATATTTACTACTACGTATTTTCAAACTGATCAGATTTAGTTTTATTTGATCAATAACTTTTTCTGACGATGAATGAACCCATTAAAGTTATATTAAAATCCCATCTTAATCCGATTTCTGAGATAAACACCATGATATTCCATTCCCCTATATTCTAGTTTCTTATAACTGTTTTCATGCATCATTTGTCTATAACAGCACTTATCATGTCACATGACACCTCTTTTTAACTCCTATAATTGTTTGCGTGATTTTTGATGGTTTGCTTTTTATTATACAATCCGTAATAACCGAATTAGTGTATTTTAATTTGTAACACGTTTTTTAAGAATATGCTTAATGTTGTGTTTTTACTAGTTTGCCCTAAATGTGTGGTAAATTGACTTCTAGTGTACTTAAATTCTGCTACTTTAGAGATGATTATTTTCCAGGTCTTTTATTATTTGAAGTACTAATTTTAGCTTTTGGTCCTTCGAGCAGGTTGAAACAATCCGCTTTCTAAAAAACTAAAACTTCTAAGCCAT
The DNA here is from genome assembly GCA_963693495.1 of Malacosoma neustria. Classification (NCBI taxonomy): domain Eukaryota; kingdom Metazoa; phylum Arthropoda; class Insecta; order Lepidoptera; family Lasiocampidae; genus Malacosoma; species Malacosoma neustria. The sequence goes on from OY856378.1 coordinate 5,966,716, forward strand.
CAGAAATTACAATTTGTTCACGTGTATTTCTTCTTTCACCATCACATGTTTTATCGGTTATTGTGCATGTCTGACACATTTCAGCCCACACCGGGCTTCTTAATGACGTCGATTCAGATTACTACGTGACGCCCAGTCCCGACCGCGGGCAGCAACATGTCTCAGGATACCAGGCAGCTGAACTACCCTACAACAGGCCAAATTTGACGCTGGAGGATGAGCTGGACCAGCGCTTTGGGGAGAGCACCCTACCCACAGTCCGAGCTGATGATGGAAGGAGTAGGATGACGATACCCCCTAGAGGCTTGTTCGACGATGTATAATATATTATCACGGAAGATTTTAAGAGTAAAATTGAGTAAGTTTGTTGTTATAGTGAAATAATTAGTGGAAGATGTAGACTTAATATTTCTAGATCAATGCTGTTAACCTACTGGTATTTGTTTATACTATGACATTGTGCAATACTCGTATAATAAGTGCAGGACCTTCTAAGAATAATTAGTTCAGAATATAAATCAATCTGTTAAAGAAATAAATAAAACAAAATTCAACAATTTTATCCATTATTTGCAAATATTATTTTTATATGTATATATATAGTATTTTTAGTGTATAACAAAGCATTATTTCATGAAAGTTTTTTTTATTTATAAAATTCGCTTTGCATATCCATTGAACTGTCACGTTGTACTCAATTATGATACTTGTGAAATAGCGATTTCTCAGCAATATTTTAAACTTTGTTTTACTATTTGATTTAAAGTTTTCATAATTGTATAATCTATACATATTTTAATAGAAACATATTTTTATTATACTCACGGCTGCTATACATCGTTTGAAAATCTAAACGGGCAGTAGTTATAGGTTTATTCGCGTATTTCTTTTAAATGTTTTAAATAATAATTGAAAATAAGTTTTTGAAGTGAAATGTCTTTAGCACTGTTGTGACTTGAAAATACGATGAAACGGAAAAGTGACAACAAAAGAAGACAAACATATTAATAGTCTACGAGAGAATGAGATAGAATACAAGTATACAATGTTTCCTATAAAATTTGTGTTATATGGGCGTTCGTGTTAACTACTTTTCTGAAGTTTCCCTTCTGCTATGTGTAAATTGCACACGAAACTTTATTTAGTTTATGTTTTGAAGGGCAAACTTTACAAGGTCCTGCATTGACATACGTAGTGCAATTTCAACCGTTTTTGTGATAGCAATATTTATTACTGCAAGCATGTTCACTAACATTGTTAGGATATATAAAACTATAATAATAACTACCTAATGACTTTTTGTACGCTAAAGGAGCCATTTTGTGTAAATAAGGATATAGTTACTGAAGGAACAGTGGACGGAACATGTTTCGCTTTAATTGGAATTTTATTGGTGACACAAAACATTGTTGGGCATTTTAAAATTGTTCTATTATCACTACCTACTCCTGTATTTTTACATTTTATTAATTTACTTTATGAAGAAAATAAGTACATAAATTAGTATGACATAATAATTATGGAGCATATTACAATTTAATGTAAGCTTTGAGCCGTTTCTACGTTTTTCTTTAGCTTAAGCGAGATTATATACAAAATTAAATGTTATTGTAGTATAAAATTATATGTATATTATGTGCCTATAGTAGAAACGTCGCGGAATATTGTATAGAGATAGGTAAATAAAATTTCAATATTATAACTGAGTATAGTATAAGTACCAGAGATATATTTGTTCTATTTATTTTTTTATTTATTTATTAGAGTACAAAACAGACAGTCAAATATACAACATTTAATATATTATAATACACGCCAGATATAACCCGTGTACTAAATTAAGTTTATTAATAACTAACTGATACACGCGACTTCGTCCGCGTTGCTTGATATATTAACAAAGTTTTCGTAAGCATGCGCGCTACACCGCTTGCCCCACTTCTAAATCACACATCACTGAACACTTAGTGCTTATAAAAATCGTTCTTTCTTAAAACTAATAACTTTATATTAAATGAAGATATAACAATAATTTTTTTAGATAATGGTCAAGTAGACACTTGAAGAAATAAAACTTAGAAAATTTAATTGAAATCTATACAGTAGTTTTGCCGTGATACGCGCACAATTGCAGACCTCTATCATTTTATTTCTATAGATATTGGCTGTTGAAGAAAGTTGTTCTTATAATTATAAATAATTAAGCATTACTAGAGAAGGAAAAATTCGCGTGCATTAAATTAAAAATTACATTTTCGGCATCGTTCATATATTTGTGATTGCTTCGATTAAATATATCGATATTAGCACTAACTTTGATGAACGACGGTACGATAGCGCGCACAACTGGATTGAAACAGAAGTGTTATAGCTATATAATTAAGTCAAAATGGCGCTGGGTTGCGGCAGCAATAATATCTATTGAAATTAATACTAGATGTCTATAAAAATACACGCTATACTTTGTGTCAAGTGCGAGTCGATCTTATGAAGTTTATCTGCTGTACACGAAATATTGCATTTCCGAATTCGCTATTATAGTGTTTTGCTGCAATAAAAATAGACAGAAAATTATAAGTCTATACCTATTAAGAACGTTGTAATAAAGATCCGTTGGTACGTTTCTTCCTCCGGTACAGAAACCTAAAAATGTAAGTTATGATCAATTGTTTAGTATTTAAAATCAAATTTATATAAAATAAGAATGTTTTATTAACTGCGCGTAGAATAATATAACGAACTGTTGGTGAAATCAATGTTATTACGTAAAGTAATTTAATACTATCTCAGTTTCAAATTACGTTTTAAATTAATAAAATGTTTACCAGTTGACGTATATCTATGAAGTCTTGCATCAAGTACTAATTAATTACTGGATAATTTTATCACTCGAATAATTAATTTTCAAAAAGAACTTACAGTTTAAAATAAACTTTAATATTTTGTAACAAGTAGTAAATCACAAATTCTTTTATTACAGCTATTATTATCTTATGATTATCTTAGAACACAACGCTCTTATTCTTTAAAAACCATAGACTTATGTAGATTAATTTAAAATAACTTGTGTTATTATTTTAATATTATATTACAGTATTTTTTATTGAAACAATAAAATATTTTTGAAATGTTAAATAATTTTTAATTGTACATAATTAATTGTAGCTGTAAATAATGAGCAGCGGGCTACAGACCATGAAAATACCCTGACCAGAGGCTTCATATAATAATACATTTGTTAGACATGTATAAAAGGTAATGAGATGTTGATTGGAACAATTAATAAAATTATATGAATAATATATATTCCCATATTATTCAGTTTTGCAGCATTATCACTTGAATTAGCAAAGATTTGTTACTCAAGTGTGTGACTTTCGCTTCTGCGTTTAGTAAGACAAAAAAACCTATGAAGCCCTATCGGATTGTCTCCGTCTTTAGTCTGATGTGCATGCATTATTTACATTCGGTTATTGTAATGCTTTGTAAAAAATGGTTTTTATTTATATAAGTTTTATCCTAACGCAATATGTTATATATTTAATTTCATTCCATAGTTATTTAATGTTGTAGCATTAAAGAGAATGTGATATTGTTTATTTTCTTCTACTGTTCATTTTCTGTTTGTCTTCAGCGAGAAAACATCTCCTCCTCCTCTCTTCCTGCATCCGAAACTTCGAGCCCGTGGCCTTTGTTGTCACTTTGTTTAATTCGCGTTCTTGCCTTACCTCCCTTTCCTCGGAGGAACAACGTACCTCAAATGCCTATAGGCATTTGAGTTTTTATACAGGCTATTGTTTCGATAACCATTGAAGCAGAACTGTGCCAGAACCTTGCTTAGCACAGTGCAGTTGGCGCTGACGATATGTTTAATGTTTTATTTAAAATCTACACTGACGGACTCATAAACTGCATCAAAGTAATCCGACTTTGAAATAAATATTTTAACAAGTATGTAAACTTTCTATACAGATTTAAATTGAAACCTCTAGATTGGTTCGTGAACTTTAAAACAGCGTAGGGTCATATCCTTAAGTTTAAGTTTGTGTACTGGAAAGGACCCTAAGACTTTTTTGAAGAAAAAACAGAAATTTAAGGAAAATTGGTTTAATTAAAAAATTGGTTTTAACAATAGACACAAACTTCATGCAAGGGTTTATTTACGTTTTAATAAGGTGTATTACCTCCACGTGCCCTTATTACGGATTCTAATCGGTTCCGCATAGATTTTATTAGGGTTATTAAAAGATCTTGCGGAATATTGTCCCATTCTTCTGAAAGTGCTGTTCTTAGTGCTGCCACTGTCGTGGGCAAAGGGTTTCTCGCATATACAGCTCTTTTTAAATTGTCCCAAACATGCTCAATGGGATTAAGAGCCGAGCTGCGCGCTGGCCAATTCATTGTACGTATCCCAACCTCTTCGCAATATTGTCGAACTTGTGCAGCAGCGTGCGGCCGGGCATTATCCTGCATTAAAGTAAAATTTTCGCCTATGAATCCCATGTAAGGCACCACGTGATCTTCTAAGATCTCTGTTATGTAGCGATGTGCAGTCAAACCCCCTCTATTACTGTTTTAACGGTCCATGTCAATGAACACAAGTTCTGTTCGCCCGTTCATCGATATGCCACCCCAGACCATACACGAACCACCTCCAAAAGCACGCTCCTCAATGCAACTTTGAGTATATCGCTCCCCACGTCGAAGATAGACCCTTCTGCGACCATCTGCACCATATAAACATGTCCTACACTCGTCCGTGAACAATACGGAGGCCCATTGCTCTTCTGTCCAATTCAGGTGATCACGCGCAAATCTTAAGCGAGCTTGTCTGTGAGCTACAGACAACTTTGGACCATTTGCTGGTCTAAAAGGGGTGATATCCGCTTCCTTTAACCTTCTTCTTATTGTTCGTGCACTTACGTTTACTCCACGCACCACGCACTTCATTAAGCTCTGTTTTGATGTTAACTGACGTGAGGAAACGATTTCGCAGGGAAGTTGTAACAATAAATCGGTCATCGGTGGTTGCTCGAGTCCTGCCTGTACCACGTCTCCTTCTGTAAGAACTTGTCTCCATAAACCTTCTGTATATTCTAGAAACCGTAGACTGGTTTAAATTTAAATTTCTACCAATCGCTCGTTGATCCAAGCCCTCCCGCACCAATGCTACAGTTTGAGCCGCTTGTTCGGACGAAGTATCCATATTATGGTTCAAAAACACTCGATGAGTTAAAAAACTAACCCAACAATTTTGCTGGTAACAATAATTCAATTGACAAGAGAATAAAAAATCAATGAGAATCAATTTAAAACTTTGCTATAAATAAAACGCAAATCTGATACTACGAGTAAATTTTCTTTTCCCGGCTATATTCATTTGTTTTACTGCAGTTCTATTTTTAAATTTTCCTTTTTTTTTGAGATTAAGAGCCAGTCTCTCCATATTTATATAATTAAATCTAAAAAGTTTGCATACTCGTTAAAAAAAAAATAATTTCACAGTAATCCTGAACTTTGATGCAGATTATGAGTGCGTCAGTTTATATTTTAATTAAATGTACTCAAAATTTCCATTGTAAAAGATTGTTGGTAAAATGAAAATTTAGAGAGATTGATTTTTCTTAGTGACTATTTAAAAAAAAGAACATTAAGCCCATTAACAAATATCATAATTGACGTGATCTTGATCTTAAATAAGGAAAATTGTTGCAAAAAAAACATGTAATTTTAAATATTATCTCAAAAATAAATAAACTTTTTTTCTCCAAGAGACTGCGTATTATACCATCTATACAACTGTGAATGTTCTGAGAAACAGTTTAAAATGGTGCCTTCGTCATCTTTCTACCAACCACACTGCACGTCATGGCCTGGGCATTCATCCCCATTTGTTTGATTAAAAAGCAGACTTAAAACAGATATTTCCTAGAGCCTCTTCTTGTACGTAACGGTATTCGAGAAAGTTAATGTTACATGCTCTCCGTATTTGGAATGAGGTTCTGGCTGAGGTTTGAGTTTTTCCATTTGCATATGGTGTTTTTCAAAAAACGCATTAACTTTGAGGCTAACAGCGCGTTGGCCAATGCAACTGGTATTGCAAGTCTACAGGCGACGGTTGTTAAAGAGTGAGCCGTTTGCCTGCCTATAGCAAACATTATCCCGAATACGAGCACATCGATCTTCTAAATCCGATGAGGGCAGTAGCCACCAACAGCTATTTTCAGTTGATAGTAGCTTTCCTTGTTTTCCAATTACAGAGCATAAATGAGACTCAGTGGCGCACAATGCCGAATTATGCTTATGGTTAATTGGAACGTGAATTAGTTTTCAAATTCACCAGCACAGTGCGTTAAGTTCAGTGTTGAAAAAAAAAATAGATTCACATTTTAAATGTGGAATATATAAAAAAAACCAATGTTTGTACCTTGATCGATACTTATATTTATTTTTTAACACAGTTTGGATTAACTTTATTTCTAAAAAACTACGACGAAACGAAAGCTTTAAAATTTTTTCAACAATAAACAATATTACTAACGATAATAATATAAATAAAATTTCAATCAATGCCAACTTAAAGAAAAACCACTTGTTAATTTTCCGTCACTGAGTTGGTATTTGATTGCACGCATCACTTTTGAGAATGCTCGATTATGAGAAGCGTTGCTGTAGTTGAAACATTCAACGTTGAGCATTATGTCGCATAATGCGCTCTAATGCTGTAATTGGAAAACAAGGTTTGCGACTAATATGTCGACAAATCCCAAATGTCAACGTCAAATAAAAGCGTCAATTGACACAAGGGATAGCGCGATGCGCACTCGGCGCCTATTTCTGGAATAAAACTGCCAAATTTCATCAAAAATCTGTATTATTACTAGTGTTTGATACAATGTATTCGATATTTTTTAATGAAATAGTATACTTTGCAAGAGCTCTACAATCGTCATTTTAGATAATAAATCTCTAAACACTTCTTATACGATGTATCGTCGTCACTTATTACATTAAACAAGACATTTTGGGGAATGTAGTCATAAATATAATAATATATAAAAAGAAATTTCTCATTAGGAAATCAACGATCAGTAAATTTTAAAGCAATATAAAATTCAAAATATTCGTGTAGAATAAATAGTATATATTGACGACCGTACGGTCTGGGAATAAAAATAATTATATTGTTGTACAGAATAATAAAGATAAATATAAAAAAGACTGAAAAAAACGTGTTAAAAACGGTTAGTTTCGCCGTTTCTTCTCTAGCCAGCGCTTTTATTGGAAACGGTAATGAGTTCTTGACGTTCAATCAATCAATCTTATATTGAAATTAATTATTTTGATTTTATCTAATTTGATTTTTAACGTAATAATAGTCTGAGAAATATCAAAAGAACACAAACAGAACATAATTTACATGACAACTTATTAAAACTACTTAAATAAAATTTTGATGTTGTCCACTTTCGTCCTTATCTCGTGAGAGGCGTCTTTCGATAAATCCTGTGCATACGTCTGGTAAATGGCACGCAGTTTATTCGACTCCTCTACTTTGTTGAGATCTATAAAACAATTTTAAATATTCATTTATTACGTACAATCCTCTGTGACAGCTATCGAATTCCGGAATTTCTGAGGCTCGCGGGTTCAATTCCCGTCTCTAAACTAAGATATGTGTGTATTTACAAAGTATATAAGTAGTTAAAAATAAAGAAAGAAATTATTTATTACAAAAAGAAACTACAACAAAAATACTCTTTTTTTATTGCTGTAGGACAAACAGACAGGCTAACGGCCCGCTTAGAATTTAGCAGTTACCGTCGCTTAAGAGCGTTTGCAACGCCAGTGGCATCGCGAACACGCTGCTTGCTGTCCCATAAGGGTACAGGAACTTGGGTCACTAATGCCGGAATACAACACAAGGTTATTATGGCGGCATACTTAAGACCAAAAGTGGTCGCCATCCAGACGGATTTGAGGCCCTACCACGTAGCTAGGGTGGGTTGTTTTGTCGCCTTTTACGACAGGCCGACCGCGGCCGCAGAGGTTAGTATTCTTTCTCCACCCCTGCACGGATAGAGCCCCTACTCGTCCTACATTGCACATAGCATATATTGGTTGTTTTGTCAACACATAAATACCAGCGATGTTCTTCCGAATTGAGGGATTTCATGGAAAATCGATACTTTAAAACAAAAAAATCATGTTTATACATATGGCCTACTCATGAGTAAACCCCTGCGGCCGGACTCGGCCTGCCGTAAAAGGCGACAAAACAACCCTAGCTACGTGGTAGAGCCCCCTGATGTATTAGTACGCCGTCATAATAACCTTGTGTTGTATTCCGACATTAGTGACTCAAGTTCCTCTACCGCTATGGGACAGCAGCGTGCTCGCGTTGTCCCTGGCGGCGCAGACATCCATAGGCGACGGTAACTGCTTACTAAAGTGGAGCGTCAGTCTGTCTACTGTAGAAAATATTAATGGAAAAATAAAACCCTTATTCTTCACTTGAGTTAATACTTGGTACATAAAGTTAGGCCACGGAGGTCATCTTCTTGTATTAAAATAAAATGTTTTGATAAGTTTACTTACCCTGTAATCGTTTCACTAATAACTCCATTATATTAAGCGCGTCCCGCCTGTGTCTCACTTGGTTACTGTTTTCTGAAAATAAATTATTTACATCATGATTAGAACCAAACACTAACTTCTCCGTGCAGGGGCGAAGTAAGAATACTGACCCCTGCGGCCGGGGTTTGCCTGTCGTAAAAGGCGATAAAACAACCCTACGTGGTAAGCCCTTGGTGTATAAGTATGCCGCCATAATAACTTTGTGTTGTGTTCCGGCATTAGTGAGCCAGGTTCCTGTACCCCTATGGGACAGCAGCGAGTTCGCGGTGCCTCTGACTTCGCAAACATCCATAGACGATGGTAACTGTTATCATTGTAGGTATGTGGCTTGTGGTTGGGTAATGTGTAGGTGACGAGGAGTAAATAATTAGTTCGGCTCACAGTAACACCACAACTTTATTTTTCTTGCCACAGGGTAGTCCGTACAGATTATTATAGAAGGCACTGATGGTAGATAGAAAGTAAGCACTAACTACAGTCTAAATAAGCACTAGAATTAATAGGACTTACGAACAGTACGGAACAGAAAGTAGGCACAGTTTAGCTATCGTCTGCGGCGATACACGTTAATTAAAGTTTAAGCAAGACGGCGTGCGGTTCGTGATAGGCTTAGAGCGACTGGTGCGCCGGAGTCTGTCGCTGCGCTGCGACACGCTATCTATACTTATGTACATCAATAGTGATAAGGGCCAGGTCGATACGAATGTTATCGAGAATCAACAACAGATGTCGATATGATTTGATATTTTAGTATAGTAAAGTGTATAAATTTATTTTGTGTATATATAAACTATGTAAACTGTGAAATGTAAATATATAAGATTGTAAATAGTGTAAATAATTATTAAGTGTAAAACTTATTCGTAAAATGAGTGAGGAGCCTACATAATTATTCCTTACCAATTAAATAAATCTCTTTTCCCCTCACTTTGAATTGTAATTGTAAAGTAAAAATTCACTATGAATTGAAGTAATCGTGTTCGAATTCCACGACGGCATGCAGCGCTTAGGCAGTCTTTTCTCACCTAACATAACACAATTACCAAGAATACCGTTTTATCCGTGCAGGGGCAGAGAAAGAATAGTGACCTCTGCGGCCGGGGCCGGCCTGTCGTAAAAGGCGACAAAACTACCCTAACTACGTGGAAGGGCCCCTATAATAGCCTTGTGTTGTGTTCCGGTATTAGTGACCCAAAGTCCTGTACCCATATGGGACAGCAGCGTATTCGCGATGCAACTGGCGTTGCAAACACCCCTGCTGGCCTACAGCAATAAAAATAAATACCGACGGCGAAGGAAATCATCGGGAGGAAACCTGAATACCGATATCAGCGTCTGTACATCCCGCCTATCCGCCTTGGACAAACGTGGCGAAGGAGGATGCCCAAGCCCAACCATGGGACGACATAGACTATTATTATAAATATCTATTGGTATTTTAAGCTGAAAAAAATTGTATTATTATTATTATACTCACTGAGAGTAAATTCAATGACAGACACGACATGTGTTATAACAGTTCCAACAGCTTTATCTCTATTCGAAGTGGTCACGCTTTCCGTTTCCATCGGTTCCCCGCCGTTGTCGAGTATCGCCAGCCTCTGTAGCACACGAGTCATGGATGTCAAAATGGCCAGTTGCGTCGACCGAGAACTGGAGGGATACGACAGAGCGCAGTGCTCGAAGAACACCGTTTGGTATTTTTCTGAAAAATATTTAATCAATGTGTAATTTGTTGTATGAGCTGGATAGAAGATAATTAATTTCTATAAAGTCCCCCATAATTTTTTTTATTGCTTAGGAGCACGAGACAGGCTGACGGCTCACTTAATAGTAATAAGTTACCGTCGCCTATGGATGTTTGCGACGCTAGGGGCACTGATACCTTGGTCACTTATGCACAAATACTAACCCGTAGGGCCGGGGTGGGCCTGTCGTAAAAAGCGACAAAATAAACGTAGCTACGTAGAAGGGTCCCAAGCCCGTCTGGACGGCAACCACCCTTGGTCTATAAGTATGCCGCCATAATAACCTTGTGTTATATTCTGGCACAAATAACCTAGGCCCCAGTTCCCGTACACGGACGGCAACGTGTTCGCGGTGCTCTTGGCGTCGCAAACATCCATAGACAACTGTTTACTATTAAATGGGACATCAACCTGTCTGCTTTTAACCGTTGAAACGTATAGCATCCTTCACGACTCCCAACTTAAGGACTTGAATGTTGTAAATACAATGCCTGTAAAGACCGACGACCTGCGTGGCGTTACGGTTAACGCGTTTCGGTACACTTGCGGATGTTACGGGTTGGCTTCCTGTCTCTCGCGTCTGGGTGTTTATTTACAAAAAGTACATAATATATTAGTTATCTAGCACCCAAAACACAAGTGCTATGCTATTATGCTATTTATGGCACTTGATGACGTTGTGAGATTTATCTGAATATATAATTTAAAAAACCTAGTAGACCTAGGCGGACGTTTCAAGACCAGATCAGGGACGTCTTGAAAAAAGGCCAAGTCAAGAGTACCCTAAACCGAAGGGCATGTATGAAGGGAATAATGAAAGGGGACAAAGCGAAACAAGTATGTAAGGATCGTAGCAAGTGGAAAGAAGTGGTCTCTGTCTACCCCTACGGGAAAGAGGCGTGTATATATGTGTATATATGTATGTATATTTATATGTATGTATTATTTAAAAAAAAAACGAAATTTCCGCACGAGGAAGCTTTGTAGGTCCTAAGCATCGCACCGCAGCACATGTGCCAACATGATTCGCACATATTTAGTTAAATACATAAATTCATTAGTAATTATTAAAGCATTGTGTTAATTTACCTTGTGTTTCTGGGTGTTTGGGCCACGCTTTGCCCAATAACTCGTAAGCAGCTTCCTTCAGAGCGGTCAGCTGTTCTCTTCTCTGTCTTGCCCCTACGTTGTCCTCCTCGTCGGAATCTTTATCCAATGACAATTCATTCTAGAGAGTGAGTAATATAATTATTTTTACATAAATAAACGTATTGTGACAATTCACTTAGCTCTTAGTCCCAAGACAGGCAATAAAGCGACTGTGTTATAGGTACTAGACAACTGATATACTACTTGAATACTATAAACACAGAGTTAAGAAGAAAACTTGTAACTCGGGTAGACAACTAGATGTGTAATCCAATCTTTTAACGATACTTAGAAAGTGATCGGGCAATCCTACTCTAAATATTGGGACCACTTGGCTTGAAACAAGATAAAAAACTTTTAGAAGGTAGTTGATGAAGTTGTAGACAGATATTCATCAACTTTGTTAAGGGTTATTTTACTCACAGCTGATAAAGGAAAAAATAAAAGAACCCAAAGTACAAACACAACACACGCAATAGGGATGTCGAAAGTGTAAAAAATATCGATATATCGGTTTTGTGTTTTTATAATACTAGTGTATTTAGCTAAATAGTAATTTTTATACAAAATGTATAAAAATCTCAATAAAACTGGAGGTATTTTTAGCAGTATTCCTTTTTATTAGGCAATAATTACAAAAATATCAAAAACTAAAAACTATCTCCTAATACTAATATTTTATTGTATCAGGCAAACCAGTATTTGTTCGGTAGCGAAAGTAAAAAAACTCTGCTCATGCTTCGATGTCAGCCGACTCCTATTGTTAGAAACCGCCAAATTAACGGCAGAAGCCACTCTCTCTGAAGGTACAGAGGAAGCCGTAGGTGTCAAGTATTTAAGTGCTATAATAACACAATACATAACAAAAGAACTCACGAGTGAGTGACGTGATGGTTAATGAACGACGGACGGCCGCAAATACACACGCAATGCAAACGTACTAGTCAATAGACCCATAGACAATCGGGAACCAACACATAGGAGTGGCTTAGAAAAAAACTGGCAGAAAATAGGTTACATTTCTATGTATGTAAACATATGAGATAGTATTGTGATCACAAATACTAATACAAAGACGATAGATTTGTAAGCTATTAATAAAATTTCAACCGTCAGATGTCGTGACCCAATTAGTTCCCAATACAGTTACTTTTTCCGTTCGTTCCTATCCTTTAATTAGATAAATAAAGAAAATATACATATAGTTTTTGATACAATTTTCGATATTGAATATTTTGTATCGATATATCGGATCAAAGTATAAAGGTGGATTTATATTTGTCTAACGTGTCGTGTCGTTACGCGTCAGAAGTATATGGTTTCATACTTTTAGGACAGACGACAGAACGCGTCACGACATAGAAAGGTGTCCCTAACCATATTAAATGTATGAAACCGATATGCTTCTGACGCGTCACGAGGTCACGACACGACATGTCAGACAAATCCACCTTAATGCTTTCTAACACTCCATCCTTTAGTTTATTTTCACGATAGCAATACACCGGGTGTCAATAATGATACTAGCTGTTACACGCGACTTCTTTCGAATATACGTTTTTCGGGATAAATAGTAACCTATGTAGTATTCCAGACTGTAGTAATCTACTGTTACCATTTTCATCCAGTCATTATGCAAAGCCATCCTAACAAAATTTTGTAACAAACATCTATCCATCTAAACTGCCGCATTCATAATCTTCTTCCCGCCTTTATCTCACATTATATAGGATCAGCACAACTTGTACTCTCTTTCCACTCTCCTCTGTAAGCCTTCATGCCAACATTCACACCCTTTTTCACCGTATGAATGAATGAATGAATGAAAACTCTTTATTGCATACAGATACTTAAAACTAACTTAAAATAGGTATACAAAACCGTATCATCTTTTACGCAACGATCCATTTTTTTGGTCTACCTCTCCTCCTGTATCAATTTACTCTCATTTCTAGCATTTTCCTTGTTATATGGTATTCTTCCCTTCATTTCACAATATTAGTAGTATAAATAAACATATTGTGACAATTGATAGAGTACCATCTAGTCAAACTAAGCAGCGGAGCAAGTTCCAAGCGGGCGGCATCGTGTTTGCGGTGTCCCTAGCGTCGCAAACATCTAAAGGCGAGGGTGCTTACTATAAAATGGACCCCTAGCCAGTCTGGTGTTCCTCAGAAAAAAACAGCGCTTGTGTTATGGATACTAGGCAACTGACGAAAGATGGATAGAACTAGTATACTAAATATACTTGTCTGTGTAAATAGATAAATTTATTTATTTACTTTAACAATGATCATACAACACATCAAACTTACATACCACCAGGTACTACTACATCTACCACAGGTAGATATTATAATGAACAAGAAATTGGCCAATAAAGGATCACACTTGGTAAACTGCACAAAAAGACAATAAAAAATAGTAAGTAACATGCGAAACATTAATTTAAAATTTTTACAGCGAAAAAAGTCCAAAAAAACCAAACAAACATTATTTATGGAGAAAAATAAATAACTAATCTGTGTGTCACACAGATTTTTTTTATAGCTAGAGTTCAGCAGACAGGCAAACGGCCCATCCTGGAAGGTGGTCTGGTCACTGTCGCCTATGGACGTTTGCATCACCAGAGGCATTACCAACGCGCTGCCGGCCTCGAAGATATTTTATAACGCCTTTTTTGAAGAACCCTATATCGTACCGCGCTGAGAAAACCTCAGCCGGAAGCTCGTTTCAGATCCTGAGAGTACGCAACATGAACGTTTAGAATTACTAATAAAGAGATTATTTAAAAATGAGTGCGGAGTGTTTGTGTATTGTGAGAGAAGCTGAATGAATGAATGAAAAGTGAAAGAATGAGGGTGCAATGATGCGAATGATTTAAGGGCGTGTAAAGATTAGTTTACATGGCGGCCAATTTAGCCAGACTAGAGACACGCAGGCGTTCCGACATGCGAATGAACCACGAAATTCATCAAAGTATATAAACAGAAAATTATTTCTCACCTTTGACAATATAACCTTAACGATTTCGTAGACTTGGTTAAACCTGTCACAGTTAGTGGCAGCTAATGCCTGTCCGAGGGCGGTGATGGCGTGCTTCTTGTACACCATCTCCTGTTTCCGGCTTTCCACTAGTAGGGCGTTTATGCACTCTGATGCTAGAGCCGGAGATATTTGAGATTCGCCATCTTTCACACTAAAAATATTTATATATTTTAGTGTACAGCTTTTAAAATAAAGTTCCTAGTAACATCAAAGAACTCTCCAAAATTTTATTTAAAAGCAAATTAAATATTTATAGCTTTTGAATAATTTTTTATACATTATAGGAATCTTTCAAGGCAACATAATACTGATATAACAAATGTTATAATTAAAATTATTATATTTGTATTGTGATATATATTTGATTAAGAGGATCGTAACAATGAAAGTATAGTACCTACATAGTAAATAATATTTGCACGCTGAACAGACATTAAATATATTACAGTGTGTGTTCATTTCTAATTTCACACAACCATGTTTGACGCATTTAAATATGAATTTGAATATTAAAGAGGTAATCAATACGGCAGCATGTATGATATGCGGATGGATTTCCATAATCTATACATCTATACAAATAAATAAAATTGGAGGGTCTGTTTGTAATATTAAAATAACCGCTTTTTACTAAGTGCATTCGGACGTATACACGGTACATATAGGTACCAAAACAACATTTTTTACAATTTTTGTCGTCTGTCTGTCTGTTTGTTCCGGTTAATCTCTGAAATAGTTGCACAGATTTTGACGGGACTTTCACTGGCAGATAGTTGATGTAACAAGGAGTAACTTAGGCTATTTTTATTTAGAAAAAAAATAGTTTTTGTTAAAAATTATAAGTTTCGGAAATTATATAATCCAATTTAAGTTGACCTCAGATTTATATCATCAATCACATGAAATAGGGTTCAGCTTAGGCTGGACTTCGGAGGTTGAATTTCCAATTTCAGTTGGCCTCATATATCCAAAAAATGCTGCCCAAAGTCACTATTCCACGCGGACGGAGTCGCGGGCACTGTTAGTATATTTATAAATACAATAAAGATAAATAATAGACAGTTTACAATAGATGGAAATTCGAAAAATATATCAACAACGTGTAATCCTAAAAAATACTACTATAACTAGTAGAAGAGTAAAACTAAAAGTTAATAAAATTCACAAAATACCAGAATACTACATAAACATTTTCTCATTATCAGCCAAGCATGTCAAATGTTTTCATTAAAACAAAAACTAAGAGATGTTATTTTCTAAAACAAAGTCTTCCTGCCTGCTTTAAAGTAATACATGTAATAATACGCGAATTTTACAAAGTATGATAGTAATCTTCTCCGTGCAAGGGCGGAGAAAGAATAATTAACCCCTGCGGCCGGAGTAGAGTAGTTAAAGGCGACAAAACAATCCTAATTGGGTGGTGGGGCTCCAAGGCCATCTTGACGGCAATCACCTTGTGTTATGTTTCGGCATTAGCAACCCAAGTTTTGTACCCCTATACGGACAGCAGCGTGTTTGCGGTGCCTCTACGTGTCGCAAACATGCATTGGCGACGGTAACTGCTTACTAGTTAAGTGGGTCAGCCTGCATTTCCTCAGCAATAAATAAGCAGTATTTAAGAAACGTTTAAAATATAGAAAGGTTATTTACAAAAATATAGTTATGTTTATTCATAACTAAAGGTTGTATAGATGCTGCTATTTCATTTGAAAATATGCAGCGCTTTGAAAAAAATATTTAACAACCTTTATAAAAACATTATAAATTGACTAAATAAGCTTTTGATACATTTAAAATATTATCAGCACTCTTAACTCACGTGCACAGCTCTGCGAGCGCCTCAATGACGTGTTGTTTCCCGTCGAACGTTTTCCCGTGGACTGCGGCCAATAACGCCCTTATGAACTGCTCGCGCTGCTCTCCGAGGCCCAGGGACATGTCTTTGCATATGGTCTTTATTGCGTTTGCTGCCTGCAGTGAAATATATTTGCAACCATCAAGTTTTACAGTTTTTTTTATTCGGAGGGAAATTGAACTTTATCAGTAAAACTGAAGCGGAAGCAGGTATGTAGGGTTCTCCGCCCTGTTCCTGGGACCACGAATCGAACGAAAGGCTATCCAAACACAATAAAGCTAGGGCGTTCGCGGCGGCGTAACCACTGAAGACCCCGGTCGTCACCTACAGGCTTTCTGAAGGTTCGTAGGATCTACTTTTGGTCATAGATCTGCGACCCCTCCGGGAAAGTTATCTTCTTCTTGGTCGAATTCTTCATTACTGAAGATCGTGTCTTTCAAAATCAACCGTGGCCTGTCCCATAATTGTTTCCACTTCGCCCGGTCGTCAGCTTCTCAAATAGCGGTTGCTATCAGAAGTTCAGTGAGGGCGGTTACCTGGTCACACCAGCAGCTAGGTAATCGGCCACGGGGTCGCGTTCCTTCCACCTTGCCCATCACGATCAGCTTATCCAAGTTATCCGGCTGTCGTCGAGCAATGTGACCAGAGTACCCAAGAATCTTCCGATAACAGATTGTTGAGAGTCTGACTTTAATATAAAGCTGGTCCAGAATGGATTTATTTGTTCCTTTGGCCGTCCAAGTTATACGGAGCATTCGTCTCCAACACCACATCGTCGATTCGAATAATATTTCTTAATGTAAATTTTCGTCTTGAATATCATGGAAATAGCTGTGTTTAAAACTATAAGTGGAACGTGAACCTAAGCTAATGAGCAAAATGTTTATTTAAAATCCGTGAAACTTAGTTTTATTGATATAACACGTCATGTTAAAACGTGTAAGATTTTTTTTACATATCTGGAGTTCAGTAGATAGGCAAACAACCCATCCGATAGCAGATGGTCACCGTCGCACGTTTGCACCACCAACGGCATTGCCAAATTCTATAACGCCTTTTTGAAATAGATATAAGATCATTTGAATGTAAAGAAAGGTTTTTAATGTAAGTAAAAAAACATTGACATGCTATATTTACCTGAACCTTCTTAGTCCAACTGCTCGAGTTCAGAGCCTGTTCAATCTCTGTCCGAATGAGAGGCAAATACTGCCGGATTCCGCTCTCTTTCGTCGGACTTATGTCCGTCCATATCTCTTCGTACATTTCAACCGTAGAAGAATCTGTAAATTACAAATATATGTAAGAAAAACAAGCATTTGTAGGCCTATTCAGACAGGTGAATGGCCGATCTGATAATAGATGGTCACAGTTTCCTATGGACATTTGTAACAGCAGAAGGATTACCAACGCGCTACCGGCCTAGAGAAATTTTTATAAAGCATTACTTTATTATCCCTTTGTCTTATAGCGATGGGAAAACCTCAGCTGGAAGTTCATTCCAAATCGGAAGAGCGACATGAATGTTCTCGAGAATCGTTTTGAAAATGAAGGAGGTGGCTTCATAAGACGAGAATCATCACACGAAACATCCAGCGGGAGGAGACCGCGCGTTGGTATGATGAATTAAAATATATAATATTTACTCCATCATTGAAGTGGTTAACCCTTAACGGCCACGGTATTTATAGATTTTTAACTGATGTTCGTTGAAGAATTCTTCCGCATTTCTAATGGTTTAAGTTGGTTAAATCATAGATGGCGTTCTAAAAACTGATTATATAGGTCAAAATTCTGGATAAATGGCTTTTTTGGGAAAAAATCATAATTCAGTAAATTTGCAACATTAACGGCTAGTTTCCGGATGGTCCGCAGAAAATACATCACTACCATAAAAAAATAACAGTATCCGCCGATTATTCAAAAAGTATATTTATTTTGGAAAATGACTGAAGGGAAAAATGAAAAAAATACAAATCATGAAATTGGCTTTTTTGCGTTTTATTAGCTTTTTAATACATATTTATGGTTAGAAAAGTAAAAAATATTATCATAATGATAAATAAACAAAAAATAATAAAATGTGAGTTATATTAAAATTTATTGATCATTTCCGCTGACTTCTCGTCCAAAAATTATACATATAAAGAAAATGAAAAATTCATAAAAATAAGTTCATAAAAAGTAAAATATATTCGGAAATAAAATAATATGCCCAACGTGTACACGAACATTATTGTATTCGTTAATTTTTACGCAGAAATAGACGAAAAAAGCCAACACGTACTAATCAAACATATAAACAATTCGTATTTCACATATAAACTAAATAAATCTAGTCCGATTTCATAATAACTAGAATTTATTTAGAACCAGTCACCCCGTGTGGCCGCTAAGGGTTAATAGAGGATACATATAAGTCAAACGTCGGCTAGTTGCTAACTGCTTTAATATTACATATATAAGATGGTGGGCGCAGCCACCGCGTCGCTCTTTGGCGTACATACCTAACACTCCTCCCTCTTAAATCACACACGTTTAAAGTATTTCTTATAATCTACAATAGGACGGTCTCTCCGCGAGCGTTGTGGTTCATTTGGTTTGGTCTTATCCAGAGTACAGGGTTGAGGACTAGACGGATCTGTTACTCGGGCTGGTGAAGCAGAAGGTGTGGTTGGACTAGTACTCCGTTCATGACATTCAATCCCTTTTGGCACTCTTTGTGGTGATCTTAATTGACGTGGATCGGGCTCGAACTCCGCCGATTCTACTTGACCCTTTGAAGACGAGTAGTCTTTAAGTAAAACAGGCGTCTGGTTTTCACATACAGCTCTTCCCTCCTTGAAAATATAAAGTTGGTTCCTGTGTCTACTCAATATCTGGTCTTTGTTAAATACATAAACTTCGTACGTCACCTTGCCTGTCCTTCGAACAATCCTCCCTTTCGACCAAAACTGCTTCATTTTATCTACATATTCTTTTAACCACACTAAATCACCGACCGCAAAAGCTTTATTGTTTTTCCCCCCATAGCTGGCCGCCTGTAAGCACTGTTTTCGCAACACCCGTGAGCATAACTGCGATGACGTAGGCGATTTGTGGGGAATAATTAAATTTAACCTTGAACGTAATTTGTGGCCAAAAACTAGTTGAGCCGGTGAAGACTCTGTTGTAGTATTTACAGAATTTCTATAGTCAAAGAGAAATTTACACAGCCTAGTATTTATATCGACCGTCTTGCACCCAGATAGCATAATCGACTTAATACCCCTTTTTACAATTTTTACAAAGGATTCGGCTTGTCCGTTGCTAGATGGGTGATAGACGGGGGAAAACAACTGTTTAATTCCGTTCAATTTACAAAATTCTGAAAATTCTCGAGACGCGAACGAAGTTCCATTGTCACTGACTATGATTTCCGGCGTGCCAAACCGTGACATGAAGTCGCAAAGTTTATCTATAACAGCTTTAGTCGTTAAGTTTAATTTCATATCATAACATTCTACCCATTTCGAATAAGCATCTACGATTATTAAAAATGACTTATTATTAATCGGGCCGAAAAAGTCCAAGTGGATCCTATGGAATGCATACGCGGGATATGGCCAGGGGGCGAGTGCGGTGCGGGGCGGCGCGCGTTTCAGCTGTGCGCACACGTCACACGCTCCGCACAGCCGTTCCAGTTCTGAGTCAATTCCTGGGAACCAGAACTTAGATCGGGCTTCCGCCTTCATTTTCACCACTCCGAAATGAGAACTGTGAAGTTCCTCTAAAATTTTGTTCCGTAAACTAAGTGGAATCAAAACTTTATAACCACGCATAAGAACGCCATTTTCTAATGCTATTTCATTTTTACACAGATGAAACGGCTTAAGGGACTTGTCAGATATTTTACGCGGCCACCCCTTTATTACAAAATTTAAAACTTTCGCCAAAACAGGATCGCGAGCTGTTTCCTGCTGAATGTGCCGCAAGGTTACGGGCAAACAGCCTTCGACGGCGAAATTGACATAGGTGGCTACTTCCTCGCTAATCTCCCTAGTGGCCACGTCCCGCTTCGGCTCACGATCTCCGATCGACTATATTGAGTCCCTTACATGAACTATTACAAAAGGGAGTTAAGTGGAATTGGAACTATAAACAGGATAAAGCGTTTAAATTAATAAAAAAATTAATGGCATCGGAGCAAGTGTTAGCACACTTTAATAGCAACGCTAAGTTGGTTTTAACAGTAGACGCTTCACCGGTTGGGTTAGGGGCCATTCTGTCGCAAGTAAAGAACGACGGCACCGAGAGGCCCATCTCGTACGCGTCGCGCTCCCTCACTTTAGCCGAAAAGCGGTATGCTCAAATACAAAAAGAAGCAACTGCAATTATATTCGGAGTCAGGAAATTCCATCAGTTCTTGTATGGGAGGGCGGACCCATTCTTACTACGAACAGATCATAAGCCACTAACTGCCATTTTTGGGCCACACCGTGGCATCCCAGTAGTGACAGCAAATAGGCTACAGCGTTACGCGATTTTTTTGAGCGCCTATAATTACATTATCGAATATGTGAGCAGTGCGGCAAATACAGCCGATTTTCTATCGCGGGCAATACCAGATCGTGAGCCGAAGCGGGACGTGGCCACTAGGGAGATTAGCGAGGAAGTAGCCACCTATGTCAATTTCGCCGTCGAAGGCTGTTTGCCCGTAACCTTGCGGCACATTCAGCAGGAAACAGCTCGCGATCCTGTTTTGGCGAAAGTTTTAAATTTTGTAATAAAGGGGTGGCCGCGTAAAATATCTGATAAGTCCCTTAAGCCGTTTCATCTGTGTAAAAATGAAATAGCATTAGAAAATGGCGTTCTTATGCGTGGTTATAAAGTTTTGATTCCACTTAGTTTACGGAACAAAATTTTAGAGGAACTTCACAGTTCTCATTTCGGAGTGGTGAAAATGAAGGCGGAAGCCCGATCTAAGTTCTGGTTCCCAGGAATTGACTCAGAACTGGAACGGCTGTGCGGAGCGTGTGACGTGTGCGCACAGCTGAAACGCGCGCCGCCCCGCACCGCACTCGCCCCCTGGCCATATCCCGCGTATGCATTCCATAGGATCCACTTGGACTTTTTCGGCCCGATTAATAATAAGTCATTTTTAATAATCGTAGATGCTTATTCGAAATGGGTAGAATGTTATGATATGAAATTAAACTTAACGACTAAAGCTGTTATAGATAAACTTTGCGACTTCATGTCACGGTTTGGCACGCCGGAAATCATAGTCAGTGACAATGGAACTTCGTTCGCGTCTCGAGAATTTTCAGAATTTTGTAAATTGAACGGAATTAAACAGTTGTTTTCCCCCGTCTATCACCCATCTAGCAACGGACAAGCCGAATCCTTTGTAAAAATTGTAAAAAGGGGTATTAAGTCGATTATGCTATCTGGGTGCAAGACGGTCGATATAAATACTAGGCTGTGTAAATTTCTCTTTGACTATAGAAATTCTGTAAATACTACAACAGAGTCTTCACCGGCTCAACTAGTTTTTGGCCACAAATTACGTTCAAGGTTAAATTTAATTATTCCCCACAAATCGCCTACGTCATCGCAGTTATGCTCACGGGTGTTGCGAAAACAGTGCTTACAGGCGGCCAGCTATGGGGGGAAAAACAATAAAGCTTTTGCGGTCGGTGATTTAGTGTGGTTAAAAGAATATGTAGATAAAATGAAGCAGTGTTGGTCGAAAGGGAGGATTGTTCGAAGGACAGGCAAGGTGACGTACGAAGTTTATGTATTTAACAAAGACCAGATATTGAGTAGACACAGGAACCAACTTTATATTTTCAAGGAGGGAAGAGCTGTATGTGAAAACCAGACGCCTGTTTTACTTAAAGACTACTCGTCTTCAAAGGGTCAAGTAGAATCGGCGGAGTTCGAGCCCGATCCACGTCAATTAAGATCACCACAAAGAGTGCTAAAAGGGATTGAATGTCATGAACGGAGTACTAGTCCAACCACACCTTCTGCTTCACCAGCCCGAGTAACAGATCCGTCTAGTCCTCAACCCTGTACTCTGGATAAGACCAAACCAAATGAACCACAACGCTCGCGGAGAGACCGTCCTATTGTAGATTATAAGAAATACTTTAAACGTGTGTGATTTTATATGTAATATTAAAGCAGTTAGCAACTAGCCGACGTTTGACTTGTACGTATACGCATTCCGTCATAACAGTCAAATATGTATCCTCCTTTTTTTTACAAGCGTACGCCATTGCTGGCGTATGGTAGTTTATTTTGTTGAACGAAAAATCGTAAACCATCCAATATGGTGAATTTCACAGTGGACGAGATCCGAGTGATGATGGACAAAAAGCGGAATATCCGCAACATGTCTGTCATCGCTCACGTCGACCACGGCAAGTCCACATTAACAGACTCGCTGGTGTCAAAGGCCGGTATCATTGCAAACGCCCGCGCCGGCGAGACACGTTTCACCGACACCAGGAAAGATGAACAAGACAGATGCATCACTATCAAGTCCACTGCCATATCCATGTTCTTTGAACTTGAGGAGAAGGATATGGTTTTCATTACAAACCCCGACCAGCGTGAGAAGAATGAGAAGGGTTTCTTGATCAACCTGATTGACTCACCTGGGCACGTTGACTTCTCATCTGAGGTTACTGCCGCGTTGCGTGTCACTGATGGAGCCCTCGTCGTTGTGGACTGTGTTTCTGGTGTGTGCGTACAAACCGAGACTGTGCTGCGTCAAGCCATCGCCGAGCGTATTAAGCCCATCCTGTTCATGAACAAGATGGACCGCGCCCTGCTGGAACTTCAGCTGGAGTCTGAAGAGCTCTACCAGACCTTCCAGCGTATTGTTGAAAACGTTAACGTTATTATTGCCACTTACTCCGATGACAGTGGCCCTATGGGTGAGGTACGCGTGGACCCCAGCAAGGGTTCCGTGGGCTTCGGTTCCGGCCTTCACGGGTGGGCCTTCACTCTCAAACAGTTCGCCGAGATGTACGCGGACAAGTTCAAGATTGACCTTGTCAAGCTTATGAACAGACTCTGGGGTGAGAACTTCTTCAACGCCCAAACCAAGAAGTGGGCCAAGCAGAAGGATGCTGACAACAAGCGTTCGTTCTGCATGTACGTTATGACGGAGTGCGTATACGTACAAGTCAAACGTCGGCTAGTTGCTAACTGCTTTAATATTACATATATAAGATGGTGGGCGCAGCCACCGCGTCGCTCTTTGGCGTACATACCTAACACTCCTCCCTCTTAAATCACACACGTTTAAAGTATTTCTTATAATCTACAATAGGACGGTCTCTCCGCGAGCGTTGTGGTTCATTTGGTTTGGTCTTATCCAGAGTACAGGGTTGAGGACTAGACGGATCTGTTACTCGGGCTGGTGAAGCAGAAGGTGTGGTTGGACTAGTACTCCGTTCATGACATTCAATCCCTTTTGGCACTCTTTGTGGTGATCTTAATTGACGTGGATCGGGCTCGAACTCCGCCGATTCTACTTGACCCTTTGAAGACGAGTAGTCTTTAAGTAAAACAGGCGTCTGGTTTTCACATACAGCTCTTCCCTCCTTGAAAATATAAAGTTGGTTCCTGTGTCTACTCAATATCTGGTCTTTGTTAAATACATAAACTTCGTACGTCACCTTGCCTGTCCTTCGAACAATCCTCCCTTTCGACCAAAACTGCTTCATTTTATCTACATATTCTTTTAACCACACTAAATCACCGACCGCAAAAGCTTTATTGTTTTTCCCCCCATAGCTGGCCGCCTGTAAGCACTGTTTTCGCAACACCCGTGAGCATAACTGCGATGACGTAGGCGATTTGTGGGGAATAATTAAATTTAACCTTGAACGTAATTTGTGGCCAAAAACTAGTTGAGCCGGTGAAGACTCTGTTGTAGTATTTACAGAATTTCTATAGTCAAAGAGAAATTTACACAGCCTAGTATTTATATCGACCGTCTTGCACCCAGATAGCATAATCGACTTAATACCCCTTTTTACAATTTTTACAAAGGATTCGGCTTGTCCGTTGCTAGATGGGTGATAGACGGGGGAAAACAACTGTTTAATTCCGTTCAATTTACAAAATTCTGAAAATTCTCGAGACGCGAACGAAGTTCCATTGTCACTGACTATGATTTCCGGCGTGCCAAACCGTGACATGAAGTCGCAAAGTTTATCTATAACAGCTTTAGTCGTTAAGTTTAATTTCATATCATAACATTCTACCCATTTCGAATAAGCATCTACGATTATTAAAAATGACTTATTATTAATCGGGCCGAAAAAGTCCAAGTGGATCCTATGGAATGCATACGCGGGATATGGCCAGGGGGCGAGTGCGGTGCGGGGTGGCGCGCGTTTCAGCTGTGCGCACACGTCACACGCTCCGCACAGCCGTTCCAGTTCTGAGTCAATTCCTGGGAACCAGAACTTAGATCGGGCTTCCGCCTTCATTTTCACCACTCCGAAATGAGAACTGTGAAGTTCCTCTAAAATTTTGTTCCGTAAACTAAGTGGAATCAAAACTTTATAACCACGCATAAGAACGCCATTTCCTAATGCTATTTCATTTTTACACAGATGAAACGGCTTAAGGGACTTGTCAGATATTTTACGCGGCCACCCCTTTATTACAAAATTTAAAACTTTCGCCAAAACAGGATCGCGAGCTGTTTCCTGCTGAATGTGCCGCAAGGTTACGGGCAAACAGCCTTCGACGGCGAAATTGACATAGGTGGCTACTTCCTCGCTAATCTCCCTAGTGGCCACGTCCCGCTTCGGCTCACGATCTGGTATTGCCCGCGATAGAAAATCGGCTGTATTTGCCGCACTGCTCACATATTCGATAATGTAATTATAGGCGCTCAAAAAAATCGCGTAACGCTGTAGCCTATTTGCTGTCACTACTGAGATGCCACGGTGTGGCCCAAAAATGGCAGTTAGTGGCTTATGATCTGTTCGTAGTAAGAATGGGTCCGCCCTCCCATACAAGAACTGATGGAATTTCCTGACTCCGAATATAATTGCAGTTGCTTCTTTTTGTATTTGAGCATACCGCTTTTCGGCTAAAGTGAGGGAGCGCGACGCGTACGAGATGGGCCTCTCGGTGCCGTCGTTCTCTACTTGCGACAGAATGGCCCCTAACCCAACCGGTGAACCGGTTTAATTTTGTTTGGGGTCCATTATTTTACTGTCACAAGGCAAGGTCAAGCATCATTTCAATGACACCTACTTTTCACGTAATAACCAAGACGACTGCTGTCCGATCTCCAATCCCGAGAGAACAAAACCAGTGTATGATACACTGGTTTAGTTTAGCACAGTGACAGACTCGGTAACCATGGTTGTTGGTGTGTCCCGGAGTCGAACACGTATATCGTTCCCGCCGGACTTCTGGTAGGAGAAGAACACTGGTGTTGTTAGTGGGTATACCAGCGATATACATCCCACCATTGTCAACTCTGGAGGCGACCGGGCGCATTGCATGGAAGTTCCACGCTACCTAGTCCGCGAGCCCCCAAACCTTGGAGGGTGCATCGAGGATTTACACCACAAAAAAGATCTTCGTTAATCCCTATACACTCTAATCAAAGATTAAACTCACCATCGTCTTTAGGCGCATGCATAGCCAGGAACACCATCGGCGCCAACACGGTCTCGTTGTCCTTTATGTGCTCTATTTTAGCCTTCGCAATCGCCTTTAGTGTGAGTGCGATTGCAGACCTAGACGTATCATCCTCTTTCGTCTCGTAATACGAAGCCAATTTTTTCATCAACTTCTCTACTGACGTTTGCTACAATTCCCATCGAAATATTACAAGTGTCATAAACATTAAAGAAAAATAGTAAAAATAATGCACAATTTTCCTTAAACTTTACTATAAAGAAGGTATATACTATAATAAGGCCATTAGATTAAGTTGTGAATTAATTTAAAAAAATGTATTACATACAGTTACTTAACACTAATTTAAAATATATAAGAATAAGTAATAAGTTAAATAAAGTGTAAATAAATGTACTGACTCAAAACCTGTCAAAGGCGAAACTAGGCATTTTTAAAATGGTTTGTAAAAGAAGAATTGTCACGAATGTAGCGTCGTCACAAAACATGTTTCAATATAAAAAAAACGGACTCCAGAGTCCGAAACGGCAGTTTAGGAGTTAACGGAATTACAATCATTATTCAGCACGCCTACGAACTTTTTCATAACAAGACAATTAAAACACATATCAAACGCGAGCTTTGAATACAGAGTCCAATAATTGTATCATTTATAGAACGAAAACCGCAAAAATGAATAGTTTATTCAACCCGTAGACTTAACCCTAATTTTCACATATTTTGCATAAATTGCGAAAGGATTTTTGAAAAAAGTATCTTATTAAATATTTTCCTCAAATGTAGATGGATTCTCGTAATTCTTTCTGTTATGTGTATGGGACATATTTTAAATGGTTATTTATAAATGTTATTAACTTATTATAAACGCTACACGTCCGAGAGTCAATTTATCGACGGTTCGCGCTCACGGGTTAAACAAAGTGTCCATAAACCCATTCGACGCTATGTCGGCCACTGCCAACCGACACTTAATGGCTATTTCTCGTTTAATAATTGGCAGTTTATAAAAGGACCGTATAGGACGTTAAACAAATTTTTAGTGGCAGATAAAAGACCTTATTATCTTTAAAACTAACTAAATTAACCTAATAAAAATATATATCTATATATAACAGACTAGTTTAATAACTAAACTGACAACAACAAAAACGTTGTCGTAAAAGGTGGGGCCACAAGCCCGCCTGGATAGCGACCACCTTTGGTCTTAAGTATGTCGCCATAACAACCTTGTATTGTCTTCCGGCGTAGTGACCCAAGTTCCTGTACCGTTATGGCACAGCAGGCGTGTTTGCGATGCCACTGACATTGCAAACACCCATAGGCGACGTTAACTGCTAAATTCTAAGCGGTCCGTCAGCCTGTCTGCTGTCCTACAGCACTAAAAAAAAATTAAATTGATATAACAATAAAAATAATATAAAAATATATACATAGATACAGTACCTTAGCATAGGCGGAGATCTGTCCAAGAGCCTCAGCATAATTCTTCCTCACAGTAGAATTTCTATCAAAAGTACCATTTAATAGATTGGACATGATCTTCCCCGCAACTGGTTCCAGCTCCCCCTTCAGATAGTGTGTCGCCAGCACTATGAAATGGCAACACGCCACTCTTGTGCCCAATTGGGGAGATTTCATCAGTTCTAATATTTTGGGGAGCATTTCTTTCATTACCTCTATGTCGATGTAGGGCATACACTAAAAAAACATATTTTAATTAAAAAATAAACAATGTGTAGTTACATCTGCACTAAATGACATGTTTTACAGGCATTTTTAAGACACCTTTTGCAGCACTAATTATTTTTAAGCTTCTTTACATTACAAATATACTAATTGCATAGCATATAATGACAACCCAATGCGTTCCACTTCAGGGCTCGGGCTTACCCCTACAAGGAACAGTCAGACTACCCGCCACGCTTGTCCAAGGCCCATTGGCGGGTTACAAATACCGGTAATTTCGGTATGCAGGTACATGACAATTATCCTATAATACACACATTATGCGAAGAAAACTGCCTAAGCGGTGCGTGCCACCGCGGGATTTGAAACCGGGACCTCTGGATTGGTCTCCTAGTATAATACCATTGTGCTACCAGGCACCTCTTGCATTGTATATAGTATATATTTTAAGCAAACATATTTTGACAACGTGGGCAATTCAATTAACAGGCGGTAGTATAAAGTATGTATGTATCCATTTATGTATTAACAAACCAGCCGTGTCGTCAATATAAAAATAACAGGAAATTACTCAGGATCAACATCGATTCACATATTATTTTGATTAGATTAAAGCAGTTTCTGTTATAAGTGTTTAACCATAGACAACATATAAATTATTTTTCGGATTACCAATTATAAAATAATTCAAATAATATTTAAGAATAGAGGCAGTGTAGATTCAAATACGAATTGTCTATGTTATATAACATAAAAATGGGGGGTAGCTCTAAAAAAATTAACAATAAAACCGAGTACGCAAATACATTCAAACCAAACTATGTTAATACCTTAACAACAGTATCAGTAGTGTAATGATGTTTGGCGGCACTGGCCCGCATGTCATCCACCAGTTCCCTTGTATCACTCTCCGCCAGCGCAGTGCTCAAATACGACAGCTTTGCAGGTTCCAACTCGCCCGCAGCACCCACGAGTGCGGGAATCAACTTGGACAGGAATGGCTTTAGGCTTTCACCAGCCGCGGCCACCAGTTGCGACACCGTTTGGAGACTGAACAAAGTTGATTTTTTAAATTATATTGTTTATGTATTTTAAGTATGCAAATTTTCATTATTATTGGGTTTATTGACATTTAAGATACCTTTTATTAACCATATTAATTAATAATAACCTATTGGCATGAATGGAAGGGGGAGAATCAATGAATTTAAATGTAGTGTTCATACTCACTTTTCCCAAAAGTATTTAAAAGGTTTATTTGGACCACCTAAATTGATTTGATCTGAGTTTGTGGTTGTTATTGTTGTTTATTTTTCTTTAAGGTTTTGATATATTCGTGACATCACTCCAAGAGCCAGCGCTGATTTTACTAAACCAGCATTAATCTGCATTATACCTAATTCAGCAATTAAGTCCAATTTAGGACAAATTATTATTAAAGTGAACTTTTTTTAAATGTATAATTTGTATCAATTTTGTTTAACATGTACAAGAGAGAAGAGGCTCCAGGAAATGGGGATGAACGTTGTTTATAGCAAGAGAATACATCTTAGGATAAATAAATATACTGTGACACAATGCCATCTAATCCCATAATAGCCAACGGAGCGCTTGTTTTATGGGTACTAGACAACTAATAGTAAATAAATAAATCCCAGACTCCGGATTACTATTCTGGATAATATTCTAATAATAGATTTTTTAATCTATTATTGTCGTATAAAGTATGTTAAAAGTAAAGCAAAAAATCGATTATTACTCGTACGATCCGTTGCGATCAGGACCAGCTTCCCCGTCTTCCATCTGCGGGGAAACCGGCCCAACCGCAGACACGCGTCGAAGAGCCTCAATAGACGGGGCTCCAGGACGCCGTGGGATAGAACCCACGCACGCCCCGGTATGCCGTCCAGGCCGGGGGCGGTGGTCTTGGCCTTCAGCCGCAACATCGCTGCCCCCAGCTCTGCCCGGTCCACGTCGGGCACGGGGTCGTCGTCCGCGCTGGGGTCCCTCTCATCCCATTGAGGCGGGACCATGGCGGGAGGCGAGTGCTCAGCTCTCGTGGGGAACAGAGCGCCGACAAAACCATCCACCTGGCGCGGGGGGAGACTCTCGGTCAGCGGGGGCGCCCACGGGCGGAGCTTGCCCTGCACCGTTTTGTAGGGTCGCCCCCAAGGATCTTGATCTAAGCTGGCCAAGAGTTCCTCCCACGCCGCCGCCTTCGCCTCGCGGATAGCGAGGTGGAGGTCGTTTCTGGCGCCCCTGTACTCCCCGTAGAGCCGAGCCTCCGCGGCCGCTCTGTCCGCGTCGCGGCGACTCCGTCTTCGGAGCCTGGTGTACTGGCGGTGGGCGTAGTTGCACGCCCTGCGGAGCCGCTCAAGCTCCGCGTTCCACCAGTACACCTGGCGCGGGGGTCGGTGTGGCCCCCGCCTCGGCATCGCCGCGTCGCAGACGTCAGTCATGAGCGATCGCAGATTCTCCGCCTCCTCATCGACGTCATCGGGAGGTACGTCGCCCGGCCTCGACCACGTAGCGACGGTCAAGGCCTCGCGGAAAAAATGACGCGAAAAATATGGGACAGACATACAATATTTGCTAGTGGTAATATAATTGAAGAATGTTATCTAAATAAAATTGATTAATACAATATTTTCGTCATAAATTGAATTTATGAAGATAATTTGGTAAATTTTATTTTGACGGAAGCAAAAGCAGAGATCATCCCACAATGTTCCGCTACTGAGTAGCTAAGACTTCCCTTTGTATCCCCTTATGAACAGTCTATCAGCCACGCTTGTCCAAAGCGAATTGGCGGGTTACACATATCGGTGATCTTTGTATACATA
Source organism: Malacosoma neustria (assembly GCA_963693495.1). Classification (NCBI taxonomy): domain Eukaryota; kingdom Metazoa; phylum Arthropoda; class Insecta; order Lepidoptera; family Lasiocampidae; genus Malacosoma; species Malacosoma neustria. The sequence goes on from OY856378.1 coordinate 5,997,342, forward strand.
TAGCACGATATTTTCTTTCGTTTTAGGCGAGGAAAACTGTCTAAGCATTACATATTAACGTGGGAATATAATCCGTGACCTCTTACTCTTCGAGAGTGATATAGGCTACCACATCACTATAATATAGCAGGGATACGCGCTAGTTATTGAAATCCTTGCATTTTGTGTCGTTGTTAAGTACAATGGTCATATAGGTCAAATACTGCAGCCTATCTTTTAGTACCAATGTTTTTCAATGGTTCTTCCATTTCATTACCAAACAGAATAGAAGCTGAAATATGTGTGATCTGAACTGAAGCCCTAAAGAGAACCGGCAAGCGATGCCCTTTGATGTCAGTAAGTTTAGTACTATACTAATCGGTATGTCATGGTGTTTTATGTGAGTATTATGATTGTGGAGACATCTAAACTCTGCTTCGCCAGTCAATCAACTAATGGAACTCGTAAAATGCAATAACAATAAAAAAAACTCACCTAACACTCCTGACTTCCTTGACGAGATTCGTAATTCCATTATCCAAGAGGATTGGTAAGATAACAGAGACTACTTCTTTTCCATCTTTTCCTTGGCTTACGTCTGAAGCGCGGATGCATAGCTAATCAAACATATATTGAGTTATTTTCTGTTGCTGATGGAATCGCAACATTTTAATTGATCTTTTTTTCCTTCTATATTTTTATTTCTATATGGATACATTTTAAAAGTAGATATTCGCAATCAAAATCTCTCCGTGCAGGGGCGGAATAAAAATACTAACCCCTGCGGCCGGGGTTGGCCTGTCGTAAAAGACGAAAAAATAACCCTAGCTACTTGGTAGGGCCAAAAGGCCGTCTGGATGGCAACCACGCTGGGTTTAAAAGTATGCCGCCACAATAATACATTGTGTTGTGTTCCGGCATTAGTGACCCAGGTTCCAGTATCCCTATGAGACAGCAGTGTTTTCGCGGTGCCCCTAGCGTCGCAAACATCCATAGACGACGGTAACTGCTTACTATTATGGCAAGTGGGCCATCACCCTGTTTGCTGTTCCTCAAAAATAAAAATACAACCACAGTCGCTGTGGTATATGCAAGACGTAGTTGAGAATGAATGCGAAGATGAAGATGCTGATGGGCCGGTCTAAATAATCGCATTAAAACATAATTAACAGTATAGATAGTATAATAATAATTAATAATAGAGCCTTTATTATTGAAGAATAAAGACGTTGCGTAAGCGGCGCGGCTCGCTACCACGACTCACCCTTCTTGCTCGGAGGCTCGGATGCGACGGAAATGTCTTACGAACTCTAGTTGTTTTCATGTTTCGTGATTTTATGTTTTATCGTTTAATTTAATTATTTATTACATGTTGATAATTATCTAGGTCGTTATTTATTTAATTTATAATATAAAATAAATGCTTGTTAAAATGTTCTTGGATACCAAATGGTGATTGCTTTAGATACAAATAATATTATACTTTAAATATACCTTAGAAAGGACATTGGCTGTAGTGGTGGCCGCTTGCCTCGTCCCTTCGTGTACGTCATCCATCACCCTGAATAGCTGAGACCATATAGTGGGCAACTGATGTAAGGAGTCGTGGAGGCTTTGTGCACCTCTATACAAATAAAACGTATATTAAGAAAATGATCATTCAAAAAATATTCTACATGTTGTATTATGTAACTCTTGGTTTAGAAATAAAGCTCAATTGAAATAAATTATTTAAATTCCGCGATTATCATTATTTTGATTTAATTAATATAAAGATAAAATGTTATAAGCCGACCGTCGTTTATTACTGGACGTAGGGTCTCGCCAAGTTTTCACCACATTTCACGGCCTTATGAATTTCCCATCCTACCCCTATCAACAAACTTGTCCAGGTCGTAGGTCCAACGGACAGGGCTGCACTACATATACTGAGTTATTATGGTAACTTTGATCCAATAAAAAAAGTTGTTCTTATGGAATATTATAATTTAATGTAAGCGATATCAAAGGGTAGTGAAAATATTCATTTGATTACATAGCCATGGTCTGCAATTGGTTTCAGTTCAGTATGTCATTATTCAATACCGTTGATTAAACTTACATGAACGTGTAAGCATACTATTAATTTTTTTATTATATTTTGTAATCTACGAGTATTTGTTTATGTAATTAGTATTTTGCACGTATCCACCCGACTGACAAACAAGGCTAAGAAATCGAATCTTGTCTCGCCAGGTGTATATTTCAATAGGAATATTTATATTTCAAAAGATGAAGGTAGTTTTGTATTTTTTAGCATTCGCAAAGTACGCTCTCGCGAATACGTTGATAAGCACTGTGATTAGTTGTGTAATTGTGAAAATCATTAGAGTTGTGCAAATATATTATATAACGTTACTTTTACAATAATAATTGTATAAGTAACGTTATAAATGTGCATATACGGTATAGAAATAAGTGTGAGTGTATAAAAATAAACACACGATCCAACCGTAAGTTTTTTTTTTTATTTCTTCAAACAATAATTAAAACTAATAAACTAACGTAGATAGTGAAAACTAATTATTACCTCAGAAGATCAGCCAGTGCATTGCAACACGACATGCGCACGCGCCACTGAGCGGACGTCAAGTTCGCCACTAAGTCGTCCAAGATCTCTTTGTGATATTTATGAACCTAAAATCAATATGGTATACAAATATCCTTCATCAATCGGAACTCGAACACAAGATGAAAAGTTAAAAAAGACGCAAAGACGAGTAAATTTTTTTTTAAGAAATGCGCAGTCTCTGGTTTCCTTCATTAGTTATTCTTCATTGCTTAATGAGTGTTCTTACACCAGCTAATACTAATTATCAATGCAAAATTAATAGCTATAATTTTTTATATGTATATTTATGCTGTGGCATAGATGTCGATGAATGGAGAGCCAACGGCGGACCAAAGGTCGTGGAAGCTATGAACACGCATACAATAAAAAATATTACCCTACATTTTTGTGTCGGTACCTGCGATATACGTTATTATCGATTTTTAAATTACAATCTGTCATTAGAGAGATTGTAATTTAAAAATATGTACTTTCATATTTGGTTTTGTAGATTTATATATTAGTCGTCAAGAATTATTAGTTTCATTAATTTGGCAACCCACTTAATAATAAGCAGTTACCGTCGCCTATGGGTGTTTACGACGCTAGGGGCACCGCGAACTCGCTGTTAAACCTAGGTCACTAATGCCGGAACACAACACAAGGTTATTATGGCGGCATACTTTACACCAAGGGTGGTTGGTTGCCAGCCAGACGGACTTGGGGCCCTACCACGCAACTAGGGTTGTTTTGTCGCCTTTTACGACAAGCCGACCCCGGCCGCAGGGTTTCGTATTCTTATTCCGCCTCTGCACGGAAAAAAGTGATGAAAGAAATGGAATAAGGTGGCCCAAAGCTTAGTTTCGGTGTGGATCTTAAAACTAAAAGTAAAAATTTTAAGTTGCTTAGAAATACAAGGTACATTAACAACTCACTGTAGCCTGCGTGTTGGGCACAATGGCATGCCAGATGCTGTGCATGGAATTCCGTATCCTGGAAGTGGGATCAAACCTGTACCTGTACAGTCTTGGCACTATTTTAGGCAGATGCTCGGTCAATTGAGCACCCGCCTGTAATGCGATTGAGTGGAAACCGAAAGCGGCACCTTTGGTAAAAGAAAAATAGCATTGGTTAAAATATAAACACCACTTATTTAGTAAAAAAATAATCGTCGCGACACCACACTGTTCAATGCGAAATAGAAATGAAAATATCTGGCTTGCTTTCTATAAGAGAGAGAGAGACAGACAGAGAAACATGCGCACGCCGCACAGCTTACAATAGCTTACTATAGCAAAAAGTGTCGTTACAACTTTTCGTGAGAATTTTTTCCGTCTAGCCCCCTTTCACAACGCGCGATAAGGAACTTCGTTCCAAAAATAATAATAATAATAACTTTACATATAACCGTCGTCCCCTGTGAACGTCAGCATATTATTAGTGTAACTGATATTTTAAAGAATTGATATAGAGAAACAAAACAATAGGATAAAAATTTAATTTGCCGCTCTCCAATAGTTTTGAAAATTTGCGGCTCTCAAATGGTTACAAGTTAATTATTGTAACCATATTTTCGCTGACAGGCGGTGCTGCGCGCAATGTATGTCGGCCATTGTTGCATTCTTGGCCTCCACACTCAGAACCACCGCCCCAGCATTCGGATGTACAGCGTTTACGAGTTACTTTTTCACATTAATTTATATATTCAACAAACAAAAATTAAAGTAATATATAAAGACGGCCGTTTAGTTGAAGTCAAGGAAGTTGAATAACAATCAAAAATAAGTATTCTTACCCTTCTTCGAATTCCAAACCGAGTTATGATTAGCCAAGTGCATAAATTTATACAACAGATCAGGCTGATTGAGATCCGATGCCAGAGAGCACAACTCTTTGTATGTGGAAAGGTTTCCGCTGAAAAATTACCTAAACTGTAATCAATATCGAAATACTGATAGCTAAAAAGGACCACGCTCAAAGACCAACCTAAAAGTCACGGGTGCTATTACCATGATGGCATTCACCATTTAGATAGATTTTCTAGCTTAACATTCATATTAAATTATAATTCTCCCTGCAGGGGAGAAGAATACTAACCTCTGCGGATGGGGTCGGCTTATTATAAAAGGCCATAAAATAACCTTAGCTATATGGTAGAGCCCCAGGTATAAAGTATACCGCCATAATAACCTTGTCTTGTTCCGGCATTAGTGACCTTCCTGTACCCTTACGGGACAGCAGCGTGTTCGAGTACCCCTAGTGTCGCAAACATCCATAGACGTGGGCCGTCAGCCTATCTGTTGTTATTCGGCAATAAAAAAAATGCTACGGCCTAAAGTTGTAGGAAACCTGCTAACCGTGATCAAGACAAGCGTGGCGGATATACTCTCAATTCCTTTAGGGGGAGGCCCAGCATTCAGAAATGGGGTGTGTTATAATAGAGGAGTATATGTAAAACAAGATAGTATATGTAGTATATGTGTGTAGTACGCAACCCGAAATGGGCGGTTAAATTTCGTCAGAGAGCAAAATTTCTACACGTATTTCAGTGTCGATAACCTCCTTTCTTAATTAGCGAGGCACAAAAGAATGAATGGAATAATTGTGACATAATTACTTTTAACAGGGGCAACTGTCGTCAACTGCCCCTCAAACCTAAATTAAACCCTAAACTAGACCTTCGTCCTTTGATTATTTAACATTTTCCTGAAAGAGTTGCATATTTATTTAAATTAATGGTTCATTTTTTGATTTAGAGTTTCTAAAATTCACCACTTCACGAACGAACATCCAAACAGTCTTACCCGGTGGGAGCGTTCCCCAATTGTCCTTCCTCAAAGATTTTAGTGTCATCAGTAACTTGAGTGACACTTCTTTTACCACTTGTAAGTTGGTCAATGATTTGTGCAACGAGGGCTTGCTTTCGACTCTCATCGGAGTTTTGATATACAAGACTAAGACCTTTGCTTGCGACGTCTTGAACGATTTCTATAAAAAAATATGTTACATGAACTCAGCAGTCAATTTATAAGTAAATAACTTCATATAATATATACAAAAACAACGTTGTCGAGAGCACAGTATAATAGACGATAGAGACAAAGCATCTCTCTCATTTTTAACATTAGTACTAGTTTGGAAGAGCATTCAACAAAATCGTTACGCTCGGTTATATGCGTTACTTAACGTAACGCATATAAAACGTAAACGTATGCGTCTCGAGACGCCCGACAGAAGTGATAACTTGAACTAAGTTGAACTATTTAATATTCAAATTATTTAACTTGAAAAAAGCTTATTATTACATAAATTTGGTGTATTAATATGATAATGTAAAGAAACGTTTAAAGCCATGTTTACTCTTATACAGAATTCGTTGCATCGACAATAACAATTTATTACTATAAAATGTACACCATTTAACTTATACTTATTATACTATTTTTAATATTTTTAATTATACACTTATATTCTTTACTCACCACTATTCTCAGATAAGAAGTCCATAAAAACTTCTTGCAGTGTTTGTAGTTTATTCTTTATCGGTTCACGTTCTGGGCAGTTTTTCAGCAATGCTAACAACCAAATACTTGTAGCCTGTAAGATAAAACATATTAAATAAATTGCCTAAAACAATCTATGTATAATTATTATCAAATAAGAAACTAAGATTCACTAGCCCCTTTTCATACCGTGCATAGTGAGAATAGTGTGGGATTGGAAATTAGGTATTTTGATCGAAATTTTCAACTCTCCATTATATAGCCTAAATGTAAAGCTATCGCAGCTACATAACATAAAAATTAAAAACAATAACACAGAAGTTACACGTGTTTTTTTTTCTATCTGGGTCAACGTTATTATAATCATGTACTATGTCTGAATAGCACCAAAAACCACAATCCAAAATTATCATCATCATCATCATCATTTCAGCCGGAAGACGCCCACTGCTGGACAAAGGCCTCCCCCAAAGATCTCCACGATGATCGGTCCTGCGCTGCCCTCATCCAACCTATCCCGGCGATCTTGACCAGATCATCGGTCCATCTTGTGGGGGGCCTACCAACACTGCGTCTTCCGGTACGCGGTCGCCATTCGAGGACTTTTCTGCCCCAACGGCCATCAGTCCTTCGAGCTATGTGCCCAGCCCACTGCCACTTCAGTTTTGCAATCATCCGGGCTATGTCGGTTACTTTGGTTCTCCTGCGAATCTCCTCATTTCTGATTCGATCTCGCAGGGAAACTCCGAGCATAGCCCTCTCCATTGCTCTCTGAGCGACCATGAGCTTTCTCATAAGGCCCATAGTTAGCGACCACGTCTGCGTTCCGTATGTCATCACTGGCAACACACATTGGTTAAAAACCTTCGTCTTGAGACACTGCGGTATTTGGGACGAAAAGATTTTACGGAGCTTCCCGAACGCTGCCCATCCGAGTTGGATTCGACGAGTGACCTCTTTCGCGAAATTGGACCTGCCTAACTGGATCGTTTGACCCAAGTAGACGTATTCGTCAACAATTTCGAAAGTACACTTCCCAACTGTTACGGGGGTAGGTGCGACATGGACATTAGACATGATTTTCGTCTTGTCCATGTTCATTTTGAGACCTACTCCTTGGGAAGCTGTATTGAGGCCATCAAGCATATGGCTTAAGTCTTCCATGGTTTCAGCCATGATTACGATATCATCTGCGAATCTAAGGTGAGTGATGTACTCACCGTTAATGTTGATGCCCAGTCCGTTCCAGTCCAGAAGCTTGAAGACATCTTCCAACGCAGCAGTGAACAGCATCGGCGATATGACATCGCCTTGTCTGACTCCCCGCTGCAGTCGGATAGGCTTCGAGTTCTGATCCTGGAGACGGACTGACATGGTGGCGTTTTCATACAAACACTTCAACGCTTTGATGTATCGATAATCAATGTGGCACCTCTGGAGAGACTGAAGCACCGCCCAGGTCTCGATCGAATCAAAGGCTTTCTCATAGTCCACGAACGCCAAGCATAGTGGCTGGTTATACTCCTCCGTCTTCTGTATAACCTGCCGCAGCGTATGTATGTGGTCTAAGGTGCTAAAACCTTTTCGGAATCCGGCTTGTTCGGGAGGCTGGAAGTCGTCAAATCTGCGCGCGAGACGATTCGTGATGACCCTTGAAAACAGCTTGTAAACATGGCTCAGAAGTGATATCGGTCTAAAGTTCTTCAAAAGGGTTTTGTCGCCCTTTTTGAAGAACAGCACCACTATACTTCCGTGCCAGGCCTGCGGCGTTTTGCCATCGAGGATGACGGAATTAAATAGCTTCTGGAGGATTTTAAGCACAGGAGTACCACCAGCTCTCAGAAGCTCGGCTGTAATTCCATCATCACCCGGCGCCTTGTTGTTTTTAAGCTGTTTAAGGGCCACACTAATCTCGTACAGACTGACGTCTGGGAAATCTACGGTGTAGTGTCGGGTTAATTTGGCTCTTGGGTCTTTAGCCTTGTTGTTAACAGGTGCCCGTGTGGTCGTGTATAGCTGTCCGTAGAACTTCTCGACTTCCCTCAAAAGTTCGGGTTTAGACGAAACGACCCTGCCGTCGTCGGTCTTCAGCTTCGTCAGTTGGCTCTGCCCAATAGACAAGTCTCGTGCGAATACTTTAGAGCCCTTGTTACGCTCTATAGCCGCCTTTACACAGTCTGTGTTATGGCGGCGGATATCGCGAGTCAAGGACTTGGAGATCTGTCTATTTAGCTGCCTATACTGGGAAGCATCGTCCGGGGACTGAAGGGTCATTTGACGTCTCACATCCATCAATTTGAGAGTAGAATCTGAGATTTTTCCGGTTCTTTTTGAACGGCTGGCCTTGAAGAATTTAGACCCGGCCGTTTGAACAGCTTCCACGAACCTGTTATTATACTCGTCCACGTCAACGCAGTCACCGAGTCATCCAAAATTATACAAATGAATTATTATGTTTTCACCGTGTGTTTTAATTAATAGTGTATTTATAAATTCATGAATATTCCTTTGAATTGAATTACCTTATTCAATTTAATTTGAATACTTTTATAATCGCTTTCACGAATACTTTTTCTAAATTAAATTCTAAATCACATCTCCAAAAGAAAAGGCGAAGGCCAGAGATACTTCAGTTGTTTAGCAGATACACTATATAATAGGTAAGATCAATTCGTTTAAAGGAAGCCTACCTCCTGTACACCGCAAACTCTGGTGATGTTTTAAAACATGCCACAAACTGTTAAGTAAATCAATCTGAGGGCTAGTGTTTTGCAAATAATCTCAATGTATATTACCTGTCTAGAATGTGGATGCGGGTGTTTGCCGATCTTGAAGAGCTCTTGCAACAACCACTCCAGCAATTCATCGTTCTCTTTCAGAGCTTCAGTATCCTTTATTTTATCTAATCCCTAAAAATAGATATTCTTTTCTTGATGTAAACTGCTTATAATAAACAAATGGCCAGCTTCTTTTTTAAGGTTTTGCGTTATATTCTGGGTTCATATGAAACTTTCACAAATGATACATTTCGGTTACATTATAATAATGAAAACAAACAAAAAATGGATATAGCTAAATTGTTTTTCTTTGTCATTGCGGGACAAAAGTGCCTCGTTCTCTCCGGGTTAAATTACACTAGCGCGCATGCGCCTAACTCACTTTTCCTCCCGGTAAATTTCTAGGTGCGTAATATACTATTTTACGTAACGAATACCCTCTAATCCCCCAACCCTGAAAACCAACTCTATCTATCGTATTTTTTGTAATCTCCATATGCATATATTCGATGATCGAGGCGAGAGACAAGGAAGTCTAAGGTAACTAGCGGATGAAGTAGATTCATTCTAATTACCTCTGGGATTGGATTTATGGCAGTCATCTTCGTAAAAACCAAAAAGTGCTATGAATTGTAAGGGAATTCAGAATCACAAAATAATATCAGATTTGTAATGCAAATGAGAAGCGTCTCATATTTAATTATATTGACAATGTGTGAAACTTAAACTAAATTACAATCACTAAGTTGAAATTAAAAAAATATACATGAAAGCACACCATAGAGTTATAAAAATTATACCTCCAAAGGCAACTCCGTCCATAAATCTCTATTCTCGTTTGAATTCACTCCATCCACACATAATACTAGCGACTCTCCTATTTGTAGATGTATCTCAAACTCTTTGCTCTGAAAAATAAGCATCGAATTAATCGCATTTACAATAATATTATTCAAACAAAAAAATAAACTTAACGTCAAATCCCGGTTTCAATGCTCGTGGTACCACAGATGTAGTACCAAAACTATTTCTTCCATCATACTTTGACGTCATAATCTATCATATACATATGTATATATATATATATATATATATATATATATATATATATATATATATATATATATATATATATATATATATATATATATATATATATATATATATATATAAGCAATAAAAAAAAAAGATGTGTACTGTGGTCGATGGAGTCATCGCCTATACGAGAGATGGTGTTACAGGCCAAGTACTCAGTATTCGCCACATTAACCTTCTCGCTAAATAGACCAATGGACACTACGTAAGTCTAGATGGGATAACACACTTTTATTTTAATTGCTCTGAGACAACAGACAGGCTGACGGCCCACTATACACCAGTTAGCAGTTACCGTCGTCTATGAATGTTTGCGACGTCGAGGGCACCGCTAGCTAACACACGCTGCCGGTCGAGTAGTAGTAATGGAAACTAGTCATTTATGCAAGAACACAAGGTTATTATGGCGGCCTATTTAGAAACCAGAAATCGTCTCCATCCAGATGGGCTTGGAACCCTACCACCTAGCTAGGGAGGTTTGCTTAGTCGCCTTTTACGACAAGCCGTCCCCGGCCGCAGGGGTCGGTATTCTCCTTCGCCCCTGCACGGAGGAAAATTTTGCCACATACCCAATATTATTTTCTTTTTGACTTTCGAATGACAGGAATCAGTTATCCACGATATTAAACTTTGACAGGTCCATTCTTTTGTTAATATGTTACCTAGATCATTTGATAATAAAAAAAAACTTACATCTTTCGCCATCTGCAAGAACCCCATAACAATTTGCTTAGCAAACCTCAGTCTTTCCCCACAACACATCAGCCCGAGGGTATACAGCGCTCTTTCTTTGACTTTGGAAGGTAGCTTTACTGTACCAACAATTTTGAAAAATCGAGAAATGACAGTGACCTTGGTAATGTCACCGTATGTATCAATCCCCTTCATAGTAAACGGTTTGTCCGATTGAATAAACGACTCCTGTTTGGGAGATGTATTCGGTAAAGGTAGGCCACTACAACGGCATAATATGGATACAGCGGAACAAGATGTGCTCACAAGCAATGTTTGTGGACTCACAAGGAAATTCACTGAAAAACAAGAAATATCCTTTTTAAACTTTATTTTGTAAAATAAAAATTATTCATAAAATACCTAATTAAACAATGAACAAGGATCTGACCCACCGTTTTCTTTTCAGGGTCAGGGTAATGACTAAAGGAGGGCAAATCTATTCATACCTATTTATGCTGATTATCTGTCTCTACACAAGAAAAGGAACAAAAAGCAAAAAGGACGCAAACGATGAGCGACCGTTTCGCGCGTTCCTTTCGCCTCTGACAGAGATTGGAGTGACAAGCAGCCCGGCTGACATACAGGAAAGGCCACCTGAAGGCGCCGAAGATGCATACGAAAGCATATCGCTCCGCCCAGGCGTCGGGCAGAAGAGAAACACTGGAGTGGTATTAATAGGTTGTATACCTATTAATACCATTCCTAAATGACATGACAGCTAAGGGTGCAGTCAGGATGATGCATTAATATATTTTTAAATTGCTTAGAAGACAGTGTAATAAACAAAAAATATATAAATAGGTGAAACATACCCAAGCACACCGCTCCTTCCTGATACGGCTCCCAGTCGGCCGGATTGAAGCCCTTCCCACCGAACTTCCCCCTCTTCCCCAACACGACACACCTCTCGCACATGTTTGCAAATGCCGTGATATACCCGCACTGTGTTTCTAACGTCTTATTATTCAGAGCCTGTGCCACGAAACTTTTTATTTCTTTTTCGATAGAATTTGTATCGGTAGTGTGCACTTGTATAATTGCGTATATGATAGCCGCGGTATCCCTAACCCTCTCCTTGGTGCTGGTGGTGAACAGGTTGCGAAGGAATGGCGACAAAGACGTGTATTTCGGTGCCATTATGTCTGGCACACAACCGACTATATCGAGGAAGCATGTCAGGGACATAACATCTGCAAATAATTGAATCAAATCAAATTTATTTAATATAAGAAACATGTAGACGTTACAAAAATACAATTTAGTGCAATTTTGCTATTATATGGCATCTAATTTTTTTTATATGCTCAGAAGTACAATCATTTTATTCAACAAGATCATTGTCAAATTGATTTTCAGTAATTATACTCAACGATTAGAATTACAATACAAAAAAGGAATCTACTGTATAAAGGTAACAGGCGGTGAGGGTGTCATTTATTAATACTCGTATACTTATTAACTATCACAATAAACAATATGTAAAAACGGTAATAATAATGTTAAACTTCAACTCCATAAAGTTGAATTTTTAAATTTTATGAATTATGACACAATTAAACAAGAATACTTTCCAGGTACGAAGTTGACAAATGAATTACCCTGGAATAGTTATTTTATGGTAAAACACGGTCATATTTTCGTTTTACTATCGGGATTGATTCACAAATATTCTAATTTCTTTATAATCCATGGTTGTTACGCTAGTCAGGAATTGTTGGTCGTAATACATATTCGTATTTTCCTACTGATAATAGCGTATATAATTGTAATAGTCACTTATTTTATAGCGGGCGGCAAAATAACATTTCTTAAAAAATAACTTATTTGATGTTTCAATGAGGTAAGTTATAAAAAAAACTAAAAAAATTTGATTTCAAATTCGCATTTTTTGATTGTACGAAGGTGTTGTAATAATCGTAGTGGGATCGAGAGAAACACGTAAGTAGTTACAAGCTGTAAGCAAGTCACTGAAGTGAGTCGTAAGTAATAGGAAAGGAGAGGGGGTTCGAGTATCGTCTATGATTGGCCGGGAAAAATACAAAAGAATTCCAGAGTGCACGTGCAAAATATTTCTCGGAATTTATGTGATTCCGAGACTTATTTTGCACATTGTCTACCTGACGATTTCTTAGATTTAAAATCCGTAAGCTAATTTAACATTTTTTAAATACTTTAAACCACAGTGTTATACTTTTTTGTAATTGGTATGACATGTAGATGTTTTTAAAATAAAGTTTCACTAGGCTATAATACATTTTTTTTACACCAGCTTAGCTCAAACACCACATAGAGCATCTTGAAATGTAAAAATTGCACTAGTTTTATTTTTTAATTTTCATGGTTATGATAATTACACCTAAATACGATTTTAATTAGAAAGACCTATGTATTATTAACCGCCTAGAATAAAAATAACAAAAAAATAAGTGATAGATTTCGTAAAATTATAAAATGTTTGTATATAGGATGATAATTTCACCTATTTATTAAAAAAAATCATAACTTCAAAGCTATAAGACCTAGAACAATAATGTTTAGTGGTTTTGGTAGATAATAGTTCCCCTATTACCCACACCCCGTTGGTCCACTACTTACGGGACAACCTGTATATATAAATATAAAAATAAAAAAGTACCTGGACTAGCAGACAGTAAAGTTGTAATTAGAATTAAGTAATTCTCAAGCACGTCCGTGTCCAATAAGTTATCGCGGATATATCTCGCGAGTAACGGCGAATTCGCGTTGGGGTGGTTGGAACAGTCTTTTAATCCCGCATCGCGGTTCAGGCACATTCGCATGTATCTTAACATCTGGAATGAGTATTAGAATTTATTATTGTTTATGGTCAATTACACCGCGTGGTCTGGGAATAACATTTTTTTATACTAGAGTTAAGCAGACAGGCAAACGGCCCACCCTGGCAGGTACCGTCGCCTATGAACGTTTGCAAGACCAGAGGCATTACCAACGCGCTGCCGACCTCGAAGAAGTTTTATAACGCCTTTTTTGAAGAACCCCATATCGCATCGCGTTGGGAAAACCTCAGCCGGAAGCTCATTCCAAATCCTGGGATTATGCAACATGAACGTTCTTGAGAACCGTTTCGTACAAGAAAGAAGAGGCTCAGAGGAGACAAGTAATGGGGCTGAACATTCAACCAATGGCGGGCAGTGCGGTGGTAAAAAGACGACGAGGGCACTATTCTAAATAGCTCCTCAGAACACTCCCTGTTGTACAGACGGCAGAACACGCAGAAATTCAGTGTCTAGACCTGTGTCTAGTGTCTGTATGTATAGGATCGTTGACAACACGAACTGCACGCCGTTGGATGGAGTCAAATAATAAGGTCACACGGACATTACTATATTTTTATGTTCTTGAAGTGAAAATGCTTGATGCATCAACTGCGCCCACCCGGTCGGGGATATTGCTATTTAAAACTTAAATATTTCACGCATAAACTTGCAAATAGACGTCATAAAATACATATACTATTTCTGCTTGCTCAAAGATAACAAAGGGACCATTCGATGTTCTTTTCTACATTAGAAATAAAATAAGTCACTTCTGTGGAAAGAAAAATTGATTCTGTCATTAATAATAAACCAAATATAATTTATCCCTTATTTTTAGTATTTGGTACCCAAGTGGTATCGCATTCGGTGACCAACCTAGAACTTTTGCGTTCACATCTATCATATCCATCGCTTAGGGCAGATTTTCTCCCCAGATATGTATATTACAACATTACCATTATTATATTACAATATTACATTCCCTCTAGAGGAAGGCCAGAGCCCGGCAATGAAACGTTATGAGCTGTCATAATTATTGCTTTTTTAGTGCAAACATGCAAACACAAAAAAATGTATTATTGGCCTATATATTACAATGTACCAAGGGCTTGGGAAAGTCAAAAAACTTTACTTTACCTCTTGATAAGACAATGGATGAAAGTGCAAGATTTGATTATTTATAACATATCTATGTTCAGGTTTCATGCTTTCCTTCCTCTTTTGCATGTACTCCCAAATGAAATTCACAATATTCTTAAACTTTGGCACTTTGAACTCCTCTTCGGATGTTTTGTCCCTATCACTCTTATCGGCATCGTCGCTTAGACTCGTTGCTGTTGTTTCTTTCTTTGATACATTGTTCACGACATCTTCTATTTCATTTGGCCGCGAAACTCCGTAAAGACATTTCAGCGCCTCCGTGGATATTTCGTCCTGACTGTTGTAAAAGAATTAAAAATATATATTAGTAAGCTACAGTCATATTATAAGGTCATTTTTTACTGCTGTGCTTAACTCAAACATCTTATATTCATAAGAGAAAATGCTCCAAATGTCGTACGTACCACATAGGTACATAACAGCCATCAACAGTGACGGTCGCCATTGGTCATAGATAGATAAATATCATATAGATAAAGACATTTGGAGCGTTTTCTCTTATGCACAGCTGTGTGAACATAATACATATGACAGGATATTTATCTATCTATGACATTTGGAGTGCTTTCTCTTATGTACAACCGTATGAACATAAGACGTTTGAGGGGTTAATAATAAGCAGTGGCCATCGCCTATGAATGTTTGCGACGCCAGGGGCACGTCAAACACCTGCCGTCCGCGTAAACGATCGAGAACCATACTAAAATACATTATATATCAACTTATGCCAGAATTCACTAATGGCTTTCCTTGATTCCTTTCTATTTACTGACTTGAGATATTCTTTTCTGAATGCTACTTCAAAATATTTCGTATACCTAAATAAAAATGCTCCGTCCTCTGTGTTCCTTCTATTCCGTGTCTTTCCAAGTATTATCATACCGATTGTCATCACTCACTAAAATGAGTCGAGCAAATTGAATACTAAAAATATTGTTCGGCACTTGCCTAGATTTAAGTAGATAAAACTAGTTGCTTCGCCAAGTTTTTCGAATACCCTCAGGTTTGTGCGAGCCAATCTGTCGATACTGTAACGCATGATGACGCTATTAAAACATTTAACTTCTGAGCGCATGGTTAAACGCTTAATTTGCACCGTGTTCCTCAATTTAGTATTCGTAATAGATTAATTTATTCATTGTTGAACGTTCTAAGGATTTTTTCCTAACATGAAAGTGAAGCTATTCAGATATATTGATGTGAAATTAGCGCTGTGTGTAACTTCACTGTAAGCTGCACTAGAACCCACCCATGCCAGGTTTGGTGAAGTTTCTACCCTTATAGTGTGGGGACAGATTTTACACTTCATACATTCTACTCTTTTTATCCACGCATTTGCTGGCCAGATATATGTACCCATATTATTGTAATTTATCCATCACCCTACAAATGTATTAATATCGATTTTAGATGGAATTAGACAACTTACCTGTCTCCACTGGCCAATAATAAAAGGAATCTCGATGGTACGTAATCTTGCGGGAAAACAACAGACGTATACCTCATGCCTATGTAACGGATCATGGACTCGGGGCTATTTAGGTAACTAAAATTTAAAATATACGTTTTTGTTAGTAAAATGTAAAATTTTATAAGCAACACCTACTTATGCTAGATAATAAATTAAAAAGAAGCCATTGAGATAGATGCCTTTGCCGTGTATTAATAAACAGAACTATAAAAAAGAAGATAAAATTAACACATTGACTGCCATTTCCCTTTTAAGCTTGCATATTTATTATTGTATTTTCTTGTTTATTTTAAAATCTGATCTAAAATATAATTTTTTTTTTATTTTTTTTTATATACTATAATAATATACTTTCTTTTTTTATATTAATTTTAAGTGAATCTCTTGTCTTATATAAATATGTGTTTCTTTTCACGCTTTATATTGGCTTCACTTGTATGTTTGTAATTATTTGTTATTAACCGATTCCTTTGGGGGCGATTTTTAATATATTTTCAAAATAGCAATTGGCACCCCACACTTTTTTACAATAAAATTCATTTTTTTTTGTTAATCCCACTATCCTTAATTTAAATTTATTGAAAATTATTTTTTCCTTTTAGTTTGATTTTTTGTAAAAGCATGTTTTTTTTAGTTCTTTATTAACTATAATTTTTCAAGATATAATATGTTTCAATAGTTATTTTTGGAGTGAAGTTTAAACTGCAGTTAATATCTATAATATTATTTCTGTTTAATCATATGTTATGTTGACTTTTTTATGCCATTTTGTTAATGAACTTTTAAAAGTTTCACGTTTGTTCGTGACATTACTCCACGGGGCTAGCGGAAGACCAGCGCTGATTTTATATCTAAAATCAGCATATGCTGAGCTAGTCCCAATTTAGGACAGTTTTCTAAGTGGATTATTAATGTATGTATGTGTATTATGGTGTCCTAAATAAAATGTTTTCTTTCTTTCTTTCTTATTTCAATTTCGTAAGGAATCGACAGTAACCGTTTGTTTTTTAGGTAACTTTATTACATTATTATAATAAATTAATTTTTACTTGCAGCCAAGTGGCTAGCACATAATATGTCAGGGAGTCAAAAAGAATAGGCGTTACAGGCGGATCCGAGTGGGCGGTACCGCTGCAAGGGCGGGTCCCTGGAATCCGCCAATTCGACAATCAATATCATGAATACGTTCACACGCTTGACACATACATGATTAGTATAAAGCAAAAATTATTATTTTACTTTGAACTTTAAGTCCTGAATTCAACGCTCTAAATTCTAATAACTAATTTAATGCCTAGAATTACTCGCCTAGGGTATTTCTTACATACCCTACATATATTACATTTATTGTTGGTACAGTGTGTGACGGTCGGAGGTTAACCTAACAACTATTTAGAAATGATCTAGAAAAATCTTACAGGAACTCAAACAAACCTCTATCATAATTATAAATAAACGATTTACGTGTACTACTTTTAAATCGATCCAGTGACATTCGATTATAAAAATGGACACACTCGGAAAGGTTTTAATGACTACAGATATTTGTTCAAAATACTTTTTCATAATTATATAAAATAACCCGCCGTCTTCGAAGCTGCAGCAAATGTTACATGGTGGACCTTTGCAACTTAAGATATAATTTATTATAATATTGAATTTCTTACAAGTAAAAACCTGTTGCAATGTAACCTAATTCTTACAACTAACCTCGATATGATGAATTTTTCGAAATCTCCTAGAATGATATTATTTAATTATTTCCCTAGAACGATTTGTATTATGAATACATTTATCAAAAACCCATATACAAAGTATTTAGTTGAACTTTGTTTTTTATTTGACCTTTGACGTTTTTCAATATAAGGGGTATGTTGTTCTAAACGATGTATTGCTATAAACGGTTTTAACTGTATATTATTAATTCATATAATAACTTACTTTTCAAGTAGCTCAAAGAGAACATAAGCTTGCCTCTCGTTAAAAACAGTATTTCCCCCTGAGGATGATGACGCTTCATCAACGTCCATCTTTTCAATTTGAAAACTGATCGGTGTTGGCTCTGGCGCCTCTGTTGATTGGGCTTCACCTGCAAAGAACATTATTTAAATAAACATATTGTGAGAGTTGACACGGCGCCATCTATTGCTACGCTATGAGCACAGTGAACACGCTGTTGTGCGCATAGGGGTATTGGAACCTGGGTCAAGTGCCGGAACATAACACACGGCTATCAAGGCGACATATAGCCGTGAGTTGAAGTAGACTAGGGGTATTTGACATCTAGACGGACTTGGCTATACCACCTAGCTTGCCGCCCCCGGCCGCAAGGGTCAGTATGCTTATTCCGCCCAACACAGATAAAAAATATAACTATGAAAATGATGTCTAAGACTCCTGTTCGACTTACCTAAGAGTGCAGCTTTGTGGGCTTCAGCCATCTCCAAGACGGCGTCTCTTAACGCAGTTTTCATTTCGGGCGTGGCCACCAGGATTCTCTTTACCAATTCTATGAGAAGCTCTAAGTTTTTGTTTAAGATATCTGGATACTTCATTACTAGGCGACCTAGAAAACACAACATAGTAGTAATGGTAAAATATAATTTTTTATATACTATTGTGCTGCCAAAAAGAATTGTCAAGGCATATGAGCATGTAGGGTCGAAGTATTATGATTCCTTCTAATGTATATTATATCATCGTTTATTTTGATCAACATTTTGATTAATTTTATACGTAGTCATTCTATCTTTATATGGATCAATGGAATCCAAAAAATAAGTAGCCATCCATTATCACATCCATTTGATGTGATAGTGCGTCAAAATAATCCAATTTTTTTATATATTGTGACCACTTGTTTGCAGGGTCAGAAAATGTCCCTCTAAGCTTTTAAACATTAAGGTGCTGTAGTAGGCTAAGATATTATTCTAACATTTAGAAGAATAAACAAATATTTTTATGTTCAGTGTGTTAGTGTGAGGAAGAAGTTAATTAGAAAATGGAACGTAGAACGCAAATAAGTCTCATTCCCAGTACGAAACACGGTTGGCTCAGATATCCTTTTTACGGTACCGTTACTGTAGAGCCGACTCCATACCTGCAGTCAAGGCATTTTTTTAAGCATATAAACTGCCAGAACTGTTTTATTAAATTTTAAATTTAGGAAAAACGGTAATAAATACACTTTTACTAACCTATGCACACACAAACTTTGGGATGATGTTCTGCTTCCTCCTCAGATCTAATGACCTTCAGTAACCCCTGAAGGAATACTGGCGCTACCTTTTTCATTTCAGTTTCATCAGCGCTAAAACCGTACCATAACTTATTAGTCAAATCTATATAATCTGTCTCTTTGTCTATCAGATGAATTTGTAAACATACAATAATAATCTTCCGTGCAGGGGCGGAGTAAACATACCAACTCCTACAGCCGGGTGGCCTATCTTAAAAGGCGAAAAATACAATCCCGTTGGTGATAAGGCTATAAACCTGACTGGATGGTAACCACTCCTGACTAAAACATACCGTGCACAAGATCCAGTCCGCCTCTACGCGGATGAAGATAATTAGCAGTGACCCTGGCGTCGTAGACATCCATTGATGACGGTAACCGCTTACCACGTAATAGACCGTCACTTTGTCTGTCGTTCCACAGCAATAAAAAAATTATAAGAATAAATATGTCCACTAAAAAACTATTTACAGATCGTACAAATATTTATTTATTGTTAGAACTGTGTACATTATAATGTTGGTAAGTACATTTTGTATCAACAGTTTGCCTTTTTAAGGCGTACAATATAGAAACGTATTTTTATGCTTCAAATTATTACAAAATAATAGTAACATGTTCATTTATTTGCAATTATAATTTTATTATATCTAATTTATATTCTCACGATAGAACCGATAGTCACGACTGGACTACACCAAGGCAACCACTAAACTTACCGTTTCAGAACATGATTGTTACACAGTCATTTTTTCAATGACTAATTGTCAACATAGCATTTGCAACGTAGTTACTTTATCCAGAAGAAATACGATCTATATTACAATGATAAAATACAGATTGAAATCCGAACTTATTTTCATCCTGCAGGGGCGGAATAAGAATACTAGCCTGTGCGGCCGGGATCAGGCTGTCGTAAAAGGCGACAAAGCAACCCTAGCTACGTGGTAGGCCCCACGCTCATTTGTATGGCAACCACCCTTGGTCTAAAGTATAACGTCATAATAACCTTGTGTCCCGGCATTAGTGATCCAAGTTTCTGTACCCCTATGGGAGAGCAACGTGTTTGCGGTGCCTCTAGCGTCACAAATATCAACAGGCGACAGTAACTGCTTATTATCAAATGGCTTGGCATCGCTTGTAAACAACACTGTAGGTGCGATAAACATTATTCGATCCTTGCATAAAGGGTAGATGAGATATCGGCTCCTAATTTTAATAACTACCACACTCCCGGTAATATTGAAAGCGAACGTATAAGGAGCGGTAGTGTCGCATGTGTCACTGTAACGGGATGTATCAACCTCTCTGAGGATCTCTCTGTGCCGTGAGCAATTGATTTAAACCGATTTAGACGGTGGTAAAAAAGTTTAGTGTATATATTTGTAAAGTTTAGCTAGTCCCATGCAACGGTTCCTATGAAAACAGACGTGAACCGAATCGAGAAGGGTGGAAGTCGTTGCACAGGCATCCCAAACATTTCTCACCACTTCTCTTTAATTCCTCTCAATACAGACCACTACTCTATTTCCCGCTCACCCGTTATATGGTGTACTTTGGGTCTCTGATCGCCAACGTACAAACCGTCATGATCGTAGAATAAAGTCGCTTTTGTAAAAAGTACGCATTTCACTTTTTACCATACTTGGACACTGCATAGTATATGTTATAGCTACATTAAATAAACATTATATGTATTTTGAATCTCAAATAAAGCAGTCGGTAAAATTACCGATTTGATAAGCGCTCGTAGCAAAATTTAATATACGTCAGATCCGTCACTATTGTACGATTAAATAACTGCATACTATAGGCAACAGAGCAAAGTATAATTTATAAAAAAATTGAAACTGCTTAATACTGTGGCGGACTGCTAACATATGGCGACAACCGACATTACCTTTCGGTGATTTCCGTAATTGTTCGGTTTAAGTCGGTTACCAAGGCACGCTGACCCAACAATCAGTGTTTTTAATAAGCAACCGTCTCGAGACACCTTTAAAACGCGTTCTTTTGTGTAAGAATCGAATAAAACTTGGCAGATATACGAGCATTGTTAACTCTATGTTCTGATGATTACAAACATCAAACAAGATACAGTGGTTTAATTTATATGCTATTTATTCCCCATAATACGATAATTATAAATTAAATTTAAGAAATATTTATACTTTATTAACCTTACCGATCAATAATGTTGAGTGAGAACATAAGAGCCAGATTCTTCAGACGTGAATTTGTGTTTGCATCGAATAGAGATGAAAATACCACCTGAATAAAGAAAATCAGAGATAATATAATCTGAATAGTTAAGTGTTTGTATGAGGGGAGTGTAAGAGGTCTCATCGAGATCTTCGGAAAGTACTTCATCAGCCAACTGGTGTATATGATTCTGATGCAATTTTTTTCTTTCAAAATTAGGGAGTCAGGTCGAAATCGTCTATACGAACATGAAATTTCGACAAATCTTTATTACTATTTTCTCTCTGTGATAATACTCAACAATAGACTTATCCAGGTTTTTATAAAACCTGGATAAATCAACTTTTGTTTCAAAGGAGGGAAAATGTCTTTATGTAGTGTGCACGCCGCTACAAGTTAGTGTGATACAGCTAGCTATACATGTTACCTGCTGATCTGATACTGCTGCTGATCCGTAAGAATAGACGATGATGAATGTAATTACTTGAGCAATGAGAAAATATTTAAATAATTATGAGTGAGAATTTTTTTATTGCTGTAGGACAGCAGAAAGGCTGACAGCCAACTTAGTATTTATCAGTTATCGTCGCTTATAGGTGTTTGCAATACCAGGGGTATCGCTAACACCCTGCTATCCGTGTAGTGCTACTGGAACTTGGTCACTTATGAACACAACACAACATTATTTTGGCGGTATACTTATAGACCAGGATTGGTTGCCATTCAGTCGGGCATGCAGCCGTACCACCTGGCTTAGGTTGTTTAGTCGCCTTTTACGACAGGCCAACACCGGCCTGTCGTAAAAGACTCCATCTTTGCATGGATAAAAATTATATTACTCATAATACCTGCACACAATAGGGAAATTTAATGGCTGGTCCAGTTGCCTTGTTTAAATATTGTATCAACTTTAATCGAAGACGTATACAAGCCGGCACCTGAAATAAGAAACCGACATTACTAACTGAATATACATATTTTAAACTAGCTGTGCCCGCGACTCCGTCCGCGTGGAATAGTGACTTTGGGCTGCATTTTTTCGATATATCTTTTGGTTTATTTTGGATTACAAACCCTATAAACCCTAAAATATAAATAAATGAAATATGCAAACAGTCAGTGTTATCGAATGCAACTGTTACGTTATGCGCCTCCGGAATACATGCGTTCGAACCTACAAAACCAGCCTAAGCTAAACCCTATTTCATATGATTGATGATATAAATTTGAGGTCCACTTAAATTGAATAACAACCTACAAAGTCCAGCCAAAGCTGAACCCTATTTTATATGAACAAATCCGAGGTCAACTTAAATTGGATTAAAAAAAATCCGAAACTGATCACTTTTAACTAAACCATTTTTTTCTAAAATAAAAGTAGCCTAAATTACTCCTTGTTACATCAGCTATCTGCCAGTGAAAGTCCCGTCAAAATCGGTGCAGCCATTTCAGAGATTAGCCGGAACAAACAGACAGACAAAAATTGTAAAAATGTTGTTTTGGTATATGTAGCGTGTATACGTCCGAATGCACTTAGTAAAAAGCGGTTATTTTAATATTACAAACAGACCCTCCAGTTTTATTTATTTGTATAGATAACACTCGACACCATTAGGCCGGTGCTAGAACACACAAGCAGGAACTGCGTGTCACGGAGATGAATATGCTGCGGTGGATGTGTGTACTGACGCGCAAAGACGTCCGTGATATCGCGGATAAATTGCAAGTGTCGCCTTCGTTGGTATGGCCATAGGTTACGGCAACCGGCTACTTACGTGGGAAACAAATATCTGGCCATGCCACTTTACCGGCTCCGGCAGGAGGGGTAGACCCAAAAAGTGCTGGCGTGACGTCGTAAAGAGTGACTGTTTAGGGTGCAACCAGCATTGACAATGCTAGGATGACGATGATGATCGAGCCATCATCAAAGGAATCTAGATACGAGCTATGCTTGTCTAAGATGGATGGATACCTTTCCATAGATAACCATAGCTACTAGATATATTCATTGCGAAGTATTTTTGATAATATCACATTTATATTGAGTTTTCTTATAGATATTAAAACATAAATATAACTAAAGGTGTGTGTTGGTCTTTTTTCGATCTAAAAATGGGTACTCTTTGAAAGGTGTTTAATATCACATTAAGATTTTTTCATATAAAATAACTCATTGCAGTAATTTTATTATGCTTACCTTGTGATCATCCGGAGGTACTTGCATCCTACCCCAGGTCCCCAAGTATAACAAGTACAAAGGAGACACAAGTGAAGGCTGCGACCAATCCACCGAGCTGAAAATTTATTCATCTTCATTAATAAGGGAAGAAAGAGGAAAAGTTCTGCCTCGCTGAACCACATTCTCATGCAAGACATTAATTATAGTAGACTCCTCTAGTCTCATCTCAATTCGTACAGGGGCGGAGAAGGAATACTAAACTCTACGGCTGCCTGTGTATCCTAGCTACGTGGTAGGGCCCCAAGCCCATCTGGATGCCGACCAAATTAGATCTTATTAGATCTTTTTATCCGTGCAGGGGCGGAGAAAGAATACTAACCTCTGCGGCTGGGGTCGGCCTGTCGTAAAAGGCGACAAAACAACCCACCCTAGCTGCGTGGTAGGGCCTCAAAGCCCGTCTGAATGGAGACCACATGTGGTCCTAAGTATGCCGCCATAATAACCTTGTGTTGTGTTCCGGCATTAGTGACCCAAGTTCCTGTACTCTTATGGGACATCAGCGTGTTCGCGATTCCACTGGCATTGCAAACATCCATAGGCGACGGTAACTGCTAAATTCTAAGCGGGCCGTCAGCCTGTCTGCTGTCCTACAGCAATAAAAAAAATAAAAATAAAAAAAATATGCCGCCATAATAACTTTCTTGTGTTCCGGCATTAGTGACCCCAAGATCGTGTACCCTTACGGGACAGTAGCGTGTTCGTGATGCCACTGGCATTGCAAACATCCATAGGCGACGGTAACTGCTAAATTCTAAATGGGCCGTCCGCCTTTCTGCTGTCCTACAGCAATAAGAAAAAGACAAATGACCGCAGGTTTTGAAAAAAAAATCATTAAAGCCATAACGTGGTGTAGATCTATATAGCGAGTATATACCTAGTCAGGTCATAAATTCTGTCACATGTTTAATGTAAAATAATTGTAACAAGTTTATTAATTATGTAACCATTCATATACCAAAATGAACTTAACAAAACATAGATTCTTATGACATTAAAGTTTATTCAAAATGACCTCCGTGATTTTGAATACAAGCCTTCAATCTGCGCGGCCAGTTGTCTATCGCAGCACGAACGAGGTCCATGTCAATATCGGCGGCTGCCTTAATCAAGGATGTCTTGAGTGACTCCAAATTGGGATGAGGCTTTGAGCACGCCTTTTCCTCCAAGTGTTGCCATATCTTGTAATCTAACGGATTCAAATCTGGATTGGAGGAGGGCCAGTCTTCGTGCCGGATGAAGTCGATTTCACGCGCCGCCAGCCAGTCTTGTGTGCTCTTCGCTCTATGAGCTGGCGCCGAATCTTGTTGGAATACCCAGTGCCTGTTATTGAACATGGTATGAGAAACAGGTTCCACAAGGTTCGTCAGGACTGTATTTTGATACACAACAGCATTCGTTTTTACACCTTTCTCACAAAAATGTACCTCTGTTAAGCCCCAATAAGAAACTCCCAACCATACCATGAGCGAGGATGGAAAATGACCTCGTTGGACACGCGGAATACGGTTGCTCGCTTCTTCACTACTGTGTGCGTACACCTTATCATTTTGTTTGTTGTAGCTCTCTTCTACGGTAAACATTTTTTCATCCGAAAAAAGAATTTCCCGATATTTTTTTCCCGCGTACCGCTTCAACAAAGCGCGGCATCTCTTCAGTCTCAGGTCCATTAGACGAGCATTCAAACGATGTCCTGTTTTTCTTCGATATGCCCGAAGCCCTAAGTCTTCATTTAACACCCTTTTCACCGTGGTTCTGCTTAACCCCATCTGAAGGGCCAACAGTTTCTGCTTACGTTTGGAATTTCTTTGAATTCGTGCCTTCACAGCTTTTATCACTGCTGGAGTCCTAACAGACCGAGGGCGACCACTTCTTGACCTGTCATCTACACTAGAGTCTTCATTGTATCGTTTGATGGTACGATAAACGAATCTTTTGGTAATATTCAAATTTTTCAGTATGTTAAAAATTTGAATTGGCGCGTAACCGCAACGATGCAACGCAATAACTGCAACACGGTCTTCTTTAAGCGTCCACTCCATATTTAAAAATGAGTAAAATTCTAAAAGTTATACATTTTTATTTTCATGAACAATTCGAAATTCGAATTCAATAAACTTTTTTGTGGCCAGCATTCTAAAAGAAAAGTTTTTACTGTGTGACAATACTTATGACCTGACTAGGTATAATTTCTTTGACAACCTCCGTGGCGTAACTGCTAACGAACTATGGTTCCATTAAGAAGGTGCGGGTTCGATTCCCGTCTCCCGTCTGGATATTTATGTATAATTTATAATGTAATTATTTACAAAATATAAGTGTACATGTAGTATTATTATATTTGTAGGGCGATGGACTAGGTTCATCACCCCGTTTGACGAGTAAATGCGCTGTTTCTAGTGCAATTCCGTCCCTCCACTAAGAAGGCAGAGACTCCAACCAACCTTTTCCCAGTCTGGATTGATTCTGGTGCCAGCAGTGAAATAACGCACGACACCATTATGACGTTACAAATTCTTGTTCAACTACTCAGCACTTTTCGGTTATGTAAGGATTTCAGTTTGCTACGGCCAATAATATAAAGCGTCTAACTATATAAGGCACACGAACTTCGCATACCGTGCAAAAGGGGTTTCTTGATTGGTCAAACGTTGACACTTAAATAATAAGGTCCTCCGCACAGCGTCGACCGTCACCTCTCGCAAACTTGAGGGTAATCGAATAAATTAGCGGAGCAACTGGTTTTACCCACCTAAATCTAGCCAAGAACCGAACAATATTAGTTTAGTACCCATAAGACACTATGTGAATTGTCCCAGTATATTTATTAAAATAAAATAGGACAATACATAGCGCTATCAAGTCGCAAAGCTGCAGGCCGCTTGTGCTATGGGTACAAAATTATATATATATATATATATATATTATATAAACCGAGGAAAAAACGGAAAAGCAAAAAATAATCTTTCTTTTTATTAACCTTAATAACTAAGTTCTTACACTAATGTAAGTATAAAATAAAACATTAGTTTAAGAACTGTTATTAAAGTTATTAAAAAAGTTTATTATTTTTTACTTTTAAGTTTTTTCGGCGATTTAATTTTTTTTTTTGTATAATAATATCTTGCTAAGTAGTACAGCCTGGCAATCCCCTGGTCTATAAATATGTCGCCATGAAAATCTTGTATCCTGACATTATTGACCTAGTTTCCAGTACCTCCATGCGGACAACCACGTGTTCGCAGTACACCTAGCTTCGCAAACTTCCATAGGCGACGATACCTGTTTATTATTAGGTGGGACTTAAACTTTGCTATGGAACAGCAGACAGGCTAACGGCGCGCTTATAATTAAGCAGTTATCGTCGCCTATGGGTGTTTGTAACGCCAGTGGCATCGCGAACACGCTGCTGTCCCATAAGGATACAGGAACTTGGCTCACTAATGCCAGAACACAGCACAAGGTTATTATAGCAGCATACTTGCACACCCTACACTTTTAGAACACATTATTTTTCTCGTCAGTAATATTATTCTTGTTAAGATTAATAACTATTGTTAAGAATTATATTGTTAAGAATTTTACTTTTTAGTTTGAAAGCGTGTTTTTAGTTTTCTTTTTTAAACTATAATTTATTTGTTCTCAATTTCCAATCGGTAAATGTTTTTTTTAATTTAACGCCATTATCTGGCAGAAGGAAAAGAAAGCGTTAACCCTGATGATCCTGACATGGACTATGGGATACAATAATTAAATTTCTGTCATCAGGATCATTAGTCATCTTGGTCTTGACAAGTGTAGAATTTTTTAAATTTTTTTGATCATTTAAAGTGGGTAAAAATAGAGTAAAAATTCCGTTACATAGATTCAGGTACAAGTTAATAAAAGCGTGGTAAAAACCGCCACGGTGGTGGTAGATATTCTGAATTACAACTACTGGCTAGTGCTACTACTGAATTACTTACCTGCTAACTCTAATGAGCGGGCTGTTCGCTTGATTGGCCACGCTGAAACGTGAATCGGCCGCCGCCACTATCAACGGGTATAGCATATTATTATCGGTAAATATGTCGTTAGTTACGAACTTCACTATGGACAGTTTCATCTGTAAGTAAAATAAAATAAACCCATGGTGTGTAGGACCCCAACAAAAAGATTGTAGGTTGATTTAGTACATCTGTTAAGGGAACATACCAATGACCTATTATTGGCAATTTTTTCTCCTTTAACTTACAGACAAAAAGTTAAATCAAAATTAATGTCTCATATTTGTCGTGTAAAAAGTGGATGAATTACAAGTAAACACTAAACGCGTCATAATTGAATATAGGTCGAAAAAGCGCAAGATTTCCTTTAGAGGAAATTAACTATGTGATGAAAACCTAAGCCCCCAGTGACCAAGCGTGGTATTTTGAAGACCTTTTCCCCCATAGAGGGCAGAAAAATATTGTTCCGCCTCGGGTGGCTGATACCGTTTTTTTTTTGTTTCGGGGAAAAACTACACTTAACAAGTACCACTGGGTATCTGAAGCTCCGGGAAAGATGCCCAACATCCAACTACCCACTAAAAAACCCCGTTGTCGTCCAGTCGCATGTGCCTGGCCCACGGATAACGGCGGACGGTCTCTTGGCACAGGCCGGGCTGATGCCCCTGCTATGCCACTGGTACAGGGCTTGTTTAGACCCTGTAACGTTTAACAAACTTAATTCCTTTTTTGGCTTCATGAAAAAAATAAGTTTTTTTGCCTTGAATATTTAACAATAATGAATTAATGAATTACTATTAATTTAATTACTATTTGAATTAAAATTATTTTAGTCGCACTGCACATCTCAGCCCAATATGTTTATTTTACTCTGTAAAACTTACATTGGAACCAATGAGGTATAGATATATGGATCAGTGTTCTAATAACAATGTACTTAATCATATATTGAGAGATTTCCTCTTAATCGAAAATGCCCAAATACGCAAACACCATAGTATATATAAACAATTCGAACTAAATCTCACCTCTTCCAATTGATTAGGGTTCAGCTGATTCTTTTGGACAATCCTTTTGTATGACTTCATGCTCATACCAGGTGGAACTTGGAAATCTGTCTCTCCAGTAGTTGGTAAAGCCCTAAAAATAAAAATAAAATGAAGAATAATGGAATGGTACAAACGGACCATTTATAAATCACAGTAGTATTTATACTCTATGATTTTTTTTCATTGCTGTAGTAAAGCAGGCTGATGGCCTACTTAGAATTTAGCAGTTACCGCCGCCTATGGGTATTTGCAACGCCAGTGGTATCGCGAACACGCTGCTGTGCCATAAGGGTACAGGAACTTGGGTCACTAATGCCGGTACACAACACAAAGTTACTATGGCGACATATTTAAAACCAAAGGTGGTCGCCATCCTGACAGGCTTGGGGTCCTACCACGTAGCTAAGGTGGGTTGTTTAGTCGCCTTTTACGACAGGCTAACCCCGGCTGCAGAGGTCAGTATTCTTTCTCTGGAACGGATATTGATAACACCGGTATGTTTCTTTTTCAGTCTCTTTATTTGCTCATCCTTTACTTTTCTCCTTTTGCAGATCTATTTTATTTTCCCATTTAACGTTATAACATAGACCATCTGTCTTCCACACTCCGGCAAAAAAACATAAACATACAGCTCCTGCCTATTGATAACGAAACTAAAGAATCTAACTATCAATTACGAATTCACCATCACTACTGAGGAGTACACCACTACGGGTAGATAGAACGACGATTGACAGTTGAAGCGATGACCACGTTTTTGCTCTGTTGTATGGTTACACAGTAAAACAACTGGCTAGACGAACTAAGATTGTTAACTAAGAATTCCATTCGTCCGAAACCCTGGTTTTTCTATCATAAGAATATATCAAAGAAAAATATTTCTACCATAATTCGTCTTGGTCACTGCTGTCACCCATCTGTTTCTTGAATGTTATAATATAACCACTCAAACATACGATCTCATACCCAAAGACTTCCCCAGACCGATCAATTTTTATTGATTTGAATTTTATGTTAACTCATATGATGAATTTGAATTTTATGTTAACTCTTAGGGGCCGTCCATTAATCACGTGATGTTTTTTTTTAATTTTTAAACCCCCCCCCCCCTGGTGATACATGGTGAAGTTTAAGACTAAACCCCCCCTCCCCCTATATCACGTGTATTTTTTAGTATCTACAAAGGATCTTAATTTTAAGTATAATCTAATTTTATTATAGAAAATTAAAGACTACAATAATAACGTTTAGAGGTAGACAGAAAGGTTGCAGGTTGTTTTTGACTGACATAAAAATAATGAAAGAAATGCGAAAAACATTTTTATACTAATACATGAACAATGAACATAATTTAATGTACAGTATCCTCGGACCATGGATTAGCAAGACTTTCTTCAACACCAATAACTGGATAAGCATCTTGCAAGTCAGTTGTTGGCACAGTGCTAAATTCAATTTTGTACGCGTTTGCTGAATAAATAAATACACGTGATATATTATTACAACCCCCCTCCCTCCTGTAATATTTCGTGATTTTTTATGGACCCCTCCCCCCCCCCCTTTCGAGCCTCACGTGATTAATGGACAGCCCCTTACTAACAAATGCTTTTACATATTTTAAATAGATTAAGTTTATTATAGCAAACAACTATAATAGTTTATTTAAAATTTTAAGGTATTTTGTGTGGTCCCAAGGTCCGCAAAAATCATAATACTATCCAAATTTATATTATTTATTTATAAATTTCTTTACACCTGCCATTTTTTTATATACTTTGAAGTTGACAAATCAATACTGCTTGAGTTGGAGTCGATAATTTTTTTAAAAGCAGAACTAAGAATTATTCATGTAAACATACCTGTATGGCAACAGCAACACATCCATTGCATACTTCAAAAGCGTTGAGGTCCCTTTAGGCTTCTCCCTTAAGTTCAGATCTGACCTTTTGACATCACCTAACAGGTGTATGATTAGCATCAATAATCTGTAATAGAAGAATTATTACTATGGACGAGTGGAAAAAGTTTTATAACTTTGCATGAGAACTCTTTCCTTTATATTACAACCATGGCCAACTTGATATGACACTAAAATATTTAAAATAACAATTGAAGAATGTGCATTACCAAATAATATTTTGTTTGTGGGAATTATATTGAAATGTAGATTTTGATTTGGTAGATATATGTATGTATTATATATTGTTAAAGTAATAATAAACATTAAAAAATTGTATTAGATTGAATAATACAATAATTGCAAATAGATTTTCTATATTCTCGTAATTTTGCATTTTAAGCCACTTCTTTAAAACTATTTTGCAATTATATTTATTAAGTGGATATAATTTGAGAACTTTAATTCAATTATTATAAACATATTTTATTTAAATTTTGATATATAATAAGATTTAAAAGATAGATAATACTTTATTGTCACCAACTTAACCTAATAATATAATACAAGTAAAAGAATATTCTAAATATTGGAGACAATAGGCGGCCTGATCGCTTTAAGCGATTTCTTCCAGGCAACCCATAAGATAGTATGGGACAAGCGTCAAATTTACGGCGAGTTGTCTTTGGTCCACTGAAAACTAATGTTCGGTGTTGACACAGGATAGTATTAAGTCTAAGACATCGCATTGCTGAAATAATTCTGCTGTAGGATATCTAAAGGGTTTATTTTTAATAACCTTCACCAATGAATACTTAATTAAATGGGCGTTTCGTGCATATGATGGTAGATCTGTGTTATATTAAAAACTTACTCTGGAGCCTTTATCGTCATTATCTTAGTTTATAGATATATATTTTAGTTGCAACCCCAACTTTCCAGTACGGGGTCCACTTTCCGACTTTTTATTCTCCACTTCGCACGGTCCTTGGTCCTTGGCATTCCTGGTAGTCAGTTCATTGGCACGCATATAGACCTTTACGACGTCAGCACTTTTTGGGCTTTCCCCCTCCGGCCGGTACCGGCGAAGGTGACATGGCCCAGACATATTCCCCACGTAAGTAGACTTATGCCTCTGTTTTAATAAAGTTTTGTGCCAAGATAATCTGCATAAAAAAACCAGAATACCTTTGGCTAAAATACATTTTAACATGGGTAATTGGCGCGGTAACTCTAGTGAAAATTATCCATCAGAAACTTGTCTGTTATTTAACAAAGAGGCAGACGAGATAGAAGTTTGGGATACTTTGACTTTGTGGGCAACCCTGTTTCTATTATTCCTGTGAGAATTTTTTGCTAGTTCTACAATTTTACTTAGATGTAGATTTATATTTACTTATCCTGGTGTTCTTGAGGTCTATCTTCAATAGCTTCCAATATAGTTGGGACCAATTTGACCTGTTGTTCCTTTGGCAATCTTGGAAATCCCATTGTTATGTAGATTATTGAGAAATTCTAAAACGGAAAGTTATCTGTTTACAGTTGAAAAAACACAGAACCATATACATTCTCTTTATTAGCTTTCTGCATTATATATTTATAATTCAAAATATGTTATAGATCTCATTTAATATACCTTTATAATAAAATAGCGATATTTTAAATAGGTGGGTTGAAAAGATGTATATATATAAGGTCAGATTTCCTAACAAAATGTAGGATATTGCTTTCTTAAGGATTTTAAAATAGAGCTAATTTCTCTCCTAATACTTACAGCTTATTATCAATAATGAATGTGTTTAAATTCTAAATACTTTCATTCATAAATGTTAGTGGACTTATGATGCATGAACAAAAATAGAATTGCTTTTAACCCAATTAAAAAACGAATTACATAGTTTGGCACAGTAATTCATCAATAAGTTAAAAGGTATTTCCTTTCTTCTCTCCGAGTGTATACGAGTGAATACACTCCTAGACCAGATGGTCTAGATAGAGGTCATGGATTAGAATTTCATAGCATGCACCATTTAGGCAGTTCTCTCACCTAGTGAACATTTTATAATACCTAGTCAGGTCATAAGTATTGTCACACAGTAAAAACTTTTCTTTTAGAATGCTGGCCACAAAAAAGTTTATTGAATTCGAATCTCGAATTGTTCATGAAAATAAAAATGTATACTTTTAGAATTTTACTCATTTTTTAAATATGGAGTGGACGCTTAAAGAAGACCGTGTTGCAGTTATTGCGTTGCATCGTTGCGGTTACGCGCCAATTAAAATTTTTAACATACTGAAAAATTTGAATATAACCAAAAGATTCATTTATCGTACCATCAAACGATACAATGAAGACTCTAGTGTAGATGACAGGTCAAGAAGTGGTCGCCCTCGGTCTGTTAGGACTCCAGCAGTGATAAAAGCTGTGAAGGCACGAATTCAAAGAAATCCCAAACGTAAGCAGAAACTGTTGGCCCTTCAGATGGGGTTAAGCAGAACCACGGTGAAAAGGGTGTTAAATGAAGACTTAGGGCTTCGGGCATATCGAAGAAAAACAGGACATCGTTTGAATGCTCGTCTAATGGACCTGAGACTGAAGAGATGCCGCGCTTTGTTGAAGCGGTACGCGGGAAAAAAATATCGGGAAATTCTTTTTTCGGATGAAAAAATGTTTACCGTAGAAGAGAGCTACAACAAACAAAATGATAAGGTGTACGCACACAGTAGTGAAGAAGCGAGCAACCGTATTCCGCGTGTCCAACGAGGTCATTTTCCATCCTCGCTCATGGTATGGTTGGGAGTTTCTTATTGGGGCTTAACAGAGGTACATTTTTGTGAGAAAGGTGTAAAAACGAATGCTGTTGTGTATCAAAATACAGTCCTGACGAACCTTGTGGAACCTGTTTCTCATACCATGTTCAATAACAGGCACTGGGTATTCCAACAAGATTCGGCGCCAGCTCATAGAGCGAAGAGCACACAAGACTGGCTGGCGGCGCGTGAAATCGACTTCATCCGGCACGAAGACTGGCCCTCCTTCAGTCCAGATTTGAATCCATTAGATTACAAGATATGGCAACACTTGGAGGAAAAGGCGTGTTCAAAGCCTCATCCCAATTTGGAGTCACTCAAGACATCCTTGATTAAGGCAGCCGCCGATATTGACATGGACCTCGTTCGTGCTGCGATAGAGGACTGGCCGCGCAGATTGAAGGCTTGTATTCAAAATCACGGAGGTCATTTTGAATAAACTTTAATGTCATAAGAATCTATGTTTTGTTAAGTTCATTTTGGTATATAAATGGTTACATAATGAATAAACTTGTTACAATTATTTTACATTAAACATGTGACAGAATTTATGACCTGACTAGGTATAATTGCTATGAATGTGCAACAAATGTCAAGAGAAAATATTGAGATAATTGGTATGTGTAATATATTGATCCGTCTTGGAATAAGCATGGTGGGTATACTATCCGTTTCCTATAAAGGTGGGTTTAGACCGAACGAACAAAGAGCTAGAGCTAGAACAAGAGCATTCTTTCGTAATCGCTTAGTGTTCATTCGTGTCAATTCTGTGGTTGGTATTGGTAGTGCTTCGCTATGTCTGACTCTGACACTGATCTCATAATTGCAAGTGCTGCATTTATTGTTTTGTCGCAAAAACTCAAAAATAAAAGAAGGAAGAGACATTGGTGGGTTACAAATTTACAAGCACAAACCTAGCAGTAGATTGTTACCGCCTGTTACTTATTAGTGATATAATTCATCATCATCCTCAAAGTGGTTAATCCAAAGTTTGTATTGAATTCAGAGATCCATTACTGTGTGCAACCACAGAATGAAACTTCAGCATACTTTACTATTAAGTCCGTAAATTAAATAAAACACTTTTCTGAATTAAACCTTGTATTTGCTATGTAGCATTTTGACAACATGTGTGGTACCCACATTAATTGACATTATTATTTAATAATGTGAAAAAGTCAAGTACCTACCCACAAAGCTAAACAAGGGAATATTCGTATGATATTTACAATAAAGCTGAATTTAATTTGCTAGATATATTTTTACTTCGAAGCGTGACATGCATTTATTATTAATAAGGAACATAACTTACAGTGATAAAGCTATTTGCAGTAGGATCCTTGTAGAGTTGTAACATGGTTTCAACAGGCAGTTGCACCTCAGCCCTGCACTTAACTCTCTTGTTGATGTGTACTAACAACTCCATCACTTTTGTGCGAACCTAATAATTGCAGTAGAGAATATTTAAAGGGAATTTTTACTGTTGGAACATAAAAAAGAACAATAACTGGCTGGTTATATTCACTAATAATGATCAAAGTAATTCAAATTAGAAATTAAGTCTTATATGTCAATTGTCCTTTATATCCTTTTACTTTTGAATGTACTCTTTAAATGTCAATACAAAAACAATTTTTACCGTGTCTGAAAAATCACCTAAAATTCGGGCTTCTAAACCAGAATACCCCTTAAACTTGTGGCATGTCACTATCGATAAATGGATCAAGCCAACAGACTTTGGCAGCTATGACCACACACACAATAAAAAATATTACACTTTCTGTCAGTACTCTTGAAACAGTTTTAAATAACAGTTTAGAAATTCAAAATCTAAGTGTTCAGCTTTTATAATTTGTTTCGTAATTGAATATAGCAGGTTAAAGAAGTAATTTTTCATTAATTTAAGCCACTTGTTGACAGTCATAATTCTAGACACACTTCAGACTAGACATTCTAGACCCTGTTGTATTGGTATGGATAAAATTCTAAAAAATTAAATTTTCAATTTGAGCTCTTCATGATTTAGGTCGAAATGAAGGGAATGTGAATTTTTGTTAAAAACAATTTTATCACAAAAAAACCATAAAACTTTAGCAATCACTGCATTGGCACTGGGGTATCCACAACAGTATTTGTACTAAATAAATTAAAAATTATGTTATTTGTAAAGCATGCAAATGAACTTTATGATAAAAATAAAGAAAAATAACATTTATTTGTTTATAAAAAATATTATTTATTATTTTTGCATTCCAAACATTTCACAATATTTGTTGAATGTTCATCACAAACCAGCAGTTGACATTCAACACAGCTCTTATGCGTTTTTTGTCTTCTTTTCATTGTTAGTTTATAACACAACAAGATCCTGTGACCTTTTTCCTTCCTATTGTATCCCGTTGCAACTGATAGACCAGGATCTTCTGTGATTGTTGCTACTTGATGGCCTATAATACTTTCAATTGTGATTTTAGTACATAGTATAATTGAGCACCACTTGAGTATTCATCATGTGTGCTTCAATCATTGGCTTAAGCAAGTTCTTCACTCATTTTTTGCAAAATATGACATCTGTTCATTCATTGTTTTCTTTTTTATCATTTTATTATTCTCATAATAAATTAAATATGAGGAGATAGCCATGATGTCCAACATGTTGAAAAACATTGCCACTGTCCATCTTGTAGACCGCCGCTGACTTATGTATCTTGTGAGCAATTGATCCATAGTGTCAACACCAAGTTTTTTATTTATTATAATAATTATTATGAAAAAAGAAACCAGATATTAGAATTACAGCAGTGTTTCTTTAGATATGTAAGTAACACAAGTATGTAACACATTCGACACTTTTTCATGAAAACTAAAAATTGTGGAGTAACTCGGTCATGATTTATTTGCGGCCATAAGACTAGGAATGTATTTACTTTATTAATTATTTTTTATTGCACCAACAATGGTATGATACCATGATAGGAAATGTTTTGCAACAGCAAGAGTGGTAAAAAATTATCTATACAGATATTTCTTCCACTACCACAGTATGGAAATGTCAATTATTTTACCAGTCTCTCTTCTTGATTTTTTGGCAGGTATTATTGGTTTTACCGGTGTAAATTAAACCCTGCAAAGGGAACAAGTATTCTGCATCGCAAATCCACCAAATTTTAATACCATATTTAGCCAGTTTTTATGACATATATTGAGTAAATCCTGTGGGACCTCAAAAAGGATATAGTTGTTCATCAGTAGTTAAATTTCCTGTAGGCTTATACATCATCATTTTTACATTGATTTACCTGATGTAACTTGTTTACATACTCAATAATGATGTACACTTAAAAGAAAAAAATTGTACACATTCTTTTGCTGAAATATTTGTAAATTTGAATATTACAATACGTGGGTACCCAGGTACTAAACAATATCGGTAAAGTAGGGTATTAACACAAGAGTTAAATAGATTGTAGGGTATCTAATAAAATGTCTCGAATGATGAGCCAGTCATCATTTTATTAATGTAGTTTAGAAAGAAGTTTCTTTCTGAATCAGACAGTTCTGGTAAGTAAAATGTCTGGAATATATACCAGGATATGCAAGTATCGCTATTAATTTTTTTTCTGGATTTCACACACTAGTAATAACTTTAACTTTTTTTGGGTTGTAACCGGGATTTAACGCTGCGATGATGATGAATGTTAGTAACTTTGATGTTTTATGGCGTAGCTTCTAGTGTTGTAGAACTTACTTGTTCGCTGGTAGACGTTAATTTCAATATAACAGGTGGCAGAAACTTTCGCAAACAGCTTTCCAGTTGCTCATCTGTATCGGCGTTCCCAAGACGAAGAAACACACGATCTAATAATACTACAAAAAACAATATAATAAGCAACAAACAAATTCCGGTGATGTAAACGGGAGGTTAAGATTGATTTTACAAAATTAAAAAATGATTATTACCCAAAGTCAACTTACACAAATCATTTGAGAAGTCATTTTCACTCTCAACTACATCCATTTCAGACATTTTAAACGAATATTTTCAGATATTTCTCTCAATAACAATCTGCAACTAAATTCACCACAATCGTTCGTGAAAACTGCAATGACCAACAAAATATTTTGAAGTATTATATTTCTACTTATGACTTTAATGCTTCAGGCTTTAATTTTACCAATGTCTTTCAGTTGATAAGGCCTTGAAAATTTAAAACAGATATGAAAATAGGTTCAAGTTAAAAGCATCAATGGGATTTATTACGAATAGTTATTGATATTTTTCTTTTGACCAAGATTGACAAAGTATAAAATATTCCATTACACACAACCTCTTAAAAAACAATAGACAACGGAAGATAAGTACATGTCCGATTTTAAATACTGGACATTTATGTGTGCTCTTGATGAGAACTTTCCAAAATCTGTAGGACTATCCAGTTTCGAAGTAATTAGATCGGACATTACTTAGAAGGCCGAGGAAAGAGAAACAAATTACTGGGCGCTAGATCTGGCCAATAGTGCGGGTGTTCGAGCAGTTTATATTCAGATTCTTGAATTGAAACCATTGCTGGATCATGGTATTGGTGAAACAGCATACATCTCACAGTTTACCGCATCTTTATCCTAAATGCCCTCCCTTTATTTGATCTGAGTAGTAAAAGGCCGAACTGGTGGCTCCTTTTTTTAAAATATTTCACTTTTTATTTTCTTTTTTAATTATTCCTTTAACGTCTCAAAATACGGGCGCCATACGTTTATTGGTGACACGTAACCCTTCCCCGTTCAATCCAGTGCACCCCCTGGTGTACCGGATACGGATACCTATCCGTCCTCAAACTGTTTCTGCTCAGAACGGCAAGACGTACATAGTAACCCCAGTTGCTCATGTATGCTGTTCGTTAGCGCTGTCGAATGCGGACAAGGGTAGGTTGGTGCGCCGAAAGCGTGGAAGGAGTCGCTTAAGTCTGAAGCTTACTGTAGTTAAGACCGAGTACATGGCCTGTAACTTTACAGAATCCACACCCATGCTCATAGGCGGTGACCGGTTGAGCGCACGGATTAGGCGAAATACCTGGGATCTGTACTTAGCTGTGCACTACTAAAAGTTATCCATTTCGCCTCTCAGTACGCCTTAGGCAAGATATCACGGTTGCCGTAATCGCTACGCTTTTTTGTAAATTCTTCAGTCTGAAAAAATATACCATTATATTTTGGCTTAATGACAAGCAGTTTAACTTAATTTTCATATTCTAAGATCAACACATCATCCATGTGATTAACATCACGGTCGCCATGAACTTAAGACCCCAAAGGCCACTGCAACAAGGATACATATTTATTTTCTTGTGCCTAAATTATGAGTATCAAGAACAGATTGTGCCTAGATTTTTAATTTACAGGGACATTCTAAAATCAAAGATAGTAAAATATCAATTTCACATGTTTATTTATAACATTACAAAATATGTCATAACTGCAAAAAATTTTTTAATAAATCAATTTGTAATCTGACCATGACAATCAACATAACACAGCACTCAATAATTAAAAATATTCAAAAACTGGCAATACATAAAATTTGGTTAAAATGTTATTCTATTATATTTATTTCCCTCTAAATGATAACAACAAATATAGGAATGTTTAGAACAATCACATTTGTATAAAAATATAATACAAAAACATTCACTTGAAGTATTAAACATATTAGAATTAATATTTACAATGTTTCAAGTCCTGGGAGGGCAAATAAAAGGGCTCTTTGAAATATCAAACATTTCACATTGATTTTAATAGACAATTAGCAATTTTCGATTTAATAGAACATTGTCTATGGTGGCACATAATGAGTTTTATTTAAACCAGTGCATGCAGTGAACCATCGAATCAAACATTGATTATTTCTTTTAATAGGTCGATATATGAGGGTCGATATAATATGTACTTCCAAATTCATTGAAATGTTTACCCCATATTTGAAATTTCATATATACTGGCAAAGGGACATTTTATAATGTACAACATTGTATTTATATTTAGTGGTATATTTATATCATAATTACATCTCCAATATTAGTAAAAAAAAAGTCAATTTTATTTATCTACCTAACTAAACGCCTTGAGATCTTAAACACTGAATAGTTATTTTATTTATTTCAGTAAAAATAAAATTCAGGTTTTTATAATAGACCAGCTCTTTTTAAATTCAATTTATCCCCCGATTTAGATGGAAAATAAGTTCCTAACAAAACCGTGTAAAACGAAATAAACTCCCAATATGTCCTCGATTCAGTCACCTTATTAATTAAAACATCTTAAAAACCTACCTGACCTACCTGCATGCATTTTATATAGATTAAGAAGAAAAATAAAGCAAAGAAATCTTCAGGAAAAAACGTTCCTCATTCTCGATTACATAAACGTCCCTATATTTTAATTTTATTTGGCAAAGATTTGTTTTAAAAAGAAAATAATGTTTTTGGCACCATAAAAGCTTGAAAAATTGTCAAAAATTACAAATAGACTCTAAAAAACTGAAAAAGTAGTAGTAAAAGTTCTACTAGATAAACTCACATTCATAGTCAAAAATATAAGCATGTACATATTTCTCTAAATATATTGTATTTCACAATACAGTGTTGCGAAATGAATTGAGACCCAAAAATATTATTAAGGATGTGTATTTGGGAATATGCCATTCATAAATTTTTTTAAATTAACTTAATAGGTTTATACATTAACTAATGTATAAACCGTTTAAACCAATCGTGTATAACAACAGGTACCACGAAAATCGGGGGATAAGTGTATATTCATTGTTTAAAATAGAAGAATATTTACAATGCAATGTATATGAAATATGATTGTGACTATTTATTTTCACAAGTTAACAGTATTGATATTATGACAAATTAAATTACTAAAATAGTGATAAGCAGGGTATAGGGATAAATAATGTATGCATACTCAAAACAGCTCAAAGGTAGCATTAAACAAATAGTTTTCAGAAGGATATCAGTTGCATTTAAATTATTTCAAAACCACTGGTCTATTATTACAATGTTGATTTTATTTATAATTTTTTTATGCTAATACTATCCTTAATTTATCTCCTTGATATATGTCATTAATGTTAGGAAATATGTTTTGAACATTTGCATTGCTAATTCTTTCTTACTGCAATAGTAACTGAAAATAATGAAATGGAATATTCTTATCCTCTCCTTTTTACTTTACCGTTTAATTATATAAAAACTATATGTAATAATTACTATGTTTTGTAAATCACTTAACTATTGTATTGAAATTTCGTTTACATTCTTGTAATTCATAATAGATTAACTAAAAACTATACATTCAAGATTTAGATCAGTTTTACCTTGTAGTTACAGTTTTGAAGCAATATTAGTTCGAAAAAACAAATTTTCTTAACCTTTCAGACAGAGCATTACGAATGTCAGTCATCAAACTCGCTGAAAGTAGTCAGGTTCATTTTCATGATCTTTTATAGAGACACAAATCAACCCTGTAATCACTGGATCACCTGGCATATAAGCGAACCGCGAATGGACCACCGCTGGACCATTTAGTACATTTTAGAAAATATCACTCAGATTATTCGAAACTATAAAACACTAACACTAATATTATCACATCACTATAGTCTGATATAGTCGATTTTTCATTTAATATCCGGCACTCATGCCTAATGATGTTCACTTGAAGGTCATCTCACTTTAATCACATTACAAATGTCTTCTGCTACTTATGTATTCAAATGGAATATTTGTTTATTGCTGTTAGACAGCAGACAGGCTGACGGCCCACTTAATTGTAATACTGTCGCCTATGGATGCTTCGATCTCTTATGCCGGTACAAAAAATTAATATGGCGGAATATTTAGAGACACTTGGTTGCTATCCAGCCCCGACAAAACAACCCAACTAGGGTTGTTTTGTCGTCTTTTACAGGCAACAGAGGTCAGCATTCTTACTCCACCAGCACGGACCAATGAGACTATTTTGAATAATGTAGTAAAAATTCCTTGAATCTCAAATAATTCTCAATTTTGGTGTATTACACATTATTTGCAGTCTTTCTCTGATATATTTCATATTATGTATATCATGTATTGTTTCTATTAAACAGTATAACATAAAGATGAAGAATTTAGTAGCAGAAGACTTGTAAATTTATCTGGCTTCATAAGCCAATGCATAAGGGCCTTTATAAAGGCGAGGCCGTGGGTTATTCGATGCCATGGGCGAATATCATGACAAGCCCAGGCTCGACCATCATATGTTCGTCGACGTGGGTATTATCACATTGCAAGACCAGCACTGCTTGCTTGCCGGGGACTCTTTTGCACACGTACTTCTCGTATAACCTGGAAAAATATCAAAATTCAAACATCTCAATAAAAAATGCTAAAACTAAGGTCACGTATTTCGGTAGCCGAAGGTTTGTTTTCTGACTTCGTCTTCTTTATTTCGCAGGGTGATCGCACGCTTAGTAGCACGCCCATTGTTAAGTATAGCACACCTTTACAACACTTATTATTATATATCTATCCCTTTTACCGATGGCCGGTAGAGGCGTTATTCAGCAAAAATAAGGTTTCACACTTTGTTGCTTTTAAAATTGGCATAAAACGCAAACATTAAAAAAATAGAGACAGTAAGAAAGAGCAAGGAAGGGAAGGTCGCTTGGGGTGGGTTTAACGCTTTTTCGTTACGTGACCATTTCACTCTACTGTAAGCCGCATAAAAGAACTTCATTCCAAAGTTATAAAATATATTTATTTTTCTGTCC
The DNA here is from genome assembly GCA_963693495.1 of Malacosoma neustria. Lineage (NCBI taxonomy): Eukaryota > Metazoa > Arthropoda > Insecta > Lepidoptera > Lasiocampidae > Malacosoma > Malacosoma neustria. The sequence goes on from OY856378.1 coordinate 6,039,679, forward strand.
AACATATATTTAACTTGAATATGCTATGGTACTCCTTGCCTTCTCCTATTCCTAATAATTCTTACACATAAAGAAAACAAATTTAGAACTTTTATATTAATAGATAACTATTTATTGTTTTACTTAAAAATTACTTAATATCTAAGAAAAAATAAATTAAAACAATATTTAACAATAATATGTAGGCAGAATGATATTAACTAAATTAATATCATTTAGAAGAATTCATTACTCACTATTTTAAAAACCAATATTTTTCTTAGCCACAAATGATTAATAGTGTTGTACATTACCTTCTATTATTCTGCCTAGTTTCGAGGGAGGACAATCCGGGCGGCCATCGCCGCTCGTGGCAGTTCTCCATGAGGTCATCTATAATGTGGGGCGGGCAACCTGATTCTGATAGACTTCGCTTTATCATCATCTGGAAAAAAAGCCACAAGTTTCTAAAAATGAATTTTAAACAGAATACCTAAATGATGCTGTATAAAATGTATTACAAAATAATCAAACTAAAAAGTACAAATAATTCTAAACATAAGAACAAATTACTGACGAGAAAACGAATGTCACTGTTCTACAAGCGTGGGGTGCTTTGTACGATATTTTTAAACGATCTCTGCATTTCGTAATGAAACTAGTAAATTATAACGATTGATATCTAGTACCCCACGCTTTTAGATGAAACATTAATTTTCTCGTCTACTTTTTGGTTTCACTCACTATAAAAGCATGTTTTTAGTTAAAGTATAATTTATTTATTGGCAACTCCCAAACAGTAAATGTTTTTATTAATTTAACGCCATCTTCCGGCAGAAGGAAAAGATAGCGTTAGTCCTGATGATACTGATAAGGACTATAGGACAAAACTATTAAAGGTCTTGACAGGTGAGCAAAATTTAGAAAATTTTGGGTAAACATCAAGTCGGAAAATTCCATTATAGATACATACAGGTTAAGTTAATAAAAGCAAAGCAAGAAACATCAGAAAAGTAGATTACATTTCATACTCGTATTCTATCTCAGTCTCTCGCAAACTAAATCCTATTTATGAATGTTTCTCTTTTTGGTGTAGCTTTGTCGATTCATCGAATTTTCAAATCACAACGGTGCTAAAGATGTTTCACTTCAATAGGAGAGCTAAAGAAAAAAATTGGGCCCGGAAAAAGTTCGTAGCATAATTTCCGATAATAAATGTAGTTACAGATAAGAAACACAAATCACTGCGATTAATCCGCAACCTGTTGTCACCTTTACATTTCGAGATCTATTTTGAGTGTAGAAAAATTATAATTGGCACAGTGGAAAAATTCGCATTAGGAAATGGAAAGGAATAATGGTAAAGATAGCAATATTCTACAATATTAATATGATAGAAGGACGCTGCACAGGCTTCTGAGAAAACTTGTGGTATTTACAGGTAAGGTACTTTATCGAAATCTGCTGCGTGGTTGGCCCACTGCTGTTCTACCTAACTTATGTTAGTTTAGAAACCACATAAATTCTTCACATACAGCTTCATAGATTTACCCAGAAAAAGATGAAATATTGTTAATAATATATTAAATATTTGGTATAAATAAATTTATTCACGTTCTCATCCATCGCCTGAAACGCCACGAACTTTTTCACAGTCATTATTTTCAGTAATAAGCATTACCTGTAGCACATCGTCGGGGGTGGAAATCATGCCACCCCATCGCGTGACCCTCGCCCGAGAGAGGGAATTGGCCCAGCGCACCACCTCTTCGCGCTCCATTTGATCGGCCAGAGCGCGCATAGCCGGGTTCGACACCCGCATGGCGCGCATGAATTCCTAACATTATGTGAATCCGTGAGTAAAAGAATACATTGATAAAGTTCACACTGCTCCTATTTATTGTATGAGATGAAATCTACATAAACTGTAATAATAATATTCCAATATCACTTGGCATTTACACTAGTGCCGTGTGGTCCCGGCCGAAGAAAGAATAGGGCCACCCCAAATCATCCCAAGGGAGTCGTAAAAGCCGACTGATGGGTCACTCCCTCTGCCAGCTTGCATGCGGCGAGGGAAGGACACCTCTAGGTTTCCCTTTAGAGGTTGGGAGGTCGGACGGCAGTCGCTCCCGTAAAAACCAAAACAAGCCAAACAAAAATGGTACGGACACGGAAAGGTCACGGATAGGGCGTCGCCGCAAAACGACGCGCAGGAACTTCGCCCGACTCCTGTGACAAGTGGACTAGGGCTGCCGTGCCGTGGGCGAGCACGGCTAAAGACACTAGCCCCATCCAAAAGGAAACTCCGCTTCGCAACGTGGAATATTGGCACGCTAACCGGACGCGCGAGAGAGTTGGCCGATGTGCTCTCCAGGCGGAGGGTGGCCGTGGCGTTCCTGCAGGAGACTCGGTGGAAGGCCAGCAGATCCCGGTTCATTGGGAATGGCTACAAGCTGATCTACACAGGTGCACCTGGTGGGGAGAATGGGGTTGCCATAGTGCTCTCGGAGGAGTTCCAGAACGACATTTTGGAAGTGAAACGTCATAGCGACCGGCTTATGGTCGTTAGGGTGCTTATCGATGGGGTAGTTACCCACTTGATAAGTGCCTATGCGCCACAGGCCGGTTGTGACGACACCGATAAAATAGCGTTTTGGAATCAACTCGGAGAAGTGCTCCGTGGAATCCCATTATCACAGGGGATCGTTTTGGGGGGTGATCTGAACGGTCATGTGGGTGATGAATGTGGGGAATTTGAGCGTGTTCACGGTGGATTTGGGTACGGTAGCCGCAACGCGGAAGGGGAGGACATCCTCAATACGTGTGCGGCTGCCGACTTTGCCATCGTGAACACGTATTTCAAAAAGAGACCCGAGCATCTCATCACCTACAAGAGCGGGAGGAATGCTACCCAAATCGACTTCCTACTCACTAGGAGACACCACATCAGCAAAGTGGCCAACTGCAAGGTCATACCCGGTGAGAGTCTCACTGCACAACACCGTCTTCTTGTCATGGACCTCTGCGTAAAGCCCAAAGGCAAATGTGTCGACCGCCTTCAACGCCGAATCAGGTGGTGGCTGCTTGATGAAGTCAAGTCCCAGGAGTTCGCCTCTGCCATCGGCGACAAGTGTGCTGGTGGTGAGGGCGAACCGGTTCAAGCTTACTGGGACAGGATTCAGGCGGCTATCCTTGGGTCGGCGAGAGAGGTGCTTGGCGTGTCTAAGGGCGGACGCAAGTGTGACAAGGAGACTTGGTGGTGGAACGACTCAGTCCAGAGGGAGACCAGGGCGAAAAAAGCTCTCTTTAAGAAGTGGCAAGCGTCCAGATCTCCTGAAGATCGCGACGCATACAAAGATGCCAAACGCGCCACCAAGAAAGCTGTAGCCAGAGCCAGACGAGACCACTTACAACCACTTTACGATAAGTTGGACTCGTCTGAGGGGCAGAAGCTCATATATAAGTTGGCGCGCTCTAGGGTCAAAGCGGCACAGGATATCTCCAAGTGCCGCTGTATAAAAGACCCCGGGGGCAACTTGTTATGCGAGGACCTCGCGGTGAAGGAGAGATGGCGCTCATATTTCCACGAGCTGCTGAACAAGCAGCATAAAGAGGTGCAGCCGCCAGATCTTCCTCCGAACCAAGGACTAGTGCCACTGATAACGCCTGCAGAGGTCCAGAATTGTCTTCGCCGCATGAAGAATCGGAAAGCTGTTGGATCCGATGGAGTCCCCATCGAAGCCTGGAAGGCGATGGGCTCTCGTGGTGTGGGCATTTTAACCGACCTTTTTAACCGGACACTCCTCACCGGTACGGTCCCGAACCAATGGAGGCTGAGTATCATTACTCCAGTCTTCAAAGGCAAGGGATCGGTGCAGGAGTGCGGTAGCTACCGCGGTATAAAGGTCATGTCCCACACCATGAAGCTCTTCGAGAGGGTTATCGACTCTCGGATTCGACAGGAGTGCACTGTCTCGGAATGTCAATATGGGTTTCGCCCTGGTCACGGGACAATGGACCCTATTTTCGCCCTAAGGACTGTCGCGGAGAAATACAGGGCGAAGAATACGCCTCTGCATTGTCTGTTTCTTGACTTGCAGAAGGCCTTCGACTGTGTTCCTCGCGCGATAATCTGGTGGGCATTGCGGTCCAAAGGGATTCCAGAGGCCTATATTGGGATCATCCGAGACATGTACCGTGATTCCGATTCCGTAGTTCGGACCGCTGTTGGCGACACAAAACCTTTCCCCATCACCGTCGGTGTGCACCAAGGATCCGTCCTTAGTCCGTTTCTGTTTAGCGTGGTATTAGACGTATTGTCAGACAGCATCAGAAACTCACATGAGCAGCCCCCGTGGCTGCTCATGTATGCTGATGATATCGCGCTGGCAGATTCGGACAGGGGTAGGCTGGTGCGACGTGTGAAGGTGTGGAAGGAGTCGCTTGAGAACGGTGGTCTGAAGCTCAATGTGGCGAAGACCGAGTACTTGGCCTGTAACTCCACAGATCCCACACCCGTACGCATAGACGGCAACACGGTCGAGCGCACGGACCATGTGAAATACCTGGGATCTGTGTTTCATGCGTCTGGTGACTTCGATTGCGACGTCAAGGCACGCATTGCTGCCGCGTGGGCCAAATGGCGTGAGGTAACTGGTGTCATTTGTGACCCCAAGATGCCGGTAAAGTTGAAGGGACAGGTCTATAAGACCATCATTAGGCCTGTCCTTTTATACGGCTGTGAAGCGTGGCCGGTGTTAGAGCGACACAAGCAAGAACTGCGTGTCACGGAGATGAATATGCTGCGGTGGATGTGTGGAGTGACGCGGAAAGACCGCGTTAGGAACTCCCGCATTCGCGGTAGTCTTTGTGTCCGTGACATTGCAGATAAATTGCAGGAGTGTCGGCTCCGTTGGTATGGCCATGTTTTACGGCAACCGGATGCTTACGTGGGAAACAAATGTCTGGCCATGCCGCCTCCGCCGGGCCCCGGCAGGAGGGGTAGACCCAAAAAGTGCTGGCTTGACGTCATAAAGGGTGATATGCGTGCCAATGGGCTCACTACCAGGGATGCTGAAGATCGCGCGAAGTGGAGTAGAAAAAGTCGGAAAGCGGACCCCGGGCACCGAAACGAAAGTTTGGGTGGCAACCGGGACTAACGCTAGGATGATGATGATGATGATGACTTGGCATTTACACTAGACAACTTATTAGTGCCACGAAAAATTTTAGAGGGGAATCCTAGGCAGAAATGTGAGTTTTTCAGCCCGCTATTGGACCACTCAACTGGCTGGCAAGAGATAAGCAGGAAGATCGCGGCGGCATTTCTCCTAAAAACCCTGTCGCCATCTTGAGCCTCAGTGGGAGGTCGCCGGATCAGCTTTTAGTTATTGCTATACAACACCGAAATCTGCGAGACCCTGTATAGACATAAAGTACCAATCACATTCAATATATATTCTCCAGGCAGTTATATAGAGGACTAAATCGTTCTTAGTTATTTATGGTAATATACTTTTTAATTTCTACTAACTTCTAAAACTCTATATCAACAATATAAACGTCACAATGAATCGTCTACTAGCTATGCGACTGAATTTCGACCGGAGTCTCGACCTTAGTTCGAATTTCAGACACGACCAATTTTACCAAAAAATCTGAGTTTTGAAGGGATTGATGGGACTAATGGAACGCAATGAAACATTTTTAGTAAGAAAATGACCACAGAGTTGAAATCTTTCTGCATAAATATGCATGTGCATGCCATTAAGCTATGTATAACTTAAAACAGTAACGTCCAGTGAATCTACCATAACAAGTTAGTGACTTGATAATAGTTTAATGGTATACCACTCTTCTGCCAAACATTAATTCACAAAAATATGATAACATTAATACATTTCTATAACTCATTTTTATTTTATTGTAAACATTTGTGATAATTTAGGATTTATTTTTAAATTTAGTTTATATTTATAAATAATTAGAAAAGGATTATGAATTTTATTAAATATGTAAAACTGATAAATTCTAAGTTATATAGCATATTTTCAATAAGCACGTGGAATGAATATATAATGACATTCCATAGCGTTGCTGCTGCTGGACTCGCGCCTGCCCTAGAAGGAACGGACAGTGCACCCGCCACTCCTCGACTCGAGATCGAGAGATATGTGGAACTCCAGGAAAATAGTCGACATCCGACTACCCACTAAAAAACCTCGCTACTCTCCTACCACCTGGGCAAACTGGCCCACCGATTTCGTGACCCAGGCTGACGCCGCGCCGGCTCTCTCCTTGTGTCAAGGCGAGCCTCTTGTACGGTTTGCGGCAAGATTCAGGGTGTCGTTTCGTGGCGCTCTCCCGCGATCCCACCACACTTGTCTAAGGCGGATTGGCGTGTATACATCATGCTCACACGTGGAATGAATAATAAATTAAAATTTAATAAAAATGTAAGCGAGTATTACTTTTAATAGAGTTAGTTCCCGTTTATGTTCGTTGATGACGAGCCGCTGCTCGGCCAATTCCTGTTGGTAGTCGGCAAGTTTTCCCTGCTGTGTGGTGATGAGCGCGCGCAACTCTCGCACGCAATTGTGCTCTGCTAGCTCATCTTTAGGTATCACCAGCCCGCATCCCGCTTCGCACGGCATCGGCCTCTTTGGGTTGTACTCACCTGTAATTAATTACTATATTAACACGTAAAGAAATAACTTTGCACCCCTTTTTACAAAAATAACGTAAACGGAAGATTATGAAATTGGACATGGTTAAAGTTTATGGGAAGAAGTGCAAAAAGCGAAGTTTTGTTATATTTAACAAAACTTCGCTTTATAACCAATATTTTTAAGCAATATTATTATATTGCTTAAAAATATTGGTTATTGGTTTTTAGTACATGGCTCCAATATATTTGGCACTGGTTTAGCCTAAGTCGCAGTAAGTGTTGTTAGGTGATAGAATAGCAAAAATAGCTTTAGTAAGTCGAGCTTGATCGGTTTCCGGAAATATATTCTGAGAACCTAAGGACAAGCTGACATAAATTAAAAGCTTAAAAATACATTCGACCAATACTACAAATAAATATGTTGAAATTTAAAAACGGTAAGTCATTAAGGGGGGTCCCTTAAAACTCTCCTCAAAACTCATCAGATCTTTGAGACAGAAGTTAGTTTTATTTGAAAGTTTGCAAACTCTATTTAAAATTAACGATACAAGTTCAAAATGTTTCATTTTTGGCTTGAGTGGCCATATAGCAGTCGCCAGTTTTAACAAAAGTATTACAACTACGACCTACTCTAATTGCACCGTGTCAATATGTTGAAGCATGAGTGCAGTGCTTTCATTCACTCAGCCCCCATGGTTGCTCATGTATGCTGACAATATCGCGCTGGCAGATGCGGACAGGGGTAGGTTGGTGCAACGCGTAAAGGAATGGAAGGAGTCGCTTGAGAACGGTGGTCTGAAGCTCAATGTGGCGAAGACCACGGGATGGCCTCTAACTCAACAGATCCCACAACCGTACGCATAGGTGGCAACACGGTCGAGCGCACGGACCAGGTGAAATTCCTGGGATCTGTATTTCACGCGTCTAATGACATTGATTGCGAAGTCAAGGCATGCATCGCTGCCGCGTGGACTAAATGGCGTGAGGTGACTGGTGTCATGGAGTGTCGCCTTCACTGGTATGGCCACATTTTACAGCAACCGGCTAACTATTCCGCCGGGCCCCGGCAAGATGGGTAGACTCAAATGCTGGCTTGACATTATAAGGGACGATATGTGTGCCGATTCAGATCCATACAATACGACAGGTCTTATTACAAATTCAGAAATGTTATATATTTAAATTTAAATCAAAACTACCCATAGGAAAATATTTTTAAATTATTATTTGCAATAATAAATGCTCATAGGAAAAATATGTTTACTTATATAAATACTTTCAATTTACTAAATTTTAGCCATATTATTTCCTATTGAATTATTTATTACATTACATATTTATAATTTCTTATGTCTAACTATATTCAACAAAAATAACTAAAATATAACTTAAGAAAAAATATGTCGTAAAAGACGACAAAATAACCTACACCATAACGTTTTTAATAATTTCATCTAATGATTATATTCAATATACACTTATCCCTTGATTTACACAGAAGATAGGTTCTCTGCAAAACCATGTAAAGGAAAAACTCCGATTTTGCTACGTAATCTCTTTTGTAATTAAACATTACAAGAAAGACAATATTATTCTTTGTCGAAACTATCATAACAAATATTCACATCATAAAACATCAAATAAAACTATTTAACATAATTTGAAAATGAGACCATAAGTAAAAAAATACAAAGAATAATGAAAAAAACATATGTAATTAATACAATAAATAAAGTTAAATATATACCTGATTTTTTGTTACACACTTTTTTCATAAAAGACAACATTATTTCACAACATTAATGGATTTTTAGGACTTTAGATAAATAACATCAAAACATGATAAGTTTAATTGATTTATAAACTAATGTATTGTTGTTACTACAAGAGTGTGGTGAAGTAAATGAAGAACAAAAAGTTACAAGGTTAAGTAGTTTCAGGTGGCCAGGAAACAACTTGTTTCCTAGTTAAACATGTATTATTAAAATGTTACAGACAAAGAATATAGTAGAATATAACAGTGTTTCCAAAGTTTTTTTCCCCCTTTTGCTATCTGCAATCAGCTACATAATCATAACCATAATCAGATGGTTTCCATGTTCACATTGATTATAGGTGGCACTCCTGTAAGTGGCACCATTATAGTGTAATGTTGGATTTAGATTCTCTGATCCTGGTTTAGTATCTGCCATATTTTGAGGCGATATACATTTTCATGACTTGTGTTCAGTAGGCTTCTGGCTAGTTCGTTTGTGTGGTGTTGCAATCTCTCCTTATATTTTTCGCTATAATCTCTGATTACTTCTCGAATACTGTGGGCATTTCAAAGTATTTGTGAATTTCTGTGTTTCTAACAAACTAGTGTGCATTTGAAATTGTTCTTATAGAAATGTTTTGAACTCTCTGTAATATCTCAACATTCAAGTTGCTCGCAGAGCCCCATAGCTCTATACCATATGTCCAAATTGGTTTTATAATAGCTTGATAAACCAGCAGTTTGTAACTCAGAGATAATGGCGACTGACGCCCCGGTAACCAGTTGAATGATTGAAATTGTATATTTGCTTCCTTTTTCTTTGCTTTAATATGGTTTCCAAAGTTATTTTAGTTGTTATGGTCTGAGAACCCAAGGCCCCAGACCTTACTTATTTTCTGATGGATAAAATATATACAACAATCAAAGGCACTTGATTATATGAGCGCGCTCTTACTCACGGCAGCACTTTGAATACGCTTAGGGGACTTTTGGCCTCTATAGTTGGGCTGGTCCCTAAATATCATACATACAAAAACAAGTCTCAAGACTATAAGTAAAGCGAGTACAAGTACCTAAAACAGCTACAGCACCTGAGAATTGGCCATCGGCCCCCTAGCGGGGATGTATACATTCACTGTACATACTACTCTATTGTATATATTTTGTCCACCAGAGAGTACGAAGGTCTGGGGGCCCTGGAATCTCGATCTATTTATGATCTACAAGTCTTGACATATTTATGAACTATCATGCAACTTTTGAACTATTCAACTTACATCCATTTTTGAGGCACTACATATATTAAATTATTATAACGCCATGTCGGCCACTGATCACTAACACTAACTTTGTGGCATTTCCTGCAGTTGCTCTATTTTGGCATTCTGCCGAGTCATCACTCACGGCGTCAAGTAGTCATATTTGTTACAGACTGTCTGTGCCAGACGCACATGATATAAAATACAGATGAGTCTGATATAAAGTTCACAAAAAATACTTGTTTCAGTAATCCTCACAGTTAAGTGAAGAGCATTAACTGTCTTAATAGAAAAATTTAAGTAAAACCACAAGAAGAAACTAAGTTTGGCCAATCACATCATTAACACTTAAGGAATTAAGCTAACATTAGCAAAGGAATTAAGAATATAAATTTTAAGAATCTATCAATAACTTTTGAAACTCTCATTATAATTCATTGGATTCAAGATATTTTCTGTGACTATTCCAGTATTCTGTAACTCATGAACTAACAAATAATCAGTTGAATGAAGTTGCTTCGAAACAAAACCACTGATATAGCCAACATTTGTAGGAAATAGTAACCCTTTTGATGGTTGTTTGCTCATCTTTACAAACAGTTTGTAATGTTAATACCAACTTTATAATAAAAATCAAAATTTTATGAAACTGCTAGATTGATATTATGAAAAATAATTTTGGAAAATAATAAAAAAAAATTAATAATCCTAATTTATTCAGTTAAAAGCCAAGCAACCAAATGGTTATCAAATAGGAACTTATACAACAGCAATCTCATGTACAACAAGTAACAAAATAAACTAGTTAATATTTCTGAATTGGAATATTTTATATATTTATATGAATAGGTACAATATCAGATAAACTGCCCATAATCTGCCTAATTTATAATTTTGAGTAAGTATATCAAGTTATTTATCTAAAAGATAATATATAATTTTGAGAAATGAAGTTAACCATAACTTAAAAGAATACTTACATTCAACTAAATGATTTGCTAAAGAGTCCAATTTAAGTATCGCAGTACAACCATGTGGAGCATTATCACAACTTGTACACAGTCTGAAAATAATAACAATGCTATTATAATCAGGATATTACCTTAAAATAACAAATCGGTAAAAATCTACCCCATATAAACTTATAACTATGATTCTATGTTAGTGATGTTATTGATTTAAGTCTAAATAAGTTATACATGAACAAAACCTTAGTAAAATTAAACCATTTCTTTACTATTCTCTTTGATATGAAAAAACCAAAAAATATGTTATTATAAAGTCAGAATCCTGCTTTCAGAATGATTTTTAGGATTAAAATACCTAAATACCAGTGGGGTAAATATTCACACCAATTTGTAATTTACAGGTTTAAAAAAATGGGTTTGTAGTTCTAGGGTTCAGTCAGAGCTAATCTAATAAGAATAAAACTGCAAGCATATATGTATAAGTATCATATTTACATTCATGTTGCCAGTTCACTAAGTATTGTTGATGAGACATTTTTAGGACTGCATTTTCCATCACACCCCTAACTCTGTGTGCAATCTTTATTTTACAGTCTCCAGAGCAAAGCAAGTTGATTTATTCACAGAAAAGATCTCTTATAGTAAACACTCTCTTTCTATATAGATGTTTTAAAATTTCTCACAAAAAAGAGTTGAAATTGAACTAGCATTTGAACATTTTTTAATAGAGTTGCCCTACTAGATAAGTCAAAATGATTTCTCTAAGATTAATTTTTGAAATTCAAAATAGCATATCACTTCTGTAACACCATTCACTTTGGACTTTATTATTCTATTACATTAGCTTGATTATTGTTCCAAATCTGCGCAGACGACAGTATGTTAGATATGCCTGTCATAGCAAACATCTATAGGTGACAATAACTGCTTGCTATTGAGTGGGCCGTTGGTCTGTTTGCTGTTTCAAAGCAATGAAAAAATTATCATAGGGCATAGCTTTTGTCTATTATTATGATGGTATCATTGTCTACCATTACACTTTTTTTTATTGCTGTAGAACAGCAGACAGGCTGACGACCCGCTTAGAATTTAGCAGTTACCGTCACCTATAGGTGTTTGTAAAGCCAGTGGCATCGCGAACACGCTGCTGTCCCATAAGGGTACAGGAACTTGGGTCACTAATGCCGGAACACAACACAAGGTTATTATGGTGGCATACTTAAGACCAAAGGTGGTCGCCATCCAGACGGGCTTGAGGCCCTACTACGTAGCTAGGGTAGGTTCTTTTGTCGCCGTTTACGACAGGCCGACCCCGGCCACAGAGGTTAGTAAGTATTCTTTCTCCTCCCCTGCACTTGCTCATCTAGGTGCCATTTCCAAAATAATAGATGGAATTGAAGTGGCAAAATTTGGTATTAATAAGGGGCAATTGCCATCTAAAACCTAAATTCAACTTCAATTCTACTTCACCATCTAGGGTCTTCTTTTATCAATTCTTTTTTTCACTTTATAAATAGTCAGCATCTTGAGTCAACAACTTCTTGGGTCTAACTCTCCCTCTGGGTCATAACTGATATATCATTGTAATATAATTTATTTTTTTGTTAAATTTAAAATATATAGTTTTTAAGTATGACCAATGATGATATTATATGACCTATAAAACATATTTAGATTTATGCTTCATCAGAATTCCAGTTGTTTTAATTTCTCAATAACTAATTTTTATGTGTCATTTGACACTGACCCAAGTAAACAGGTTTTTGATGACAACATTTATCAATAGAGCAACAAGTATTACATAAATTATAATGAAGAGAAAAATGTTATTACACTCACTAAACAATGAAGAAATTATTATTATATAAGTTACAATAACTATGTGAGTGACCTACAAAGCCTTCAATTGAAGCCCATATATGGTTATTGCGAAAGAAACTTGCCTGGAAAGTAAGTTGCGCAGTATCCGGGGAACTGCCCTGAGCTGGCCAACGGTGACAGCCTGCCGGTCCACAGGACAAGTAGGCTGACGACTTATCCACTCAGTTATACACGCACGACAAAAAGCATGTTCGCAAGCAGGCGCCTGAACACACATTATTAACAATTATAACAACACAATTACTCGTAGATATTAGCACTTCTATGTGCCCAATACAAACCTGCATAGGATCTTCTAAAACTCCTGAACAAATAGGACAAATAAGTTCTTCATCAACGTCACCTTGAAACCGTTTTATATCAAACCCCATGGTTGCGATTTTTACTATTTCACAGTTAACAAATAAACATTGAAAAGATATACTCTACAAAGAAATAAAATTTCACTTCAATCGCTTCGTTAATGTTACACAAATAAATAATTTATTATAATTAATATAGGAAACAAAATACAAAATTACAAATCTGGTATTAAAAAATAACAATAAAAAATGATATAATTAGGGATGCTAAATTTAATAATCAATATCGATATAATCGATATGTAAACTTATATTTAGCATAGGTATTCAATTGTAATCATCAAATCCCTCAAAATTATCAAATTTTTAGTGGAAATTCATTATGATATAAAATTAACTAAAGAATAACAAAAATCTAAATAAAAAAGACTCAGAAAACTGCGAGAAATTTGCAGTATATTCAATATTAGTGTCCCCTTATCCAACAACGTGCTGTAAAAATCCACTTATGTGCTAACCCTGCTTGCCACGATGTCCTTTGCCGAAGGTTATGTATTGTGAAAAAAGCCGCAAGTTTCAAGGCCTCTAACTTGCCAAGAGGAAGATTGCCCACCAAAATATATGAAAGATGGACGCATTGCTACCTGCGTCCCTCATGACGTAGTTGTCGAATGTGAATTGTGCCCGGATCCGGCAAAAGTGCCACCCTGCACATCCAAACCACTTGGTTGCTTGAGGATATATTAGATGAGTGACAACAAATTTCGTGTCCTACTTTCAATGTGAAACGAGAAAATTATTTTATATATAAAGAATGACAGATTGTTCCCCAAAAAGGGGTTAACGTCAGGCAGTCGGCCGGTTGTAAAAACTAAGCCACAACTATTACAACCTAAAACATATTATGCCGACCCATATAATGTGGGATAAGAGCAGGAAGACAAAGAAGTATTCGTTAATAATCGATTATTGGGCAAAGCAAGATGAGTATAAAATATAAAGGGGAACATAAACTTACGAATAAAACGAATAATATATAATTGAAACCATTTTATGTGTAACAATTGTGTAATGAATATAATATTTCATTACAATTCCTTGCTATCGCTGGGAAATCGCTTGAATGTATCACTAATATTAAAAAAATTATTACCTATTAGAGTAATTAAATAACATACAAAGTCGGATATTTTTGGTAGACATTTCAACCTTAAATTTTGCTGCAGCGCAGTCTATACTTAGGTTTTGTAATGTTTTTGGCCGTTATATGGCAACTCTAAGCTGCCATCTGCCAACAAATCTGCCAAGTGCCAATCTTTTTTTCTTCATTTGTCTTGTCTGCCGTTTGATATCTATGTAAAATGGATCCAGACAGAAGGTGCTGATTAAAATAGTTTAATTTCTTTCTTTCTTTACCAAGAACTTTCATTTCATTCCTATAAGATGAGCGTTTTTAAGTCTGCAATGGGCTACTTCAGCTCAAGTGGTGCAAATGGTGGTAGTGATAATGATTTCGTAGGTCAGTTTGTGGAAATTGGTAATATGAAATTGAGAGTGAAAAAAGTAATTGCAGAAGGTAAGTAGAGCTTTTTATCAATATATAAATGTATACAAGTAACATGTTTTAATAAACAAATACTAAGTTCGATCCATTTAAGAACTGCACGTAATGTTTGTCGGTCTTCACCACGTATTAACGTCACAGAAAAATCGGGGGCGTCTGGGCCATTGTTTGATAAATTAGAAATAATTTAAACTCAATTATATTAAATTTGACGAGCGATAACGATGAAGTGACCCCAAAAATTATGTCACTTCAAAACCATAGTTTTACTTTGTGAGGGTTTAATAAAAAACTAGATATTAATTACTAGAATCTGCTACTAGTAGTTTTTTGTATTTTATACACTAATAAAGAATACAATGATTATAGTATTTTTACACCTTTTTGGAAGAGGAGGACCTCAGTAGTGCTTGGGTAGTGTGTGCTTATAATATCAAATTATTAAGAGTGAAAAGCATCTTAATGGACTCACCACTATATATATGATGAAATAAAAACCCATAAGTAAAAAGTAATCAATAGAGAATTTATCACAGATAAAAAAATATATTTTAAAATTATACCACCTTAGTCTAAGTGAGAAGTTATGATCGGGATTTACTTCATAAGAAAAAATTCTGCAGAAAAAAGTATTATAATTTTTTCATAAACACCTTGTTACCTCACCTTGCAATTTTTTTATACCAGTAGTATCCATGGATTTTGTTCAAATGTTGTCTCAATGCAGATTTGTCATTTTGCTATTGGAATTTTATATGAATAAATGGATAACAGACATATTTATAGGTTCTACCTGCTATTGATAACCTCCTGGCGTAACGGCTAATGCACGACAGTACGCTTGTGGAGGTCATGGGTTCGATTCCCGTCCTGCGTCTGGGTGTTTATGTATAATATGTATTTATTTACAAAAGAAAAGTATATATTATGTAGTATATCAGTTGTCTAGTAGCCATAACACAAGTGCTATGGTACTTTGTTTGGGACTAGATGGCGTTGTGTGAAATGTCGCAATATATTTATTTATATAGGTAAAGATTTGTAGAGACAGCAATAAGGAAAGAACTATCATGCCACTTTTTCTCTTCCACTCTTTCCACTGTACTCTCACTGCTTCCTTCTGTCACATATTCTTTATGTGAGCAAGGTCACTTCCTTATCTTGACCTAGAAGCCATATGAATTAAAGCTGGAATAAATATGAATTAGTTTAGTTCTTTTATGAATGAAGATGATCTGATTTAAGTAATTAGTGATCTGACTCAAGTTATATCCGTGCAGGGGCGCAGAAAGAATACTAACCTCTGCGGCCGGTGTCGGCCTGTCGTAAATGGTGACAAAACAACCCACCCTAGCTACGTGGTAGGGCCCCAAGCCCGTCTGGATGGCGTCAACCTTTGGTCTTAAGTATGCCACCATGATAACTTTGTGTTGTGTTCCGGCATTAGTGACCCAAGTTCCTGTACCTTTATGGGACAGCAGCGTGTTCGCGATGCCACTGGCGTTGCAAACACCCATAGGCAAGGGTAACTGCTAAATTCTAAGAGGGCCGTCAGCCTGTCTGCTGTCCTACAGCAAAAAAAAATTTGTATTTTACGTGAAAAGTGTAGTATTCTTATTTTGAGTTGATATCTGGCCCTTCTTGGTCCTTCCAAGTTACTCAACACATCCTCTGCAGCATATTTATCTACATGATAAGCTTCTTTCCACACAACTTTCCACTGCCATATAAGAACAGTCCTAATGGTGGTTTTATAGACCTATCCTTCAACCTAACTAGCATATTATTAGGGTGTCTTTTGTACACCAGTCAAGTCATGCCATTTGGCCCATGTGGTAGTGATGCATGCCTTCATGTCACCAGATGTGTGAAATATCTTCTGTGTAAGGGAGGATACAATAGAAGCACTGAGAAATATCCCATCCCTCTTTGAACCTATTCATTGTCTTTAAGTTCATTGTTTAAAAGCTTATATAATTAACAAACAAAGTAATTTAATGTGCTGTATGCTGTTTAATTAATTATTAATGCTATATAATCTATTTTTGTCAAAGTTAGGAGTCAGCTACTTTGTTA
The DNA here is from genome assembly GCA_963693495.1 of Malacosoma neustria. Classification (NCBI taxonomy): domain Eukaryota; kingdom Metazoa; phylum Arthropoda; class Insecta; order Lepidoptera; family Lasiocampidae; genus Malacosoma; species Malacosoma neustria. Next base: position 6,056,134 of record OY856378.1, read on the forward strand.
GTATTCATATATTATTATAGAAAATTATTGTAGTTATGTTATTCTTTCCTAATTTATACATGTTTTATGTATGCCTGCAGACAAGCAAATAGATAGACCCTAACTCCAAGCAGAAGATAGCTTCTGCCCGCAAGGAAATTGATAGTGATTTAAGAAATCTGTTTGAAACTTTTCTCTTGAAGGAGTCCTCTAAAAGTCATAAGTTTGGTAAATCAGAGTCTATATGGAAGATTACATTAAAATGATTTTACATTTACAATGTTTTTGGTATCTGATTAAAGTTAAATTTCCAGGTGGATTTGCGTTTGTCTTCGTTGCTCAAGATATATCTACTGGTACTGAATATGCCCTAAAAAGGCTAATGGCTGCTGATGAACAAGCAAATAAGAATATAATTCAAGAAATTAGTATCCTAAAAAAGCTTTCTGGTCATCCAAACATTATTAAATATATAGCAGCTTCCTTTATTGATAAATCAAAGACATCCCATGGAATGGGAGAGTATTTATTGCTGACGGATTTGTGTAGCGGTGGCAGTTTGATGGAAGCCCTTCAAAACAGAGGGCAGGCCTTCCCTTTGCCAACAATACTAAGAGTATTTTATCAGACTTGCAAAGCTGTGCAGCATATGCATGTGCAAGTACCCCCTATAGCACATCGGGATCTTAAATTAGAGAATTTTTTAATATCTAATGAAGGTATTTATCTAATTATTTTTAATTTATATTGATAATAATAGTTTGTATGTTGATATTTTTAGACTGGAGTCATATTTTCATGAAACTAGGATTCCAAAAACTGAAAAAATCAGGAACCCAGGTCTTCCCTATCCATTAGTTGGGATGCTAGTCAACCAAATTTAGATAAAGAACCAAAGCACCAAGGTTTGAAGATTGAACAGAAACTTATATACCTATTATTATATATCATAAATATGGGAAGGAAAAATCAAGCTCCATTAAAGTTTTGTGATTCCGCATCCTCAACATTTTCTCACAATTTTGTAATTTATAACCTGTCCATCATTGTGATTTTTGTAAATAATATTCAATATAGAAGTATAGTGATGTGTGTTTGATTGGACGTAATCCATATCTGTGGACATGACTGCCATTGACAAGGCTGCCAGTGACCCGCCGAGACTTCGCATTCAACTGCACCAACTCAACACTACTAACCAATAATTAGGGGATCCACTGCAAGCTGCTCACCCAATCTACATCCCTTAAACTGATACCATGATATGAATTCAAGTTCAAGATCAGTTCACAGCTTAGATTTGTGGATTAATGCCAGTGGTTTGTAACTGATTTTATCAGGCTATAAATACACATTTATATTTTCAAAAGAACCATTGTATATTATTACATATAATTGATATTCTGATTATCTGTCATAGTGAATATGAAGAGATGACAATGTTTCATTCCTGAGCTCCGATCTCCCCCTAGATGAAATGGACTAACAACCACAATTGTCCAAAGGGATTTGGTGGGTTATACACACCTGTTTTATCTATGCGTGTCTCCTTCAGGGTCTCAAGGCATTACAATTTAAATTAGTAATAATGTAAAGTTTTTACAGGTACAATAAAATTATGTGATTTTGGTTCGGCCACTACGGATGTATATGCCCCAAATCCCTCCTGGAGTGCTAATCAAAGGAATATGTTAGAGGAAAATGTAAGTAAAACCAACTTAAATATTTACTTATTTCAATTCTTTTCCAATAAGTAAAAAATACAAAAGTTCAAATGTCTGATGAGACTACTTTTGTTTGTTATATTATTATTTTGAAAGGTGGCTATGCTATTTTGTTCAACTTAGTATCACTGTGTCCAATTTAATGATCTATTGTGATCACCACATTTATTATAGCTCATTGGCAAAGCCTGCCTCATTAATGTAACAAAGCAGTTTTATGACAGTAGCTGCTCATATCTCATCCGGTTCCAGCATATGCTTTCCTAGTATGAGATTACGTTTATGCAGCAGGGAACAGCAGTGGCACAGCAAATGCAGAGGCGTTACACCTGCCTCGTTACAAAATCTACAGCCTTTGCTATCCCTGATCCTTATGATGCTGAGGTGCTTGTTTAGGGAGCAATGCTTTGTTAGCACCCTCGTTATGGTGCATAGCAGATTCCTGTTTAGTGCTAGTGCTTCGACCATAAGTTTGCGGTTGTAGGATTTTAATAACACTTTGGAATACCTCGTCACTCACATAAGGGTTAAGTATGCCGCCATAATATCCTCGTGTTGTGTTCCGGCATTAGTGACCCACGTTCCCTTATGGGACAGCAGCGTGTTCTCGATGCCGATTGCAAACACCCATAGGCGACGGTAACTGCTAAATTCTAAGCGGGCCGTCAGCCTGTCTGCTGTCCTACAGCAATAAAAAATAAAGTTTGAATCCTAAACCATCTTTACACCTTAATAACTGTTAAGAATATGACACTAAATTCAATAATACAATAATTGAAAGTAGGATTAACATTTACTTCCAATTGCTCAATTTTTTTTAATTTTATTGTTTCGTCGTGCTTGTAAAATCTGTTGTATTTTCAACGCTATATCGATTACCTTTGTAAAATCTTTTACGCGCTTTGAACAATGGTCGTCTGGAAGTAGTACTGCCTTGTTTTCTATCCATATTTTATTTTAAACTGCTCGACGTTGCTTCGTGAACATGAAAAGTTGTACTGATCAACTCAGGGGAAAACCAGATGAAGGTTACTTTTATTTATGTTGACTATACAAATATACATATTTCGGAGAAGGACCGGGATAGCTGCCGCGCTCCGAACATCTATTGACGGAGCGAGCAGACCGCTCTACCTGCTAAACCGGCTGTAGAAGCAAAAATATTGTGAATGTCCTTAACGAAAATTTCACAGTATATTCTCGAAATACTATACTATCGAAATATGTTTTAAAAAATCGATTCTTTGAAAATACTAGACCACTGGGACCCCTTTAGGCAGTTTTATCGCCTAATGTATATATACTATTAATAAAATCATTGCAATTTTCCAATGATGAAGGAAAACGTCGAAAATAAACTTGCATACCATGATTATAGGTTTATGTAACCTGTCAATCCGCCTAGGACAAACTTGGTGAATATTCTGTCCGTACTCCCTAGAAATATGATCCAAGCCCAGCAGTAGGATGTTTTATGGTGTAATTATTTTATGTACATATAAGATCACAAGCCTATCTACATGTTAAATGTAAAACTTGAATTTCTTCTACATATGTAGGTTTTATTAATTTTAAATTCTTTTGCAGCTGGCCCAATTCACAACACCAATGTACAGAGCTCCGGAAATGTTAGACACATGGGACAATTATAAAATTGACCATAGTGTGGATATGTGGGCCTTAGGATGTATCCTATACACCTTGTGTTATATGCAACATCCCTTCGAAGATTCTGCTAAATTAGCCATATTGAATGGAAACTACAATCTTAACCCCAATGATCAGCGTTTCAAGTGTTTCCATGATATTATAAGTGAGTATTTGATCAAGTTTTTTGCCAATCAGGAAATACATTTTAAGTAAACAAAGTCACTATTGTAATTAATTAATATGATAATGAAACCAGTGTTTATTGCACACACATTAAATAACTTTTTTATTATTTTAGACCACAGATACATAAATACTATATCATAAATTAGTATTTAAAAGCAATATACAGGTTGACTTTGACAAACCCGCCCAAATTCACACAGAAGAATCTTTAGTAAAAGTTATGAGAAACGTGTATTTTAGTTTAGTATCGCATAGTACAAAAATGTTGAGTAATCAGCATCACAAAGTCATTCAAAGAACTCGCAATTTACATAATACGGTGCGAGAGTGTGAATGACCTCGCCATATGACCTAGTAAAAGGCCGAGGACGGCGGCATTGAACCGGGCGAGCGAATACGCACTACTCATTTACGCGGGTGTGACAGAGACAGGTAATAAAAGGTTAACGTTCGCTGTTTGCACCATATGCTTATTCTGTACGATTGAATTAATTATCCTATATGAAATTTTTTATGGTGAAAATTTGACATACAATTTTTTTTTTTAAAATGGGTTCCTTAAATGATGTTTAGTGCGTAAAAAAAATTTGAACGGGTTTGTCAAAGTCATCCTGTATAGTATATGGACTACCATAGACTATACAACGATAGATTTTTTTTATTATATCACCAACATGACAGACATACATTACACAATCATAAACTAATCAGGCATAGTATCATTTAAAATGTTGTCACAGTTATACATTAATTGCGTTACGACTGCAAGCTTAAGAAGTTAATTGCGAAAACAGAAAGATAAATATATAAATACAGAATGATGTTATATAAAATACAATTTGTCCATAAATATCTAATGACAGAAAATAAAATAAAAACTGAAATTTAAACAGTAATAACATAATGATAAATTTTTAAAATATACTAATCATTAAATAGTTAATAAGTTAATATACGTGTTGATTTGAATTTAAAAACTGTTTCATTGAAATTGTCAACATTGTAAGTTAAAAGTGAATTATACAATTTGGTCAATCTAATTATTGGAGAGAATAAACCAAGATTTGACAATGCAGCACTAGAATGAAACAATCTGAAATGACATTGTCTCGGTAAATATCTCGTCACCAATAAATTTATTAATGAAAGTAACAAAATATGTGCGTCCAAACACGAACATATTATATGATCAAATTCTTTATAATATATTCCGGTTTTATCCTAATGGGAAATATAAAAAAACAGCTTGATAAAGTCAGTCCTTGCTGCTCACTCAAACTCATTGTTCACTTGGTTAAAATGTTCTGCAACCAGTATAGTTGCATAAAGTCACTGTTAATGTACTTGCACAGGCATATTAATTTGATTCATGGAAATTAGTTATTATTTCAATGTATGTCTGTGGCTTTTGTGTCAGCCTTAATTGAGTATTAATGTTGTGGACTTGTCCTCAGCCGGATGCCTGACGGTGGACCCGAAGCAGCGGCTGGCGGTGGGTGCGGTGCTGGAGCGGCTGGCCGCCATCGCGGACGCCAACGACGTCAATCTCAAGCAACCACTCAAATTTGAGCGTAAAAAAGTTGAACAATCCGTGGCCACTAGCTCGCCAGGTAATAAGAAGTCAAGTAAATATTACACTACCATATCGTAACGCGGTTGGCCTCCGACGCCATTTTTAATTTGTTCACGCGGCCCATTATTTTGCATACTCGAGCTAAAAATGGTCAAGTATTTTTTGACTTTTTACACTCAAATTATTTTAATTTGTTCCTTTTTTCCTTCATATAATCAATCACTTTGCGTTCGATCAGACAGTTTCAATGTGAATCGTTTACATTCCAATTATCGCCAGTCATCATTAAGGTAAGGCAGTGATTTCATCGAAATTAAGGTAGTATAGCATTTATTTGACTTTAAATATTTTATATTTACGATTTATTTGCTTCAATATACATTCGCGAACGTAATAGATTAAAGGTATATTCCGTAAAGAGGCTTACGATATAACAACACGCAGTGTGTGCAATTTAATAAGATTTTATCAACTCTGAAAAAGTCAGTACTTTGGGTAGTCCATTTAAATAGGTCAATATGGCGAACTCATTGAAGTCATAGACAACTTTTTATGGAGAACCTTGTCATTGATTTTGATGACAAGGAATATCTTTAGATTTTGAATAAATCTTATATGCTTGGATAGAACCTGATATTTAAAAAAAAACCTGCATTATTGAAGTGTCAATGGTTTTGCTAAACGAGATTAATATAGAATGCCTTTTAATATACGTACGTACGTGACAGCAGCGACCGGAGTGCGCATGTCAAATTGGAGGCGTCAAATTTTATATTATATGAATACAAAGTATATTCTATTTTAGATATGTGTGTCAAAATAACATTTACTGCATATTTAATGAATTTAAATAGAAATAATTAATATCAATAATAAATTTAAATTCAGGTTATATTTTTAGCCCAAATCGATGATGTAGTCTTTAAATCGATAGACTTATAGCTTTTTAGTTCGCAACTCTGACCCTTTTGAATAGGACTGCCTATATAAAGTAAAATGAAAGTTATTTATAATATTTTATGAATAGTTTCAAATTAGTGACATTTATGAATTAACCAAATATTTAATGTGCATTTATAAAATGTATTAAGAAATTATCTCGCTAGCTAGATTAGGATTATAATCTTTACATTCCTCTGTTTTGGGGCTATGTGGACACCAATGTATAATACCCCATTACTGTTATTTACTATTTATGTATTGAATATTTGTAATATTTCCATAGGAGATTCTAGGTAATAGATTTGTTACGTTATTGTATTTAAATCTAATCGTGATGAATGTGTCTGTTTCAGTATATAGTCTATGATACAATGTATGAGACGTGCTATCCTTATTTCACATTCACTTATTTAACAATGAAAAAGGACAGCGAACATGTCTCATATTTTCAATTATCACGAACTAGATATTGGAAAAGACTTTAAAATTTTATAATGAGGCTTTTTGTTTAATCACATGTAGGTGCAATCGATATTTATAGTTCTGTAATTCCCAATATCAACTGTTTTCCAACTATATTACACAGTGTTTTCAGATCAACTAACTATTGTACACAGAAATTGGCACTAACATTTTTGGTGGCTTGGTGGAAAGCACTGTGGGTTATATTGTCACATTAATACGGGACTCAATTTGTGTGCATATGATGGCTAATGATTAAAGTTGGGTGAATTGTATTGTGAGGGGTGCCCCCATATTATATCCTCACATGCCAAGACACAATAATAATAACGATAATCACCTCAAATAATAAGACAATATCATTTATAGTAAGAATCATATATCATAAAATATATTAGAAAAATATACTACGATAGTTATTCAATGTCGATTGTGTTTTCAGAAAACACATTTAGAAATTTAATTTTTATTTAAAATCATATTTCTAATGTACATTATATCGTTTGATCGTATTGAAGCTTCAAATAAATGAATATATTCTTCACAAATACATTTGTTTTTATTTCTACATATATTCGCAGATGAAAGGGGTAGTGGTTTTCTAAACAGAATTTTAAATCCTATCCAATATAAATTTAAAATAAAATGATTTGATACCTACGTAACCAGGCTCCTCATTAAAAAGTGAATATATATGATATAGATTTAAATGGAGTGGACATTCGAAGGTGATAACGGTAAAATTATTTTAATCTAATTCACGTAACTAACTTGCTTGTTCACATGAATCTAACGATCACGTAGAATAGTTAACAATTTTTCACGTGTATGTGCACTTTTTTATAATAATGCTTTAATACTAAAATATTGCTCTTTTATTAGTCTAACTTATGAAATATTGACCAAAAATCTAAATACGCAGTTTAATAATACACTTGCGTCCATAATTTGGTACTGATAAAGTCTCTAAACGCAACATTCGAACAATATAATGAAAGTAAATAAGAAAATCGTTATCGTTATTTAGTTTTTGATTTTAAGTAATATTAATACATAATTACTATCAAGATATATTATGAAGTAATCAATTGAAAGAAAGAAAAATTCAGAGTTTTGGTACATGCAAAAGTAGTGTAATAATAATAATAATAATAATAATTTTATTTCCTAAACATGTTTACAATACAATGACTACATTTGATATACTACATTGCATTTGGTTAGAAAATTATAGTAATTAGCCGACATGTTATGCCAAGTTTGGCGTGCAAAATTTAAATGAGTAGGCCTTTTCTGCTGCCCTATAAGATCACAATTTTTCAGATATTTAAGCAATAATAGCAACTAAACATGAAAACAAAAGACATAACATATGAATTATGATTTGTGAAACCGTTGAGAAACAAAAAATCAAAATAAAAAATAAAAGAACAAAGGACCCTTATGTAATACCATGACTAAAATATATATCTTTTATTGTGTATACATATAAATATTGATAATAATACAAAATTATGTCGACATGAATACATGAGCGCTTACATATTTTAAATTAAATTATAACATTAATATAGTATTATTAAATTTTTTGTTTATTGATTATTAATATTTGTCAATTATGATTTATAATATTTCCGCATTGTAGATATTAATTTACATGTAAATTTAATTAGAAATAATATCATTTATGTAATCTTTTACGCTATAATAGCACTTATTTATTAAAAAAAATTTTAATTGTATTTTAAATGAGGTTATATTCAGTAATTTTATATTTTTAGGGATTTTATTATAAATTTTTGGTGCCATAGATATAATACTCTTACGCAACAGTGCTGTATTGCAACTCACCGCACAAAGCCGATCATTATCCCTCCGGTTTCGTATTAACCTATCTGACATGCGTTCGAATAGATGTGGGTTATGCCTTACAAACATTGCTACTTCCATAATATATAACGATGGAAGCGTTAGAATATTGTGCTTCTTAATAAGTAAAACTATTACTAAAAATAAAAAACTCTACAAGCGTTACCAATTCAGCAATGTTGGTTAAAATAACCAGTGTTGGTTTACCATTGGGGCGTCTTAATGTCGAACAGTTTACTAAAAATAATCATTACAGCTATAATTATTTAATTCATATCCCGTAAGATTTTGAGATACTGCTTTTTCTATTGTCTTTGCAAATGCAAGTTCTGGGAAACTGTTGTCATGGTACGTTCGTCTATTTGATACTATCGCTCTATTTTCCTGTTTTGTTTCTATTGTAATTGTTCTCTAAAAAGTTTACAATGAAGATTTGAAATTTCAGTTTAGATAAATGTAACTCAGTAGTCTCGGCTTTTTCTCGAATTCCTGCGTCTGAGTGTTTATGCATAATATTATGTATTAATTTAAAAAAGAAAGTATATACGTTGTATATCAGTTGTTTAGTAGCTATAATACACGTTCTGCCAGTTTGGGACTTGATTGAGCTGGGAGATTTTTCACAGTATTGATTATCCAAAAGTTAAAATTAGTAAAAAGACACTAAACGTGAAATTATACTTCTCTTTGCATAATATCCGATAAATCAGGCATTCAGATATTGTTCTGGTTGCGCTGATCCTAATTAGAAAATTAAACTGGAGTAAAAGTAAGAATTAAAATTCTTCAATGGTGCCACACACAACGCTACTACCATGTACACATGTGTTTGTTTCCTTACTTATTCGTGTAACTGTAATTTGTTTTCGTGCTAACTAATTACTTTTTGGTAAGAAGAAGATTGTTTTGCTAACGTGATCGCTTAAAATACTAAGAAAATAAACAGCGTGGTTTTTGTATTTGACATCAGGTAAGCTTGTGAAGATATCTCAGGCGCATAAACATAATACTAACATGGGCGTGGTGCCACATGTTTTACGACTTTGGATCTGCTTTATAGTTTCAAGAAATTGGGTTCGGGAAACAAAAAAACATTTTAACATTTACACACGACTAAAATCCGTTAAAATTAATATATTGAACACTAGGAAGCAGTTGATTTGGCGAGGGAGTAGACTTTCAGACTACGCTTTTTTTGCCACGGGGAAATACCCCACTGGTTCCCCTAGCCCCGTGGACCGAGGGATATGTGGAACTCCGGGAAAGATGTTCGGCCATCCAACTACCCACTAAAAAAACCCGCTGTTCTCCTATCGCCTACGCCCGGACCCACGGATATGTGTCCTGCCGATCTCGTGGCCCGGGCCGACGCCGGCCCGCCCGTTGTGTTAGGGCGAGCCTCTTCTATAGTGTTGGCGCCAGGGGGTCAAGATTTCGTCCCCCTGGCACTCTCCTGTATCAGCTTAAGGAGTTGAGGGGGGCCGCGGAGCTCGCGGTCCTCACATTCGCGGCAATAGTACGGACGGCGGATCCTCCCTCGAGGGGCCGCCCGCGGCCATGTTCTATGGCGGTCGGAGGTCGCCCAAGGTCCCATGGTGGGGATCCGGCCAGCAGGGAGGCCGTTTCGAAGGACACCGTGCGGTATCCCCTTATCGCCCTGACGGCCAGGACGCGCTGCGGCCTGCGAAGCAGCGCCGTCGTTTTGGCCGTCAGGCGATCCGCCCAGATCGGGGCCCCGTAAAGGGCCATCGAACGCACGGTCCCCTCGAAGAGCCTGCGGCACACTTCGCCCGGCCTGCCATTGTTCGGCAGCAGGCGGGAGAGTCCCGCCGCTGCCCGAACCAATTTCGGCTTTCAGATTACGCCTGTTCAAAACTTGTCCTACTCGTATATCCCTTATTTTACAAGATTATATTAAGTAATCTTTTTTCTTGCTGAAATGACTTTTTTTTATTGCGAACATCGTTAATACGATATGAGACGTAAAATTAAATATATTTACCGCCATATTTGAACTCGTAAACTCGTTGGTCACACTTGCTGATTTTATGCAAAATATCTGTATAATATAAAAAAAAGCAATATACATATAGTCTCGCCTCCAAAATTATCCTTGTGCAATAACCATAAACTAACTTTTCGTGTCTCTGTATAATTTTCGAAATAATTTAAAATCCTTTTAATATTTGAATTGCATGTACACCTATTAGTAGAATCAATGCTTGTTATTTCTCTTTCGTTGAATGAACATACATTGCATGTCGTGTTCCTAGTAATTTATTAAGTCCCTTGCCTTTTATTTAAGACTTCATCCAATAGAGAATAGAGTCGATAGTTAAATAAAAAGGACATCCTGATATATTATCAGCTCAGTTGCTCCAATTCCAATTGATTTATAAGTAGATAATTCATATCGAGTTTTATATTAGACGTGTCGATTTGGATCAATGTTAAACTAACTTTACATGTGTTATTAAATTTTAGATAAAACAGTATATCGTATAAGCCTATAACGTAATTTACGTTTATAGGCGTATTTTTGTAAATATTTATCTTCCTTCGCTGTTGCTTTTTGTTCTCGTTTAATGTTGTCCATTATTAAGTTAAAGTATAACAAATATCAAAATAAAAAGCTTGGGACTTATATTATGCATTCGATCTCATTACATATCACATTTTCTTTTCTCATTTTAGGTGTATTCAACTTTTTCGGATGCCCAATTGTTTTCTCGTTTAAATGACCCGCTGCATGACTCCCGCACCGGATGCCAATCACTGACCTTTGACGCTTGTGCCTAGAACATTGGATATGCTCGCAATGATGAGTATTCGTTGTTTTTATTTATTAACACGTTTGCTGCCATCGTCAATTAGTATTCCTTTTTTAAATATAATTGCCTCAGGCACTTGTATTGCTTAGTACTTCAAAAATACTATTCACTTCCATGGAAGTGAATAATATAGTATAGTGATACAATAGACCATGGTCTATTGTAATAAGCGTTAGTAAAAAAATAGCTGTTTTTATAAAGAAAATATTTGTTTCAGATTTATTATCATCACCTGGCAAGCTTATTTTTATTTTAAATATTAATTTATTTTAGATTTGCAATCATACAATTTTATTGTGGAAGAATAATTATCTAGCGATCGGATCCTTTAAAGTAATGTTTGTTACTTTTATTTTTCCCAAAATGTTTGTTGGTGGCAGCAAATTTATGTTATTACTTAATGCTATTGTTGTTAAATAATTTAAGCTAAAATTACAAATAGTAAAAGCATGTTGACATGTTCGTCTAATATACGTCGATTAAAAACTTCTCGAAAGTGTATCTCCTATTTAAAATTAAAAAACAAAACGACAATAAATATGTAGTGACTTAATTTTTGTATAATATATGACGAATATTAGTAATCATTAATAATTCAGTGCTTCATGACTGACTTAGCATTAGCATAAAAGTACATTTTTGATTTATTAAATTGTTTATTCTGAATATATCAATTTATATTAAAAAATGTAAAAATACTAAAATCTCTTGAAATGATATCAAACAATATGGCATAATGAGAAATATCTTTATTCCTTAGCTAAGTGAACAATAGCTTGAACGAAACAACAGATTGTTCCGATCATACATATTTCTTTCAATCCATTTATAATCTTCACAATTTTTAAAAGTTAATTATGAAATGGAGGTTGCTTCTGTCCATTCTACATAATGTTGTCTATGAATATTTTAATTGTTGATAAAAACATTCCATTGTAACAGGCTACAATACAAGTATTCCTTTAGTATTAATAAGTTAATATTTATTATTAAGTTACCATATTGTTATCCATTAGTGAATTTAATTATTTATTATTGCTATTAATTATACAGGAATGACACAAATATATGGTTGTGATGACGAGTGTAAAAATCGTTTTAAATAGTTTTACCTCACTAAGAGTGTTTTAATTGTTGATTATTTTTTATTTCTAAATTTTTTTTATTTGTAGAAGTTAAAAGTCTAATTGTATAAAGTACAAAAGACAAATTATTCTGTATTTTCCACACAGTTTTACATGAAATCTAGAACTTTCAGCTGTATTTAATATTTTATTATTCTATTTTTTTCTTACGTCTTATGAGGGTAAGGTGAAAAACTCTCGGTCTGACAGAGGTGGTATTGCAATCGACATAAATATATCTCAATTTTACAGAGCACATGTAAAATTTTAAAGTATTCCCTCGAGTAGTCACGAAATTTCATTGTAGATGTCCTGTGTGTTTGTTGTTATAGCGGTTTATTAGACCATTTGAAAATCATAAGTACATAAAAATCGTATTGGACGCTGGGTGAGTCAAAGTTAGTGACAGCTAAGGCTGTGGTGATATAAAGCCGGCTCCACATGTTCGGTATTTGGCATAAACATCAATCACCAAACACGTGCCAAACACCGACCACAATCATCCAACACAAACACGGCATCCCCAGGCTTGGCGAACGTGTTAGTATATTCCGAATGATTTGGATCGAACCATTTGATTTATGCACAAAAACCTACACCGATGCCTATCACTGCCAAACACAAACAGGGAAACACTCATCCACACCTTCGTTTTTGTTGTTTGATATACGCTGTTTGCGAAGCATGTGGAGCCGGCTCTATATGAGTAAAAATGGCTATTGTACACAAAACAGACAGAACTTGAGCGAAATATTTACTACATTTGCATACCGATCAAAAGTTATCAGGAATAAAGTAAGGTCATGTCCGGCGTAGAAGAGATATTGTAAATTAATTACATGAAACTTCAACCTTTGCCTGGAAAAATACGCACTGAGAGACCTTTTTTTTTGTTTTCGAGGAAAACCTCTGGTCTTGAGTCCACGAATAAACTAGGCCCGCTGATCACGTAGCTCAAACCAGCGCCGGCCCGCCCCTTATGTACGGACGGGCTTCCGTGGTTGGCGCTCGGTGGGTCAGCGTGTCGTCCCCCGGACGCTCTCCTGCGTAAATCCAGGATTGAGGAGGTCTTGCGGCAGGCTTAAATTTTAAAAGATCAATTTTCACCACAACAGCGCATGCTGAGGAGCTTTTCACTTTAGCTTAATATATGTTCTTTCTTCAAACTAAAACTGATTGTTCAGTACATTTTATTTAAAGCGATCTTACATACGTGTGTATGATAGTTATTGTAATATGCTTTAAGTTGACCTTACCATAAACCATAACAATATTTGGTGCTTCATTCATTTATTATTTATGCTTAATGCATTAAAGCTCTATTTCTTAGGACTGTAAGGGTTTAAATATATTTTCAAACAATTACACTTTTAGTCTTCGATATGACTGTTTTATCCTAACATTCCGAATGTATTTTCTAACTCGGCCTTTAATCTAATTTGCTCTTGATATTTTTATGACAAACGTAATAATAACATTCCTTACTCGCGATACAAGCCTTCTTATAGTATTAATTAATTATATCGAATGTCGTAAAATACGCTAGAAAAAAATTAGTATTATTATAAAAAGATTAAGATTTAAGAATATATTTATATTATTTTAACTTCATTCATATAATTTTATTGTTAATATGAAACATTTCTACCTAACTGACATACGTTTTTAGATTTTTTGATATCTTAGTTCTACCTTTGAAGGCGAGTGCTGGTTAATGATGACGTCATAACCCACAAATTAAAACATACAGAAGTATTTTTTCAACATATATTAGTTTTTAAATTACCATTCAATTACCAAAAGTTTTTACTAATGAAAATAGTTACTAATATATTTTATTATTTTTAGTATTATGGATACCATATTTTTTGTATTTAAAAGTGATGTTCAACATGTTCAACATCATGATTTTCAATGATTTATTCGAATTTTATAATACAATATAGATTATTTTTGTTACTATTAGACTGTTAAGATTTTTGAATGTGTAAGATGTTTGAATTTAGAATAAAGTCCGTGAAATATAATTATGTAGTTTCTATTCACCAGCCATTAATACCAAATATATGTTATATAGTGCCCTACTTGGCTCATTCGATTTTAAGTTTCAAAAATCACTGATGCCATCAATTATTATCTTCTGTTATGAGACAAGTATTTGATCTTGTACAAGTATTTGATTTTGAAAAATCATTTCGATGTTATACTGAGCATTTTGTAGTAGAAAATTATCTCTTAATTAGTCGAAATATGTTTGGAACGAAATTTCTTGATCATGAATCGCACGAGTTGAGCATGTACTAAAGAAATAGAGCCTGACTTTGAATCTTGATATTCAGTATTATATTATTATAACATATTAATTATAATTAATATCATCAATCACTTTTCTTAAATATTTACTAGAGCCGAAAATAGATTTAAAAAAAAACGTTTAAATGTGTTACGTTAAATTAAAAATAACTATATTACATAAAATATATAATTAGATGACTTGGAAAGTTGTATATAATGTGTATGTGTTGCTTAAACGATTACATATGGGCAAAAATATAAGTTAATTATTGTATAGGCTCCTAGGTATTGTCAAAGGTAAGGAAGGTTTATTTATTTCACAGGGATTCTGAATGCGAATAGAAACTTAGTTTCTATTTAATCAGTAATAAAGTGAAATTTTATAGGCGCCGATAAGCTGCGCCACGGGATACGAAAAATATGGAGGGAAAAGAAAAAATATTGAAGAATCTGTGAAGAATAGACTGGTTTTACTTAAAATAAATTATAAAACAATATGTTATAAGAATTATATGGACACAAACCTTTAAAAAAACTTGGTTATTTTAAAAATACCCATTAAATGTAACAAAATATTAGATCATTAATATATATTTTCTTTTCAGTTGCAAGAGAACCGGTGGCAAACAGCCAAGAGGTACCGAATTCACGCCCTCCTGAGCCCAGTCGGCCCCCTCCACCGACTCGTCCAGCACCGGCTCCTCAGTATCAGCCGCCACCCCCACAGCCCAACTCGGGGGGACTATTTTCATCGATAAGAGGAGGAGCTGGGAGTTTTCTCAAAAATCTGAAAGATACATCTTCGAAGGTCATGCAAACTGTTCAACAGTAAGTGGTTTTGCGCACGATTTTTTTTTTGTTTAGAACACAAATCAGCCTCGTCTATTGGAGCCCTACAAGGTCCTGAGACAAAGTTCAGGAATAACTTTTCAGGTTGTGCATACAGCTTTCAAAACTGATTCATAATTAAAATTATGATTACCTGCAATGTTCTCTATTAAGACTTGGTTGCAGAATCCTGTCCCAAGTAGTACTTGATTTATTTGTACCATTTTATTGCTGTAGAACAGCAGACAGGTTGGCGGCCCACACTTAATATTAATTAAGCCGTTACCGTTGTCAATGTTTACGAGGACAGGAACACCGGTAACGCCGCCGTCCGTGTAGGGCATGTAACCAGGATGAATTGAGATGAATATAAAATATTTTATTATGGTTATTAGGTTTTCGCCATGAGGTAGAGGTAGAAGAGAGTTTCCTTTCTACGCATGCGCGCTACACCGCTTGCCCCACTTCTCCGCGAGACAAGAAAACAAGTAGTGCTTATAAAAATCTTGTTTCTTAAAACTTTAATAACTTTATAAGACATCGCAACATTTTTTTTATATAACAGCCAAGTGTCGAGAAATAAAGCTAAGAAAATTTAATTGAAACCTATCCAGTAATTTAGCCGTGATGTGCGCATAACTGCAGACCTCTATTATTTTATTTATATAGATTAATTTCAAAACTTCAATTTTTACTAATTTGTGTTAATATTTTTTTTAAATAATAAATTTTTTTTTCAGATCGATAGCAAGAACTGATTTGGATATAAGCTACATAACCAGCCGCATTATTGTGATGCCATACCCTTCTGAAGGATTGGAAAGCGCCTATAAGACTAATCATATCGATGACGTTCGTGTGAGTAGCACGAACACAGTACAATTCTTTTTCAAATTACCGTTCAATATCATGTGTAGCAAATATAGTAATAAATGAAAATATTAAAAAAGAAGATATGATTTTGTTACGGTTATGGATATAAGTTAAAAGTTTTTTCTGTGTGGTTGGAAACATTATTTTGTCAACGATGGGTAAATAATTACTACTTACTACATATTTTTACACATTGTTTATAGATGATAATATTATTGAGTTTTAACAGCTGTTATTCATCGTTGTAATGTTTTTTTTTATAGATTTTAAGCGTGTTTTTATATTGTTAACACATACCGCAATTAACTTTTGTATTATATACTGCTTGTATTTTATATAGGCGTTTCTAGAAAGCCGTCACCCCGGTGGTAAATACTGCGTGTACAGCGCGTATCGCGGGGCTCGATTGAACTTCGCCCGCCACGTGCTCGTGACGGACGCGTGCCGCGCCCTTTGGCCCACTCCTGCGCACCGTGCGCCTTTACTCGCGCCCTTCTACGCTATTTTGCAGCACATGTACCAGTATTTGGGCAAAGATGATCGGAACACTGTTGTTATTACTTGTCAGGTGTGGTAAAATATTTATTTTAATGAATTAATTAAAAGAAATTGTTTAATCGATGTTATAATTATATTGGAGCCCGGTACAAATATTAAGTACCTACTGAACTGTGTAGTTATGAAAATGACGACCTTCTTGGCGTAACGGCTTTCGCACGCTTTAAAGTTTGCGGAGTTCACGAATTTGATTCCCGTCCCCAGTGTTTTATCGCTAAAGTTCAGCAGATAGGCAAACGGCCCACCTAATAGCGGGTGGTCGCCGTTGCCTATAAACGTTTGCAGCACCAGAGGTATTGTCAACGCGCTGCTGGCTTCAAAGATTTTTTTTGGATAATCCCATATCGTACTGCGATATTGAAACTACACCGAAGCCACTTGAACGTTTTTATGAACCGTTAAAGCTACAATGATCTACCTTAGCAGTTGATAGCGGACAGTGCGGTGATAGAAGGACAACGAAGACACCATTCTGAATATCTCCTCAGAACATTCCCCGTTGTACAGATGGTATATTGTATGTTGATGGTAGATTACGCAAAATCTCGCCTAAGCCCAAGCATGTCTAGACTAGAGTTTAGAGGAATGAGCAGAAAGGCAGGTGCTTCAACCTGTAAATATGAACAGTACTCCATGTACGACTTGACCTGTACTCTGTATACTCTGGATGTTTTTGTATCGAGCTCTCTCTCTCTTCAGTCGATTCCTCAGAGCTGCGAATCGTGACTCCGTTGCTGCCATTTCCCGACCGTCTCCCTCCACTTGTAGTGGTCCATGGCCTGGTGTAGTGCCGCACTGGCAGGTATTTTTAAATGTTCGGATACCTGGTCTCGCCACCTTTTTGGGCTGCGTCGTCTTGGCCTCTTGCCATTCACCTTTCCTGTCACCATCAGTTTATCCAGATTACCGGGATCCCTTCGAGCAGTATGTCCGAAGTACTTGGTACAAGCAGACACTGGAAAGTCGCTGGGACTTTTCTCGTTTTTGTATAATATGTATATATTTACAAAAAAAAAGGTATGTAAGTAGTATATCAGTTGTCTAGCAGCCATAACACAAGTGTGCTGCTACTTTGGGACTAGATGATGCTATGTGAATTGTAATAAAAAAAAATTTTACCAGGATGGCAAACAAATGTCATGCATACTCTTATGTGGACTGCTGCTCTATGCAAAGTTGGTAACGGTCCCTGAAGACGCGCTACAAATATTCGCTGTGAAACGCACTCCGATCAACATGCCACCGAGTCAACTCAGATATTTATATTATCTCAGCAATATTGTTAGGTGAGTGTTGTGATATTACGGCCATGTGATGCCGTATATAAGGGAGTGGGGACACCATTACTTTTGTTCACAGACAATAAGAAAGGGTATTTCCTATAGCAAGGGGAAGGTCTCTTTTCACTAAACGACACTGACATAATTATACAGGATGACTGACAAAACCGTTCAAATTTTTTTACGCACTAAACATCATTTAAGGAACCCATTTTTGCAAAAAAAATTGTATGTCACATTTTCACCATAAAATATTTCATCCCAAGGAAAATATTTAGCAGTGTGGTCACTAATTCAATCGTGCAAAATAGTCATATGCTGCGTACGTTAACCTGTTATTACCTGTCTCTGTCACTCCCGCGTAAATATAATGAGTACTCGCTCGCACAGATGCAATGACCGCCGTCCTCGGCCTCGTACTAAGTTAGGTCATTGTACGAAATTCTTCAGTTTTTTGCGGTACCGATGGAGAGGTCATTGACACTTGCGCGCCGTAGTATGTAAATTGCGAGTTCTTGGAATAACTTTGTGATGCTGATTACTCAACATTTTTGTACTATGTGATACTAAACTAAAATACATGTTTCTCATAACTTTTACTAAAGATTCTTCTGTGTGAATTTGGACGGTGTTGTCAAAGTCATCCTGTATAGGTAGAATGAATGACAGACTTGTATAATAATTATGAGTACTATAAAATAATAACAGTGTCGCCTTCGCTGGTATGGCCACGTTTTACGGCAACCGACTACTTATGTGGGGAACAAATGTCTAGCCATGCCGCCACCGCCGGGTCCCGGCAGGAGGGATTGGCCCAAAAAGTGCTGGCTTGAGGTCGTAGGGATTGATATGCGTGCCAATAGACTGAACACCATAGATGCTGAAGATCGTGCGAAGTGGAGAAGAAAAAGTCGGAAAGCGGACACCGGGCGCAGAAGCGAGAGTTCGGGCTGCAACCGGGATTCAACGCTAAGATGATGATGATAAAATAATAACAGCCCATGATGCCCCACAGCTGGTCTGGGTCTTACCTTATACGGAACGTATAGTTTTGCGCTTGTCTAAGGCAGATTGCACATACTGGTGTATCAATGTTCAGGTTTCCTCACAATAATTTCCTTCACCAACGGTACGTTGGAATTATATTGTAATTGTACATTAGCGAGTAATTATAACGCTAATGTTACAAAAAATAATCCTTCAAAGTCTCGTGTTAGGAAGGAGTTCATATTGCTTATCTATTCAAAGCCATCGAACTGTAATTTAATTATCTTAAAAATCGAGACCAATGTAATTCGGTACGGTATCATTTAAAGACAAAATTCTCTTAATTCGGGAATGGTATAAGTTAGTAGATTTTTAGTGGAAAAAAAATTACATCAGTAGTTTATTATAAATATACATTTGTTTCTTTAATTGCTATCTCGCGTCCATCACTCTGTGAAGTGATTGTTTTGTTACAGGCCAGACCCGATACTATTGCACTTTAGGCCTGTTTCACTTGTTTCTCTGACGATTCATCCGGTACCTTTATTCACTAAAGCAAGGTAAGATATGCTACAAGGATAGTCAACTCAACTATTTTTCATTATGTTATTTAAAATCTGTCTGCCGACATAATCTTAGTAGATGAACCTCATGTTATTTAGCGTGACTGTTGTAAATTAAATCAAAATAATTAGTGTCAGATTTTGGAGGTGCATGGGTTCCCGGTCTCCAATATGATGTTGTTGTTGGTTCCTAGGCAGAGCTGGTCCACGGAGGCCTTCTTGTTAGGTCTGTTCCTAATGAAAGTCAGATACGTTACGGTACCTGTGCTCTATTCGACCAAAAGGCGCTTATAATATTTACAAAAATTGTGCGTAAATAGATGCTAACAAAACTATGTAAATAAATGTTAAAATGAGACATAAATTGTGTGAACGTGTCGCGCGCCGTATGTACATATTAGAGCGACTTTCTGCGCTCGTTGCATTTATCGCGCGCAGAATGAAGAGTGAAAAACAAAGAAGAATGCAGTGCTGCTACAGAATTTAGAATATGCTTTCGAAAAAATCACATATTTTAAACCTAATTCTGATATCGTATGAAATTACTTTATTTAGGTCCTTTAATAGATTTACATGAATCATTGAGGCTCTTGAAAATGCTTGTATTATATTTATCACTCTGGAATAAAGATAGACGGTTTACAAAGCCATATATTTTTTTTATTACAGGGATGGCTGTAGACCTTACATTGAAATATTCAACGAGGACAGAATGGTTTTGTCGACTCTCCAAGATTACGACCGATTGCACCTTTATACAATGGCGGAGGGAAAGGTAGGCCAGGCCTAACATAAATAAATAAATCTGAAGAAATGAATTATTATAGTGTTAATAAAATTAAGTATTTA
Source organism: Malacosoma neustria (assembly GCA_963693495.1). NCBI lineage: Eukaryota > Metazoa > Arthropoda > Insecta > Lepidoptera > Lasiocampidae > Malacosoma > Malacosoma neustria. Next base: position 6,076,707 of record OY856378.1, read on the forward strand.
GTAACCCCCGCACAGTGAAATGACGAAATTTGAGTGACCTTTTTATGAATAAAAATTAAATAAATTCTTAGTAATTACCTGTCTAAGATAAATATTTTAAATAATTATAATATAAAAGGACTTCCCATTTAAGTGTTTTCGGAGTATCTTTCGTCGTGTCTTTCGGAGTATTCCGGCCGTTTTTCTTTCATTGCACGACTCAATCGCATCAATTACAGTCGGTAGCGATCCCCACTTATGGTTTCCTTCGGTTTCATCAGTTTATAATAAATCACATCCCTCTGATCCCACCAAATACACAGCAGGAACCATGGATATTTTGCTTTGCCACTGATGTGCTTAACCCGTGACTTTCCGCGCTTCGGATTGTCGTAATGGATCCATCCATTTGTAATCACCAGTGACAATTTGCAAAAAACCTTTTCTTCCCTCCCGTTGAAACAGCAGTTCACATGTCAAAAGACGCCTCTCAATGTCCCTTGGTTTCAATTCACATAGGACCCAATGTCCCTCCTTTTGGATTATGCCTAAAGTTTTGAGACGTTTTCCTATCGTTGATAAGTCAACTTCCAATGATATAGACAATTCTTGAGGTGTTTGAGATGAGTCTTCATTGAGCAATGCCTCCAACTCTTCATCTACAAATTTTTTCGGCTGGTCAGGTCGCTCCTTGTCTTCCAACTCGAAATCACCAGCTTTGAAACGTGCAAACCACATCCGACATGTTTGCTCAGCTAGAGCATGTTCGTTATACACTTCCACTAAAATACGATGAACTTCAGCAGCACTTTTTTACATAATAATATAATGAAGTAAAACTCCCCGCAAAAACACTATTCGGCACAAATGTTGACATATTTAATAAATTATACAGTATTGTTGATTACGATTCAAAGAGAGTTTCAAGATGAATTACTGTCGGTGACAATGAAATAATGTCCTACCTACGCCATCTCTCGTAAAACGCTACGAATTAATTTCAACACCTAATATATGTATATATAAAAAAAAACTCAGCGTAATAGGCGGTCTCGTCGCTTAAAACAATATTTTCTAGGCAGTCTAACTTATCAACGTTTTCTCATTTCAAATAGAATTAAACGCATGTAGTATCAGAGATATATTGCTTAATACATTGTTTTACTAGGTGGTAGGGCTCCACGCACGTTTGGACGGCAACCACCCCTGATTTCTAAATATGCCGCCATAATAATTTTGTATTGTGTTCCGGTATAAGTGACCAGGTTCTCCCACTTTCCACTCCCAGACGGCAGCGTACTAGTGGCCGGCGCAGATAGTTTGTTTTTCCAAAGCAATAAAAAAATCTTCTTATTGGATCTTAGTGTTTAAGATTGGGTTACTTTTTAGGTGACGTTACCTTTGGACAGCACGGTGGTGGGGGACGTGTGCGTGTGCGTGTACCATACGCGTCAGCAGTTGGGCCGCGTGCATTCCGTTCCTATACTTTCTGTCAGCTTCCATACGGGTGCATTACCTTATGATCAACATGCTATCAAGTTTAACAGGTAATAGCTACTTATCATCGACATCATCGCACATCCACATCTTACGGTCTTCAGCCACGGTCAAGCCAACGCTTTATGGGCCTACCCGTCCTGCCAGGGCCTAACGGAGGCGGCAAAACTAGAGATTGAGGTTCCCCACGTAAGTTATCTGTTGCCGTGAAACGAACCAGCGAAGGTGACACTCCTGTTGGTTGCTGCGAATGCAGGAGTTCCTAACGCGGTCCTTCCGCATTGCTTCACACATCACCGCAACTACTCATCTCAGCGAAATTATTGCTCGTATCATTACAAACAGATCATTATTAAGTTCAGTTTTGGTAATTAAGTTCAATATTGTAGATTAAAATTTTTTGCTTCGTTTTTAAAATCTTATTTATGTTATTGCTTGAATAAAATACACTTTTTAATGTCCGAAAGTTCTTTGTGAATTTTTATCGTCTTTGTTATCTGACGTAATAAGGAAATACTGAATATGGCCCTTCCTTTACTAATATAAGGTCCCCAAATTCATGAGGGTAGTATTTTAGCTCGTACTCGTTAATTTTTACTAAAAATTCAAAGTTTACTAGTTATATATGTAAAAAACAAAATATTACAGATCTGAAATAGACGGTATAGATGAAACTGTGCCAGTGAATGATCATTTCTCTGCAAACACATCCGCTGTGATCAGTCTTGTGGTTCAAAATGGGGAAAGAAGGAAACCACGAAGCGATTTATGGGAGGAGGATCACTCCTTCCCTATCAGGACTCCCGATGTGTTATTCTCTACTACTTTAGAAAGAGACGAAACTATCGATAACTTTGGTGAGTTTGATTTCATTACTATTAAAACCGTCAAAATAAAATCTTGAACTTACTGTTAGCACTAAACGGATATATAACTAATTAACTACTACAGAAAATTAGTAATTTTTCAGTTGGAAAATAGAATATTATTTGGTAAACATATTTGTATGGTTATGTTGTTCTACTGTTTGTTGAAAAGTGTTAGTTATTCAAATAATTATAAACTAATATATATTTGTTATTATAATTTATTTATTTATATCTGTTGTAAGAAAGGTTATTGCATGTAGCAGAGATGCGACTGTTGAGATGGCTGAGTGGAGTTACAGAAATGGATAAAATTAGAAATGAGTATGTTAGGGGAAGTTTGAAAGAACCGCCAATGATTGAGAAGCTGAAAAGTAGTAGGTTAGCCTGGTATGGTCATCTATAGCGAAGAGAAGAGCGTCATGTAACAATGATTATGCTAGAAATGAGAGTGTATGGATACAAGAGGAGAGGTAGACCAAAGAAAAAATTGATGGATAGTGTAAAAGATGATATGGTTAAAAAAGGTGTGCATGTTCAGATAAGGGCTAATAAGGGAGAGTAGAAGGAGAGAACATGTGCCGACCCCATAAAATTTGGGATAAGGACAGGAAGAAGAAGATTTAAACAACTAAGGAGTAGGAGTACTAAGTAGGTTATATTTGAATTCTGATATTAACCTATTAACATGAATATATTCTGTATCATGCCATAAATAAGATGAAAAGGTTTTATACCTTGTAATACAATACGTTAGAGTATGTTTAATAAAATACAATAATATGGTAATGTTATAAAATACAACATTATTAAAAGTCTACATAAAAGTACGTAGGCTTTGTTGTCATCCAAAGTAACCCACCCTAGCTACGAGGTAGGGCCCCAAGCCCGTCTGGATGGCGACCACATTTGGTCTTAAGTATGCCGCCATAATAACTTTGTACTGTGTTCCGGCATTAGCGACCCAAGTTCCTGTACCCTTATGGGACAGCAGCGTGTTCGTGATGCCACTGGCCTTGCAAACACCAATAAAAAATACACCTTTCTATATATTGTATTTGTATTTTATTCAATTTAATAAATTAATTTAAAACTGTGTCTTTTGATAACCAATAACAATATGCTGTTACATTGTATCATATATGTATATTTAAAAAAATGGATATAAATAAGAGTGAATGATATTAGAATGTAAAGGAATTGAACTGAATGAAATGAACGAAGTTGTAAATACGCGAGCTATTTAAAAAAATAAAGAATATACAATGATTGCGTAATTTTTATTATTTAATTTATATTTTACGTTTTAATTGTATCCCAGTCCTACATATTTTACTTTTATATAAATATATATGTTAATGGGGTTAACGCATGATTTCTCATATATTTATGTATAAAATTACTGTGTTTATTTATTCAGCTAATCTCCGTAACGGCAGTACAACAGCGCAGATAAGTACGTTGTAGTATATGTATTTATGTGTATAGTTTATAGTATAATTACACGCATAATTTATTTTCTCACTTTTCAATTTGGCACTTCACACACACAATTTCACATATCCAATCTTAGTTTATAACATATAGCACGCTTTGAAATCCATTCAAATATTTTGTCTAAGGTATATTGATTTGAGTTTAAACATGGTTTAATAATTGGCACTTCAACTACGCACTGAATTTTGTTCGATTCTGTCCTGTTATTCATCATTCATGAGCTTTCACGTAGTATTTTAATGGTCTCTTTTAATATAAGATTTAAATCTGTGTTGGTGGTTTTAAGATATTGATGAGGGTCCCAAATATATAAATAGAAAATAGTGTTTATCCCAAATTATCTATCTGATATTTTCTTTTATTATTTGTATTTTTCTCTTTAAAATTACAATAATGACTTGTCATTCCCATACTGACTTTAAAAGAAAACAGTATAAATAAATTTTTATACTGTTATCAAGCTTTGTACTATCTATAGATCCATCTTGAATAAGTACCGGGTAGGTATGACAGTATTGTCGTTTTAGAAGATGTTAATGCTTAGTTGTTCGATGAGATTAATATAACAGTTGGAATATTTTTGTAGTGACAGCGGATTATCCCGCAAAAATGGACCAACCCCCACGTCCTTCCCGTCCCGCACCCCCATCTCCCCAACCACCACATCGACCACCTCCTCCCCGGCCGCAACCACCCAATGACGTCACAGCAGACTTTCTCAACCTGGACTCGAATCAGTCTCAACAAACGGAAGTTAAAGAGAAGAAAATCAAGTCAGAAGATTCATTTGATTTCTTTGGCCTAATGGAGAAACAGAGTGATGACGCTTTCGGGGATTTCTTGAGTGGGCAGACTGCTGATAGTAATGCACAGGTTTGTCTTAATATAGATTTTAATTGCCTATCGTTCTTTGTTATCTAAGGAGACGTTTTGTTCGGTTTTAATCATTTTATAAATTAAATGGAAATATATGCTCTGAGCGCTATCTAAAGTACAAATAAATCCAAAGTAAGAAGCAAAGCGCTTGTATTATGGATACCAGATAACTTATATAATTTACGCTTGAAAAAACAAAAGTTACCTGTAAACTTCCAGCCCTAGGGTGAGAACTAAAAACGTGATCCTACAGGCGTTCCGATGTGCTATTTTCGGTAATTGTGTTTTTGGATGTTAGTTATTTGGTGCAATAACGTAGAATACTATTTGTTTTCCACCTTATTCACCATTACTCCTAGTGACTATCACCAATTCCCATAAATAAAGAAAAGTTAAAGAAAGAAAAATTAATTTGCTAGGTGGTGAGGTTCCAAGCTCGTCTTGATGGCTGGTTTCTAATTACGCCACCATAATAACCTTGTGTTCTGGTACCCTTGGCGCTGCTAACATTCATACGCCACGGTATCTGCTTACTATTAAGCGGGCCGTCAGCATTTCTGCTTTCCCGTAGCAATAAAAAAAACCGTTACGGGGTATCCATTTTAATAGCTTGAGTAATGTTAGACATGCCATAAATATGAAGATATTTGAAGACGGTCTTATGGTATGGTTCTTTGATATGTGTTCAATTAAGTGGAATCCTCTTCTGGTGTCAGAATTCAATTAAGTGGAGAGAGAAAGAAAAATGTAGACAATTTTAATTGAAAAATTTACGCAGTATTAAAGCAAATTTCGCAGAACTTTGGAAACACACAGGTGTTAATTAAACTTAAGTAATTTTGTAAAATGTATATCATACAGCCACAGCCATTCGCCTCCGAAACAATATTCGGCGACCTGCCAGCGCCACCGACCGAGTCCATCGATCGTAATGTCAACTCGCGTGATCCACTAAATTTCGATCCGTTCGGCCTCAACGACCCTCTGCCGAAGCAGGAGCCCTTGCTCACACCACAACTTGTGCAGGAGGACGGTTAGTACTCCTTTTCATGGTTTTAAGGGCTTTAAACTGCTGAGTAGAAGAAATAATTAAAGAAAAAAAAAGCTATTGCATAGCATTTTAATCAACTATGCAATTATAATTATTTATTTATTTTTTATTTATGCAGTAATTTTTTTTCTAAAGTATCGATGTTTTCTATCGATAGATATCGCTCATCCCTATCACACTCACCGCACGTGCGCCCCGTAAATTCGATGGCATTGTACAAACCTTAGTGGTTTTTTGTGCTGTTATTTTATTAAGCAAATGTAATAACTGTGAATTTGATAAATAAATAAAAAAAAATACATGTAGGTATATATGTATACATATATGAAGATGAAGATGAAGATATGAAGATGAAGATCCACCTATGTGCTATCCCTGCTTGCCACGATGTCCTTTGCCGAAGGTTATGTATTATTGTGAAAAAGCTGCGTGTTTCAAGGCCTCTAATTTTCTAAGAGGAAGATTGCTGTAATCCACCACTAAATTATAAGAAGATTGTGCGCAAGCACCTGCGCAAGCTGCCTGTTTCTGCATTCAAGCGCAATGAAATGCAGGACTAAGAGCAATCGAAGACGCTTGACACTGCGAATTTCCTATTTAGAAGCTCTCGTGACATAGTTGTCGAATGTGATTGTGCACGGACCCCGTAAAAGTCGGCGACCCAGCAAAAGTGTCACCCTGCACATCCAAACCAACACTCGGATGTTGTTTGTTCAAGAAGAAACCAATAAAAGTGTAGCTTGAGGATATGTTAGATGACTAACAACGAAATTTCGTTTCCTACTTTCAATGTGAAACCAGAAAATAATTTAAATAAAAAGGATGACTGATTTTTTTTTTTCCCCAAAAAGGGCTTAACGTCAGGCAAGCGGGCGGTTGTAAAAACTAAGCCATAACTATTGCAACATGCAACATGTTGTGCTGACCCTATATAATGTAGGATAAGGGCAGGAGGAAGAAGATTTTCATAAATGGAGATCAGCAGATCTTATCTTTATGCTATATATAAAAAACTAGCGCATCGTTTACTACTTATTTTAATAATTATGTGTGATTGAACGTTTGAAATCTGAAAATATAACCCATTTCAAGACTATACTACAATTTAGATAAGTTATTATAAAACATACTCCATTAATAATAGTGTTTATAAAGATAATACAAATCAAACTGTCATTATCATGTATTATAATGGATCATTATCGTTTATTTTAGTTTATTGGAATTTTTTATTGGTGTCGCTCATATATATGTGTAGAGTTTAAAAATAGTTGTGTGAAATTGGAATACTTTGTAAACTATGTTGTAGTTGCCCATTAATTACTACCTTTTATTGTCACTGTTGTAGTGTGTGGTGTCGCACCAGAATAGCACCACCCCATCTCCTCCCGTGGGTGTCGTAAGAGACGACTAAGGGATAGAAAGAACGGAGGATGGGCAGCAGCATCTTTCCGTGAGAGCATCACCAACTGCGAATACTGCGATCGCCAACCCGCCTGCCAAGCGTGGCGATTATGGCAAAACCCCCCCCTAAAATGACAGATACACACAGGCCCCGGCCCCTAGTCCCCGGCGGCCCCGTTCGTGGTGGTCACGGTAACAGCCACATAAGCGACGGGGCAGGGGGTGCGAAGAATCCCCGGGTTCGGATTCGCTACCAAGAACGACGACCTTTGGCCCTGGCAACATACAATGTCAAGACACTGCGGACCAACGAGAAGTTGGAGGAACTGGAGGAAGTTTTGAGCAGACTGCGATGGGATGTTGTGGGGTTATCTGAAGTCCGAAGACAAGGAGAGGACTCAATAATCCTAAATTCCGGAAATCTGCTCTACTTCCGGGAGGGCGACCAACTGTCCCAAGGTGGTGTCGGGTTTCTCGTTCACAAGTCTCTTGTGAACAACGTTACTGAGGTGGGGAGTGTTTCGACTAGGGTAGCGTACCTAATACTCAAAATTACCAAACGGTATTCGTTGAAGGTCATTCAGGTTTACGCTCCGACTTCGACACATCCTGACGAGGAGGTGGAAGCCATGTATAAGGACATCTCAACAGCCATCCACACTTCTAAAACCCACTTTAACGTTGTCATGGGAGACTTCAACGCAAAATTGGGGAAACGTAGCGGCGATGAGTTGAGAGTGGGGCAATTTGGGTTCGGAAATCGGAACACCCGAGGCCAGATGCTGGCCGACTTCATGGAGAAGGAGGACCTGTATATGATGAACTCCTTCTTCATGAAGCCAGAACAACGCAAATGGACTTGGATTAGTCCCGATGGTGCCACCAAAAATGAGATTGACTTCATTATGTCGACCAAAAGACAGATATTCAATGATGTCTCTGTGATCAATTCGGTGAAAACTGGGAGTGATCACCGCTTAGTAAGAGGCACATTGAATATCAATCCAAAATTGGAGAGGTCTCGACTGGTGAAGTCTACGCTCCGACCTGCACCCATACAGATCCAAAACCCGGTAAACTTTCAACTCGAATTGCAAAACCGCTTCGAATGCCTCGGTGACTGCGTTGACGTGGACGAGTATAATAACAGGTTCGTGGAAGCTGTTCAAACGGCCGGGTCTAAATTCTTCAAGGCCAGCCGTTCAAAAAGAACCGGAAAAATCTCAGATTCTACTCTCAAATTGATGGATGTGAGACGTCAAATGACCCTTCAGTCCCCGGACGATGCTTCCCAGGATAGGCAGCTAAATAGACAGATCTCCAAGTCCTTGACTCGCGATATCCGCCGCCATAACACAGACTGTGTAAAGGCGGCTATAGAGCGTAACAAGGGCTCTAAAGTATTCGCACGAGACTTGTCTATTGGGCAGAGCCAACTGACGAAGCTGAAGACCGACGACGGCAGGGTCGTTTCGTCTAAACCCGAACTTTTGAGGGAAGTCGAGAAGTTCTACGGACAGCTATACACGACCACACGGGCACCTGTTAACAACAAGGCTAAAGACCCAAGAGCCAAATTAACCCGACACTACACCGTAGATATCCCAGACGTCAGTCTGTACGAGATTAGTGTGGCCCTTAAACAGCTTAAAAACAACAAGGCGCCGGGTGATGATGGAATTACAGCCGAGCTTCTGAGAGCTGGTGGTACTCCTGTGCTTAAAATCCTCCAGAAGCTATTTAATTCCGTCACCCTCGATGGCAAAACGCCGCAGGCCTGGCACGGAAGTATAGTGGTGCTGTTCTTCAAAAAGGGCGACAAAACCCTTTTGAAGAACTTTAGACCGATATCACTTCTGAGCCATGTTTACAAGCTGTTTTCAAGGGTCATCACGAATCGTCTCGCGCGCAGATTTGACGACTTCCAGCCTCCCGAACAAGCCGGATTCCGAAAAGGTTTTAGCACCATAGACCACATACATACGCTGCGGCAGGTTATACAGAAGACGGAGGAGTATAACCAGCCACTATGCTTGGCGTTCGTGGACTATGAGAAAGCCTTTGATTCGATCGAGACCTGGGCGGTGCTTCAGTCTCTCCAGAGGTGCCACATTGATTATCGATACATCAAAGCGTTGAAGTGTTTGTATGAAAACGCCACCATGTCAGTCCGTCTCCAGGATCAGAACTCGAAGCCTATCCGACTGCAGCGGGGAGTCAGACAAGGCGATGTCATATCGCCGATGCTGTTCACTGCTACGTTGGAAGATGTCTTCAAGCTTCTGGACTGGAACGGACTGGGCATCAACATTAACGGTGAGTACATCACTCACCTTAGATTCGCAGATGATATCGTAATCATGGCTGAAACCATGGAAGACTTAAGCCATATGCTTGATGGCCTCAATACAGCTTCCCAAGGAGTAGGTCTCAAAATGAACATGGACAAGACGAAGATCATGTCTAATGTCCATGTCGCACCTACCCCCGTAACAGTTGGGAACTGTACTTTCGAAATTGTTGACGAATACGTCTACTTGGGTCAAACGATCCAGTTAGGCAGGTCCAATTTCGCGAAAGAGGTCACTCGTCGAATCCAACTCGGATGGGCAGCGTTCGGGAAGCTCCGTAAAATCTTTTCGTCCCAAATACCGCAGTGTCTCAAGACGAAGGTTTTTAACCAATGTGTGTTGCCAGTGATGACATACGGAACGCAGACGTGGTCGCTAACTATGGGCCTTATGAGAAAGCTCATGGTCGCTCAGAGAGCAATGGAGAGGGCTATGCTCGGAGTTTCCCTGCGAGATCGAATCAGAAATGAGGAGATTCGCAGGAGAACCAAAGTAACCGACATAGCCCGGATGATTGCAAAACTGAAGTGGCAGTGGGCTGGGCACATAGCTCGAAGGACTGATGGCCGTTGGGGCAGAAAAGTCCTCGAATGGCGACCGCGTACCGGAAGACGCAGTGTTGGTAGGCCCCCCACAAGATGGACCGATGATCTGGTCAAGATCGCCGGGATAGGTTGGATGAGGGCAGCGCAGGACCGATCATCGTGGAGATCTTTGGGGGAGGCCTTTGTCCAGCAGTGGGCGTCTTCCGGCTGAAATGATGATGATGATGATATATGTATACATAGGTGTACATTCAAAAAGTGTAACTTGAATTAATATGCAAAGAAAAAAGATATATCGATACTCGATAATAAAAAACTAAAACTATCGATGTTTTTACTATAGAGTATCAATATATCTTGTCCAAAAAATATCGATAGAAAACATCGATACTTTAGAAAAAAAGTATCGATGTTTTCTATCGATATTTTTTGGACAAGATATATCGATACTCGATAGTAAAAAACTAAAACTATCGATGTTACGATATCGATGTTTTTATTATCGAGTATCGATATATCTTGTCCAAAAAATATCGATAGAAAACATTGATACTTTAGAAAAAAAAGTATCGATGTTTTCTATCGAAATTTTTTGGACAAGATATACCGATACTCGAACGTAAAAAACTAAAACCATCGATGTTTTTATTATCGAGTATCGATATATCTTGTCCAAAAAATATCGATAGAAAACATCGAACTTTAAAAAAAAACATCGATAGTGGAAATACCATATACATACACGTTAAGCGAACGCTCGGCCGAGCTACATGGTAGGCGGAGTGGGGGTGTGTTAGGTTTTTTCGTTACGGAATTTCTTGATTCGGTCGCCGCGCTCAAAGCCCGCGATAAAAGCTATGCAATAGCTTAATAAGTAATAAAAGAATTGAAAAGTAAAATATTGAATGGCAAATATTATGAGAAGATAGACCATACAAGGATGAAGGATGATATAGCTAGGAAGGTTAATAGAGAACAAACAGAGGAGGAGAGGTCATAGCTTGCAAGCACTTGTTCTATCAGCTTAGCATATATGGCAAGCTGATTTATTAAAACGGTTTTTTTTTTCAAAATTATCGTGAATAATTTATTAATTTAAATAAAACTTTGCTAACGGTACATAGGACGACCACAAAGCGTACCCCTAGAGCAAGCGCAGCCGACGATAAAAGATCCGTTCGCAGACATCGGGTTATTAGGCGGTGTGTTGCCCTCTGCACCGACGCCCACTCCCCTGGCGACGCCCCGTGCGTCCCCCGCGCACACCCCTGCACACCAAGCTCACACACCCGCCCCATCGCCTGCGCATCAACCGGATTACAAGTAAGTACTACGGCCGCTAATCGTAATAAACAGATCGAATGACAGTACACCATTTTACAACGGTTACATAGAGCCTTTGATTATTAGCAGCATCACAAATGCCACCGGTCTTAATGAGGATAGACAAGAATTTAAGTTTCCTTTAATTTTATAAAAAATGCACCTAGAAAGGAATGAAAACAAACGACTAGCAAAGGATAAGTGTTGCCGTCCAACGCGGTAATGCAGCCAGCGTTTTGGTAACGTTTCTGAGCGAAAGCGATTTGGAATCAATTATTTATAGTTTTGGTGTTGGTTTTTTTTATCAGTATATAGTGTAGTTATAAAATTAATTTAAGCATATTTCTTGTAAATATAAATATTGTTAAACGACTTGGTTAATAAGATGTTTTACACAGATTTAACTCGTTAGTGTGATTTGCCAGTTGATATAAGAAAAGCTGCTATTAACATGCTAAATTTAAAGATACTTAAGAAATCTTCTACTTCAGTGAGATGTTCTGGACGGATTAAAGCATTGCAATGTAGTAATAGACCGTAACAATTTCTAACACATAAATTATTTTTAAATGACGACCACCATGCTGTAATGGCTAGAGCATTTTGGTACGCTGCGGAGGTTACAGATTCGATTCCTGTCTCGCGTCTGGGTGTTTATATATAATATGTATTTATTTACAAAAGTATATACCTAGTCAGGTCATAAATTCTGTCACATGTTTAATGTAAAATAATTGTAACAAGTTTATTCATTATGTAACCATTCATATACCAAAATGAACTTAACAAAACATAGATTCTTATGACATTAAAGTTTATTCAAAATGACCTCCGTGATTTTGAATACAAGCCTTCAATCTGCGCGGCCAGTCGTCTATCGCAGCACGAACGAGGTCCATGTCAATATCGGCGGCTGCCTTAATCAAGGATGTCTTGAGTGACTCCAAATTGGGATGAGGCTTTGAGCACGCCTTTTCCTCCAAGTGTTGCCATATCTTGTAATCTAACGGATTCAAATCTGGACTGGAGGAGGGCCAGTCTTCGTGCCGGATGAAGTCGATTTCACGCGCCGCCAGCCAGTCTTGTGTGCTCTTCGCTCTATGAGCTGGCGCCGAATCTTGTTGGAATACCCAGTGCCTGTTATTGAACATGGTATGAGAAACAGGTTCCACAAGGTTCGTCAGGACTGTATTTTGATACACAACAGCATTCGTTTTTACACCTTTCTCACAAAAATGTACCTCTGTTAAGCCCCAATAAGAAACTCCCAATCATACCATGAGCGAGGATGGAAAATGACCTCGTTGGACACGCGGAATACGGTTGCTCGCTTCTTCACTACTGTGTGCGTACACCTTATCATTTTGTTTGTTGTAGCTCTCTTCTACGGTAAACATTTTTTCATCCGAAAAAAGAATTTCCCGATATTTTTTTCCCGCGTACCGCTTCAACAAAGCGCGGCATCTCTTCAGTCTCAGGTCCATTAGACGAGCAATCAAACGATGTCCTGTTTTTCTTCGATATGCCCGAAGCCCAAGTCTTCATTTAACACCCTTTTCACCGTGGTTCTGCTTAACCCCATCTGAAGGGCCAACAGTTTCTGCTTACGTTTGGGATTTCTTTGAATTCGTGCCTTCACAGCTTTTATCACTGCTGGAGTCCTAACAGATAGAGGGCGACCACTTCTTGACCTGTCATCTACACTAGAGTCTTCATTGTATCGTTTGATGGTACGATAAACGAATCTTTTGGTTATATTCAAAGTTTTTCAGTATGTTAAAAATTTGAATTGGCGCGTAACTGCAACGATGCAACGCAATAACTGCAACACGGTCTTCTTTAAGCGTCCACTCCATATTTAAAAATGAGTAAAATTCTAAAAGTATACCTTTTTTATTTTCATGAACAATTCGAAATTCGAAATCAATAAACTTTTTTGTGGCCAGCATTCTAAAAGAAAAGTTTTTACTGTGTGACAATACTTATGACCTGACTAGGTATATGCAGTATATTAGTGAAAACTGGGTTACATATTGCCACATTTGATCAGGAGTGGTAGAGCTAGCGTTGTTTAGTTGCCTTTTATGACAGGCCGCCCTGTCGCTAGAGGCTCTGCTGCAGGAGTCAGTTTTCTTACGGCATGGAGAACATTTATGCGCTGTTATTATTATTATGCTCTTTTAAAGATTATATTTAAAGTCTGGTAATAAACACGATACACGTTATTACAGTCGGGCTCACTTCGAACCGGCAAAAACACCGGGAGAAGAGAAGTCGACAAAGAAATCGACCGACGTTTTTGGAGACTTGTTGGGTAGCCAGGGTTACGAGTTTGCGAGCAAAAGGGACGCGGGTCCTAAAACCATGAACGCCATGAGGAAGGAGGAGATGGTTAAGGAAATGGATCCTGAGAAGTTGAAAATACACGAATGGGTAATTAATCATTTATGGTCATTTAAAGCAAACATCAGAAAGAAGACGAAGGGGAGGAATTAAAAAAATATATTGTTTTTCGATTGTGATTGTTTTGAAAGATTGTTAAGACTCGGGGACCAATGTAGAGGTTCCGGGTTTGAATCCCACGGTGGCATGAATCGCTTAGGCAATTTTTTTCGACTAAGGGTTAATGGCATAATTGCCATATACCGCCGGTGAAGGAACATTGTAAGGAAACCTGCATACCGAGATCACCGTTATGTGCAACCCTCCAATCTTGGATAAGCGTGGGGGGAATACTTACCGTTCCGTAAAGAGGGAGGCCCAGCTGTGGGACGCTATGGGCTGTTATAAGATATACGGAGTGAACTTTAGTATTAATGAAAGAACTATATAGTGTTAACTTGTTCGTTAGTATCATTTTGGTTGGTTTTGGTATTTTAAACCTATAATTGTTATTAAAAATTTCGTAATTTGCTTTAAGTACTGTCTAATTGATCAGTATACATCTCCAACAATATACTTTTTTTTACTGTTAAGCAAACAAAAAAGGTCGAAGAAAATCTCTGTTGTAGCTTTAGGGATGGTAACCATATTACGTGACCTCTTTTTGTCAGTTTTATATATTTATACGAGAAGCATAACAATCGCCCCCCCCCCCCCCCTCTCCTTCTAGTTTTCATATAGTAAATCGTAAATACGGTTTTCAATTATTTTACAAACAGAAAGTTAAAAAAATTAATTATGCTCATATTTGTCTTTAATAATAAAAAAACAACGCTAAATGTCTATATTTGAACATAACTCGATAAAGCGCGCCTTTAGAGCATATTGACTACGTGACGAACGATATTTTGAAGACCCTCTGGTTTGAACAGGTCACGTAGTATGAGTATGTTCCCTTGTGTTTACTTGTGAAAATAAAGTAACTGTGTAAATGTATGTAGACGGAGGGGAAGAAGGCGAATATCCGCGCTTTGCTATGCTCGTTGCACACGGTGGTTTGGTCTGAGTGCCGCTGGACGCGTGTGGATATGGCGCAGCTGGTTTCGCCCGCAGACGTCAAGCGCCACTACCGCAAGGCCTGTCTTGCCGTGCATCCCGACAAGGTTAGTACCGTAAAGTTATCATATGAAATACAATATTATTTTATTCATAAAGTCTACCAACGAACAAACCGAACTACTTCCGCAGAATAATATCCACCAGTCACGTGTACCGCATTGCCCGCTCAACTTATTTCCATTGTAACTAAGAGGTAAATTAGTAAATACGGTGAAACCTCCGTAAGTCGAACTTGAGGGAAGGAAACATTCGACTTGTAGAGGTTAAAATTTATTTATTTTAATTTTTTTTATTGCTGTATGACAGCAGACAGGCTGACGGCCCGCTTAGAATTTAGCAGCTACCGTCGCCTATGGGTGTTTGCAACGCCAGCGGCATCGCGAAAACGCTGCTATCCCATAAAGGTACAGGAACTTCACTAATGCCGGAACACAACACAAGGTAATTATGGCAGCATACTTAAGACTAAAGGTGGTGCCATCCAGACGGGCTTGGGACCCTACCACGTAGCTAGGGTGGGTTGTTTTGTCACCTTTTACAACAGGCTGACCCCGGCCGCAGATGTTAGTATTCTTTCTCCGCCCCTGTACGGATAAAAATTTTGAGTTGCGAGGTGAAATAAATACAAATCATAGATGAAACAATGCAGTACATTATCTGTATAGTCTTCGTAGTCGGTTTTCAGATAAGCGAGTTGTAAAGGTTGTAAAAACAAATATTGCACTACTCATATATTCGAGATACAGATATTTATTTTTTCCAGTTATAGGGGGTAAATAAGTAATGAATTTGCTTATAGGGAGGGACTCACTAATTATTTCGACTTAACGAGGTTTTACGGCAGTAGCCTTCTGCTTAGACGCATGAGCCTTGTATGCTATTTACGAATAAGTGTTATTGTCAATAAATAAACAGAGTTTAGTGGTGGAAGTGTTTAAAATAAATACAGTGGTAAGGTTCGAGAAACATGCATTTCTGTTTTATAGACTTCAATATGGCATTGGTTGATTGTGATAACGCGCTAACAATAAACAAATATACAGGTGAAAAACGGATGATATTGCCTCTTTCGGGTCATGTCCTTTTACTGTACGGTTTAATTTGTTCTTTTTTCCGAGTTCGTGATATATACACCTATGTAATCATTTTCTTAGACAAACTGATATGAGTGCCATTTAAGTGATTTTTTTCTGAAAGCATTTGGGTTTTGTAACTCGTTTTCTAATTTCGATTGCTTGCACAGCGTGAAACGAGTGCGCGTCGTTTGCTTCAGCGCCCATCGGACATACTCTCCCTGTGCCGAGTTAATTAAAACTAATGTATATATGATACTAATATATAGATGAATGTCCTTTCTCCTTTTCACAGCAAATGGGCACACCGAATGAAAACATAGCTAAAATGATATTCATGGAGCTGAACAACGCGTGGAGCGATTTCGAGAACGACGCTAAGCAACAAAACTTGTTCCAGTCTTAATGTTAATACCATTCATTTAACACTTCAATCAATGTTCTAATATCAAAGCATTATTTACGTATTATATCTCTGATCGAGTATTTCCTTTGGTCCGAGTGTTCCTGGCCATTAATTAGTTTAATTTATACATTGAATTAATATGGTGTTAGTTTTGTTTCTAATATTAAACACGAGAGTCGTCTAATTAGAACTACGGCAATCAATTGCCAAGCAAGAATGGACCTTAATGTAATGTTTAAATATTTTGTGTCACCAAGGTTATGGTGATGAATTATGACTTAGAAGTTTGCTAGGTGGTAGTAGGGCTCCAAGCCCGTCTGGGTGGCGACCACCCCTATTCTCTAAATAAGCAGCCATGATAGTCTTGTGTTTTGTTCTGGGGTAAGTGACCCTTGCATTGCAATCTATATAAATAAAATGATATAGTGCGCGCATCATAACAAAACTACTGGATAGATTTCAATTAATTTTCTAAGTTTTACAAGTATGTCTTAGACACTTGGCCCTTATTTAAAAATATATATAGCGATGTCTTCATTTAATATATATAAATTATTAAAGTTTTAAGAAACATGTGTTTTCTTGCCGCGTAGAAGTGGAGTAAGCGGTGTAGCGCGCATGCGTAGGAAAGGGGAAGTCTTTTCTACCTCTGCCTCATGAAGAAAGCAACGCGGACCAAGTCGCGGGTACCAGCTAGTCATTTATAGGTGACGGTTACTGCTTACTATTGAGCAGGCCGTTAACCTGTCTGTTGTTCCACAGCAATAAAGAAATTAAAGTTATAATTCTGTTTAAAAACAAAAATTGCTTAAATCTATTTTGGAATTCCTTGATTTTAACGTAAAAATTTAATAATACAATAATGCTTTAATATTAGACCTTTAGTACTTAAAAGAAACTTATGACAATGTTAAAGAAATGGTTTTTAGGTTTATGTAGGGAATATATAATTTTTTAAAAATTGAGATGTATAAATTTGTTCTTAAGTTATGTTTAGCTTTTGATTGCAATATAGCTGTAATTCTTTATAAAAGAGTTTTGTATTAGAGACATTTTAATTCCATAGTTAAATTTTAGATATACCACAGAACAATGGAAAACTCCTGATTTGTTGTATTACATTATTGCAATAGATTGAATACATCGAGATAAAATATATATGTAATGCAGCTATTCTCAGTTTAGACTAAGGGATGATTTTACAGTCGTCAGATATACTTACACAATCATTGTAGCGTGGAATTCCGGTTGCAAATCAAACATCCGCTCCGATACCCAGGGACCGCTTTCTAACTACATAATATTCACTAATACAAGTAAGAAAAGTTTTCATATTTTCGACCAACTTTATGTAGCGCATTGAAACACTAAATCTTATCTTCTATATAAATAAATAAAATGATAGAGGTCTGCGGTTGTGCGCGCATCACGGCAAAACTACTGAATAGATTTCAAATAAATTTTCTAAGTTTTATTTCTCAGACACTTGGCCCTTATCAAAAAAAAATATTGTGATATCTTCAACTAATATTAAGTTATTAAAGTTTTAAGAAATGGGGCAAGTGGTGTAGCGCGCATGCGTACGAAAACTTTCATATTTTTTTGATTTACTTTTTTCTGTTATACGACCAGCAAAGCTGGTGGTAACGGCTAGTTTAGAATTATATGTATTTCCAATCATTTGACAAAAACACTATTTCTCAGACAGTCTACTATGTATTGCCAGTATACATATTATAAAACACGTTAAAAATTTAAATAAACACCAAGACGCGAATCGAATCCGTGACCTCCGTAAGTGTACGCACGTGCGTTAGCCGTTACGCCAGGAGGTCATCAATAAATCCACGTTATAGTATTCGGTCACTTCGTGATTTGATGAATATATCTGATGTTTTAAAATCTGTTAATAAAAGTCCTCAGAATGAATAAGTTTAGTAGTGTTAATCGATATATGTGAGTGGTTACGCAAAAAGGGACCTCAAGGAAAAATAATTGGTTTTGAGTAAACCGTAATTAGTGGTGTAATTTTTCCAAAACAGCCTCGGCTCAATAAAAATTCATAAAAAAAAAACTACGGCACCTAAAAATATTCTGATTAAACCAAAACAACGCTGAAAGACCACAGAATCAAAACTCACGAAGAAAAAACCGTTTCCAATCACTTCAGGTTCCTTTTTGCGTAGCTACTCACATATTTATAGTAAAAATGTTTATATTTGACAAATTATTATGAAATAAAATATCGCTTTTCGCTTTCCAACCCTAGTAATGAGAACTTATATGTATAAGTGATTATAAATATGTAAATTGGTATATTATATAGAGATTAACTCTTTAGTCGATTATAATGTTATATGAAATGTAATCTTTTTCGTTACTTAATTATTTTATTAACGTTACATTTAATCTATTAATAATTAAATAGAGAAATGTATTACTCATTTAAAACAGTCGTGGAATCCAGTTTTTTAAATAAAATTTAGTTAGCAGGTACATATTTGAAAATCTCTACGAATGTAAACTCGACTAATATCTATTTACTAATCGTAGTGATGGCAGCTGATACATTGTATTCGATATAACTTTTAGTTTTTTTTCAACATTTTTAATCATGTGACTTAATAAAACCGATTTTAATTTTGATGACTAAAGGTTACATCTTGAGTATTTAGATTCAAACCTTCATAGACATATTATTATTAGATTAGCAAAATGTATGCATGTCAATTAACATTACGAGCTCGTTGCGATTGCATCCGAATTCACTTACAGCCGAGCTGGGTAATTTTGCAGGACCGCAGCCCTGTGTAGCGATGCTCTTTTGTAACACTTTCTGAACGTACCTCGGGCTCTACTAGGCTTGAAGGAAACGCTTATGAGAAGTATAATTATGGAAAGTAGAAGTAAGGAGAAGCATATCTGTGAAAAGTTGCCGTAAAAATGCATGATATTAAGGTAGCGCCACAATCGCATTAGTTTAAATGTTAGAGGAATGCACCAAGTTATTAGAGCAGGATAGAGAATTTTTAACCCTTCGATACTTCAATTCGTCATCTACAACTATCATAGCATACACTAGCCCCGCAGTCTGGCGGGTTTTTGAACTATAATTTACAGCGTATAGCTATTTCCACTTTTCCCCCATGTAAGACAAGTCTCTTTAAGTCTACCCTCCATAAGTGTAATCTGTAAAGTTATTAGTGACGATAAAGATTGAAAAAATCGATATCCATTTGTGTAGTTAACTCGATAACAGTATTATGATTCTTCCATTCTAGATTCCTATAGTTTATTAGTGTTTATATAATCACATGTATCTATGCACTGCTTTGGGTGCTAACAAAATTAAAATAACTACGTTATAGCGTTTCTAGAGCTTTTTTAATTGCTGAGGAACAGCAACCAAGCCGACGGCCCACTTAATAGTAAGCAGGTACCATCGGGGATGTACGCGCTAGGGGCACCGCGAACACGCTGCTGTCCCACAGGAACCTGGATCACTAATTCCGAAACACAACACAAAGTAATAATGGCGACATACCTAGGGTGGTTGCCATCCAGACGGGCTTGGTGCCCTACCACGTAGAAAAGAGTAGAAAAAAGAGCTTCGAGACTTGTTGACGTTTAGTGTTAAAGCCTATGAACTTAAAACTATCGTAACTCTGTAATACTCAATACATAAGTTTATTTTCACACTGTAGCATACATACATTAGTGTCGGGTAGTTATTTATCGGCACATATATAAAGATGTTTTAAAATGTCAAATATATACAAATTATTTAATATTTATATAAGTAATACATTGACTGCCGAATACTCGGATCCTAGTGGGACGGACCTTGCAGCGGTACCGCCCACTTAGAACCGCGTGCAATGGCTATTCATATTTGCTATAAGGCATGTATAACAACTGCTTGAATCCAAAGAACGGTTATAATTACCGAATTTTATCAGTGATTCGCGTATATAAAAAAAACTGGATTATTTTTCAAATGGCAGTCAATGTCTTAATATAACTTAATAATATTGTGTGAACGCTTCGTTACTTGACTAATCTATATTACGCTATTATATACCGTTTTATAGCAACCTTGTTGCCAGATGTTGATTTATTAGACATTTTTAAGAGCTTAATGATAATGTTAAGTTTGTACATTCCTAATTTACTTAGATGTAATCACTTAGGTATTTTGTAGTAGTTTTCGCATTTGTCTCATTGATCAATGCAAAATCCAGTTACGTTCAACGGTCCTGTTTGTTATATTAGATATATAATCATATTAATGCAATATTATTCATCGGAAGACTATATTATTGTTAGTAGACAGAATATTTCTGCTTTTATTAAATTTCATAACGAATATTGTGAATTTACGCGATATACTTAGAAGTATTCTTATAATTCGTATTAATGTGAAGTTAATGATTGATATGGTGATGAAATGGTACATAATGGTTAATATAAACAGAAAATCATAAAAAGATGATATCTGTTTAATGTGATGGTGGAGAAGACCATGTAATCAATATATTTAAACACACCATTAGGCACATTAGCATTTTTTTAAGATTATGACTTCTAATGTAATGTGGAAGTTTGCTTCCTTGTCATTTAGTAACCTCATTCAATGGTTCCTTTTTGGTATGCCAATCTGTTTATAAATTTTTTTTAATGTGCATAATAACGTAATTGCCACACATCAAGGGTGAAAGAAACCTCTTAAGGCAACTTGCATACCTAAGATTGACCGGTATGTGTAACCCGCCTTAGCAAGTGTCTATACTCCGGACGCTGAGCAGGAAGAATTTAGTCCATTGACCTGTTATTATCTGTCTCTGCCACTCTCGTGTAAATATAATGCCACTTTGCTCGCACAGAGGTGGTCATTGCTCTATGCGAGCAAAGCGGCATTATATTTACGCGGGAATGACAGAGACAGATAATAACAGGTCAATGGACTAAATTTTTCCTGCTCTGCGTCCGGAGTATAGTAGAAGCGCCTTCTAGAGGGATGCCCCCCGCATAGCAGTGGGACGTTAGCAAGCAAGTTTCGGGGTTTGGATATCAAATGGCAGTCCCTCTATGGAAAAACTAAATGTAGTGATAAACTTTTTTCCTCTGATCATCATTTTAGCTATGACAAAGCTCAACATTAAACTCCGAACAAGGCGAAAGTTCGGATAAATTTAGGATGACACTTAATTTTTATTTCCAGTGGGTTATTTAATATTTTATTATTAGCAACTAGTTTTTATAAAAACACGTAAATATTTGATTAATCTATATAGATTATTAGTCTATTATAAAATACTGAAATTACCATAATTACTGAGGATTGGCATACATTTTAGCTTTTATTTTTGCTTATCATTAAGATGATAATTTAAACCGTTTATAATTTGTTTTTTGTATATTTTGATGAAAAAAATTGTAGTAGATGTATAACAAACAAAGTTTAGCTTAGATACATAGAAAATGTCCCAATAGAGAACTATTCGAAATAAATTATTGCAATATTGAAAATATCTTTTATTTAAATATACTTTGTTATAAATATTTTTTTTTATGTTTGTTATTATTATATTCATATAACACTTGCCTTTTGAATTGTTATTAGCAGTGTTCTAGTTTAAATTGATTTGCGCCCTCCAAGTCTTGGAGGGAGTGCTTACACCCCGCATAGCTAGGGAATAGTATAAAATGAAATACAAAAAAATACATAAGCATATTTATTTATACAATTTGTCAGCTCTCTTCCATTTTCACGTCAAGGCAGCCATATTTCTCCAATAACTCCTGCTTCTTTCGCCTGAGAAGGGCCTCCTCTATGTCCTTCTGCGAAGGCACCGCAACATGTGACGTGACCGGCGTACGAACTGATTCACTGTCTTCATCCTCTATCCTCTTGTCATCAGGCTGGAAAAAATCAAGAAATATGTCTAATTACTTAATCGGAATATTTATATCATAGTTTAATAATAAAAATAGCTTAATTTTGCATCAATAAAAAGCGATATAAACAGAGAACGATACTATACAAGCTATTATAGTATTCTTTGGACTATAAGATGCATTCAAATTAGCCGGGCAATTCTTAGTAAAAAATAGATTGTAGCATATCTTTCGGAGTAACTAAGATTCTATGGCTCATTAAAAATATGCATTTTTCTTTGTCAGCTACGCCCCATAACCCGAAAAACAGTAAACTATTTATTATAGAAAAACACAGTAACAATTTCCACGTAAACGAAGTTGCCGGTCACAGCTAGTATTATTTATTTAGTATTATTTATTTACAATATTTGTATTTTAAGTCACGATAGGGATACCTTAATAAATGAATAGAAACTTACGTCTTCTGGATAAATATTCTCTTCTTCTGGGGTATCTTGATCCTTGTTCAGCTCCTTATTTCTTTTCCATTCTTCGACAGCTCGTACGATTGCTTGTTAAATAGATATTATAATTATTATATAACGTTCAAAGGATTTCTGTGTTAGTTTTAATTATTATACTGAGAGAAAATATTTAGTATTAATTTTATGAAACATTTATCTTTTATTGATAGTTTGTTCTGATGTACAACCCCTTTTTTTTAGCCGGAGAAACGCTTTAAAAGTACCCCGCCAAACCTCAAGAGGCCTCCGAGGTGATGTGGGGATCATCTATCAGCGTTACCCACTAAAATCCCAAACATCCCAATGCACGCCAATTACCTGGGAGGTGGTCTAAAAACCTGCAATACAGGTTGTTTTCAGTTACTACAGGATGGAACTTTATTAAATACAATACCTTGTTCTTCAGCCTCTTTCTCCAGTGGTAACAGTAGCCCGTCGTCGTCGTCCCGGTAGCCGTAGTAGTCGGCATCCACGTCGCGCATTAGGTCGGCGCGCGTGCGCCGCGGAGGCGGGGGCGGCTCCTGCTCGAACAGCTCGCGGACACCTGCAACAAGAATACACATTGTTATATTAGAAATTCTAGAACAACAGAGTGAGGAGTTTCTTCCCCTATGAAATTTTTAAATACTTCTTAAAAGGCTCTTTTAAGTGTTTTGCGCACGAAAGTGGAAGAAAGTCCAAAGAACTCCACCATCTCGCTATGCAGCTATAAAACTAAATGCATATCGTGTCCCATCTGACTATAGTCAATTCCCATTATCATTCGTAGTGATAGCAAGAGATCCAAAGTTTAAACTTTATAAATGTATATCGTATATATACTTCAATGACCTAATAAGTGGATTAGATTTTAAAAAGTAAAAAATTTAAAACTACAATTGGTATTCAAACCTGGCAAATCTTTAGCAGCTCCAAAATACTTGTATCCCCGATTGCCAGGTACCTCCTTTCCGTCCTGGTCCAGCATCTTTGGGCCCACCCGGGCATGGTCCGGTCCTCCCAACGATTTGATCTGCACTTCCCAGTGTCGTTTCTCGCGCATCAATTTATTTATTTCGTCGTTCAAATCCCGTATCCTGAATTCCCCAAGACCAGCTGAAAATGAACATTTGTAAAATTTTACAATCGAATTTGTAAAATTATCTCCGCGCTGGGGTGGAGTAAGTAAGGAGAATACTAAACCCTGCGGCGCGGCCGGTGTCAGGATATTGTAAAAGGTGACAAAACAAACCTAGCTACGTGATAAGGCTTCAAAACCGTCTGGATGGCAACCACCCTTGGTCTATAAGTATGCCGCCATAATAACCTTGTGTTGTGTTCCGGCATTAGTGACCCAAGTTCCTGTACCCTTATGAGACAGCAGCGTGTTCGTGATGCCACTGGCGTTGGAAACACCCATAGGCGACGGTAACTGCTTACTATTTAATTGACTATCGCCTGTCTGCTGTTCCTCAGCATTAAGAAAAATTACGGACGTACTGAGCAGTTAAAGGTTCAAAACGGAAAGAAAACGTTTCGCCATTTTTATTATCAATATTTGTCAATATAAAAAAGGGAATTATTTATCTATACAAATAAATAAAATTGGAGGGTCTGTTTGTAATATTAAACTAACCGCTTTTTACTAAGTGCATTCGGACGTATACACGGTACATATACCGAAACAACATTTGTTACAATTTTTGTCTGTCTGTCTGTTTGTTCCGGCTAATCTCTGAAATGGCTGCACCGATTTTGACGGGACTTTCACTAGCAGATAGCTGATGTATCAAGGAGTAACTTAGGCTATTTTCATTTTAGAAAAAAGAAATAGTTTTGTTAAAAATGATAAGTTTCGGAAATTTTATATTCCAATTTAAGTTGACCTCAGATTTATGTCATCAATCATATGAAATAGGGTTTAGCTTAGGATGGACTTTGTAAGTTCGAACGTACGTATTCCGGAGGCGCATGGCGTAACAGTTGCATTAGATAATACTGACTGTTTGCATAGTTCATTTATATTTTAGGGTTTATAGGGTTCGTAATCCAAAATAAACCATAAGATATATCCAAAAAAAAGCTGCTCGAAGTCACTATTCCACGCGGACGGAGTCGCGGGAACAGCTAGTTTTAGAATAATCTTTTACACAACAAATAACATTTAATAATAGGTCTTTACCTATGAAATTGCCGTTCTGCATTACTAGCCATTTCAAATCAAAATAATTTTTGTTTGGCTAATAATTCTAATTTCAAATTAATTTTATTTTAAAAACATGGAATTCTTTTTCCAAAAGTAGTCATTTGTTTGTTTATTGATTAGTGTCACATTTTCATCGCATTTCAATCTTTTTCGTCATCATAGATACGTTAAAAATTCGAGTAATTATAGAATATGAGTACCATCGTGGCAGCAACGCGGCACAAGCGGCACGCAACATCAACGACGTTTACGGAGCTAACACTACAAATCAACGCACCACCTGTTATTAGGTTTGCTCACTTCCGTTCTGGGAATTTTGACCTGAAAAATGAACCTCGCGGTCGTCCGAAGACTTTGGTCGACAATGACGAATTAAAGGCGATTGTGGAAGCTGATGATACACAATCTACGGCTGAATTAGCAGCAGCTTTCGACGTTAGCGTCAAAACAATATTGGTCCATTTGCGTCAAATTGGCAAGGTAAAAAAGCTTGACAAATGGGTGCCCCACGAACTCAATGATCGCCAGCGCGAAGTACGCGTCGAGACGTGCCTTGCACTGCTCAACAGACACACAAATGAAGGAATTTTGAACCGCATTGTTATCTGCGAAGAAAAATGGATTCTGTTTGATAACCGCAAGCGCTCAGCAAGTTGGTTGGATCCTGGTTCAGCACCTAAACAATGCCCTAAACGAAAACTTACCCCTAGAAAAGTGATGGTCACTGTTTGGTGGTCTAGCGCCGGTGTGATTATTCACATCTTCTTACCAAACGGGGTGAGCATTACTGCAGATGTGTACTGTGAAGAACTGAACACAATTATGGAGAAGCTGGCACATCTCCAACCAGCATTGGTCAATCGCTCGTCTCCGCTGCTCCTGCACGACCTCATACTGCACAGCAGATGGTCTCCAAGTTGCAAGAACTGGGGCTGGAAGTTCTCCGTCATCCGCCCTACTCACCAGATCTTGCGCCTACAGACTACACTACTTTTTCTAGAATTTGGATAACTTCTTGGCGGGAAAAAATTTCAATACCCGAGAGGCAGTACAAAATGCCTTTGAAGAATTTGTTGCCTCCCGTCCAGCTGATTTCTTTAAGAAGGGCATCAATAAACTGCCACTGCGTTGGCAAAGATGCATTGATTGCATGGGTGATTACTTCGATTAATACAAATAAAAAATACATGAAAAAAATCGTTTAAATTTTTCATACAAAACGGCAATTTCATAGGTAAAGACCAAATATAATATGAAATAAAGAGAATTGTAATTATGAATATAATAATGGACAACGCAAATTCTGATATTTTTGGCTATTTGAAAATTTATTGTAAGACAAATAGACATTGACAGTCTTTATTTCAAGCATTTCAAGAAGATAGCTAAACTATCAATCTCAGGATTAACTTCGGTGCGTCTATCTGCATCCGTGCTTTTTTACCTGTGCAACGCAACAATACATTTTCTTCTCCTGTTTTTAATTAACTAATTTTGCATAAATGAATATTAATTATTTTACAATGTGAGTTATGATGCATGAGTGCGAGGAAGCGTTTGTGCGCGCACGTGTGTGTGTATGTATGTGATATATATATATATATATATATATATATATATATATATATATATATATATATATTGGAAACGATTGCTTTTACTATCCAATTCCGTTACTTTATATAATAATAATAGCCTGTAACGCTGTGGGCTGGGACCTTCCATGTCCATTTCTCATACCGACCATGCGTGCCAGCATGTAAGTTTCCTAAAAATGTTTTCGTTCAATTCCGGTACACGGCAATTATGTTAAAATATCGCACCACACATCGAGGAAAATTGCCTAAGCGGTACATGTCAACATGAAATTCGAACCTGTTACCCCTAAGTTGGTTTTCGAGTGTGATATGGCTTGGCTAACACGTACCCAGCTTTTACTTATACTCTATCCACTTTACCAAAAAATAAAATGTAAACAAACAAACCAATGTTTCTCAAACAAAGCTAGAATAAAAACAACATGGCGGGTATAATCCGACCATAATAATAAAACACTCCTTCCAATTGACAATAGTACACCTATAATTATTACCAGCATATAAAACTAGTAAGAGATTTGGAAACATTGTCTTTTTAGGTTCTTTATAATGTAAGTTAATTATTACAATTAATGTTGTAAATATGTAAATTTTATATGCATTACATATATTTATCATTCATAATTGTAAAAATAAAATTATTTTATGTTTTTTTTCTAAAAGTAAGGAATAGGAAGGAAAGTAAGGAATATAAGAAAATAAGAATATAGGAGATATTTCTAATAAATAATTAAAAGTTGCTATGATAATTTTTATATCATGTTGATTACTGTAAAATCGACATCCAAAAAACCCTTTTTACGATTTGTTTACATTTTATTTTTTGGTAAAATGGATAAGGTATAGGTCACTAGGAACTAGCAAAGAGGGACTGTCACTTTTACATTAGGTAAGTAATAAGGTAGCCCTTTCCGACCTTCTGATCCAGACCACACAACAGTGAATACCAATAACACATTCTTTAGTCATAATACTCATAATTACATTTGCACGTGTGTGGGTAGTACTTAACCTAAATGAAACAGCTAAATAAAAATACTTTTATTGCAAAAATAACCATGTTTAATATCAAGTTCACTTTTTACCCTTTTTTGATTTAATACTCTTTCCTTTAATACTTTTTACTTTATTCTTTTTATCTTTCTTTTCTTTTGTCTTCCTTTTCTTATTTTCAACAACAGTTGAGCTACACTGTTGGGAAATGTTATTAATATTCGGAGAAATCGCTTCATTAGCAATCGGGTAGCAATTAGGCGCTTTAGGTGTGGCCAGTTCAATTTCTAAATCAGTTTTCTTATCTTTAGTTTCCAACTTTTTCCCTATTTTTAAGATGAATACATCTTTATTTGGGTGAAGAAATTTCTCTATGGCAACAGGCGCCGGACAGTTCGATGGAGTAACATTTACAATTTTCCTATCTTTGTTACTCTCACAAGTTCTATCACAACCTTTATACGTATATTTTAGATTCGATGTATACGTATTATGTGTTCTGTCAACATTACATAAATCCTTTGGCAATTCGAATTGAATCTGTTCACCGGTGTTATTCTCACAAGAACAGAATTCCTGAATCTTATCATACTTCCCTTCTCTTTCCAATTTTGTACTTTTCGGAACACGAATCCTTAGCTCGTTTACGTTCATTTTCGTAAATATCTCGTCGTACCTCTGATCCGCATCTGTAATATTGTAATTAGTTTAATTAATTTTAGTGAAAATTACTAGATCCAACAAAAACTTGTTTTTCTTTAAAAAGACTTACTACTGTCACAATAGCGTGTCTGGTTCAAACACTTTCCTGATATTATGCTTGACATTTGAGATGTAGGACTCAAAGTTTTTTCAGACAGCAGAGGATAATCTTTATAAGGCACTGTTTTTTTAGTCATACTACTTTCGTCTAAAAGTATTTTGCCCCGATCATCCATTTCAACTTTCTGGCAAGAATACATCGTCATCCCGTTGTCTTTTTTCAAGAGGAAAGACGTAGCCTGTGGTTTTCGCGACGGAAAAAACGAAGTGGTAATCTCTTTGCCGAGAAAAGACAGCCGGACGGATGTCTCAATAACACCAATAGAATCCCGATGGTCAGCATCACCACACGATAAATAATATAAGTTTTTCTTAAGCGGCGTTGATGCCATGCATGCAATACTATCCTCCGGTTGCTCCTCCAGCCATTTTTTACAAAGCTCTTCTCGAAGAGAATAGAATTCATTAGTATAATCCATAACAGTCTCACCTATCTTGGTGACGCAACTAGAGCAAGGAGGTTGTTTCGTTAATTGCAAAACAATTTCAAATTCTTTGATGCTACATATTTTATCATATGTCATTGCGAATAGAGACGATTTACCAACGTTCAATTTGTCAAAATTATCTATATCTCCATACGACGAGTCGTACAAAATGATAGGCTGCTTGCTTAGAAAGATTGCTGATATAACCAAATTATTGTAATTGATATCGAAACATTCACATTTCATATGAATTTTGTTCACAACTATTTCAACTAGAAATAGATGATATGGAAAATTTACATCGTCTTCCTTCGATGACATTAATTCATTTTTAGTTTGTGCAATTTCCGCGGATAAACTTCTTATGGAGTCTCTCAAAGCGTTAGCTTCATGTTTCAATAGTTCACTCATATTTGCTATTTTTTCAATATTTTTACTAACTATGGGGGACTGAGGATTGTCTAAACATTTTGTCACTTCATCCACAGATTCAGTAAGTTCATTAATGTGTGCCTTTATTTTCACGCCTTGCGGTTCCAAATCTGTAATAGCTTCAACAATTGTTTCTTCGATATTCTTAGATTTAACATCTGAATTAATATTATGGTTTTCAATAGATCTAAAGCTTTTTGAACTTCTATTTGAAAGTTCAACGGAATCTTTTTTATTTGCTATAGACTGTTGGTTCGTAGGTTCAGTGCGTTGTGGGCTGGTGACATTTTGCGGTGATTTTATAATAATAGGAGATCCGGGGTTGTGACGAGGACTAGTTGGCGGAGGGGAAGGCTTTGAAGATTCTTCCGGTGATTTAGAAAATTTCCTATTATTATTTATTGCATTATCATCAATAATTTCCATCTTCATTTTTACAATTTGTAACGATGCATTCTGTGACCTGATACTGGGCACTCGGGGGGAATTATGTCCTGGGAGTTTATCAATTGGGTCTGCACCCTGTGACCGTATTGATTCACTTTGGGATCTTATACTTGGTTCACGAGGGGTATTTTCTATAGAGGGTGGCAGCAACTTAACTTCAGAATTTATATCAGCCATTTTGATATATAAAAAACAATGTAATAATGTTTGAGTAAATAGTTATTGGAAAATGTTACATTGCCGGTTTATGACTGATTTGCATGGCTTAGTAGATTTTTTTTATAAAATTTTCAACGAAACTTTTAGTAACACAAATAACAAAACAAAAAGTTCATAATAATATTTCAAAACATAATACCGAAAAAAAGGATTACTTAAGATGACATTTTTTTAAATCATTTTTTAACAAGAAGTTAAAATTTTTAATGATGTTTTATATTATACGATAAGTGGGGCTAATGAGTTTGAACTCTAATATCTGAAATATTTTTGTGATTAGTAACTGAGGGATAAATCATCTCGGTTGCAACCCACAATTCCGCTTCGATGCCCTGGGTCAGCTTTCCAACTTTTACTTCTTTTTACACGGTCGTCGGCATACCTGCTAGTAAGTAATGCTTAGCTCGCGGTTTTTAAGCTATTGCATAGCTTTTATCGCGGGCTTTGAGCGCGGCGACCAAATCAAGAAATTCCGTAACGAAAAAACCTAACACCCTACTCCGCCTACCATGTAGCTCGGTCGAGCGTTCGCTTAACGTGTATGTATATGATATTTCAACTATCGATGTTTTTCTTCTAAAGTATCGATGTTTTCTATTGTTATTTTTTGACAAGATATATTGATACTCGATAGTAAAAACATCGATAGTTTTAGTTTTTTACTATCGAGTATAGATATATCTTTTTCTTTGATTTTTTTTCTAAAGTATCGATGTATTCTATCGATATTTTTGGACAAGATATATCGATACTCGATAATAAAAATATCGATATCGTAACATCGATAGTTTTAGTTTTTTATTATCGAGTATCGATATATCTTTTTTCTTTGATATTAATTTAAGTTACACTTTTTGAATGTACACCTATGTATACATATATACCTACATGTATATTTACGGGGCGCACGTGCGGTGAGTGTGGTAGGGATGGGCGATATCTATCGACATTTCAACTATCGATGTTTTCTATCGATATTTTTTGGACAAGATATACTCGATAATAAAAACATCGATATCGTAACATCGATAGTTTTAGTTTTTTACTATCGATTATCGATATATCTTGTCCAAAAAATATCGATAGAAAACATAGATACTTTAGAAAAAAAAATTACTGCATAAATAAATAATTATAACTGCATAAGTTGATTAAAATGCTATGCAATAGCTTTACCGCGGCAGTCCTCGAGTGCCACAATAGGTTTTTGCTGTTGGTTGTTCTTGGAGTGTAATGTGTAAATATGATAAATGAAGAAAAAATATAAATAACGTAAGTTACAATATTAAGTAACGTTGAACATTTTAAATACCATTTTGAATTTGCGCTACTTTCTTTGCTATCTCTCTGACAATTTGCAGCCTCCATTTTTCTGCTTGAGGAAGATCGTTGCACTCTGATGCTAAATATGGCCGACGTTCTCTTTGAACACCCGATTCTTGTACTTGAGCTGCGCGCCATCGCGCTAGTGTTGTCCTGTGGACAATATTTCAATGTGTTATTTTAAAGAAGATGTAGTGACAAAAATTGAGAAAGGTATGCAGGGATGGTTTGGCCATGTCGAGAGAATGAATGAAGAACGATTGACGAAAAAAGTGTATAAGGCGAGTGTGAATGGAAATGTTGGAAGGGGTAAACCTAGGCGGACGTTTCAAGACCAGATCAGGGACGTCTTGAAAAAAGACCCGGTCAAGAGTACCCTAAACCTAAGGGAATGAAGGGAATAATGAAAATGGATGAAGCAAAACAAGTATGTAAGGATCGAAGCAAGTGGAAAGAAGTTGTCTCTGCCTACCCCTACGGGAAAGAGGCGTGATTATATGTACGTATGTATGTATTTTAAAGTTTATAATTTTAATAAAGTTGTAGAAATATATTCACAAAATATAAGTAACAGCAAATTAATTGTGACAAAATGGCTAAAAATTAAAACCTATGAATACACAGAAAATCTTTTTGAAATTATAATCTAAAAATAGGTATGTACTAACAAATTAAATGTAAATATTTACCCATTTGCTATTTATTCAACAATATACATTTTTAATTATTTACTTTATAACTAAGTATATAAAAAAAAAAATTGTTGTTTAAATATATAAATATTATTAATTTACTTTAGTATAATATAATATAAATAAAGTATATATCATAATATAAAGTATCATATTATTTAAAGGAAATCTCTGTTTAATACACACTTCGAAATTATAAACTGTTAATTGTACATAAAAATGTTATTTGCTTAAGTCCTCACTTTATGTAACCAAACCAAAACGATCGTGTCTTACTCACTTAATTTTATATAAGAAGGTAGTTGTTAACATTTACAATGTATTAAAATAATAATGTTGAAGTCACTGAAAGGGAATAATCCCTAAACAAATATGTATCTGAGCAATGCCTGCCAGTATTTATTTTTTTTCTTACCAAGCAGTATGTCGTTCTCACTCCTTTTTGATCCTCCCTCATATATTTACTTTAAAAACAGTGTATAAGTAGTGTATACTTTGTCTATTAGCCATAACACAAGCTCTCTACTGCTTACTTTGGGACTAGATGGTGCTTTGTGAATCATCTCAGTATATTTATATTTTTAAATTACAATTGATGTCTAGGTACATAATAAATAATCCTATCTTAAAAGATATATCTAGATAAGTAGCACATCCATTTAACATTTGTTTATAAATGTGAAATAAATGTGAAATTTTAAATTTACACCTTAAGATTCAAACCAGGAGATTTGTATAAAATTAAAATAATAATAAATGTTTAAATGTATTGCTTTTTGACTATAATGTAAATGTTGCAGTGCTGACTATAATATAGCCAATAATATTAGCCAATAAGATGGTCAGACAAAGTAGCGAGGATTGCGGGAAAACTATGGTCTTACAAAGCAAGATCCTAAGAAGAGTGGAGGACATTGCGGGAAGCCTTTGCTAGAAGGCAAACAGATACTCTAACTAGAAACTTAATGTTAACCTAACCTGTACAAATATCTGAATAAAGGCTATTTATTATTATTTTATTATTATATAAATATAAATGATGCAGTAATTACCTTTTTATACTACAACTTAAGCAATAAACTTAGAAGAATGAATGGCTCTGGGAGCAGTATTACATATACTTTTGTTAAAATACTCGAAAAAAAATAGACTGAATGTAAAAAAATTTCAAAATACTAAACTGACGGACTCATAAACTGCATCAAAGTTCAGGATTACTTTGAAATTATTTTTTTTAATAAGTATGCAAACTTTTTAGATTAAATTATATAAATATGGAGAGACTGGCTCCTAATCTCAAAAAAAGGAAAATTTAAAAATAGAACTGCAGTAAAACAAATGAATATAGCTGGGAAAAGAAAATTGAAAATTTACTCCTAGTATCAGATTTGCGTGTTATTTATAGCAAAGTTTTAAATTGATTCTCATTGATTTTTATTCTTTTGTCAATTGAATTATTGTTACCAGCAGAATTGTTGGGTTAGTTTTTTAACTCATCAAGAGTTTTTGAACCATAATATGGATACTTCTTCCGGACAAGCGGCTCAAATTGTAGCATTGGTAAGGGAGGGCTTGGATCAACGAACGATTGGTAAAAATTTCAATTTAAACCAGTCTACGGTTTCTAGAATATACAGAAGGTTTGTGGAGACAGGTTCTTACAGGAGATGTGGTACAGGCAGGACTAGAGCAACCACCGGTCGTGATGACCGATTTATTGTTACAACTTCCCTTCGAAATTGTTTCCTCACGTCAGTTAACATAAAAACAGAGCTTAATGAAGTGCGTGGAGTAAACGTGAGTGCACGAACAATAAGAAGAAGGTTAAAGGAAGCGGATATCATTCCTTTTAGATCAGCAAATGGTCCAAAGTTGTCTGTAGCTCACAGACAAGCTCGCTAAAGATTTGCACGCGATCACCTGAATTGGACAAAAGAGCAATGGGCCTCCGTATTGTTTAAGGACGAGTGTAGGACATGTTTATATGGTGCAGATGGTCGCAGAAGTGTCTATTGTCTACGTGGGGAGCGATATGCTCAAAGTTGCATTGAGGAGCGTGTTCCTTTTGGAGGCGGTTCGTGTATGGTCTGGGGTGGCATATCAATGAACGGGCGAACAGAACTTGTGTTCATAGACACGGTCCGTCAAAACGGTAATAGAGGGGGTTTGACTGCACATTGCTACATAACAGAGATCTTAGAAGATCATGTGGTGCCTTACATGGGATTCATAGGCGAAAATTTTACTTTAATGCAGGATAATGCCCGGCCGCGCGCTGCTGTACAAGTTCGATAATATTGCAAAGAGGTTGGGATACGTACAATGAATAGTCAGCACGCAGCCCGGATCTTAATCCCATTGAGCATGTTTGGGACAATTTAAAAAGAGCTGTATATGCGAGAAACCCTTTGCCCACGACAGTGGCAGCACTAAGAACAGCACTTTCAGAAGAATGGGACAATATTCCGTAAGATCTTTTAATAACTCTAATAAAATCTATGCGGAACCGATTAGAATCCGTAATAAGGGCACGTGAAGGTATTACACCTTATTAAAACATAAATAAACCCTTGCATAAAGTTTGTGTCTATTGTTAGAACCAATTTTTTAATTAAATCAATTTTCATTAAATTTCTGTTTTTTCTTCAAAAAAGTCTTAAGATCCTTTCCAGTACACAAACTTAAACTTAAGGATATGACCCTACGCTGTTTTAAAATTCACGAACCAGTCTAGAGGTTTCAATTTAAATCTGTATAGAAAGTTTGCATACTTGGTTAAAATATTTATTTCAAAGTCGTCTATTACTTTGATGCAGTTTATGAGTCCGTCAGTGTATATTTATCTGCACTTGGTTTAGTTTTAATAAATTATTACATTTGTATAGTTTTAATAGTTTAAGTATAGTTAGATATCAATTTTATGAAGACCTCTGTGGCATAACAGCTAACATACACTTCAGTACGCTTACAAAAGTCACAGGTTCAATCACATCTCACTTCTGGGTGTATATGTATAATTTGTATTTATTGACTTAAAAGAAACATATATAAGTTATCCAGTACCCATAACACTGCTTCATTTGAGGCTAGTAAGCTCTGTGTGAATTGTCACAAAATATTTAATTATCTTGAATTTTCACAATATATTGCTGTGGACAACACTGATCTCACTATTAGTAATTAATCTTTACCTCCATTGAAATTATTTTATGAAAATGAACCTTTTGTAGCTCTTAATAAACATAATACACATTTAGGATTGTGTAAAACATTAATTCCGCTTTATTATTTGTATAGCATAATTGTATATTCTTCTGGGATAACACCAGAACTCAGCAAATAATTTTATTAACGGTTTATTTTATGTACTACATATAAGCGAGAATCATGTAAGAATACTTACATAGCTTTCTCTGCATTGCGAGCCTGGAAAGAATAATGAAATTTAAACACATATAAAAACATAAGGGATATACTATAATTTTAAATACCTAATAAATAATAATAAAACAGTTTTTGTAATGATAGCCTAGTGCTAATAAAAAAAGAATATAGTTCCTCTGTAATTCACTTGAAAATCATCTACACAGCACCATGAATACATAAAGATTAGTTAATAGCATTAAGAAATAAGGCTAAGAATTTAATATGACCAGGAAGATCATGATGGATTCAATCAGAAATATTGGTATAGTAAATAGTCTAGTCATAATAGTCGAAAATGATGACTTATTATATATAGGGTTATATTTGGTATTCCCATACCATAATTATTGTGTGGAAATCATAAAATCAAACTATGTATCAACCCCCGAACATATAAACTCACCATTTTTCAACAATCTTAGACGACAAGACACGAATTGCTTTGTAAATAAAGTAAACTAAAAGATTACTAAACTTCAAATATATATCTAAACTGTAACACTAAATATTATTATTTCGCAAATAAATTATTATATTTGATTCTTCTATAATTATATAAAACTGATTAATCAAATTAAAACAATCGAGGTTATGTTTATTGATAACAATTTGTTAGGCTATTTCTTCAGTTGTTGTTTTAATTTGCCAATTTGGCAGGCAAAGGACTTGGTCCATACAGCCTAACTATTTCTTCAGATTCAAAAAACAACAAACATGTTCTAAATAAGGCTAGGTGCTTTATAAATAAATTTGCCAATGTCAAAACTTAATCTAGACATTTAATTATTAAGTATTTTCATTTAGTTATTTGTGTAAATCTAGTTTGGGTTTATTTATTAAGGCTTTTTCTAGTCCAGTCCAACCATTTCCCACAAATTATTAAATAATTAACTTAACTGTACGTAACTGTGGTAATATATTTCATTTTTCAAATTTCTATTCATTTGGAGAGTGCATCACATACTACCAGCCAATGTGTGCCTGCAATCAAGGGATACCTTACAGTGCCAAACGAACTTGGTTGGGGGGAGCCTGAGGCCCGCCGTTTCCCCTTCAGTGAAAGGCAGTCGGACCGGTCGAGACGGGTCTGGACCATCCGGCCTTGGGGGGCCCTCTAGTCGGGCTCAGATATAGCCTCGTTTCCCACCCTACCCATCTCACTTTGAGGCTGATTTTCCCCTAAAGCAGCTAGGGACCCTTCGCACATTGAGATTGGCGGAGGACTACATGCAATAAGCTTAGGGCTCACAGTAGAACACACCCTTCTGCCTACCATGGCAGAGGGACCTGCAACACAGTCGTGCACATCCCCGGGCTGCCCACCCAAGGATGGATGCGAATAGGGACGCGCCGTCACCATACTCCCTAACCGAAATTATCAAATTCGTCCAGGGAAGCGACGTAAAAACGCTAAGAGTGCTGCAAAAGCACATTAGCGAGCGTTGCCACGTAACGCAGCTCCGTCCCACGGACCCGCGAACTTATAATACTTTTACAGTTAATATTTTGCTTACTGTAAAGGAGTTTTTAGGATTTTTTTATTGCTGTAGGACAGCAGATAGGCTGATGGCCCGCTTAGAATTTAGCAGTTATATCGACGCCTATAGGTGTTTGCAACGCCAGTGGCATCGCGGACACGCTGCTGTCGCATAAAGGTACAGGAACTTGGATCACTAATGCCGGAACACAACACAAAGATATTAGGGCGGCATCCAGACGGGCTTGGGGCCCTACCACGTAGGTGGGTTGTTTTGTCGCGTTTTACGACAGGCCGACCCCGACCGCAGAGGTTAGTATTCTTTTTCCGCCCCTGCACGGATAACTGCACGGATGTAGTGTCCATAGGCTATAAGTTTTAGCGCTTTTTGTAAATTTGGAGAACCAATTATTCATCTCCACAGCTGAGTATTGATAACAGAATACGTAGAAATAGGGTCCTAATCTGTTATGCAATCCACACCATTGATTTGTAAATTAATTTGTTTTTTAGGTGACCGATTATTATTATGATGTAAATTTCTATATTTATAGAAATTGTGGCTAGACTTCTGGAAAGATGTTAAAAAATGTAAAGGAAAATGGTTTAAGGAACAAGTGAAATAATAAAAGTTAGTAATACCTCCCGCAGCCACTTGTGTGATTTGTTAAAAAAAAGTATTATAGTGCTCTATTAAATATAAGTTATAAATACTGCGGGGACGATCAGTAGCGTAGCGAGCTTTACTCGCGCCCGGGGCACTTTACCTTTTTAGCGTCGGATTCAAAAACCATATAATATTTTATGTAAAATATACTCGCAAATTAATAAATAAATAAAGTCATAGGCTCAAGCTAGGCTTTAAATTTGAGACAAAAATGTAGAGAAAACAAGACTAGATTTTGAAATGTCATCTAGATTCTATATTAATTTGTAAAAAAACTAAGAAATTAGAAAAGACGTGCCATTTCTATTATATGTATTAATTGATTTACACTATTAATGTTAATTTTTTCCTATTTATTTACGAATTAACATTTATTAAATTAAACTGACACTAAATTTAAAATATATTTTTCAGAAATCAATTAATAAAAATAAAAATTGTCCAGTAATTTTTTGTTTCGCGGATCATTTGGCGCCACTTTATGAGTAGCTTCCGGGGCATGATGCCCCCCACTGGGGACGATTTATATGCTAAAATAAAATCAGTGAACACTGAACAGTAGAGATACGCGTGTTAAAGGGAAATAAGTAAAAATTTGGTATCGAAAACAAGACTTGGCTTAAAAAACTCGTCACCAGGCCATAAAATTTTATTAAAAAAAAAACAAATTTTCGCAATGTTTTGCTATACATTTTCTATAAATTTTCCTGCTTTAAAATATTGATCTCCGCTAGGAGTAATAGTGTTCTGTGATATTGATCCTGGCTGTTGTGAGGCTGGGATTGCTTACTTCACACACGTATCGATCAATACAAAGAGACAAAGACACTTGGTAATGATTAGCCTTGCTATTTCTTATTTACAATATGTGCATTACTTTTATTATTTCAAAATGTAAAGAATAATTATTGTAGAGCTTGTTTATTTTTACAGAACACCATGGATGAAGAAAGTTTCTGGGATCTTTGTCCTGTAGAACTTCTAATGATGATTTTTAACTTTTTGGACTTGAAATCTCTTGGCACATGTCTGATGGTTAATAGAAGATGGTATGATATTGTTGATGATATTATTTGGGTAAGAATGTTATAAAATTTTCTTTATCAATTCCTATATCATACATTTATAGGTAAAAGTAATAAAATGATTGTAGAAAAATAAAAACAAGTGGATACTATATTATTCATCCAATTTTTATTAATTATTAATATTACTATATTTAATAATATAGTTGATTTTAGTACATTATGACATTCAGTATTATGTGCTACTCAGAACAATCAAGAGGGGTACCTATGGTACCCCTAAACTGGTAAGATTCAATTCCCACAATGGCATGCAGTGCTTAAATAGCTTTTCTCATCTATAAAAATGTGCATATTATAGTATAATTGCCATTTCCTGACGGTGATAGAGAATAAAGTGACAAAATCTGCATACCAGATTACCTGTATGTGTGATCTGTCAATCTGCCTTGGTCTAGCATGGTGAGTATAGTCTGTTCCCTCTAGGAGGAGGCCGGAGCTCAAAAGTAGGATGTTATGGGGGTATTATTATATGCCTATATTTACTATTCATTGATAAAACATTGTTTTTTTAGAGCAAAAAAGGATGGCAAGATCTGGTTGTCAAGTGCATGGCAAATGGTGGTAAATCATATAGGAGAAAATCAGTGTTGTCATGGCGTCAAATGTACTTGAATTCATTAGAATGGTATGATGTGAAAAAAGCTGAGTTAAATCATGTTCGCACAATAGATACAGTCGTTAGCAGCTTCTCTATTTATAGAGGTATATTATATGTATGGGTGTTGTGCTTCTGTGTTACGTTAAATTTTTATTCAAATTTAAACATATCTTGACATTTGATGGCTGGATCAGAGGTTATGTAAATAGTGTAATATGGTGCTGTCTGTGAGTATAAACCCCCATAAAAGATGGATTTGTACAAGCAAAGAGTTTGTACAGGCCTGGTTGAATCTATAAATTGTGCATATTAAAACGTAATGTTATAAATAAAGGAATAGAAAGGAATATTAAACATATGTTTTAAATAAAGGAATAGATTACTTTATTTACATGTATATAAAGGAAAGCCCCTTATTACAATAAGATATGTATCTTAAAAAAAGTGGTATAAAATTTCAACATGGTTGGCAGCATGTTGGAAATACCCATGGTGTCGCAAACATACATAGATGACAGTAACTCATGGTCATCCTGGTGGCAATCTAAACTTACACTTTGGTCTACAGGGTCAGATTTTTGACTTATTTTTCTCCACTTTATTGTTTTGTTGCCAGACATTTTTTCCACGTGTAAGTAGTCAGTTGCTGTAGAATGTGGCCATACCAGCGAGGGTGATACTCCTGAAATTTATCCGCAATGGTTCAAACCGCCATTCTCAATCAACTCCTTTCATGCGTTCACACATTGCACCAACCCATGCTTGTCCGTATCTGCCAGTGCGATTTCATCAGCATACATGAGCATGTATGCTGTGATACTTTCCCCATGGTTCTTCGGCTGAGACATGGCCATTTTCATGCACATCTCTGATATTATTTGACAGGTTATCTAATATCACGCTGAACAGAAGAGGACTGAGGATGGATCCCTGGTGTACCGGATCGGACACTCTAATACAGCGGTAGTTATGACACACCTCCATCAACCCCTTGCTTTTGAAGACTGGAGTAATAATACTTATTTTCATTGGCTTGGGAACATATCGGTTAGGAGTATCTGGTTGAAAGGGTTGGTTAAGATGTCCACATGCTTGTCACCACACCACCAGATCCTGGTGTACATCTTAACTGAACAGGGACTTCATTGGCTCCGAACTTTCCGATTCTTTATGCAGAGAATACAATTTTGGACTTCTGCAGGCGTTATTGGTGGCACTATTTCGTGACCCAGATAGAGATCAGGCACCTGCACCTTTTTACTGCTTATTTAGAGAAGTTCTCGCATAACAGGTTACCTCCTTTTACACAGTGGCACTGGGAAATATCCTGTACCGCTTTGACCCTAGAGCGCACCATCTTTTAGTTGAGCTTCTGTTTCTCAAAAGATTCCAACTTAGCATACAGTAGTTGTAAGTGGTCTCATCTAGCTCTGGCTTCAGCTCTTAG
Source organism: Malacosoma neustria (assembly GCA_963693495.1). Classification (NCBI taxonomy): domain Eukaryota; kingdom Metazoa; phylum Arthropoda; class Insecta; order Lepidoptera; family Lasiocampidae; genus Malacosoma; species Malacosoma neustria. Next base: position 6,117,322 of record OY856378.1, read on the forward strand.
TAGCGCGCTTAGCAGCCTTATATGCATCGCGATCTTCAGAATATCTGGATGCTTGCCACATCTTAAAGAGATTTTCATTCTGCTCTCCACTTCGGACTGTGTTGTGCCACCATCAGGCGACTGTAACTGCTTACTATTAACATATTATAAGCGGTTTACGGTTTTATACATTTCTATTTTTTGTGTACCGCTGAAAACAAATAAATACAAGGAATTTGGCCGCTTCGTTCCATGTTTACAGGTTTCCCTCACCACACTGCTAGTTTATAAAACGACTTTTGTCGTTTGCCGAGCTTTAGTTTTAGCTTTCGTCATCAGCCGTCCGTAGTCCATCGCTGAATGTAGGCCTCCCTAAGTTTGCGACACAAATCCCGGTCCCTGGCTTTTCCCATCCAGCCCCGACCGGCAACCTTGCGCAGGTCATCGCCCCATCGGGCTGGGGGGCGTCCTACGCTGCGTTTGCCGAGATGCGGTCTCCACTCCAGGACACGTTTGCTCCAACGCCTATCGGGTCTGCGACAAACGTGACCGGCCCATTGCCACTTCAGCTTGCATATTTTGCGAGGTTCTCTTAAGGACTTCCTCATTTCGGATTTCGTCCATAATAATAACTTGAAATTTGTGAACCAGCTCCACCGTCAGTGTCCACCTCTTGATTTGTTGGTGCTAGCTTTGGGTTTAATAAAATATGCGTTCACTCGTTTCCTGTTTAACATGTTCACGCTGAAGCTGTAATTTATTTCTCGCCCATAGACGGCTACGCTTAAAGCTTTTTGCTCTATCGGACGGACCTGAACGGACTGAACCGGTAGCGGTGCTCATGTGTTCTTTTATCGCTATTGTTACTATTGTATTGAGGCAAACCTCATACGAGCCACCGCTGGTGGCGCCGGCGTGAACGAGTTAAGATATATTAAGTGGACCTTATAATTAAAATAATATTTTCTGGATAGAAATAACTAACAGTACTTTCAGATAATCTGATTCTCGTGACCCAATGCCTGGTGAAATACATTAACATCGAAAATTTCAAATGTCTGCGGGAGTTCTCATGTTTGTGTAAGTATAAATTGCTAGCTGTTAATTATATGATTGATACTTCACTCGTAAAATCATAACATATAAATTTGATGTACTACATATAGCTGTCTGGAAGAGATTGCTATAAGCGATAAAGCCGCCAATTGCCATACATTAATATATAATATTTCTACATATTCAGTATTTAGTATCTGTGTGCAATAAAGTGTTTTCATTAATTCAATATATTATTTTTTTAAATTTAGAATATTAATTTCTATTATTATCAATAGTAAATATGTACAGGATATTCAAGCTCAACAGTTACTTAATGAGAATGAAATTTATCTCTAAAGTTTGGAGAAATTGGAGTTAGCAATTTAAAGGTATTATGCAGCAGAGCTTTGCACAGCTAAGTTTTGCTTTGTTCGTTTTGAAAGTTCGTTTAGTTTTTTTGCCCTTTACAATTTTATCTGTTATTGCGATTTCCTTAGTTAAATTATCTGCAAATAATTTATTGTGGTTTATCCGTCCATTGTGCGTTTGTAAAAAATCCACTAATTTTTTTTATTTAGCACCGAGAATTTTAGGTTTTCAAATAAACAAATTGGCGCGGGCTTGATCTTTACTACTAAATTATTTTTCAGGACACTGTTCCTTTTATTTATTTTTTGTTTAAAATACTATTACCATTTCTTTACATCTGAGATCAGCAGACAGATAAATTGTCCACCCTATGGTCACCGTTGTCTATGGAATTTTGCAAATCCTGCGGCATTGCCAAGGTGCTGCTGGTCTCGAAGAGGAACTGGAATCTGGCTCACTATTGCCGAACACAACATAACGTCAGTTACCATCGAAACAGGCTTAGAGCCCTATCACCTAGCTACGGTTGTTTTGTCGTTTTTTGCAAGTAGCCCCCGGCCGCATGGGTCAGTATTCCTACTCCGGCCCTGCCCTTATTATCGTCTCGCCAGGCAAAGTTTTGCTAATTGTAATTTAAAGTAATACGATTTTTAATATATTTGTTCAGGCACCCAGTTTGAGGAGAGTGATGAATTAGTAACTGTACTATGGAATAACTGTCTCAAGATGTATGGGAAACTTAATAAAGATGATCAATCTCTATTGTCTGGCAATATCTATGACAATGTGTTGCTCTACAGGTATATTTATTACATATTATATTTATTTTTAATATAATTTGCTTGAAATCCCTCATTTTTCGATCGTCCATTATCTAGCGTTGTCACCAAATCATTTTGCACTCCTACATGTGTCCCCTCCCGGGCCGGATGCGCACGCGCACGCGTAATCATATCCCTCTACCCGGGCGTCAGGCACTACTTAGTAGGTATACCAGCGTGTCTCCCCTTGCCACTGCCGCGAGCCCCCAAGCGGTAGTCTGTGCATCAAACATTGCCATCTTGTACAGACGGTTGAATACACAAACAGAGAGAGAAAGAGAGAGACCCAGTCTCTTCGATGTTTAGATCGTATATGTGTATGGGATACCTGCGAGTAAAACGATCAAATTGCATCTTACGTATCATTTTCAGACTGGAAGATAATAAAGTATATATCATAGGCATAAATAACAAAATTCTTTCCGTTTACACGTGGAATGAATATCAATGGACCATAAATACAATTCGCTTTTATGGTCCAGCGCAAATATTGCACGGACTTGTACACAACGACCAGATGTACATATTAACAGAAGGGGCAAGAGCTTTTCGTTCTACTCAGGGACTGGTTTCCTTCGAATATTTTAAGATGTCACGCTTTTTAATGCCTCCATCTATAATTATAAAGGGTTTTGGAGTATTTGAAGATGATGCGCTGGTTGTTTTTGGGGGTAAGCAGCTTGCAAGTAATTGTTATTATTAAATCTTTTTGTCAATCGTTTGATCATTATTTTGGTGAGGATTCTGCTTAAAGTAGCCGAAACGTCCACAATGATCAAGGAAGCGATTTAAATGTTTCGCGCGTTAAAAACGGGAGAGTGCGAGTAAAATTATCAAATTGCGTCACAATTTCAGTTGTATTCTTGGTGAATGTAACCTCTATAACTGGACCCTCTGATTTATTACTAAACGAAGCATCGTCCTGCCCTTATCCAACATTATATGGGACTGGCACAACAGGAGAGAACTCCTTCCACTCTCCTCTGTTAGCCATTATTTACACCCTTTTTGCCATATCACATTTTACACAATTCATTCATCTTTTTTTGTATCTATCTACTCTCATTTATATCATTTTCCTAGTTATATGACATTTTTGCCTTCGCATTATATGGCCAAACCACGCTAATTTGTCACTTTTAACTTTTTCAATAACTGGCACAAATTTTACACTTCCTCTAATATACCCATTCCTAATTTTATCCATTTTCATAACTCTACACCTCCATCTCAGCGTTCTCATCTCCGCAGCATATAACATCTTTTCAACCCTCTCTTTTGTGGCCCAGCATTTCGATCCATACAATACGACAGGCCTTATTACTAATCAAATTATTAATTGTAAATGTCATCAGAGAAGGAGGGTAGCTTTAGAGGATTTTCTCCATTTTGAAGTCAGACCGTAGTCGCTCCTGTAAAAACCAAGCTTATCCACATATTTTCTATCTATTTAGTTTAGCTTTGATCATAAAGGTATGACTGAAGACAATGACGCAAAAAGATGCACACAAGTTGAATGAATGTAAAACTTTAGTTCACCACAAATATATAAAAACAAAAGAATGTAAAATTTACAAGCTACTAAATAAAACGTTTGTCTCGTTGTCGTGAATACTTATTAGAGTACAATCAGATGCAAGCAGGGATAAAAGCTACCGGGCGGGAGGCGCAAGCGAAAGCATGTCCCTCCCTCCGGGGCACCGGGCAGAAGAGGAACACTGGGGTGGTTTTCAGTGGGTACACCATCGACGTGAGTCCTCCTCGTTAACTGTGGGGGCGTACGAGGCGCATAGCACAAGATTCCCACACTACCCCGTCGCCAGCCCCCCGACGGTGGGTTCTGCATTAAGCATTTTCTACCTCATAACAAAAAAAAAGGATTATAAGCTAGCTAGTAGCTATAAGAAGGAACTATTTATTTTAAAATTTGAAAGCGCCTTCGTTAATTGCTTTTGTATTTTTTTAGATTCTAAGCGAAAAGGTGTTCATTACACTTTCGATGTAACAACGAGAGTCATATTTATTGAGAGCCCTGGACTTACCACCGCCACGCAGCATGGCGATTTGGCCTTACTCGGATTTAATAATGGCACGGTGAGATCATAATTCCATTAACAAGAAAATTTAAACTTCTACCTTTCTCTCTGTTCCTTTCTCTTATGATACGTTGTGCGAATAACACAATTTCGAGTTATTCGATTGACCTTATTCGGCGTGTAACTTTTACTATTGAAATCACATAAATTATTAATAATAAAATGATAACAAAAATCATATGGAATGTGGGAATTGATGTGATATTAAATACGGAGTTTTGTCATAGGTTCGAATACCACGATGAACCGCTTAATAAATTTTTCTCGCTTAATTTACGAGGGTGGTCCTATAAGTACTTAGCCTCACCGCCCGATGGCGCCAATGTCACAATAGAAATTTTCTATCATGTAGTACCTTCTCTTAGACAGCTAATGTCAAAATTTAAGCCGATTCGGATTCGTAGTTTTGTTTTGACAGATTTTAGAAAAAATAGAATAAGAGCTGTCTTGGTCGGTGATTCGATAATTTTTTTTTTGGAAGAGAAATCACGCAACGAAATCAAAGAGCGCTTGGATCTGTCTACAGTGACTCTTCTCCTTCGATGGCGACCGTCAAAAATTAGTTTAACAAGTTTTAGGTGCTCCGAAAACGGCTACCATGGACGATAAAGTGACAAAAACTCACGATCTTGTATTAGCAGACTCCGATTGAAGGTGCGCGAGATAATTGAGACCGTAGGCATCTCAAAGGACCGCATGGGTCAATTCCTGTATGAAATATTGGGCATGAGAAAGCTGTCGGCGCGATGGGTGCCGCGTTTGCTCACTCGGGACAACAAGCGCAATAGAGCAGTGTTTGACGATGTTTTAGCGCAATCCGAAGGAATTTCTGTGTCGTTTCGTGACCTTCGACGAAACATGGATACACTACAGACCTACCTACCTACAGACCAAGGAAAAGTCGAAACAGTGGACTTTATCTGACGAACATGTCCCAAAGAAGGCGAAGACTGTCCTATCGGCCGGAAAGGTGATTTTCGTTTTTCTTTTGTAGGCTAAGTACTTATCGGACCGCCTTCGTATGTACGATGCCTGTCACTGACTGAGAGTGCACCGTACAATAGGATGACTGGGATAGCTCGAGAGCAGTGGACTGTATGAGAGGAGAGGGGGAGGAGCGGTGGTTAGAGATATGCGATACCTTGCAGTGGGCAAAGAAATTTGCACCGACTGATTCCACCCCTTCCCGGTTCGGTGCAGGTCTGCTCGCCGAGGTACTGTTGCACGGCACCAGCTGAATGTCACAAACTAGACACTGAACACACAATGTTATGGCACGGCCAATGAGAGTTAGTAAGGAGTGACGGAAGCCAATTGCGCACGGCGCATTGAGTGGTCTTCAGGGAGGTTGAACGTCGACCGTCTCGCGCGTTTAGAGGCTTACGCAATACAACTCTCGTTCCACGCTCGCTTTTACCATTCACCTCACCGAGAGTGAGGGTAGATAACAAAAATCAGTAGACGAGATTTCAACTACCATTTATGCAAGGATTGAATAATATACATATATCATATTGCCACTTACCGACATCGAAGGAAAATATCGTAAAGCAAAAGTGTATATCCACATCACCGATATGTACGAGTATAATCCATAAGCCTTAGACAAGAGTGGCGGGTATATTCATCCACCTAGGAGGAGGTCCTTGCCCAACACTGGGATGTTATACTAATGTAATAAATGAAATTAAATGTTCTTCAAACGATAATTTGTTTGAACCAAAATTATTAAATAAGATTATTTAATTTTTTATTTATTAAATATTTTGGGAAATTTCACACAACGCCATCTAGTCCCAAACAAATTTGATTAGCACTTATGGTATGGGTACTAGACAATTAATATACACATATTATACTTTTTTATTAGATTTATAGGTAAGGAAACGTCCTCATACTACTTGATCTATTTTGTCAATTTTTTACCCCCGACTCTCCATTTAGTGACCATCCGGAGTATATGAGAAAACCTCCTTGATTTTTCAGGTGGTAAGCTTTTAATCATGTTTTGTAGACAGAAAGTTATAAAAATGAATTTGATTCATATTTGTCTTTATTTAAATCAAAGCGCTTGCCGCGTGACGCCGTTTTTGCATGCACAGGTGTGGTGCACACTATAGGTATAGTTGCAAGTAAAAACTAAACAATAAATGCACCATATCGAATATAGTTGGAAAAAGTGCGAGAGAAAATTATATATATTGACTCCTCCTATGACCAAGCGTGGTATTGAAGACCTCCCTCGAAGGGTCACGTAGGTTTGAGTATGTTCCCTAAATTACATAAATCAGTACAACCTATACTGATATTTGATATTCGCATATGACATATTGCTGTTTTTAAATTGCTACTGATAAACCGTTAAATTGAGTTTTCCCATATAACATTATATTACCCGTGCGCGATTAGTTGAGACTCGCCTGGAATGCAACCCTCCGCCCGCTACCCCTGTAAGTTCCCCTCAAGCTTTCGTGTTGTACTGTAGGCAACGCCATTTTTTTAACATCTTAGTCTCGTACTGGCTTACGTCACTCAACGACGACGCGCTCCGATTTTTTAATCTTATTTGATATTGCGTCTGTGGCGTCACCGCACCCAGGTCTCAACTTATTGCGCACGGGTGGTATAATTAAAATTATTTCTAATACGTCTAGGTTTCTGTTGTGCATTAATTTAATTAATGTATTTTAACAGGTTCAAATTTTAAGACCGGTGAATATACTGAAAGGTGTGGAAAAACCCGAGCGCACTTTTAATGTTGGGAGGAATAGCCCTGTCATTGGCATAGATGTGTACGAATCGGTCGACTCACATCACATTTTCGTGCACACTTCTCCCCCGTCTTGCATCCACCACATACAGATACAATGTTACGATTATTTAAAACTCAAAGAGTGTCTGGATGATGATATAATATATCTATGAACATGAATATTGATTGGATTAGCGACAAATAATGGCTTTCGTATTTGTTCTGACTTATTGTCAGGTGTACACTTGAACAATAAGTCCTGTAACCCGCACGGGTTAAGTAAGCGATGTAATGTAAAAACAAATGTTCTTTCGTCTATAAAACGAAGCTAAGATTTTATGAATATGTATTGGAAAGACTGTATCTTAAGGGAAGCGGAATTATGTAATGTTTTATTAAATAAATGTTTATGCAAATGTACCCTGTTTATTTAATTACTTTTTTACATGCGGTTATAAAAGTACACTTAAGTAATAAATAGGATTTCTAATGATTGCAATATTTCGTTATCGGATGGCATCTAAACGAAAAGTATAGGTGTTAGAATACTGACCCCTGCAGCCCGTCGTAAAAGGCGACAAAACAATAATAATCTAGTGCTGTGTCCCGACATTAGTGACTCAGGTTTATGTGTGTCCACGATGCGTCGCAAACCTCCATAAGCGACGGTAATTCCGTGATAATAAGTGAGCCGTCAGCCTGTCTGCTTCCACAGCAATAAAACAATTATTATCTTAAACACGTTACTTGAGAGTCATAACAGATAGCATATCGCTATTGACTCGGTAAATTCGAACCTGCCCGGTTAAAATTGTTAAAATAATTAGGCCCGTTCATGGTTTTATACTTTTATTCTTTAATCTTAACATTATCACACAAGTAAAACGCAACTATCCTTTCGCCATCTTGATTGGAAGAGGAAGAGATTACAATCAGTGTTGCCAATATAAATGTATATAAATCAACACGCCTCCTTACATTTATATTGTAAAACACTGTTACAACAATCATTATTTAATTTCAAATTTAACATTTCTCTAAATTTTATGAATTTAACATTTCCCAAAGCTTTTGTAAATATATCTGCAATATTATTTTCTGACTCTATTTTTACAACTTCAATATTTCCTAGCTTAACATTTTCATGTATAAAATGATAGTGAACTTCAATATGCTTAGAATTCTTAGTAAAGTTTCCATATTTAGAAATAGCTACGGCTCCTGAATTATCTTCATAAATTTTAACTGGTTTACAAACTTTATTGAATACATCATCCATTAGACACATAAGAAAATTTAACTCTGTTACTGCTTCTGATAAAGCTACATATTCAGCAAATGTTGAGGACTTTGTTACACTACTTTGTTTCTTTGATTTCCAGTAAATAATATTTCCAAACAATCTAATGACAAATCCTGTAGTAGATTTCCTATCTAAAATATCTCCTGCCCAATCAGCATCCACAAAACAATCTAGAATATCAGCGTTACTATTATTACAATATGTTAATTTAAGATCTTTTGTCAAATACAAATACTTTAAAACTCTCAATGCATACTTAAAATGTGTCTCATTATAACAGTTTTGAAATCTACTTAAGTAATTTACACTGTAAGATATATCAGGTCTAGTACCTGAACTAATATACAAAAGAGCACCAATCAAATTTCTATATTTTACATCCTCATTAATATCAGATTGTTCCAATTTTAAATTTATTTCCATAGGAGTCTTATACATTTTTGCATTCTCAATATTATACCTTTTAGCTAAAGACTCAATATAAGATTTCTGACTCAAAGTTAAGACATTGTTTTGATTATACATATATTCAATCTCAATACCAATATAATTTTTTACTTTACCAATATCTTTCATTTTAAACCTTTCAGACAATTTAGTTTTTATATCACCAATAACTTCTAAATTTTCACAACAAATTAATAAATCATCCACAAATAAAAGAATATAAACAATTAAGCTGTTCTCTTTTCTAACATATAAACAATAGTCATATTTACTCCTGCGAAAACCGAAATTAATCAAAAAATCATTAAAACATTCATACCATGCCCTGGGGCTTTCTTTTAGACCATACAATGATTTATTTAATTTATAAACTTTATCAGTTCCATTTTCATAACCGATTGGTTGCTTTACATAAACTTCAGATAATACTCTACCATTTAGAAATGCTGTTTCAACATCCATTTGATGAATAGCTAAATTATTTTGACAACAATAAGATAATAGTAGCTTAAGTGTAGGCATTTTAGCAACAGGTGAGTAAGTATCATCAATACAATTTGTTTGCTGAAAACCTCTTACTACTAACCTTGCTTTGTATTCATTTTCACTCTTCCTTTTATACACCCATTTCACATCAATTACCTTTTTTTCCTTGGAGGGTCTGTCAACTAGAGTCCAGGTATTATTTTTTATTAAACTTTCCATCTCAATATTCATTGCTCCTTTCCATTTCATTGCGTCATCACATGTAATCGCCTCCTGAAAATCAATTGGAGCTGACGCATCACAGTAGTTACAGTATATGCAATAATAACCAAATTCTTCATCAAAACGAAGTGGAGGTTTGATTTGTTTTCTTAATCTTCTATTTAGATTCTCATCTTCACTTTCTCCTACATTCTCTTTATCATTTTCTGAGTATTTTAACATATTTCTTTCCTCTTGGATCCTTTTATCTTCCTTTTCCTTTTCTTTATATTCACTATTTTCTTCCTCATCTTTAAAACCACATAATTTAACATCTTCCTCAATTATATCACAATTTCTAGCAATAATAACTCTGTTGTTAATTAACACTCTGTATCCAATATCAGTATAACCAAGCAAAATTCCAGCTTCTGCTTTCTTATCCCATTTAGACCTTCTTCGTTCTTCAGGAATTCTTACAAAAACTCTACTTCCATATAATTTTAGATTTTGCATAGATGGCTTCCTTTTAAAAAATATTTCATACGGGGTTTTCCTCTCAATAGTATTAGTTAAGGTTCTGTTTTTAAGATATGCAGCTGTTTTAGTTGCCTCAGGCCAAAATCTTCTTTCTACCTTTGCTTCTGATAAAAGACATTTACCCATATCCATCAACGTACGATTATATCTCTCTGCTGTTCCATTTAATTGATGAACATATGCTGGACAGGGTTTTATCACTATTCCTTTCTCTTTTGCAAACTGAAAAACTCTTGCATTCATATATTCCTTCCCATTGTCACATCGCAGTTCCTTTATCATTTTCCCTGTCAAGTTCTGTACTTCATTAACATACTGCACCAAGTAATCATATACCTCATCCTTTGATCTGATACAATAAACTTTGACTAATTTGCTGTAGTCATCAATAAAACTCAAAAAAAATTTTTCTCCATTATATCCTGTAGTCTGACGTGGCCCATTTAAATCTGTATGAACAATCTCTAATATCTCTTTTGCTTTTCTTCGATTATTAGCAAATGGTAAATTATGCATTTTATTTTCAATACATATTGCACACTTTAAATATTCATATTCAATCTCTTTAGGTAATCCTTCTAATGATTCATTTTTACACATTAAATCCAATTTTTTAAAGTTAATATGGCCCAGAGTACGATGTAGTTTTTCCTTTACAGTCATATTTGTTTTACTAATATTTGCTTCCAATATTTCTTCACACATGTAACTTTTCATCTTATACAGTCTTTCTTCCTTAATTGCAATTGCTATAATCTTTCTATATTCATTGTAAATTTTTGCAAATTTCCCTTTTGAGACGATTGAACAATTATCAGTAATTTTCGAATAATTTAATAAATTTGCTTTCATTTCTTTTACAAAGAAAACATTTTTCAGTGTGACTTCAGATTTTTGTCCATAGACTAAGAAATAAGCTTTTATATTACCAATTTTTGTAGCTTCTAATATTGTTCCATCAGCAATTTTGACTTTAATAGGTTTGTCCAATATCTCATAAGTATTGAAGTATTTATCAGTGTTAATAATGTGGTCAGTACATCCACTATCTAGTAACCAATTTATTTGACCCTTTGGCTTATCATTCTCTTGCGTTGTGTATGTATTGTTTGCAATACTAATATGATAACTGTTACCTTGACTCCCTTGATTATTATGGTAGTAATTTCTTGAACCTTGGCCTCTGTTATTGTATGAACCACGTCCTCGTCTTGGCAAACTATGTCCTCTATAACTTGGTAAACTATTTCCTCTATAATTTTGTATACTATTTCCTCTATAATTTTGTATACTATTTCCTCTATAATTTTGTATACTATTTCCTCTATAATTTGAAAGACCATGTCCTCGACCACGGTTTACATTTTCTGCCTTACAATCTCTTCTTAGGTGACCAGGTTTACCACAACCAAAACAATTATATGATCGGTTAGTATCTGCTTTAAAAACATTTGATGTGTCTTCTGAAATTTCACTCATATTTCCTGTACTTTTCAATTTTATTTTGCTTTTTAAATAGTCCACTGTCCTTTCACCCTCTGGTAAGACATCTATTAAATCACCTATGTAGTTGTAACTCACTGGTAGTGCTTTTAACATGTAGTTTAGTTTTTCTGTTTCTGATACCGTTGCACCGGCTTGTTTCAACTCATTTACAGCTTTTTCAAAGTCATCGAAAAATAAAGACACTTCAGAATAATTTTTCAATTTGACACTTTCGAGTTTATGTCGACATACTATTTGCAACGCCGTTGATTTCTTTAGGTACATCCCATCAAATTTCTGTATTATTTCGTATGCTGTATTTAATTCACTTATATATTCCAACTGCTTGTTTGTTATAGCACTGTAAATATAGTTTGTTGCTTGTATATCTCTATCGTCCCATTCATCTTTGTCGGTTTCAATTTTCGCTCTCATTACTACATCCTTGCACTTTTTGAACTGTAGAAACTTAATTATCCGTATTTTCCAATTACTGTAATCTGTGCCATCGAAAATTGGAATATTTATATTATCACTATTTTTTGACGCCATTTTTTTTCTTCTTTTTTCTATCACATTTATTCTTTAAAGCATTGTACCAACTAAACATTAAACCACTGTTCTGCTACCATGTTAAAATAATTAGGCCCGTTCATGGTTTTATACTTTTATTCTTTAATCTTAACATTATCACACAAGTAAAACGCAACTATCCTTTCGCCATCTTGATTGGAAGAGGAAGAGATTACAATCAGTGTTGCCAATATAAATGTATATAAATCAACAAAAATAAATACGTTCGTAACAAATTTTAACTATATTATTATGAATATCGCAAGATACATTATTCTTGTAGACTGTTTTCTGCTGTTGAAAACCTTAAAATCTAGTGCGGGTGATCAAATTCCAGTTCCTGCTTTTTTATTGTCGAGGAACAGCGGAAAGGCTGACGGCTCTATTAATAGGTCTAAGATCCAGCTGCAGAATTAGTGCACTCATCGAGTGTGTGCTAAAAACCAAATGTTTACGCATATTTATGGTTAGAATATACATCTAACCCGGTTGCCTATCAAAATGTGGCCGCTAGTATTTTTTATTATTATTTATTCAAGTATTCAATCGTCTGTTACACATTAATTAAACATTTAAACAAATAAAAATTTTTTAGAAATGCATCTTATATTTCCATTCGAGGCATGCGCAATGGCTTTAAAGCGTCGTACAGTCGTATCCTCGTCTGACTAGTGATGTTTCGCGCTAACTCTCTTTTACTCTACCTTAAATATTTACCATCTTTAACAGCTAGCAACCCTTATTTTCGGCCAGATTAAATTAAGTAATCGTATATCATAATGAGATAAGGAAACGTTGTGGTCTGAAAAAAGATGTAGTGACAAAAATTGAGAAAGGTATGCTGAGATGGTTTGGCCATGTCGAGATAATGAATGACGAACGATTGACGAAAAAAGTATAAGGCGAGTGTGAATGGAAGTGTTGGAAGGGGTAGACCTAGGCGGACGTTTCGAGACCAGATCAGGGACGTCTTGAAAAAAGGCCAGGTCAAGAGTACCCTAAACTGAAGGGCATGTATGAAGGGAATAATGAAAGTTGACGAAGCGAAACAAGTATGTAAGGATCGTAGCAAGTGGAAAGAAGTGGTCTCTGCCTACCCCTACGGGAAAGAGGCGTGAATATATGTATGTATGTATATCATAATAAACAGAAAAAAATTAGCTTTAATTTGATATATAAATAATAATTGTACGTCATGAACGTATAAATGTATCAAAATCATACCTGTTTACACCTGGCTGCGAAGAGGTGCGGCCAAGTGCACAACGGCAACCGTGATTTTTTAGTCTATATATTACCGTGAAGTGGACGATATTTAATTTAAAAAACAAGTGAATGAAATTTTTTCCCAAAAATCAATTAATAATAATTTAATTAAAATTACTAGCGGCCACATTTTGGTAGGCAACCTGGTAGATGTATATTGTTCTAATCATAAATATACGTAAAAATTTGGTTTTTAGTACACACTCGATGAGTGCACTAATTCTGGACTTCTGGAATTCTGATCTTGTATTATAAGCAGTTACCATCGCCTATGGATGTTTGCGACGCTAGGGGCACCGTGAATACGCTGCTGTCTCATCGGGTGTCTATTGATTTATTAAAGTTTTAAATTCAACCAAGGATTATCTTAATAAAAAATATATGCGTTTATGTTTTTATTTAACAAACAATATACATCTAATTTCATATTTATAATTATAGACCATAGAATAAAATATATTTTATAAATATTACACATATATAAAATGAGATTCGTTTTAATAAATAAAATTTAACTAAAAATCAACTGACCAGTGCCGGATTAAGCAAGCGCGGGGCCCGTAGTAAATATTTTCAAAGAACCCTGCACCTGGGCGCAAGTGTGCTTCCATACCTCAAACTACAGCACCAATTTAAAAACTACACACAAGGGACGTGACTTCATCAAGTAGCCACCACCTGATTCGGCGATGGAAGCGCTCAACACGTTTGTCTTTGGGCTTCACGCAGAGGTCCATGACATGAAGACGGTGTTGTGCAGTGACAGTCTCGCCGGATATAATCTTGCAGTTGGCTACTTTGCTGATGTGGTGTCTCCAGTCTACAGGAGAATTTAAGTCGGTCCGTGGCCCGATAATGAGCTCTAGCTCATTATCGGACCGACTCAAATTCTTCACATTTATACGAGCGACTTTTTGTAATATGTGCTTTTATCGTATGAAATTCTGTTTTATTTTCACCAAGGAAATAATAGGGGTTACCGATTGTATGACGTAGATTGTGTCAGTAGGAAAAGATGTAACGTTTCACCTTTTTGTGACATCAAATAAATTTAATATATTATGTTACCACGTGTTAATAAGTTTCATTTAAAAAAATTACGCTCAGGACGAAATGAGCGGGTTTAAATATGCGGGGCCCCCTTTTGCGTGGGGCCCGTAGCAATTGTTACTCTTGCTATGTGGTTAATCCGGCACTGCAACTGACTACTATGCAATAGATTGACATTAAATGATGTAAACATTACAAAATATAACGAAAATTAGACGACTCGACCGTGGTCTGCAAGAATAGGAGCCCCGTTTTGTACCAAAAGCGATAAATCCCGCTAACTCGTATGTATGGTGGTGAAGGTAAGGAAAACCGTTCTTTATAAGGGAGAAATTTGAAAAAAAAAATACCATTTGTATGCTAAACAGATGATTTCATGACTTGTAGTTGATAAAATAGCAAATACAAAAATCTAAACTATTTACATAATTTCAAATAATTTAGTAAATATAACCAAAAAAATGCTGTGCGAAAACGAATGAAGTGATTTATTTATTGTGAAATTTAATCGCACTTATCAGTGATTTCATTGTACTGAATTTTATATGTATAAGTGAACATTAATTAGAAAAATAGTGTTGTGAAAAGTTCCTTTAAAATTTAGCCCACGCTACCGCAGTGCTACCCTTATTGTACGCGCTTTGACGAGGACTCATACGAGAAGTAGTAACACAGTTATCTAGTACCCATAACGCCTTGTCGTCTTGCCGCTTATTTTTTTGACTAGATAACACTGTAAAGTGTTACAAAATACTTATTTTTATTTATTTATCTTATTCTTTTGTTCCTGTGCACAAAAAGAGTCTCGCAGATGGACTTCGATGCAGTTCACAAAATCTATGCCGCTACCAGAGCGCCATTCTGATATCTACCTACACTTTATAATTACTAACATTTTTCATCATAAATAAAATTTGACAATTTCGGAGATTTGTTTAACGCTTCCATGTTTAAGAACAAATATATAAATGAACAATATACCTGTGTATGTTGTTTCTATTTGCAAAATTTAATAATACATAGTATACAATAAAATATTTCATTAATAGCTAATAACATTGATTTAGCGGCTACTAGTATTACATTATTTTACTAAAACAACAATAATATACTAACAATATATGTGTACCAGACACAACATAATTGATATGCATTTAACTAATATTATATATTCGTAGTTAGGTCTGACAGCAAACCTTTTGAAGTTTAGTTGGTACGAAAATGTTCGGTGACGATCATTTTAAAGTAAATTACGATTTTGCTAATTCAAGTAACAATAATTATAAAATTTTACTGATGTTTCTAATTTTTGCATTATTCAAAAATAATATTGATCGTTGCAATTACATTACGGCTATAGCAGCAATATAAGTAACCAGTTCATAAAGATCGAAAATCTTATTTCTTTCAATAGTTTGAATGTTTAAGTAGATATCTACTTTCATAGACTAGACTAAAACCTCCAGCTCCAATCATACAGCTACCATCACAACTTGGGTGTCTTCAGACCCTAAATGGTTGCTTACAATCTGACCAAGAAACGAAACCAACAGTGACATTTTGGATCTAGCGGTCCGTCGCATTGGGATTGGTATAAGAGAACCCTCGGAAGGGTTCTTGGTCCATAGAACGGAGGACGTGCGGTTCGACTGCAGTAAGACGAGGCCGTTCACCGGTGAACGCGCGGTCGAAGTACTGAGTATCCAGTGGGTGTCTCTGAAAACGAAAGCATTGTACATATATGAAAATTAGTATCATAGTCAAACATTAATTTGTTGTTACTTTTACTTTTTTTAATAATCGTAACTACCTAAATTTATAGAAATTAATAATGGGTCAGAGAAAAGTTTGTGGCGTGGCGTAATATTCGACTGGTCTCCTTACAGCGCGTGAATGATTTTTTAAAATCGAATATATCAATAATGAAAATATTGACCTTGAAGGCGCTGGTTCGGGAGGAATAAGTATCCTATGATGTGGGCATATGAAGAACACTATTGAGAGAAGACGGAAGTAGACGGAATCCACCGAACTCGAGGGCTTCTTACTGGCCTTGTCCATTGTAGTTTCTTGTGATACTGTCGTGTTATACACGACTCAAATAAGATTACAAGTCTATCAATAAAACACGAGATTATGAACTGTTGTTCTGCAATATTGCGAGGCACGCGCTCATAAGGGCAATGTTTCAAATACGCCACGGCTACGACGACATCTCTTGGCAACAAAGAAATAAGAAGAAGGTGTGTTTGGATTTAGAAATGGCACTTAAAGCGTTCTCGCAACTACGTATTATATTTACGAATAACAAGAAACTGTTTAAACAGGCCCGTTGGCGCTTTTTTTTACCAATCCTAAACCTATTGAAACTTTAGAGACTTGTTTTATTTTAATGAATATTAAACACGAAAAATTTAGCCTCATTTTTTCCTGTCCAAAAGTATTAGGTAAAACATAAATAAATGCAAGCGGCATTAATATATGATTAAATATCACAAATGCCCAGAAATTTACGAATTGACATGTAAAATCTGAAGCACAATAAAATGATTTATATTAATACGTACCACACGTGGTTTGAAAGGAGCTTCCAGATCGCGTCTTTCGAGTCGGTCCCAGTGGATCTGGTGGAAGAACTCTTGATCCCTGATGTCCCCGAACATACATTCCGTGCCACCTAAACGCGTTCGCGCATCTTTGTCCAAAAGCTGAAATCATTACATATCTTGAAAGTGTAATAAATATCAGTTATTGGTGCTTTTATCCTTAGACTATATATTTTAATAATTTTCATAAGGTAAAAACAAAATTAAATCATAGACTAGTCCTACCATCTTTAAAACTAAAAAAGGTATCTTAAGGTCTAAGTAATATAGGTATTAAAAATAGACGTGTAGCTGGGGAGTTTCTTGTCGGTTCTTTTCCTTGTGACACATTGTGAAGCGGCCATAACTTTAGTTCATATTGCAGATAATAGGTGTAATATAATAATAGGTATGAACCTAGAACTATCACCGTACGAAATACAGTTGAGGCTAACTTCACGCTAGCTAACTCCTCTATTCGGTAATTTCGTGTTGTATGATGTCAAAATTTGCCCTCAACGTACCTTTACTTCATTATAGGCACTGAACTACCATAGGTATTTAGATAAATGTTTTAAAGAGAATATTATTAAAGCTTACCCTAGTGAGTATGGTAAGCGCCTCCTTTGAAAGGAAACGAGGGTAGGATGGCATTTCATTGCATATAGACCAAAATAGTTCGTCTTCGTCACAGCCGCTGAACGGACTCTGTCCAATCAACATCTCGTAGAGAAGTACTCCGAAGGACCACCAGTCAACTGTTTGATTATATTTCAATCCTTTGATTATCTGAAATCAACAAAGTAGAAAGTAAATTTAAGAAAAAATAGCGTTTATATAAACTATTTAATCTATCTATCTAGATTCTCTAAACTTCTAGACTTTTGAGTAGAAGGTATTTTCTTACGGTTAACTCGT
Source organism: Malacosoma neustria (assembly GCA_963693495.1). Lineage (NCBI taxonomy): Eukaryota > Metazoa > Arthropoda > Insecta > Lepidoptera > Lasiocampidae > Malacosoma > Malacosoma neustria. The sequence goes on from OY856378.1 coordinate 6,135,231, forward strand.
AAGTAAACATGATTGTGGTAATCACACGTATAACCACAACAACCCATAAACGTCTTATTTCTGGGCTCGGGCAAGGCGATTGGCGAGTTACATTTACCGGTGATCTCGCTGTGCAGGTTTCGTCACGATGTTTTCTTTCATCTTGGGTACATGGAAATTATGCTATAATAATAATCACAGGTATATTCTGCGTAAATAATTATATTATTGTACAGTAACGGTCATAGCCCAGTAGGAGTTTCAAAAATCTATCGTATCAAAATAAATTGTACCTTTCTATGTTTTTTCTCATACCCGATGTTCCTAATATTTTAGTCAGAAATAGTGTGATATAATGATAATTTGCTTTAGTGACAAGCTTGTTATGTAATCACTCGCACAGGTATGTACCGTACGCGCTATATCGTGCCGGCGAATAGGCCAGTGGACGGGGGTTTATGACCCTAGACAACACATACCTCCGGCGCCATGTAGTCCGGTGTGCCGCAGAAGGTATCCGCCGTTTTGTCCAAATATATTTGTAATTTGCACATGCCGAAATCTGCGATCCGCACGTGCCCGTCGAAGTCCAAAAGTATATTGTCAAGTTTCAAATCTCTGAAAAAAATATTAACACAAATTATGTCATGTCACCGGACTTTATTGTGTAATTGAATATGGAAGTAAAAAAATTCTAAATAAATTCCAATAAATTTTATTTATATTGAATGAAATGAAATTAAACTTTGGACATATTTTTTATAAAACTCTTAATAATATTTTTTTTTTGTATATTTTAATATATTCAATTTATTGAAATCACTCGGATAATCAGATAAAGTACCCGCGTATAATTCATTGAGAACCTCTTCGCTGATACGTTCCGTAATAGTTAATTATGATTAAAACCTAAAGAAAACCTACTAAGAAAAGTAATTTTTTTATGGCCGCTTTATAACCTAAACACGACACGCCAAGTTTTTGCAATATTCTATATCGCTCTGGGTGTCATATATTGAAATAGATACATAATGCAAGTACAGTGACTTGTTAACTCGTCACCGGTCAGCAACGTTAGGGTATGAAGAGATGAGTTAACTCGCTACCGGTCAGAAAAATGTTAATAATGAAACAATTCGACCGAAATTGATAATTGTTCACGACAGCAGAAGAATCGTACATTTTACGCCAACTGGTTAAATACATATTATATTGCTACACCGCTTACTTGCCACGCCTTAGTATTACTGGTTTTACGTCGCAAAGGGATGACAGGGATGCAAGCATAAAGGTGCTATGAAAGTAATCGAAGATTGTGAGTGGAATGAGCAGCTGAACACATACTTTCGGCTCCATTTTTATATCCGCATGTTTCAAGAGTCAATAAAAAGTAAATTTTACCTATAAATCATTATCATACCTGTAAACAATACCCCTCTTATGCAGAAATTTGAGTCCCGAAACGATTTCTGCCGCGTAAAAGCGCGCCCTTGCTTCGGGAAAGCGACCGCTCTGCTGGATGTGGAACATCAGGTCACCACCATTCAGGTACTCCATGACGAAGAATAGATGAGACTGGAAAGCATAACATATAACACCTTAGTATATTTACTAATATTAAACTTGGATGATTTGGTATTACTATATCAAATGTTAAACGCTAAGAAGTATTAGCCCAGGGCATTAACTGTTAAGGAAGCCCTTTTTTTTTACTTCGACACTACAGAGAAAATCCGATGTGGTTCGATTCTCTGTCCTAATCTTCTTACGAATACCCAGCCTGGTTAGCAGCAGATACCAGTGTTCCAGGTGGCCCACTAAAACTTGGACGCCACCCAGAGCTATGCTTAGGACAGGATGTACCGTTAGACTTTGAACATTACTCTGCGACGAATTTAGGGCAAAGAAGTTCGTAATCAACCCAAGGTTGGCAAGCTTTGTTCAATAAAAAAACTGTCATCATCATCCAAGTGGATTACACATCGGTGACATCCAAATTCCTATACCCAAGACCACGTTGTCACAATGCAGAAATAATGAGTGTCGATGCTCATCTACTTTCTAATAGCACCAAAATAAAAGGTCTAAGTGTGTTTTTTAAAAAGAAGACTGCTGCCTAAACCTTGAATGGCTAAACAACAAACCTGTCAGAACAGTCAAGTGTTTGAATTGAATCTGAAGATGTTCTATTAGGATCACTTATCGAATGATATAAATCGTAAAAAACTATTGTCTGCACCATACTATCATACATCTATTGGAATAATATATAATACTTTATGATTGAATGAAATACGTAGTTTGATACAGATAATCCAAACTTAATATATTATAGAAAAGCATCAAAGTATTTGAGACGTTTACGCTATGTTATTAGGGGACATCCATTAATTACGAGAGCAATTTTTCGATCAGTTTAGACCCCCCCCCCTTAGTTTAAATTTAGTGAGATTTGACTGGACCCCCCCTTACGTGAGGTTGGCGCTAAAAATATTTTATACTAAATTTATTTTTACTATTCGTGAAAATAATAAACCGTTCAGGTATACTAAAGTTAATTTATTTAAATTAAATAAAATTCAAAGTAAAAAAACCAGATAAAAACATATTTTTTAATATCTGTAACATTTTATATTTTTTGAAGGCGAGGTGAGATTTTTGATTATCCCCCCCTCGGTTTAAATGAGATTTGGTGAGATTTCATTGGACCCCTCCCCCCCATTCTAAGCTCACGTAATTAATGGATGTCCCCTTACAAACGATAGCAATTTACATACATCTAATATCTCAAGAAAACATAATTTCTATAAAATCAAGTAAATTTAAAATTAACTATTTACATCAGTTTGAAATGTAGCGAAAAGATGACAGAGGTATGGATGGTTGGTGCCCAGAGCAAGCACTTTTCTTTCAATGAGAGTGCATTCCACGTCATCATCTTCTAAAACCACATCTTTCTTCAAACATTTCACGGCGTAGTAGTATTCTGTGTCTCGTAGCTCAGCTAATAATACCTGAAATATATTAAAAAGTATAATTATTCGTACGTCTCAGTTATAGTACGTAGTTTTTCTAATCTATCATACATATTATAACATATAATATAAACGTACTGATGTAAAGAAAAACTTCTTCGTCTTCCTGCCCTTATCCCAAACTATGTGGGGTTGGCACAACATGTTCTCTCCTTCCACTCTCCTCTATTAGCCGTCAACTGATCATTCACACCTTTTTTAACCATATGATCTTTTATACCAGCCAGCCATCTTTTTCTTGGTCTACCTCTCCTCTTGTATCCATCCACTCTCATTTTTAGCATCCTCCTTATTACATGATGCTATTAGAACAACATGGTAAAGAAAAACATTTTCAAATAATCTGCATGTCAAAATCAACGATGTATGTAATTCGCTAGTCCGCTTTAGATGACACATACCCGTTGGTTAAGCACTTTATACTATCCTTTTTTTCCCTGCCTACCCGCAAGTTAGCGGCGCCTGACGGTGATTTTCGAAAAACTACTCGACCACCGCCGCGCCGCCTTCGCTCTGCTCGGCTAGCGCCCGCGCCGAAGACACGTGCCGTCGATTCTAGGTTAAAGCCGCATGAATTTTATATGTTTGTGAACCGCTAATTATAAAGGCCTAGACTACAAACCGCAGAATCAGCCGTGGATGCTAGCGGATCGGAAAACCTCAGGTGAGTCGCCGCTCTTTCTGACTTGACTGAATTATCGAACCCGCACTACCTTTGTGTCCCGCACCGCGGCTATCATCTTTCGAGACCTAAGTCGCACCATTCTTCATACGGTCCTTCAGCTCCACCACCCGTCTAAGGTGATCCCAGCAGTGGGACATTGTGTCCCATTTCTCAATATTATTTACACTTCATTTATAAATTATATATTCTTATCTTATTTTTGGGGCCGAGAAATATCTCGGACACTTCGACCCAATGGGATCTTTTGTGTTCCCCTAGATAGCAATCACTCCTCTCCAATCTCATTGAAAATTTGCTTCATGAGCCTTACAATGAGGTATGGAGATAGGAGCCTGTAGTCTTCCGGTGTTGGATATCCTACCCCCAAAAGATTCATTCGCCTCCTGGCCAATGCATCACATGTACACAGTAGGTGTTAATTATATATTAGTATACTGACTATTAATTTATAAGTATGGTGACTCCTGCGGCCGGGGTCGGTGTGTAGTACCCTATCTAAGTGAGGAGACTCCAATCCCGTCTGGATATCAACCACCCCTAGTTTTTATATATGCCGCCATAATATGTATGACAATCTAATACTTAGTGAAAAATAGACAATTGTATTTTGTCGAGTTATATTATTTATATTGTCGAGTTATTACTATCATTTCCTGTATTGTAATTTTTTAATTCTCATTCTTCCTATTTTACTTTTTATTATAGTCCATTTTCTAATAATAATGTATAATTTTAATTATTAATATTGTGACCACTAGTTTGAGCGTCAGAAGATTTCAGAAGACGTCAGAAGACCCTCTAAGTTTTAAGTGCTATATGTTAATGTAAGATGTTATTGTAAACACTTAGATGTGCAAATAAATATTTGAATATTGAATAATAACCTTGTTTTGCGTTCCGGCATAAGTGTCCAGATTCCGATAACCCTACGCGAACGGCAGCTCGTTAGTGGTGTCCCTGGCGTCGCAAATATCGATAGGCGACAGCAGAGAGTTGAAATATTTAAATCAATGGGCGACAGTAACTGCTAACTATTAAATGGGCCGTCAGCTTGTCTGCTGTTTTACAGCAATAAAAATGTATTTATACAATTACAGTTCATATGATATTTATCTAAAAAGCACCCCCAAACATTCATTCGTAACTAATTTTACTTTTCATTATTACGTGTGTATACATTTAAAACGTTACATAGTTCGAGAACTTCCCGGTATTATATCGGTTGGCCCAATTGCCTTTGAGTTCGGGCCAAGAATACGGAGAAAGCGCGATATATTCGAGGTATAAAACTACTGAACGTCTTACGGTTGCTGAGACATTTTGCTGATTTTTTTATTAGTCGGCAATGCTGTATATTTGCTACATGTAATTTTTATTCCACACATTGAAACATTTTAGGTATATAGTCTTTTATAAAGTTTAATGAAAAATTTTAAGAATGTTGTAAACCAAATTAAAATTATTAAAAGAAAATTACGTCTATTTTTTTATATTTTTTTTATTATATTTTTTTTATTAGTTTTTACTGTCAAGATTGCGAGTCAATTCGCCTTTTTTATTTAAATACGTGTAAATTTTGTTTAAATATGTGCCTATAAACAAATTCTGCCTTCTAGACTGGTATTATGCACCTCAACAAAAACATGTGTGAAAGTTTCTAGTTTGGAATTCTCTTTATGTTTGTTATAAGGTAAATAATGTTTTAAAGAAAAATTAGGCACAAAAGATATTTATTTTGTTGTAAAATTAATTATAACTCATCTATAACGAACCTCAATGCGTTTTAGCATAAATAATGTTGAACTTGGCGACGAATTCATTAGAAGGACGATGACACGTGTTCTGTGACGTTGGAAAGGTGGTTGGTGATGTAGTCGACAGAAATAAACAAAATAAATCTAGGTGCACACTGACAAAGTTTTTAATTTCCAACACGTATATTGTTATTTATTGATTCGAACATCTTGTATAAAGTCTAATCATACTTTGTGTATAGTCTAGTATTTCTAGTCAAAGTGTTTGGTTTACTTTGGAAATCATTAGATAAGCACAGACATAGAGCAAAGAGGCCGGGGCCAAGACACTGTTTGCGGGACTAGTCCACAAATTACAAGTCATTCAGCGGACTATGTGCGATGTTTATTTTACGGATAATGTACGAAATAAAAACATTTCTAGGAGAACCAAAGCTCTCTAAATTAGCTGAAATCACAGTGGGTCTAATGCCAGAACGCAGGACACCCCAACCCGATGGACCGATGATCAACGCAATATTGCTGGTGGGAACTGAGTAAGAAAAGCAAAGGACACACACAGGCACGTCCAGCAGTGGACACAATTGGCTACCAGCAGAATAAAACATCAGGGAACCTTGTTGAATTGCTTTTCTTGACCGGGACATGAGAAAGAGTTGGACTAGGTGTGAATTTGTTTTGATACTTGCGACTATCGTCTTACCTTGAACCTTAAAAGAAAAATCTTAATGCTGTTCTTCCTTTTCTGGCTATATATTGGCAAAAGTCGACTTTCAGGACTACCTACCTAAGTGAACGCTATAAAAAGCTCCAGTCTTATTTCGGCCGGTCGTAAACTAATATTTCTTCCAAACATTGTCATGTTCCAACATGATTGCAAAACAGGTGAACCGTGACGATCTAAGTGGCAACATGCCATAATCGACATGGCTTAGGTAATCAGCATGGATTAGCGTATGACTTGAATTGACATGTTCCATTTATTACATAATTAATCATTTTACTGACGTACGTAAACCGCCGATTTGGATCGCAAAAGGGAGCAACAAAATCTGGTAATAATTCATTGTTTCACATATTCTATGATAATAATTTCGAATTATTTAAAAATGTTTTTATTATTAAAATAAATGAATAGTATTACTGCATTACAATAGGAAAAGAAATTATGAAGGAATGAAAGGATAAACTGTTACAGATAATAAACCTGCAACAGATCAAATACTGGCAGCATATTCATATTGAAAGATTTTTTTTTATTTAGGACACATCCATCACATAAAATACATAAATGTTAACATAGCACACATTTGATAAGTTCCTAAACCGGTTCTAGTTCAGCATATACTGGTTTTGTATACAACCAGTGCTGGTCTTCTTCTAGGATTTTGTTTATTCGCTGTGTGAAATAAGACCAGCCTCTGACTACGGATTTAAATAATCTCCTTAGAAGTAATCTAAAAGGGTTTTTTTATTTAGCAACGTGTTTGTTATCCAGGCCGAGTATTTCAACCTAAAAAATATTCTCATATTTGCACCCTTTGTGGTGCAAATATGAGAGTTGTGTGTTTTCCACTATTAAGGGAACAATGTTAGCCTCAGAATTGTATACTGGTAGACGAAACTATGGATGTACCATTCTAGAGACGTCGCCAACACATCTTTCAGTGAACGGGAACAATTTGTATATCGGCCTCTGATCGTCGACTAGCACCAAGCCATTCGGTACTAGAATGTTTGAATAGCTATGCTGGCCAGAGGTGGTGAATCGTTGAAACCACAAGAGACCACACGGTAACCATTAAATTATACCATAATTCCCTACTGATATCGATGAGGGAAGCAAAAAAACCCAATAAGACTGCTTTTTACTATCATCAATGAAATAAAAGAACATAATTATGTCATAAATTATAACAAAGGCTTAATCGGTGTCAAGCGATGTTAAGGAATTATAAAAAATAATATCCTCCTAAAATATTAGATACTGCTCATAATATTCACAAATCTTATTTAATGAACGCAACTAGCAATTAATCAATGTCAAAATAAAACTTCTAGCTAAGCTTCTACGGAAGTTAATCAACTAACCCACTAGACGCCTAGACTCCTATTTAACGAGTTCATCGTCCTCGGTCGGTAAATATAATAATAATATGAGATTATTTCTGTCTTTGATCTGGTGCGCGTCACATTAATCGTGGCATTTCGTAGCGTTAAATCTACGAATCGAAACTTATTTTTGTCATCTTTGTCATATACGACTTTCTTATATTTTTAATTTTGCTAGGGCATCAAGCTCGCCTAGATGCAAGATCCGTGCAGGGGCGGAGAAAGAATACTAACTAACCTCTGCGGCCGGGGTCGGCCTGTCGTAAAAGGCGACAAAATAACCCACCCTAGCTACGTGGTATGGCCTCAAGCCCGTCTGGATGGCGACCACCTTTGGTCTTAAGTATGCCGCCATAATAACCTTGTGTTGTGTTCCGGCATTAGTGACCCAAGTTCCTGTACTCTTATGGGACAGCAGCGTGTTCGTGATGCCACTGGCGTTGCAAACACCCATAGGTGACGGTAACTGCTAAATTCTAAGCGGGCCGTCAGCCTGTCTGCTCTCCTAAAGCAATAAAAAAAATATATTTAGTGACCACCCCTGGTTTATAATATGTCGCCATAATAACCTTGTGTTGTTTTGTGAGCCATGTTCCAGATTCCTTACGCAGAGAGCAGAGTGTTCGCGGCGTGGTAAGCATCATGAGCGACGGTAACTGCTTGTTATTAGGTAAGCCGTCAGCCTGTTCCATATCTAAACCATCTATCTGAATTATATAATGAAAAAACGCTCAAACAAATATTTGTTTGAGCGTCTTGCACTGTTAACGTGGTCTAAATTTTCCGTTAAGTCCATGATCTCTTGCACATTTCTTTCGATGTTTTGTTGGTGCCTCTTCCAGCGTTCCAAAGTCTTTTTGCAAAATTCTTCTTTGGAACAATAACAGAATTAAAAGGAAATATACTTCTTTTCCTGAAATCATTTTTGATAACATCTTTATTGTCTTCAGTTCTAGTTTTATAAATTGAGAAAATAAAGATTTGGATAATTTCTGATCCATGTGTTGTCGCTGCCAAGAAACAATAGTTTGGTCTCATTTTTCTTTGTACGACTTGAAGACAGACATCCAATGGCTCTAGAATATCACTGGTGTGGGCGAGCAATTTCAAATTTGTTAGTCTTTGTGCCAAAGCTTGTTTTTTTGTTGCTTTAGGACAGTAGACAGGCAGACGACCCACTTAGAATTTAGCAGTTACCGTCACCTATGGATGTTTGCAACGCCAGTGGCATCGCGAACACACTGCTGTCCCATAAGGGTACAGGAACTTGGATCCATCCAAAGGTGGTCGCCATCCAGACAGGCTTGGAGCCCTACTTAGCTAGGGTGGGTTGTTTTGTCGCCTTTTACGACAGGCCAACCCCGAGCACAGAAGTCAGTATTCTTTCTACGTCCCTGCACGGATAAAAACCAAGTCAAGCGAAACGTGTGTGGAGTGGCCGTTATATATCACCAAAACAAATGTTTTGGGGTAAATGTAATAATCTCTACATCACATTTACCCCAAATAAAGAAAATTAAGGGGCAGTTGTATTAGAAACCATGTGATGTAATCCGTCGCAGATATGTTAAAAATTTGCGATTGGATAGTTTATTGATACCTGAACTTATCAAACTACAGTAAAATAAATAAAAAAAACTTCAAAATAAAACTTGATTATGGTAGGTTATTGAATTTGTATAACACGCTGCTTGAAGGTCTCTTGCAAAATAATACGTCATTCATTACTTCGGCGATAAAATAGCCCGAACCAGTAGCTAGCTAATAGCTTAAAAAGTACGTATGCTATGCTATTGAGTGCGGGACTGGTCCTTGTACGATATATTCTGCAATAGAACGCTATTGCATTTACCGCGTTATTGCATTTCTCCTGCCTACACCTACTTAATATTTTATTTATTGGATTAACCGCATAAGAATTTTAATCAGGGTAAAGAGCCTTTCATCCTTTTTGTAAGTATACAAATAGCAAAGGAAGAGTACTGTCCGGCTTCACCTTTCGAGGTTTGGATCAAATGGGAGTCGTAAAAACAATTCAATCATCTTTTTAGATCCATTTTTAGCGCTAGTTAATAATAGTTGCTCGGTTTTTATTTTTGGTTGAAATTAACTTCGATGATTATGAAGTGTCTTAGCTATATTTTTAATTGTGGATGTCCATATGTATGTTACAGAGATTATGAATCTTCATTATATATTTCACCACGTTCAGACTATACGAAACTCCTCAAAAATGACCAAATAGTGATTTAAAACATTCATATCAAGGTGATTCTTCATTTTTCTACTTTATCATTCATTTATTTCTCATGGGTAGCTAAAATAAAATATTAGAAAGTCGGCAAAATATTTCTAGTATAATTAGTAACTTGTTGAACAATGATACTTATTATTTTTAAATCATTCTTTGGAACTGGCGCCGCCTGATTTGTGTGGAAATGACATTTTCGTCGAAGGATGAAGTGCCTGCGGCCCAGTTCTAGTCTATTCTGGTGAAGGCAGAAACTATAATAATATAATGTAATTTCTATACGCTTTAACATTGTTTATTTACATATAAACGTCATAAACTGGAAAACGAATTTCTTTTGAACTAATAGATTTAGGTATATATTTTCAATTTTACGAACTTTCCGTGGAATGGTTTCGCCACAAAGTTCGCGTGTAGAAAATTTATGGAAACACCTAGATGAAAGAATGAGGTACGATGTTTATAGACCGAAATACAGACGATTTATTTCGTTTCGAGATACGGAGAAATGGACTCTTCTAGAACAGCACACATTGCATAATATTATAGATGATAATTATAGAAGTATTATTTACAAATAATTTTTTAACGAAGTATTAAATTGAACATGACTTCATATGCTTTTTTCTGTTCTTACGTTTGTTCCTGCTACTAAAGACTATGTTAATTTTAAAATAACTGTCTAAGTAAAAAGCATGATAGATTTATAACTTTCGTTGTAGAAATATGTTCTCAATTTTATTAATCTTTATTTTTTAATGTCTCAGGCATTATTATTGATATGGGGAAAGTATGCTTTTAAAATTTCATATCACTACATAGTACAAAACAAAGTCGTTTCCCGCTGTCTGTCTGTGTCTGTAATCTTTAAAACTACGCAACGCACATTTTGATGCGGTGTTTTTTTAATAGATAGAGTGATTCAAGAAGAAGGTTTATATGTATAATATATACATATTATTATACAGAAAAGCCGAAAAATTCAAAGATTTGTAATGTGATGTCGTAACAAACATATTTTTGTGCGCTTAAATCGCCAACGCTGGCCAAACCTTACGATATAGATCAATTTAATGTACTACGGAATTGTATATCTTAAAAAGATCGATGAAAAAGTCTGCGATGGTATATATTTATCTGTAAAGGATAACTTTTTTTTTGGTCTCGGGGAAAAACCTCTCTTGACGGGTTCCCCCGGCCCGGGGGGACCGAGGGATATGTGGGACTCCGGGAATGATGTTCGACCATCCGACTACCCACTAAAAAACCCCGCTGTTCTCCTATCGCCTACGCCCGGGCCTACGGATATGTGGCTTGCCGATCTCGTGGCCCGAGCCGTCGCCGGCCCGCCCTTTGTTTCAAGGCGGGCCTCTTCAAAAGTGTTGGCCCCAGGGGGTCAGGGTTTCGTCCCCCCGGCGCTCTCCTGTATTGTAGGAGATGAGGGGGGCCGCGGAACAGCACGCGGCCCTCTCCCTCGCGGCAATAGTGCGGGTGGCGGATCCTCTCCCGAGGGGCCGCCCGCGGCCGCTCTCTACGGCGGCCGGAGGTCATTGCTTGCCCTCCGGCGCCGACGACGTGGCCTGCGTTGGCGGGAGGGTATGGTGGTGGACTCCCGCTCCCGCTCCGCCGCCTCCTTTGTGGACATGACTGCCTCGCAAAAGGAGGCGACGACAGTAACCATTTTTATCTTTTACATATTATAACAAAAAAATATGTGTTACATTGGCTTATTTTGGTTTACACCTATATAATTTCTTTACTTTTTCTTTAATGCATAGCTTGAAGAAAATTTAGTATCAGAATAGTTTTGTCATTAGTCGTCTCAACATTCTCTGCAAAATTTATTATAACCTCAAAATACTTGATAAGTTGAAAACTTGTTAATACGATTTTTTTCCTACCGTGAGATTCGAATTACCGAGGTTCTACTGTATTTCTACGATAATAATATGTGTTATTTTCGACGACCTTCCTGGCGTAATGGCTAACGCACTTGGGTACGCTCACAGAGGTCATGGGTTCGATTCCCGTCTCGCGTCTGGGTGTTTATGTATAAAATGTATTTATTAAAAAAAAGTATATATGTAGTATATCAGTTGTATAGTAACCCTAACACAAGTGTTATGCAACTTAATTTGGGACTAGGCGGCGCTGTGTGAATATATATATATATATATATATATATATATATATATATATATATATATATATATATATATATATATATATATATATATATATATATATATATATATATATACATATATATATATATATATATATATATATATATATATATATATATATATACCTAGTCAGGTCATAAGTATTGTCACACAGTAAAAACTTTTCTTTTAGAATGCTGGCCACAAAAAAGTTTATTGAATTAGAATTTCGAATTGTTCATGAAAATAAAAATGTATCATCATCATCATCATTTCAGCCGGAAGACGCCCACTGCTGGACAAAGGCCTCCCCCAAAGATCTCCACGATGATCGGTCCTGCGCTGCCCTCATCCAACCTATCCCGGCGATCTTGACCAGATCATCGGTCCATCTTGTGGGGGGCCTACCAACACTGCGTCTTCCGGTACGCGGTCGCCATTCGAGGACTTTTCTGCCCCAACGGCCATCAGTCCTTCGAGCTATGTGCCCAGCCCACTGCCACTTCAGTTTTGCAATCATCCGGGCTATGTCGGTTACTTTGGTTCTCCTGCGAATCTCCTCATTTCTGATTCGATCTCGCAGGGAAACTCCGAGCATAGCCCTCTCCATTGCTCTCTGAGCGACCATGAGCTTTCTCATAAGGCCCATAGTTAGCGACCACGTCTGCGTTCCGTATGTCATCACTGGCAACACACATTGGTTAAAAACCTTCGTCTTGAGACACTGCGGTATTTGGGACGAAAAGATTTTACGGAGCTTCCCGAACGCTGCCCATCCGAGTTGGATTCGACGAGTGACCTCTTTCGCGAAATTGGACCTGCCTAACTGGATCGTTTGACCCAAGTAGACGTATTCGTCAACAATTTCGAAAGTACAGTTCCCAACTGTTACGGGGGTAGGTGCGACATGGACATTAGACATGATCTTCGTCTTGTTCATGTTCATTTTGAGACCTACTCCTTGGGAAGCTGTATTGAGGCCATCAAGCATATGGCTTAAGTCTTCCATGGTTTCAGCCATGATTACGATATCATCTGCGAATCTAAGGTGAGTGATGTACTCACCGTTAATGTTGATGCCCAGTCCGTTCCAGTCCAGAAGCTTGAAGACATCTTCCAACGCAGCAGTGAACAGCATCGGCGATATGACATCGCCTTGTCTGACTCCCCGCTGCAGTCGGATAGGCTTCGAGTTCTGATCCTGGAGACGGACTGACATGGTGGCGTTTTCATACAAATACTTCAACGCTTTGATGTATCGATAATCAATGTGGCACCTCTGGAGAGACTGAAGCACCGCCCAGGTCTCGATCGAATCAAAGGCTTTCTCATAGTCCACGAACGCCAAGCATAGTGGCTGGTTATACTCCTCCGTCTTCTGTATAACCTGCCGCAGCGTATGTATGTGGTCTATGGTGCTAAAACCTTTTCGGAATCCGGCTTGTTCGGGAGGCTGGAAGTCGTCAAATCTGCGCGCGAGACGATTCGTGATGACCCAGTAAAAATGTATAACTTTTAGAATTTTACTCATTTTTAAATATGGAGTGGACGCTTAAAGAAGACCGTGTTGCAGTTATTGCGTTGCATCGTTGCGGTTACGTGCCAATTCAAATTTTTAACATACTGAAAAATTTGAATATTACCAAAAAGATTCGTTTATCGTACCATCAAACGATACAATGAAGACTCTAGTGTAGATGACAGGTCAAGAAGTGGTCGCCCTCGGTCTGTTAGGACTCCAGCAGTGATAAAAGCTGTGAAGACACGAATTCAAAGAAATCCCAAACGTAAGCAGAAACTGTTGGCCCTTCAGATGGGGTTAAGCAGAACCACGGTGAAAAGGGTGTTAAATGAAGACTTAGGGCTTCGGGCATATCGAAGAAAAACAGGACATCGTTTGAATGCTCGTCTAATGGACCTGAGACTGAAGAGATGCCGCGCTTTGTTGAAGCGGTACGCGGGAAAAAAATATCGGGAAATTCTTTTTTCGGATGAAAAAATGTTTACCGTAGAAGAGAGCTACAACAAACAAAATGATAAGGTGTACGTACACAGTAGTGAAGAAGCGAGCAACCGTATTCCGCGTGTCCAACGAGGTCATTTTCCATCCTCGCTCATGGTATGGTTGGGAATTTCTTATTGGGGCTTAACAGAGGTACATTTTTGTGAGAAAGGTGTAAAAACGAATGCTGTTGTGTATCAAAATACAGTCCTGACGAACCTTGTGGAACCTGTTTCTCATACCATGTTCAATAACAGGCACTGGGTATTCCAACAAGATTCGGCGCCAGCTCATAGAGCGAAGAGCACACAAGACTGGCTGGCGGCGCGTGAAATCGACTTCATCCGGCACGAAGACTGGCCCTCCTCCAGTCCAGATTTGAATCCGTTAGATTACAAGATATGGCAACACTTGGAGGAAAAGGCGTGCTCAAAGCCTCATCCCAATTTGGAGTCACTCAAGACATCCTTGATTAAGGCAGCCGCCGATATTGACATGGACCTCGTTCGTGCTGCGATAGACAACTGGCCGCGCAGATTGAAGGCTTGTATTCAAAATCACGGAGGTCATTTTGAATAAACTTTAATGTCATAAGAATCTATGTTTTGTTAAGTTCATTTTGGTATATGAATGGTTACATAATTAATAAACTTGTTACAATTATTTTACATTAAACATGTGACAGAATTTATGACCTGACTAGGTGTATATATATATATATATATATATATATATATATATATATATATATATATATATATATATATATATATATATATATATATATATATATATATATATATATATATATATATCAAGCTATTTTATACAATACCGTATTATTCCTTATCCAATATATTCCAAATTAAATACATTACATACGTTGTACATTTCATGTAGATCAATACTGCCCTTAACAGCATTTCATTAAAATGGATATCTTACAAGATATCAGTGATTTAAAAAGCGGAGGCATAGCGGCTGGCGGGCACGGGGTGTACCGTGTGCCAGGCCACATATAGGGCTGTACGTAAAATTTCCTTTTTTGTTTAATTTATATGGCAGAACAACGTTTGCCAGGTCAGCTAGTAAATTATAAACAAATTATTAAAACTGACAAAGTTAAGTTTTAGTATAAAGCTATTTTGTTTTTGACTGATATATCAACAAAATTATTGAAAAAAATAAAAAGTAAATCTGACCATTTGTATTCAAATACAAGCTCCAATTAATAGTTTAGTAACAAAATAAAAAGGGAGTTTGTCATTAATACATTCTATTTTAATGCAGGTATTTAATACATTTAATACTGATTGTCTTAAACGAAAAGTTATATTCCCAGCCTGTCTAATGACACGGGGCCGCTTATGAGCACAGGGTACCGGTAGAATGCAATTTGTGGATGACTCAGTCAAAACTATGATGTACCAACATATTTTACAAGATACTATTTCTACTACTCTTTTGTCGCTGAAACATCATGATGCCTTTATAATTCAAAAAGATAACAAATACCTGGCTACTACTACTACTACCTGTGCAAAATTAAAAAATACATCGCAAGAACTCATCAACGTCGAAGAGTGATTTGAAAGCTAAACTAAAGGCTATCTTGGAGTCATTTACTAACTAAATACTAACACAATTTACACTACGCCATCTAGTTCCAAAGTAACTAGCATATCACTTGTGCAATGGGCACTAGACAACCGATAAACTACATATATACTTTTCTTTTGTAAATACATAAACACCCAGACGCGAGACGGGAATCGAATCCGTGACCTCCAAAAGTGTTACGACGTGTATTAGCCTTTACGCCAGAAGGTCGTCATTATTGAGGTCATCGTCATTTACGCTTAAAGAGTGTGCAAGGTTGGTTGCAACTATGTCACAACGTCTAAAAGCTTCCAAAGGAGGAGCGAAAAAGTGTTTATTGAATTATTTTGCGTGTGTTATAGGAGTAGATGAACATTTTTGTTTAATTTTTAGAGTAATTTTTTTTCATTCAACGGTCATGGAAATAATTATATACGTTAAAATAATATTAAATATGATGCCAAAAATTACTATTGATTTCACAGATCTATTTTAATTATGTACATTTTCCATCCGAAAATAATATTGTGCCTTATTTTTACACATGGGCTCGTATAAAAGAGTATTTATGTGAGATGATCAATGCTGTGATTTATGTATTTATATCTGCCATCAAAAAGACAATATTTGTCAAGCGTTGGATACAAATAAACACAGACACGTCATTCATCAGTCGAACAGTCACG
Source organism: Malacosoma neustria (assembly GCA_963693495.1). Classification (NCBI taxonomy): domain Eukaryota; kingdom Metazoa; phylum Arthropoda; class Insecta; order Lepidoptera; family Lasiocampidae; genus Malacosoma; species Malacosoma neustria. The sequence continues at coordinate 6,151,499 of OY856378.1, forward strand.
TCCGTGCGCTGCAAATCATAGGTATTTATGAATACGTGATTTTTACACTTGGCAAACCTTGTTTCATTTATATTTATTTCTGGACGTACAATTCGCTTTTTGTTAATGTAAGAATAAATATTCGGGCTGTAGCTGTTAATTACTATGACATTTTAAATGACACACTGTTCTTTAACAACATTGTATGAGTTTTATCGTTTAATCGAGTCATGTGGTGCCAATTTAAGGAGTCTGGTAGTAGTGATAAACTCTAAATCAATATATAGCTCTAATTAAGCATTTCTTTTATATTTTATTTTTGCCTGGACATCATTAGATTCATGCGACAAATTAATTTCGACAAGTTAAATATCGCAAACAAGGCACAATTTGGAGGGATAAGGTGACAGTCGCTTTTGTACATGACAAATAACAACAAACGACACATACTTAATTAAATGTCAGCTTAATATAAGTGCTATTATGTCCCAAGTAAAAATATATATTTCTTTCTTTCAAATTTACCCCTATTTTCTTGTGGCTCTGATTCTCTGATGAGCTTTACAGTAAACTGTTAGAAATAAACGCGGAGAACTTCAACTGTATGATAATACTCAACATCATAGCTTGAACTTCGAATTGAAAACTTAAAATCAAATAATAAAATTTAGTAATAATAGTAGCTAAATAGAGAATAAATAAAATTCCAATATAAACGTTCGTAATCTAACGAGCACGTGATTTTCTAACAAACACCACAAAAACGTATTGATAAATGAGATGTTCTTTTGAAAGTTATTTTAAGAGGCTTGTGCACAATAATAGAAGTCAATTACATATTGATTGGTCTGTTTTTAATCTGGGAACGGTCACGTCGACCGCCTGGCCGCCTGGCAATCGACTCGAGCCACATGTGGGTCAGGCAGGAGAGTAATTCAACTGTAATCTTGTATCTAAATGCTTTCCTCGTAAGTTACGAGTATTGCGCAATAAACTATTCATAGATAATAATAAAAGCAGTACTGTCTAAGATCTCAAGTCTTGTAAGATATAATCACAAAACGGACAAAACATTATTCAAGAAGATTTATGATGAAATAAATTCGGTTAACATGATAAACAAAAGTATTGTACTTTCTGTGGTTATTTTTATATTTATACTCGTAATTTTTTATATATTTTTAAATTTATTTAATGACAGAAATCTTGCAAGCTGTTTACTTATATGTCCCATTAATGGTCTTAGGCCTCACTGGTCGTATAAATAATAGGAATGTAAATTGTTGTTATAAAAATTATTTTTGTTTGTAAAACATCATACAAATATTAGGCTATGATTGTAATACACAAGAACTCCGATATACTGTTAATAAATCTAAGACACTATATAATAAATATAAGAAACAAAGCAACAAATCTTTTATAAATACAAACAAAAACATAAAGAAAAAATAAATAAATAAAATATAATAATGCTGGTAAGATAAATGAAGATACAGGGAAAAGATGACGGCAGGGCTAAACAAGAGTATATAGCCGAAAAAATAATCCCTAAAAAATACAAATGTAACACAAAATGTTAGACGTTAATACAGTATCTTGGAACCAGGATCTTCACTTTTAATCTTTTGTCGTCTACAACAAAACTTTGTGTGCATAGTAAATATTCGGGTATAACATATATTCAATATCCTTTATAGCTCGATAGGCTGTGTAAAAAAAATTTCTGTCCAGTGAAAAAGCCAAAGGGTCGAGATTTGTGGCGCCTTAAATAGGCCTCTATCCAGCAGTGTACATGACAAGCGACGAGACAATATCTTTAGATAAGCAAATCTGCCCAAGACAGAGCGACACAAGCAAGAACTGCGTGTCACGGAGATGAATATGCTGCGGTGGATGTGTGGAGTGACGCGGAAGGACCGCGTTAGGAACTCCCGCATTCGCGGTAGTCTTCGTGTCCGTGACATTGCAGATAAATTGCAAGAGTGTCGGCTCCGTTGGTATGGCCATGTTTTACGGCAACCGGATGCTTACGTGGGAAACAAATGTCTGGCCATGCCGCCTCCGCCGGGCCCCGGCAGGAGGGGTAGACCCAAAAAGTGCTGGCTTGACGTCATAAAGGGTGATATGCGTGCCAATGGGCTCACTACCAGGGATGCTGAAGATCGCGCGAAGTGGAGTAGAAAAAGTCGGAAAGCGGACCCCGGGCACCGAAACGAAAGTTTGGGTGGCAACCGGGACTAACGCTGGGATGATGATGAAGCAAATCTGCCCAAGACAGTCAAGTCTAATAAGGATCGCAGTTACTTATTTTACGAGCTTTAGTTGTTACCTACCTTGCCGAAACTGCCTTTGCCGAGGACTTTGATGAACTGGAAGTCTTCTATAGTATATTTTCTAAACCTTGGTATAGATGTCGCTGGGGGAGTGAAGCGGCCAGTCTTTCTAAATAATCCATACGCCGTTGATTGCTCTGAAAATAATGAATACATTAATTTATATAATTAATTTAAAAAATACATTAGTAAAGGTGATAATGTTTAAAAGACTTAGTAATTTCTGGTCTGTATTTGTTTACTAAAAAATTATAAACAGAAACTTTAAATTTTATAATCTGTTTTAAGAACATATTTGTAACTTTATGAATAGATTAGTAAATATGATATAAATAATAAATTAATATACGTATGTATAAAAACAAGCGAAGAAAATAATGCGCTTAGAGCATGCAACAAGGCATTCAAAATTCTCTAGTCAAACTACAGTTATTGCCAGCTGTAGGCCTCGTGTTGAGTCCATACTTACCGTTAAAATAACCCCTAAAATAAGGTATTCAAATGATATTTTAGGATCAAAATAACTTTTTATTTTTATTGTTAATAATCATAAATGTTTTTGAATTTTCCGTTTTGAAGACCTCCGTAGCGCGTAGGCTTTCGTACAGAACGCTTACGGAGTCACGAGTCCTTATATATCGCCGGGTCTATATGTCAAATCTGGATGTTAATGTGTAATATTATATATTTACAAATATATCAATCAGTATCCGTTGCTTAGTGCCCATGATACAAGCGCTCTGGTGCCAACTTGGGACTAGATGGCGTGTTGTTGTTTGGTTTGGCATACACATTTTTAAATTAAATTTACATACGGGTTGTTGCTTGGTTTTATGTTATCTTTCAATTCATGTGCTAGTGGAGTTTTATTATATTTGACAGCGCGCTACTAGATGATGTTGACGTCAAATATTTAACTATTACAAAAAATGCCTAATCGTTTGGCAGGGCCCCAACAATTTGTGGTAGGGCCGCAAGCCCGTCAGGATTGCAATCACCCTTGGTCATAAGTATGCCGCCATAATAACCTTGTGTTGTGTTCCGGCATTAGTGACCTAGGTTCCTGTACCCCAATGGGACAACAACGTCTTCGCAGTGCCCCTAGCTTCGCTCCATAGGTGACAGTAACTGCTTACTGCTATTCCTCAGCAATAAAAAAAATCAACTATAATACAATGTATTTTTCAGCTTAATTTTAAATTGTACAACCAGTTTTAATGCTTGCTACAAAGTCACACTATTAGTAAAAATATAACTTTTATCACTTTGATCATTATATGTACTCATACTTAGTATAAAATAATATTCCGAACTATGCGCCTTGCATGCTAGCCCTTCATAAATATTCGAGTATATATGATGAGTGAAAACATCATTGCGCAGTTTTAGCTAGTTTTGTTATTAATTTACAACTTTAGCCTTTTTTATCGTCCAATATTAATGATTTAGATATAATATTACCTAATATTTGGGACTATTAGGTAAATAGGATATACTAGGTATATAGTACCTTATATATTTTTCACCATCATTATCAAAACGTTTTACGGAATTCAAGCGCGTAGTTAATTTTATTGTATTTACGTGTTTTTTTTTATTACTAATTTAAATTTCCAACATATATGTTATAGCTAAGTAGTTAAATATTTAAGTATATGTATATACTTTAATAATTACGAATATAATTAAAGCCAGTAACTGAGATAAAATAAACATATAAATGTCAATAACACAAACGCATCGACATAAAATATTATGCCAATAACTCGATAAAATTGTTCCTCCGGCTTAATTCAAGTTCGTGGCTGTCTACGTTACAAAATCGCGATGACATAATTTCTCTTATAACATCATGTGTGGTATAACTCTTTCACCTCGTTTGAGATCGCGGGGCATCTCTAAAAATAATAGCCCAGGCAAATCATTATCAAGGCCGCTTGGATAGTGTAATACACTGGATCCAGAAAGATATTAGTCATTTAAGACTTAGTCTAAGTCAATAAATGGGTTCATATTTTAAGCTTTTTGTAATTTAAAATTCAGAAAACGTATATATATGAAATCGTATATTACATCAAAACCCGAATGGGAGAATGAATGTAATATATACCTATTAGACACAACAAATAGAACATGAATTATTTCATAAAATTTAGACGGTATTTATTCGTTTAAATTTATTATTATTTTAACAGCTGCTGTAAGGAAGTCGAAAAATAAGATCATGATAAACAAACGCCTAAAGTCCGTATTACAGTCAATCAATAAAACACGTAGCTTTGCGGGGTTGGTAGGGCACTGGTATTACACTCGAAGATAAATAAATAAATATACTAGGACAATTTACACAGCGCCATCTAGTCCCAAAGTAAGTAACATAGCACTTGTGTTATGGGTACTAGACATCTGATAAACTACTTATATAATTCTTTCGCAAATAAATACATATTATACATAAACACCCAGACGCGAGACGGGAATCGAACCCATGACGTCCGCAAGCGTATCGACGTATGTTAACCGTTACCCCCACGGAGATCGTTAAGGATCTTGTTGCGTGTGTTTTGAACAAAAGCCTTTTTAACCGACTTCATGTTATAACTGCATGATTATAACATAAAATTTTTGATTATTGCTTTAATTTTACTGTTTTAATACTGAAACTTTTGGGCGATACTAGTACACAATCGGTCTCCGCTGTCAATGTGGAAATATGGTGGACAACTATGGGCAACACGGTTGCTCCTATGTGAAAAGTGCTGGCAGATCAACTTGCCACGTCACTCTCAACATTATCCGCCGGGTTCTGGTCAATCTCTCTCTGGCAATCAAGTCAATCAATCAGCAAAAATTTAATTATAATGGCTTATTACGCTACAGATGTCGTCTAAGATGAATCTAGAGGTAGTGGTTTCAAATGCCACGATAGGATTGTACCACTTAAGCAGTTTTTTTCGCCTAATGTATATATTACAACATAATTCCTGTATCAGTATAATATATTTTTAATTTTTTAAATTTAGAATAATATATTTTTTAATATTATTCAATGCAGGGGTTGTAGTTAACGCTATATTTGTTATTAATTCTCACTTCATATGATAACCAAACCAGTTTATTTATAATCATAATGAATGTGCAGACGTCAAATAGCATCATGTTTAAAATTAATAATCGTAAATCATCTGCACTGCGTGCAATATTTATTATCGTGTTGCTATTTTATAACCTTTCATCGGTTACTTTTTGTGACAAGATTTTCGTTTATAATTACTTGAATATATAGCTTCCGAAGAACCCTTTCTTACTACCTTATAGAGATGTTGAATAATATAATATATGTTGAATAATAAACTTTTGAAATTGTAAAATATCTAATTGGGACATTTTGACGTTATTAAAGAAGGATTTAGTTAATTTATAGTCTTTTGAAAATCGGTCTCCCTAACTATATATCAATTTCTATAATATTCAATAGTTGAGTTCACCTGGCAGACGTTCTGCCAAATGAATTTAAAAAAAGAAGCCTATGTCCTTCTCCAAGGTCCAATCTATGACTATATCGAAATTCATTAAAATTGGTTCAGCGGTTTAGGCGTAACAAATAAACAAACAAATTAGCTTTCACATTTATAATATTAGTTAGGATATTTATACCAACTTTAAACTTTTTCGTCTAACCAAAGTATTGTTATGTAAAAGACTAATTAATGAGTATTAAAAATTCCCACCAAATTACCGCCATTGGGATTTTTTATACGTTCGCAACGATAAAACTTTACCACTCAATTAAAATTATATAACCGCGTCTAATATATCTACCGCGACTTGGGAACTATAAAATAATGCGTAATCGTAATTCATACTTTAGTGACAGTGTTATGTGGAATTATTGTGTATGACTTTAGAGAAATGATATCAGTGCCTCGCTTGGTATGCGGAACCATACGTGAAGTGCCCCGTTTTATGCACTCTCGAAATTACATCGAAAGTCGTACAGCTATTTATAATAAGCATTTGAAAATAAAAATAATTTTTATGCCAATTGAGCAGGCAAATAAGATATTATTATCGCATAAACATAACATGTTTCGGCAAACATCACTTTAACTTCTTGTTCCAAATGTAAGTAGGACTAAGCCATAAAGACTACGTTAATCCGACATGAACCACAAAACCTTATTTAAGTTTGTTAACACTACGCAAGTGCGGAACAGCAATACAGAATACGTTATTACAGAAATATTATTTAAAAAATGTAAACACGATGACACATTTAGCAGCAGCAAGCCAGTTAATGACAGATTGTTTTGAAATTTACACAAAAATAGAGAGATATGAACGAAAATTATTTCTCACCAAGTTCCTGTTCTAAAACCGGTGTCACAGTGTCCTGGACTGGAGTAGAACCCGACGATGTGCCTGGGTTTTCGCCACCTGTGTTCAAAATTAGGTAACCTAGTTCTTTATATGATAAATAATACTGTCCGAAAGTTTATTATTCATTTCAAAAGACATATTTCATAATTAATAGGAAACAATTTTTTAAGCAGTATTATTTTGACTGAGTTAAATGAGCTGTAATTTCAAATATTATTCCGGCAAATGACCTGAATAAAAGTCTGTCTATAGCCACGATTATTCTATTATTTTTAACTTGTTAATCATTAAAAGTAAATAAATGTGTAAAGTGCACACTTGTAAAAGTAATATGATTTTGCACAGTTTTAATATAAATTATATATTAGTCAATAGAATTATATATACACTATTCATGCCGTGCTTGTAAATATTCCTACGTGGTAGGGACCCAAGTCCGTCTGGATGGCGACTACCTTTGGTCTTAAGTATGCCGCCTCAATAACCGACATTAGTGACCGTTGTGTTCCGACATTAGTGACCCAAGTCCCTGTACCCTTTGGGACAGCAACGTGTTCGCGATGCCACTGGCGTTACAAACACTCATAGGCGATGGTAACTGCTAAATTCTAAGCGGGCCGTCAGCCTGTCTGCTGTCCTACAGCAATAATATAATAATCTTAGAAATATTTGCACATTTTAGTAAATTATTTATAGAACAAATTGGTTTCAAACTTATGTCTTAGTTTTCTCAAGTAAAAGAGCTTATTTATTACAGTCACTCATCAGGATGGATAAAAATGCGTATATCGTCGTGATATTTGAATTTCAGCCAAAAATAAAATCTAATAGCCCTGTAATATCAAGACGTCAACCATATCACGAGTAGAGTGTGCAAAAATTAACTGATTTGTGATTGTGTTTATTCCTAAGCTCGTCCGTTTCTTGAATGTTCTTAACGAGTTTCCGGGAAATAATGTTTAATAATAACATATTAAATATTTTTTTCTGTTGACAGCTCTAATACAGACTATTTAATATTTTAGAAATAGCTATTAACCGTGAAAACACACTGTTTAAGAACAAATTATAAGTAATGAAAGACATTTTGATTGCAACAGAAGAGTGTTTAGCTTACAGAAATTATTTTGAGATTTGCAGTTTTAAAGTGCAAATAAAAATAATATGAAAAAAGGTAAACACAAAGAAACCTCGCATGTATAAAAAGTCATGCTTAGCTAATTCTATGAACTCTATACAGGTAAGGTGCAATAAATAATTGGCTTCTGTCCAGACAACCGCATGTTGAACTCACCTACGCTTAAATTCGGTTTGTAATATAAACAACTACGTTCAATATACTTGTAATTAATGTTACACCTGCCAATAAATGTTGAAGGGTATACATAATTCTATTAAAATTTTAATATACCAAAATGATATGTGATCATGTAGTTCCATCCTAAGAGGCTAGTGCTTCTGCTAGTAAGGGTTTGGGGAGTCAGACAGCTATCGCTCCTATAAAAACTAATTTTAGCCACATACTCATATATTACACCTATTGAGGCCAGATGGCCTCAATATGTTTTTGATGTCTCGATGTTTTTCGTGTTTTCCGATTCTTCAGCATCTCATATCAGACTTCAGCATTTGCTGAAGTTGAAAAAATTCTCTCTGGCTCATAAAATGTGCTTAGAACTACAAAATTGTAACAATTCTTTAAGAAACTGATAGCAAACATATAGAAATCGCTTTCCCAAATTCTATATTCTACCTAGCCAATAAAACATTGTTTTATTTTGAGACCGACGCTTGACGTAACCGTGACGTACGCGTATCTCGTCCACATGATGATGACAAGTTTTTATTTTGCACACACTAATACATGCTGCATAACTCTACTAAAAGGATAGTGCTATTTTTTGATTCCTATGGTGTCATAAAATACTACAGGTCCCCTCGCTAGCTTACGGCAGCAAAGGAGGCTCAAAATCTGGTTTTTGATTTCAAATTAACTCAGTCTAATCTATTCCCTTTATTACTGACATAGCCAATCCAAGAAAGATGCAAGTGGCATTAGAATACACTAGGAATTATACTCTTGTATATTATTTAATATACTTTACCTTTCTTGGACGCAGTCCGCGTCGCAAGCGCTTCCACCAAAAGCCGTTGATTTACACCGCACAAGTTGGCTGTCAACTTTTCGCATTTCCGATGACAATTTACATCACAGTCTATAAAAGAGAAACCCCATAAAACGCTAAAAGTATATCCCATACGTTATCTTCCTTAAAATTATATATATGCTTAAGCCATGCAAAGCAGTGCATTGTGCAAGAAAGTTAACCGTTAGTAAATAATTAGAATAATAATTATATATATATGTATGTACATTATAATTCTGCTGTCGTGGATTATTATATGGTTAAAGTATAATTTTCATTACCTTTCTTTATTTCAGTAAATGCAGTCGGCGATGTTGGCGCAGATGAGTCGAAACCTGAGTCATTTGATCCAGTAGATGTTCTGCCATCTGCATTTGCATCACATTCGAAATACTCAGCTGAATCTTCACTGCTCTCCGATTCTTCTTCATCTGATGAATCTTCGTCAGAGGTATCAGAGGAATCAGACGAGTGAATAACTTGCGGATTTTTTCTTTGTAATGGTCTTGGTGTAGCTATCAAAATCTTTGCAGCAGCTTCTACTTTTGGTGGTTTTCGAACATCCCCAACAGGAAGCATTTTTATTACTCCTTTTACTGACGCCTGCTTGATTATTTCGTTTTCATCATTTTTCATTTTTGTACTCGATTTTTCTTTATTAACCTCTTTTTCAGTTACATTGTTTTCTATATTCGTTCCAAGGTTAGTTTTATTTTCTGTCAATGGAATGGATGTGGAGTTTTCTGGTACAGCTGCTTTACGAAATTCTGCAGTTTCACTTTCAACATCAGTAACATTCGATGCTAAGCAACTTCTTTTTTCATCATCTTTAACGGCTACTGAAGCCTGCTCTTTTTTAATAGTGTTATCATGTAACCCTGAGCTACTTGCATTGACATTAACTGCATTTACTGTGTTATTAACATTTTTAAATCCATTGTTTTCATGTTGCCCAGTTTTATTAGAAACTTCCAATTTAGTTATGGAATATGTCTCACAGTTATTGTCAGGAATATTACTAGTTGAATTTAATAAGTTACCTTCCGATTTTTCATTTATTTTCAAATTTCTATCTTTTTTCAAAGACTTAAGTTCTACTGTAGACTTATTTTTAGTTGCCTTATTAATATCACTGTCAGTAAATGTTTTTTCTGATGTATCTTGTCTATTTGGCTGAGAAAGTACCTCTTTTTTTAATTTAGGCGTATTTAATTTATTATTTGCATTTTCATTCGATTTACATTTTCTAGCCTCGATTGAGTTTGTTCTCTTTTTCTTAGACGTTTTTAATTCCTCTGATGATCTTAAAATTTTCGGTTCTGATTTATTTTTTAATAATTTTACTTTTTGTTTGATTTCAATCTTCTTTTCAATATCACCTAATACAATGTTTCCGCCATCTTGTTCCATATTTACATTTACTTCAGTAGTTTTTGTGTGGTCACATGCTTTTTGGTCCTTAAGTATTTCTTTAGGTATTGTTAGACTGCTAGATTTTTCTTTTTCATACTCATTCGGTAATATTTTTGCAATATCATCAAAGATTAAAATAGATTTTCCTGAGACGATATTATTATTTTTGTCATTGCTAGATACATTAGGTGATTTTTTTTCTATAATTTTTTTAATATCATTGTTATTTTGTATCTCTTTCATTGATTCGCTTTTGTTTGAAAAATTAATATCTATTTCCGTAGTTAATTCGGTATTTGAATTAGCTTCATGTGGTTGGTCTAATTTTTTTGTGTCCAAATGTGTCTGCGAAATAATTTCATCTTTAATTGTTGAGTTTGTATAAGTTGAGTTATTGGAACAAGTTGGTTCAGTAATTTCTTTTTTTATACTATGCTCAGTTACCGTTGTCACAATTTCATTTTTATCAATGCGAGGGTCCACTTTGTTGTTTGATGTAGATGGTCCAAGTGTTTCTTCTGGAGTGATTACTTTATTTGTAGCAATTTTTTCTGAAATTTCAATTTGCGTTTTGTCTGACGCTTGTAATAAAGCAGTATTTTCATCATTTGGAACTTTGTTGCTGCTGTCAGAGCCTAATCTTAAAATATTGTCAGACAAAGTTTTCAACTGGGTAGAATTATTTTGTGTTGGATTAGTTTTTATACTATCCGGTAAGACTGATTCAGTTGTTCCTGATATTAAGATGTTTTGAATTATAGACTCACCTGAACCGCTAATATCGTAAGTTTGTTCGTCTTCAGGAAACCAAAATAACGTACGCTTTGACTTTTCTCTCGCCTCATTAATATTTTTCTTTCTTTTCATCAAGTAAACAGTTTCTCTCTTTCCTATTTTATCCCAGAAATTAACATCGTTTTGCTTAGTTGTAGTATCATTTTCTGGAAATGAAATACTGTCAGAAATTTTCTTTTTATTTTCTTTTTCGTTTTCGTTTAATTTTGTATTTTCTAGTGGATTTACAGTTTGAAGAGTTTCTTCTATTTCACTGATAAATGTAATTGATTTTCGTGGAAGTCGTGGCTTTTCTTCTATAATAACATCTTCAACTACTAACTTTAAAGGACTTCTAGGTGCAGTCACTTCAATTGTTGAGGTGATTATAGCCTTTAATTTTGGTTTTGGTTTTTCTTTTATGAGAGAATTTACTTGTATTTGTGTATCTTTAATAGTAAAATCTATAGGCAGTGTTTCTATTAAAGATTCAGTATTATCAACTTGTGTTGAATTTTGATCGTCTTCCATTAAGCGCGAGATTAGCGAGACGGTCTTTGGTGGTAACTCTTGAATATCTTTAGCGGTTGTAATATTATCTTCGATAGCTGGTAGGGACTGAATGGGTCCTTTTTGTGAATCTGGTTCGTCCACTACCGTTGAAATGTTATTTTCTTCTATAAATGGCAAATCTATTTGCATGGGTTCTCTTGGAAGCTCTGTAATAGAATCTAATCTACAAATGCTACTTCCGGAAGAAGATTTTTTAATACTTTTCCTTTTCGGAAGATTTTTTCTTATAAGCATATCTTTGTTTTTATTTGGAGTTTGAAGGCTTTTATGTAAAGCATGATCAGACTTAGTAGTTTTTAATGAGTTACCTTTTTCTTTACTTTTTCTCCTTTTTACAAGATTCGTTTGACCAACAATACCATGGCTTTCTTCTAAGCCAATTTTACTTAAATCTAAACTTGCAGTACTTAAATTTTCCTGTCTAATAAGAGAATCGAGTAAATTTGCTTGTTCAGCTAAAAGTTCCATGGAACATCGTCTATCTGTTAATTTACTTGCTCCTGGAAGCACATCTTCAGAGGTTGAAATTGGATCAGATTCATGAAGATTATTTGCTACATTTTTTGGTCGCAATACAGGTTTACTTTCAGTCGTGTCTTTAAGTGTAAACTTTTCTACTAATTTAGTTCCTAAAGTTTTCTTTTCCTTTTTATCTTTATAAATTAAATCATCTGATAATTTTTCTCTCCATCGCAATTGTTCTGGTTCTTTTTGGATATCATCTGTTGTAGCATTATTTTCAATACTTGGTAAATCTGAAATGCTGGCATTTTCTATTGGTTTGCGAGGAGAATCTCTTTCTTTTCTTTTAATGGTATGTAGTCTTACTACGGTTCTTCCTCGCTTTATTGTACTGCGTTGTATTCCTGGAGACGAATCAATCCCAGTTTCTGGTTTACCATCTACACGTGGCATAAACGGACCATTGTCATGCTCTTTAATAGGACTCTCTTTTCTTTTTGGAGTAGGCGGTGACGACTTTTCAAACCGTGTGGGAGTCGGGTCAACTTTGTGTTTGTATTTATTTTGTGATACGTCGATATCGGCTGTGTTAATATTAATAGGTCGTGAAGTGTAGTTTGAACTTGCGTAACTTCTTTTCGTGATAGGAATACGTCTAGGACTATTTATTCTGCCAGGACTAGCCGTTGATCTTTCAGAAATTGTACTCAGCATTGGAGAATAACTTCTAGTAACACTGGGAATCCATCTTGAAGTCAAAGGTGTACGCGTATAACCACCTAGGGATGAATGATTGCTATAACTTGAACCAGGATTTAAATACGATGCACTGTATGATGTTCCAAGAGGGGTTATCGAACCCCCGTAACCACTATAATACATGTTCGCGATATGATCTGAGAATAACGGCATCGTGACATCGAACACGACAAGCAGCAATCTAGTAGAGGCGCGCGCGCAGACTGATCGTCCGCGGTTGAGAAGCCAACGCGCGCTTCAGGTGCACGCTCCGCCCACCGCGGCGCGCCGCCCGCCCGCGAAAATAATAACAGGTGATTGATTGATTATGTATGTAGACAATAATAGAAACTTGTGACTGCTGTCATGCTATTAACTCGGAAGGAAGTTTTGAAATAAATTGTTCCGAAAGTATGTATATATGTACTGTCGCACATGTCAATATTCTAAATAAAATTTAATAAAAGTGTCGAAATATTCGGGTGGCCGAATTATCACAAATTAATTAAATTGCATTTCAAAAATTATGTCACTTTATTACTTTATTTTTAGCGTCAGTAACATTAATATAGAATATATTTCTATAATGTAATAGTATATTTTTTCCTAGAGATTTCATGAAATACATTTTGTCTTATTTCTCTATCTCACACATTTAAGTTACACACGTTCATAATCGTAACTGCGGCATTGAGGATTAAGAGCCTCCGGAAAGGTCTTCCTGAAGAAAATATTTTTATAATATCCCTCTAACAATTATCCACGTACTTCTCTACAAGTCATAACCGTTTAGGTATTCGTCTCGTCTGCATATCGAGTAGGGGACGAAGAAATAACATTCGCACATAAAAGTTGATGACCATATATTTTTTTATTTGCATAAAATTGTGATTAGTTTTTTCTACTTCATCTTAGTCTGAATTTCATTAAATACTTTGTCTATCCAAAGGTTGTTTGGAAGAAATCGCTCTCAGCAATTAGACCGTTAGTTATATTGAATGTCCCAACATATACCTATATATTATTTATTTATTATTTATGTTTTAATTTGTATTTATAATCAAATGTATATTTGTTTCATACAATTTTTCGTATAGCTTCTGTTTTTTTCAGGTTCCAGTAAAAACACACTTCTGGCATAAGCTGAGCTGGTTTATATTTCAAGACATTTAATTTTAGTAGCATCTATGTGTATGTCATGTTTAAAGGTCGCAATGTGTGTAATTAATGGATATTTTTCATTCTGCATCCCCGGCTCTTTATTCTTCTTATTATCTTCTATTTTTGAGATTCTAGCATCGCCAACACATTTCCGTAAACCGTTAATAATGAAATATATAATACGGAACATACGGATACCACTAATCCGAATATTTTAGTACTTGAAGCTGGTGTTGTGTTAAAATTATTTTATCTATTACAGCAATATTAAAAATATCAATGTCAAAGCGGTTAAGCACGTTGCTACAGGAAATGATTATGAATATAATACAAATAAAAAATAAATATAAATAAAATATTTAAACTAAAATAATAAAAACATACATTAGTATAGAATTGTAAATGAATGTTTTGCATTGATCAATAACTTATTATTGACCCACCAAACAATTGAGGATTTCTTGTAATTTTTCTTTCTTCGCTGTGCATATGGCAAGGATGTAATAAAATGTAAAGATACATGCTTTGATGAAGATAAAATCTGTGAGATGGGTTGCGTCTTGATTTTGACAACACTTGGCCAAGTGTTATAAATAAATATTGTATATTAGAACATTTCATTAGCGTAACTCTTATGTCATGTGTTCTTGATAACTTATTAGTTTATTATTATTAGTTTACTTTACTACAAGTACTTTCCTTTTGTAAATAAAAACATATTAAACATAAACCTAGACGCGGGACGTTCGTAAAGGGTTATACTCGTATGCATGCCAATGGGCTCACTACCAGGGATCCTGAAGACCGTGCGAAGTGGAGTAGAAAAAGTCGGAACGCGGACCCCGAGCACCGAAGCCTTACGGTTTACGTTGTTTATGATGGTCTTAAATATGCCACCATAATAACCTTGTGTTGTGTTCCGGCATTAGTGACCCAAGTTCCTGTACCCTTACGGGACAGCAGCGTATTCGCGATGCCACTGGCGTTACAAACAGCTATAGGCGACGGTAACTGCTAAATTCTAAGCGGGCTGTCAGCTTGTCTGCTGTCCTATAGCAATAAAAAAACCTAAAAATTTAAACATAATAAGTATAAACATACAAAAACATAAAAAATTTCATTTAATACGTGTTGAAATTCAATTACGGGCCTAAAGTAGTCTTTTAATTAAATTATAGTTTGGTACTTGTCTATGATTTCGATGTTACATTGTCAAAAACAGAATAAATACATTTTAATCAATATTTGTAAATACTGATAATAGTCTTCTCAATTAAATAGCTGTTCATTAAAACTGTTTGCAAGCTTTAAATAAATCAGAACGGTGTAGCGACACTTGGCTACGCCACGAGGCAAATTTACGTAGCATAAGTATCATTTGTTCCAAGCGTAGTGCAAATTGTTACACAATTACTAAGTATGTAGTGCGATTATCGGGGAAATGCTACGCATATTTGAATCAATTAAACATATAAAAATAGAAAGAAGAAAGAAAGAAATTTTTTCCTAGAGATTTCATGAAATACATTTTGTCTTATTTCTCTATCTCACACATTTAAGTTACACACGTTCATAATCGTAACTGCGGCATTGAGGATTAAGAGCCTCCGGAAAGGTCTTCCTGAAGAAAATATTTTTATAATATCCCTCTAACAACAACAACAACATCCCTTTCTTCTTTCTTTCTTTCTTTCTTTCTATATAAAAATATTATTAAATATCAACTAATTAAAATGATTTTCTATTAATTTTATACCAAATATGGTCAAAGTTATATGCCTCAATTATTTTATGAATTTGCTTTAATCCTAAGTGTAAGTATTATGGATAAGTCATTTATGTAACTTTTTGTACACGAGTTTATTTTATACTAACCGTTTTATCCATGCAGGGGTGGAGAAACAATACTAACCTCTGCGGCCGGGGTCGGCCTGTCGTAAAAGCCTAGAAAACAATCCACCCTAGCTACGTGGTAGGGCCTCAAGCCCGTCTGGATGGCGACCACCTTCGGTCTTAAGTATGCCACCGTAATAACCTTGTGTTGTGTTCCGGTATTAGTGATCCAAGTTTCTGTACTCTTATGGGACAGCAGCGTGTTCGCGATGCCACTGGCGTTGCAAACACCCATAGGCGACGGTAACTGCTAAATTCATGCGGGCCGTCAGTCTGTTTGCTGTCCTACAGCAATAAAAAAAACTAACATAGGTATAGAAATACACGTATGTACATGCTCATTACAAATATAAATATAGCATATTAAAATGAATGCTTCATTTTAATCCTGGCAGCTAGTTTTTTTCCTAAGCGTGTATCAGACATAGAGAACAGTTTATGAAAACTTTTAAGTATCTAAGTAATAAATTTAATGTGCGTCAAAATACCTTCACATTTGAGCTCTTGCTTGAAGAAGCCGTATAGGAGAGCACCACAATGATCACAGAAAGTCGGCGACATGAACTGGTGCGGCCGAAATCTGTGCGGTACATCAACTTTGAACCTTTCACGAAGATACTGTAAACAAAACCTTATGTACATGGGACTATAAACATTGGGTAGAACTAAGGATATCCTCAGCCAAGTAGGTGGCGTAAGTTATGTAACTTGAATCTAGTCGATTTCCGGATAAAAATTGTCAACACTATAAGTATAAATGCATTAGATTATACTTATGGTTGGAAAATGTCAACAGCACCGCCTCATGGGAGAATGTTGGTAAAAGTGTCCGCATGTACAAGCAAAGTAGCCTTTTTTATTGCTGAGGAACAGCAGACAGGCTATATATATATATATATATATATATATATATATATATATATATATATATATATATATATATATATATATATATATATATATATATATATATATATATATATATATATATAATTCTTTTAGTTGTAAACAAGAAAATAGATCTTACTTATTAACAATTACATTTAGATTAAATCTATACAAATAAATAAAATATACATTATATGAAATATATACTAGTACAATGAACCTAAAACTAAAAACCTTAAAGAATATTATAAAATAACTAAAATATATTATTAAAAGGATTCCCTTTAGGCAAGGTTCCGAAGATACTGGCAACGTTCCCTCTTTGAATAGCTAGACTAATTCTTTGCCCGAAGTAGCTGCCAGCTCTTCGGTCTCCTGTGATGTCGACTATCCTCTTTGCTATTTCCTTAAAAAGCCGTATAACGCTAGGACCCCACGGGCCAAGGGTCTCGACACCGAATGGGACAAAATCATATTCGGAGCCTAGACCTCTGTATTTGCATGCTTTAGCTTTTTCAGCCCCCTCACTAGCCGCACCAGCTCTGTTGTTGGTTCCATGTAGATGGGAAGGGGCCAGCGTGTCTGAACAGGTTGCATCCCATACCAGCATCCGGCCCATCCTCCATGGAATCAAACTCATACCGTCCGGTCTCTTGCCATCGTCTCTTGCAATACCAGTCGGCTCAAGTAGACTTGGCACGTTGACGGTGGCAAGGGGCCAGCGAATGATATCGTTAGTGCGGTATATCTCGAGAAGCGGCCTGCACTTTTTTGGCATGACAGTCCGTGATGTCCTAGCTTGTCGACGTCACTGCCACAGGGACATTTATGAGGAGCGCAGACCGGAATAATATATATATATATATATATATATATATATATATATATATATATATATATATATATATATATATATATATATATATATATATATATATATATATATATATACCTAGTCTGGTCATAAGTATTGTCACACAGTAAAAACTTTTCTTTTAGAATGCTGGCCACAAAAAAGTTTATTGAATTCGAATTTCGAATTGTTCATGAAAATAAAAATGTATACTTTTAGAATTTTACTCATTTTTAAATATGGAGTGGACGCTTAAAGAAGACCGTGTTGCAGTTATTGCGTTGCATCGTTGCGGTTACGCGCCAATTCAAATTTTTAACATACTGAAAAATTTGAATATAACCAAAAGATACGATAAACGAGTACCATCAAACGATACAATGAAGACTCTAGTGTAGATGACAGGTCAAGAAGTGGTCGCCCTCGGTCTGTTAGGACTCCAGCAGTGATAAAAGCTGTGAAGGCACGAATTCAAAGAAATCCCAAACGTAAGCAGAAACTGTTGGCCCTTCAGATGGGGTTAAGCAGAACCACGGTGAAAAGGGTGTTAAATGAAGACTTAGGGCTTCGGGCATATCGAAGAAAAACAGGAAATCGTTTGAATGCTCGTCTAATGGACCTGAGACTGAAGAGATGCCGCGCTTTGTTGAAGCGGTACGCGGGAAAAAAATATCGGGAAATTCTTTTTTCGGATGAAAAAATGTTTACCGTAGAAGAGAGCTACAACAAACAAAATGATAAGGTGTACGCACACAGTAGTGAAGAAGCGAGCAACCGTATTCCGCGTGTCCAACGAAGTCATTTTCCATCCTCGCTCATGGTATGGTTGGGAGTTTCTTATTGGGGCTTAACAGAGGTACATTTTTGTGAGAAAGGTGTAAAAACGAATGCTGTTGTGTATCAAAATACAGTCCTGACGAACCTTGTGGAACCTGTTTCTCATACCATGTTCAATAACAGGCACTGGGTATTCCAACAAGATTCGGCGCCAGCTCATAGAGCGAAGAGCACACAAGACTGGCTGGCGGCGCGTGAAATCGACTTCATCCGGCACGAAGACTGGCCCTCCTCCAGTCCAGATTTGAATCCGTTAGGTTACAAGATATGGCAACACTTGGAGGAAAAGGCGTGCTCAAAGTCTCATCCCAATTTGGAGTCACTCAAGACATCCTTGATTAAGGCAGCCGCCGATATTGACATGGACCTCGTTCGTGCTGCGATAGACGACTGGCCGCGCAGATTGAAGGCTTGTATTCAAAATCACGGAGGTCATTTTGAATAAACTTTAATGTCATAAGAATCTATGTTTTGTTAAGTTCATTTTGGTATATGAATGGTTACATAATGAATAAACTTGTTACAATTATTTTACATTAAACATGTGACAGAATTTATGACCTGACTAGGTATATATGTGTGTGTGTGTGTATTTCTATGTATTCATTCGGCTTTTACTTTATTTACTCCTGTTGTATATGTATGGGAAACAGTCCAAGACGGCAAACGCTACTTTAATTTTACCTACCGTTAGTATCCTGAGGCGTACTTAGAAATTAACAGTTACCTTCGCCTATGAGTGTTTGCAACGCCAGTGGCATTGCGAATACACTGCTGTCCCATAAGGGTACAGGAACTTGGGTTACTAATGCCGGAACCACACAAAGTTAATATGGTGATACTTAAGACCAAAGGTTAACGCCATCCAGACGGGCTTGGGGCCCTACCACGTAGCTAGGGTGGGTTGTTTTGTCGCCTTTTACGACAGGCCGACCCCGGCCGCAGAGGTCAGTATTCTTTCTCCGCCCTTGCACGGATAGTACCAGTTACCATCGTCTATAAATGTTTGCGACACTAGGGTTACCGCAAACACGCTGCTGTCCTATAGGGGTATGTATTAGGTTGACACCTGGGTATAACAATTATAATATGCATAATTATAACTATTCACTTAGTCCTCAAAGCGTTTTTTTTTAATTGTAACTCTTGCGTTTTTCTTTACTATCTTTGGAGAACACTTTTTGATACATAATTATGGTAATGACCTACTGTACTAATAGCTATGCTGGTATCCCATACCTTATTTTTTCCAACAACTAGTTCAAGAGTTTGTATGCCAGCATAGCTCACCCGCCGTAACATTAACATAATCTTCCTTCTTTTGCAATCGAATAAAAGTCATATATGATACTCATAGGAGAACGCAGAATTCAAAATTGCCAAGATATCTACGGGAAGATAATAAGGAAGTAAAGCAATAATACAGATTGTTATTTTTCCTCGGATTATTTCTACCTATACATATATTAGTCATACACTAAAGCACATTCCGGAAAAAACATTATATAAACTCTGGCATTAGCCCAACAATGCAAAGAAAAAAATTAAGTAGGTATATTGTGACGTCGACAAAACAGGTAAAATAAATTTCACTTCAGAAATTAGCATGGTTCAGGGGAACTTATAAAAAAAAATTGAAAAAACCAAGATGATTGCTTGAAAAAAACTTTTTTGGCAGTCAATGCAGCCCACATCCTTGAGCGTTCTATCTAATTCCCGATGGTACGTTATATCCCAATCTCGGAACATCTAGGGAACTTATTATCAGGGTACTACCATTGCTACATCAGCATCGTTTATGCGGTACAACACAAACTACAAGGGTATCTAGTGTGAAACGAGGACTGCCGTACCCTCGTCGCCGTAGTGGGCATGAGCCCATGAGGTCGGAAGCAACGGGTTACAGATGCTGCCGCCTACTTTTTCAAGGCAGTCGTACCCACAAAAGATGCGGCGGGTGAAAAAGGATGGGCAGCAGTGTAGAGGAACTCTTCTCTCTTCATTCGGTCCTCTACAGGAGCGCATTGGGCGTGAGTCCCACACTACCTAGCGTAGGAGTATGCATGAAGCAATTTCACGTCAAGAACAAAGAAAAAAGGGAACTCATTAAACCTCATTGGCCCATGTAGGAACCGGCTTCCCATTTTACGGGGCAGGCTCCGTCTTAGCAGAGGAGTCAGTCGTGGGACTAAAAAGTTCCTAATCGATAACCTGAAGCATTGTCTACGACCGCCATAGAATGGCACCCTCTGGTGCAAACAGGTAAGCTACAGACAGATCAAGCCCCATCTTCTTCTATGTGAATTTTACGGTAATCATTATTTAATGAGACAGTAAATATGGATAATCCGGATAAGACGGGCATGAAGTTTGAGATCATACGACTCGGTTAAATTTTATTTAAAAAAAGCATTTTTTTTTATTGCTGTAGGACAGCAGACAGGCTGACGGCCCGCTTAGAATTTAGCAGTTACCATCGCCTATGGATGTTTGCAACACCAGTGGCATCGCGAACACGCTGCTGTCCCATAAAGGTACTGGAACTTAGGTCACCAGTGCCGGAACACAACACAAGGTTATTATGGCGGCATACTTAAGACTAAAGGTGGTCGCCATCCAGACGGGCTTGAAGCCCTACCACGTAGCTAGGGTGGGTTGTTTAGTCGCCTTTTACGACAGGCCGACCCCGGCCGCAGAGGTTAGTATTCTTTCTCCGCCCCTGCACGGATAATGAGTAAGCATTCCAAAGTACAGTAAAATTAGAGCTATCACTTTCTTAAAGAGTAGTAAAAGGCAGTAAATATGTATATTTCTTTACTTCTTAGGCAAAAAGTAATAGGCACCATTAATTTTTTTTACAATTGGAATAAATTGTATTTTAACAAACTGGATAAATAGGCAGCCATGTAATTTTAAAGCGATTTCTTCCAGATAATGCATTTGTAACGATATTTCATTAGAAGGATACTCGTAGATAAATATTTTATAATGTACAGAAAACTTCATCATGTTACATGTTAAATAGCATTTAACATTACCATAAATATTTGAAACTGACCCAAGACAAAATGGTGTCTTTCCACTACTGTCTAAGAGCTAGCTAACGTTTACGATATATTAGCAAAGAGATTGGGTAGCTTTTTACACTTCTCATCAAAAAAATTAAACAGCCCTGAAGTTTGGTTTTGAATGAGTTTAATTTTTTTCACATTTAACCAAAAATATAAATAATGCCAGTTAATTGTAGATATTATAAGATACTTGTATTATTTAACGAATATTAATGTGTCCAATTAAACCTAAATCAAATTAAAATTATTTCTTTAGCTATTGTGTTTTCTTTAACAGGTATGTTTTTAAATGTTAGAAACAAAGATGAAAAACATAAAAATGTTAAAAAAAGTTTATTCAGTATCTCGTATTTCCTCCCCGGGCTCTTATTATTGCTTCCATGCGGTTCCTCATGGAATGGATAAGCGTCAAAATCTTGTGTTGTGGAATGTTACCCCACTCTTCTTGTATAGCTATTTTAAGCTGGCCAAGCGTCTCCGGAGCAGGATCTCTCGCTCTGACTTGTCTTTTTAACTCATTCCATAGGTATTCTATGGGATTAATATCCAGGCTTCTTGCTGGCTAGCCCATAACAGCAATACCGATTTCGCTCATGTATTCATTTACAATGCCTGGGGTATGAGCCCTGGCATTGGTCTGCATAAAAATGAACTCTTTGCCAATAAAATGCGTGTAGGGTGCCACGTGAGGCTCCAGACACTCCGATGTAACGTGACCCATTTAATTACGGTAACCGAGGTCCAGATACAAACGCAAGTTCGGTTTTTCTATCGGCACTTATGCCTCCCCAAACCGTCCTTGAATCGTCACCGTAACTGACTCTATCTTCAGTGCAGCACTGTGCAAAGCGCTCTCTCTTTCTTTGACCAATATAAGTGCTCAAGTGCAAAATTGAGGCGCGCTCTTCGGTTGTCTACCGTCAATTTTGGGCCATTAGCTGGTTTATGAGGTTTCATGCCACGCTCCGACAATCTTCTCCTTATGGTAGAATCGCTTACAGCCAATCGTCAAACCTCACGGAGCCGCTGCTGCAGTTGAATAAAGTGGCGACTTCTTAGAGAAACTGACACAATATACCGGTCATCTTGCTCAGGCGTGACTCGATGTCTACCAGATCCTGGACAGCGAGTAAACATACCAGTCTCCCGATAACGCTGATACAGCCTATTGACAGCATAGAGGCTTAGATGCAGTCGTGCAGCTACAACACACTGACTATGCCCTGCATCCAGCAACGCCATAACTTGGGCGGTTTCTGTAGGCGAGGTATCCTTATTTTTTTAGGAAAAGATCTCTTTGGTAGGATCAGTTAAGAAAACAATAATTTATGCATAAAAATGTGCAGAAATTCCAACGGAATACACATTGAATACACATACACACAAAAACATCTCTACATTCACTTAATAGATGAAAATTCAAGAAAATATAAATTCTAATTTGGAACTCTGGTACACCATTGTACAGACTAAACTACCAGCTATTCACTGGCGTATTTTTTTAATGATATCAATCCTCTTTTTCATTTAAATGCCGTCTGAATAATACTTGCAGTAGTGTTTCGATTTTTTTCAAGAGAAGAATATTAATGAAGGAAACAAACCTACTACTATTAAAAATATACTTTAATAAATATATTGTGACAATTTACACAGCGCCATCTAGTCTCAAAGTAGGCAGCAGAGTATTTGTAATATCCTATATCTTTAAACGAGCAATTCTTAAATATACTTATATAATTGGAATCTCGGAATCGGCTTCAACAATTTTCATGAAATTTTGTATACGGGGGGTTTCGGGGGCGATAAATCGATCTTAAAATCTTTTTAAGATCGATTTATCGATTTTTCTTTTTCTCCGTAAAATCTTTTCGTCCCAAATACCGCAGTGTCTCAAGACGAAGGTTTTTAACCAATGTGTGTTGCCAGTGATGACATACGGAACGCAGACGTGGTCGCTAACTATGGGCCTTATGAGAAAGCTCATGGTCGCTCAGAGAGCAATGGAGAGGGCTATGCTCGGAGTTTCCCTGCGAGATCGAATCAGAAATGAGGAGATTCGCAGGAGAACCAAAGTAACCGACATAGCCCGGATGATTGCAAAACTGAAGTGGCAGTGGGCTGGGCACATAGCTCGAAGGACTGATGGCCGTTGGGGCAGAAAAGTCCTCGAATGGCGACCGCGTACCGGAAGACGCAGTGTTGGTAGGCCCCCCACAAGATGGACCGATGATCTGGTCAAGATCGCCGGGATAGGTTGGATGAGGGCAGCGCAGGACCGATCATCGTGGAGATCTTTGGGGGAGGCCTTTGTCCAGCAGTGGGCGTCTTCCGGCTGAAATGATGATGATGATGAAATCGATCTAGCTAGGAATCATTTCTAGAAAATGTCATTTTATTCGCTTTTTTTATTGGAAAAAAATAACAAAAATGTGACTCTTCCTGACATCTATCGGCGAATAATTTAAACTGAAAAATGACTCTTCCTGACATCTATCGGCGAATAATAATACTATTTTTTTTAAATTGCTTTAACGACACAACACAAACTATTTCAGCAGATGGCGTTGTTAAGTAACAAGACAAGAAGTCAATGAGTGTTTGCTTTGAGGTTAGACTAAGAAAATCAATTGATAATTTCCAAAAAAACACAATTTATAAAAAAAAATACCGAGCAAAGCTCGGTCATCCGGATATTGAGTATTATACGAATAAAACTAATATAATACTTTTTCTTTCTGCTATTCCAAGCTATGTGGGGTCGGCACGACATGTTCTTTCTCTCCTTCCACTCTCCTCTGTTAGCCGTCATCCCAACATTCGCACCCTTTTTCGCCATATCATGCTCTACGCAATCTGGATGGGTTGCATATCCTTTTTTTTTTTTGGTGTCGGGGAAAAACCTCTCTTGACGGGTTCCCCCGGCCCGGGGGGACCGAGGGATATGTGGGACTCCGGGAAAGATGTTTGGCCATCCGACTACCCACTAAAAAACCCCGCTGTTCTCCTATCGCCTACGCCCGGGCCCACGGATATATGGCCAGCCGATCTCGTGGCCCGGGCCGGCGCCGGCCCGCCCTTTGTCTTGAGGCGGGCCCCTTCTAAAGTGTTGGCGCCAGGAGGTCAGGATTTCGTCCCCCCGGCGCTCTCCTAACAACTCTAGGAGTTGAGGGGGGCCGCGGAACAGCACGCAGCCCTCACCCTCGCGGCAATGGTGCGGGCGGTGGATCCTCCCCCGAGGGGCCGCCCGCGGCCGCTTTTTACGGCGGCCGGAGGTCGTTATTTGACCTCCGGCGCCGCCGACGTGGCCTGCGTTGGCGGGAGGGGAGTGTGATGGTTGACTCCCGCTCCCGCTCCGCCGCCTCCTTTGCGGACATGACTGCCTCGCAGAAGGAGGCGACTTATCCTAAATGCATTCTTCCCTTTGCATTATATGACCAAACCACGCTATTCTGTTACTTTTAAGTTTTTTTTTTAAATAAATACATATTGTACAAAAAGCACTTAGACTTGGGTATGAAAGCCAGAACGGAGATTAAATAGTTTTTATTTACTATTTATTATATAAATACAAGTATGTAATTTAGTTCAAATATATTATGCAAGTCTGTTGTTATTTAAATTTATACCGTACCACAGTAGCATCAGAATATGCTGGAGAACCAGGACATTTTCCCAGTAATTTGCTGTGACACCTCTTGTGCACGGCCGTCTGGCACACGACACACCGGTAGCCCTGCTTCCCAAATCCCCACAGGAAGTCCTTGCAGAACGCGCAGAAAGTAGGCTGTCGGAAGAACTTCGCAACAAACCGATGGCCATTCACCTCGTGGACTCTGAAAATTTACATTAGAGTAATTACTAACAAGTACTGTGTCGTTACATAATCGATGTTCGAGATAGAGATGTGTGTTGTGAGACATGCCGTAGCAACCACGTTTTTTTTATTTTATCCCACGCATGAGGCGAGGTAAAAGGCGAGTAAAGGATAACTTTTGTAGCATGTAACATGGATATCAAAAATTAGCAAAGGTATTCGATTTTGTACTACATCTGTTTTATATAAAATAATTTTGCTTGCAACACGTTATAGAGAAATAGTTAGTTACGGATTGACCGACAAACAGCTAAGCAATGGTTTATTCCTGTAATAATGTTATGAGCATACTTCAAGAACCTTTAATTTTTTTAATAAATAATTGCTTTTTATTGCATCAAACACTTTAAGGGTGAAACTTAAATACTACAAACTTATATAAAATGGCTAAAAGTAGATAAAATAATAGATTCCACTTGCTCCAGAACTAGATCTAACTGTATCTCTGGGGGCAAGTTTCCTCTCCCATTTTTAATTAACTAATTCGGCAAATTAAATATTATATATTTTTTAATGTGAGTGATTATGCGTGAGTGCGAGGGAGCGTTTGTGCGCGTGCGCGCGTGTTCGTGTATGTATGTGCGTATGTGTAGGTGTGAATTTTTCTAGCTAGGATAAATATGTATTGAGTAATACATATTTATTCAATACATATTTATCCTAGCCCTTCCGAAAATTTTATTCATATTGGAATAAAATTTTCTGTGTCGGAATAGTCAATTGTTAATAGATTTTAATTTATTTTTAATTTCAAATTTATTTAATGTTGCTATGTTAATTTTTTTATCAACTTTATTATATAACTTTATTATATAGCTGAATACTGAGTATAGTTTACTAGCAAATGATGTTCTACTTATAATTGCATTATAGGGTCGGAGTCTCCTTCTATTCGATATATCTAATTTAAATAAGGCATTAGGTACTTCAGTGTGCTTT
Source organism: Malacosoma neustria (assembly GCA_963693495.1). Taxonomy (NCBI): domain Eukaryota; kingdom Metazoa; phylum Arthropoda; class Insecta; order Lepidoptera; family Lasiocampidae; genus Malacosoma; species Malacosoma neustria. The sequence continues at coordinate 6,177,820 of OY856378.1, forward strand.
TTAATATTGCGCAAATACTAAATATTTGTCTAACAGACAGAACTTGACTTTCGCGATATAATAGTGAGGTTGAATATAAAAAAGGTTTAAATTTAAATTGCCAAACGCGTTAGACGAATGCTGCTGGGGAGCCTTTGTACCTTTGAGTAACATAAAAATTTCTACGAAAATTCGTGCGATTTATTCGAAAGGAAATTTAATTTAAAATAATCAAACCTTTTACATAATACAAAAATAACTCCAGAAATGCACTAGAAGTTTTTAGTATGGTGCATGAATTTATCTTAGATCTTATTGACTACATTTAAAAGAATTGTTTATTTTTATTATATTATCTAACTGTTTCCGCCCGCTTCGATGGTCGAATAACAGAAAAAAGTAAATCGAAAAATATAAGAAGTTTTCATATACATGTGCGCTACACCGCTTGCCCTACTTCTCTGCGGCAAGAAAACATTATATCACTGAACATGAAGTGTTTCTAAAAATCTCTATCACTACTTTAATAACTTTATATTAAATGAAGATATCGTAATATTTTTTTTATATAAGGGCCAAGGAATGAAACTTTGAAAATTTAATTGAAAAATAGGGCAAATAAATACATGTAAGTACTATACCAATTCACACAGCGGTAACTAGTTAGTTTAAAAAAGACAACAGCAAGACTCGTGAGAGCAATCAATCCCTTGACCCATACAGACATTCCAACGTAACGTAGCGTTCTAACAAAAGCCGATACGTCACGGAGGTCTTTAATTTGCTTTATGAACTCAATAAAAGACTTAAAAAATGTTGACCACACATTTTCTGCTAACAATTTTGTATGATAATGATGTTACTTCTATTTTTTGTGTAGCTGGATAAAACTACGTGAATTTGCGTAATTTAATGAAAGTTGACTTACTTGTGATGTTTGATTGCACCACGCCGCTGGCTGATCCGCTTGCCTCGGGAGCGGCGCACCACTCCATCGCCACTCTCGCCGCAGCCCCCGACTGGCAACCACTGGAATTAAAAAACGATCTTTTAATTATTTGAGCTTTATGCCACCATTAATATTTTCATCCATTATCTATTTATTCATTACGAATTAGCAAGAAATTTATAAAATTGATAATTGAATTTGATATATTATATTAAATGTTATTAATATATTATCTTCATTAACTTGGCGGTCAGTTCTACTTCCGGGTTATATGGGCCACGAATTTCAATGTGGTTATGACTATAAACTTTCTTTCATTATTTTATTAGTGGATATTATGTCATAAAAATAAAAGTTAGCTATATTTTATTTAATACTAGCTGTGCCCGCGACTCCGTCCGCGTGGAATAGTGACTTGGGCAGAATTTTTTGGATATATCTTATGGTTTATTTTGGATTACAAACCCTATAAACCCTAAAATATAAATGAAATATGCAAACAGTCAGTATTATCGAATGCAACTGTTAAACCATGCGCCTCCGGAATACGTACGTTCGAACCTACAAAGTCCAGCCCAAGCTAAACCCTATTTCATATGATTGATGACATAAATCTGAGGTTAACTTAAATTGGAAATGATCTTTGACGTTAGGAACACACATCTACATTGCTTAGACAACAGTGAGTGCTTGTAATTTAATATGAACTTTATACAGTAGCAATAAAGCTCAAATTGACTACGTTTTAGTTAGAAAACATTTGTATGGGAAAAAGAAAAGGGCTGTTTTTATAGTTTTTCCGGCAATTATTCGAATTTTTCTCGCCGTAAAAACCATCCTTGAACTTCAACGAATATTTAAAAAAAAGAATTGGCCAAATTGGTCCAGGCGTTGTTGAGTTATGCGCTTACCAACACATTTTGCGATTCATTTTTATACATAGTCAGGTCATAAATTCTGTCACATGTTTAATGTAAAATAATTGTAACAAGTTTATTCATTATGTAACCATTTATATACCAAAATGAACTTAACAAAACATAGATTCTTATGACATTAAAGTTTATTCAAAATGACCTCCGTGATTTTGAATACAAGTCTTCAATCTGCGCGGCCAGTCCTCTATCGCAGCACGAACGAGGTCCATGTCAATATCGGCGGCTGCCTTAATCAAGGATGTCTTGAGTGACTCCAAATTGGGATGAGGCTTTGAACACGCCTTTTCCTCCAAGTGTTGCCATATCTTGTAATCTAACGGATTCAAATCTGGACTGGAGGAGGGCCAGTCTTCGTGCCGGATGAAGTCGATTTCACGCGCCGCCAGCCAGTCTTGTGTGCTCTTCGCTCTATGAGCTGGCGCCGAATCTTGTTGGAATACCCAGTGCCTGTTATTGAACATGGTATGAGAAACAGGTTCCACAAGGTTCGTCAGGACTGTATTTTGATACACAACAGCATTCGTTTTTACACCTTTCTCACAAAAATGTACCTCTGTTAAGCCCCAATAAGAAACTCCCAACCATACCATGAGCGAGGATGGAAAATGACCTCGTTGGACACGCGGAATACGGTTGCTCGCTTCTTCACTACTGTGTGCGTACACCTTATCATTTTGTTTGTTGTAGCTCTCTTCTACGGTAAACATTTTTTCATCCGAAAAAAGAATTTACCGATATTTTTTTCCCGCGTACCGCTTCAACAAAGCGCGGCATCTCTTCAGTCTCAGGTCCATTAGACGAGCATTCAAACGATGTCCTGTTTTTCTTCGATATGCCCGAAGCCCTAAGTCTTCATTTAACACCCTTTTCACCGTGGTTCTGCTTAACCCCATCTGAAGGGCCAACAATTTCTGCTTACGTTTGGTATTTCTTTGAATTCGTGCCTTCACAGCTTTTATCACTGCTGGAGTCCTAACAGACCGAGGGCGACCACTTCTTGACCTGTCATCTACACTAGAGTCTTCATTGTATCGTTTGATGGTACGATAAATGAATCTTTTGGCTATATTCAAATTTTTTCAGTATGTTAAAAATTTGAATTGGCGCGTAACCGCAACGATGCAACGCAATAACTGCAACACGGTCTTCTTTAAGCGTCCACTTCATATTTAAAAAATGAGTAAAATTCTAAAAGTATACATTTTTATTTTCATGAACAATTCGAGATTCGAATTCAATAAACTTTTTTGTGGCCAGCATTCTAAAAGAAAAGTTTTTACTGTGTGACAATACTTATGACCTGACTAGGTATTATAAGATGTTATCATTTATTTATTTTGTGCTCTAAATAAACATTTTTCTTTCTTTCTTTCTTTCTATAAAAACTATTGAACGGTTGCTAAGGTACTGTGCATCTTTTTAGTTTGAACTAGCTGTGCCCACGACTCCGTCCGCGTGGAATAGTGACTTTGGGCAAAATTTTTTGGATATATCTTATGGTTTAATTTGGATTACAAACCCTATAAACCCTAAAATATAAATGAAATATGCAAACAGTCAGTATTATCGAATGCAACTGTTACGCAATGCGCCTCCGGAATACGTACGTTCGAACCTAAAAAGTTCAGCCTAAGCTAAACTCTATTTCATATGATTGATGACATAAATCTGAGGTTAACTCAAATTGGAAATTCAACCTATAATATCCAGCCTAAGCTGAACCCTATTTCAAATGATTGATGATATAAATCTGAGGTCAACTTAAATTGGATATATAATCATTTTTAACAAAAACAATTTTTTTTTCTAAAATAAAAATTGCCTAAGTTACTCCTTGATACATCAGCTATCTGCCAGTGAAAGTCCCGTCATAATCGGTGCAGCCATTTCAGAGATAGCCGGAACAAACAAACAGACAGACAGACAGATAGACAAAAATTGTAAAGAATGTTGTTTTGGTATATGTACCGTGTATACGTCCGAATGCACTTAGTAAAAAGCGGTTATTTTCATATTACAAACAGACCCTCCAATTTTATTTATTTGTATAGATAAGCATGAAATGACAACAAAATATAATTTTGTAGGGAATACGCGCCAAATTAATTGCGCGCCATCAATATAATTTTTCATATACTAAAAACTCGTTCGTTCGCGCGTCTCTGCCAATCCGCGCTCACGCAAAGCATTTCTCTTTCTCTCTCTAGCAGAGTGCTCTCCGTTGCACATGACGCCACGCGCAGCAGCCAGTTGAAGAGTTTCCGCGCTCCGCTCGTAACTGGTTTACACACGAAACACCTAATATATAGTGATAATGATTGTTTCCTTTGTGTGTATTTCTAAACTGTTCTTTTAAAGTAATAAATAGTTCAGTGCTCGAATAACGACGTTTCTCTTAATCACATCCTCCACACAAGCATTACAATTTCTAATATAATTTTTGTCTACTTATTTATCTATCTATGGCTAGTTTGGAAACCTTTCATTAAGTGATTGTAATAATATGTTAGAATAGAAAAAAAAAGATTAATTTTATTCTATCTACATCAGTAGCAACATCAAACTAAAGTTAGGTATTTATTTCCGCCAGGGTGAGGCCCACGCGAAACTCAGAAGTTTGTGGAAGAACACTAGCGATGTGTGTCCCCTTGTCAACTGTGAGTTCGCACGTGCCTATTACACAGAAGTTACATACCACCCCGCGAGACCCTATGCGGTAGTGCGAATATTTCCACCTAAATACCAAAATTAAACTATTATTTTATTAAGAGTATAATAATCATAAATTAGATTAGATTAAAACAGGAGGTAGTTCAGGTAAATTGTATTATAATTTGGCTTCGAAAATAGGAAACTGCCTCAAATCCAAATTTAAAGTTACAAAACCGTCTGTAAGTAATAAATCAATGTTGACTCACGCTCGTAAAGACGTTTAATTCAATAACAGACTATAAAACTTGATGACTGAATAAAATTTAAAGTTTATACAATTAAACAGATGCTCAGTTTTGTGACCATGTTACACTTATATATTTTTTAAGAATATATAATGCAAAATCAATTAGTAGGAGAGCCGACGACACTAAACCTAGTTCGATAAGACTACCGGATGACATATATATATTTAGTCACGTCGTTAATAGGGGAACACGAAATGGCCATGCTGCAATGCAAAAAACCTGGCGAAGCCAGTAAAAAAAATTTTTGAAAAAAATTTAAAAATCCGGTTTCTAGTACGATAAGACTCCCAAGTTTTGTTTGTTCCTCGAGACAGGGGAGGGATAGAACTATAAGATAATGCAGTGCTGCAAGCCCCCCTGATTGGCCTAATCAGTGGCAGCAGCATGACAAGCGACGCCTCATACCTAGGTATCTAGTATGATCGATCTCCTCAAAAAACCCAAGCTCATCCGAAAGATCATCGATTTCTGTATAAGAAAAACCACTGCTGCATTTTCGAAACAGTGGAGAAAGTGGTTGCTGCAGCGATTGAAGGTCGCCCTCCGCGCAGCTGCATTCGGCGTTTCAATTCAGTTTTGTCAGCAATCATTATAGGTTCCTTTCGATTTGTACTGATTAAATTTAATACTCGTGCTACAATCACGTAAGAATAATTTTCTTGTCGTTGACTGTTTAAACAAATAATTCTGAATGATTATGGACGTGAAATGGTATTGAAATTTCGATGCGGGCAATGAATAAAGAAGACTGGTTTCTCCGATGATTTAATCATTTTATCAATATACATATTTTTTATTTCACAACTACGACAACATTACGTGTCAACAATATGAGGTGTGAAAAAACTACTCAATAACAATATTACCATTAATTAAAAATTCTTATTCGAGCTATTCTTTCGCTTGCCTTGAATTGAGTATTTAATGTTAATTAGTAATTCTTATTCTTATAAACTAATTCTTTTCTTCCTGTAAACTACTTATTTCTTTTTAATAACTATTCTTACGCTACTTTTCGTCATCCGAATCGAATGTAACGAAATCGAATTCAGCCTCACGGTTTTTTTCGGTTTCAACCGACATAGCCAATATATCATCCATGAATAGTGGCGTCGGTTGACCTGTATACCAGAGAGGTTGCAGTTTTTCCCGCATCTCCCAGCCGTACTCCTCGAAATAGAGCGTTACTGCGTTACGCAATGTGGTGAAGTTGAATTCAGCCACATGTCCACAACAATTCAACAATACTGAGCACTGAGCAGGTATAAACTCTAGACCCTTTGTATATATATGTTTTTTTTTCTTCGAATATAATATACTCCGGACGCCGAGCAGGAAGAATTTCGGCCATTGACCTGTTATTATCTGTCTCTGTCATTTCCGCGACCGACGGTGGTCATTGCTCTATGCGAGCAAAGCGGCATTATATTTACGCGGGAATGACAGAGACAGATAATAACAGGTCAATGGCCGAAATTCTTCCTGCTCGGCGTCCGGAGTAGAAGGATTATAATGTACTATCGATGACTCAATTTCTGCTACAAATAGCCAAGAAATCTTCATGTTTCGGGTACAGAACTTTCCATTCATTCAAACTATCTCCGCGATGATAAATACATATCATGGTTTGATTAAAAAATAAAGCGGAAAAGATTCGTACGTGCCACGCAAAATAATAAATATCCAAAAAACGGCTTAAAATCCGGAACTTTGGAATAATTAATAGAATTTTATTCGTTGAAACAATGATATTTAGTCCTATTTTATAAAAAAAATATTTACTTCAAAATGTTACGGAAGACTTGAGAAAAAATTAAAAACAACGCAAGGAAAATGGCTGAAAAATCGAACAATATCACATACAATATGCCGGTTTAATTTTTTTTAAGTAATCAACAACACGAAAATTATTCGTACCTGATTGTAGCACGCGTATTTAATCAGTACAAATCGAAAGGAATCTATAATGATTGCTGACAAAACTGAATTGAAACGCCGAATGCAGCTGCGCGGAGGGCGACCTTCAATCGCTGCAGCAACCACTTTCTCCACTGTTTCGAAAATGCAGCAGTGGTTTTTCTTACACAGAAATTGATGATCTTTCGGATGAGCTTGGGTTTTTTGAGGAGATCGATCATACTAGATACCTAGGTATGAGGCGTCGCTTGTCATGCTGCTGCCACTGATTAGGCCAATCAGGGGGGCTTGCAGCACTGCATTATCTTATAGTTCTATCCCTCCCCTGTCTCGAGGAACAAACAAAACTTGGGAGTCTTATCGTACTAGAAACCGGATTTTTCAATTTTTTTAAAAAATTTTTTTTACTGGCTTCGCCAGGTTTTTTGCATTGCAGCATGGCCATTTCGTGTTCCCCTATTAACGACGTGACTAAATATATATATGTCATCCGGTAGTCTTATCGAACTAGGTTTAGTGTCGTCGGCTCTTAGACCAAATACTATTTATTTTATATACTCGTATACTATTTACTATGTAGTGAGCCATTACCTAAGTTAATAGATAACGGTACGTCTTATTATTTAATTTAGAAAGATTTGTACATTAATATATATTTTACTATAAGGTTTCACACATAAGGTCATAAATCTTAAATAACTTTAAATATCAGAGATTCTATCACCAAGTTATGCACATCTAAGTAATCTTTTTTGTATGCATTATGCCTTTTCTTGACTATCCCGACTAAACGGTTAATTTTTAAAGCATAACTTAGTGAATCTTGTTGACATAATGTTAACGTTATTGTAGTTAAATAAATATGGTATGATTCCATGTTCAGTTTCACTGGTAACTAGTAACTGATGGACGATGACTGATGACTATTTGAGTTTTGTACAATTTTGTTTTACTATGTAATTATTCCCATATTTTTATGAAACATATCATTCATTAAAGCACAGTTGTATTGGTTTGATTGGGTTGAAGGGAAATGTAGAATTGAGTGTTGTTATCTTTACTTTTATGTAAAAATAAGTAGTAATATATACATATTATCCAATATTAATAATAATAAACAAACAGCTCTATGATGTACTCATGCACACACATTACATGTGATTGAGTGTAAAAGGTTGCGAGTGTGTGTTTAATATTAGTCTCCGAAATAAATTGGCAGAATACGGTGATTATTTAAAAAAACATGGTATGATATAATAAAGGTTATATCAGCCCTTAACGTCCGAATGTTAGATATGTTTTCAATGACGGTTTTGTTCACAGTCACAGTTAGCAGTTTCGGCTACCTTCGTATTAATTATAGTAATAATTCGTAATTGTCTCGAACAATGATTTAATAATGCAAATATTTTTAAGTGTAAGTACTTTATTTCTAAGCTGGCGTCAGCCTATAGCGTACTGCTTTATTTCTAAGCGGGTCGTCAGCCTGTTTGCTGTCCTATAGCAAATAAATTTTTTTTTAATAATTATAATACACACGCACTGATCAAAAAATTCTCTGACTGACATATAGATGGCGCCACATATGCAAAATCTATTATAGCATTCGATAGCGCCATCCTTTACAAGGTATGTGTCAAAATATCATATCAATCGGACTACGTGTTCTCAAGTTATTTACTGTTGCTTGTGTCAAGTAACAAGGTGTCTTTGTCAAAAGATGGATAGAAAAGAATTTCGTGTGTTGATCATGCATTGTTTTTTGATTGGAAAAAATGCGAAAGACGCGAAAGAGTGGCTTGATAAGCATTATTCGGACTCTGTTCCAGGGAAATCAACCGTTTTCGAATGGTAAATGAATTTAAACGTGGTCGTAGCAGGGCTGTAGCTAGAGTCGAATTTGAGGTAGGGCAGCATTGGTTACAGGTAGGGCAGAAGTAAAAAATTTATCATAATTGATCTACCCTTGAAGCACGGGCTCCTGAATCAATCACCATGTATATATGTATCTTTTGTGACAGATCATGAGCATGGATCTAAGAACTATTAAATACTCAATGATGAAGAACAAGCGAACAAGATGGTTGAACTTCCAGATTTGGATGTAGAGATCCACGTCTGAGTGAGAGTGAGGTAATAATTAATTGTTAGGTGTGGTGATACGAGTAAATAGATACGACCAAAAATACCATTTAGATCATATTGTTTCTGCAAACTTATTATAATAATTAACATAATACTAAAAACATTTAAAACAGCTGAATTCTACGATTCGCCATGTTATTAAAAATGCGAAGAACGGAAAAGTTTAGATAACTATCGCTATAATTTTTTTTATCTCAAACTATGAACAATATTTAATTATAATAATTTATCTCAGTTTTTGGTATTTTTAAGGTGCCTTGTGATTTCAAGGTAGGACAGTGCCCCACAATGCCCCCCCCCCCCCTAGCTACAGCCGTGGGGTCGTAGCAACGTCTACGACGCTCTACGAAGTGGTCGCCCAAATACTGCTATTAACGAAGAAAACGTCAAAAAAATTCGCAGAATTGTTTTCACCGACCGCAAACTGAAAGTCATGGAGATGGCTGAGGTTTCAAAGTTATCATATGGCAGCGTGCTTACTATTTTACACAACAATTTGGCTATGAAAAAGCTCAACTCAAAGTGGGTGCCGCGTTTGTTAACACCGAATCAAAAACAACGACGAATCGACGATTCGGAGGCCTGTCTTAAATTTTTTAACCATAACAAAGTGGATATGTTATGGTTGAACGTCGCTAATGTAATGATGGATGAAACCTGGATACACTATTATACTCCAGAGTCAAAGCACTCATCAGCTGAACGGGTTAAGGCAGGTAGAAGCATTCCAAAGCGACCAAAGACACAACAATCGGCTGGCAAGGTTACGGCATCAGTATTCTGGGATGCGCATTATATTTTGTTTATCAACTATTTAGAGAAAGTAAAAATGATCAATTCTGAATACTAAACAGCGTTATTGGACCAGTTGAGCGAATAAATAAAGAACAAACGGCCCCCCCACATGGCAAAGAGAAAACCATTGTACCACTAAGACAATGCACCATGTTATAAATAATTTAGTTTCATAAGTACTTTAAAAGGCTAGATGGTCAAATTGCATGAATTGCTCTTTGAATTGCTGCCCCACCCCCCGTATTCACCAGATTTGGCTCCCAGCGACTACTGGCTGTTTGCAGACCTGAAAAGGATGCTCCGGGGAAAAAGATTTAGCACCTTAGAAACTGAGGTCTATTGCGAGTAAAGATCAAGTGTTCTATAAACATGGTATCGAGAATTTAGAGAAGCGTTGGGCCGATTGTATCGTCTTAGATGGAAATATGAAAACGAATTTTGCGAAAATATTGTTTTTCATTTACCGAGTCCGGAAACTTTTAGATCAATGTGTTATATATTTATTATTTTAATATAAGTAGGTAGGATTTAAGAATTGAACAATAGCTAACGTGCGAAATATAAAACAAAAATTTATACACATAATTGAAAAATAAAAGTTTATTTCTTATAATAACATTGCAGTTTATAAAAAAAGTGATAATAGTAAACTTTAATTGTCATTTCCTGTTTTTACAGGTAAGATTGTGAATATGTAAAGTAAATAATTGTCAATAGTGTATTTGTAAGTATTAGTAGTTTCCTGTTTTTTACAGAGCAACAATTCGTTTATTTTATCACCACACATAATAATTGTCTTACATATATAAAAAAATCGTCTTCTAACGGTCCTTGCGGTTCCAAACTACTGGTGGTCAAGGCAACAAAGTAAGAAATCTCTTCGCAATACATACGTGCCGTATCCATGAGACCTGCTTTCTGTATCCGACCCTTCAGCCAGGGACCAAGCGACACTACTATCGAAATTATGATTGTACTATCCAATTTCCACATAGCAGTAAGTCTCGTGCGCGAGATCAATATATATTTCAATTGTTTTTCTTTTTCGGCATCAACGAGATTACCATCACGTGGAACTGCGACATTTACAATCATAGCACATCTCCCAGATCGGTCAACTATCACAATGTCAGGTTTATTAGCAACAATAAACCTGCCCGTGATAAACAATCCCAGTAGAGCAAATACATGTATGAGCCATTATCGAAGAACTGTCTCAGGCATATATTGATAATAAGGCACCTCCAAGTTCACAAGATTATATTTCAAAGCTGGTGGATAATCCTGGCTACTAGAATGTGTCTGTGCAAGTATTTGCTGTTAGCAAGACGAGAACAACAGGAAGTAACATGTCTGATGGATTTACCAGAGAGGTGACACGCTCGACAAATGTCAAGCATGCCATCCCTCAGATTGCACTTAACTCCTGTTGTTCTTCTTCGTACCTTCGTCCATAATTGCACAGACAAAACTTTCCGTTTCCCCAAATAGGTCTGCGGAGCGTAACCAGTTTACCGACCCTAATAGGTTCATATCAGACCCATTTAGGGCCTTATAGAACCTACTATGCAACTCCTTACAATTCTATATATCTGCTTGGTTGGAAGCACTCATCACCAGTAGACTTTTCCAGTTCCGTTCCGCTAAGAATAATGGAGTTAGACCCTTGTCAACTAACACCATATCACAATGTATACTCCGAGCCCCATTGATATTTTAAAAATATTCTCTGAGATTGTACACCTCACGGTTATGGAGGTCTTTGACATTTAAAAACCTTCTACCTGCATATTTCCGTGGGATCGACAATCTCATAACCGACAAGCTCGAATAATGCATATGATATGTCGTTCGCAAACAACGGACTGGCCTATCTATGGCATCCAACTCAGTCTGAGTCCATCTTAGTATGCCAATGATAGTACGACCTAACCAATAAATGCTCAATCTGTATCTCACCCCCCTCCCCCCCCCCCCCCCACACACACACACAGAATCCAGGCTACTGAAAGATTTTTTCTGTTTCGCCGAACCTGATGATTAATGACCATATAAATCAATAGCTCCTTAATACCACGTGATCTATTTTTACATCGAGAATAGGCCAAAATATTGGTGTTAATAACATGTGTCATCAATTTTGATGTCAAAATGACATCAAACAATTTATAAATAGTAGACAAGTAAAATTTTATTATTAATAAAATATTATTAAGGCCAAATTGCTGGAAGCTTACATTACCAATGATTAAATCCTGCTTCTATCTTATATTGTTAGCAAAAATAAATAATAAAATCATAATAAAATGATAACTCATAAATATATTCAATCCTAATAATTTCAGATTATTTGACACGCCATGAATTATTGTGTTCTCGAAACAGTCGTGTCAGTGAACGTTAATTGTGTTAAAATTGACCGATTGCCAGTTATTGCAATATTGTTGCTGACCACACGGCGACAGACACACAAAACCTGGAGCATAATGTATCGTAATCCTACCCGTTGGTACAAATGTCTTATTTTTAGCATCTGCTTAAATTATCTAACAAAAAATCATTATTAAGGAACATACTTGAGCACATGCGTTATAGATATTCATATTACGCATACTTCGAGCCCCATCAATATTTTAAAAATATTCTCTGAGATCGTACACCTCACGATTATAGAGGTCTTTGACATTTAAAACCCTCTACCTCCATATTTCCGTGGGATACACAATCTCATATAATAAGAGCAATTTTATTATTTTTCACCTATTACGTGGGACCACGAAGTGGACCCTGCAAACATGAAGTAAATCCCGAAAAACCACTAAAACTACAGATATGCAAACCATTAAATTTGTTTTATCTATTTTTTGAATTAAAATAGGACCAACATATTGTAATAATATATTTCTCGACTTTTGCTGAAAACTGGCAATGAAATAAAATGTGCCACTATTTGGGCAAAGTAGGTCTGATCTTGAAGTCAATCAATCAATCTTATTCGTATTATATTTTATACGAATAATAATAATAGAAGAGGAAGCTATATTGGGTTGGTTGTTATGAGCTGTAGTCGAATTGATAGTCTCTTTGTATGCGTAACTCGGAATATTATTTGTTTAAATTATAATTACTTTTAAAAATCTTAATTTGATCTATTACATGTTTTTATACTGTAAAAGAAACCTAATTATTTTGTCGGAGGAAGCTATGATAAGTAGCAAGCTATGTTGAATTAGTTATTATGAGCTGCTGTCGAGTTCATTATTTCTTTGCATGCGTAGCTCGAAATATTATTGGTTTAAAATGTAATTACATTTAAAACTCTTAATTTAATTTTATTTCATTTGTTAAATATTTCTATAATATAAAAGCTATGAATATTGTAATTTATTTAATAACCAATCAGAACAGAGAATGTGTCTCGAGTGGGGTTAAAGGCTGTCTTTACTTTAGTGAGTCGGTGTTTTTGGTGTAATGTTTTATGCTCGCATTTTACCCTGATGACGCCCACTAAGCTCGCAACCACTACTGAAGATGTCGGCGCAAACAATGTTTCTGCGACATGTATTTGTTTTGTATGAACTCAGAAAGCCTGAACCTAAAAATTAATGATTTCTTTTTTAATAATAATCTCTTATATAAGCGAATAACGAAAGTTATAATATAATATAACAACAGTTTAATTGAAAAAAGGCTGTCCCACTCGCGTCTATCCAAGAGTAAATTACATATCGCTTCCCGCTCCACTTGCCAAACATTGTGAGCACTGATTGTATTCAGCTAGCTCATCTAGCGCGGATAAACATAGAGTCAATGCGTGAGCAGTTCGTAGCGCGAATGAGAAATGAGACATACCCGAAACCACGCAGACATTGTGCGACTTCGCCACCGACGTCGCGCTTGCGGTGCATCGCCAAATTACACGTCACTCGCGATCATCATTAAAAATACCATAAATAAACATATATTTTGTAGCGATATATGTAACGCCCTTACAACCGAAGGGGCACAACTAGATGCAACGGTATTTGTATAGAAAGCGTCGTTCAAGGCCCCTGAATTCCCTGGCATGGCTCACGATGATCACGGCTCATGCGTAGCGTGGATGTCAAATGGCCAAAATTGAGAATTCGTTTGTCATTCGAATGTGTTGAGATGCAACCGGCGTGGTATTCGTCACGTGAGACATTGCATGTATGTGATTCACAGAATTAATTGTTATTGCAGCATCGACAGTGACTGAAATACCTAGTCAGGTCATAAATTCTGTCACATGTTTAATGTAAAATAATTGTAACAAGTTTATTAATTATGTAACCATTCATATACCAAAATGAACTTAACAAAACATAGATTCTTATGACATTAAAGTTTATTCAAAATGACCTCCGTGATTTTGAATACAGGCCTTCAATCTGCGCGGCCAGTCGTCTATCACAGCACGAACGAGGTCCATGTCAATATCGGCGGCTGCCTTAATCAAGGATGTCTTGAGTGACTCCAAATTGGGATGAGGCTTTGAGCACGCCTTTTCCTCCAAGTGTTGCCATATCTTGTAATCTAACGGATTCAAATCTGGACTGGAGGAGGGCCAGTCTTCGTGCCGGATGAAGTCGATTTCACGCGCCGCCAGCCAGTCTTGTGTGCTCTTCGCTCTATGAGCTGGCGCCGAATCTTGTTGGAATACCCAGTGCCTGTTATTGAACATGGTATGAGAAACAGGTTCCACAAGGTTCGTCAGGACTGTATTTTGATACACAACAGCATTCGTTTTTACACCTTTCTCACAAAAATGTACCTCTGTTAAGCCCCAATAAGAAACTCCCAACCATACCATGAGCGAGGATGGAAAATGACCTCGTTGGACACGCGGAATACGGTTGCTCGCTTCTTCACTACTGTGTGCGTACACCTTATCATTTTGTTTGTTGTAGCTCTCTTCTACGGTAAACATTTTTTCATCCGAAAATAGAATTTCCCGATATTTTTTTCCCGCGTACCGCTTCAACAAAGCGCGGCATCTCTTCAGTCTCAGGTCCATTAGACGAGCATTCAAACGATGTCCTGTTTTTCTTCGATATGCCCGAAGCCCTAAGTCTTCATTTAACACCCTTTTCACCGTGGTTCTGCTTAACCCCATCTGAAGGGCCAACAGTTTCTGCTTACGTTCGGGATTTCTTTGAATTCGTGCCTTCACAGCTTTTATCACTGCTGGAGTCCTAACAGACCGAGGGCGACCACTTCTTGACCTGTCATCTACACTAGAGTCTTCATTGTATCGTTTGATGGTACGATAAACGAATCTTTTGGTAATATTCAAATTTTTCAGTATGTTAAAAATTTGAATTGGCGCGTAACCGCAACGATGCAACGCAATAACTGCAACACGGTCTTCTTTAAGCGTCCACTCCATATTTAAAAATGAGTAAAATTCTAAAAGTTATACATTTTTATTTTCATGAACAATTCGAAATTCGAATTCAATAAACTTTTTTGTGGCCAGCATTCTTAAAGAAAAGTTTTTACTGTGTGACAATACTTATGACCTGACTAGGTATTATCTGGTTTCATATGTAACAAGTTTGACTCTAGATATTGTATTTGCAGCTGGGGGCATCCTGCATAAAATCATAGTGCATAGAGCCAAAATCGAGTTACAAATTATATTTATAAGATATTTTGAAGCTATAAAATATTCGCCTTAAGCTCGACGTAGAGGACATTGACCTGATAAATAAATTCAATAATATAAAGTAGCCCTTCGCAGGGATTAATACCTGGTCCTATGGTATCCAGTCAGATGCAATATCATGTTAGTTTTCAGTTTCATAGGGCAACTGCGGTCGAAATATTATACATAAATACTTCTCTTTATAAATTAAATTTCCAGAAACATCAATATCGTAATAGATATGATTTTATTGCCATTGTTAGTAAGTTGTGTTATAGGATCCCTAGCAGGACGCATTGTCGAGGACTGTTGTGTTTTCACGAACACACACTGTCAAACTAATGCTTGTAAACAATCGCCATTTTATCGAATACTAAATTAATACTATTCCATTTTCCACTCCATTGATATAAAAGCGACGAGACCCAGCATTTATGTATAAGTGTATTGAAGTTCAAAACAAATAATTGCGCCTTTCGTAGCTCCAAAACGCTGAGTATCTTACTCTGAACTATGTGTGATGTATGTCAATATATTTCTGTCTTAATTAAGCTACTAGCATGATTTCCTTTTTCAATGTTTTTTTATTATTTAATATTCAAATCTATTTTTAACACGCTTTTATTAGTTTCACCTGTATGTTTGTTTGTACAGACTCTTTTGAACTTGATTTTGATCCACTTTAAACGGTCAGTTTTTATTTTAACGCTGTGTACTTATCAAGGACCGATGACAATACAATAATTCGATAAGATTATTACATTATCGTGATTAGGATTTAAAAAAAATGTGACGTACTATGAATGCCTGCTGAAATTATGTTAATAATTTTATTGAAAGTTGTGTTTTTTTTTATTATAACTGTGTGATATTCATTTAGTCTTAAGCAATATTAACTTTTAATAAAATAAGCAATCATGTAAGTTACATGCAATTATACAATATATAAATCCAATAAAAATAAAATTATATGAACTCGATTTTGACCCACTTTAGACGGTCAGATTTCATTTAAACGTAGACAATATAATAGTATTGATGACAATACAATAATTCGATAAGATTATTTCATTATCCTGATTACAGTCGCCAGGATTTAAAAAATGTTGACTCCTGTTTAAGCTTTTAAGCACAAATTTTGTTTAAAACATAGTTTTAGTTAGTTTCTATCCGTGCAGAGGCGGAGAATGAATACTAACCTCTGTAGCCGGGGTCGGCTTGTTGTAAAAGGCTATAAAACAACCCACCCTAACTACGTGGTAGGGCCTCAAGCCCTTCTGGATGGCGACCACCTTTCCTGTACCCTGTACCCTTAAGGGCCAGCAGCGTGTTCGCGATGCCACTGGCGTTGCAAACACCTATAGGTGACGGTAACTGCTAAATTCTAAGCGAGCCGTCAACCCGTCTGCTGTCCAATAGCAATAAATAAAATTAAATAAAGCATCTGCAATAAAATAAAATAAAGAACACGTTTTAGTGACAAATTGAACCAAAAATTAAATAGGTATAGTTAAAAAAACTAAAAAACACGTTTTTAAAGATTGATCGAGCTAAAAAAGATGAAAAATTATTCTTAATATAGGAAAAGATTATTAAAAAAAAATGTTAGTTTTATTGTGTAACAGATTTACAGTTGAACTCGTACAAGTAGTCCAAAAGAGGTATGAAAGATTATGGCACAAAGCGCATTACGCTTTTTTGACAATAATAAGTACTATTATTTTTCGTTCATAATAATGAACGAAAAATAATTATTCCATATTAATAATTATTTTTAGTTCAATTTATAATTAAAGCGTATTTTTAGTTATTTTTTACTATATTTATTCCAAATTAGATCAATCTTTTGTTTTAGTTCTTATTCATGTATAACTTTTTTGTGAGAAACGTTAGGTTTGTATTACTACTAACATACAAAATAAGATAAGCGAGTACCTATAGCTTGAGAACGAAGACAAAAATCTGTACAATTTACAAAGATTACAGATTCATTGTCATCTATTATTTTTGAAAATAATGTTGTTTATCACTGCACGTGTAGATTGGCTTGTGTATAAACAACGACAATTTTCTTGTAGCTCGATGTAAACAAAGTTTTGAGGCCAGGTAAATTGAGATGAGTGCGCTAGAAATATCGATACCAACAACAAGGTTGTGCAGTCGCGGACTGTAAATGTGGTATAAATAGACGGAACCCCACGAACGCATTCAGGACTGAATTCTACTTCCTACGTCAGAGTTCATTCAGGCAGCCATAATTACTATGATAGTACTACCGGAAAACATTTTTTAATATGCTAACTGTATATGAAACTCCGGAAATATAAAATGAACTATAAATTTGCGCGGCAATTCAAGGCCAAGGTCTGTTTGCATACTTATTCCTATTGTATATCTTTTTTTATTATGGTTGGTTGGTTGCATTAGAATAGGTTGTATTAGAATTATCATTATCTTGATGTCAAGTCCTGGAGATAATCTAAATATCCATTGAACACGTACATAGAATCAACGCTAAGAATTGTTCTTCTCTACTTTTCGCATGGTCTTTGAAATTCTTCATATTAAGTGCGTGGAACTACCTCACTACACGTTAGTCACCACTTTTATTGTTGTCTTCTCAAGGGCTAAGTGGGTCTCCACGGCATGAGTGAATGTTTCTTACTTAAGCAACTGGATGGCTGGTATGAAACTTGGAGCATGCCAACGAAGACTCATGAAGAAAAGACAAAAGTTGCTGTGAATGTTAGAACCTAGAATAATACATCGCATGGAATTTGGAATGATGATGCTTTAACAAGTACGTGTGTACAGTGTCTAACTAAATAGTTTAGTATAGTGTAAACAAAGTATTATTTTATTAGTTTTATAAATGTCTCATTTTGTGTCATATAAAATTTCCCTCAAATACTTAAAGTAAGTATATTTTGTGTAGAATTATATTACACGTATTTTTAAAAGAAATCTGATGGTGAAACACAAAAAATGCATGTTGAGACGGCGACAATGATCTATCAGATATAACATGCAGAGACTGGTTTCGATGCTTTACGAACAATAATTTTGGATTTGAAAATAAAGAAAGATATGGCGCACCAAAAAATTTGAAGGCAAAATGAATTGGAAGTATTACTTGATCAAGGCCGTTTTAGGACCAAAACTCGGAAAACCAATAGAGCTAGATGAGTCGACAGTTTTGAAACGTTTAAGTGAATGATCCAGAATCAAGAAAATTGGAAAGTATGAATCGAAGCCAAGAGACAGAGAGAGGCAGAAAAAAGGTCTTGCGTCATATCGTGACTAGATACTCGTTTAACAAGTGGAATCTAGAATCATCCAAAGCGTAGAAAATCTTGGAGTAAGTCCAGTTAAGCATCAACATCGGTCGCAAAATTAAATATTCATGGTTCGAAGCTTCTTCTTTTGGTCATAATAAACTACACCTTGCTTATCCCGGTAGAGGGTATGAGTTGCTCAAACCACACGAGACTATCATGAAAGATTGCTTAACTGAAGCGTCTAAGCCCGGTCCTAAAAGAAAAACGGCTGCTACACCAGAATGGACACAAAAAATAGATTTTATTATATGCAAACACTTAGACTTATGTATCAAAATCAGTAAAGCCTTTCGATCCTAGATTTTCACCTATTTCGTTCAATAGTGCATAGGCTGGCTGAGTAGCGTTTCCATTCTTACGAAAATACTAATCATTGGTTGGATTCGTGGATAGCCTCAAAATTACATTGTTTTTCCTACATCGAATACATTTACCACCATACTGATAAGGGAGAGTTATGTTGTGGTCTAGTGATGGACAATCCTTTGAATAAAATATTTAATTAATTATATTTTAAATAAAGCATTTATTTTGTGAGAAAAACAACGAAAACTTATTCAAAGTCCTGATATAACTTGTTAACACGGTCTTTTCGCGTCCCTTCATAGATTGACGATATAGTTCGAGTACATAAATCTTTATGTACTCGTATAACTCGTATAATCTGGCTCAGGCCACGTTTCATACCTGCATAATGGAACGAGCTAAACGAAACCATCGTATATTCATGGCTTGCAATGAAACTTAAGATTATTTTAATATTCATCTATTGGCAGCGAATTCATATTTGCGGCTTTCGGTGTTGAGACTATGGGGCCGTGGGGTCTTGTGGACCCATATAGCCTTTATCGAGACCTGTCAATACGCTTAGTAGGGGTCTCACGGGATCAAAAAGCTGGTTTGTATTTAGGGCGAAGGATAAGTGTTGCCATCCAACGCGGTAATGCAGCCAGCGTTTTGGGAACGTTTCCGGACGAAAGCGATTTAGAATCAATTTATTATTTATAGTCTTCGTGTTTTTTTGTGGTTTCTTTTTTTCATTTCTTTTTATAATATAGTTTTTAGTTTTAAAATAAATTTAAGCATATTTTTTGTAAATAAAAAATTATATTATACAATAAAGTTTATTATTATTCTCGTTTTACATGGATGTACTATTTCTACGTGGCAGAGTAACAAAGTTTTTTATTGCTGAAGAACAGCAGACAGACTTGTGGCCCACTATACAAAAGTTAGCAGCTAGCGTCGCTTATGAATGTTTGCAACGACACGGGGACGTCTAACACGCTGCAGTGCGCGTAGAAGAAATGTTACCTGGATCATTTATGTCGGAACAAAACACAAGGTTATTTTGACGGCGTATTTAAAGAACAGGGGTGGTTATCATGCAGACGGACTTGGAACTCTACCAGGTGGTTGGGGGTACAAAACCCTAACCGTCTGGTCGCCCCTGGACTCAGGGGTCAGTATTTGTACTCCACCTCTGCACGGAGTAAACCCAATCTAACTAATAATTTAACTGAGGAATGTGTTTTTGATTCATCTCTGAGAGGATTATCTTTTTTTATTGCTGTAGAACAGCAGACAGGCTGACGGCCCGCTTAGAATTTAGCAGTTACCGTCGCCTATGGGTGTTTGCAACGCCAGTGGCATCGTGAACACGCTGCTGTCCCATAAGGGTACAGGAACTTGGGTCACTAATGCCGGAACACAAGGTTATTATGGCGGCATACTAAGACCAACGGTGGTCGCCATCCTGATGGGCTTAAGGCTCTACCACGTAGCTTGGGTGGGTTGTTTTGTCGCCTTTTACGACAAGCCGACCCCAGCTGCAAAGGTTAGTATTCTTTCTGTGTCCCTGCACGGATAAAGAAATATATGTGTTGCCGCTCTAAAGAATACCAGCGTAATATAGATAGGACACAAGTAATCGAGGACCGTAGGATGATGTGTTCCAGCGGTTAATGTCCACTTCTCTGCCCAGTGGCGGATTTGCAGTCTTTGCCGCCCTAGGGCCCAGGCCATGTAGTAAGTACCAGCCACTACTTTCTCAGCAGCCATCATAATATTACATAATGAATTTACTTTTTTGCCAACTTTTATCGAAATCGATTCAGAAATTTAGTTAACTATAACATCTGCTAGTTTGTAATATTTTCCGAGGATATTTCAGGGATAATTGCACATTTAAATAAAAGTGATTTAGGAAGATTATTGTTACCTATGCGGTGCATTGCGGCCCACCATAATGTGCGCGAGCCTTTAAAATATTTACGTACTTTGAGTTATTTCTTGTTATCATCAGTGAATTTTTTTCACGATTGGCCGCCCCTAATATCTGGCCGCCCTAGGTCCGTGCCTCCTAGGCCTTAGGGCAAATCCGCCACTGTCTCTGCCTTCTATTTAGACCTTATTTCTTACCGCCGTTAGAAAAGGATAAGGTAAGGCTAAGACAGTAAAAATTAAATAAATAAACGCACATTTTTCTTCAATACTTATTCTATATAAATATTTTATGTCTGTATCAGAAATGTTTACGAGTTTTTCTTCACAACAATTAACTTGTTTGACAATTATTTACACAAAATAAAATAACTACATCTTCACGGAATGACATTAAATTGCCGAGGGCATACAGTGCTATCTTCACAATTTAATCTCATGAAATGCTGGTTGTGTGAGCCAATTTATCGTTTATACATATACCCGTACCCAATCTACTTTATCTTTATTAATAATTGTGTAAGGTCTAACAACTGTTACAAAAGTTACGGAATATTGACGCTCTGCTATTGCAGCGTTGACAAGAGGCAGGTATTCCTGTACTACTTAGCTATACTCACGTAGTCTGCTTTGAGTCGTTGTGGAGGCGGGCGTGCGCGTGGCGCGGGCGCGGGCGAGGTGCGCCGTCGCGCCCCCCCGCCCGTGAATATCATCTGGTCGCAAGCATGCCGCAGGGAGAATGTGCTGAGCGCAGGCCCGCGGCCCAAACGCCGATCAGGCCTACAGGCTCACCGCAAGAGACCGAAGCACAACGCCGCAGTAGATTCCAGTATTCCACGCCGTAGTCAACACACGCCGCCGACGCGCCCGCACTAGCGTATTTATAAACGGAATTCCACGCGCGCTATTTGTGGCCGGATACAACTTTTTACACGACTTTCGGCACTTACGTCGTACGGAGCACTGAAGAGGCGAGTTTCGGACTCCTAGATTGTCTGGTAGTCCGCATGAGTCACATCGGGCCGAGCCGGGCAAGGCCCATGAAATTCTGAAAACATGCACTCCAAGAAGAAGACCTTTAACATAAAGCCCGTGCGGATGAATCGACTAATAATGATACAAGATTTAAAAGGTTATTTTTAGCTGTCACCGAATGTTTGTCTTCTAATGCTGACAATAGAAAGTGTAGCATTGGTGAAAAATGTTTAGTTAGGTGTGGGTTTCAACACCCACAACAATTTACGAAGTCTTCAACAGAAACGTAATCATAATGAGGGAGAAAATACGTGCCCGCCATGTTTAAATTGTTTTGATCTCACTGACGTATATGAGCACAATGAATTTTTGTAGATGATATTTGGGGAATCATAATATCAACAATAAACTTGTTAGATGACCTTCATTATAATGCTACAAATAATCTTCATTTACAATCTGTGGCAATACGAAAACTATAATCATTATGTCCCGACTAACGAAAAGTAGCTAATCCTATACTAGTATATTTGTTGGGCGTTAAAATAGAGGACATATAATTTCCTTATTTACCCTTACTTAGTTTGTTGCAAACAAACAAAGGGTTCCGTTCAGTTCTTCCTTTGAGAGCTTCCGTTAGACGGTCGCTTCATAAAAGCCAAAATTAGCTATATTTCTTATACTTTAGGAGCCTGTTAGCGGTGTCTGGCACCGTTATCAGGCCCCTAAAGCATTCATAGGCGACGGCAACTGCTTACTATTAAGTGGGCTGTCAGCCTGTCCGCTGTGCCATTGGAATAAAGTACTTCTAGACCATAATGTAATTCAAAATAGTTTTTTTTTATTGCTGTAGGACAGCAGACAGGCGGACGGCCCGCTTAGAATTTAGCAGTTACCGTTGCCTATAGGTGGTTGGGTCACTAATGCCGGAACACAACACAAGGTTATTATGGCGCCATACTTAAGACTAAAGGTGGTCGCCATCCAGACGGGCTTGAGGCCCTACCACGTAGCTAGGGTGGGTTGTTTTGTCGCCTTTTACGACAGGCCGACCCCGGCCACAGAGGTTAGTATTCTTTCTCCGCCCCTGCACGGATAAAAACCATATCGCTGTGTGGAAATACTCTATGACATTATTCAGCAGCCTACCTTGAAAGTAAAGATTCAGATCCAACCAGTATAAAAGACTTGCCAGAAAAAGTCAAATACTCGTACAATACATGCTGTTCTTGTTCAAACAACAAGGAATAGCTTCAAACTACGTCACTAAACCATAAACCGGTAATAAATGTATAGAATGATACAAACGGTGGTCGATTTTACGAGCTACCTCCCGATAGTACCCGCTGCGCCAAACTATCCTCGCCAATTTTTAACGTAAACATAGTTATTGCTACAGCAAAGTAGCGAGAGAAAATGTTTCGATGAAATAACAATCAAAACATTTTGATACAGATATATTTATTTCATCTGCCTACGCTACGAATTAACACAGTTACATCTACTTTTAATCTACGTGTTAATAGACGGTGTCTCCAAGGGCTATTTTTGGCTGTTATTTAAAAGTGTGAAGAATGTGTATGAACATCTTAAAATCTGCAACAAAACAGGTTCGTTAGTATTTGCAGATGCAGTTCGTAAAACTAGTTTTAACGAGAGACGAAATAAGAATGCTAACTTCCACTGCCGAGATCAGCCTATCGTAAAAGGCGGCAAAACAACCCTACGTGGTAGGGTCCCAAGCTCGGCTGAATAGAAACCCTTGGTCTATAATTATGCCGCCATATTAACCTTGCGTTGTGTTCCGGCATTAGTGACTCAGTTTCTTGTACCCCTATGGGACAGCAGTGTGTTCGCAGTACCCCTACCGTCGCAAACATCCATAGGCGATGACTGATGATAACTGCTTACGTTAAGTAAGGCCGCCAGCATGCCCGCTGTTCCTCAGCAATAAAAAAAAATAACAATTGTTTACACGTATAAAGTGCAGGGCATTTATTAGACTGAAGTCGCCTTCATAATAACATTTACTTATATCAGTTTATTCTATTCATTCTCTTGGTTAAAGATGGCAAGTAACTGTGTGAGAAGAGAGTAGCTTCCAAGGCAGAATAATATATTATTCATTTATCTGTTTTTCATATTTAGATTTCATTTCATAAACTGCGCTCTGTTATTTGTTATAGGACAAAATGGCACACCATTTTTCAATGAGTCCAACAGAAAGATCAAAAATATTAAACGAAATAGATTTTCCTAGATTACGTTAAATAAATCCCTATAGTGGTGAGTCTCGTGGTTAAGACTGAAGAACGTGATTAAGATGTTTCTTCCCAGATGTTTTTTCTTCTATCTATCCTATCGGAATAAATACAGCCTTATAGGATTCTTGCTGCGTGGTCCCTGTATGATGCGAATCTAGCACATTGACGGCTGCCCTCTGCTTTTTTGCAGCGTCCCACGGCTGGGCTCGGCTTCGCTCTGGGGGAGCACACAGGGAACGGACAGTTTACCCGCAATTAGGCTTTTCCAAGGCGGATTGACGAGTTAATCATGGCAGTCATTTCGATATGTAAGTTGCCTCACGATTTTTTCCTTCACCGTTGTGAATTGTGCTATATATAATACGCACATTAAGCGGAAAGAACTACCTAAGCGTTGCATGCCACCGTGGCATTCGAACCCGGGTCCTCTCGATTGGTCTGTAATACCACTGAGCTACCGGGTACCTACCGTCTATATAATTGAGACAGATATTTTATTTTTCATACGTAGAACACTATTAGTCCCGTCATACAAAAAATAAACTTACTAAAATATATGTCTCCAAAGATACAGGTATCACCACAGCTATACTTGGTGTAATCGGTTGCGAACAGAATTGCATCATCATTAGATACTGCTTCCGGAAACGAGGTGACACGGACAACCAATCTCCACTGTACAGCGATTGGCCTATAAACTCACTCTGTAAACAAACTCGCACTATTTTATTCAATTATTCCTTGGAAAATCAATACGCTATCTATATTTTTCATCATCATCATCTTAGCGTTGAATCCCGGTTGTAGCCCAAACTCTCGCTTCGGCGCCCGGGGTGCGCTTTCCGACGTTTTCTTCTCCACTTCGCAGGATCTTCGGCATCTCTGGTGGTCAGTCCATTGGCACGCATATCAACCCTTACGATGTCAAGCCAGCACTTTTTTGGATCTACCCCTCCTGCCGGGGCCCGGCGGAGACGGCATCACCAGACATTTGTGATTTGATTTCGTACGATTGATATTTTTTCAAACTCCTGGCGATTTTGTTTGAGCCTCAGTCTCATTGCACAAATATGTCTACGTGTTTTAGAATTATATGAACTCGTTTCCTCTGTGACTGAGTCACGTTTAGAAGGAATGATAATTCACTCAAATTTTAAATCAAAATTAAAAATTTCAGTGTTGCTACAATGTGATACTGTCCGTTATCCGTAGGGGTGCCGCAACAGTAGGATTCTATTTTTACCATATAATTTCTGCTTATTTTATATATTTGTGGCTGAAACACTGGATCCATAGAGCCATGACACAAACCCTCTCCAGATGTTTTTTTAAAAAAGCTTATTGAAATCAACCGTCACCAGCTGGCTCTTACTTCGCACAGCGGATATGCATTGCCATCTGATATGGTAGGTTTTTTTCAAGTTTATTAGCTTATATAAAATAATAATAATAATGTAATATATTTATTCATAAAAAGATACATTTTCATTTATACCATGCCCCGCAAAACTACTTACGCAGTTTGACTGCAGGTAACTCGCTTTATATAAATAGCATATAAATTATTAAATTATGTTATATTAATTACCTTAATTAATTATTATTTACCTTTCTTTTAGTTTCTCAACTTAACTTACCGCATAGGTTAGCTGTGTCCCATAATAACAATGAATGAAAAGTTGCGCCAACATGCAACACAAGTATACGGCCATTGAAACGAACTCCATTGAAAATATATTCAACTAAAACAAAAATAAAGTGTTTATTTGGATGTATGAAAATATGATTTCTGTGTAAGAGAGTAACATAAACAAACTCACGCCGACTATTTTGTATACAGTCATGCAGATAACCCAGGCACTCGCTGAGAATTGAAGTATCATTGCTTCTTGGAATATTGATTCAGATTCCTTTGCGAACCTAAAAATAAAATCATTAGCACTGCCTGTTTCTTACTGGAATTAAAATAAATGCAAACTGCCGATAATTTTGCTAATAGCTTAGTTAAAACCTGACGATATGACCGCTAGTTTGGGGTCTTCTTACCTACCACATTTATTGTAGAGGTTTGGGGCCTCGAATACTCTTTACCCCGGCATAAGGGTGCAACGAACCCTGGTGACATGGTTCGAGTCACGGAAATGCACCCACATTATTGGCATGGCTGCACCGGCTCTACGTTGACTCATCATGACTTGGTGGGCCAATCTAGACTATTGTTAGCTAGCAGTGGCTTCTGTTGGTTTGTCTGTGTCTTTGTGCTCAATTGCTCATCTCCCAAGACCGACGAGCGTACTATTTAATCCCTGAAGGTTGGTAGCCAAATGTCGCGGTGGTCTGGTGGCCGGGAAAGTGTCGTCCATAGCAGCCTCGTGCGTTTTATATACAACGGGAACGATTGTACGCATTGTCGCTGTAATGAGCAATCATAGGAAAGGTAATCTTAGGACTCCTAACGTCAAATATCACTGAATTTACTCTTTGATTGCCTGGAAGAAATCGCTTTTAGAGTTAATTTGTTGTTTCATTTTTGTCCAGTAACGTATTTGACGGCAAAATAGTCGTAGGCAATTTAATACTTCTAGTGGCGGAATACTAGCACCATCTATAGGCTTGGCACTGTAATACTTCGGCAAAGATACAGGAAAGGGGTTCTCACCGGATGGCGATGTTTGAAACAAAAATGATAGCAGCCATATTGGGTCGAACTGGCGAACGGTGTGTGCTCGTGTGCAAGTATTGTGAGTTCCAGATATAAAAAAGTAGTGCGCAGTGCGTTTCTTTCAAAAATATCAATCGTGAGAGGTGGACTCGCAGAGAACGAGGGCATGCGGAACAAAGATAAAGGTACACCTTCATATTTATTTTATGGGTTGGTGGGAATGAATGAATGAAAACTCTTTATTGTTCACCTTAAATATTTTATACAAGAAAATGAAATAAACGTACAATGGGTTGTACATTAAATAATATCCATTCATTAATTATTCACCGACATGATAATAGCAATAAAAAAAAATGTACTTACCACACAATTTGACGATAATGTTCGTTACAATTGATGAATCGTTTTTGCAAGGTCCTCTCGTTCACATGATTATACCTAGAACTGGTCGCCATTATTTTAGAGCCTTTATCCAAATCTACGAGATGTTCGTAGTTGTATTTGAGTAACTCTATTTGTGTTTTCGCTTGTGAAGATAATGCTACGATGGTGCAATCCATGGTAACGTTCGCAAAACCTTGGAGATTGATCAATACTGACATGTAAAATACCGCTATTTCGAAGCTAAAACAGGAAACAATCATTTGTAAATGGTACAAATTAAAAACTAAGGTGAATTAAAAACAATTGTATCTTTTTAAACTCAGAAGGAAAATCTTTTTTTAAATGTATTAGGCATTTATTACTTTAATCGAAATCAATGTTAAAGATTGGTAACTAGGTACTAAAGCATCGTGTATTAAGTGAAGAACGTTATCTTTTCGCTTGTAAGCCTACGCTTAATCAGTCTTGAGGAGGTTTAAGGTTATTCTTAGTGTTTGTGACACGATGTCTGTAATCAGAACTCCGTTATTGGTGTTAATATTCAACTATTCAAGCAAATAATGTTTATTAGCTACGTTCAATTTAGTTTTACTATCCCGAAAAAGATTGGCTTTATCAGTACTATAGCCGAACTTCAAGGGGAAGCTGATACGGTTATTTGAGGTTCTTCGTCTTACTACCATACTTTGAACACTCAGCAGGCTGCAATTGATAGCTGGAGTGATCGTAGTGATGATCAAAAACCTATGGGATATAGTAGGGTTGACTTTTGGACATGCCCTCTATCGCATAGGCGCACTAATCAATCGAAGATACAAAAAAAATTTAAGTTTTATATTTTGTCGTATACGTGGCAGGGCACCAAGTCCGTCTGGATGGCAACCACCCTTTGTAAATAATAATAAATAAATATACTGGCACAATTCACACAGCGGCATCTAGTACCAAAGAAAATAGCATAGCACTTGTGTTATGGTTACTAGACAACTGATAAATTACAAACTTTTTTTGTAAATACATACTCGTACATAATATACATAAACACCCAGACGCGAAACGTAAATTGAACCCATGACCTCCGCAAGCGTACTGAAGTGCGTTAGCCGCTACTCCACGGAGGTCATCAGGTGTGTTGTGTCCCGGCATTAGTGACCCAGGTTCTTCCTGTACACCTATGGGACAGCACTGTGATGTGTGATGCCCCTGGCATCGCAAAACCATAGGCGACGGTAACTGCTTACTGGGCCGTCAGCAGGACGGTTGTTCCTCAGCAATAAAAAAATCATCAAATAATAGACATACATGAATTTACATACTTTGGCGAGTCACTAGTGTCGAAAGGAATATATCCTGTCAATCGAACTTCTTCACCAAAAGCTCTCTTCACAAATGGAAACACTGTCCATAAAACACCACACAATAGAACCGCGACTTGGTAACATCTTAGCATTGTGGCCAGTAACGCGGCATTTTTTTTTAATATCTTGATTTGGTCTTCATTTTTTGGAGCAAAAATGGGACCTACAAATGTAAAATTGCTCTTACATTTCTGTTGTTATAGGAAAAAAGAAGCAATGTTTTAATTTGGTACATTAATTGTTGTTGCTGGAACCATTATGTTAAACAATACGATCTAGAGAAGTCTCTTGTGACATTTTATATGTAATAGATGAGCGGAGATATATGACGGAAAGACTTTCAGTTTTCATTTACTGCTTAGGACCAACAGACAGCCCTTGACGCCTTTTACGACAGAACGTACCCGGCCTCAGAAGTTAGTGTTCTTTCTCCGCCCCTGCACGGAGAAGTTACAGTAACGAATAATGACGATGATGTTGAATAGCTCATCCGTTAACAACTTTATCCGGAGTTAGCCTGAGCACTGTATTATGAGGTCACAGGTGACTAACTCGAGGAAAGGGTGAGCAGCTTGCACTATGGCCTTAGAGGTGAGGTGCATCTTCTTCACGTGAAACGAAGAAGCTGGGTTTATCATTGCCAGCATGCATGTACTCTGACAGCTGATGGATCTTCGGATTGCTGAAGCTTGGTAGTAACTACCTAGATTCACTATCTGACACTCCAGACAGCCAAACTGAGTAGGAGCCTGGAAGAAGTTTTTAGTGGGTCCAGTACAAATCTTTAGAAACCGTTGCATTTCCCGCTGTGGGCATCACAAAAACCTGTCACGCATACAAATGTTTAAAGGGTGCAAAAAAGGTTTTTCTCCAAAACAAAAAAGACTATCTATATTTAGCCCACTTTATACTTATGTTATTTGTATGACAAACAAATTCGTATCTCACTCAACAATTCTGATGTATGCAGATTACACAAAAATATATTTACCCATAAACAGCCATGATGATTTTCAAAACTTTCAGAAAGATTTAGACTGTCTTTTGAATTAATATACGTTAAATTTTATTAATTTAAATATATCTAAATGTATGCATGTCACATTTACACGTCGAAAATGTCCTATAGAATTTGACTATAACTTGAATGGCTGTAAAATTGTCAGGATGTCCTCAGTTCGTGACCTTGGCATCATACTTGATTGTAAACTCAGTTTCACTGAGCACTACAATTACATAGTGAGTAAAGCTTATCGTAATCTTGGGTACGTAGTAAGGAATGGCCAACCTTTTCTGACATTAGTTGCATGAAGGTCTTGTACTATTCTAATTACAACAAAAAGTTCTCTGAGCTCGACATATTTTTTTCTTTTAAGTTTACTTTTAAAGCTAAGACAGTGGAAATGCTATTTGGAATAATGTGACAAATAAATATGCCAAAGTATCTTTTCGACTTTATATAATAACATATATATTCTAACATCCTCATACTCACAGACACACACTTCATTTACTCCACATTTATACCATTCAATAGATTGACACAATTTTTATATGACTAGAAACTATGGTATATTTATACAATCTTTTGACTTTGAGACAGATTTGTAATGTTTTCATTTTATGAGTATAAATGTAATTTTTGTATGTAATGTTATAATATTTCATTCAATATATTTTAAGCAATATTAATAGTATTCCTATAAGATATATATTTTAATAGTAATAATTCGTATTTGGCAAGATGTTATGTTTTAGTATGTAACTGTTTATATTAATTGGAACGCTATGAATTATGTAAATTAAATAAATAAATAGATTCCTAATCTGTTAACTTTCCATCTACCGGACATAGGTGAAGCTTTCTTAAATACGTTTTACAGTTATAAAACCGACAACAAAGTCAAGATACGACTGGGACATTAAAAAGGTGTCATACTCTTCATGAGTTCGATCAGTTTTTCAACACGAAAACTTCTTATATTGAATAAAGCTTGTTTTCCCAGAGTATTTATAGTTGTAAGTAGGATGAATAATGTATCCACCATGTGGTCCACATTGTGACGAACCTAGAAGAAAAAACAAATGTTAGAATAACACTTTACATTGATATTTTTTCCCCGTGGTTTATAGGAGAATGGAAGTAAAATCGTGTATAGCCTGCAAATTGTGTGATACGGGCTAAAAAAAGGATGACTATGTTCTGTCGTCACCTTCTCCATATGTTTAGTGCCAAGGGGTCAGGGTTCCTTTCCCTCAGCGCTCTCCTTTATTAGCTCTAAAGAGTTGAGGGGGCCGCGGAACAGTACACGGCCCTCACCCTCACGGCCATAGTGCGGGCGGCAGATCCTCCCCGAGGGGCCGCCTGAGGCTGCATTCTACGGCGGCCGAAGGTCGTTGGAAGTCCTCCGGCGCCGACGATGTAGGCTGCGTTGGCGGGAAGGGAATGTGGTGGTCGACTCCTGCGCCCGCTCCACCGCCTCCTTTGCGGACATGACTGGCTCGCCGAAGGAGGCGACGGCCGTCCATCCAGAATCGCCCCCGACCATGGACAGAACTAGGGCCGAGAGCGACAGGTCCGCTTCGATTTGGGCGTATCCTTATTTATAAACGTTATTATTATTTATAAAATCATTGTCATTTCTACTAATTTTTTTTTCACGGTTTAGAAATATTATTACATAGGACAGCCGACCCGGCAAATGTTGAATGTTGTATATTACTTATTTCGCGGCATATGGTACCGCGACTCGGAGAAAAATTATATAATTATAAATGAATTATATATAGTTATTTATTAATTATAGATAACTATATATAATTCATATATAATTATATAAGGCCATTTTCTTATATATATATATATATATATATATATATATATATATATATATATATATATATATATATATATATATATATATATATATATATATATATATATATATATATATATATATATATATATATATATATATATATATATATATATATATATATATATATATAGTAAGGGATCGCTGGATATTACG
This sequence comes from Malacosoma neustria, assembly GCA_963693495.1. NCBI lineage: Eukaryota > Metazoa > Arthropoda > Insecta > Lepidoptera > Lasiocampidae > Malacosoma > Malacosoma neustria. The sequence goes on from OY856378.1 coordinate 6,209,410, forward strand.
TATGACCAGCCGTCACGCTTGGATTTGAAGAGATATTACTACTTCTAATACTACTTACCTACTGTTTAATACTATTCTATTAAACAGGCCATTTCTTAAATAATAACAAGATTTTGATGCTCTGAATTTGTTCCCTCTGGCCGGTTTTCTACCACGTCTAGATTTTGTGTTCACCGCAAAACTTACCATGGCACCCTGACGTTCCGTCTGACGCAAGTACTCTCAGGCCACGGGTGTTCTGAGAAGTATCTGTGTCGGATCGGACAGGAAGCAGCTCCGGAGTGCCATCACTGTGACATTGGCGACGAGGATACGGTGCTGCACACCCTCCAGATTTGTCCTGCGCGAAATGACCAGCGCCGAAACCTCATCGCGGTTATCGGAACAAATTATCGCTCCCGGCCCTCCTTCTAGGTATGGTCAATAGTCTCCAAATGAAACGCCGTCGCCTCCTTTTACGAGGGTATTATGTCCGCAAAGGAGGCGATGGAACGGGAGCGGGAGCGGCTAGGTCTGCGCCCCTCTCGCCCACGTAGATGCACTCGCAGCCGTAGATCGACGAACGATCTTCGGCCGCCATTGTGCGAGGTCGCGGGTGGCCACCTCGAGGTTAGGGTAAGCCGCCTGCATTTTGGCTTTTGAGACAAGGCACGCCGGGGTTCTGCGCGCCCACCCACCTTACGCGGGTAGTTGAAGCAGGGGATGCCAACTGCGCCTGGCGGCCGGAGGATCTCTTCCTCCGGATCAGTGATGCTCGCACCCACTACGAGACAATGCTATTTAAGGTGGTTATAGTCGGCTCGCGCCATTTCCCGGCATACTGAACGTGAGTAATAAAGAGGAGTCTGGGGGGTGTTTTTAGTGGGTATACGGCACACGCTCTTTAAAACAGGGTAGCGTGCTGAACTGCCGGATCACACGAGCTTCAGCAGGTAGTTTATAACGGCATTTTTCCTCTTCCGGGAAAAAGAAATAAGAAATAAAAAAAACTGTAAATCTTAACCGTATTAATATCGTTCTTTAATTAAATAGATAAAATATAAAGTTATGCATGAAAACAATGAAGAAAAAAAAATTTTTTTTAGAACTATGTAATTCGTAAAATTGGCTTGAGATAGATATAATAAAAAAAATCTAACCTGTATAACTTTAATAATGTGCTGTAAATTATAACCCACCACCAAAGTACAAATAATAACGCGAAATACATTATGAATAAAGCGCTTCCTTCTGGAAACCTCTTTTGTAACAATTTTATAATATGCCACTATTGCTAGTGATTCAAAATGTGGCTTTAGGGCTGTGAAAGTTTTATACTCAAAAACTTCCTCCATCTTTAAGTTTTGGAGGTAACGTGACAAGTGTTGACATAGGTGTTTAATTGGACAATTTATGTATTTGATTTAATAGATAGATAATTACTATATCGAGGTATATACAGAGTGATATAAATTCCTATACTAATTTAATTCATCATCATCATCCTAGTAATAAGTACTGGTTGTAATCCAAACTTCCGCTTTGGTGCCCGGGGACTGCTGTCCAACTTTTCCAACTCTTTTGGGTCTATCGTTCTTGCCAGTGTTCAGCAATGGTGGAATGGCTAGACATTTATTCCCCACGTAAGTAGTCAGTTATTGTAAAACGTATTCATACCATCAACGGCGACATTTCCGGAAATTTCCCACAATGTTACTGACTTAAAGTATGTCGCGGATGCGGGAGTTCTTCATCTCCGTTACACAGAGTTCCTTCTTGTGTTGCTCAGGCTAGTGAGCGATAAAAGGATAGGCTTAATAATGGTTTGGTATATTTTTTAGTTCAACTAATTCGAAAATTATACTAGTCACCTTATGCCATTTGGTCCACGAGGCAACAATTCGGGCCTTGACGTCGTCACCAGACGCGAGAAATACAGATCCTAGGTATCGACTATGTCATTGCCTATGCGGACAGGTGTTATATAGAGTTGCAGACCAAGTACTCTACAGGGTTGTTTTAAGTTATAAATTATTTATACTAGTATTACATATACATGTTTTTACTTTCTACAAAATACGAAACATCATGTATCTGCAGTGAGGTCGGTGATACTGAACATCGATCTGTAATTATAAATAATAAGCCTCGAAGGAAACTGAAAAATAATTATTGACGCGTCGCAGTGCTTATTAACGTGATTTTAATAATTAGATACTTATAGCAGCTTTAAAAAACAAAACATGGTGAGTGTGCCAAGTACCAAAGATTCTTCATCAAAAATCTCAGAGTAGGCTAAATCATTCTTATATAGTCTAATACATTATGAAATAATATTTATATATTTATTATATAGATCCAAAAAGTGCTGACTGGACGTCGTAAGGGGTGATATGTGTGCCAATGGGCTCACTACCAGGGATGCTGAAGACCATGCGAAGTGGAGTAGAAAAAGTCGAAAAGCGGACCCCGGGCACCGAAACGCAAGTTTGGGTTGCAACCGGGAGGAACGCTGAGATGATGATGACATTATGAAATAATATTTGATCATAAGTAATACCTCCACAGCAATGGTTGTTCGTATCTTTTATCATGGTTGTTCGTAATTTCGTATATTTTCGTGAAAATGAGATATTTTTTGTGTAGGTGGTAAATATTTTATTTAATTATATATTATCCATTCTATTCCAATACCATCTGCCATCTTTCCGGCAGTAGCATGATTCCACGCTCATAAAATTTTGGTCTTTGCTCGCAAGAAACTGGTCCAGATGATTTTTAACCTCCTCATTTCAAGTGAAGGTTTTACTGTCTAAAAATTTTGTAGAGGCCGAAACAAATAATAATCCGAAGGTGCCAAGTCTGGAGAATATGGTGGGTGTGGCAGTATATCCCATTTTAGCTGTAAAAGCTTATGGCAAGTTACCAAACTTGTATGAGGTCTCGCATTGTCTTGGTGGAATACTCAATATTTTCTGTTGATCAATTCTGGCCTTTTCTGTTTGAGTGAATCATTCAGTTTTTCTAGCTGATGACTGTACACTTCAGAATTGATCGTTATGTTGTCCGGTAAACGTAAAAAAAACGATTCCTTTGAAATCACACTAAAGAGATAGCATCACCTTTTTTGATGAATATTTTCTTTCGAAGCACTTTGAGCCGATTCATATTCTCTAATCTATAATCTCTTGCGTTTGACTTTATTATAGACGACCCATTCTCGTTCCCAGTGATGATGCGCTTCAAATATGGATCATTTTCTTAACGTTTGAGAAGCAAATCAAGACGTCAACGCGATGACACTGATTTATCTTCGTAAGAATATGAGCAACCCATATGTCGAGCTTTGATGTTAAACCTAGGCCTTTCAAGTGGCCATGAACGGTTGAATTCGATAAATTCAACCTCTCGATGATCTCATGAGTTGCCTTTATCAGCTTCAACTGGCTTTCCAGAACGAGGAGCATCAACATCAAAATTGTCAGATCGAAATTTTGAAAACCAGTTTTGACACTGGCGTGCTGTCAATAATACATCTTCTCCATATATTATATTGACCAAAATTTTTAATGGTTGAACAGCATTTCTACCTTTTCGATAGTAAAAAAGTAAAATATGGCGAAAATGCAGCTTTTTACCCTCCATATTTAAAAGGGCACCAAAATCTAATGCGTGAAATCAATGTCTTTTCACAAGCAAGCCTTGTTATATCAGCACAACACCCAGACGCAGGATGGGAATCGAACCCGTGACCTCCGCAAGCGTACCAATGTATGTTATCCGTTACGCCACAGAGGTCGCCATTGTATTAGGCAACATAACATCAGGGATATAAAAATAAAAAAATACTGTAAAAGTGTTTAATGTTCTATAATAAAATAAACTATTTCAATATAATTGTATTTGGTATTCAGCAACCACAAGGGCCGAATAAACATCCACTTAGACTGGAATGTGACATGTAAAAAAACTTTCGAGCTCTTACAATCTCTTTACAGTTGTACTGTTTAATATCTGACGTCATAAATGTTAAAGGCATTTCGTAGTAGATTATATTATAATTGATATCATTTAAATTTGTCAAATGCGAGGACACGAAAGAACAAATAGCGTTGTCGTAAAACAGTTGATTAAAAAAAACAACACAACACTATAAGGAAAAAATTTCTAATTTATTAGAATTTCATCATTTTGATTTATTTTAATTTTAAAACTAGCCGTTCCCGCATGCTTCGCTGATCGAATAACAGAATAAGTAAATCGAAAAAATATGAAAGCTTTCGTACGCATGCGCGCTGTACCGCTAGCCCCACTTCTTTTCTGCATGATCGCAAATTATAAAAATCGTTGATTCTTAAAACTTTATTAACTTTATATTAAATGAAGATATCACAATACTTTTTTTAGATAAGAGCCAAGTGTCAAAGAAATAAAACTTGAGAATTTAATTGATATCTATCCGTAGCTTTTGCCGTGATGCATGCACAACTGCAGACCACTATCATTTTATTTATATAGAAGAAGATAATATATTGTGCCAATAAATCAATTATAAGCTTTCTTTGACAACAATTTATATCTTGCATGTAAAATATGAGTAGGAATATTATTTTTATATAAAATACATATTTCTGCACTAAAAAAAGTATGCAAAGCAAGCATATTTAAAAAAAATACATATATTTTGTCCTCTGTAGGGATTGAACCCAAAAATACGACAATGCCACTGCAGCAACCATGTCGATTTTAAAAATCATACAACTTCAAACATTAAGAATGAAAATGTAAAATAATATAGGGTTCGAGCGGTGAACCAAAGAACAATTTTTTTTTTACAAAAACTATTTTCAATAGTGTAGTGTGTTGCAATATTTTAACCTCATTTGATTAACCCTAATTAATAAATAAAAAAGCCAATATTTTAACGAAAATATGATCTAAGTGCCAAACCTACATAATAATATCAAAAAGGATCAAGTACCTGTTTAAATGACATGATGCCCAAAAGTTTCAGTTAAGTACTGACTTGAATATTAACCGTTTATTCATAACATTTAAATATACAGTTACAAATACAGTTAAATACAGATATTACTTACTATTTAACCTTAAAAATAAGTTTGCTAATTTGTATTTTGCACGTCCTAGAACCAATACTTGTCCAAAGTGCGATTTGTTGCATGCAAAAGTAAAACGCTCAGAACGAAGAGATAAACTAAACATACTGTAGAGCTAGAAATTCATCATCGTAAAGCTGAGTGCACAAAATTTATGAAATCTGATTCAATAGAATCTGTCTCCAGCAAGTTACACAATAACGATGTATATGCAACAAGTGATTTTCATACCAATATTGAGAGAGTCAAATGTTTTACCAAGCAATTATCATACTACAATCTGTGTTCATATTGCTGACATTCAACAAGTTTACATGTACCTCTGGATTGAAACATATTCGATATAAGGTGGTAATGTGGTCCACTCTTCCATATTTAAAATATTAAACATGTCTTTAAAAAAACATGCAGTTATTTGGAGTGACAACTGCATAGGACAGAACAAAAACAGAATGGTACTTTTTGCCTTGATCTATTTAGTACCTAATAGCATTTGTGATATTATTGTCATAAATACTTGGTCAGTGGTAACTCCTTCGTGTGCTGTGATCGCGATTTAGCTCAAATTGAAAAAAAGTAGGTAAAATTTTTGAACCAAAGGATGCGGATAAAATTATATGAGAAAATATTATTATTATCATGTCACAAAAATTCCTTTTGAAGTGGTTAATTTGAACTAAAATTATTTTAAAGACCTGAATAAAATACTTCCACTGATTTCTTAAATACTACAAAGTTAAAAATACCAACTGTTTCTTCGATCCACATCTAAAAAGATAAGTTACCTCGTGTTGATTTAATTGAATAATTTAATGATTCAATACCGTGAGACAGGAAAAGTATGTTTTGGAAACAGTTTAAAAAAATGAAGTCATATCTATTTAAAAAATTACAGTTTGCTTTCATTAGAAGCTCTAAATAATATTTTAAAAGAAAAATTCAAAAATTTGAATATATATATAATACATACTCACCGAAAATAAGGCTTTCTAAGAACACTTGTTTAAAGGCTTCATACTGAAGAAGCCTGAATTTTTTTTATTATATTTCATAGACACTTAGCCCATTTTTAATATTACTTCATATTCTAAATTATTTATGTTTATTTTGTATTATTTCCTATGATTACTATTTCTTTTTAATTTTTAAGATTTCGTGTAGTTTTAAGATATGTGTAAAAATAAGTAAAATTAAATAATTATATCAGTGAATTGTTTATTTTATTATGTTTTTCTGTTATATCTCTAAATAATTAAATTGGCACTTAGACCCTTTAGACTTACAACCCTTCAATTAAACTTCTTAATATTTAGTAGAGAATGTAAATTAAAAAAACACACTTAAGTTATTATACTCATATAAAAATACTCAAGATTTAAAATATATTTCTTGTGCATATAAAATAAAAAGTTCCCCAAACTAGTGTTGTTAGTTTCCTATTCTCACACATTATTTGTTCTTTTGTGCCATTCACAAACAATATTGCATTTATTTAAATTTCCTAATCGCATAGCCATCAGATGTCTGAATGAGCCAATTCCAAAATTACATCACTTAGTCTTAACACAGCTCTTTCATTATCAATCTATTATTATTTCCGGGCACTGTCTTTTAGTCGAGGCCTCTTCTTCAACAGGTTCTTTTCTTTTTAGACTTTTTACTTCTTTCTCATCAGAATGATCTATAGAATGACTTTCTTCATTCTTGGTTGGCTCATCATTGAGCCGTTCATTGCTATCTGATTCATTTTCTCCCATATCATTTTCTTTTCCTTCTATATCATCCACTGCACTTTCATCTCCTTTAACTGCATTTTCTTCATTAGATCTACCAAAGTCACAGTCATCTGTGTCGGCTTCAAGCCTTTCTGCTGCTTTATGAGATGTTGAATTTTGTGAAATAGTATTTGAGGAATTGGATTTCTTGCAACCGGCCACACGGACAGAGACCGCTCTGTGTAGCTGGACAATATCTCCTGGAGCACCCTGGAATAAAAAAATTGTTTTAGATCATGTAAATGATGTTATGATGTCCAAATAATTTAATCGGAATAAAAGCTACAAGAAAACTTACAATATTTACTTGTAATACAATATAGTTAAATAATAAATGCCTTACCATGATAAGGAACAACTTGACTTGGTTCTGGGCGTCAGTGGCGGTGATCCTGAGGGACTTGCTTCCGGCCAGCTGGACGACCATGTCGGACCACAGCTTAGTGTTGAGCGCAACGCGCAGGGAGCCTGCAGCACGCACCACTAGCCTTGAACCACCCGCATCGGCCGCGTCGTTCAGCCGCAGCAGGCCGCGCCCGCGTTCTCTCCAACTGCCCGCCTCCCAAGCGAACAGTCGACACGATATCTAGCATAAAATCAGTTGTAAATTATGAATAAGGTTTAAAATAAGTATAACCAATGCTGTATAAAATGAATGAAAAAGAAAAAAATATGCTTGGTGAATTGCCGATGGTGGGCTGGACACGTGTTTCACACCACCGACGACCGTTAGAGTAAGCTAGTCCTGAAGTGGAGAAAGCGTCTTGGCAAACATAGTGTGGGATGTCCTACAGCACGGTGGACCGATTACATCAAAAAGGTAGGGGGTGTTATGATGTTATCTAGGGGATACTTATGCCCGACAATGGGCGACGTGTGATGGTGAACCAATTCAATCATAAATTATAATATATCCTTATATCCTACTACTTTGCTCTATAAAGAAAATAAAGTCTTGTCGGTGAGAAAAATGTTTATAAAATCAGTAATTTTGAATATCCACGTGAAACCACCTAATCTTATATTTAAGCGACGGCAAGACCTTGTTTATAACATTCCACGCTGCAAAACATCATTTGCGCAGAAATTCGCGGATTATCTGGGCCCTAAATTATATAACGAAATTAGCAAAGTAATTAAATTAAACAAACTTCCCATTGATAGTTGTAAGAAAGTTTTGAGTGATTATTTGTATGAGCTGAATTATCAAGAGTCAGAAGAGACTATCAAAGCAATTATTTAAATATAATATTACATTTTACATATATATAACTTACATACATTATATTCACATACAATCATTGTTTCAGTTAATATATGTATCATATATATTTTTCTTTCTCTTCTTCTTTCATTAATATTTTATTTTAAATTATTATTTATTTTTACTACTATATCTCATTTAACTACTATATATTATTTAATTATTAATATAATGGTAATTATTATATATTAGTACTTATGTTAAAAATACTGGCCCACTGAGATACAGTATTCACTAGTTCAGGGGCCAGTGTGATTTTCTCTAGTCAAATTAGTTGTTGTACATGAACTGCTGTGCTATGTATCTTTTATTTTTAAAATTTGTATGTCATGTATAAATAAATAAATAAATAAAATAAATAAATAAATATTTATAAACAAGCAACATAATATGTTACTTGTTATGATTATTAAAATAAGATTTAAATACAAAAATAAGTTATTCAAAATACTGTTATTCTTGTTTTCAATTCAGACCTATTAACATAATGCCAATTATTAAAGCCGCAACAATTTTCAAAAGAAACTTATGAATATATCATTTTCATAATAACGTTATCGGAACCTAGATCGTGTGTTATAGATGTTATAGATCACCGCCTATAAGTTTAACCATAACCCTGTATGCGCAGTGATACATTTTTGGGTCTCCATTGTGTGCAGTATGGGGTGAACCGTGAGGGGTAATGCGGAATCGCAACGCAGAGACGCTAGATCCCGCGCGTCTCGACCCCAACCAATTCTAAAGAGATGATATTTGACGTTTACAATTAATTTTTTAAAAGAAAATAATATAATCGTTTCTGTAAATAAAACTGCCGAAGCTACAAAAATCTGTGTATACAGTTAAATGGATTATAAAAGAAAGCAAAAGTTCAGAATTAATAGTAGCGTTTAGGACCCCTGGTAAAAAAAGACAACGAATGAAACCAGTGACAGGCATAGACGATTTCGACAAGGTAAAATGATGAATTCACAATTTTTATAAATTTTCAAGGCACAGAAAAAAGTCTTCACCAAAATCATTAAAGAACTCGGTTCAAACGGAAAACCGATAATAACAGGAAAGTTTTAATAGAAACAATGGCCATAAGATTACTGATAATAAACTACTTATAAAAACTAAGAAAATATCGGCAAGAAAACAGACTAATTATTTACACAGATGAGTCATATGTTCATGCCACACACATAACAACGACAGGTTGGACAGATGGGTCCACTCGGGGATTGAAAAAACCTATTTCAAAAGGGCAATGCGTCGTGATAGTACATGCCGGATCGGAGAATGGTTTTGTGCCAAACGCTTTGTTAACATTCAAGTCAGGCACCAAAACCGGTGCCTATCACGATGGCATGAACTATGAAAATTATGAGAAATGGGGGGTATGCACCCAATTAATACCAAATCACTCCCTGAATTCGGGAGATAATAGTTGTGGACAATGCCAAATACCACAACAAAGAATATGATTTAGCACCAAATGCTACTACACTCTGTATTAACATAATATTTTATAGCCGATATAATGGCTTAGCTTTCGGAAAAAGAGATCAGTTATGCTCTTCTCTTGATATGTTGAAGCCTGTTATATGATTTAATATTAAAAAAATAAAGACCGCTTCAGTTTTTAGTATGGACAGAATTTTTATGGACCATGGACATGACATACTTTGCCTGCCACCCTACCACCCGGACCTAAATCCCGTTGAAATGCCACTGAAGCAATAAAGGGGCATATCAGTACCAAATATTTTCAATGGAATGTGACCCGTGTAATAGACTTAGTGAACGAAAATGTAAATTCAATGGGGCCAAGTGACTGGAAAAAGCTATGCTATAAGGTCAAAACAATAGAAAATGATTGTCAAAAGTGATCACGTTATAGACGAAATGAGGCCATTCTGACAGCACTGATTCAAGCGACAGTGTAGATGAAGTCGCTCGAAGTTCAGGTGCCCTACCACTTAAAAATTATGTAGAAGGTGTTGTGCCAATGAGTGAGGGCAGTGACAATGATTAATCTATTTTTTTTTTTATTGATTTAATTATTACATGTCAGTATAACATGATAGGGCACTTAATATTTTTATTAAATTCTTGTTAGCAGGTATTGTTTTATCCTTATTTATACATTTATTAATAATTAATTATAATAATATAAACGTAGAAGTGAATTTGTTTGTCTTGAATCTTAAATCAGAATAAAAAATTTGAGTTTTGAGTTTTAAATTTCGCGGGTAATCACGAACCTAACTTTTTTGTGCATAAATGTCCTTGTTTTCCAATTACAGCATTATAGCGCATAATGTGAAAACAATTTCATTTTAGAATTCGAATCTATATTCTATCTATTTTTTTTTCAACACTGAACTTTAGCGCACTCTGCTGGTCCATTTGAAAACTAATTCACGTTCCAATTGACCACATAATTTGGTATTGTGCGCCACTGAGTCGTATTATGCTCTGTAATTGGAAAACATGGTGTATCTCTACTCGGACGACCGCCATTTTGATTCAACTTACATCTTAGTGTTTTGCCAACATTTTTACCACTAAAACTCATAAGTAAAACATAAATTATTCATGTTATATACTTCACATTGTATAATCACAACAATTTTTTTCCTCATGACATGTCATGTCATTAAAGCTAAAAAATGCATTATTCATTAGCTTTCTGTAAGGAAGCAAGGACACCATATTACATGAAATAAAAGTTAGAAGAGTAATTTTCAACTATAACCATCCTACTAGTAACCATGTAACTACCAAGAAGTGTTATCTCTGTATTCACTGCATTTTCTTAAATAACTTTCTTTCCTTGCAGGGAAGAGTAAGAATACTAACCCCTGCGAGGCCGGGGTCGGCCTGTCGTAAAAGGGGACAAAACCACACCCTAACTACGTGGTAGGGCCCCAAGTTCGTCCGGACAGCATCCACCTCTGGTGTATAAGTATGCCGCCATAATTACTTTGTGCTGTCATCATCATCATCATCTAAGCGTAGTATCCTGGTTGCAACCTAAACTTCCGTTTCGGTGCCCAAGGTCCGCTTTTCGGCTTTTTCTACTCCACTTCGCACGGTCTTCAGCATCCCTGGTAGTGAGCCCATTGGCACGCACATCACCCTTTACGACGTCAATCTAGCACTTTTTTGGTCTACCCCTCATGCCGGGGCCCGGCGGATGCGGCATGGCCAGACATTTTTTTCCCGCATAAGCATCCGGTTGCCGTAAAACTTGGCCGTATCAACGGAGTCAACACTCCTGCAATTTATCCGCAATGTCATGGACATGAAGACTGCTGCAAATGCGGGAGTTCCTAACGCGTTCCTCCTGCTTCAGTTCACACGTCCATCGCAGCATATTTATCTCTATAACACGCAGTTCTTGCTTGTTTTGCTCTAACACCAGCCACGCTTCACAGCCGTATAAAAGGACAGGCCTAATGATGGTCTTATAGACCTGTCCCTTCAACTTTACCGGCATCTTGGGGTCACAAATGACACCAGTTACCTCACGCCATTTGGCTCACGCGGCAGAATTACTTTGTGCTGTGTTCCGCCATTAGTGACCCAGGTTCCTGTAACCCTATGGGATAGCAGCGTGTTGTGTTCACAGTGCCCCTAGCAGTAGTGCCTAGTGTAACAGCTTAGTATTAAGTGGGTTGTCAGCCTGTCTGCTGTTCTTAAGCAATAAAAAAAATAGAAAAAAGCATAACAAGTAGTAGCCCTAATATACCTGTAATACGTTGACCTCGCCCTCCTCGCCGGTCATGGTGACGTTGTTGGCAGGCAGAGGTGGAGGGCGCGCATGTGACCGCTCGTACTCGGCTGCCGCCGCAGCTAGCCCTTCCCCACTACTGGTACGCGTATCATTCTCCTCCTAGCATTAGCATAATCAGTCTCATAGAGTAAATAGATCTTATTATTACAGACAGAGAAGGAAAACCCCGAAAGACCAATAAAGTCATGGATGAGGATCAAGGAAAAATATGTAGAGAATTTTGTAGTAGCTTAACTTATTTTAAACAAAAAAAAAGTAAATGGAACTAGTGCAATCCTGTTATTTAAATGAGAATGTGTTAAGATTTAGGCATGGATTTATTTGCTATTATAAGGGATATATGAGATGATGATGATGATAAGGGCTATTTGGGACTGTTTTTAGGTAATTAATCAAGGAGACTTATGCAAAATAAAAAATTAAACTAACCTTCTTCATTACTCATTTGAGAGCATTTCGTGGTTAAATTTTGTTATTTTCAAGTTCAAAGATCTGAACCAGTGACATACATACCATAATCCTTAGCACTTTTAAAAATGTTAATTTCTCATGATGGGTCTCATGGGATCTCATGAGAATTGTGAAGCCAACAGAGAGCTCAGGGTTAAGATGATAATTTGAGTCTCAATACTTCACTTACCTGACTATTTTCTTTCACAGATGCAGCAGCACTTGAAAAGAGTAACTCAGAAGCCCCATTTGTGGAACTATGATCAACAGATGTTGCATTTCCATTATTTACACTTTCTGCCATCATTACTCGTTCACTTAAATTCTGTCCAAATACAAAACCTGACGAACTAGCAGCTGGTTGAGGGGCAGGCACTGTATTGGTTCTAGTGGAAACATTAGAAGATCCTAGAGGAACAAATTTGGGAACATCTTCTTTAGTCTCTTTTAGTCTGTCTTCATTTGGTAATTCTTTACTATCATTTTTTGTCTCTGTCTCATCAGGTAATTCAGCTGCTTTCACAAATGGGTTGCCAATTGGTTTCAGCTGTGGAGGACGCAATACCGAACCTGTAAAAATATATTTGTTCAAATGAAGCATTATCTTTTATGACTTTGTATGTACCAACAACTGTGTATGTGAATACTTACCTGAACTGGTTCATTTAAGGTTCAAATTTATGTAATAACCTACGTGTTAATTTAAGATTAGGAAATAATTGGGACTCAATGTAAGAATAATCAGAGTAATCATCAGACAACATTTCTTTAAGATTTTCCTATTTTCTATAACATACAAATATATCGTATGCAGTGCCACCTTTAAATATCACTCAGCATATTGGTTTTCTCAAACATTTAAGTAAAATAAATTACATATGATCAAATATCAACAACAATGTTAACATCAGTGCAGCCAGGTAGTGAGTAATATGGGGAGATCATATTAGCTAGTCTAGTATCAGTTACTTTCAGAGTCGCAAAATACCAACATGGTGCTCACATGGTGTGCTACGTGCACACAGTGATCCTGTGGACGGGGGGCTCACTATTAAAGATCTAAGGTGTCATTCATAAGACAAACATGGACAATAGAATATTAAATATTACTAACCAAATGGATTGCAACCTTTGCTAGAAGAACTTGGCCCAAGGGCTGATGACCCAAATCCACCAAGCCGTGGTTTAGCCAAGACAACTTTTGTTTGAGATTTGCCATTGTGGAAGTCTTCACTTGGTGTTTTTCCTAAAGAAAACAAAATAATAATCAATCATTAATTCACAGAGAATCATCATCGCAAGGGTTAATGTTAAAATATGTTTGCCATCATGAAATTAATTACATTTTACTGTAGGGAGTGCACATTTACAAGTGCGCAATAGTATTATACTTCATTTAAAATTTATCAAATAAGATTTAAAATATATTTATTCCCACAAACATATTCAGTCCCAAAGATATGATAAAATACAGACTAATATAATCAATAAGTAAATTAAGAAATCATTAAACTACAATATATAAATGTTATATATTATAATTTATATAGTAATCAATATAAAAAGTAGAAGTGTCACTGTTATTACTTTTTGATAACTAGAGAACAATACACAGGGCAACTGTCTCGCATTTAGTGGTGGTTAGCTGGAAATTTTTAGAACATACAACTAAATGTTTGACTGCTTGTGGCCTTTTTTACTAATGTATATTAACTTCACTCATTTAGCAACATATTGTAGGGCTGTTACTACCATTAGTCAGCTCATACAATCAATGGTCATAGCTTATTTGCTACAGACCACTATTAATCAATTCAATCAGGCATATAAAAGTTTAATTGATATTCTTTGGAAATTGCATGAATTTAATTATTTGGAAAATAAAAACTAAACCTCTATTTTGGTGTCAAAACGAATCTATTTATTATATTAAAATTGCTATAATTTTAATGCCCAATTCAGTATTCTAGATCTTGAACTTAAATATCAAATAAGTTAAAACAAGCACTCACCCGTTTCCATGTTTTTAATGAATTAGTTTCGCTTAAAATTAGATAAAAATGACACTCACTGAAATGTTTACACCTAAAATATTACTTTTAAAACATTATAACCTCGCGAATACTATAATTTCTTTTATATGGCTATTAAAGCAATCACGTTCATTCTAGAAAAGATGTAAATAAAATAGCTTTTTTATTAATTTTAATACCAATCTTCGAATTCATGCGGACACAAAAATAACGTTGACGTTGAGGCACAGGACAGTGAATAAACAATACAGTGATTAATACATAAGTAAACTAAATAATTTATAAAACCTATACTTTAGTGTTAATATTGCAATGCTTATTGTAAATACAAACACTGTAGACACGCAAAAATTTTATATAAACCTGAAAACCATACCTTGCTTTGCGTCTGCCATTGTCGATTTTGTTTTTTAATTTCAGTGTAGTTTATGGATTTATAAAAATACTGCGGTGTATCCATAGAGTTACCTACATAATAGACATTTATGTAAACTAGCGATTGTCTATTGTCTAACCACCAGCCAAGATACAATTTTTTAATTCACGCTACTTATTAAACAACATTTTTAAAATATTTTTAAAATGGGAATAACTTGATCGGGCTAAATTATGAATTCATAATCTCAAATCCTTGCAATTTAAAACATTTGGATGACTTTCAAAGTTCAATTAATTGATAATACTATCGCAATCGATCAGTGGTCTCGAAAAACAATGCGAATTCGGAAGAACTACCGAGAAAATCGGTATTTTTGGACAAAAAATCGTTATGTAAGGATTGTGAAGCAACCTAAACTTTTGTTTCGGCGCCCGGGGTCCGCTTTCCGACTTTTTCTACTCCACGTCGCATGGTCTTAGCATCTATGGTAGTGAGCCCATTGGCACGCATATCACCCCTTACGACGTCCAGCCAGCACTTTTTGGATCTACCCCTCCTGCCGGGGCCCGACGAAAGCGGCATGGCCAGACATTTATTTCCCACGTAAGCATCCGGTTGTCATAAGGTTTTGCGTCGCTAACAGCGATCCAAATTACGGATCGGAGTCACGGTACATGTCTTGGATGATGTCAATATAGGCCTCTTGGATCGCAATGCCCACTAGATTATCGCGCGAGGATTACAGTGGATAGCCTTCTACAACTCAAGAAACAGACAACGCAGAGGCGTATTCTTATTGTTTTCTTTTAATGAGTAGAAAAATAATTCACAGTCGAGCTCGTGAATCATTATTAAAGTGGATGATTACTTTGAAAAAGAGAAGGAGGACACTAAGTTACTATATACTTCGGAATATAACTCGAATCATGAAAAATACATCATCAATCTCTAGTGAGGATGTAATGATGTCGAAGCAAACTGTAATAGAAATTTTAGACCACTTACAAAATGCAACCAAGGTCACATAGCGTGTAGTTAGTGCTACAGGAGTTGTCAAAAATACAGTGGCAAAGTAAAGGTGTGAAAAGGAAACTGCTACTGCTAGTGGCAGTAAAATCACAACGCTGATTAAAAAAAGAGACTTTGCGTTAACAGCGTTAGGAAATATTATTAATGCAAATTACACAGTTCCCAAAGAAACACCCATGCACTATGCGTAAAATTATAGCTGATGTAAAAAAGGACTTAAATTATACAGGAAGTGTGAACACATTACGTGAATAATAAAGGTAAAACTAGGGTACCGATTTAAAAAATGTTACCAAAACTAATTGCATTTAATTGAAAGGCCCAATATTCAAGCTTGGAGGGCTAAATATATACATATGTCGCGTGAGACAAAATGAATTACTTGGCGCTGACAAAAAACAAGTGATTTATATCGACGAGACGTGGATACACGCTCATTACACAGTCAAAGTGTCGGCAGTTAAACACGGATGTTGGAGTGAAAAAAAAATGATAGCCCTGGTCGCCATTGGTGGATTATAGTTCACGGTGGGAGTGAGTTTTGATTTGTCAATAACGCTCTTTTAATGTTTATAGCGGATACAAAAACAAGCGATTAACATGACCAAAAGCTTATATCCAATATATCACCGAACAGTATTGTTGTAATGGACAACGCCTTTTACGATAGTAAAGAGGAAGAAAGAACTTCCCCCATGAACTCAAAAAAATAAGTGATGATTGAGTGGCTCCAAGCACATAACATTGAGTTCACGGAATATTTCACAAAGTCCTTCGAAGCGGCCTCCCTGCTGGCCGGATCCCCACCATGGGACCTCGAGGCCCGGGTCCTGGCGCTGTTGTACCAGTGGCGCCGGGACGCGGCCGAGCGTGGCTCTCGCCCCGCGCCTCGCGAAGTTGAGGCAAAGCGGGCGGAGCTGCGCGACGTGGTGCTCATGGTGGAGTGGAAGGAGCGCCTCGCGCACCCCAGCGCGGGCCTCGCCACCATCGAAGCGGTGAGGCCCGTCCTGTCTGAATGGTTGGAAAGGCGCCACGGCGCCCTGACCTTCCGCCTGACGCAGGTCCTCTCGGGGCATGGTTGCTTCGGGAGGTACCTGTGTCGCATAGGGCGGGAGATGACGTCAGGGTGCCACCACTGTGGCGCGGGCGACGAGGAGGACACGGTGAACCACACTGTCGCCGTGTGCCCTGCGTGGCGCGAGGAGCGCCGCGCCCTCGTCGCCCAAATCGGCGTGGACCTGTCGCTCCCGGCCCTGGTTCTGTCCATGGTCGGGGGCGATCCTGGATGGACGGCCGTCGCCTCCTTCTGCGAGGCAGTCATGTCCGCAAAGGAGGCGGCGGAGCGGGAGCGGGAGTCAACCACCACACTCCCCTCCCGCCAACGCAGGCCACGCCGGCGGCGCCGGAGGGCCAGTAACGACCTCCGGCCGCCGTAAAAAGCGGCCGCGGGCGGCCCCTCGGGGGAGGACCCGCCGCCCGCACTATTACCGCGAGGGTGAGGGCTGCGTGCTGTTCCGCGGCCCCCCTCAACTCCTAGAGTTGTTAGGAGAGCGCCGGGGGGACGAAACCCTGACCCCCTGGCGCCAACACTTTAGAAGGGGCCCGCCTCAAGACAAAGGGCGGGCCGGCGCCGGCCCGGGCCACGAGATCGGCAGGCCATATATCCGTGGGCCCGGGCGTAGGCGATAGGAGAACAGCGGGGTTTTTTAGTGGGTAGTCGGAAAAATCCCGGAGTCCCACATATCCCTCGGTCCCCCCGGGCCGGGGGAACCCGTCAAGAGAGGTTTTTCCCCGAGACCAAAAAAAAAAAAAAAAAAAAATATTTCACAAAACCGTAAATATATTTGATAATAAAACATCACCAAATGCCGAATAAATACATTATTGATAAATTATTGGCTGATCATGGTCACGAAGTTGTTAGACTGCCACCGTACAACTGTGACTTCAACCCCATAGCATATATTTGGAACGTTGTAAAACAAAGTGCTTCAGACAAGTGTTGAACAATTGGAGAGTAAGATCGAATCTTTAACTTTTGAGGCTTTGCAATCAATCACTCCTAAAGATTGGAAAAAGGGGGTAGATCATGTGAAGAGACTGGAAGAAGAATACTGGCGAAAAGATAGATTGGTCGATGAGTTATTTATTATTAACCCGGGGAATGATACTGATTCTGACGGGACATCAGACTCGGATACCAATTCTGAGTCTGATATAGATTATATGAGTGGAGTTGAAGAGTTAAGATTTTCAAAAATGTGATGAATGATAATGATTAAAAGTTAAACATTAATCAAACATTTAGTTTTAATTAAAAAAACACATCAAATTTCCTTTATAAACTTTTAATAATAAATGAAAATATTACGTTTTCTTAACTGTACTTTTTCTTAGCTGATGACGTCACAAGGGCATTAATTTGACAAGGTTCAGGTGCATTACCAATTTGCGTCGCTTATACAGATACCTTCTGAACCGATTACCGCGTTTGACCCCCCTTTTTTTCGCCATTAAACTTGTCACTTTTATTTTACTCGGACATTGGCAAAATAATTTGCTAAGGTTTTTGAGCCACACCCTCAGACAGAAACTGTACCAGCTGAGTATCCCGGTGAGAATCACAACCCTGATATGTAATATGCTCATGGAACGCTTTATAACTCTCCATTCTCCTGGTATTCCTTCCTCATCAAGACTTGTCTGGAAGGGTCTCCCACAAGGGTCTGTCTTAAGTCCTATCCTATATAGTATTTATACAAGAGACTTGGAGTATTCAGTTAACAGCTTCTGTAAAATACTACAATATGCAGATGATATTGTCTTATATTCCACATCCCCTTCTCCTATTGATGCTTGCTCCCGCTTAAATCAGGCTTTGTTCTACCTTCATTCTTGGCTCTCAGACCACAGTCTTTCTATTTCAACACCTAAAAGCACTGCTGTCATTTTTACAAGAAAAAGGTCTCCTCCTCTCACTGATATCTTAGTTAACGGTGATCAAATTAATTTTCAGGATCATGTCAAATTTTTAGGCTTGACTCTTGATTCAAAATTGTCAGGAACTCGGCACCTAGATTACATCTGCAATAAAGTTGAAAAAAACATAAACATTCTTCGAACTTTATCAGGGGTTGGTTGGGGTTCCCATCCATACAATCAAAGACTTTTATATCAAGCCATTATCAGAAGCCATTTTGATTAGGGATCCTTTCTTTTAGAACCCTGTAATAAATTAGCATTGGCTAAATTAGACCGTATCCAAGCCAAGTGTTTAAGAATCATTACAGGTTCCATGAAATGTTCACCAACAAATGCTTTACAAGTGGAATGTTTTGAATCCCCCCTCTTCTTACGCCGTCAGTTACTTGCAGACCGATTTTTTCTTAAAGTTGTATCTTTCTCTGACCATCCTCTACTTGAAATTATTGAACAACTGTCACCTTTAATTACCTCCTCCCCTTACTGGTCCCATAAATCACCCCCTACATTAATAAAATCTTTCAATAAATTTTCAAATTACCTCAATTACATTTATAAATCTAGTTTACACCCTTTATATGAAATCAACTATGATAGTCTTTTAATTAACCCTAATATTATTCTGAATCTTGGTTTAGATAAAAACTCCATTAACGCAAATAGCACCTTTTCAAAATTATTAGCTGAGAAATGGCCTGACTACATCTATTTTTTTACGGATGCATCTAAACTAACAGATAATGGCCCAATTGGAGCAGCAGTTTGGATCCCAAAATACCGTATTATTTTAAATTTTCAACTTCCTCCTCACAATTCAGTCTTCTCTGGAGAATCAATTGCCATTCTTGAGGCAATAAAATATATAGAATCCCACCTCATATATAAATCGGTCATATTCACTGACTCTTTAAGCTGCCTCCTTGACCTTCAAAAATCCCCCTTCCGTTGCAAACAATTGTCTCCTATTTCATTAAAGATTAAAGATATCCTATATAAATGCCACTCTTCTAACCTTGACATTGTCCTTGCTTGGATTCCAAGCCATTGCGGGATTGCCGGAAACGAAACCGCTGATAGATGTGCTAAGCAGGCTACTACAATTGGATCAACCACTCACAACAAATACTTTCCCAGAGACTTAAAAACGCTAACAACGTCAAATATGATCAAAAGTTGGGATAAGATATGGCAAAAAAGTAGAACAACTGTCGGTCAGCATTATGGTTCTCTGCAACTTAATATAAACTTTAGCAAACCATGGTTTGCACGCCACCAGTCCCTCCCAAAAAAGGTTACATCCACAATTATACGTCTTCGCCTTGGACAGGTATCTTCCCCTGTCTTTCTAGCTAAAATTAGAATTCGTGATCATTCTCTGTGTGAGTGCGGACTTGATGAAGGAAACCTTGAACATATATTCTTCCACTGTCCAAAGATATCGACCCCTATATATGACCTATTGCCAAAACAAATCCCACGCCCCATTAATTTAAATTTCCTTTTAACACTTGTGCACTCTAAGCTAATATATACACTCTCTAACTTTTTAATTACTAACAGTATTTACTTATAAGGCTTCATATATATATTTAATACTAACTTGCTTCTTGTGTTGTCCTCAGGATCTCAGAATTCAATTTACCGACCATATTTATCTAATAAATACTATTGCTACATTTAACCTGTCACTTTTTTTTTTAATAACATAGACATTGGCAAAATCAATGCCAAATGCATTGGAGCCATAAATACAAAGAAAGAAGAAGAAGAAGAGCTGAGCTGATGTCAGTGTCAAAAAAATGCTCGCTCGATTGTGAGAATGGGTTTGTTGTATGACTATTATATTTATGAATTAATTATTAATTTAATTCAGTGTTCTGTCTAGTTACTGCCCTAGTGTTTTATTAATTGCAATACATTGTTATTTGTTTTGATGTTTATTATAATTCTTTATCGTCCCATATTCGACTGTACTCAATATTAAGCGATTTGGTAGACTTTTTGTGTTTGGAATGTGCTAACAAATAAGTGTTTAAATAAGTTTTCTAAGTAAATTATGTTACAATACCTAGGCAGTGTAAAAGTACAGTGTATCTTGTGAATAAATAAAGCGATAAAAGGTGAGTGTGTTTTTTTTAATTTGAATTACCAAATTTACATTTAATTTAAAAATAGTTTCAAAATATCCTTATAGTTTTGTTCTTAAATCTATCATAATTATAGTCGACTTACGTAATACTAAATACGAAGTGTTATCAGTGCACATGTGCAAAAATAATCACTAAGTAGTAATAGTAGTAACCCTTAAAAATGTTACTTCATTCTTCCTAATTATCTACAATCAATTCTATTGCTAAATGATGATACTGTTAGTAGTCTTTAAATATAGTTTTACTCTATGGATTAATTTGCTTGTGAAATACCTTTAAAAATATTCAAATAGTGAAGATTTGATGATGGGTTTTTTGGAAATGTATTTTATTATAAAATAACTATTTTTAAAATTCCCAATTATGCTAATTTTTTATCTATTGTTTCGAACTAGTGCCCTTGGTTAGTGATTGACACAATGCATAGATTCTTAGACCCCTCACAAAAGCCTAACCCATTGAGTATCAATGTTCCCATTTGAACTCACAGTATGTTTTCCACTTTTTTCCATTTTTTTTCTCACTTTCTTGTTGTGTATATTCTGTAAAAAATATGTCATACAACATAGAAAAAAGTTAGTAGTACTTAACGAGTTAGGGTGGTGGTATCAGTGGAGGATTTGCATTGCAGTCTTGACCGCCCTAGGCCTCAGGCCATGTAATAAGTACCAGCCACCCATTTCTCAGCACTCATGAGTACATAATGAATTTACTTTTTTGTCAACTTTTATCGAAATCAATTCAGAAATTTAGTTGACTATAATCTGCTAGTTTGTAATATTTTCCAAGGTTTCAGGGATAATTGCACATTTAAATAAAACATTTAAAATGGTTTTATTTATTTAATTACAGGTTTATTCTCGTACAAGATAAGATTTAATAAGTGATTTAGGGAGATTATTGTAATAGGATGCTGGTGCATGTGCGCGAGCCTTTAGAATATTTACATACTTTTAGTTATTTCTTGTTATCATCAGTGAATTTTTTGTCACGATTGGCCGCCCCTAATATCTGGCCGTCCTAGGCCCGGGCCTCGTGGGCCTTAGGGCAAGTCCGCTACTGGGTGGTATCCAGAGTTTTTAGTAGATATGCTGCTGTGACCACATTCTGTTCTAAAGCTGCATAAGTCCAGTTTCCCCAGGCAACGAAAGCACACAAGTTTGTCTTTTTTTTTTAATAATTAATATTTTGTGGGCAAAGCTAGAAGTTACCTATCAATATGTGCTCATATTTTACCAGTTTTATCTGTGTTCCTATTGTGTTATGCCTTTGCTTGTATTTAATCTAAAATATGATATTTACTAGTCTGAAAAGTCCTTATCTGTATACTAGGGTTAATAAAGTTCATCCTTTAATCAGTATAGTTGGTCTACAACTG
Organism: Malacosoma neustria; assembly: GCA_963693495.1. Lineage (NCBI taxonomy): Eukaryota > Metazoa > Arthropoda > Insecta > Lepidoptera > Lasiocampidae > Malacosoma > Malacosoma neustria. The sequence goes on from OY856378.1 coordinate 6,231,733, forward strand.
GATTGCAAGATTTATTTTTCAAACAATATTGAATTGAAACAATATTGGTGTTGGAATTAATATGTAGTGTTTTACGAGAGATGGGGTAGGTAGGACAGTATTTCATTGTCACCAACAGTAATGTATTCATCTTGAAAGAGCTATCATTGAATACACTTCAAGAATTGTCTATATCATTGGAAATTGACTTATCAATGGTAGGAAAACATCTCAAAACTTAGGCATAATCCAGAAGGAGGGACATCAGGTCACATATTATGAATTGAAACCAAGGGACAGTGAGAGGCATCTATTGACACGTGAACTGCTGCTTCAACAGGAGGAAAGAAAAGATTTTTTGCATCAAATTGTCACTGGTGATGAAAAATGGATCCATTACAACAATCTGAAGCACAGAAAGTCAAGGGTTAGCCTGGCCAACCATCAACATCAGTGGCAAAGCAAAATATCCATGGGTCTAAGCTCCTGCTGTGTATTTGGTGGGATCAGACGGGTGTGATTTATTATAAACTGCTGAAACCGAAGGAAACTATAACTGGGGATTGCTACCAACTGTAATTGATATGATTGAGTCGTGCGATGAAAGAACACTACCGGAATACTCCGAAAGACATGACAAAGTAAATCATCGCCAATACAGTTTTCGGTATAGATGACCTCCTGATTTACTTAACCCACTGTTTGGCTGAAGCAGTTGAGAGGAAAGAAGAATCCCTCATTGTTGCCAGCCTAGATATTGTAAAGACATTTGATAAGGTTTTGTATAGGGCTCTTAATACCTGAGAGTCTATCCACTTAGTAATCCAGCTTTCTTGCACATATAGCATCAGTCAGAGGTTTTGATAGAAAGTCAAGTTAGAAATGTGTCTGAAATATAGAATTCACTAGAAAGAATCTGAATGAGGATACCAAAACTTTGGCCAATTCAACCCATTGAAGACGAAAGTCTGCAGAGCGTATTCAGCTAAGAATACCCTATTTGTGCCTGAGCCACGGTTCCAAGGAACTCTTACCATCTAAAAGGGTATAAGAAATCCTTGGTATTAACATTACAAATGATGTGCAGTTTAGTGGCAACTGGAAAGACAAAGTTAAGTTTATTTCCAAAACGCTGGGTGTGTTAAACCAGTATTTACTTCACAGCAAAAGTTTGTACTACGACGACACATGGAGTGCTGCTCACTTTTACTATTTGCATATTCTACCATCTGTACAATGGGAAATATTTTAAAGAGCTGTTCAGAGTGATATTTTCACTGACTTTCTGTAGACTTCTGTAACTTTCTTTAAAATGATGTTAGCCTAGCAAATTTCAAAGATAACATATGACAGTATTTTAGTCATTTTAGGTAATTTAAAAGATATCAGATGGTAACATAAATTATGTTCATCTCTACTTCAATTTACTTGAGTTTACAAAGAAAGCATCTGTCATGCTTGGGCGCAAATTACCTCGTGTAAACTATAAAGTTTAAAATGCAAACTGCATCAAACAATAGTTATAGAAAAGGAAAATCAAATGTCATATCCTATAGAAATGAAGTGAATGACAATAAGAGCAAACAAATAATGTATGTTATATGTGGACTCGTCTGGCTAGTATTTTAATTAAAGTACTCAATTAAATTGAGTAAGTAGAAGCTAGTAACTCAATTTAATTCACTTATATATTTTGTGTATGTTTCAAAGAATATTGAATTATTTTAAAATGTATAATGAATCATAATAGTGGTTAATTTCTGATAATAAATGTTATCAATGAATATGTTGTGGTAACAATGAGTCTGCAGATTTGACTGTGTACTCTTGTTTATCATTATCAGTAGTACAAAGTGCTTTATCACTGGTTGTTTTGTTTTATCACCTGCTATTGGGGTATCTTGCATATATGTATATGTTTATGTACTAGATTAAAATATGTATATTTATTTTAATAGCAAAAACAAACCTCACATTGATTTGAATTTTCCTCTATATGTTGGCTTAATTATCAGAATGTATAACTACACAAAATATTGAAATAAGACTTTTAAATTTAACTAGGTGACTAGTGCTGTATTTTTAAGCCTATCTATTGGATTACTTTGTATGTTTTACAAAAATATGACTAATTTGTTATGAGTGAAAGTGTTATGAGCATAATTCCCTTGCATAGCAAAAACAAAGCTTTTATTTGCCCTTTAAAGTTTGTCCAAATGGAGTTATGCATTCTGATAATTAAGTCGACATATGCTATGATGGCTTGTCAAATGTAAAAATCCTGTATTAATTCACTTTTGTAACTTGTACTCTCACTTGTGTGACTAAATTGCTGTACTCAGCTATGTATAACTGAAATAAGATTAGAAGGGATAATTACCTTGAGGAATTACTAACGACAGGGCGAGGATGAGATAATCTAATAGTACAGTCACTTATTCTACTTACGAGAAAGCAATAAGAGCACTAAGGATAATCAATTTTTGTTAAAAAAAATTTAAACCTATATAATATGTCAAGCCAGGTAGTGTATTATACATAGGATAGTACTTGGACAGGAAGGGGTATTCCTAGAAGGCCCTGCAGTTATATTCTGATGAGGAGCTTGAAACTATGTATGAAGACATTTCAAATGTCGTACATAGAAAGGCCTCTGTGTATTCTAATCTTGGACTTTAACAACAAATCAGGAAAAGAAGAATGCCAGCCAGAATCATATCGCGAAAAAATAGTTACTAGCAGAAAGCTCTCTCTCAGGATCAAGAGCCAAAATACTCTAGAACTTTTCTTGATGAATTTTTTCTACGAGTATTTTTTTCTATAAGAGCTCCAAAGAAGGCAGGCGGCATATTTAAGTCCTAATAACATCAAAAGGAAAGAAGTGGATTTCATCATGGTGGAAAAGTGGCACATATTTAGTGGCACATAATATTTGTGGTTAAAAGGTTGAATATCAGTAGTGATTAACAATTTACAATATTTTGAGTGCTTTGCGTGCAAAGCACTCAAAATATTGTAAATTGGAGTTTCTGCAATAATGTTGTATTGTACGTCTGGCTATACATAACGTGCTGAGATTGCTTTTTTAGATCAGGGATATGGGTCTATATGAAGTTTTGACAATGAATGATCAGAGAGTTAAACTAATTCTTCTTTGTCACAGTGTGATACTGGGGCTATTAAATCCCCAAAAGAGTTTTTCATGATGATGGAATCCAAAATTTTCAAATTTTGGATTCCATCATCATGAAAAACTCTGGCTTTCAAGCCACCTTTCAAATTTTAAATATAAATGAACAGAAATGAGAAATCCAGTTTAGTAAACACAACATCAAGGCTTATAAGAGGATCCAATTAGTTTTGGCTGGTTTCAAAAGAAGAAGAAATATCTGAATTTCATACATTGACAGAAAGTGTTCCTTAAATTTTATTTATTTATTTATTGATAAGGTATACAAACAGATTACAATCTTAAAAATAGGTCATAGTATAGGTACAACGTATAGATCTAGACTGTAAGCAATAGTATACACAACATAATTAAAAAAATTACAATATTAAGTTAATATAAAAAGGAAGTAATTTGAAAAAAAGACTGGATTATAATAAGAAGTTTTTTTCTTATAACTTTGTAGCATACAAGTGTTTTGGCTTACGAACTTAATTATTGACGTATATCTGCAATACATTAGCAATCATAATAGGTAGGCGAAATCTACAAGAGAGTGCAATATTTTATGTAACATGAGGAAACCAATCTGATTTTTTCCTGTTGTTATAGAAGAAATATTAAAAAGGACAGTTTTATCCTGATAACCTGATAGCTACCTACCGCGACCAATTCTAAAGGATAGAATATGAAAGTATTTCTTTTGAATTGCTTCAATACTATTGGAATGTATACTATAGCAAGACGACCATACGACAGCTGCGTATTCCAAAATAGATCTCACCAGTGGAGTTGTACAGTACGTGCAGGCTTTGGAATTTCCTAAAATCTTTAGTAGACCAATACAAAACCCAAGCATCATATAGGCTATATTGACAATATTAGTATAGTGATCTCTAAAGATAAGTTTGTCCCCAAAAAATACTTTCAAGTCCTTAACTATAGTTTTATGAGTTAAAAGTTCATTATTTATAAAATAATTGTACATTTTGATATTATTTTTATTAGAAAATGACTCAATGAAACATTTGTCAATGTTAAGGAGCATTTTATTTTCTTTACACCAAATTGATATTCTTTGAACATCACTGAAGTGCTAAACAGTCACAGGCCAAAACGACGGCGCTGATACGCAGGCCGCAGCGCGTCCTGGGCGTCAGGGTGATAAGGGTAACCCCCTTATCACCCTGATCGCCCAGAACGCGCTGCGGATGTATGCATGATGTCCTTCGAAGCGGCCAGCAGGGAGGCCCTGCTGGCCGGATTCCCACCATAAGACCTCGAGGCCCGAGTCCTGGCGCTGTTGTACCAGTGGCGCCGGGACGCGGCCGAGCGTGGCTCTCGCCTCGCGTCTCGTGAAGTTGAGGTAAAGCGGGCGGAGCTGCGCGACGAGGTGCTCATGGTGGAGTGGAAGGAGCGCCTCGCGCACCCCAGCGCGGGCCTCGCTACCATCGAAGCGAGGCAGTCATGTCCGCAAAGGAGGCGACGGAGCGGGAGCGGGAGTCGACCACCATACTCCCCTCCCGCCAACGCAGCCACGTCGTCGGCGCCGGAGGGTAAGCAACGACCTCCGGCCGCCGTAGAAAACGGCCGCGGGCGGCCACTCGGGGGAGGATCTGCCGCCCGCACTATGGCCGTGAGGGTGAGGGCCGTGTGCTGTTCCGCAGCCCCATCAACTCCTTAGAGCTAATAAAGAAGAGTGCTGGGAGAACGGAACCCTGACTCCCTGGCGCCAACATCATTTTAGAAGAGGCCCGCCTTGAGACAAAAGGCGGGCCGGCACCGGTTCGGGCCACGAGATCGGCAGGCCACATATCCGTAGGCTGGGCGTAGGCGATAGGAGAACAGCGGGGTTTTTTAGTGGGTAGTCGGATGGCCAAACATCTTTTCCAGAGTCCCACATATTTTCAACCCGTCAAGAGAGGGTTTTTCCCCGAGAAAAAAAAAGATGCTATTATTCTGGCTTGTATGATTGATTTTTATTTATTGTTATGGCAACACATACAGGTGTGATGTAGACAGGCTGACAGCCCATCTAATAATAAACAGTTACTGTCGCCTATGGATGTTTGCGGGGGGACCCCAGGGGCACCGCCACGCTGTTGTCCGCGGGCAAAATTTTATGACGCCCTTTTTGAAATACACCATGCCGTAGTGCGTTCAGCTGGAAGCTCATTCCACATCCTCACTGTGCGCAAAATAAACCTACTGGAGAACCTTTGCGTGCACAACTGTAGAGGCACCAGAGGACTTCACATAATGCAGAAAATTGTCTCTTATCTCCAGATTTGACCCTACTGAATTCCCAAGAATGTGGAGAAAATGGTCAACTGAATGATTGATTAATTCCAATAAATTTCAGGTCAAACACATTTTTTAACGTTTTACTATTTATTGCTGAATCACTATGATTCGGTAGAACAGTTGTGACGGTGGTGCTGCGTCGCTGCTGGCTTATGTCAGTTTACAATCAGTCAAACCGATCGTGTCTTCACCAGCACACGAATATTGATATGAATATTTTGGTGGTGAAGAAAACCTTATGTATAAATTAGCGCTAAATAACCTAAAATTCGAATCGGCTTCTATCGTTTTGAAATCTAAATTTTGTGATAATATATATTGGTTATTTTGTTAGTGCAGTGTACATAGTGATTATATTATGCTAATGAAACTGGAATCTGCTAACAATGGACTTTCTTTGGCTAATTGCAACGGTAATGAGATTTCCTAGTAATAGTTGCTGGCATGACAGTAATAAAAACTACATAATACATTTTTGTACGATTATAGTTTTATGTGTCAAAGCAAATGTGTTTAGGATTTTTAAACTAAATTGAACTTAAACACAGCTGGTTTGCTTGTAATTTCTAAATATTGTTATTGTTCTCCATAGACTTCGAAAAGTTTGAATAACTTGTTTATAATAAATATGCCACTTTTGAGGAAAGGTTAGCTAGTTAGTGTATTAAAGTTTTTAAGCAACCAAAAAGTTGACCTATGCAGAAACCTTTCAATCTTATTAAATAAATACAAAGAAATCGAATCTTATCGGAGGTGAAAAAAATTAATCTGATAACCTCTGTTACACGAACGCATCGTTAGATTATTACTACTGTTGTTGCTGTTGATAGTCATAATTGCAACGCTCTCATCCTGTACACCCGCTTCATCCTGGTCGAATTCGCAGCTTTCGAGCCTTTAAGGTACCTCTCTCAGATACCAAGTTATAGGTTCGGGGTGAACTTCCACGACGGCGTGCACCGCGGTATTCTCCTAATGTGCTGATTATAAAATTATGCTGGGTGCCGACGGCGTGTGTACAGTCCGTAATACGGGCAGGCCTGAGCCTAACAGTGGGTTGATTCTTCCCACAGTATTCCTAAACCGGCGTCCTCGATGACATTCCGCGACAATTTGAAAAAAAAAAACACCGCCAAATTGGAAAAAAAATATTTACAGCATCAGAACTATTCTAGTAATTTTTTACCATTTACGACGTTCTAGAAACGAGATTGGGACACCCCTTTCTTCTGGTCGTGCGTGTATTACTGATAGCTCAAAATGCAGATCTCTGATTGATCCAAAAAAATTAAATTTTGGAGACACTCTAATATAAAAATATTTAGTAACACTGTCTTCACTTGCTACAGGTAGCACAATGGACACAGACGCAGATGTGTTCCGCAGTAATATGCTGGATGACATGCCGCCAATCAGTTGCGACGCAACCCTCGAGGGTTCCGTTGGCGCTGGCTCCAATGACATCGGCGACATGACCTTCTGCATGGGGAACTACATTAATGATTTTATGAGGGTGAGGGATTTTTTTATCTTTATTATATACTTAGAACATACTCTGTGTCAACTCTTCGTAAAAAGATGCTCCAGTTGGAGGCTAATTTTAAGTATATTCCAGGTTTGGTTTGATCGTTTGGTCTCTAAAGTATTAAGTAGGTACTACTGAGCTGTCGATATTTTCAATCACAAATAGGTGTGCTTGGCCCAACTACTGTACCACCCAGCAGTTGAGGTTTGTTTGAATCCCGACAGCCTGTCTATACCTGGCAAGCAAGTTTATAAAAGTATCATATTTAAATTAATTTTTAACCGACGACAAAAACGGAGGAGGTTCTCAAGTCGACGCGTATTATATATTTTTCTTTTTTATATATGACCACGCATAACTTTTTACAGAGTAGTCCGATTTTAAAAAAGGGTATACCCCGAAGTTGGTCCCATATAAATTGGGAAAAAAATCAACCCTAAGGGTACGAAAACAAAGGGTGATTGATTGTTCACTCACTGATTATATCTATCTATGACCACGCATAACTTTTGACAGAACTGATTTATTTAAGCATGTAGTAATTAGTAGACTATAGCCACAAAATGTTTATAAAATAAAATCATTTTAACAAAAACATTAAACCGCTGAAAAACTGAAAAGTAAAAAATAATAAACCTCCTTTTTATTAACCATAATTACTAAGTTCTTCAAGTAATGTAAGTATACCTAAGTAATTTTGAGTCGGCGCCTAACAAGCAAATTAATTAATTAATTACGTAAAGCGTGACGCGCGGCGGCGGCGCAGCGTGACACCCCCCTTCGCCGGAAAATGCCGAGCGTTTACGAAGTTAATGTCAGCGAGACAGCAACCCGAACGGGCACACAAGTGAGGGCACTGGCGCCGACTCAAAATTGCTTAGGCATGCTTACATTAGTTTAAGAACTTAGTTATTAAAGTTAGTAAAAAGAAGGTTTATTATTTTTTGCTTTTCAGTTTTTTCGGCGGTTTAATTTTTTTCACATAAAGAATTAACAATATTGAGCAAATATTCAAGTAGGAAAATGAAAAAAAATTTAAAAAATTTATTTACAACATGTAAAATTATGCGAGATAACAGATATTGCAAATGCAGACAAAATGTGTACAAACATACATGAAGAACTAATGAATTCAAAACAGATTAATCATGGCCCCCACGCTAGATCAGAGTCTGTGTTGTGGGGACCCAATGCGATCAACAGAAGTAGCAGGCTCGGTTATTTTCTAAGTTAAAATATTAGTATTAGTAGTTAAAATTTGTTTGGGGAAACCTTAAGATCGGAAGGAGCGCCTCGCGCACCCCGGCGTGGGCCTCGCCACCATCGAAGCGGTGAGGCCCGTCCTGGCCGAATAGGTGGAAAGGCGCCACGGCGCCCTGACCTTCCGCCTGACGCTGGTCCTCTCGGGGCACGGTTGTTTCGGGAGGCACACGTGTCGCATAGGGCGGGAGATGACGTCGGGGTGCCACCATTGTGGCGCGGGCGACGAGGAGGACACGGTGGACCACACTTTGCTCTGCGTGGCGCGAGGAGCGCCGCGCCCTCGTCGCCCGAATCGTCGCGGACCTGTTGCTCCCGGCCCTGGTTCTGTCCATGGTCGGGGGCGATCCTGGATGAACGGCCGTCGCCTCCTTTTGCGAGGCAGTCATGTCCGCAAAGGAGGCGGCGGAGCGGGAGTCCACCACCACACTCAAGCAATGACCTCCGGCCGCCGTAGAAAGCGGCCGCAGGCGGCCCCTCGGGGAAGGATCCGCCGCCCGTACTATTGTCGCGAGGGAGAGGGCCGCGTGCTGTTCCGCGGCCCCCCTCAACTCCTACAATACAGGAGAGCGCTGGGGGGACGAAACCCTGACCCCCTGGCGCCAACACTTTAGAAGAGGCCCGCCTTGAGACAAAGAGCAGGCCGGCGCCGGCCCGGGCCACGAGATCGGCAGGCCATATATCCGTAGCCCCGGGCGTAGGCGATAGGAGAACAGCGGGGTTTTTAGTGGGTAGTCGGATGGCTGAACATCTTTCCCGGAGTCCCACATATCCCTCGGTCCCCCCGGGCCGCGGGAACCCGTCAAGAGAGGTTTTTCCCCGAGACAAAAAAAACCTTAAGATTTAATGTTGTATATTGTATAGATTTAATTTTGGTTAATAAATTTAATTTTTATTTAAAAGATAAAATTATAATATACACAAACGAAGAGAAATAACACATATGAAGAGAAAATTTTTTTTCTGTAAGTATTTAAAAGTAAGTTTTAAAAATATATACATACATACATTAGAGTATATAATAAGTTACATAAATTATACCAGTAGATTTCAGCTTCTTGATACGAAAGTGTTTTAGCCAATTCGTAAGTACATTTCTTACTTTGGTATTCGGGAGATGTTTTATGTCACATTTTTTAACAACTTTGTTATAAATATAAATTGATAAGAAAGGGACAAACCACTTGGCAAAGTAGGTATTTGTACACGGATACTGTAGTTTGAATATTCGGCGATTTAATAACTGATCATAAGACATGCTATTAATAATAAATTTATGAGTATCGAGGCAAACAATTAGTATGAAAAGCTGTCGAACGGTTAAAACACCGCTTTCTTTGTATGCTTCTGCTGTGGGATGACAACGTGGTTTTGATAACATAGTTTTAATAACTGCACGCTGAGCTCTTTCAATCTGTAGCATTGATGTCTTAGATTAATTCATACATTAATATTAATTCTTAATATTAATGTACGAATCTTAATAGTTAATTTAGACAATCTGCTGAGTTCTTTTATAAATACGGTCTACATATAATTAATAAAAAGGTAAACCCAAAAGAAATTTCTACTTAGTCGGTCCTTAAATAATGTCACTGGCACGTAACTATAAAATTTAAGTATTTTTATATATCTTGTATTATGAGTTGAAATCTTGACATTGAAATGTTATTGTTTTATTCATTTAAAAACTGGAATAGACGCCTAAAGAAGATCGCGTAGCAGCATTATTTCGTTGCATCCATTCACCAATAACGATTATTATGATGTTGCGAAACCTTAGGAAGAGAACTGAGGTTTGTGTACCATATCATCAAAAAGTATGATGAAGAATCAATTGTCGATGACAGGAAAAGAAGCGGTGAACCTCGTTCCGTTAGAACTCCAGCTGTGATCAAAGCTTTCAAGGCGCGAACCGCCAGAAATCCCTTCCGTAAACAAAAGTTTATGGCTCTCCAAATGGGATGGAACAGCTTGATTTTTGTGACAATATTTATGGACCGACTAGGTAGTCTTAGAATGAATTTATCATGATTCTGTATTACATTGAAATATATGTAGGAACTTTAATTTGCAAGGAAATTGATAAAATTAAGCCCGAATAACTCACACGGTGATAATGCATCCAACAAGTAATATCACTATGAACACAGTGACCTCATCATTCATTTGATAAGTAAAAAAGAGGTATTTGACTGATAATGAAAGAGAAAGAAACAATTAACCTACAAACAAACAGGTATCATAAATTGAAAAATATGTATATATTATTTACCAGCTTTTATCCAGATGTAAGTTCAAGTTCAAAGAGATTATATTTTATTTACAAACATTGAATTTGAAAATATTTTGGTATCAAGCAGTCAAATCTGGTACCAAAGAGAACATAATATTTTGAACCAATTCGCAGTAAAAAGTCATGTTATTATGTAAGTAAGTACCCATACTTTCCCTAATAATAATAATTTCGCTACCACGTGAACTATTTATTTACCCAACCCCCTTCCGCTCTTGTTGACCATCCGTAGTATATGAGAAATTTATAAATACTATGGTTGAAAACCATTTTTTTTAGAATATAATGTTAAAAATCCTACTTTGACTCATATTTGTCTTTATTAAATACAAGACTAAACGCTGCGTGCCATATTTTATTAATTTAATTATAGCTCGATAATCTGTACACTATATAAAATAAAATAAAAAGCCTTTATTGTTGCACTTAGTTCCTAAATTACAGTTTTTTTTCTTGTCTATTGTTGTTTTTGTTAACAATTATTTCTTTCAAATTTCTGATAATATCGGCAAACCGTAGTTAATTAGGTACAACTTGTCTTGCGACAAAGGCATCCTGTAAAGATATCCTGATCCAGTCCTGTTCCTTTCTGTACGAGCCCATGTTGGTCCAGCTACTTTTCTGAGGTCATCTTCCCATCTATTAATCTACCTCTGTTCCTTTTACTATTTATTGGATACCATTCGGTTATATATTATACAGGGTGACTGACAAACCCGTCCAAATTCACACAGAAGAATCTTTAGTAAAAGTTATGAGAAACATGTATTTTAGTTTTGTATCACATAGTACAAAAATGTTGAGTAAGCAGCATCACAAAGTCATTCAAAGAACTCGCAATTTACATAATACGGCGCTAGAGTGTCAATGACCTCTCCATTTGACCTAGTAACGTGTGTGCGCGTGTGTGCGCGTGTGTGTGCGCGTGTGTGCGCGTGTGTGTGCGTGTGTGTGCGTGTGTGTGCGTGTGTGTGCGTGTGCGCGTGTGCGTGTGCTTGTGTGTGTGTGTGTGTGTGCGCGTGCGTGTGTGCGCGTGCGTGTGTGTGCGTGCGTGTGTGTGTGTGTATGTGTGCGTGCGTGCGCGTGTGTGTGTGTGTGTGTGTGCGCGTGTGTGCGCGTGTGTGCGTGCGCGTGTGTGCGTGCGCGTATGCGCGTGCGTGCGTGCGTGCGTGCGTGCGTGCGTGCGTGTGTGTGTGTGTGTGGATGTCTCTGAATGGACTAAATGAAGTATGTGTTGTTAAAATAATATGGTTTTATATAGTTCATATCTGTATTATACGATTTATAAGTTTTATCTGTCGGTTGACTCCAGCTTTGACTAATCTCCGGAAACAACTGAATAGATTATGACGAGGTTGACTGTTTGGCAGTTAGTTAGTTTGGGTGTTTATATTTTACCGAAAGCTGTTATAATGACGAGTCAGGCTCCCTTTAATTTGGAAAACAATAATAATTCAAGTGATGAAATTTAATTCCCTACACGTCATTCCTCTTGCCGCAGTGTATCGAAATATAAGTAGCATATCCAGCGGACTGTGTCCAACTCTGTTGCGGCGCCACTTACAGTGTCTATCTGCAAATTCGAACCATAAAGTGACCACTCAACTAACGCAACTTAACACTCGCACATTCGCACTCGTACACGCACATAATATTATTTAACTGAGTTTAACGGAGATCTTATTTTTCATTTTTCAAGGTCCATTTATCGTTGAATGTAAAAAGGTAAAAGAACATATTTATTTTATAAAGAAAACGCCGTCAACAAAATCTGAAATATTTGCACATACGATGGGAAATCCCTAACCATTTCTCGCAAGGAAGAATCATATTATGCCCGGAATGTTATGCAAGGTCATTGACACGAAATGAAATCATAAAATTTAGTCCAAATTTCGACAGAGGAAATACAATAAAATACTTAAATAAATTCCAATTCGGCGATAAGAATTATCAATCTGACATGTCATTGGGGCAGTCTGCGTGATCCGGAACACACCCTTTGGTTTGTTAATAGATATTTCAACTTATTTGATTTCCTTCCATTCAGTAGAAATTATGCGGTTAGTTTACAGTCTTATTCTTCAGGTACAACTAATTGCGAAACGGTCTTTACTCAGCAGACCCAACACCATTACAAGAAGCAAAGCTGTATTTATAAGGTGTTCAAAAGTATCCTTCTGCCGGGGCCTTCTTTAATCAACTCGACGATTTAATTTAATCGACAAATCGACGACCTCGGTGGCGTAACGGATAACGCACTTCGGTACGCTTGCGGAGGTCACGGGTTCGATTCCCGTCTCGCGTCTGGATATTTATGTATAATATGTATTTATTTACAAAAAAAAGTATATAAGTAGTATATCAGTTGTCTAGTACCCATAACACAAGTGCTATGCTACTTAGTTTGGGACTAGATGACGCTGTGTGAATTGTAAAAAAAAAATATAAAAAAAAACTAACGGAAACTAATTTGTACACCCTATAATACTTAACATAAGTGCACTTTTATTCATGTTTTATTATTTGAAAGACAAGAATGTACTTACTATTGTAATGTTTAATGTAAAAGGCAGAAAACGTCTTAATTTTTGTTTATTATTGCTGTAGGACAGCAGACAGACTGTCGGCCCACTTAGAATTTAGCAGTTACCGTCGCCTATGGGTGTTTTCAACGCCAGTGACATCGCGAAGACGCTGCTGTTCCATAAGAATACAGGAATTTGGGTCACTTATGCCGGAACACAACACAAAGTTATTATGGCGGCACACTTAAAACCAAAGGTAGTCGCCATCCAGACGGGCTTGGGTCCCTACCACGTAGCTAGGGTGGGTTGTTTTGCCGCCTTTTACGACAGACCGACCGCGGCCGCAGGAGTCATTATTCTTTCTACGCCCCTGCACGGTTAAAAATCGGTATTATTAATATCCATAGCAAAAACCAAAACCGCTTTGGCAGTATTTCTTGTAATGTGCATATTATACTTAATTGCCGCTTACCGACCGGTGAAAGAAAACATCGCGATAAAACCTATTTATCGAGATCGCTGGTATATGTAACCCGCCAATCCCCTTTAGACCACCGTGGCCGATATATTGCCGCCAGTATTAATAATAACAGATCGAAAACTCACGAGCGCTCCTCCACACTCTTAGCGTACGCTGTTGTTGGAGCGGTCTTTGTCGTTGTTACTAATACAGCCAGATATGATGCGCCACCCTTCAACCGGCAAATGGTAATGGCAGTAGATAGTATTTACTGCTGAAGAACAGCAGACAGGCTCATGGCTTATTAGTAAACAGTTACCGCCGTCTAAAGATGTTTGTGACGCCATCACTAACACGCTGCCGTCGGCGTAGGGGAACTGGAACCTAAGGGCCTATTCAGTGCGACGCGGATGTCCGCGACGGACGGCACAATGTATTATGCCTATACAGCGCGTTCAGTGCTATACGGAGCTCTCCGCGACGAGGATAGCTCCGCGCGTGGACGCAACTCCTGTCCGCGCCTATTGCTCGTAATGTTGTTGTTCAGTGCTCGACGGACGGTCGTGCGGAGCGGATCTGAAGTACTGTCGTCGTTATCATGGTTGCGAACGTCCAAAGTGAGAGGGTTATACAAAAAGTACGACTTCGACCATGTCTTTGGAATCTCCGCGATAATTTATACAAAAACTCCTCAAATGTCCTAATAGACATTTTGAAGTACATGAAAAATTTCATTATATAGGAATACAACACAATGTTAATGGCGGCAAAATTAGGGACCAGGAGTGGCTTAGACCCCTACCACCTAGCTAGGGTTGATTTCTCACCTTTTACCAGACCATCCTCGGCCGCAGGGGTCAATATACTTATTCCCCCCCTGCACGGCGAGAATCACATCAAATCGCCTAAAGCGGATGTTTCAGATGGTGTTGTTTGAATGTGGAGTAACGATAACAGAAAAAACCTCAAGAATGTCAAATCGGTAGGTATGCCAAAACCAGTATCTCTTGCTAAGTTTAAAAACATGTCTGTAAAATGAAATCGTTTCGAAAAGCACAAGTCATTATGCTTGGCACGTTTAAAATTCAAAATGGTAAAATTCTCGTTTCAACTTTTTTTTTTTTTCTATAAACAGCAATACATTATTGAGCAATAAAAATTCTCGAACTTGTTTTTAATTAAGGTAAAACAACATGCGGCAATAAATATAGGATGAATTGACTATTCTTTTCAATAAAAATAAAACTGGACGAGATCTCACCCATTCAGAGATTTGCGAATACTCAATTACAGGGGCATTTGCATCTAGCCAGAATCTTTTCTACAATTTCCTAAGGATTTTCATAGTCGCCATGCATTCATTAATCCGCACTGGCATAGCAATGAAAGTTACCGATTAACAATATATGATTGATGTGTTCAACTTATTTGAAACCTAACATGACATTTAGTAGTCCAGGCTCGTCTGAAGAGAAACGAATTGCCGTTGCTGTTGGTGGAATGCAAAAATCACACGGAATCCATCCCAACCTGACGAAAGATATTACCACACTTTCCTTTTCCCGTTGGAACCTGAAACTGTATAAAATTAATACCTCCAACTATAAAATTGTGAACACCTTTCGGTGACTGTT
This sequence comes from Malacosoma neustria, assembly GCA_963693495.1. NCBI lineage: Eukaryota > Metazoa > Arthropoda > Insecta > Lepidoptera > Lasiocampidae > Malacosoma > Malacosoma neustria. Next base: position 6,246,888 of record OY856378.1, read on the forward strand.
CCCTTTCTGGACTAAAGCATAAAAAGAAAAACTTCTGCGGCCGGGGTCGGCCTGTCATAAAAGGCGACAAAACAACCCACCCTAGCTACGTGGTAGGGCCTCAAGCCCGTCTGAGATGGCGACCACCTTTGGTCTTAAGTATGCCGCCATAATAACCTTGTGTTGTGTTTCGGCATTAGTGACCCAAGTTCCTGTACCCTTATGGGATAGCAGCGTGTTCGCGATGCCACTGGCGTTGCAAACACCCATATGCGACGTTAACTGTTAAATTCTAAGCGGGTCGTCAGCCTGTCTGCTGTCCTACAGCATTAAAAAAAAGTAACGTATTCCGTCTCCCTGGGTAAGTGTTGGTGTGGTTCCGTCACACTGCCATCTACCTCTAAATTATTATAACCTGATTCTTCATCTTTATTTCCTTTCATTTCTATCCATTTTAATCATAAATTTACAATCGAAAATTCGAAATATTCGAATAAAATTATCTATACACATAAATAAAATTGGAGTGTCTGTTTGTAATATTAAAATAACCGTTTTTACTAAGTGCAATTGGATGTATACACGGTACATATACCAAAACAACATTTTTTACAATTTTTGTCTGTCTGTTTGTTCCGGGTAATCTCTGAAATGATTGGACCGATTTTGATGGTACTTTCACTGGCAGATAGCTGATGTAACAAGGAGTAACTTAGGCTACTTTTATTTTTGAAAAAAAAAAAAATACTTTTAGTTAAATAATTTTCGAATTTTTTTTAAGTTTTTTAATTTCGGAATTAATTTAGTAATATCATTTTCGGAAATTTTGAATTTCCAATTTAAGTTGACCTCAGATTTATATCATCAATCATATGAAATAGGGTTTAGCTTAGGCTGGACTTTGTAGGTTCGAACGCACCTATTCCGGAGGCGCATGGCGTAACAGTTGCATTCGATAACACAACTGTTTGCATATTTTATTTATTTATATTTTAGGGATTTTAGGGTTTATAGGGTTTGTAATCTAAAATAAACATAAGATATATCCAAAAAATGCTGCCCAAAGTCACTATTCCACGCGGACGGAGTCGCGGGCACAGCTAGTCTATTATAAATTTATAATAAGTAATTCAAATATTTATTTGCACATCTAAGTGTTTACAATAACATCTTACATTAAACATATGTATAGCACTTAAAACTTAAGACGTAAAAAGTAAGACAATATAATTTGTAATACAATATTATTTGCTTGCTATTTTGTTTTAAATTGTAAGTTAGCAAGCCATCGTGACTTGCATCATTTTATCATATAAATAACGGGCTTGTTAATGTTCTGTATAAATTTACAGTGTATATATATATTTAAGTAATGTTTATTACGGCAAAAACCAAAAATGTTTATATACCTAACACTCGTTGTAGACTTTGAATAATTTCTGAGATTTATAGGACCTCTAATCATTTCAAGAAGAAAAGATTTAACCACCTGTCTATAGATCAGATGGGAAACATAGATTTGATAGCGACTTAAGCTTATATATATTATATATATATATATATATATATATATATATATATATATATATATTGCATTGTTATCGATCCTTGATAAGTATGCCAAATTTCGAGTAAATCTGACGTTTTGAAGGGGGTCAAAATCATGTTCAAAGTTTCCGTTACATAGGCACATACTAACATACGTATGAAGCTAATAAAAGCTTGTTAAAAATCATTTGTCATGTTGTTCACGCTGAACTCTGAAACTTCATACTTTTCAATTAAAATTTATATTATAGGTAAATGTGTTGTTAGCTTTTATAACACAATAATATTAAATTTAAATATTGTATATAAGGTAAACGCAGAAATTTATACAGAAAATTAAAAACAAACTAAATTTGTGCCTTTTGCTCCTCTAGCCTTCGACGAACTTTGTTTCCTTAACATTTCCTTTATGTATCAAAAAAGCATTAAAAACTATGAATGGCGCTCGGGAACTGCCACGGTAAAGCTATTGCATAGCATTTTAATCACGTTAATATATACATACGTGTATGTATATACGATATACACGTACGATATACATACACGTTAAGCGAACGCTCGGCCGAGCTACATGGTAGGCGGAGTGGGGGTGTTAGGTTTTTTTCGTTACGGAATTTCTTGATTCGGTCGCCGCGCAAAAAGCCCGCGATAAAAGCTATGCAATAGCTTAAAAATATATGCAATGAGAGGACACTTTCTTTCCTTACCACTTCTGACACCATATTCTAGTTGAATGTGTGGTAGGTGCAGAATGGATGGGTGGTGTATTATATTTATTACAAAATAAAACTCGCTACGAAAGGACTGTCACTTTAATATGGTGACGAGAGAGTTCTTGTTTTTTTCATTTATGGCCTGGACACATTGGTGTTGCTACCTAACACTGTGAGCCAGAAGCGCGTCTATTCTACTGAAATGAGATTGTTGAAATGTCAAGAGTAGATAAGAGTGATCTCTGAAAGTATTATCTATAAGTTATTAATTAGGCGGAAGGAGACTGAGATGGAAAGAATATATGATACACATATGAGGGTTTGTGAAATGACATGAAGAATTCCAGGTTACAATTAAACGGAAGAACTGTGCCGACCCTAAATTGGGAAAGGCCAAACTAATGATAATGAAAATATATGGCGTAGGTATAGCTTAATTTGTTCTTTGTAAGGGGTGACTGCCACCTGAAACCTGAGGTGAATAAATTTTCTTCGTTTCTTCAGAGCTAATCCGTTTTATTGGAGTTTACTCCTTAAGAATCGATTTTCATATATAAGGCGCCCGGTATGAGAAAAATGTGAGAGTAAAATCTACTAATGAACGACCTCGTTACGTTTTTGGTGCGCGTGCACCGGAACACACTAAACAAAACGATGTATCTCTCAAGGCAAAAATTACTTTAATTGTTACAACTTAAGGTTGATTTCACATTAAACGTTTCACATATGTCTTTTCATTTGTAATTGACAAGAGTAATTTATTGCTTTGCTCATTTTATATGACGAATGATTGTAAGTATTAGATAATGTTTTGGAGATTTGTGACTTTATTACTAGGTGCCATAGTTGTAATTAGGTTGAACTTAAAACTGTTTTAAAACTTTTTTATATATGTATATTATTTTCATTAATTTGTTGATTTGTCCTTTCATATAGTATTAATCTTTTTTCAGTTAAATAAACTCTTTTTGCGTATGTTTAGACAATCGTACTTAAGTAGTAAACTCCAGTCGTGCGTCGAAACTGACACACACAGTTTTTCTTTTTTAAGACTTTATTTTTATTTTTATTCCGCACCACATCACGCTGCTACAATCTGTGACCATTCTCTGCCCGGGGGAACGGATTCTGACGCGGGTATGTGGGGTTCTCTGCCCTGTTTTTGCAACCACGCATCTGATTAGATAAACATAGCCAGGATGCTCGTGGCGGCATACTAACTAAAAGCCCCGGTCGTCACCTTAAGAGATGTAATCTCTCCAGGGGGTAGCATGATCGACTTTTGGTCATTACATTGCCAGGTCACGATATGTGAACTACCCTAATAAAAGTTATTTCTCCTAAGTCTACGTTGAGCTAGAATCTATTTCGCATATTTATGTATTTACGTTAATAACATGATTTCTCTTTCAGATGATGTTCACAATGAGGTCACACCACATGCTGACAGATGTAGTCCTTGAAGTCGGAAACGAGTTGTTTCACGTTCACAAAGTAGTTTTAGCTGCAGGGAGTCCATATTTTAAGGTACGGAGTGATTAAGTTTCAGAAACATATACCCCAAATACATATTTTGCCCTCTTTGAAGATCAAATCCAGAGATTCAATCATACGAGGCCAATTATGCATCGAATTCAGTATCTGCGTAATTCTTATTAAAAATATGGTATTATGGTATCTTCTTGTTTCTGCCCTTATACCAAGCTATGTGTGGTTGGCACAACATGTTCTCTCCTTCCACTTTGTAGGTACTCAAATAGTCGTTATCTCAACATTCACACATTTTCTGGCCGTATTATCTTCTGCGCAATCATGACATTTTTCTCTACGCATTTTGTGACCAAACCATGCTAACCTGTTACTTTTCAGCATCGCAATCACTGGTGCGACTTTCAGATTTCCTCTGATATATTCGTTTCTAATTTTATCCATTTATGTAACTCCACACGTCCATCTCAACATTTGTATCTCCGCAGCATGCAATATCCTTTCATCCTTCCCCTTTGTGGCCTAACATTCCGATCCATACAATATAATGACCGGCCTTGTTATGATAATATGGGTTACTCCTTGTTACATCAGCTATCTGCCAGTGAAAGTCCCGTCAAAATCGGTCCAGCCGTTTCAGAGATTAACCGGAACAAACAGACAGACAGACAGACAAAAATTGTAAAAAATGTTGTTTTGGTATATATACCGTGTATACATCTAAATGCACTTAGTAAAAAGCGGTTATTTTAATATTACAAACAGACCCTCAAATTATATTTATTTGTATAGATGTAAAATATAAGACAGATTTAACTTTCAAAATAGTATAACCGTATGTTTATATTCGCTTTAAGGTGAAACGTAAAATGTTCCAAGGTTGTGTTAAGAATACTTGACGTCAGCGAAGTACAAAATACCTGTCATCATGACGATTATTTGTAAAATTAGTAATACGGTTCATTAACGTTGTGTTAATCAACCACTCCATCACTGCTCAGGACCTACTAAACCAGAGCTTGGCGCAGTGGGGTGTCTCGATCGAGAGTCCCCAACGAGGTGACACCGTGGGGGACGACGATGGCTCGGTAGGCATCTTCACCAGGACGGTTGCGTGTGTCCCTCCTCCGACGAAAATCGTACAGGGCAGGGGCTACGTGACGGCCACGACCGGGTAGTTAGTAGTCGTCGGGGTCTACATCTTCCCGAATCGACGTCTCGCTGAATTTGAAGGGTTCCTTCAGGAGCTGGGCACGGTGATCTCACGGAGCGCTCGCCCCTTTCTGGTTCTCCGAGGACTGACGCAAGGGGTGAGACTCTCGAAGAGTAGGCCATCGAACTGGGACTTGTGATCCTCAACCAGAGCGCCATGCAAACGTGCATGCGGCAGCGGGGCGGTTCTATAGTGGACATCTCGTTCGCTTGCCCTTCCGCTGCGCTCCGTATTCAGGGCTGGAGGGTATTGACGAGAATGGAGACGCATTTGGATCACAGATATATCTGATCGATCAGAACTTGGATGGGTGACCCACTGGGAACACCGCGTGACGATCTCTTTACAGGTTGCTAACCGATCCGATAGGGGACATAATCGTCATTACGTCCAGAATGAGCGAAGTTTTGAATAACCTCTTTATTGAACTTATTATCTTGATTTTACTTACAGTTTTTAGACATGTACAACCAGGCGAAATATAAAATTCTCCAGACAAGTATAAGGACTAATATCTGTTTTTTCTCCAGGCAATGTTTACAAGTGGTCTAAAAGAGTGCGAGATGTCTCGAGTGCGTTTGCAGGGGGTGTGTCCGTCCGCGATGGCGTGGCTCGTCTACTTCATGTACACGGGCAAAATTAGGATAACAGAAGTGACAGTATGCCAGCTGCTACCAGCTGCAACAATGTTCCAGGTATTATTTATCATTGATTTTTTCACTTTAATAATCAAGCTTTTTTATTGCTTTAGGACAGAAGACAAGCTGACGACCTAATATACAATATTTAACAGTTACCTTCGCCTATGGATGTTTGCAACGCCAGGGGCAACGCTAACACGCTGCCATCCGCGCAAGCGTACAGAAATCTGGTCTCTTGTACCAGAGCACAACACAAGATTATTATAGTGGCGTATTTAGATACCAGGGGTGATTGTCATCCAGACGGAGCTCTACCACCTAGCTAGGGTGAACCCCGGCCGCAGGGGACAGTATTCTTACTCCGCTCCTACACTGAGTCTGATCTAAAACAACAGTATCTATTTAATGAATAATTTTTATTTGATAAGCAAAATTTGCAAAGTAAAATCACTAATATGCAATTTACGCAAGCCTTGACATCTAATTTACTGCTAACTTTTACTACTTACTGCTAAGTTTTCACAGTAAGTAAGACAAACATGTTATTGTTTAAACACAAAGTACCTACTTGGGGTAAAATTTATATGATATTACTATATTTTACTTTATGCTATTTATCGATATAAAGTTTGCCCAATTTTTACACAATCCAATTCTGTGCATTTTTTTTTGTTTATTATTTCATCATATAATTAAACAATAATTGGAAAAGATGAATTACATTTTCACTCAGTGATCGCATCGCGTGATAATGAAGCCGTTCGGTTAATTGGATCGATCTTTTTTCCGGACACCTTTTTTCCTTTTCATTGCTGAAACAATTGTATTATGAAACATTTATAGAATGCGGTGGTCCATTTTGTCGGCGTAAACATGTGCTAATTATTACTATTCACAAATATTGTTATTAATATTGACAGCCATAATACCGACAGGGATAAATTATATTTTTCTTGAACTTAATAATCCTCGCGTTGTTTACATAAATGTAATATTGTTCGTAAAACTGCAAGTCATTATTTCATTGTCTCAAATTATGAAGCGATTTACATTTATTTCTCATTATACATAAATAATTTAATATGCATATAATATACTTTTAGTACTTTTGCACTTATAAATACGTTTGACTGGTAAAAATTTTACACGACATATTTGACAACCTCCTTTAGTCTAATGGTTAGGACCAATATGTACTCCGGGAGAGCGCCTGGGACCACGAGATCGGCGGACCAGTTTATCCGTCGGCCCAGGCGATAGGAATACTGCGGGGTTTTTAGTGAGTAGTCGGATGTCGACAATGTTTCCCGGAGTCCCATATCCCTCGATCCCCCTCAGTGAAGGAAACTCGACAATGATAAGTTTTCCTCGAAAAAAATCTACTCCAACCCAGTTAACCTCCGTTGTTCTGCTAAAGAAAGAATTGCCATCTTTTACTTATATTGAAAATGTATTCTTTGTACTAGATACAAACTAGTACCATGTAGCTAATGTAATATATTAGCAAGCTACACTGATTTTAGCGGTGTGCCGACAGATATCGAACGTGATAGACGCGTGCTGCGCATTCCTCGAGCGGCAGCTAGATCCCTCCAACGCAATCGGCATCGCCAACTTCGCCGAGCAGCACGGCTGCGTCGATCTCAAGAAGAAGGCCAACCAGTTCATTGAGAGGCATTTCACTCAGGTATATCGATAAGACAATTATAGGTTGTCCTCTTTTCTCCTAAAAACTCCCAAATGTCCAAAAATATGTAATTATTAAGATTTTTTGATCTCAAATATATTTCTTGATATTGATATAAAAAAATATTGGAATAATTACACCTAAAAGATTTATTTGTGGTTGTATTTACAGCATAATTGTTTACCAAAATTTAGTAATTTAGTATTAAGTTACTCATCAAACATATTTTGTTATTTTATTTTTTAATATATGTTTTGGAATTTACATGGAATAAATAACGAATCTTTCAAATTGCACAATTCAAAATCCTTGCCAACTCTTAAATTATTACGGGGTCTAGTTCGGGGATGTTTGTTGGGACCATTTTTTTTCCTATTACGTATAATAATTTAATGAAGTTATACGAAAATCCCTCTTCGCTATATTCATATACTTTTAATTAAATAGAAATTGTATAAACGTTTGATAATATGTTTTAAGGTTTGTCAAGAAGAAGAATTCCTACAACTAACGGCACAAGAGATAATATGTTTGATACGAAAGGACGAATTAAATGTAAGGGAAGAACGTGAAGTGTACAATGCAGTTTTGAGTTGGGTAAGTTCATTAAAAATTATTTTTAATCTTTGTCACACCACGAATTTGTTTTTTGATGATTACACACTTTTATACTTGTTTATATCAGAAGATAAGTTGTTAGTGCATGTAGCAATATTTATAAGTACTGTCAACCGCCACGATCAATATGTAACTTCAATGGAAAATGCTAAATGTTAATTTATTGAAATATTTATTTCTTTATTGTTCTCCGTGCAGGAGCGGTGTAAGAACATTGACTCCTGCGGCCGGTTGCGGCCTGTCGTAAAAAACGACAAATCAACCCTAACTTGATAGGTAGGGCTCCAAGCCCGGCTGGATAGCAATCATCCCTGGTTTTAAAACACTCCCGGGTTCCCGCACTAGTTAACCAGGTTCCAGTACCACATCAAGATCGGCAGCGCGTTGCCTTTGGTATTACTAACGTCTATAGGCGACGGTGACCAGCTATAAAAAAATATTAAATAGTGTCCATGAATGTAGTAATTTGATAATTCAAACGCTTGCTTTATATCCTATTCTGCTGCTAACAGTTATATTAATACGTACGTGTATAAAATAGAAAGGCTGATATATAAAACTAAGCTAATATTTTTTATACACAAATGTTCATTTGAATGGAAGCAACGTAGCCGTGATAGGCTATAAGTACAGTATTTTCATTAATTATTCTTTGTAACTTTTTAAGTACAAAATCTATTCAGTTTGCCACAAACAGTATCTACGTGATTTTTCCATTTACAATGTTCGTCATGTCTTATAAGTTCTAAAGTTTATGTATCTCGTTTTTAATATATTAACGTTTAAGTTGTTACTATTGATCCAATTTAATATGTTATCTGCTGCTGAGTTTATCGAGATTTCGCGATACATCTTTGCTATTTTGGGCGATTACTACTAATATATCACCTGCAAATAAATAACAGAAATAAAAGTGGGCCGAGAACACTTCGATGCGGTACGCCAAAAGAATTTAATTTGAATGATGAAGAATAAATGTTTTAAATCTGATTATCTAGAGAGTTATTATCAACAATGGTATCAATTGTCTAAATATGTATGTAACCAATTTAATGCCGGGCCTTTAATGCCATAGCTTTCATACTTATTTAAAAGCATCTCATGGTCAACGAAATCAAAAGCCTTCGACAGGTCAAAAAATAAAACAGATACAGGAATGTGTTTATCAACATTTTCCATTATACTACTAACAAGAAAATATGCAGCTAAAGTTGTTGATTTTGCTTTATGTAAGCCATATTGTTCCTTTTTATTGATATTGAACTTATTTAGATATTCTGTCAAATGTATATACCTAGTCAGGTCATAAATTCTGTCACATGTTTAATGTAAAATAATTGTAACAAGTTTATTCATTATGTAACCATTCATATACCAAAACGAACTTAACAAAACATAGATTCTTATGACATTAAAATTTATTCAAAATGACCTCCGTGATTTTGAATACAAGCCTTCAATCTGCGCGGCCAGTCGTCTATCGCAGCACGAACGAGGTCCATGTCAATATCGGCGGCTGCCTTAATCAAGGATGTCTTGAGTGACTCCAAATTGGGATGAGGCTTTGAGCACGCCTTTTCCTCCAAGTGTTGCCATATCTTGTAATCTAACGGATTAAAATCTGGACTGGAGGAGGGCCAGTCTTCGTGCCGGATGAAGTCGATTTCACGCGCCGCCAGCCAGTCCTGTGTGCTCTTCGCTCTATGAGCTGGCGCCGAATCTTGTTGGAATACCCAGTGCCTGTTATTGAACATGGTATGAGAAACAGGTTCCACAAGGTTCGTCAGGACTGTATTTTGATACACAACAGCATTCGTTTTTACACCTTTCTCACAAAAATGTACCTCTGTTAAGCCCCAATAAGAAACTCCCAACCATACCATGAGCGAGGATGGAAAATGACCTCGTTGGACATGCAGAATACGGTTGCTCGCTTCTTCACTACTGTGTGCGTACACCTTATCATTTTGTTTGTTGTAGCTCTCTTCTACGGTAAACATTTTTTCATCCGAAAAAAGAATTTCCCGATATTTTTTTCCCGCGTACCGCTTCAACAAAGCGCGGCATCTCTTCAGTCTCAGGTCCATTAGACGAGCATTCAAACGATGTCCTGTTTTTCTTCGATATGCCCGAAGCCCTAAGTCTTCATTTAACACCCTTTTCACCGTGGTTCTGCTTAACCCCATCTGAAGGGCCAACAGTTTCTGCTTACGTTTGGGATTTCTTTGAATTCGTGCCTTCACAGCTTTTATCACTGCTGGAGTCCTAACAGACCGAGGGCGACCACTTCTTGACCTGTCATCTACACTAGAGTCTTCATTGTATCGTTTGATGGTACGATAAACGAATCTTTTGGTTATATTCAAATTTTTCAGTATGTTAAAAATTTGAATTGGCGCGTAACCGTAACGATGCAACGCAATAACTGCAGCACGGTCTTCTTTAAGCGTCCACTCCATATTTAAAAAAGTAGTAAAATTCTACAAGTATACATTTTTATTTTCATGAACAATTCGAAATTCGAATTCAATAAACTTTTTTGTGGCCAGCATTCTAAAAGAAAAGTTTTTACTGTGTGACAATACTTATGACCTGACTAGGTACATGGCCTTTTTGAAAACTTTAGAATAAACTGATATAAGCGTAATAGGTCTGTAATTAGTTATGTTTAGTTTATTATATTTACATAATAAATTATGTAAAGGACGAACAGTGGAACATTTTAATAGGTTTAGGAAACTTAAATGTATCGGGGATAAAATCAATGCACACTCCTTCAATATCCTAGTATTAACCAAAGCTCGTTAGTATTATATTAGTATTATTTATGGGTATTATAATTTTAAAAATTTCATTCTTGCTAAAAGTTTTAAGGAAAAGGGATGATTAGATAGAGAAACATTACATTTATTTGCGTTAAAAAAAATTTACTATTATTCGTTACAGCTAAAAAGAAATCATTATAAGATTTTGCTATCTGTTGTGGCTCTTTTACATAGATTCCATTATGTTTAGTTTCTTTTATTGTATTGTAGTTTTTAATGGAATCCAAAGATTCATTTTTGGCTTTTATTTTTTTTTATTTTTGGCTTTATTTACAAATATTTCATTTTGTTTAATTTTAAATTCCATTACACATTTTTTCAGTACTGATTTGGTTTGGTCTTAAGTATGCCGCCATAATAACCTTGTGTTGTGTTCCGGCATTAGTGACCCAAGTTCCTGTACCCTTATGGGACAGCAGCGTGTTCGCGATGCCACTAGCGTTGCAAACACCCATAGGCGACGGCAGCTGCTAAATTCTAAGCGGTCTGTCAGCCTGTCTGCTGTTCTACAGCAATAAAAAAAATGGTATGGTGAGAGTACATGTTGTGAAATTTTTAAACTCTATACTTTAACCGTTTAAATCAATTACAGAAAAGTGGCTATCTATAAACATACACGCTTAAATTTTAATTATTTTCGTTATTTAATCATAAATATACTATGATTAATTTATCTATTATACGGATGATTGCAAAACTGAAGTGGCAGTGGGCTGGGCACATAGCTCGAAGGACTGATGGCCGTTGGGGCAGAAAAGTCCTCGAATGGCGACCGCGTACCGGAAGACGCAGTGTTGGTAGGCCCCCCACAAGATGGACCGATGATCTGGTCAAGATCGCCGGAATAGGTTGGATGAGGGCAGCGCAGGACCGATCATCGTGAAGATCTTTGGGGGAGGCCTTTGTCCAGCAGTGGGCGTCTTCCGTCTGAAATGATGATGATGATGATACTAAAAATAACTATTCAGCTGACTCGAATCATTATATACAGCTGATTCGAATAAATATTTGTATGGTTGAGATTTTGAATTATGAAATCTATTAGCACTTTATCGAAATTATTTAAAACGTAACCACTTGTAAAAATTCTTGCAAATAAAAAAATGCACATTAATGATAACATTGGGAATACCCGTTCATATTCGCAGAAGTATCGTATCGCGAATAAATTATTATTAGGCAAAAAAGGTATATTGCAACGGTTCTTTATCAATTTCATCGCCTATCGTAAGTATACATAAACGTGTTCCAAGTACTTTATATAATAAGGTTGCAAAGATTAATTTCACAATGTATTTTTTTATTGTTGCGGACATTAGACAGGCTGATAGCCCTCTAAATAGTAGGTTATCACTGTCCGCATATGAATGTTTGAGAGCTAGAGGCACCATTAACACGCTGCCGTTCTTGAAAGAGAGCTGGAATCTGGATCATTTATGCCGGAATATAAGTTAATTATTATGATGGCATATTTTTATCCGTGCAGGGGCGGAGGAAGAATATTGACCTCTGTGGCCGGGGTCGGCCTGTCGTAAAAGACGACAAAACAATCTTAGCTACGTGGTAGGGCCCCAAGCCCGTCTGAATGGCGACCATCCTTAGTATTAACTATGCCGCCATAGTATTTGTGGTTTGTGTTCCGGAATTAGTGTCCCAGGTTCCTGTGCCTATGGGTCAGCAGCATGTTCGCAGTGCACCTAGCGTCGTAAACATCCATAGGCGACCGTAACTGCTAAATTCTAGGTGGGCGTGCCAGCCTGTCTACCGTCCTACAGCAATAAAAAAATATTTAGAAATCAATGGTGGTTCCCATCCTGCCGGCCTTGGAGCCCTGCTACCTAGCTAAGTTTGGTTTTGTCGCTTACGACAGGCCAGCGCTGGCAGAGGTTACTATTTACTATTCTTAATCCGCCCCTGCATGGAGATAAATTAATATAAAATCTAATACTTATCATGGAATGGATGGATAAATATCGTGGTCCCGATTATAGATAAGAATACCGATTAATTTTCCTTTCCTGTGAAAATTAGGCTCTTGCACCATTCATGTTTCGACACTCATTGTGAGTGCTAAACCAAATGTAATCACTTGGAGACCAACCTAAGTCAGGCATGGGTTTGAATCCAACGATGGCATGCACCGTTTGTGTAGTTTGTCTCACTTAAATGAACATTTTATGAGCATATCGTGAGGAAACATGCAACCTTGTATATGTAACCCACTAATCTACCTTGGGCAAGGGTGGCGGGTATACTAAGCATTTCTACTAGGGATAGGTCCGAGCCCAGAAATGGGACGTAATAAGTTATGAATATTGTTATATTTTATTATCTTGTGTTAATCCGAAAATTCACTCTGTGACATTTCTCTTATTAAAAAGTAAACCAAACAAAATTCTTCAAGAAAATGGAAATTAAATTTTATTGGCTTAAAATTTAATTAAATAAAACTCCAAGAAAGATTAGATAATTTGGTCATTGTTTTATAAAACAAGCCAATAATTCGTATAGTAACCGGGGACAACATTTCGCGAGTAATGCTTAGTCGATATGATCGTTCGCTACGTGATCATAAGCAAGCAAGAGCGGATATCGGAATTACTTACAATTATTTTGAATGAGTTGGGAAAAATACGAGATAAAAGTAACACTAATGGAAAGTTTGTCACGTCACCGCTCTTAAGGAACCTTAATAAGCACTGGATATTGTAAATGATGCACAGACGTAAATTACAGACGCTGGCTTGTCTTCTTTTCGAAGTCATCAAGGACAAAGCGTCCATGTACCTATTATACAACAAGCTTCTTGGATATCTAGTCGCGGGTCCACTAGACCGAGACAATGTGCTTTAAAGTTAGCAGCACATCATCATTTTTCATCTGATTTCAGAGGCAGTTTTAAGTATGCCACTTCAAAGTGCTGGAACAACATTCGTCCACCTATCAGAAACTTACCTCTGTTAACGGGTTCAGAGTTAAACTTAAACATTTTTTATTTATTCATCAAAAACTTCAAGCAAATCAAAGAAACGATATCAGTATTTTTTATTTTCTTTTTCTATTTTTGTTTTGTTTTATTTTAGTACTAGCTGACCCGGCAAACGTTGTTCTGCCATATAAATAATAAAATGTCAAAAAATTAAAAACAATTTTTTGGGGGTGGGTCACCCCTAACATTTAGGGGGATGAAAAATAGATGTTGGCCGATTCTCATAGATACCGGATAAGCACAAAAAATCACTAACTCAATTTAGTTATCTGCCTACTGCCTACCCCCTAAGAACGATGGCGTGATTATTTATAGCCTATGACCATTTCTAGGTTATCATCTATCACCATACCAAATTTCATCAAAATCCGTTCAGCCGTTTAGGCGTGAAAGAGGAACAGACAGACAGACAGACAGAGTTACTTTCGCATTTATAATATTAGTATGGATTTTATTTGCAATAAGTATTTTTTTATTTATTACTAATTTTACATTTATTGGTTCGCTCTTATTGCACCCTTCTATTAGGCACAGTTAGGCCGCGTTCAGACGACACGCGCTCGCTACGCGCACGTCACGCGCGTCCATACCTGCGTCTAACTCACTTTGAAATTCATTGTATGTATTTTAAGTCTTATGACACGTCAATAGATCTCAAATTTCATTTATCGAAGTCCACCCGCATACGCCATGCGCCCGCCTCGCGCCCGCGCTCTGGCTAGTGTTGTATTGACTGTTATAAACGTTTTAGAAAAGAAAAATATTTCAAACTATACACGCACGCATCAATTTTTGAGCGAGACTATGATTACATACCTCAAAGTTACAACCAGCCTTTCGGCAGAAGAAATACTATCTCGCATAACTGTGTTGATGCTCCAGTTTAATATTTAAAACGGACAGTAATTTATCAAATGTCCTTTTAGTCATTCGAAGATAGTTATAAAATTCAGCATCATAATTGCGTAATTCCTTAAAAAGTACATGAAACTCGCCATGCTCCTCTCTTCGAGATAATATAGGGGAACCCAATATTTTCTTGTAGAATTAATCTTTTCACTGTCTTTTTCTTTCTTCCAATGTTTATACATATAGTATGTAATTAGAACTTTCTTTAACTTAGTCAAATCCATTTTGTTTTAAACGTTCTGACGTTGTGACACCTGGAAACCACTATGTCTACTGAACGAAGATCCCTAGACCCTAGTCCATCACTCGTAGTATAAGCGGGCGCGAGGCGTGCGCAGAGATGGCGCGTGGCGAGCGCGGATTACATCCGCCTTACAGGCGAGCAAAACGGGTGAGCGGGTCCTGTGCGTGATCGACGCGTGTCATCTGAACACGCCCTTACTAACAAATTATTATACTATTATATTCGTAACAAAATTAAAGTTTATTTTTACATATATTCTCTATGTATAGTTTGCCGTGACATCATTTGAATAAGGTTCAAGCGGAAGATCGGCGCTGGCCTTATTGACCAGCAAATGCTGAGCTTATCCCTATTTTAGGACAAGCACATTTTGTTGTCGATATTGAAGTTGTTATCGGTAAACGTTAAAAACATTATTTTCCTCTGATGTATTGTGACAAGTGTGAAATTTGCCAATATGACGTCAGAGATTAAAAAAAATAAAAATCGTGCGATAAGAAGCTAACAATGGCCTCACGTAGGCCGAACTTGACTTTAACCACAAAAAACCGAACGTACAGAAGTACAACTGTATTTTTTTATAACCTCGACGTTAGCAAGTAAACTAGTTTTAATGGCATTTTCCAAGTGTTATTTACTGTGAAAATATGAAAAAGGATTCATATAATTTTCCACTGTTTGTAGTTAGCTAGTAAAATTAAAAATCATTCACCGCCTGCTTTTTCTAAAATTTTAACATGTTCTTACATACTTGGTCATTGGCAAATCAGTGCCTAAAGCATTGGAGCATTTAGGAAAAGAATGAAAAGGGACTTCTATAGGCGACATGATGAACTAATAAGCGATTTCATCTGTCTGGGAAGTAACATGTCTGTGAACATGCCCTATTGCCCTATTCATGCCCGCTTGAAGTATGAGGACAGATTTCTTTAGCCTTTATCTTTTGTGGCCACGTTCAGACGTCAGCGACAAATGTCGCTTATGTTTTCTCACTATTATATTTTTTATTATTATATTGAAATCAAATGATTTCAATGTTACGTCTTCTCCTAATTTACAAATATCCGCTCTATAAGCACTTGCCGCGAATATTTAAATGTTTTATCGTACATTACATATCCACGTTGTCATCTAATTTCATTTACGAATGAATATATGTTTTGCGGAATTAATGAGAAATTAAGATAAAAGGGTTTCTTTTTAATTAAATTTTTTTAAAGAGAAAATATATGGTAAACTGGAATGCAACGAGTAAAGCAAGCAATATTAAAAAAATATATAATAGTGAGAAAACATAAACAGGATAAAAAATATTGGCTAAAGATGCATATTAAATCAATATAATTATGTATTAAAAACAATAACGTACGTAAATAGTGCTAAAAAGAAAACTACTGTTGAGCTTATAATATCTCAAAATAATATCTCAAATGATGCCGACTCATAGAAGATTGTAAGATGCCGGGCAGGGACCAGAGTGCACCGTATCAGAGAGATAGCTCGAGTGCAGTGGACAGACTGTATGAGAGAGGAGGGGGAGCGGGCAAAAATATTCGCACTGACCTTGATTCCACCCCCTTCCCGGTTCGGTTCAGGTCCGCTCGCGGAGGAACTGTTGCACGGCACCAGCTAAATGTCACAAACTAGACGCTGAACACACAATGTTATGGCACGGCCAATGAGAGTTAGTAAGGAGTAACTGAAGCCAATTGCGTATATATATACTAACTGTGCCCGCGACTCCGTCCGCGTCGAATAGTGACTGGGGAGAATTTTTTGGTTATATCTTATGGTTTATTTTGGATTACAAACCCTATATACCCTAAAATATAAATGAAATAAGCAAACAGTCAGTATTATCGAATGCAACTGTTAAGCCATGCGCCTCCGGAATACGTACGTTCGAACCTACATTGGCCAGCCTAAGCTGAACTCTATTTCATATGATTGATGATATAAATCTGAGGTCAACTTAAATTGGATTATTAAATTTCCGAAACTTATCATTTTTAACAAAAACTATTTTTTTTTTCTAAAATAAAAATAGCCAAAGCTACTCCTTGTTACATCAGCTATCTGCCAGTGAAAGTCCCGTCAAAATCGGTGCAGCCATTTCAGAGATTAGCCGGAACAAACAGACAAAAATTGTAAAAAATGTTGTTTTGGTATTATGTACCATGTATACATCCGAATGCACTTAGTAAAAAGCGGTTATTTTAATATTACAAATAGACCCTCCAATTTTATTTATTTGTATAGATATACATATATATACCTTGTGTTGTGTTCTGGCATTAGTGACCCATATTCCTGTACCCCTATGGGATAGTAGCGTGTTCGCGGTGTCCCTGGCGTCGCAAATATCCATAGGCGATGGTAACTGCTTACTGTTAAGTGAGGCATCTGTGAGTGCTGTTCCTCAGCATTAAAAAAAAATAACACAAGCGCAGAAAAAACGCTCTGCTGGTTACTTTAGGGCTACATGGCGCTGTGTTAATTGTCACAGCAGATTTGTTTGTTTAATATACACCTATATTAATTTGATCCCTTGCCTTGGGAACAACCGGACCGATATAACCTTGAAAACGTGACAACAGTAAATAGCAGACAATTGCATTAACTTATCATTCGCTATTTATTTATCACTATTCCGTACTGCTTTGTGAAAGCAAGTTTTGTGCACATGTTGCATGAACTGGCAATAACAACAATGACTTTGCCTTTTAAATCATAGACAAATACATTCGCTTGTTGTATGCTCAAGTTGTTACGTAAATGGATTCTATAGACGATACGGCTATAGTGTTCACGAAAAAGGTCATGGTCGTTTCAGTCGTTTGTAGATTAGATCTTCATGGAGGATATTTGAGTGATCTATCTCTACGTCTTGGACAAAGGATATTATTATAGTTTAGGTGTATGTATCAGAAAATTGTGTACAAAATGATAGATAACAATACATTACAAAACAAAAGAAATCGAAATTTAAATAATATAACTTAAAATGTATATTTAAAAACTTGATTATATTAATCTATTAGGCACGACTTTCAAGATGTGAACGTAAATATTGAAAATTAAATATATATTTTGGTAATAGGTAAAATACGACGAAGACCGGCGGTATCCCCGAATGGAGCACATACTACAGGCAGTGCGTTGTCAATACCTCACGCCGAGCTTCCTTAAAGAACAAATGAGCACATGCACGGTTCTGAAGAAAGTGCCGGCTTGTAGAGAATATTTAGCGAAAATATTTAAGGTAGGTTATTCAGATTGTGGTTATAGAGTTCTTCAATGATAAAATAACCGGTTCACTGCTAGGGTCGATTATCGACCCAGCTGGTAGAGACAACCTACCATTCACGCTTGTTTATGGTGTATTTTATGGTGCTTATTTTATCACAATCTATCCTCAAAGGTATATGAGTATGTACATTCGCGTTCAATAATCCATCAGGATCGTCACCATAACGATTTAAACGTAATACTGCTTATAAGTATGTGCTTATAAGTTATTGTTGTGAATTTTAATATTTTGTACATTACTGTACACATGCTTGGGTATCTAAGGAATAAAGGATGATAACACAACAAATAATCTTCAGTAAATAAGGATCAATAAAATTTATTAAGTATTTTTTAAATAGTATTTTCGATTTTGTGAAAAAAAGGAATGTTGTGTTTAAACATCTATAAGCGAATAACAACGAATTTTTTTTCAAGTTGTTTTTTATATTCTAGGATCTGACACTACACAAAAAGCCAGTGGTGAAAGAGCGGAGGCCGAACACGCCGCGTATAATATACGTAGCGGGGGGCTACTTCAGGCATTCTATAGACGTGTTCGAGGCGTTCAATTTGGATGACAACTGCTGGACGTCCTTACCTAGGTTAACTGTACCCAGATCTGGATTAGGTGCTGCATTTTTAAAGGTATTTTTTTTCGAAGTGAGACATACCAAACGAGAGAATGAAATAGAATACATTGTTTTCTATAATTTTCATCTCCTCTTTGTTCTGGGTTTTCATAGCTTTTACACACTAATATATGAAATTTGATGTTTTGCATTAAAATATAAAATTTATAAGTTTGGTAATAAAATTAATAATTAACCTTATAATTATCCTAATACTCACGATACTCTTTTATACCATTTTCATTATCTTGCCATCATGACAAAAAACTTAGTTTTGAAGAAGAAAACACTGATTTGTGTTGTCAAAGTAATTTTCAGTTTTGTTTTTATTGTTTGCTCAGCACATTGAATCCTGTGCAATACGGGTAATCGGTTAAATAAAATAAATTATTTTAAGGGTTTGTTTTATGCGGTGGGTGGTCGCAACACGTCGCCGGGCTCATCTTATGATAGCGACTGGGTGGACGTGTACAACCCCGCCTCGGAGCACTGGCGACCCTGCAGCCCCATGTCCACGCCTCGCCACAGGGTGAGTTACAATCATATTTTATGTATGGGTAAAAATTCAAAATTATACTTTTACTTTAATAAAAAAAAAAAAAGTTCTCAAGAACGTTCATGTTGCGTACTCTCAGGATCTGGAATGAGCTTCCGGCTGAGATTTTCTCAGCGCGGTACGATATGGGTTTTTTTTTATTGTAGATAGGCGTACGTTTGACCGCGATCTCACCTGATGTTAAACGACGATGCGGTCGACGGTGTAGCACGCTTGCCTATAAGAAACCTGTTCACTCTCCTCTTGAAGACCCCTAAATAAAAGTTCTTCTAAAGGGGTTCTTCAAAACAGGCGTTATAAAATTTCTTCGATGCCGGCAGCGTGTGTGTAATGCCTCTGGTGTTGCAAACGCCCATAGACGACGGTGACCACCTGTTAGGGTGGGCCGTTTGCCTGTCTGCTGAACTCTAACTATAAAAAAAATTTGCTGAGGAACAGCAGACAAGCTGGCGGTCCACTTATTAGTAACCAGTTACCGTCATCTATGGATGTTTGTGAAGCTGGGGGCACCGCGAATACGCTGCTGTCCCATAGGGGTACAGGTACCAGGGTCAGTAATGCCGGAACACAACAAGGATATTATAACGACATACTGACCAAAGGTGGTTGCCATCGGACGGACTTGTGACCCTACTACGTCGCTTGAGTTATTTTGTCGCTTAAAAGCGACTTAAGTGTCGTAAACGACAGGCCGACGCAAGCCGCAGAGGTTAGTATTCTTACTTCTCCCCTGCAATTAGTATTCTTATATGTTTTTAGGTCGGAGTGGCAGTTATGGATGGTCTGTTGTACGCGGTGGGTGGCTCTGCCGGTACGGATTATCACAAATCAGTTGAGTGGTGAGTTTATTTATAATTATATATTATTTTATATGAAGCAAACGAAGATTTTAATACAAACACGCTTATTTTTCAATGTCAAGTGCTATTGTTACGCCATAAAACACTTAACAAAGTGGGTGTACGTAACATGGAGTACCATAGTGTATAAATGTAATGCTTCCCTTCGAAACATAAATTAATGCAAAAGCATATATTTAAATGAAACAGTTTTTAAGATGGTGTTTAAAAAAGTTTGTTGAATGCCGTTTTCTATTTCAATACACAGGTATTTCCATAATAAATTGTTTTTAGCATTATCTACTGAATCATTAGACGTACGTCATGACGTCCTATAAAGCGCCTTACAGACTGTCAAACATATGTCCGCGTGGGAAATGCGGTGTTAAATGCACCTCAAACATTATGCAGTGCGACATTGTGGTCGTTCAATTTACATAACTCCTCTCTACGTAACACAGTTTTTACGTACTGAAAGGTAATGCACGGTCGTTATACATCGCATACGACCTTGACAGGACGTCAAATTGACCATCTTTTACACGCTTCACGCGTGCAAATAGTGTATAAAAGAGACAAGCAAAGCGGCTATGGTTTCGTTTATAACGGGGACTCATTACATAACATTGTACATTATTTAGTACACGAGTTTGTTACCCTGTCCTTGTCGCAGTTCAATGTCGTGCGTTAATGATAAATATTAGCAAGTCATCTCCATCTTTTTTGTGTAGTAACCGGTCAACACTTTTTTACCGTTTCTTTTTTCTTTACTTCGCGAAACTTCCATTTTTTTTTTAATTAAAGGGCCGCTAGAAAATGGATGGAATAGATGGAAATGTAGTGAGTAAAGCCGAATGAAACACCCAGTATGAATGGAAGGTTTCATTCATGCTTATGAGCTAACTAGAGTAACCACCCTTTTTGTGCTTTACATGACTACCTATGAAGTTCGTCTTTTGAAAAATGTGTAACATTAGATTTTTGACTTTCAATTGTTTTTGGTTATTCAGCTTAGACCTGAAAGATGGATACAGATCGCGACGTCTAAGTTGAACCAAAACGGCGGACGTCCGCGTAGGTACAATTAGGCACAAAAAAATTAGGCTCGCGATTACCCGCAAAATTTAAAACTCTCAGTGAAATTTTAAATTTCGATTTAAGATTCAAGACACAAACAAATTTACTTCTACGTGTATATTATTATAATTAATTATTAATAAATGAATAAAGTAAGGATAAAACAGTAGATAAAATACCTGCTTACAAGTTATCAGTTAGCTAATCTTTGTCACTGTAAATATTTTGATTAAATATATTTGTTATATCTTAGAAAAAAAACAAGTTTCAATTTTTCAGTATCAATAGGCAATTTTTGTGGCTCAAACACCACATAGAGAATCTTGAAATGTAAAAATTGCACTAGTTTTATTTTTTAATTTTCATGCTTATGATAATTACACCTAAATACGATTTTAATTAGAAAGACCTATGTATTATTAACCGCCTAGAAAAAAATAACAAAAAAAATAAGTGATAGATTTCGTAAAATTATAAAATGTTTGTACATAGGACGATAATTTCACCTATTTATTAAAAAAAATCATAACTTCAAAGCTATAAGACCTAGAACAATAATTTTTAGTGGTTTTGGTAGATAATAGTTCCCCCTATCACTCACACCCCGTTGGTCCACTACTTACGGGACACCCTGTATTTTAACCGCTAATATAACTTGTATGCATGCGATTTAGTCCATGGTATGCATTTATCTTGCGCTCTTGTGTGTCTATGTCAAGATGTCACTGTCAAAACACGAGAGCTATGGGCGAGTGTTGGCGTCACACAGGGCTATATTGAGGAGTGGTATACATTGGCCAGTGAGACTTCCATAGAAACACTATACCACCGATTTAATAATGAAAATTATTAATAAATTAATTAATTATGAAATTTGATTGCATTCGATTATAGTTACGATCCGGAACGCGACTCGTGGTCGTCCGTGGCGTGCATGCGGGTGGCCCGTTTGGGCGTGGGCGTTGCGGTGGTAAACCGGTTACTGTACGCGGTGGGGGGCTTCGACGGTGCCAGGCGGATCAGCTCCGTCGAGTGCTACCATCCGGAGAACAACTGCTGGACTGAGGTGGCGCCCATGAACATCGCAAGGAGTGGGGCAGGTTTGTCTTTATTTATTTATTATATTTATTAATAAACATGACCCTTAACTGGACGTAATAAGTATACTACGAACTCCGTAGTTCAAGGGCCTTCGCAGTCGCAGTCGTCTAGTACTCGTAACAAGCTCTGCCGCTTAGTACACATGTTGCTTGTGCGCACCGTGGAAACTACATCTCCCTCGTCGTTATCGGCCCGCCGCGCCGCTTCCTTTGGTAATTTCCTGTTTGGCAAATCCAGTTTATTCAAACAGTATAAAAACATGTATACACCATGTTTTCTCAAAGAAGACCTGCCACGCACTGACGAAGAGGTGGTTGGGGGCGCGTTTCTACCCGCCGCCGCAGCCGTTTATGATTTAGTAAGTGTTAATTTGTTATTTGCAGGGGTGGCTGCAATGAATCAGTACATATACGTAGTGGGAGGTTACGACGGTTCGCAACAACTGGCCTCCGTGGAGAGGTACGACACGGAGCGAGACACGTGGGAACACGTCGCCCCCGTCCAGATAGCCAGGTCCGCGCTCTCCTTGACGGTTTTGGACAACAAGTTGTATGCATTGGGTACGTTCCAGTTATTGTTTTAGGCTCTCAAACGATAAATTACGTAGTCTTTGTAGAAAGTTTGAAATTTTATAGGATTTTGGTATGTGGTAGCTAAGTATTATTGCAGTTAGAGACCAAATTAAAGGTCACGGGTTCGATATCCGTGATGGCATGCTCCGCTTGGGCAGTTTGTTTACCTAATGTGCATATTTTACCCTAATTGAAATTTTTATCCATGCAGGGGCGGAGAAAGAATACTAACCTGGTCGGCCTGTCGTAAAAGGCGACAAAAGAACCCACCCCAGCTACGTGGTAAGCACGTCTGGATGGCGACCACCTTTGGTCATAAGTATGCCGCCATAATAACCTTGTGTCGTGTTCCGGCATTAGTGACCCAAGTTCCTGTACCCTTATGAGTTAGCAGCATGTTTGCGATGCCACTGACGTTGCAAACACCCATAGGCGCGGTAACTGCTAAATTTTAAGCAGGGCGTCAGCCTGTCTGCGGTCCCACAGCAATAAAAAAAAAAATTATCACACACAGACGTTAAAGGAAAACCGGGACTCGGATAATCGGGGTGAGTATACCCCTAGGTAGAGAGCGAGCCCAACAGTGGCACGTTATAACCCGTATTTTTCCTTGCAACAATAATATTATAATTATGTTTCAGTTACAGCGCGTCCACGTCAAACAAGTTAAAATTAATGTGCATGCGCATAACAATAAGTATAACACACATATGTGTGTCATACTTATTGTTAGTTGATATAAATATGCTTTGATATAAATATGTTTTGAGCAAAATGATATAGCCGCAGATAGACCTGGACATCATAGCGAACAAGCTCGACAGTCCTCTACTGTGGGCATTGATGCCGAGGACTGGATCACTGTTAGTTATTAAGTGTTAACATAGTCTTTAAGGTACTAACAATTTATGGACTCAGCGTCTGAAGAAATGGAATAATAAAAAAATTATCTTGTGATAAATCCCAGGCGAAATTTTTAATTCAATGAAGATAAACCTAATTCTTAATATTTGTGTCCCATAATTATTACTTTTCTAGGCATAATAGATGTGACTAATTTTGAATTTCACAGCGCTCATTACTATCTGACCTAACTCTGAAAGAAATGCCCTTTACGTAGGCTTAGTTAATAATAATTTTAAATGCTGCATTCTACTTGTCTTCAGCGCCAAATGTCTTGGTGCAGCCCAGGACACCTCTTAGCCGCTGTCCTAATTGCTAAATTATTTCCAGGTGGCTACGACGGCACTTCATTCCTAGACATCGTGGAAGTGTATGATCCAGCAACTAACGCTTGGACGAACGGGACGCCCTTAACGTCGGTGAGGTCGGGTCACGCGTCAGCCGTGTGCTACCAGCACGTAACACCACATTCGGAACATATAGAACAAACTCCGACAGTTATCAAGAAATTGAGTAAACGGACCTCGGGCTCCGGTTCGTCGATATCAGGGACTTCAAACTCCGGCCCGTCTAGGAGTGATGATATACCAATGGCTAACAATATTATCGGGACATTATCAAATAATAGGAGTTTTGGTGACAGTGACATTTAGTGAAAGTGATTGATGTGTTTGGTTTAATGTAAGCAATATAGAACGGTTTGTGTTAACGCGTTAATTTATGCCACTAATGTATTCGTAATTGTGATATTCTCTTTGGTGGGTTTCCATTACGTAGTTTCGGGGAAATTAGTCACTTAAATTCAGTTGCATGCATAGTCAAAAATATAAGCATGTACTGCATATTTACATATTTCTCTAAATATACTGTCACAATTCACACAGCGCCACCTAGTCCCAAAATAAGTTGCATAGTACTTGTGTTATGAGTACTAAACATCTGATATACATATATATACTTTTTTTTAAAATTAATACATATTATACATAAGACGCGAGACGGGAATCGAACCCACGACCTCCGTGAGCGTGCCGAAGTGCCTTAGCCGCTACGCCAGGGAGGTCGTCAACTGTATAATACTTCATACAACATACATACATAATGTTACATACATAGTGTTAATCGAGGCTAGATGTATTTGAATACCAATAGAAGGGTATCCATGCAAACAGTATGCCCAAAATGCATCCGGGCACCTTGAACTACCAAAAGTGCAATGGCCAATCAATCCGTCTGTCTGGTGCAGCTGCGAAACAGCTTCAATAATTTCATTTTTAATCCCACTAAGATATATAATGCTAAAAATTTTAATTTTAAAAATATATTATTGCCTACATTCCTGTTACTTAAGAATGTATCTTCATTACTTTAATTGAAACTGTGTTGAATGGGTTTTGTACTCTCACTTATTTTTAGCTCGATAAAACATAGTTGTTACCAAGCTTTTATAGTATTAACGTGGCCTGTATGTATCAATGTAATGGAATTTTCGAACTTGATTTTTACCCACTTCGAACATTCAAAAAAATTTAACATCTTGCACACTTGTCAAGACCTGATGACAATACATAAATTTAATAATTTTGTCCCATACTCCTTGTCAGGATCATCAGGATAAACGCTTTCTCTCCTTTTGCCGGAAGATAGCGTTACATTAATAATAATCTTTTATTTTATAATTTTTTATGGCTATAATTGCAACTCCACTCATTCATCTGAACATTCGCATCTCTTCTGCATGCAATAAATAACCTTTCAAGGGGAAGGCCCTTTGTGGTCCAGCATTCCGATCCATACAATATGACAGACACAAAAGTAATTTGTAAAAAAAATTTTTATCTTATACATATATTGGCTACTTCATTTGTTATGACTAATTACGATCAGTGATCCCGAATATAAATTTAAAAAAAACATAAATGATGCTCGGTCTACGTTATATATTGCATTGTACGTATGTATTGCTGTAAACATTCACAATCAGTTCCAACTTATTACCAAAATGGAAGGCTGTTGGAACTATAAAAAAGCGGATCCGCTTCCTAGTTTCTTTCGGATATCAATTGAAAATATGGTTTGCAACCGAATAACGATACACTTATAGCTGAACATTGTAATTTTATTGCACCATATTTCCGGGTGTCTGAGTGGAGAATTGTATTGAACTGTTGTAATTTGAGATTTTTGTGTATAAACTAGTATGATAAATAGATGTATTGGGACAATACATACAGCGTCTACTTGTCAAATTATATCAAAAAAGCATTATATTGACCATATTTTTTTCATATTGTTGTGAATTGTAAAAAATAAATTTGACCAATTTTGTTGTTATATCGTTTTTGTCAAACCAATATTTGCTATGTGCACTTTTTTAAATTTCAACATTTTGACTAGTTTGCCACCCAACATTTGATATATAAAAAACAACTATGTGATTCTAATCATTATATTACTATAATATAAATCACTTCAACACGTTAAAAACACCACCATAGAAAATTAAAAAAAAAAGCTACTCCTGAAACTAACGTATTCTTGATAGCACGTAGCTGATATGGGTTTGATAACGATGATTGTTATTTCGAGCATTTTCTACAAGTTTTCTTAATAATTGAGTGAATGAATCAAAGGTAAAGTTTTATAAGTATAGTCAAAAATTGAGAGTAAATAAATATGTGATGATTGGTTATGTAGTTATGTGAAATGTAAATAATTTCCATTTAGCAATAATTGTAATTATGAATCAATTCGTTATATATGTAAATATAGTTAAGGGTAAATTATAAGAAAAATAAAGACTGTTATGGGAATAAAAACGTTTTTATTTATGTATCAGTCGAGTTTTGCTTCCTAGTAGCTAGGAATTATACCTTACATTTGCAATATTTATAATACTACTAAAAAAGTACATATATGTGTAGTTAACAAACATTTTGGAAGTATAAATCAATACAATACTGGACAATTCACATAGCGAAGTCTAATTCCAAAATTAGCGGCAGAGCGCTTGTATTATGGATACTAGACAACCACTGATACTTTTTGAAAAGAACAGACTCGAGGCAGGAATCGAATCCGTGATCTCCAAAGGCGTTGCCATGTGCGTCAGCCGTTGCTCCACGGAGGTCGTCATAATACAAGTCTGTGAACCCCGACTCTAAACCGTGACAAAATTACACAAAACCTCACCAAACTCATGGAATCCATCCATATGTACTCAGCGAACACCGTTATATTTAACCTGTTAATCGAAGAAGAAACTTGTTCAACTTGTTTCACAACAGGAATTTTTTTCTTCATGATTATAAGTAATATCATCACACCTGAAGTAATAAAATGAAATAATGAGAAAATATATGAAATAATTAAAAAATAATAAGGATCCAGCACGACCGTTGAGATAGGCCGAGATGTAAAAAAGAGTGAATGCATGTTGTGACTTATGTAAGACCACTTAAACTCAAAGGTAAAATTTATAAATCTGTAATAAGGCCTGTTGTATAGATCGGAACGCTGGGCCACAAAGGGGATGGACGAAAGGGTGTTACATGCTGTTGAGATGGATGTGTGTAATTACGAAAATGGATAAAATTAGAAATAAAAATATTAGAGGAACTGTGAAAATAGCATCAGTTATTGAAAAACTTAAAATAGCGTGGTTTGGCCATGTAATGCGCAGGGAAGAATGCCTTATAACAAGATGATGATAGAAATGAGAATGGATGGATACAGGAGTAGAGGTAGACCAAAAAAGATGGATGGATTGCGTAAAAGATGATATGGCAAAAAAAAGGTGTGAACGTTGGGATGACGGCTAACAGAGGAGAGTGGAAGGAGAGAACATGTACCGACCCTATATAATGTGGAATAAGGGCATGAGGAAAGGATATGAAATAATATATAAAACAACTTTAACGTTAAAAATTTAAATTATTTCGTAGGATGATATTCAAAATTTCCATTACGAAACATGTCATCATGCCCACTGCTTGCCCAGTACTTCGTATATAACGAGTTATTTCGTTAAACCCGGTTAACAGGTTAAATCATGGAAAAAACATGTCTGAAAGTATTAATACTGAACACACTAAAAAGCATACTAGTCCCAAGTCGTACTCTATAAACAATCTTTATGATGTTTTTTATTTCCTAATTTTACATAAAATAAACATACTTTTTGTTATTGAAACCTATATCATCACAATTCATATAGTTTTAGAGCAAACACAAAGGAAAATACAGTTAAATTTTTTTTAACAGGCTTTTATTAGATTGGTACGTACCATATCTATGTATCGGGATTTTTCAACGTGTTTTTCATCCCTTTTAAAACGAGAGATTGACTTGAAACTGCACACTTATCAATGACCGAAGACAATGCAAGTAACCTATATCACTATCCTTGCCAGGATTCTCAGGATTAATGAATGTTCGGACCGGTTCTCGTCGGTCAGTACTTGGATGGGACATCACGTGACTGTGGTATTTTTTTACACGCTCTATATTAACTTGACCTGTATGTAACGGTTTTTTTCGGATTTCGACTCGATATTTACCCACTTTGAACAATCAAAAAAAAATTCAAAATTCTGCCGAAACGCCATCTAGAGTTAATTTAATAACACTGCCGGAAGATGACGTTAAATTAATAATTAAAAATTTCCCGATTGGGAATTGACAACAAATAAATTATATTAGCACGCTTTTATTTTATAATTAATCAAACTAAAAAGTTAAATATAAATTATAGCTTAAAAGTACTAGAAAACACGCTTTTATATAAAATCAAACTATAAGGTAAAAATTAATGTTCAACAAATTTAAATTAAGGATAGTGTGATTAACAAAAAAATGAATTTTATAGTAAAAAGGCGTGGGTCACTTATTGTCACGGGTTCGATTCCTGTCTGGCGTCTGAGTGTTTATGTATAATATGTATGTATTTACAAAAGTATATATATATATACATGGTGACTTTGACAACACAGTCCAAATTTTTTTTACGCCCTAAACATCATTTAAAGAACCCATTTTTGCAAAAAAATTGTGTCAAACTTTCACCATAAAATATTTCATCCCAAGGAAAATATTTAGCAGTGTGGTCACTAATTCAATCGTACAAAATAGTCATATGCCACAAATTTCGTACGTTAACCTGTTATTACCTGACTCTGTCACTCCAGCGTAAATATAATGAGTACTCGCTCGCACAGATGCAATGACCGCCGTCCTCAAGGATTGTAAACCTTTTACCTGAGACTGTAAGTTATTATAATGTGAGTTGTTATGTATGTTATTGTAATTTTTTTGTAATAAATGTGACAGACGAGACGTCGTCGCAAAGCAGTAACTCCGATACAGAGGAATCGGATTCTGATTTTTGAATTTTCATTTTTTTATTTCTGCCAAGTTAGTAATTGTAACTCGATTTTTAT
The DNA here is from genome assembly GCA_963693495.1 of Malacosoma neustria. Classification (NCBI taxonomy): domain Eukaryota; kingdom Metazoa; phylum Arthropoda; class Insecta; order Lepidoptera; family Lasiocampidae; genus Malacosoma; species Malacosoma neustria. The sequence continues at coordinate 6,276,148 of OY856378.1, forward strand.
AACTGTTATAATATAAAATCTAAATAAATAATTTATTACAATAACATTAATTTATATTAAAAAGCTAGTAAATTTTTTCTCCTTCAAACATTTCATGTAAAGCGCACTTAATACAAAAATGTTTGTGACCACTGTCAGTAGATAAAGAGGTCATTGTACGAAATTCTTCAGTTTTTTGCGGTACCGATGGAGAGGTCATTGACACTTGCGCGCCGCAGTGTGTATAAATTGCGAATTCTTGGGGATTACTTTGTGACGCTGATTACTCAACATTTTTGTACTATGTGATACTAAACTAAAATACATGTTTCTCATAACTTTTACTAAAGATTCTTCTGTGTGAATTTGGACGGTGTTGTCAGTCACCCTGTATGTAGTACCCATAACACAAGTGCTGTGCTACTTTCTTGGGGACTAGATGGCACTGTGTGAATTGTGTTAGTATTATATATTTATATTTAAATATTTTCTGCCAAGTACTCGACCCGCTATTACGTTATTGTAACGTACAGGCTACCTATAATTTAAACTCCAAAATAAACGATGCCATTTTTAGGTTATGGGTTTGGTTTCGGCCTAGGTCTTCTTCGCCTCTGCACGAATATTCTCACATCGGGCACCTCTTTCTCGCTTTGGGACATTGAAGCACTATTATTAGATTCCATACCAATACTAGATTTGTTTATATCACATAAAAAGCTATCTTTTGACTCTATTATTGCACTGTCTTTTTGAGGAGTTGACGTCGCTAGCGCTGTTAGTACAAGGTTCTTAAATTTATCGCCAGGGTTATCTAATTTTTCTGTATTTTCTAGAAGTTCATTTACTTCGTTAGCTGTAGTTTCGATGCATTTGGGCTGTATACCGGTGGATATGATTACTGTTTTTACAACATCGGTATCTTTAACTGGATTTATATTTACAAATGAATCAAACTTAGGTGCAATTTTTGTTGCTGCTGATTTTGATGTAGTTGCATTGTCAGCTATTGTCATCGTTATAGAAGGTACAATAACGGGATCGATCAAAGGTGCAGTACTTGTTGATATATTGGCAACAGGTGCAGCTTTAGATACTTTAGAAGTTGTTCCTTCTTCCTTAGATAAACTAACTGAATTAAAACAAGATGTACTGTGTGTAACATTTGATATTCTTTTAGATGTTTCTAAATCAGGGATTTTCGTTTTATCACTTTGTTCCACATCTTTAGATGTAAAAGCTATTACAGGTTCAATATTACTTGGTGTAAGATTTAGTGGAATATTTCTTATTTCTGCCGCATTATGTACACAAGGAATAGCATTTTCAAAACTATCACTATTCTTAGGTTCTAGTTGTTTATCGATTTCCATCAAATTCTGTTTCACTTTAGCGATTTCCTTCATATCGGTTGCATCTTGAGCGTCTTCAAATATTGGATCAAATTGATCTGAGGAAACATTTTTTATTATACCTAAATCTTCGGGAGTTATTAAACTGCAACTATCAGTGTCAAATAGTTCTTTAAACTTCGAACATTTTGCTTTTGGATTATTATCTTTCTTTGGACGAGTGTCTTTCTTTTCTAGCTGAGCATTGTTAGGGTAAGATTTTTCAATTTCTGCATCTTTGTGTTTTTGACTTTTCTTTCTACTTTTAGATTTTGAGCTTGATATGGGAGATGCGCGTCCAGAATGTTTTTCTTTACTTGATTCCTTTTTACTATTACTATCCAGTGTACTTTTAGTTTTATCTATTTTTGATTCCTTGCTTTTAGCTTCACTCTTTTTACTCTTACTAGTTTTCGTAACAGTTCCTTTTTCCTTTTCATTATTAACTTGTTTATGTTTGTCTTCATTCATGCTTCTCATATCAGTATTGTCACAAGTTTCATCACTTAATTCTAGATCACCTTCAACAATACCTTTAATTGTAATGTGGTGATCTAGATTATGACTAATCAGTTTATCATTCTCTGCAATCAGTTTTTCACTAACAGTTTCAGTTGGCAACAAACTGCAGTCTTTATGATTTTGTTTTTCAATCACAATGTTGTCTTTTTCTTTTTGGTCCATAATTTTACCTTTTGAAAGTTGTGGAGACTCTTCGCCTTTACTTTTATTTATCCTATCAACATCAGTTTTTTTACTATTATCGTTATGATTTACCTTAGGTATTTTATATTTATCTAAAGAAACTTGAATTGTTTTTGAACTTTCTGCTTGTTTGAGCTCTTTTACCTGTTCAGACTCATTTGTCATTTTGTTTGAGTTGTTTTGATCATTTGCATTGTGCATAGTAGTTTCTAATATTTCACCAATTTGTGCGAAAATTTTTTCTTCAATATTACAATCTAAATCATTATATATATCTTTTATAAGTGCATCTTCAGGCTGAGGTTTGTTCGCTAAAAGTGGCGGAATATTTATTACAGGAAGATTCCAACTGGCTCTTTTTATTGGTATAATATTAACATTTTTGCCAATAAGACTAGTCAGTGTTTTCTTGCCTCTGTCATCTAACTTCAAAATATATCTAGAACTATTTTCTCGTGGATCTTCAAGGGGCGAAGATGCAGTTCCTTTGATTTCTGTAAGAAGTAACATACGATGAGAGAATTATTATATTGTCTTTAGAAATAATTAATGTTATTGTGGATCAGCGTAAAACTTATCGTAAAGAATAAAACAAAGCATAAATATTTTTATTTACCTTTAAGAGGATTACTTGTGAATGTAACCATCTGCTCATAGTCTGGGGACTGACACGAGGCATACTGTGATTCAAGTTGTTCAAAAGTTTCTGCCAATGCTTTATTTTCAACCTCATATCTAACTCTATCATCCATTGGATGTCTTTTTTGTGGTTCATATTTTGGACGTTTCCTAGCCGGCTCTTCAAATTCTGGCAATTTGTGTTTAGTGCGATTTTCATCATAATACCTATGCTGATCGAAATCGTAAGGATGAGGTCTCTCATAATGTCTGTATTCTTTTGGCTTCTTAGAGTGATATTTGTCATATCTCATATGAGGAGGGCTTACTAAAACTCTAGTTCGTTTTTCCAACTTTGGATAATGATTTTCTCTCCAACCGAATCTATCTGACCTAGAATGTTCATATTTATCTCTCATATATCTATCATTCTCCCATCTAGTAGACCTATGAGAAATTCCGGAAGATTCGCGTCTGATATGATTTTTTTCTTCTAAAGTAGGAGTTTTAGAGGTTTTCTTGTTTTTAATACTCCCATTTAATTCATTACATTTTCTATCAGACTTATCTTTGCTTGAATGATAATGTTTTGATTCTTCTTTGTTATTAAGGCCATCGTCATCAGAATTGCAATTTATAAAACTGAGACTGCAACAAAGATTGATTTTAGATTATTATGAAAATATTCTACATAAAAACTAAAATTGGTCAAAGTATACAATTCCTGTGTTCTAGTTAAAAGCCTAACCCTTTTTTTTTGTCTCGGGGAAAAACCTCTCTTGACGGGTTCCCCCGGCCCGGGGGGACCGAGGGATATGTGAGACTCCGGGGAAGATGTTCAGCCATCTGACTACCCACTAAAAAACCCCGCTGTTCTCCTATCGCCTACGCCCGGGCCTACGGACATGTGGCCTGCCGATTTCGTGGCCCGGGCCGGCGCCGGCCCGCCCTTTGTCTCAAGGTGGGCCTCTTCTGAAGTGTTGGCGCCAGGGGGTCAGGGTTTCGTCCCCCCGGCGCTCTCCTGTATTGTAGGAGTTGAGGGGGGCCCCGGAACAGCACGCGGCCCTCTCCCTCGCGGCAATAGTGCGGGCGGCGGATCCTCCCCCGAGGGACCACCCGCCGCTGCTTTCTATGGCGGCCGGCCCTCCGGCGCCGACGACGTGGCCTGCGTTGGCGGGAGGGGAGTGTGGTGGTGGACTCCCGCTCCCGCTCCGCCGCCTCCTTTGCGGACATAACTGCCTCGCAAAAGGAGGCGACGGCCGTCCATCCAGGATCACCCCCCGACCATGGACAGAACCAGGGCAGGGAGCGACAGGTCCGCGCCGATTTGGGCGACGAGGGCGCGGCGCTCCTCGCGCCACGCAGAGCACACGGCGACAGCCTAACCCTGTATTATGATGAATTTAACTTAATTCCAGGTTTAGTAAATTGTGCGAAATTAGGTGTTTATTAAATACAAATTTAAAAGCAACCATAAACCCTGACATCTGGGCATTGAAATTGACAACAAGAGTACCACACAGGCTGGCAGCCTTAGCCCTATCTGATAATGTTTCCGTAACAATATGTTAACTTGAACATGGGAAGTAAGGAGCCAATTGGAAGCCAATGTAAAGAATAATAATTGAATAATTATATTGCAAAAATATTGCTTGTTTTTTTTATTGCTGTAGGACAGCAGGCAGACTGGTGGCCCACTTAGAATTTATCAGTTATCGTTGCCTATGGGTGTTTGTCACAGCAGTGGCATTGCGAACATGCTGCCGTCCCATAAGGGTACAGGAACTTGGGTCACTAATGCCGGAACACAACACTAAGTTATCATGGCAGCATACTTAAGACCAAAGGTGATCGCCATTCAGACGGGCTTGGGGCCCTACCACGGGTTGTTTTGTCGCCTTTTACGACAGGCCGACGCCGGCCGCAGAGCTCAGTATTCTTTCTCCGCGAAGAATCTCCGTTTCTACTCCAATGTAAACATTTTGAGAAGCTCCTAACTATTATTTATAGCATTCTTTCTTGCAAAGAAAACACGAGGAATATTCATTCCATAATTTTATATATAGCTATAAAACATGAGATTATCATAAAAAAATTAATTACTTAACACCTTACCTATCTGCGGGCATAGACTTCCTTCTATCTTTAATACTGAGTGCCTTTTCTACTACTTTCACTTCACTATTATTTCCCACTGTTGGCTTGTTTTTGCTTTCTATAATAACCCTGTCAGATTTGTCACCCGTAGTATCTTTTCCTTCAGTTTTGTTTTGGTCTTTAATATTTTTTTCAGAAGTGCAATCTTTTGCTGGTGTAATGTCTTCTTTAGAATTATTTTCTCTTGCGCTAAAATTGCAATTGCATATGTGCAAATTTTAATAAGTAATAATTTTGTGCTACTGAATACACTTATATAATTTATTATTCTACCTATGATAGTGTTAAGTTTCACAAAAGTTTAATAAAGCTTTTATAACAGGGCGTTCTCTTTACACAACTTGTAAGGGCATTAGCAGAGTATTTGACATTGCCATTATTCACTTTGTACTTATAAAGTCCACACAAAAAAACAGAGGGATAGTGGTCACCATTGTCTCATCATCATTTTCCATTGATATGTATATCGGGAGCATTTTCAAGACGCTGCTATCCTTGAAAGGATCAAAATGGAATGTGCAATTGAAATACGAAGGAAGGAAAATAAGTGTGACATTAAAGAGTATACACGACAGGAAAATAAGATGGAAAGCGGATTGGAGCTAACTATTGCACACAAGTATTTTGTTGTCTTGATCAAATATGCTTCTCATAGAGAAGCTGATTATCTTATTCGGAACAGTTTTAAAGCAGGCATTAATAATGAGGAAGAAGCCTGCTGCACTAACAGAGGATGTCCACTGCCTGTCTGGCCGCATTGTCGGCAATAATCCCATTTTTCCGTGGCTCAAGGTAGGCAATAAAAGGAAAAGTAAAAAAGGTCATCCTTTAACAAGGGCACCAACTAGAAGATGATTTGTGCTACGAAGGTTTTAGTAAAACCACATAAATTTATAAATCTTTAGAATAAGTATTAAAAAATACTCTTACCATTTAACTTTTTCATTACTGTTGTTAGAATCATTTCTTTCTAACTTCTTTGGTTTGTCCCTTTCAAATGATCTCTTTGGATGTTCATTTACAAAATAGTTATTAAAACAGGTACATCTACAGTATGATTTATGTTTTTGCATGTTCTTAGTATTTTCCTGAATATAATTGATGTACATATTATCTTTACTGAAAAATAAAAATTATAACCTAAAAACAAGCTCATCAAAAACAACAACAACGTAACAGACCGTAGAAATGACGAAAACATTAGTCTTACTTTAAAGTCTAGAGTAGCCCAGTCAGTCAGGAATGATTACTGTAAGACATAAAAATTAGACAAGGTTGAATATGGAAATAAACAGGCCTTGGTTCATTTCTCATTGATTAGTTCAGCTCAAGAAACGAGCCGAGACAGAAGTAGATAACAGGGGCCAGTAGATAAAAGATAGATAGATAGAAGCTAAGTCAGATTGTATTGAGATGTATATACAATTTTACTGAATAGCAGCGATTTTCATCCAAAATAGTCATGGGTCTAAAGAGTAGAATAAGACTTCTCTATTTCATTCCTGTTCCCGTTGTAAGGGGAAACAAATGGATTATTCTTGTTCACAAACAATAATGGAATGAAAGCACATAATTAATTGTAAGGTTATTTAGAATACACACATCTGTAAAATAATCTCGCTGTGATTCTTCCTTGACTAAACAGTCTGGCAGGTTAGTGTTCTTTGACCAGTGCAAAAAATATGCTAAAATGATAATACTGTGTTCAGTATACCCCAGGCTCTGAAGTCTTTGCATTACATAGAAGCAGTCCAAATATCTTCCTCCAAAAGGAATTAATAAAATATTTAAAAAAATTATTATACTTAATAATTACACACTTAAAACTTAATGAGGCAACATCTATAATATCAAATTATACTTACTCTATGTTAAAATTTGTTATTGTTTGTGTTTTCCTTGCAATCTCATTTCGAGCAGTTTTTAATAATGAAGAATAGTTCTTTTCTAATTTTGTAAACTCTTCACACAGCTTATCATAATCCTGTAACATACTCTAAAATATCAATGTGCATCCATTCATTGATGTTTTTGTTTCTACTATAATCCATTATTATTTAAAAGTAAATGTGGCTGTTAAGTAAATTTTTAGACCCAACACTACTTTCTACCCTTAACCCACATTATGTGAGATTGGCATAACATGTCAACATCTGTTTCCACTCACTATTATTGGCTGATCACCTTTCAAACAATACATTCATAATTTCTTTAGTGCAACTCTTCTTTTGTATTTACCAACCAACCTCTTAAAAAGTAGTATCATTGTCAGTTATAATTTTTGTAGATAATTCTCAAGTTTTATGACAATTAATGGTCATAATTCAAAGAAATTATTTAAACACAAAATTTAGAGCAAAAATATTTGCTTATAAATCAGTGAAATAAATGTTTTATCTTAAGATATTAAGCTATTAATGTTAATTCTTGGATTATTATATGTGGGGGGCCATGTACCATCAATGGGTTGCCCTACCATATAGATATGTATACTTAAAGCTATTGAGTTAAAAGTTAAACAATATCATACCATTCATAGTTTATGGGTTTTCAATATATATAAGGAAAATGGGGTTCCTTTGACCCACCATAACAACAAAACTACTGAACATATTGGGATGTGACTACTAGCATTCAACACAGAATTTTTCAAAAAATTTCAAAAATTCTGTGTTGCATCTATAATTTTTGATATATATTATGGATTCCATCGACCCTTTCTCATTTTTTTTTAAATTTATTGTTGCCTGTTATTCGCTAAGCGAAGTTGGTGTGATCGACTGGTATACATATATAATATATTTATAGATTGTTTAATTTTATGCATCTATTGGCAACTTTGAATATTGCCAATATTATTACTTTGACAGAATTATATCAAATGATATTAATTAATAAGCAAATTTACAGCTTAATTTTTTGAAAACAGCAAACAAGACAGGAATATTAAACTAGAAAGGAGGATTTAATCTGCGATAGAGATTTAAGGTGTAATGAATGGGCAATTGAGCTGTAACAAGCCTTTGTCTATAACTAGCTAATTCATTCTGCTTGACTTAGAAGTGGAAATTAAGGAAACTATGAGCTGTGTAAATATTTAAATAAGACTGAGTTGAGTTCTCTGGGTTGTACTTACTTCTTGCAATATTTTAATAGCATTTTTCAAGTTTACAAGTTCCAATTTAAGATCTTTGTTTTCACCTCTCAGCTAAAAAAGGTTAAAAAAATATTACTACGCCATAGCAAATAAGCAAAAGATGTATAATTTATTTCAATATTATTTTAATTATCCTAAAAATATTATGATGACAGATTATTTGGCGCTAAAATTTTACCCGTGCAAATTCTTCCGCATCATCATAGTTCTCCAAATCTTCGTAAATATCCATTTTTGCGTCTATTTTCAAGTCTCAGGTTAATATGTAGACCAACTATAGTCTTCAGAATTCCAAAAACTTCCTAAAATTAACGTTTTTTTGAAGTTCATTTCATTTACACTTCCAATACATTTTGATAACTGACAAGACAACTGACAAGGACAACAACAATTGACAACTGACAACTTTCCTGCATATTTAGACAGCAATACTAGAAAATTCAATGTCATTTGTCTTTTTTTTATTATTTATGTACGTTCTATATTTTAATAATTGGCTAAGCTCAGACATTCCCAAACTTTTTTCTCATAGGACACTTTCAAAATTTTGCTGGTTCCGGTGGACCCCCTGCAGCTACATTTCTACCATATTCTTAAAACACGACAAAAAATGTGAATATCAAATTTTACTATGGATATTGAATTGGATAATGGATATTTGATACTGCCGGAGGCGAAGTATACTTTTTGATTTGATTTGTTTGAGATATTTCACTTTTTTTATTGCTGAGGAACAGCAGACCGGCTGTCGGCCCACTTAATAGTAAGCAGTCGCCTATGGATGTTTACAACGCTAGGGGCACTTCGAACACGAAGAATTATGTAATATAATGTAATGTTAGCAAACCTTAGATTTCCCTACCTTTCATTTTATAAAATTTAATGTTGTTGCAGTCACTTTCTAAATACAAATAAGAGTAGGCAGAATGATAAAAATTATTTGTTTGAATAGCAAGTAACATTAAAACTATACCGAAGAAATGGAATGTAACCAGGCCATAAGATGAAGTTAAAAAGGTCATGATTAAATGACGGTTGTTAAAGTTAAACAAATGAAATGACGTTTGTGGCACCTACTTGTACTGTACTTCGTTGTCGTTGAAGTCCTTGAAGTTCGTTATTGCTTTTTGCTTTGCCGTCTGGTGCTCGGCTCGCTCGCCTATTTGGCTCGTACCCTGTGTACAGTAAAGTTGTTTTAGTTTTTTTGAACACTTTATGTTTTATGAAGTTAATGTTTTATCAGAATATTATAGTTGATTAGCTGTGTTAAGTATGTTAGTGTTTTTTAATTTACTTTTACGTACAATTTTCGTGCATTAGTGCAACAGGCAATTTGAGTGTGTAAAGGTCCGTGTAAATAGAAGAGAACGTTGTGTTATCAAGATGCCTACGGACTCCGAATGTGAGTGCGACTTGATCTCCAAAGAATGGTTGTTAGCCAAACTACGATCAGACGAGAGGGATACTGTTCTGATAGACTGTCGGGGCTCAAACGAATACGCTTTGTCACACATCCGTTCTGCGGTGAATTTTTCAATACCCAGTATAATGCTGCGGCGACTAGCTGCTGGCAAGATTGAGCTGTCATCAACCGTGCAATGCAAGGAGCTGAAAGCTCGGATAATGCATTGTCGTGCTAGAGGAATATTTGTATTATACGGCGATGGAGCCCCAAAAGATCCTGATTCTGTTTATGGTATCCTGCTGAAGAGGCTAAAACAAGATGGTGTGCAGGTCGTCTGTCTGGAAGGTGAGCTTTTAAAACATACCTAGTTTATTTTGTTTTCCGATTACTCTTAAATTATTGTAGTGTATCATTCATTCATAGATAAAATATGAATCAATATACAGGGCAATGTTTAGCATGTGTTATTGCAATTTTTTCTTATTGTTTGTACTCGCTAAGGACAGGCAACGATTCCAGAAGTTGGTAGCCAACCTTCACTAGTTGGAGAGGCACTTAAAGAGAAGATTGCAATTTTATCATATATAATGCTTTGAGTGATATAATAGGTTTAGATTAGTTTTTTTATGAATAATGTTGATTTGAAATTATATATTTTTTATTAAACACAGTTATTTACATAGATGCCATTATTATAATTATTTAAAAATAAATATTCATTACTAAATATCCCAATTTTGTACTGCATTGGATATGTTAACAGCGTATTAGGTGATTTTATGATTTACATAAATGCAACCATTGGTGGTAATAGTGAATTCTGTAGTGCTTGAATCAAGAGAATGCAATCTGAAAAAAAAAATGCTAGAGATAAAAGTAGATGGACTAAATGTAGGTAGTATCTGAATGGAGTTAGATATCGTCAAACTCTATTGTAGGAAATATTACATTATTTAAAAGTATCTGTTTCTAACATTCAAAGCTAAATAAATGCATAACAAAATATACCCAGTGCTTACAAAAAAAATAACATTTTATTTGCTTTTTGTAAATCTCTGTAATTTGATTTAATATATTTGACAGGTAACTAATATTTTATTTGAAGTTAGCTAGATTTTGGAAAAGGATTACAGTTTGAAGAGTATTTGGAAATTTTAAATCATTTTATTTTTTGCTGATATGATAGCCAGTTTTAATCTCTTATATTTAGTCAAAATAATTAATACAATAATCTCTTTTAAAATATTAATCCATTGATTTTAACAAACTTCTGTAAACTGCTATTTACTGGCATTGTAACTGCTATCCAATAATTTAAAAATCATTTATCATTTGTAAACAAAAGTGGTTTCAAACACTATAGATGACTAATATCATTATAATTGTTAGTTTATATAACAATCTGAGGTAATATATACAAAAAATATATATAAATTAATGACTCATATAATTTAAGGTATGATATGATTAAATAAATATCCTGGGACAATTCATATAGTGCCATCTAGTACCAAAGTAGCACTTGTGTTATGGGTAATAGACAACTAATATACTACATATACTTTAAAAAATAATCATATACACCAAGGTGCAGGATGGGAATTGAACCCATAAATTTAGGAAGTGTATTCTCATTGTGTAGTGTAGGTATTCATTAGCTGTTACTCCATGGAGGCTGTAAAGACATATTTATGTGATAATAATATCATACAAAAAAAATTTGAAACTATATGTTAAACACAAATCCTATGTTGCATGGAATGTATGATCTAACCTTTTTATTACTGTACAATAATCTTGAAAACTTAAATAATGAATGTAATATCAGATGTGAATGTGTAACAAGTATATAGTCTGTGAAGTGTTTCCATGAATGGAGGCAATCATTAACTAAGCTTATGCACATATCATAACTATTGTATAGTAGTTATGTACACCTTCAATAAATATGAAGAAGTGTTTTAATTTTATTAAACTTATTGCAAAGTAGGAAGTGAAGGTGATGATATTTTTATTCTTTTTCAGACAAAATGCAACTGATCTTTCATAAACAACAGTATTATGATGTAATTGATAGTGTTTCCAACTGTGATTTGTAATTCAATACATTTCTATTTATAACTTGTTAGGAGATATTTGTTTTTCTTTGTCTGTTGTATGCCATACCTCAACCACAGGTTTCGCTTCTTTAACTTATCTAGTCTACATTATCATCGAAATGTTTATTCCCGGTTGCGTCCAAACACTGAAACTGTGGAATATAGTCATAGGGTACAGTTTCAGCCTGTGTCAATGTCTTAAAGTGACTTTTCCTTTTGTTTGAAAACTAGCAAGTGGTGACCCTTTTGTAGCCTTTGACGACTCCTTAAAAATCATAGGATAGCCGCTTTCACTGGCTCGGACCCCACAGCGGTCATTTAAAACACGCCTCTTATTTCGGAGTGCCTATTAGCAATGACCTCTTCCGCCATGTGCCATTGTGCCCTATACAGAGCTGTGTTGTGTATCCTTCCTTAAAATGGACTGGCAATCAAATTTAGTTTATTCTCCTGACGCTTGTTATTATGCCCTACCCTTGTATCTTTTGCTATAACACAGAAATAGAAATTTTAATATTTACTGATAATATTCGATACGAATTTAATAGTTCGATCACTTACGCGTTTTTAGTTGTGTAATACGAATATTTTGTTTTACAAAACTCAATACCGCGACGGAAAAAGTTGTAAAATCGAAAAGTTGCAGATTCCCTTAGGAAACTAAAGAAAACATAAAACGTATAAAATCAGATACATGTTTGAAAAATGTAAAATTTTGTTATGATCACGAAAACTGAAAGACATTTTTGTTTAAGACATAAATTTATACACAATGTACCTATACATTTACTATATTATATAAGGATTTGTGAGTTAAAAGCTTACTTTACTGTATAATCATAATAAATCATCGAAAATACAGCCCTGTTCACCTGGGAGGACTAATTTTGTGGAATATATGGTCTGTGGTCGAGCTCTGAGCAATCACTCATCTTTCTCGGAACGTAAAAGGAAACACACCGTATCCTTCCAAGAAATACCGACTATTACGTTTCTATATAATAACAAGCACATTTTCGTTCACATAGACAGTAAATGGACGATGCGCAATTAATAAATGAAAATCTGAATTTATTTCGAATCTTATATTAAATATAAATTACGAACGTTAATGTTTGTTTAGTAAAACAATTTCAATAAGAGAACACATTTTTATCTCTCGATTAGTATGATTGCGTTCGGAATCATCCTAATCTGAAACTCGGCTCGTTTTTCTGCTACATCGACTCCTATTTAGCAAAGACGTTAAAGTTTCACTAAATGTAAGATCTGTTGAGCCATTTCAGTGCGTAGATTGGCCTGTTTTTTATAATGTAAGAAAAATACATCCAAGAAGCAGTAAGAAGCTACTCAAACATTATAACGTTACTGAGTTAGACGTTTCCGAACAAAACTCATATTTTATTCAAATAGTTAAAAACATTTAGATACAAAGCGTGAAAAATGTAATTTACATCTGCTTGGAAATATTCGTAAAATATTCGATTAACATAACAGAAATAGGGGCCCCGGAAACGACGCCATCCACCTGATCATTCTTAAATATTAAAGACATCCGGAAATAAAAAAGATCTGAGAACATTTCACAAGCGTCTGTTTTTTACTCTGCCTTTACGATGTGTTTTATTTAATTGACATTACAGATATATTTTGAATAATGTTCTAATTAAACACTTTACGAAATGGTTCTTGATTATTATTTGTCTATACATACAATTTACTCGGAATCCCTTGAAATAGAATGTATAATTGTAATTAAAATGTGGTGCATATAAAATAACGAAAATTTCGTTTCGGTATGCTCAGGTTGTGCGCCGTGAGAGGCGTAAGCGCGCCGGAGGTCGCCAGTCGGGCCATCCGCTCCTCAAAACGTGGGAGAGGAAGTCGACTACTTATTGTGCTCCTCAATGCGAGACGATAGATTAAATCACGACATAGCCCAACGCGTTTGTTTCTACATACATGCTTGTCTGTATGTAACATTGTATGCGTGACACTTAAAAACTGGCGTTTAATTATTTCTATACACTAAAACACGTATTATGCATTGTATACCATACTGTACATAATAAGAATGGCAAATCGTGAGATGAAGTAATTGAACTGATGAAGGAATAAGATACAGATCAGTGTGTACTTTGCATTATATTTTTTCTTGTTTCTCTGTTGATCAAGAAGAGTAAGTACAGAGGGGCGCTGACGTAAAAAGTCAAGATGCCTGAAGTTGGCCTGTGTTTATTTAATTATAATACATACTAGTATAAAAATACGTAACTAAATCTAGTTGTTGACTTTAGATAGCTTAAATTGGCCTTTCTGCTTTGGTATATGGAAAAGAACATTTAATAGATATTTGGGGAAGGGATAGTCTTTTAATATAGGTATATATTATTATTAGAGCAATTCACTTTTCATTCTTGGTTGTAAATATTTTAAGATTTCTAACGATTTATTCAAAGTAGTTCCGGGATTGTGTTTTAGTACAACATTCATACATTACACGTCGTCGTGGATACACTTTTGATTCACGAGTTCATGATTCCAACATATTTTTAATATGCGATTACTCAAAATATCGCCAACGAACGAAACGGAAGATACATGAGAGAGCTATAATAATTTAACTGATATAAACCGTATGATCAAAGCAGGCCGGATGTGTGTCTACTGCTGCGGTCTTCGTCCGACGGAAGAGCGCCGCAATTTTATTAATAAGTTCCCGTTTCACTCACGTCCTGCCAATCCTGACTATCCATACTATATTAAATAGGTCTGTGTGTTATTTATTTTTAAACCTGAAACATTGCTCTAATACTAACACTCCTATTCACAGAAAAAGACCATCTGTTTCAGCCGGCATTCGTATCGCCGATCGCCTTTACCGTTAATAAAATGTTGACCATCATGTAATATTGAAGATCCTTGAAATTTTAAACTTTAATAATATGTAGTTACTTTTAGCGACCTCACCGAGGCTCGCGTTTGCGACGTCACCGTCCAAGGCCTTTCGCAAGGACGCGTTACGTTTTGGCCGAATTATTTCGTTTATTAAAGCTATTTAAAATATTGTCCGGCGCTCAAATGATATTCAATATCGAGCAAGCCGTTAAAACCTCTATGTATGGTGGCGGTAGATCGTAAAATAAATGGCACGCGATTGCTAAGAACAGGATGTTGTGAGCGTCGCGATGAATGTAAACTGTGAAGCTCGGCATAATGGCACCGGAAATCGTATGCATCTGCGACCAGTTTGCACGAACATGGCCGCCCGCACGCCCGCAGAGGAAATCGGAATGAGAAAGGGAAACGTGTCTCATAAAACTGGATCGCGCTGGAATTAATCTAACCACGGGGAAGCGGTTATGGTGCAATAAGGGGAACCGCGACTCTTAATATACTCAAGAGTGTTTACTCGTGGTTTATTAATACCGCTTATGCGAAGATGAACGTAGTCATCTGGTTAGCGTCGAGTCATTAGATGTCGTCGGTGCATTGATGAATTAGAGCAGCCGTTGAATGAAACGGCGCCAAACCCCTCCACCGCGACTGCCATATCGTGTATATTCTTATGAACAAGAAGTACATTTTTTTCCTAACATTGGCATTGACAGTTTTTATACAGTGCTGATGTAATGTCCGACCGCGGATCACATTTGCGCCACGCATTGTATTCTGATTTCGTTTATATTTCGTTACGCTACAGTGATACTGAATGAAAAATACGTACCTTGTTACGCTAAAAAGGCACGTGAGGTCGGAGTTTTATTTTAACTGCTGATGTTCTAAAAAAGTCCTCAGGATGTTTGCAATTAATGACGTATAGCGGTCCTCAGACCACGGCGTGGTGCTATGCTGATACTGTTATCAAAGGAATTACCCTGTACCCAACGGCGCTACATTCATTATCGCCATGAAATCGGGCCGTCTCTCAATTAGTTTAACATGTACACACTGCAGAAATGAGGCTATTTTTGGATATTACTCGTTTAGCTGCGTTCATAGGAAGAAATGAGCATGTACATAAAATTGAATTGTACAACCGTTAAATTGGTGATTATTTGCCTTACACAATACTTTGTTACCTATTGCTTACTATCCATCCACACGTTGATTCACAAATGAACAAGAGTACAGAAATTATATATCACACATTGCAGTCGTTCATAAAACATCTTGTAATAATACGAATGTGCGTGCGTTTCAGCGTGTCACCCTCTGCTGCTGCATTCTTACTATCTTTCACATAGAAAGGAAGTGAGGAAATAGTTTTTGTAACTAGTCTGTTTCATTCGCTTGATATATTATAGGAATTTTCTCACAAACATACAATTAACAGACCACGCATTAAAATACCTACCTATCTACCAAATCAAACTATTTACATGTGATACAAAAAGTTTATCCTCCGCGAGGACCGAACCTACAGGCTCGAACGGAGGCATTGAGCCAGCCGAGTTAAAATTGTACATTACCAAGCGGTACGAACGGTTAGGGGTAAAAATTAAGTACATAATGTAATAAATCTCTGTACAGTTTTATTTTATACAACTTTCTCATAAGAATAAATCTATTTTGGTTCCAACACCTCGAATAAGCAAATCTTCCAATCCGTCAATTCTTAGAAACCGATTTGCATCTCCCGTGACGTCAAATCCTGAATTCCCCGAACCAGGTTGAACGTTATTTTATTTATTACCGGTTTATATCACCGTTGTTTTCTTAACAATGTTATAAAAATAAGTCCCCCCCAATAATAGTGCGTGGGTAGCCTTTTCCCTCGTGTATTATTCATAATAAAAAATAAATTTTCATAGCTAAACGTCTATTTGTGCTAAAAATAAAACTTATTGTTAAAGCAAACTGAATATAGATTCTTGTTCAGTGAGTACGTAGGTTCGGTACTAAAGAAAATTGCCAAAGGCAACTTACATCGCTCGAATCCCTTTTAAAGGTCATGTTCATTTTATATTTGATTAAATATGTACAAAGAAGCTTATATTATATAAATTGAGTATCTGCGCAGTTACTTCATTAATTTTACATGCTTTTGCCTAAAATGCGATAATGTTTATTATTGTTAGGTATAAAGTTTTAATCCCTATAAATAACGAAAGCTACTTCATTACCTATCAAGGAATTCGGAAACTTTTTCATTTGCCTTCATAGTCATGAAAATGAAGAGACTACAAGAGGTATCGACGCAAAAAGGCTGAAGACTAGCATGGTGACTGTACCTAATAGTGGATCCCGGGTTCCTAAATACAAGCTTTGTTTGGTACCAGTATTAACCACTTAGATAATGATTGTGATGACTCGGAATCATACCTTTACGAACTGTCGCCTCCTGCGAGGCAGTCCTGTCCGCGAAGGAGGCGGCAGAGAGGGAGAGAGAGCGCGCTAAGTTTCCCTCCCGCTCACGCAGGGCCCCTTGTCGGAGATTGGCGACAGACCTCCGGCCGCCGTAGTGATAGGTCGCGGGCGCGGCCCCCTGGGAAATGGTCGCAGCCCGAAAACACATAGTCGAAACAGGGGCGCGCGCGGGTGTTCCGCATGCCTAGCTCACACCTGCGTGAGGATGAAGATGCCGGAGCTCATCACCCCCTCAGATTTAAAGAGGCCCGCAAAAGCGGGCCGGCGCCCGTCGGAGCCGCGGTCTGACTAACCCGTCGCGTCCCGCGGCCTTCTTAAGGCGTATGAAGGAACACCGGAGTGGTTTTAGTGGGTATACCAGCGACGTGAGTCCCCCAGCCTAGAGAAGGGGACGTACGGGCGCATTACACGGGGAGTCCCCTCATCCCCGGGGAGTCATGAATTTCCACCTCCCAAAAAAAATTATTAAACCGTAACGAAGTGGTTTTTGGGTATTATACCGAAAAACTGGACTGATTGGAGAATCATTCGGTGAATTTTGAGATGAGTCATAAAAGTAGGAGAGGACATGTTAGCTAACATTTCGCCTGCATAAGGAAACCTTGCCAGAGGAGGTACGTACTTTGTCTATAGTCAATCTAGCCTACAAGCTAGATTGACACAGCCCTAAGGCTGCGGTTAAAATATTGTCACGTCTCGTGACTCCAACGTTCTAGGCATATGAATATCTAATCCAACATTCTAGGCAACGAGCTAGGATGCCTCTAGTCCCATGAATGGCACACAGGCCATATAAGGAAACTACAACTGAAATATATTTAATTGGCCTCCCTTCGACCACACAGAGCAATAGGAGAACATATGCTATCGTATTTATAAGTCGTTCGCCAACCTCAGTAAAGTGGTTTAAATTGCCCCAACAGGCTTGATTAAACGCTATTTGAAGGCACGAGACTTGTTCACTTTCGCCTCCAAATTATTTTATTGTCGCTTTAATCATTGCTTGGACCCAATCATGTCTGATGCAATGCCATCTTCATGTGACATATCCCAGGCATTATGGGGCATAAGGCGATAAATGTACCGACAGTAATAACACACTGTTAAATGTATACACGCGTATGTTTTCGAACAAGTATTTCTTCCTGATTGCATTGATAGCTTTCACTTCAGAGCAACGCTGCTATCATAGGTCGGTGAGAAAATAGCCTTTTGCAGATATGCTTAACCTAAATGAAATAATAAAATCTTAGAAAATCCCGTTTCATTTCGGTATAATAACTTGCCGCGTTATTAGGCATTCATTATGAAATGTTTAGCAAGAATTAATCTATTTATAACTTGAGGGAAAATTAGGCTTGATCAAGACAATGAATATACTCGAAAGGCGTGGGAGGAAATGCCAACGCCAGCCCACATCTTGTAACTACACAAATTCAAATTACACGAAGACTACATATTTGTTATATTATTAATATTATAAACGGTGAAGGCTTCGTTAGGAATCTTACATACGCCTTGGACAAGCGTATTATTTGAGAAAAAGTTGACGTGCTGACTGCCAGGTTAGTAAAACACTATTCGGCCTCCTTACGAACCTACGGGTCAAGCGCAAGAAGTCACTCCCGTAAAAATCAAATTCCATTCCTGCTTTTTTTGTGCCTACTTGATCAAACAACGAAGGGTCGCCGTGAGACGGATATTGCGCAAAGAGGAAGCTATAGAGTTTCCCTGTGATTGTTTGTACTTAGTAGTAGATTCCTATAGCTCCTGTAAGCTTTAGGTGCAATTCACACTTGATTCGTAGGATCAGAGTTTCTGAATGCCGAATGGAAATACATATTACACCCGTTAATATGCGCCAATAACCTATGTAACATTAACATTTTGGAATGGCATTAAACTATTTTTAAATACAGTGAATTAGTTTTGTTTTTAAATACAGTATGATGTTAATAAATCTATTCCAGCAACTTAAAAACTAATTCTCTATAAATATATTCATACACATTTATTAATATTAAATTAACAATGACCAACCTACACACCGTCGTGGGCTCAAGTACTTCTAGTGGAAAACACTGTTTTTATTTATGGTACAACAGGTATTTCTTACTATGTGTTTAACATTTCAATATCGCATTGAAAACGAATGTCTGTAGGCCAAACACCTTACTTGGTTACCCACACTTGAAATGAATTTGTATTCAGTAATATAGACATGTTTTATTTTCACCGGTGCGGCCACGCGACCTTGCCAATTTATAATTCAGCCGACATGGCGTCGTATCGAATGTGTTCTGTAAGGGATGCCGGCGTGGGCGAAGAGAGTGGGCTCCGGGCGTGTACAAAACAATCGCGTTTGATATGTGCGTGGGTGACGGGAGCCGAAGAATCGGGTTCACGTGCCGAGGACGAATTTTATAGTCTAGTTCTGAGGTCGCGAGGGGGGCAGGTGGTGGAGGTCGGCGGAGACGTGCGCGGTGAGGGGCCGGGGGAGTGCGGGTTCATTGAGTGCGGCGGATGAATGGGCTGCGATGAGTCACCGGATCGATGCCGGCCTCCGCCCGCTCGCCTCCGCCGCTGCCGCCCGCCGCGGCTGCGTAATGCTGGCTTCGCCGCCGCCGCCTCGGCCGGCGCGACGCGGCTCTACCCACCTGCAACCTTGTCCAGTACACACAGCGCCAATACTTATTTCCAAATCTAGATACATAATTAAATTAATATCCGCCTAAAATTTTGAATAAATATCATAATATATTATAAGACCTCAAAGAATGAAATTTTAATGATTACTACATATTTATTTGAAATCAGTTATTTCTATGAGTAATCCTCTGCAAAATCAATGGTATTTAAAAATGCATATAATCATGCTGTCATCTCTTATACGTAAATTACTTATTTAGATATTAAACAACTCAAATTTTGACTTCGGTCGTAATAGATTCATGGTGCTTAGTTTGACGTCACAGATTATAATCTAGCTGGCGAAGCTTAATCAGTGCTAATGCACTGATTAAAAGATGGGAGAAGATATAAATTTCTTAGTATTAACTAAGAAATGCGTTTAATACATAAACATGTCTATAAACTATTAATGGATAGACCTGTCTATAGATGGCTAAGTAATTATGAGCCGCCGTCGAGGCATTGTCATGTATGAGGAAGATGGACTTAATTGGAGCGGCATTGACATCACGCGGCGCGTCGGACGCGGCAGGAAGCCCGACGCAGCCGACGCCAACGGAAACGTTGCTTGTGTTCCTATCCGCTTCTATTTCTGCTTTGAAGCGGTTATAATGACCGCCCACAGAAACGCCTATAACAAAGCGTGAATATTTACAGAATAATGTATTATATACACCGCCGGCATAACACGTGAAACAATGTTTCAGTTAGAATAAACATAACGTGCCCTCCGGCGCTTTGTTCAGCTCACCCGAAATAGGCACAGGGTCAGTTGCTGGGGTTACAACTGGCCTGGAGACGGATCACTTAAATATTTTGTTTGATAAAATACTATAAGCATACTTTGTGTATTTAATATAAAAAATTTATTTACAAAAAAAAAATAACCAAATATGAATTCCTGAATGAATATCAAATTAGCGATATTAAATGACAATTGTTTACAGTGTATCATATCGTAAAAATAACCTATTGAAACTGGCGCTGAATGTTAATAATGAATAGGTATTTGGTAATTGTTCGCGCAAATTGGCCTAGTACACCTACCCTGGCTAATTGAATTTCAAGTAGCCACAGTTCATTCAACGTACATTCATTGATATAATTCATTTCATTGTCGAGTGCGCCCTCTTTCTGTGAATGTGATTCCGAATGATAAATGCAACATACGCCAAGATTTGAATAAAGCGATAGTAGCGATAAGATGTTTAAATATTTTTGATGACAGCTAACTCGTTTTTGCTCGCTGAGATTCCGCGTTACATGAATGAACGAAGCTGTGGGAGCGGGTCTCACGCCACGTGAATTGTTATTCTGAAAACAATTGCTTATTCAATTATAAAGCTGCTTGATCTGGTTTTTCCGGGTATTACCTCGTACTCGTGTACAACGATTATATTCTATTTCTAAATATGATCCCATCGAAATAATTTATTTTTCCTCGTATTCTGTTTTATTTTTATTGATCTTTTCATTTTTAACTTATTATAATGTTTTGCATTGTAACAACTGAATGAAATACATATATATTTAAAACTATACAAAATCGTTCTCAACTCCCGCGAGTTTTAATTAGTACATTTGTACAAAACTTGCTAGCTAAACATGTGCCACGGTTCGCTTTTGTCTGAAATTGCGACCGGGATTGCATTCTGAAGAACTTTATTTAGATTTCATTCTGTTATTCTGTGACAGCATACAGGTTTACGGCCCACTTAATAGGTTACCGACGCCAATGAATGCTGACATCCGCGTAGAGGATGGAAGGAACTGGAACCTGGGTCACTTATTCCGGAATACAACAACAATAAAGTTATTATGGTGGCGGCATATTTAAAGGCCAACGGTGGTTGCCATCCAGATGACCCTTATCACTTAACAATGTCAATAATCTTTAAAAATTCAGATTTCTAAATCTTTGTTTAGATCTTCAAGGTAATTAGATTGCACATTGAGAGAAATCCATTAATGTTAAACAATGTTTTCAGGCGATTTCTCGGATTTCCACCGGGCTTATCCAGAGTGGTGCAGCGAAGCAGGGGCTCAACATGTGCCACATCTCCCTCTGATGGGACTACGGTTAGTTTAGCTTTAGTTCCTTATAATAATATAAGATATTGAAGTGATGAAAAAGAAGTCAAAAGAAGTTTTTTTAACTGTATCTCGGAATGGTGGTCCTTCGAGCTTGAATTTTATGCATCAGCATTGCATGTAATTTATTTAGGTTAAATTAGGATTGAATAGCAATGTTTTATAAAAACAATTATTTATATCTAAAACTTTTTACTAGTTTCACATCGCACCCGGTGAGTCCATGGTATGTGAGGAATTGTGGATCGCCACGGGCCGGTGACATCGCGATATTTTTGATGAGCATTTAAACATTTTTTCCCTCTTTTATTTCTCATATTTAATTTTACTTCCACAACAACACGTGAATGTTTAATAGTATCAGAGGGCGAATTTTACGATTTTGTAATTTTCCGTAATCACTTCACAGATATCAATGTTTGAACTTTCCACATTATCCAAATTGTTATCGCTATCATAATCCGCTAACCATGGATACACGTTACACACGGTCGCGTCTAGTCATACATGACTTGTATTTACCCAAGCTTAGTTGTCGCGTATTGTACTAGTATTTGCCCGGGGTTACAGAGCAATGACTAAAAGTCGATTCTGCGACCCCCTCACAAAGGCTTTAGGTGACGATTGGGGTTTTTAGGCCACCCTGGCTATTATTTGTTAGCCAGCTGAATGGTCGCAGTAGCAGGGTAGAGAATACTCGTGTCCACTTAACGCCCGGAGTTCCGACGCGGGACTGTTAAGGAGCAGTTTCACTGGAGAAAAAAAAAAGAATTTGCCCGCGGATTCGTCTGCGTGGACTTCAACAGGGTCCAGAGTTCAAATATTATTTTTACATCGAAAATAAATTGCCTAAACGAAATTATGAGTTGATTAGGCGTATATCTTTGGAGTTCATGTACATGCTAGTCGGTATAGTTATTAAATTAATATTTATAATTAAAATATTAGTCAAGACGTAGGAATGTTTTGGTATAAGGAAAAGAATGCTATGATATTTTTGTGTGCAGTAATTTATTATTTTTCTAACATACCTTTGTTATTCCTATTGGATCCGAAAAGACATATTTCCGTGTCATTATCTTTTACTGAAAAACAGAGATAAATGTGGTTAAATTTGATTTATGAAGAAGCAACCGTCGTCTACTATACCAACTCCAAAAGGAAAAGTAAATACGGAGCAACACCCTGATCTACATGTGAACTAGAAGAAGGAATAAGTAATAACACATTCTAGAGTAGCCGTGTCCGCAGCCCTAACAGACTGATAATTAAGGAAGTAGATCGCAAGTTTAATTATAATTAATAAATACTTATACTTACGCATTAAACAGTTGCAATGATAGGAGCTAACGTTTTATATTTATTAAGTCACTAAGGAGGAAAATTCTTAGTTATTTCAATAAATTAAATTACAATTAATTCATAACTAGATGTTGAAGAGTAAATTTTATTAAATAAAATTATGATATATGGTAAAACTGCTCCTTAACATCCCGCATCGGAACTCCAGGCGTTAAGTGTACACGAGTATTCTCTACCCTGCTACTGCGACCAATTCAGCTGGCTAATAAATAATAGCCCGGGTGGCCTAAAAACCCCATTCGTCACCTAAATGAGTACGTGGTAGCTAATGTGGCATCCCATACGGAGACCAAACTAGAGGTCAAGGATTCGAATCCCGTAACGATGTGCACCTCATAGGCAGTTTTTCTCGTTTGATGTGCATATATATATAGCATAATTGCCGCTTATCGAGCTCACCAGTATTTGTAACCCGCAGGTACGCCCTGCACAAGCTCAGCAGTGGGACGTCATGTGCTGGTTTTTTTTTTTAAATCCAAACTTGTATTGAAGGGCATTTTACAAATATATAAATTAGCGTATATAATATTATAACAAGATCAGAAAACGCTATTTGCGGATGTTTTCTGCTTAATACATCAAACCCACACACACGACCGTACAAGGCCATTAACTCAATCACTGCACCAATCGCAATAACAAATTATTTCTGGTATGTATATATAATTTTGAAATTTAATTATGATTTATATGATCAACTTCTGAATTCAATCGTGAGAATTCTGGTTTCACAACGCAAGAATAGTTTCCCCAGTCACCTTGGCCGTTTATTAAAAAGGCAATGCACTGAACAATCCACTCTACATCTTTTCTCAATGGAGCACCTTTTCCAATACGTTTCCCTTATATTGATTTCATTGTATTATAAAATTTGCAATATTTAATAATTATAGTGCACATAAAAAGAATAGAAGAATGCTGGCTTGAAATATTACTGGCCCTTTGGTTTGAAAGATTATTTTATTGCTGTAGGACAGCAGACAGGCTGAGGCCTACTTAGAAATTAACAGTTACCTTCGCCTATGAGTGTTTGCAACGCCAGTGGCATTGCGAACACGCTGCTGTCCCATAAGGGTACAGGAACTAGGGTCGCTAATGCCGGAATACAACACAAAGTTATTATGGCGACATACTTAAGAACAAAGATGGTCGCCATCCAGACGGGCTTGGGGCCCTACTACGTAGCTGGGGTGGGTTGTTTTGTCGCCTTTTACGACAGGCCTATCACGACCGCAGAGGTCAGTATTCTTTCTCCGCCCCTGCACGGATGATTAGAGGCTAAAGTGCTAAATCTAGGAGACTTAAAAGCTAAACCCCGTAAAAAGAAGATTCATTATAATTAGCCTATTAAAGTCTACGCGAAAGATAATGTTAGCTGACAGGAAACTTGCCGTTCGATAGAACTTAGAATTAAATTTCAATTCAAAAACAAGAAGTTGACGGTCTTAGTTTAAATATATTAATATCCAGTGGTTTTAAAAATGCAAAGCGTTTCCTGTATTATTTAAGCTAATTGCTCATTTATAAACGAAATTACGTTTATTCAAGTTAAAATATGTAATAGATTTCGATGAAGATACGTCAATTTATGAACCGGAATACCTGCACTTTGATCGGAGTGTGGGTCGAATAATCCAAGCAAGCAGATCGAATTAAATAAATAAACGATTTCTCGGTAAAGAGGCGAGGCGAAGCTTGGCCACAAAAGACTAGAGTACAGAAGCTTTTGTACTATTTAGTTTTTTTTTTATAAGTGCACTTGAATGTCACCAATAACTCCTCACCTGTTGAAACAAATGCAGAAAAATTAAAACTAGGTATAAATAATTTCTGATGCTGGCCACGTTTTAAATCTTTTTACGCGCGAGTTTTTAAAGTTAAAAGCAATGACGCAATTGGCTTTATAAATTTATTGGCAAGTTATATAATAAGATTAGATTTAGTATTAGTTTAGATTAGGTTATGTATTTAAGTTCGAATGACAAGTTTTCAAACATAGTAAATTAAATACAAAAAAGTTTTGTTTTGACTTTGACAACACTTGCCTGCATGCAGCTAGTGACATTGGCATTCGTTTTAGTATTTTTCCGAGATTTTCCGAAATCATTGACATGATGGTTTAGTATGCGTCTCTCTAGAGGAAAAAGTGTAAGACTTTATTTCTGTACTCGCTGGTCTTACGTGGAGCAGTTATGGCGACCGGACTGGCTGGGGCTCAGGCGCGAGCTGAGGCGATGACGAGGCTGTTAGTCATGGTCCACAACCGGCGGATCCTCTTCTTTGTTTCTAGATAATGTCGGCTGGTGTGTTGTTAGTATGTGCACTGTATTGTTTCATTATACATTTTAACACATGTGACTAATGTGTTATATGAATGTAATATTCCATTGATGTGGTGGCACGGTTTGCTCAGCTGGAAAACATGTAGTTTGTTATGATGGTGTTAATAGTGCGCATTTGCATGCGCCGGCTAAAAGTAGCGTGTACACATTAATTAAAAGCGAACCCGTTGTTCTTCGTGCAGGGACGGAGTAAGAATACTAACCCCTGTGGCCGGGGTTGGCCTGTCGTAAAAGGCGACAAAACAACTCTAGCTACGTGGTACGGTGGTCTATAAGTATGCCGCCATAATAACCTTGTGTTCCGAAATATGTGACCCAGGTCCCAGTACTCCTATGACGGCAGCGTGTTCTCAGTGGCCCTTGAATCGCAAACATCCATAAGCGATGGTAACTGCTTACTACCATATTAATTGGGCCGTCAGCCTGTCCGCTGTACCTCAGTAATGAAAAAAAAAGCGACAAATCTCGCTCCGAATATAATTTTAAAAATAATAATCACAAACGGATCCATGTTAAATGCATGAAGTTTTTGCTCAATGTTTCATGTCTGCCGACGAATTTGAATTGCTAAATGATAAATCCTTGTTACAAAATATTTTAACTTTTGTTTTCAAGGTGTCCGATAATTGCTATCGTATAATGCATACTGGAAAATAATGCATATTAGAAGGAGCATTCACCGCTATTTATTACTCAAACGTTGTAATATAAAGCGGCTTTGTCAGTTACAATCTTCTTAGCCTCTTACTATAATATTGAAAATACTACTTTATATGTAAAAGTATTTTTGTATACTGAGACAACAATAGGGTAGTTTCACATCGACTCAATCACACCACATCGTTATCAAACCAAACTTGAGTTTAGGTGCACAGCATTCTCTTTATCCACTTCGCATGGCCGTCAATTTTCTCTCTGTCAATATTATCTATCACTTTAATATGTATTAAAATTCAAATAGATACGAAAACATAATAAAGAAACAACATTACACCGATAATAACGTTTTCCAATCAATTGTGCATCTTAGAGAACAAGGGGCGAAAGTTTCATTCATCGAGTTACACGCTTACGTGCCCCCTACCAACGTTTATAGACGCGACGGTGAAAATTGCAAGTTATCGCTACAAGCATTCATTATTGCATTATGGCGTCACAGTCGATACTGTAAAAAGAGTTGGGGGAATGAACTCATTCATCATTTTTCATTCGTGAGTAAGCCAGCACACTGCTGCGATGCAAGTGTGCAACGCGAGTAACTTCATCGTGTGTATTGCAGGGGCTTCGTAATTTGTTAATGGCGTTGGTGGCTAACTTTGTTTGATAATTAATAAGTATATCTGTTTTATAAGTTAATATTTGTTACACGGAACAAACTTCTTAGTTTCTCCCTCGTTTAAGGTATAGGTAGACCAACTCTGTAGTTGTATATTAATAAATTGTTACTAGTAATTATCATTTGCTGATGATGAAGGATACGGAAGGAGTGCTCATTAATTTATATATACTTCTCATCAAAAAAATCGAACCACTGCTGCAAGTATTTTTCAGGTGAGATTAAAGGAGTCTGCCCACTACATCGTTCCATACCATGACCGTGATAGGAACGTATCAGACACAAAAGCAAACGTGCTGGTCGGTTACGGAACGGTCTAGTGGGCATAGTCACATACTTTTTTTTAATACAAAGAATATTTTTTTGCCTGGCACGGTCATGGTACGGAACGGTCTAGTGGGCAGACTCCTTTAAATCAAAAACAGGATTGATATAATTAAAAAAAAAATACACCAATAAATAGCTGGTAGTTTTAGTTTGCATACCATTGTATACCAGAATTCCAAATTTGAATTAAAATTTTCGAATTTTCATCCAATAAATGAATGTAGAGATTGTTTTCAATGTTTATTGCGCAGAACAGCAGGCAGGCTGACAGCCCGCTTAGAATTTAGCAGTTACCGTCGCCTATAGGTGTTTGCAATGCCAGTGGCATCACGAACACGCTGCTGTCCCATAAAGGTACAGGAACTTGGGTCACTAATGCCGGAACACAACACAAGGTTATTATGGTGGCATACTTAAGATCAAAGGTGGTCGCCATCCAGACGGGCTCGAGGCCCTACCACGTAGCTAGGGTGGGTTGTTTTGTCGCCTTTTACGACAGGCCGACCATGGCCACAGAGCTTAGTACTCTTTCTCCGCCCCTGCACGGATTAAGGGAGCTTAAAACAGTTACACAAGAAGAGTCGGATAACATCATCCCACAACACAAGATTGCGACTCCGTTCCGTGAGGAACCGCATGGAAGCAGAATACATAAGAGCCCGGGGAGGAAATACGAGATACTGAATAAACGTTTTTTAACATTTTTCTATTTTACATTTTTGTTTCTAACATTTAACAATTTGTTCTTATAGGGTAATAACATACCCGTTGACAAAACACAATAGCTATAGAGATTTAATTTTAATCGTTAATATTTATTAAATGATACCTTATAATATCTATACAATTAACTGGCATTATTAATGTTTTTGGTTAAATGTAAAAAAATAAACTCATTCAAAACCAAACTTCAGGGGTGTTTCAATTTTTTTGATGAGAAGTGTATGTTTGTTTAATTTATTTTCATATCTTTTGTTTAATATATGTGAAATGTTGCGTAGCGTCTTGTTCGATATTTTTTTTTACTAGAACATGTTCTAGTCTATTTTTGCATCTAATAGTTTACTCATACAGTAAATTGATACTGAATGTGTGCAATGTCGGACTCCCTGTTGCGTTGTAACAACTGGCGTTGCACATGCACAGTCAGTACTCGCTCTAGTACGTAGTGCAGCAGCACATCTAGATTATAAGCGGCCGCGACGTTGCAAGCAGCTCACAGACACCGGTCGGTCCATTCACACGGGCACACCTCCGCGCACCTCGGTTGCGCCTCGCCGTTCACTATTTTTTTCAATTCACCAGATACCAAATAGGTAGCGCATTATTAATGAATCGCATTTACCATTCATCCATTTGTCACCATTTGAATGGTACTTTTACACCTTCTATAATGATTTTCGCGTTAGGGTGATCGACCGTTTGTTTTCGTGGCTTTGTTTTAAAGTGATACATTTCTCGCTTAGCGAGTAAAAACTGTGTAAAAGTATAATGGATGTTCTAGACGAAAACCAAGCCAATAATGTAACTTGTTAATTTTATACTTAGAAAACCATTGCATTATTTAGGAATCGTATGTTTATAGAAAAAATCTAATAAATGTTATTATACGTCGTAGTCGTAGAATAGTGACGGATCTGACATATATTAAACTTTACAGGACAGCCATTTTAAAAATACACAAGCGTCATTTTACTATGAGAATCTATCAATATGCGTCACTTTACCGACTGCTTAATTTGAAATCTAATTTTTTTTTAATGTAGCAATAATATTTAGACAATGTAGTATCCAAATATGGTAAAAAGTGAATTTTGGATTTTTTTCAAATTCGACGTTATTCTACGATCACGACGTATTAATATATTTGCTAGAGAATTGTTGGCTGCTTCCTTATCTTGAAGCCGCTAAACATGGCCTGAAACGGTAGTGAATTAATAATTATTTTTTGACAATAGTATGTAACAAAAATGTCCTATTTAGAGACAAATTATTCTTTTTTCTAAGTTTATTCACAAGTACCACGGATAGTGTTCAATTCAATAATAGATATTATTATATGCACTAGTAATTACTTTACAAACATCGCTAGGAATGACTTCCACTTTGACCACGTCCACCTCACGAAGATACGCCAGTTGATCATACATCGATATTACTTGCGATCGTTTCTCATCGTAGGTATATCATATTTGACATATTTACATTTAACATGGGAAAAGTCGTGATTACCTGTAATAAATATGAAACTAGAATATTTCCAACTAAACCCTGTATTAAGAAATATTTTTGAAGACTTATTATAAGAAAAGGCGTCGTGGAAACAAGAAAATCACATATGATTTAATTTTCCTTTGAGTTATTATTAATTCATTATTTTAGTAAATATATACATACTTTGCTAAGGTTGAGAGTTTCCGTGTATAATTTAATTTTACTCAACGATTCGTAAACACAAAGTTTAATTGAATTTATTTTTCGTTTATTTTCATAATATTGACATCAGGTAATACCGGAGTGTTTCTTCGGTTCTATAAATAATAAACGCTGTGGTTATTAAATAGACAATTTAAAGGTCAATCGCGAATTGTGGGTATAAGACGAAATAATTAAACATATGTGGGCTATACCCACATATATTTTAAGGGTAGTAAGCCCAAAATAAATGTATTCAAATTTATGCCTAACTGTAGTCACCCCCGCGCATTTCGTTGACGTCGATTACGGTCGTGGGCCAAGCTTATCCACAAGGTAATGGGCTCAACTACCCACTTCCATACATTTTAATGGCCTTTTTCTTATTATGTAATAGAAATGACTTAAAAAGAAATATGTAATTTAGAATATAAGCCGTAACAACGTGGGAATTTCACGCCCTCACCGTTTCCCCTACTGTCATAGATAAAGCTTTTATTATTATTAATTACAGAATACTGATACAGATCAGTATTTATATTAATGACACCTCCTGCTACCCTTATGCATTATCTGACTAGTTGCGTCCAATTTTTTTTTTTACCGGCAATAACTTCAGTTCGCACTTGCCGCTGCTGTGGTGATGAAATTCTAGGAGGTGGCGCTGTTGTAACATTGTGTAAACCTCTCATCGAGTAATCTAGAGTAAGCAACCGTTCACAGTTAAAGCTCGTTCGTCTCCTGTTACACGTTTTGCCTAATATTAAAGGAATTTAATTATAGTGATTCGGTTCGGTGGCTTAATTTGGATATAAGCCCACTCGAACGAGTGATTACGCTTTATTTCACCTTTGTGCTTAATTTTATCGCAACCTTCCCCGAATACGTTTATTTTTAACGCGTTACATGCTTTTTTTTAATACACTTAACCTTTGTTGTTGGCACGGTGGATGGTCACGCGACGCGAGTTGTAAACCCCTTGATATCGTGCAATGACGTCAATGCCGCGACGTCACAGGGTGTAAATGTGACATAATCTCAACAAGTGGTAATGTGAATTATGGCTGACAGTGTTGGTTGTTTTTTTAATGTAATTGAGTCATAGACGTATTACGTGTCTATTCGTTATCAGCCACGGACTACAAGCAAGATATTGACGACCTCTGTGGCGCAACGGCTTTATCACGTCGGAGTGCCAATGTAGTATGTACGCAGTGTATGCATAATAGTATGTCAGTTGTCTAGGATCTATAACACAAATGCGCTGCTGCTTACTTTAAGACTAGATGTTGCTGTGTTCATTACACATAGTATATTTATTTATATGTATTAGGTTTTGCTCACTTTAAGTTTGAACATTCTTAATTGATTCTGCTTTGAATAGTCATCTATCACTTTTTACTCTTCTACATCGTTGAATATTGGAATTTTATTTATAGAATTTGGTAGCGTTTCCATATAATTGGCTGTCACCGGTTGGAACTCCTTGATTGAAAGGCGTGTCGCGTGATAATCTGAAATGTATCCGCAAACCCTGGAGGTGACCGCGTCAGGTTATCGCTGCTTGTGACGTCACACCCTGACGTAAAGGCGCTGCGCAATCCGCGTGATTTCATTCACGAATTTATCCACGGTCACGGACGATGACTGATCCACCCATCTTTAACTTTTACTTGTCTAGTTATAAATACAGTTACTATAAAAGCATAATATGTCTAAAGTATTGCACAAAATGAAACTCGTCCTACTTAGCATGAGGTATGTTGGACGCCGTTTGCATGACTCCTATTTTTAATTTTTTCTTTACTAGTGATTATTTACCGAGTACCTCCTTAAATCAATATCATTAATATATAAGTGACATTGACCTTGCATAACAATTTGAAGTTTAAGCACATGCTTATAACAAGTACATGTTAGAAGTACTCGTTTTGATTTTATAACGAGTTGGTTCTCTACTATGAACAGGTAATTCAGAAAATATCGATAATTAGTCACGTGATCGCATGCTTTCTTGACATTCGCTCAAATATAAATTGTACGTTAAAAATCCTGCAAGGATAATCGTCCAAAGATCGTCCATGTCCGGCATTTAAAAAACGTCCCTTGCAAGCGGTCATTGGCAGCGCGGGTGGGTCGAGCCGCATTCCTGTGCGCCGGCGCACCGCCACGCACTCACGCGCCCACACGCACCCGGCCTCCGGCGCATATTATTGTTATCCGCACAAATAAAGGTGCAACGCATGCTACCTTAGTGCCGGAGAGTATACGTGTTCTGCATTTGGTCAGGCAGCAGGCGAAACCAACATCGATCGGCATATTGGACTCGTTCACTAAGAATACTGCCGACCATGTCACGGTTTCCGGTAGGTATAATACCTAACTGCTGTCATTCGGATGCTTGAATGTATTTAAGCACGAATCATTCACGGTGATCTTTAATACAACACTACAAGTACTACACTAGCATTCAAATGAGCTGTCTGTTTATTGTTTTAATTAGAGTGACGGTATTGGAATAGCGCTTTGTCTCATCGTCGAAACCCTTGATGTACTTGTCTTGAAATTTGCGTAACAAATGGCCGCTGCTTCAACCGTATGATCGTACAATAAAAATTGTACAATAAATTTAAATTAAATATGTATATGTCTATATGCACTTGTGATTAAATAATTAAATATCTTAGAATTTATGAGTAACAGATGTAAAAGCATGCTGTGTTTGCATCAAGTAGGTCATTCAGCTACCATGTTTTTATTATATCTTATTATTTTTGTTTGCCTATTTATCGCTGAAATGACCAGTTTGCGAACCTTATTGTAAAAAAAAATAGAAAAAAAATTGTATTACCTAGTCAGGTCATAAATTCTGTCACATGTTTAATGTAAAATAATTGTAACAAGTTTATTAATTATGTAACCATTCATATACCAAAATGAACTTAACAAAACATAGATTCTTATGACATTAAAGTTTATTCAAAATGACCTCCGTGATTTTGAATACAAGCCTTCAATCTGCGCGGCCAGTTGTCTATCGCAGCACGAACGAGGTCCATGTCAATATCGGCGGCTGTCTTAATCAAGGATGTCTTGAGTGACTCCAAATTGGGATGAGGCTTTGAGCACGCCTTTTCCTCCAAGTGTTGCCATATCTTGTAATCTAACGGATTCAAATCTGGACTGGAGGAGGGCCAGTCTTCGTGCCGGATGAAGTCGATTTCACGCGCCGCCAGCCAGTCTTGTGTGCTCTTCGCTCTATGAGCTGGCGCCGAATCTTGTTGGAATACCCAGTGCCTGTTATTGAACATGGTATGAGAAACAGGTTCCACAAGGTTCGTCAGGACTGTATTTTGATACACAACAGCATTCGTTTTTACACCTTTCTCACAAAAATGTACCTCTGTTAAGCCCCAATAAGAAACTCCCAACCATACCATGAGCGAGGATGGAAAATGACCTCGTTGGACACGCGGAATACGGTTGCTCGCTTCTTCACTACTGTATGCGTACACCTTATCATTTTGTTTGTTGTAGCTCTCTTCTACGGTAAACATTTTTTCATCCGAAAAAAGAATTTCCCGATATTTTTTTCCCGCGTACCGCTTCAACAAAGCGCGGCATCTCTTCAGTCTCAGGTCCATTAGACGAGCATTCAAACGATGTCCTGTTTTTCTCCGATATGCCCGAAGCCCTAAGTCTTCATTTAACACCCTTTTCACCGTGGTTCTGCTTAACCCCATCTGAAGGGCCAACAGTTTCTGCTTACGTTTGGGATTTCTTTGAATTCGTGCCTTCACAGCTTTTATCACTGCTGGAGTCCTAACAGACCGAGGGCGACCACTTCTTGACCTGTCATCTACACTAGAGTCTTCATTGTATCGTTTGATGGTACGATAAAACGAATCTTTTGGTAATATTCAAATTTTTCAGTATGTTAAAAATTTGAATTGGCGCGTAACCGCAACGATGCAACGCAATAACTGCAACACGGTCTTCTTTAAGCGTCCACTCCATATTTAAAAATGAGTAAAATTCTAAAAGTTATACATTTTTATTTTCATGAACAATTCGAAATTCTAATTCAATAAACTTTTTTGTGGCCAGCATTCTAAAAGAAAAGTTTTTACTGTGTGACAATACTTATGACCTGACTAGGTACATATCATTGCGTTGGCCATTATCAGATGTGTCAGTATGGCGCATGGCGTGGGCGTGCGCCCCTCAATGGACGTGCCGGGGCCGGTGCTGGCTGTCGGCTGGAGGTCGCCCACGCGTCAGCCCACGCGCCTCCGCTGCCTACTATGAGCCTACTGTACCTAAATCGAGCCACTGTTCCACCCACTGGTTCTTTATACATTTTAAATTAGTACCTTCATGACCATTTACGCGAAACTGACCTGTTTGGCTGATGCATAGTTTGACTTAAAATATACAACACGAATTTGTGATTATCACAGATCATAACAATATTTGCTGCAAATCACAGTTACAGGATTTTTTTACATTGGTGTCTTTGTTTTCCTACTTTTTCTCTCCAACTGGGAGACTCTCAGACGGAAAGTGTACCTGGTGGCTAGAGTATTGGATATCTTCCTATACGATCTCAAGTCAGCACTTCTTGGGTCTACTCTACATTTGAATGTAAACCGACGACTGTTAGGAAATGGGGTTCGTCGGCGGCTGCATAGCAACTTAATTCGTGTTATCGATAAGATGGTAGGTAGATTGATTGAGTTCATATTATATTATATATTAAATTTAACTTCAAATAAAATTATCACCTGCATTCATTTTAGAAGAAAGTCAGACGCCCGATAGCTACGTAAACGGCCTTGAAAGGCCAAGTACACCGAAATTGTATATATAGAATTGATGCTATTATAGAGCCTTACAAACTTGATGACGCATGAATATCTCGTTGAAAGCAAATGTTTCTGTCAGATAGAGTGTATCAACTGCGGAGGGTCACGCAGAGGCGACGCCCGTGACGTGGGCGGCTACTTATCAAATTAACACTTTGTTAATGCAATCAGCGGATAGAAGCGAGTTCGCTTAATTTGTATGAAAACAGCAAGTTGAATGGCAGTGAAACGATTGAGAGGGTTATTCGGAAAATTGTCGCGTGGGACGGTGCGGGGGAGCGTGCCGGGAGGGTTGCTTGGAGTAAGGCCGCGCGCGGTCTGCGTGGGCGGCCATTGAGCCATCCCCTCAATGGTGCCCTCGTACGCCCATTCCCATCCCCCTTTACGAGCCACCCTCCTCGCTCTCCTCCGCTGATCGATCGTCTCCGCGCCTCGCTCCGCCCGGGCTGCACAGCTGCCGCCTACCTTAGATTGTTTTGTGCGCCTCTCGTTTTCCTGTTTTGAAGTAGAATTATATTTATGTTATAATAGTCTTATACAATATGTAGATACTTGCAGCATCCAAAATAAAAATATTGAATGTTCTTAGAAAATAAACTCGTAGGAGGAAATTATGAAATGAGATTCCAAGGTCAAAGATAAATTCAATTGATTTTCTTGACTGCATACTTATAACGAACAATA
The DNA here is from genome assembly GCA_963693495.1 of Malacosoma neustria. Taxonomy (NCBI): domain Eukaryota; kingdom Metazoa; phylum Arthropoda; class Insecta; order Lepidoptera; family Lasiocampidae; genus Malacosoma; species Malacosoma neustria. Next base: position 6,311,142 of record OY856378.1, read on the forward strand.
AGATTTGAAAGATTGTTCAAGTAGTTAGATATATGTATTTATCACTACAATAATGTCTTGTTATTCTAATGCTCTAGACATTTTGTTATACATATTATTATATTTGCTAAATGTCTATGATTGTGTCTTGTAATTTTTTATTAATTACAAAAGTAGTTTTCGAGCTGGTTTTAGGTGTGCTTTTATTTTATATGTTATTAGCTGACCCGGCTAACATTGTTCTCCTATATAAATTAAAAAAAAATTAATTTAATTACGTTCACGCCTATTTCACCCCATTATGATTCATTTTCGCGACAAAAAGTAGCCTATGCCCTTCTCCAAGGTCCAATCTATCTCAATACCGAAATTCATCAAAATTGGTTCAGCTGTTTAGGCATGGTAACGTAACAGACAGGCAGAGTTACTTTCACATTTATAATATTAGTATGGATTTTGAGAATGGTTGGAATGTCACACAGCGAGCCCTCGCCGCGGTATTCGCGTCATTGATACAGTATGCAGTGAATCGGGGCCGCCTGTCTACTTATATATTTTTATTGTATTATGTTTTAAGATCATAATTTATTCAATTATCGATTGAACAGGATGTTCATAATACCACTATCGTATTTATTGCCGCCATAAATTTGTGAACACCGATCGAATTTTGCTCTTGTGCGTTGCTCATTATAGGAAATGGCGTATTATCGGACTATTAGATTATATCGTATTCGTAACAGGATGTTGTTAATGATGAAATTTAATCTTTTTTAACGATAATAGATTATCTGTACTGTAGTACATTATAGTCATATACATAGCATAGTCGTTGTACTTCCGTTGGTAGCGTGTATATCGCTTGATAAATCGTTACATTCATTTTGTCAGAAACTTACGTTCGAAAAAATTAATAAAATTATGAAAGAATAAAATATCTCGTCTAGATTTTTAACCAGATCCATTTATCCATAAGATCTATTTTGTCACGTCCACCTGATAAAATCGATTTGCAGGTACAAATGATTTGTATGGGGATCGCACCCATTGAACATTAATTAAAGACATACAAATCTTTAAATTGCTTTTAGTCACTCAACACTAGTTACAATGGTTTTTTTTTAAATATTTACAGCAATTGTATATGACTTGAAAACACCTATTTGTAACTATATTGCACACGCACACACACACAGTTATCAGTACTAAATGTTTTCGATATTAATAAGCTACGAGGCAAGTCACTGGTTTTATTTATTTTTTATATTCAGACTATTTTATGATATTTTCGTTGTGGTGACATTTGTTTGATCATATATAGCGGAAGGAAATGTAAATAAATGTTTGTCAGAAGCATGTAAATATTATACAGATGATATAAAATTGTAGAAGCAACACGTTTTGCCATTCGTGATACAAATTTGTAAAAAATACTTATTATTAACATTAATATTTAAAAATTTATTTCTCTCTACATTGTATAGATACTCTAGTTATATTGCATGTCCGTAAAATAAAACGTTTGTCGTTATTTAAAAATGATGGTCACGAGCTTTTAATTTTACCGATTATCATTCATCTTAGCGTAAAAGAGTGTCCGCGCTAAATAACTGATACACTTTTCTTGTGTAAATAAATACAATTATACATAATCACCTAGACTCGAGACGGGTATCGAACCTGTGACCACGTTAGGCTATACAGGTTGTCAGTATTAAGAGTATCTCATGACATCGCGTTTAACTTTTAGATTACGAGGGAATATTTAAATTTTAAATATTATTTAAGTAATACGAGGTGCTTGGTAACTCAGTGGTATTTCGCTCGTAGAACAATCTATAGATCCTGGGTTCAAATCCGTCCATCGTTTAGGCAACTTTTCTCGCCTAATGTGCATGCATAGCACAATGTCACCGACAAGCCATGTACCGACGGTGAAGGAAAACATGGGGTTACTCACCGCGATATACCTGCTGCCTGCTCCCTCTAAGAGGAGGCCCGTACCCAGCTCTGAGGCGTTATTGGCAGTTACTATATAATTGTTTAATATGTTTAAGTGGCTTTTTATAACGGCTATATTGTCAGTCGATAGATTTTTTGTATATAGAAACGCTAATGTCTTCTCCATATCTGACCACATACCGAAAGAGTGTCAGAAGACAAGGCAACCCGGGTGATTAGATTTTATAGACAATTAATCCATATTAATAATATGTGCCATTATAAATGCCCATTTATAAATGTGAAAGCAACTCTGTCTGCCTGTTTGTTATGTTTTCACGCTTAAACCGCTGAACCACTTATCCGTGCAGGGGCGGAGAAAGAATACTGTCCTCTGCGGCCGGGGTCGGCCTGTCGTGAAAGGCGACAAAACAACCCACCCTAGCTACGTGGTAGGCCCTTAAGCCCATCTGGATGGCGACCACCTTTAGTCTTGAGTATGTCCCCATAATAACCTTGTGTTGTGTTCTGGTATTAGTAACCCAAGTTCCTGTACTCTTATGAGAGAGCAGCGTGTTCGCGATGCCACTGGCGTTGCAAACACCCATAGACGATGGTAACTGCTAAATTCTAAGCTGGCCGTCAGCCTGTCTGCTGTCCAACAGCTATAAAAAAAAACAATTTTGATGAATTTCGGTATAGATAGAATGGATCTTGGAGGACTCTTTTTTATTTATATGGCAGAACGTTTTCCGGGTCAGCTAGTATTATATAAATCATTGTTAATTTCAGATCGCTGCGTATATCGGGGTCTGGCTGCGAGGAGGCCCTTTCGTCCGGCTCCTCGTCCGAGTGCGAGGACATGCACGGCCACACGCAGCAAGACTTTCCCATAGAGATACTGCCCAATTTGTACTTGGGCAATTCAACCAACAGCGGCGATTGCGAGGCGCTCGCCAGGCACAATATAAAGGTTAGGAGAGTCTTATAAATAAATATAATGAAACATTTAACACAAAGCCCTTCAGTCCCAAAATAAGTAGCATATCACTTGTGTTATGGGTACTAGAAAAATGTGTAGTAATTTTTTTTAATGCTGTAGGATAGCAGACAGGCTGACGGCTCGCTTAGAATTTAGCAGTTACCGTCGCCTATGGGTGTTTGCAACGCCAGTGGCATCGCGAACATGCTGCTGTTTATTCCATAAGGGTACAGGAATTTGGGTCACTAATGCCGGAACACAACACAAGGTTATTGTTACGGCGGCATATTTAAGACTAATGGTGGTCGCCATCCAGACGGGCTTGAGGCCCTACCACGTAGCTAAGGTGGGATGTTTTGTCGCCTTTTACGACAAGCCGACCCCGGCCGCAGAGGACAGTATTCTTACTCCGCCCCTGCACGGATAAAATAAATACATATTATACATAAACATCAACACGCGGGACGGGAATCGAATCGAAAGTATACAGTGTTTTATACTCTATATTTGTTTCATTGTCTCACAGGCTTCGAGTACTTTTGTGAAGTGTCACTTCTGCCGTGTGTGAATTGCACACACACAAACACTTTTTTTTTATTGAGATGTTGTAATACATATGTGCTGTATCGTTTTCAGTATGTATTGAACGTGACCCCAGACCTGCCCAACACGTTCGAAGCTGAAGGCTGCGGCATCAACTACCTCAAGATACCAATTGCAGACCACTGGAGCCAAAACCTCGCTGTACATTTCCCACAGGCCATTCGGTTTATAGGTGAGATTAGTTTTAAAAACTTCATTCATAAAATAACTAAGGAATTTACAAAAACTATATTTGTCATAACTAACTATGTTGATGTCATTTCTATTTGATTCTAAAAGATTCCCGTTTAACTCAGCCGTATTTGGTACAAACAATCGCTTGATTAGTCGATGTATTGTAAAAGAATATATTGTAACCTTAGAAAAATGTTTCAGGACTTAATAGAAATAAATTATTTTCAATAGTAACGCGAAGAACCTTAATACGATTATGCAATATATATGTAATTGTAACTCGTTTCACCTCACTCACTCACTCGTTTTTCTGTCAATTTATGTATGATTTAGTTGATTGTATTTATAATGGTCTAAATTGTTTAGTAGATATTTAAGTTGTGATATCCGTAAGATCATTTCGCCATAATATGTGGAACAAGTATAAACTGTTAACGTTGTATTGTATTTAAATTTTATAGAGGAGGCAATGTCGGCACGTTGCGGGGTGCTAGTGCACTGCGTGGCGGGGGTGTCGCGGTCAGTGACGGTGACGCTGGCGTACCTGATGCAGCGGCACCGGCTCAGCCTGCGCGACGCCTTCGAGCTGGTGCGCAGCCGCAAGACGGACATCGCGCCTAACTTCCACTTCATGCGCCAACTGCACTCCTTCGAGCGGGACCTCGGCCTCCACGAGCGCAGCGCCAGCCTGAGTAAGGTCCGTTTTACCTCCGACTCCCTCCCCAGCCTGCCTCACTCCTCTAGAGTTCTTTAACATTCAACATTTTTAGTCAATGCTCTTAAAATTTATGCTCAATTCTTATGCAACTTTCATATATATACTTTAAAGGTGGCCAGGCATTCACGATGACTTCAAACATTATCTGTAACTCACAACAGTGGACCTCACTCGAATTTTGTCCACGCAGGTGCTGGAGGAGCTGGGCGTTCGTGAGCCAGTAGCGCCAGACTCGGGGGTGCCAGGCAGCGGGGTTCCTGCTCCGTTGGCGGGGGGCGCGGGAGCCGCGGCGCCGTGTGGTTGTGCACCTCCCGCGGGCGTATCCCCCGATTCGGGCATCGAGTTCGACCGGTGGAGCGCCGCACGCGACACGCCCCAATGACAGTTCTTCACGCCTCCCCACCAGCGCCACAGCCCCAACTGAGGCGTCGCAGCACTATTGGCGTCTCTAGCTACTAACTAATACGGGTTTGGGTTCGAATATCTTGAATATTATTGCAAATCTATGTCTAAAATCTATCCCAACAGTCACTGGAATAGTTATCAGCAAACTTCATTGACTTGGCATCTTTCAGTCATTCAACAATATCTGGCACGTTGGAGCTGCAGACACAGGCCTGTGAAATCCGTATTAGTTAATATTATTATATGTAGTTATTTGTTTGAAAGCACGTTTTGTAAACGAGTATAGTTGTTTCCGCACGCTGCGAACTATTAACACGATTAAAGTATATAAAGTGTAGTTGTATTAGTATTCCTTCGGGCCATGTACTAGTTGTGCATTCCGGAGTTAATTTTTAATAAGAAAAAAACGATTAAATATATAAACCCTATATATTTGTTAAGTGGATTTTATAAGTTTGATATAAGATAGGATATGGATGGAACACATCTCGAAATGCATTCCCGTACCTCTTCCATTGAGCTGTGCATCTGTGTGAATTTTAATTTAGTTGAATTTTAACGCCCGGTAATAAAGTGATGGTTGAAATTACTTAATCAAGTGTATAGTAAACATGTTTTATGTGTGTGATTTTAAAATTCCGAAACGCAAGGTTTTCGGTATAAGATTATATTTCTGTTTTTTAAATTTTACTTTTGTCGACACCGATTACATTAAATTAATATTTATTTCAAAGTAAACAGATTTAAAGATAAGATTTGCTATTTACACGTCATAAAAAGTTAGTCTAATAAAAATAATGGTTAAGAAGAAAAGTAAAATGAAATCCAACATTATCTTTTTTTATCGCTTGAACAGAGACTTAATTTCAGTTGACCATTGCATGAGGAACCGGGCGTTAATATCGAAGTTTCACTTGTCCCCTTATGTGCCTGATGGGTGAACTGTGTTGTCCATATGTTATCCTCGGCAGGGAGCCCCTTCGGTCGGCCTCCGCCGGCCTCATGTGCCAGTTTCTATTCACAATATAGTTTTAATTGATTTTGAATATCCGCGTATATTATAAATGTAGCATTAGAAAGCTGTTTGGTATGTTAGGGGGCGTCCATTAATTATGTAAGGCGATTTTAGATTTTCTAAGCGCTTGCGCACTGCAGCTTAATAACTCGCCTTGTGAAAACCCGTGAGGGTCAGACTTTGCGCAGTGTGCGTACTTGCACAGCCAGTGCAATGTGGACTGCACGCTTGTACTCTGCAGCTTTTGTAATAGATGCAGAGTAGATACCACATGTACTGCGGCATCAATTTTCTAATTAATTAATTCACAATTTTACACTGTTTTTTGAAAAAAATTATGTGATATTTACCGGAACCCCTCCTGTCCCCAAACTAAGATTAGTTGACAATCGACTCCACCCGTACCCGCTCCCGCCTCCAGCTTGAACATGTTACGCAATTAATGGACGCCGCCTTACGAAAATAATATTCGATTTGCTCAAGAGTTCGTGTGGAAACCTGCATACAGGCTTTGAATAAGTTACGGGGTGGATACAGGAAACTGTTCTCTTTAGAGAAGATGAATTAAAAAGGAAATGACTGGTTGGCCATGATAAAAAAATGTTGGGCTGCAATCTATTGCTGGACTACTAAATTCAAGCCAAATAAAGAGTAATTTAACAATAATATTTTAAATCGATACACACGCTGATATTCAATATTGTTAAAACTATTTGTTGATTGTTCCGTTATAATTGAGAAATAATATTAAGTGTTCGATGCAAACAAATAATTTTTATATTTATAAAATAGGTATCGTCTATTTCTTATAAGGAGAACTTAGTACACGGGGCTTCTGACATTTCTTCCATTGTTGATAAATAAATATATAAAATTAATATGTGTATGCGTGGTGTGTGAATGGCCGTGTGATATAATAATATTAGTTAGGGGTAATTCATATGTTATCACTATAAAAGTGGTTAATATTTAGATTGGTTCGGGGAATAATGTGTTTTTGTAGGTGTATCCGTATAAACGTGATTGTTTTTATTGTTTGTTCTAGACATATAAAAATTTGTAGAAACATATATTAATAAAGAGCTACACCCAGACTAAAATATTTGTAGACCATGAAAATCTTCTTGTATTGGGCTGGAATCATATAAACTGGTCTTTGCAGATAGCATATTATTCTTCGAACCACCCACCGCTGCCGTTGCAATCGTTTTACAGCAGAAGTTGTTTATTTACAATTTTATTCATAAATAATAAATTATCGAAATAATTTCCAGAAACATTTTTTTAAATAAGTTTTGACTTTTAAGCTCGAATATAACTCCTCTTACAATATCTGTAGGTAATGGAATTCATATAGATTGTAATTTTCTATAGTATATAACTGTTTATTGGAATCACTACTATTTTTGTACAATTATTGTACCTCTAGTATATAGCTGAAGGTACAAAGTACCAGCCACAAATCTTACATCACAAACAAGATTGTTGTTACAAATATAAAAAAAAACACAATATATAAGTGATAAAACTATTTATCGTAATAAAGTTATTTCTAAGGTTTAAATTCTAAAACGACGATTTTAACAAGTTTGACCAAAGATCGGTTGAATAATTTCCTCCGTATAATAGAAGTATAGAAGCGTTGTGTTAGAATTTGAACGTGTATCGGCATTTTAAGGGACACGTTATTAATACATATATTTTTCTACATAGCTTGACATGTGGACGCGTGACATTCGCGACCTTTGTATTTTACTAGAACTGAGCTGCAACTTACATACTAAAATTACAAATTTGGTAGTTCTCATTTCATTGATGAATATTTTTATGGCATGCATGCATAGATATGGACATTATAAAGCTGTTTTACAAGAATAGTGTAATATTGGATATTAAGCGATACGTGCGCTGACTTCTTTAGGTAGAGAAATATGCCTCACGCATATTCCGCCGTTTGATGACGTGCGGCAGGGTGATGTGGGATTTCCCGTGCTCTTTCGTTCAGGAGATTTCCGTCGCTAGTGGGTATACAATAAAACAACCCCAGTATTCCCTCGTTTGCTTTGAACTCTGGGAATGCGCAAGATGTGACGTTCGTCTGGTCGCAACTGTTTACAAAGCTGGGTGAGGCGATGGCCTATTCCACCTACCTTACTTGACAGCTGTTAACTTTGCTTAGCAGAGTTCACGAAAGCTTGTTTTAAATAAATGAAAACACTTAACGATTGTGAGCACAAAGTCAACGTCTTCCGAGTGTCGTCAAAGTTAATATTTTTAAATGTGAACAAAAATTAATACACAATATAACTGAAATGTACAAAATACATTAAAAAGTAAACGCAAAGAAGACCCCGCATACATACGTCTGGTAAGGTGTGTCGAGCGCTTAGTACGAGCTTATAGCTATGAAATATGAACAAAGGTACTAAATATTATTGAGTGGTTTCCTCTGTTTTTTTTTCTTTTGAAAGGTGTCGCGAATGTCGTCGGTGTAGATAAACGGCAAGCTTTAATATTAAGTATGTTAGTTATGAGAAAGTAGTGAATTGTTAAAGAAATGTAATTTGTTTAAGGTTAAGATACTCGAGATTCAGCTTCTTCGACATTCGATGCCAATTTACTTTTAGGTGACAACAGTACAAATATATACATAAATATTATATATGTACTTTATTGTAACAATTATTATGAAATATTTGTTATTTTGTTCAGCGAACTTTTGTAAGAACATATTTCTTAGAGAATAATAAGGGATATTTAAACTTGCATCTAAACGATGCTTAAGGTTCAATGGTTTTAAAATAAATGCACTCGTTGCACTTTGTACAGAATCGAGTTTTGTATTTCTAGAATTAATGTCATAATTTTATTATTATATAGTGCACAAATAATAAGGTATGATCTACACGACATTGTCCAGTGTTGCCCATATATGGAAATAACAGTGCCCGCTAGAGGTGGCTCGAAGAAGGCACTGAACGCAGGCGGAGGCGGAGGCTGCCAGTGCCATGTCGCGCAGATCGGCCTTACGTCGAACACGTAATGAAGGCATAACATAAATGTATATTTAATTATAGTAACAATTCTGTTATGATGTTATATAGTAATATTTCGTATTAACTGAAAATGTTGAAAATGTTTTAGAAATCTTTTTAGTGCTTTTTCCTGAAGGTACCTAAAGCCACAAGGCACACGTAATAATATTAACCTCAAAACAAATATAAACACTGTTAATTGAACATGGTCTTTTATTTCCTTTTTATACCGTTCAGGAGCTGGTTGTGGCATTTAGTGGCGCGGGAGGGGATAGTAATAAAAGGTAAAGCGTGTTTAATTAAAAAAGTGTGAACAGAAAGGAGATTAACCCGAGGGTTGTTCTGTGCTTGCTGGCCTTCTTTCTACGGCTGGTTCTGCGGGTTAACCTTAATTGTTTTTATTGCTGTAGGACAGGAGACAGGCTGATAGCCCGCTTAGAATTTAGCAGTTACTGTCGCGTCGCATAAAAATAGGAAAAACAATAGATTGCCAAGGACAACAATTGATTAGAAACTAAACTACAAGATGGAATAATATTTTGTCTAGATTGATGCATACGAGTATTACACTTTATTTAGCTGAAAACTACGGCGTTCAGAAGAATTTCCGACAAACTAAATATGGCAAACAGAAAGTTCAAGGCCTTAGTACAACTACTAGAAAAATTTGATTCAGTTATGATCATTTGCGATTAGCTATGAATGGTGATATTTCAGACCACTACTGCGGAAAAGGCATTCAAAATTAATTAATAAAGCTGATGGGTGAAAAAGTGAAGTCAGAAATCATATCATGCGCAAAGAAATCGAAATATTGTTATAGCTGATAGTACTCCGGACATTAATCACGTAGAACAACTTTCGCTTACAATACGATTTGTCGATTTATGTACTGTGTGGGTGTCATAGATACAATCTCGTATTATGCGATGCCGCTAAGTCATCCATAAAATCGGTTACTTTGTTTGGGGTACTTCAGAGGTTGTTTATATTATTTTCAGCTTCTTAAAATTTTAACCGATCACTTGGGATTATATACTATAAAAAATCTCAATAACACACGTTGGGAAGCAAGAATAAAAGTCTATTATGAGGCTACTACTCTAGCCGAACAGTTAAAAGATTTCAGCTTTATAGTTTCATTGGTTACTTGGTATGACATACTTTTTCAAATAAACGTAGTTAGTAAATCTCTACAATCAACAGATATGGATCTCAGTAAATGCACAGAAATTTTGAGAAAATGCTGCACATTCTTGAAAGATTATAGAAATACAGGCTATAAAGCGTCATTTTGACTGCGAAGGAATTGGCTGAAGAACTTGAAATTGAACCTGTGTAGAGCCACAGCAAGAATTCGACTTGTTAAACATCAAGCTGGTGAGAATGCCCGCGATGGGCCTATAACTTGTCCAGAAAAGAAATTCGAGGTTGCATTTTTTAACTTTCTTTTAGACATCACATTAATTTCAGTCGATGAAAGATTTAAACAATTAAATTACCACTCGGAATCGGAATTTTATCAAAAATCGCAACTTACAGGAACTATACCCAAATGTATGGATAGCATTGCGAATATTATTGACTATACGTGTAACGGTTGCTAGTGGGGAGAGGAGTTTTTCTAAGCTTAAGCTGATAAAAACCTATCTGCGATAGAGTGATCGACATTTCGACAATATACAGGGCGACTTTGACAAACCCGTCCAATTTTTTTTACGCACTAAACATCATTTAAGGAACCCATTTTTCCAAAAAAATTGTATGTCAAATTTTCACCATAAAATATTTCATATAGGATCATTAATTCAATCGTACACAATAATCATATGGTGCAAACAGCATACATTAACCTGTTATTACCTGTCTCTGTCACACCCGCGTAAATGAGTAGTGCGTATTCGCTCGCCCGGTTCAATGCCGCCGTCCTCGGCCTTTTACTAGGTCAGATGGAGAGGTCATTGACACTTTAGCGCCATATTATGTAAATTGCGAGTTCTTTGAATGACTTTGTGATGCTGATTACTCAACATTTTTGTACTATATGATACAAAACTAAAATACATGTTTCTCATAACTTTTAATAAAGATTCTTCTGTGTGAATTTGGACGGGTTTGTCAAAGTCACCCTGTATATCTCAATTTAGATTAACAATTTGGAAACTTTGTCAATTAAAAATGAAATTGCTGAAAACATCGGCTTTGATAACTTAATAAAAGAGTTCGCCGATAGAAAGGCTAGAAAAGTCAAATTTTACTAATTTTATTTTAATAAACGGTTCTTTTTTAATAAATTGTCTTCTCATTACAACTTTTGCTTATAATTTGAAAATTTTTGTAGTGCTAAAACTGGCACTGGGCGTTCGAGTAGTTTCTTGAATAACCGCCACAAAACTGACTTGTGGCTAGTTAGGAAAAGTCTAACGCATCATAACCTCGTAAATGGTGGTGGTACCCCCATAATCGCAAGAAAAGCTGTTACAGTACCGTCCTTTTCGATTGTCTTCACCATTCCAGGCACGCGCGAAGAACGACAGAACGCAACAGCAAGAATGAAGATATTTTCTGTCTCTCTTATTACCGTTTAATAGTCACCTAATCTAATAAGTACATTTAAATATATACAATATTTTTATCAAATATAACATGGAAATCCTAGAATCAACTATTTGTTTGACTTTTATTGTGAACACGACTCCTCCCAGTCTTAATGCCGTTTATTTCAATAACTTGAGTTTTTTTTATTGCTGATGAACAGCTGGGTGACGGTCCACTTAATAGTAAGGAGTTATCGTCGCTTATGGATGTTTGCGACGATAAGGGCACGGCAAACACGCTGCTGTCCCATGGGGGTACAGGAACCTGGGCCATTAATATTAAAACACAACATTGTGTATGATGGTATACTTACGGACCAAGGGTGGTTGCTATCCAGACGGACTTGGGGCCCTATTAGCATGGTATATAGCTAGGGTTGTTTTGTCGCCTTTTTCGACCGGCCGCTCCCGACCATAGGGGTCTGTATTCTTACTTCGTCTGAGCACGGAAAGATTTATAGTTCCTTCTATATCTTCATCAAGTAACTGATGGCATCTTAATTCTAATTCAAGGACGAGATAGATCCGCCTTAGAGAATAAATCGAATTGTGAAATGTCAAAATAAAAAAGCAATATTAAATGTATATTATTTATTTTTGCCAAATAGACGAAATACAATATTATTAATAACAAAGTTAATTGTGTAATAAGAACTATTCAAATTACGTTCCATAATATCAATAATAAATTGGAGCTAATTGCTTTTTATGTGTAATTATATACAATATAGGCACAACATTAATTAAAACTCCGTTCTACAAATAAATCTCAATCTTTCTCTAATTGACTATCGTTGGGTGAACGCCGGGAACCCGCGTCAGCGAATTGCCAGCCAATAATAACTAGTTACATAGTCCGAAGTAGGCCTTCACTAAACTCTTCATATTTAAATAAACATTTACACATAACAGGTGTATAAAACCTAAACGATTCCACTACCTATATGTACACAATTGGTGCAACAACTGAAATCAGCCGGATATGCCCATTGTTAGCCGATGTGAGCTGCTCTAATCCACAAAATCACATTTCCAATAAAGTATTCATTTGATAATGCTAAAATTCTTAAGAGATGGCGAAAACATCGTGTTTACCCGCTGTTTCTAAAACTATGTATTATACGAGCCCAACAGACTTATCAAACATTTACCGTCACCTATGGATGTCTCAGACGCCAGGGGCACTCCTAATATGCTGGCGTCCGCGTATGGGTAGTGGAACCTGAGCCACAATGCCAGAACACAACACAAAGGTCTAAAAACCAGAGGTAGTTGCCATCTAGACTGGCTTGGAGTTGGGGTTGTTTTGACAGGGTTGCCTTTTGTGACAGGCTGCCCCTGGCCGCAAGCGTCAGTATCATAATGCATGATTTCCTACTAATTTTTATTTTTTATTAAAAATAGTTTATTGAAAACTATTATTGTTTTCTACTATTTATTACTTCTCTCGTATTATGAACGCACCAATCAAATAATGAGACCGCGTTCGTTTAACCGCCGTTAATAATTATAAACGCGTATCAATAACATCAAGGTATACGAATTTGGCACAGACACGCGCTTAACATAATTATAATTTATTTACAACAAAGGCTTCACTTATTATTGCTTTAAGTTGTAATAGTATCTTAAAATACTATATGTGTTACACACAAAATATATGTCAATAAATACAAGGTCGACAAGGGAATGGTGTATATATAAATAGATTAAGTATATCATAAATATATTCTCTGGAATGTAACGAAGTTTCGAAAGAATTTGATGACAGAATATTAGGAATTGGCCAGACTGGCGACTTCATATCTGCGATTGGTCTGTACGCGAGCATTTGGATGCTATTCAACTAGGTTGTAGCTTAACTTTGTTATGGTATATAAGTCACATCAATGTGCTAACATAGAAGACATACTGCAAGATTTTATATATACATACTCAATTGGTTATCTTTTCAGACTATTTTCCCCATCCTTTTTTTTTTGTATATGTCTAAACAAAAACCTCTAAAAGTTACAGTGTTTAACACTAAACCTACCGACAATTCTTATATACCTATCCCTACCACGCGCGGTCAAATTGACCAGTAATTTAAAAAGTTATCAATTTTATTATTCAATGCCGATTGATTTATTGCTAAATGTATATTAAATGAAGAATTTTCATGAAGTTTCGTTCAAATTTATTTTTCGCAATTCGATCAGATTTTCGTTGTTTTATAAAATTTACAAAATTTTATGTGACAAGTTTTTCGAACAGACAAATCGGAACTTGTGGACCATGTTGGTAAAAGCTTTTTTTCTTGAGATTTTTTATATGCATCGTCGAATTCTGAAGCTAACTGGAACAAAAATTCCCGCCTCGAAATGTTTACACTCGTCATTTCTTTATACAAAATCCAGGCATTTATTCCAGCTAGGCTGAAAAATACCTTAAGTGGCCACCTACAAATTTTCGACTTCACACTGTAATTCCTTGTTATCTGGTCTGCCATGACATCTACACCAAATTTGGAACTATTATAAAATCTCATAGCTTCCGGTATATGTTTGTTGCTTTTTACTATTTCTATTGATTTTTGTTTGGGACCTAGGTCAAAACACTTTTTTTCAATTCCAGAAATTTCTTGTTCATAATATTCTGAAAACTCTTCTTTTATTTCCATTATATTTCTTAGGTTATTTGTAATTTTGAAATGCTTTGACATTTTTACGGTAAATATCTACAACACACTACCTTACATTACACTATGGAGGAATAAAAATTTACATACAAGTTTCATACTTTACTTCATCTCCTTCAAATAAACAATTGTAAAATAATTGCATAGGAAACGCTTTAGAAGTGCCCTAATCGAGACTGTACTCAATACTATTGTTTATTCTTTTCAATTGAAACCGACTCTGAGACAACTGTAAAATATTTTCTCCACCGGTCATATTGATCGACCGCGGTGGGTGGGACACATAATAAATACATTTAAATTTATCTTGGAAAAAAGATTAAAATAACTAGAAGTAAAGAGTGGAGAAAATATTATATGCATATTCTAAGAATTGACATATAGGCAGAAACGTTTAAAAATGTGTAAGTTTTACAAAAGTTTGAAAATGGTCAATTTGACCGCTACCGGTAGGTTTAGTGTAAATATTCATTTCTAGTACTTTCCCTGGGCGTGGAAAGATTTTCCATTTAAAATACACGTAAAGCTAGCTTGTTTTTTTTTTTTCTACTACTCAGCCGCATTTTATATCACATCGGGCATGATCGCGATTTACTCAAAATTAAACAATGTACCATAGTGACCATTGCGGCGAAAGTGCAACTTACACTGGTGAGTTAGTAAACAACGTCACTGAAGATGATTTTCACTTTAAATTCTCGCATTTTAAATACGAAAAATAGTCGAAAAAAATTCACCCTCACAAAAGTATATATAGTTATATTATATAAAGATCGTATCATGATGCAACATCGTTACAATCTCGCAATCGCAAATTACAAAAAGTCGTCTGACTGTCCGAGCCCTACGATAGCGTTGCTATAAAATTATTGTTACTGGATATGTCAATGACTTCTAAGGTACACGCGAAAGGCACCTAGCGTTGTACTATTACAATATTGGTCCGTCTTACAAATTTAAAACCCTCTTGCACGGGTAAAAATACAGCAATATACTATATACGAATGGCACGTAATTTCTCACAAATATTCACGAATGTGCCCAATAATAAAATACAAAAGAAATACACGATAATTATATTTAAAAATTCATAATATCTTCTTATATTTATAATTTTTAAGAGAGTCTCGAAGAATAGAATGCACTAGCTGCTAAGGCGAAGTCTCGTAAATTCTTCTTCTTCTTCCTCTTGCCCTTATCCCACATTGTATGGGGTCGACACAACATGCTACATGTTGTAATAGTTGTGGCTTAGTTTTTACAACCGGCCGCCTGCCTAACGTTAACCCCTTTTTGGGGAAGTCTCGTAAATATTATCCAAAATTAGACTGTCATAAAAATATAGCATCGTTCGGTAATACGTTACTTATTACTAATAATAGAAATTGGTGCACTGTTGTTATGGATGTGTCGCACATTTCGACTAAACTGGAACAACTCAGAAACCATTATTTGCTTCAACGTGACTTTTTATGTTTACGAGTTTTATTTATTTTTATATCTTATATATATATCTTTATTTATATATATATATATATATATATATATATATATATATATATATATATATATATATATATATATATATATATATATATATATATATATATATATAATAAACGAATATGATAGTAAAATAATATATTTTATTTTATTTCTCTTTCGTTTATACAGTTTACGCTCTATTTTAATTGTAACGTAAGTTAAAAAATTGACGAGTGACATTATGACAAATATCATCTAGCAAGAAAAAATAAACAATAAGTAAATAACTGCGCAATAATAATAAGTATTCTCATAGCACAGTATCCTCGAGTCATGTAACAGTCTTCAGGCAGCAAGAGTCAAAAGATATCACTTATGAAATAATTAAATAAAAAGTAATAGTTTCCGACTTGTTCCAGTTTATGACCTAGGTGTACAATTGGTATCTAAAAGCTCAGAATTATGTTAATTAAATATGTTTACATAAAATCACTATGGAGGTTTTTTAATCAAAGCGCTACATTAATACTGAAATGCGGGTCCGTTTCCTGGCGAGTTCTACTAATCACGTGCTTTATTAATGAACTGCGTCTATGTCGCGCTGCGCACGTGATATCTTTACCTGTAATCACAAAATTCTTCACTCTACATCCATACTAATATTATATTTATCCGTGCAGGGGCGGAGAAAGAATACCGACCTCTGCGGCCGGGGTCGGCCTGTTGTAAAAAGCGACAATACAAACCCACCCTAGCTACGTGTTAGGACCCCAAGCCCGTCTGGATGTCGACCACCTTTGCTCTTAAGTTGGTCATAATAACTTTGTGTTGTATTCCGGCATTAGTGACCCAAGTTCCAAAACCCTTATGGGACAGCAGCGTGTTCGCGGTGCCACTGACGTTGCAAACACCCGTAGGCGTCTGTAACTGCTAAATTCTAAGCGGGTATCCTACAGCACTTAAAAAAAATGTGAAAATAACTTTGTTTGTTACGTTTTCACGCCTAAACCGCTGAACTAATATTGATGAATTTCGGTAGAGATAGATTGGACAAGGACAAGCCTTTTGTCGCGAAAATGAAATTTGAAGAACGTTTGTCTGGTCAGTTAGTATGTAATATATTGTTCATGAAAGTGACCTCTCTTTCGTCTACCAAACCCGATCGTCCATTGTTGTTGATTGTATTTTCAAAGATTAAAAACCTATACACGCCTGTTTGGTGGTTGCGTATGACAGACACTTCATATTCGTAAACAAGAAGATAGAAGGAAAGAAAATAGAATAACATCGCTAACGTCCCACCCACGGATATTATTATAGCGATGATGTCAGTATGAAAGTCGGCTTACGATGTTTGCTTTGAACGTAATATGCACAATTTGCGAGTGAAACTGTCTACGCTATTGCGGGATTCAAATCTGCGATGCCTAATTTGATTGAGTGTGATACCACTTTGGCTGCCTCGTACCTAAAGTATATAGGCGTCGCTAAATTTATTTTGCGATTCCGGCGATAAAAGAAGGTATTTATTTGTTTCCATTTAAGACACTCTTAGTGGAACGAGTTGGGTTGGCTTCATAATCCTTGTAGATACCTTGCGGTCAAGTTAAGTTAACTTGAATTTGACGTCCATTTACCAATAAGTAAATATAAGTATGTTACGACATTTCACACAACGCCATCTGGTCCCAAACTAAGTTGCATAGCGTTTGTGTTATGGGTACTAGATAACTGATATACTACATATTTTATATAATTTTATTTTTGTAAATAAATAAATGACGTAACCCGTGACCTCCATAAGCGTACCGACGTCTGTTAGCTGCTACGCCAGAAGGTCGTCAAATGACACAGGTCTGCAATTTTGTTTTTGATTTCGTTTTCAAAATAATTATTCTAAATGTAATATAAAATACGTAGTACTCATATGATAGATACCACGTCAAATTAATAACACTCAGATGATATAGCTTTTTCATTAAAAATTTATGGAGCAAATTTTTTATAAAATCAATAAAAATCATTTGAGAATATTTTACTTACTTTTAATATCTATTAAATTAAATAACAATAGTATATTTAAACAGAACAATTAATAATATTGTTGTATTTTTTAAAAAAGCTTTTGTTGGTTTTATTTTATGAATTTTTGTTTCATCTCTGTGAAAAATTCAACAATATGTGATTTCTTTACTTTCATTACTCGTAGAATTATGAGAAGTGGAGGAACAAAACAAGATAGACATTTTAAGCACCTTACGTTATATTAGGTGCTTGGTTGAGTACCTTGTCCTTGGGCGTGGAGGCCTCCCCCGATTCGAGCGCGAACATCTTCATCTTCTCCTTGAAGGAGAGCTGCTCCGGAATGGGCGCGGAGGGGGCGCGCGCCTGCTGCTCCGCCAGCCGCCGAGCGCGGGGGTCACTGTTGCACGAAAATAGTTTTAAAAAAACGCACTCAGTGCTGAAATAATTATTATTAAGGCACCGCGAGCATGCTGAAGTGGCAGTGAGCCGCTTACGTCTGTCGCAGGGCCGATGGGCGTTGGAGGAAACGAGTTTTGGAGTAGAAGCCGAATCTCGGCAAACGAACGACGCCTCTCAGCCTGTTGGCATTTGTGACGCAAACTTACGGAGGCCTGCGTCCAGCAGTGGACAATGGACGGCTGATGAAGTCGAAGAAGGCACCGCAATTTACCCCTTAACGTTGTCAGGAGACATTATAAGAGCGATTTTAAACTGAGCAGTTCGCTTAAGACAGGCATGCAGCGATCGTAAACATGCATTGAAACCACAAGCGTTAGCTGCACTGTGTGAATGTGGACGAGCCTAACTAACACCGAGAACGGATGGTACATTCCATTGTTGTGTCGCTTGTCCAGTGTCGGGCCTTCAGGCGTATGATGCAGCACGTGAACTTTGAATTTCATAAGCTCAACCTGGCACGGAATACAAATTATTCCGAAATTTAAACAATAAAATTCAAAAAGAAATAAAAATTCCTTCCTTCTTGGGTTTGTTAATCCTGTCGCATCAACGTAACATCAATACCAGAACAGTCGCCTTTTTAGAAGTATGAAATTTAATCTTTTTCAACCTTCCCTATATTATCCATTGTAATTACTAAGTGTTACTTTAAAATAAGCTTTTTTACAATAAACTTTTTTAATTAACGGATTAATCGTGAACACAATTTAAAATCAAAATTAAAACCCGGTGTATGGGATCCCTGTGGAGACACAGAAAGGCACACGTTTAGGGTCTGTTATACATCTTGTCACAGTTTAAAACTTTAATGTTATTTTTGTAACGAGATGATTCCTTACCGATACACTTCCTGTGCTCCGATGACCCCGGGGGTGTGGGTGACGGTGCCCATGGCGGAGGTGGGCGTGGTGGGAGAGGCGGGCCCCAAAAGCATATTCTCTGCTTCCTCGATAAACCTCTGCAAAAAATCATATCACTAAAGTCAGAAAATAAAAACTAACAATTGATATGGAGCTAAATCGATAAGAATTCGCTGACGGTCTGAAATTATATATATTTTGAATATGAGAGCGCAAAAATACAAATGTACCATCATAAAAACAGTGTTACACACGTGATCATAGTCACGTGTTAAATTCTATCCAATTCTGTTGAGTCGTTCCAGTGTCTTTGACTTATTCAACTTATATACGAATTTATCCCTCCGAAATTACATGAATCAAAAAGATAGCATATTAAATATCGTTTGATCGTTCAAATTCGAAATTAATCGTAGACTTTTAGACTTGTTTAATTCTTCTCTGTTTTACTTTTAGAGGTCAAAAACTATTGTCTATAAGTATTTCATATTATAGAATAAAATTGTGATGGTGCTATCGGTAGGCAATTACTTGTATAATCTATTCATCCTTTTTCAATCTACTATGTGAACGAGTTTTAATTATCTAAAGGTACTCACGTCGGGGTCCTCCCGGGGAGCGTCGTGTAGGGGCGGCGGGGAGGAGGCGGGGGGAGCCGGCGGTGCTTCGAACGATACGCGCTTATCTCTACCACCACTCACAGGAGACCTAACATTTTATTATACATCATCATAAAAAAATAGCAAATTTCTATGATACTGTAATATATGTACCCACAGAATAAATAATTAAATCCATTGCTATAATTGTAACTGTGGGTAGGTGTAACGCATTCCGCCATTACAAGAGTACGCAACCAGACTTGATTTATTTGAATAGTGGCCTCTACTAGAAAGACTATCTTTCAGATACGACCACAAATTTTCTATCACATGAACCATTCAACTGGATTTAGAAAGCCAGTAAAAAGGTTCCTCATCCTCTAGGATGACCAGCTATCGTTTGGAACACGTAACTCTTCTTATGCATGGATTTATAAATCATTGTCAGTTATTAAATTATCCCTTTCATATTAGTAGGATAGTGTTAAATTCTCAGTTAAAAAGCAAAATAAGTTAAATTAGCCTCTAAAATATAACTGTATTGAAACTCATTTGTGTTTTTGATTGAGCTATTGAATTGAAAACATTAAATAACTGATATTTTAAAAGAAATAACTTTAAATATGACTTACTGTGGCGCAGGTGGTTGTTCGACTTGAGGGGTTGGGTGCGCAGGCGTATGAGTATTTGTGTTTGCAAGCGGGTTCACCGCATTATGGTGGGGTTGGGCCGAATGTGGCGGCGGGTTTGGCGGGGAGAGGGTCCGCGCGCGGGATGCCATCACCGCGAACGACGAGCCCCGCTGTGGTGGCGGAGGAGCCCCGCTCACGTTCAGTCCGCTCATACCCATGGATACATCATTTAGTACTGAGTTTTCCTCTTGGATTACCTGTTGAGAAAAACCAACCATAACATGTGTCATATTATTTGTCTTTTTAACAATGCATCGATACTACCTTATTAATACAAATAAGGTTTACACTATGCAGTGCACATCAGGGATTCCCAAACTATATTGGGCAAGCATATCCAAATGAACTAATAACTGAAAATGAAATAATGAATCTCAGACCCCTGTAGCCAAATTACTTTAAAAACCCTATATCTAGTTTTTTCCTATTGATACAAAATATTAGTCCCTACTTCATTCTTATAACAAATTGGTACACGTATAAAAACTTATACAGTATCTTGGAAGTTTCAAATGAAAACTTGTGTTAAATAACAGGGGTTGATTTCTAGACCTCGTCGACCCCTGGACAACCGATTTCTACATCAAGAGGTCGATATTGTCCACTTTGGGAATCCCCGGTGCAGATACACGTAACCTTATAACTAACATTAAAAACATGTGTAACTTCAGAATGATTATACAGATTTAAAAAAAAAATTCTATGTGGTAGAAAGCTAATAATAATAATCCAAGCCATTAGTCCAAGTTTGCCATAAGTAGCCATTAATCATCCATGACATTAGTGGCCCAAGTTCCTGTACATTTATAAGACAGCAGCGTATTCGCGATACCACTGGCGTTACAAACACCTATAGGTGACGGTAACTGCTAAATTCTAAGCGGCCCGTTAGCAGCTTATGTAGCTGTCCTACATAAATAAAAAAAATTACACTATTTTTTAATCAGTAGTGTCAGTTAGTTCTTTTATAATGTACTAGCTGATACCCGCGACTTTGTCCGCTTTGTTTCTGCGTCATGAGGTAGAAGAGACTTCCCCTCTCCTACGCATGCGCATTACATTTCTTGTCCCACTTCTCCGCGGCAAGAAAACACATGTTTCTTAAAACTTTAATAACTTAAATAAATATTAAATGAAGATATCGCAATAATTTTAGATAAGCGTCAAGTGTCAAGAAATAAAATTTAGAAAATTTAATTGGAACCTATCCAGTAGTTTTGCCGTAATGCGCACGCAACTCCAGATCTCTATCATTTTATTTATATAGAAGATTAAAAAACAATGAGACATCTAAACGAATGGAATAGCGTAAAATATTTATTAATGTTACCTCCTCCTGCCTGCTGCTGTATTGTTCGACGATCTCGGTCCTAGTATTCGATTTGAGTATAGACTTAGGCGGGTTGGGTTGAGGCTGGGGAGGGAGTGCTTGTACTGACAGCGGCAATCTTGGCTCTCGTTCTAAACTACCCTCAGGCGATGAACGACCCTCCTCATCACCCACTTCTAATGCGCCACTATCCTCCTGCATATCCAAACACAATTAGATAAAGCGAGTGGATATGAGTGCTTAGTGATACGATAAACTCATGGAAACAAGTTCAAATGCTCATATAACACATACTTATTATAGTTTAGGGTAGTAAACGACAAATATCGGTAATAAATATAATTCTGAGAAAAATACGTTTTACGTTAACACTGACCGCGAATACAACCTGGATGTCAGTAAGGTAGACCGCAAAATAATATTTTTCTCCAAAAAGGGAGACAGAATACAGAACCCTGCATGCGACCGGGGGCGGCCTGTCGTAAAAGGACGACAAACAATTCTAGCTAAGTGGTAGAGCTAGAGCAGGTCCTAGTTCCCCTAAGAAGACGGTGGCGTGTCAGCGAAGCCTCTAGTGTAGCAAACATCCATAGGCGACGGTAACTGCTTACTATTAAGCGAACCGTCTGCCTGGTGATCCAAGGCGATTAAAAAATGGATTTTCCTACATAAATAAATATAATGTCGAAACAAACCTATGTAACTTTCTATTAAGGAAAAAAGCCACCAAGATCAAAGAAAAAAATTACTTTCAGATTATTTTATCTATTATAAATTAAGATTAAGTTATAATCACGATATTATTTAAGCAGCAATGTAAAACTTTAATTTTTTTAAACCAGACTAACTATGTACCTGGTCATGTTGCGTCGCCCGTAGTTCGAAATCCCTCTCAAGCTGCAATGCACGCAACTGCTGATTCTGCACTGGCGTCCGGGACGCACCCAACGCTATTAATTGTGATATCGCCGCATCCCTATTAAAACGAGTTCAATTATAACAATATCTATAAAAAAAAAACAATTAATTATTTCTGTATTTATTTCCGACGTAAAGAATCTTAAAGGTAAGGACTCAATAAATCGTCACTTGATATATGTGCATGTATCTTCTTCCTGCCCTTACCCCAACTATGTGGGGTCGGCACAACATGTTCTCTCCTTCCACTCTTCTCTGTTAGCTACCATATCAACATTCACGCCCTTTCTCATCATATCATCTTTTACGCAATCCATCCATCTTTTCTTTGGTCTACCTCTCCTCTTGTGTCCATCCACTCACATTTCATCATCCTTGTTATATGACGCTCCTTTCTTCGCATTATGTGGCCATACCAGGATAACCTATTACTTTTCAGTAAACTTTTTAAACTTCCCCTAATATATTCATTTCTAATTTTATCCATTTTTCAACTCCACTCATTCATCTGAACATTTGCATCTCTTCACCTTTCAAGGGGAAGGCCCTTTGTGGTCCAGCATTCCGATCCATGCAATATGAGAGGTCTTAAGTCTAAACGGGACTTGTGAATCGCAAATTGTTCCTGAGATCTGTCACCATTTCATCCATCCTGTATTCACTCTGTTTTTCACATCTCGGCCTATCTCACCGTCGTTCTGGATTAATAATCCGAGGTACCGGAAGTTGGAGCAAGTTGGCAGAGACAGGGATTTCGTAGCGGTAAGGCAAAGGCGCCTAGAGCACCGAGCGAGTGATGAGGCCTGCTCTGTGAACCTGGATAGACAGGAGCCATGGCACCCTATCGTTCCAGGTTCGCAGAGCAGGAGCCGACACAGGTCCTCACGGGACTTGGATGCTTCGGGAGGTAACTGTGCCTTATCGGACAGAAAACTGCGGTAGGATGTTAACACTGTGGCACCGGTGACAAGGACACAGCGCTACACAGCCTTCAGGTGTGTCCTGCTGGGAATGACCAGCGCCAAGTCTTCGTCACCGTTATTGGAGCTGATCTATCACTCCCGGCTGTTATAGAAACAATGGTCGGGAGTGCTACAGGATGGGATGCCGTCGCTTCTTTTTGCGAGATAGTCATGTCTGCAAAGGAAGCGATGGAACGGGAACGAGAGCGGCTGGGCTTACGCCCCCCGCGGCCACGTAGGGGCACTCGTTGTCAGAGGTCGGCGAACGACCATCGGCCACCGTAGTGCGAGGTTTTGGGCAGCTACCTCTGGGTATGGATAAGCTGCCTGCAAAGTGCCCTCGGTGGTGAAGTGCGTTGGGGCTCCACGCAACCTACGTGGGATGAAGAAAACGGAAATGTGACCAGGTACTGGCCGGGGTATTCGTTTTCCGAAGTGAGACCCACGTCCACTGTTGGGCAACGCTGTCTGGGGTGGTGGTAGCCGGCTCGCACCATTTCCCGGCACCTCGGATTTCAGCGAGTGAGCCTGGGGGAGGTTTTTTAGTGGGTATGAGCCCCTCACGCACCTGCTGCGACCCTAGCTCTTGGATCATTAATTTGTCTATGAAGTACTAATTACACAAATATTCTATAAATTATATATAGATTTGATAAAAAAAAATGCCAAATTTTATACATAAACTGAAATTCAAAAGATAAAAACCAAACATATGTACCTTCGCGCACGCGCTATGGCTCTGCGCATTTCGGCTTGGCGCTCGCGCTCCTCCCTCTGCCAGGGGTTATAGGCTGGCGCAGACCCCTTGGCACCCCCACCGCTGCCGTTACCAGCAGGATACACCGACACCGCCGGCGGCTCAAGAGCACTCGCCACGTATCGTTCTATAATATTTATATATTAATATGTGAAGCGAAAACTATGTACCACTTTTTACGAAAATTACGCGGTCAGAGGAATATGAAATATGGCACAGTTTAAGTTTATATGGAGGAGAAGTGCAAAAAGCTACTTTTTGCCTAAAATCCATTATAAATACATTAAATTAATTAAAATAAACACTACGCATACTAATACTCGAATTATACACAACATACACAACCTTACTTACACTTTTGTTTCGTTTATCTAAGACCATTAGGGTAATTTTGCAATAATATGTAATATTTAAAGCTCGGTCATCCGGATATTAATAATAATATAAATAATAATATTATACAATTGTTAATAATATATGTTTAATGAATTAACATAAATTGTCTATATATAGGCTTAGGTGATTATATTCTCTAAGGTCTTATTAAATGTAAAAATTAATAATAACAAGGAATGCAACTGGAATTGTTTTATTTGTATAGTTAGGTATTTATAAATTGTGAAATACATCTTGCTCAAGCATAAAAAAGGGTGTATAAGTAAATCTAAAATGATTTACTCTTGCCTATTTGTGAGAATACTGTACATTTTGAACAGTGATGCTGTTCAATTTGATGTAGAATAATAGCAAATTAACTGAGTAGCCATGATAAAACCTTTGATTATAGAGGTTATAATAAAATTCAAACTTAAAAACTAAATGAACTATGGTCGAATTTCGACCCCTGGGCGATCACTCGTATCAGGGAATTAGCGCCATGACGTAGAAATACTTATCCTAAACTACCCGCAAGTTTGTGATCGCCACAATAACGCGAATCAACGCATACTCATTTTCCAATCACATTAAAATATGTTTCTTTTTATCTTAAATTATAATTAAGTTTTATTATTAGTAAAGATTGAATATTGGAATAATAAATACTAAAGAAAAAAATATACAATTTAACGTCTAAAATATAAGATATAAGAAAATAAACGTTACCATCGTCAGGCTGAACGGTGGAATTCATCTGCTGTTGATACTGCAAGTGCAGATGTTGTTGGGATTCATGCGGCGAATGCAGCTGCTGTTGTTGTAGCTGTTGCGTTTGTTGTTGAAGATGTTGCTGTTGTTGGTGCATTTGTTGAATTTGATTGTGTTGTTGTTGCAAATGAATTTGTTGTTGTTGTTGTAGATGCGATTGTTGATTAAGCTGCGCTTGTAGCTGCGTTTGTTGATTGTGTTGTGCTTGCTGTAGCTGCGATTGTTGATTTAGCTGCGCTTGTTGATTCACTTGCGACTGTTGTAGCTGGGCTTGTTGTTGTGGCTGGCGTAACATCTGCTGATGCAACCGCTCGTCATATTCCAATTCAGGTTTTCTTACAGTTTGACCCTGCAGGAAAGTTATTTGCTCAAGATTCATTCTCATATAAAAAGTTCTCTTAAAAATAGAATTCAATAGGGTTTCCACACTTAATATGAGAGCTATTTGTTTACTCCCACAATTTTAAGAAAAAAAAATTACCAGCAACTAAATAATTATGTCATAAATTCAAATGTAATTAAATTGATTAATTTATTGTAAAGTATTAGCATTCCTTATATTTTTAAAACACAGACAGAAGAAGTGAAATTATGTTAAAAATATTAATACAGAATTGATATTGTTTGATGATCTTTTCATTCTTCACTTACCTGTGGTTTTGGTGCGATCGGCGGTTGTGATCTTTGCGGAGACGGTGGTCCGGGCGGATGCCATTCGTACCTTCAAAATGTTATGATTTATAATTTATACAATTCACAACTGAATGAAATGGACTGTACAGACGGAAATCGAAGATTATTTTTAAATATTTAGTTAATAAAGAATACTACACTGACGTGACAGCTAATGGTGACAGAATCAAGTTCATTTATTTATTGTATACATGGTATAAAAAGATTTGCCATAATCATTAGAAATATAATACATACATTTCAAGTGGCCGCGTGTAACATGTCTATTATTGTCTATAATACGTGCAAATATTTGCATTCGATATAAGTAAAATCCTGTAAACGCAAATACATCAAAGGGCTTATGAGTATTGGATACTCAACTGATAACTTCTTTTTATTGGTGAGGAACAGCAGACAGCCTGACGGCTCACTTAACAGTAAGCAGTTACCGTCGCCTATGGATGTTTGTGACGCTAGGGGCGCCGCGAACACGCTGCTGTTCCATAGGGGTATAGTAACCTGGGTCACTAATGTCGGAACACAAGGTTGTTATGGCTACTTAAGATTTTGATCGCCAGCCACGTAGCTAGGGTGGGTTGTTTTGTCACCTTTTACGACAGGCCGACCCCGGCCGCAGGGGTCAGTATTTTTACTCTGCCCCTGCACGGAGGCTACTCTGTATAATAACGGCCCATAGACGTCTCACGGCTGGGCTCGGGCCTCCCTCCAGAAGGAACAGACAGCATACCCGCCACGCTTGTCCAAGGCGGACTGGCGGGGTATGTGTAATACGGGTAATGTGGGTATGCAGGTTTCCTCGCGATGATTTCTTTCACCGTCGGTACATTGTAATTATGCTATAATATACACATTAGGTGAGCAAAGCTGCCTAAGCGGTGGATGCCGTCGTGGGATTCGAGCTTGTACCTCTATATTGGTCTCAAAGTTTGATACCACTGAGTTATCAGGTACCTGATAACTCTAACCTAAAAATGTAACAGTTACGAACTTGATATAAATAAAAATTTACTTGAAGTGGGCAATACCAATAGGACGAAAATGATAATTTCAACGTAGAATATAACACAGAATATAGATTTATACAATTACCTCTGGGGTGGCACGTGTTGATTGTGATATATTTGTTGGTGTTGATTGGGATGTGCGTGGCTGTTGGCCAGCTGTGGGCCACTCTGCGGCTGGTATTGTTGCGCGTGAGAAGATTGACCTTAATAAATAATAAATATTTTTAATAAGCATTGCAGAAATTAACACATACAGAAAACTTATCTAAACGGATCATGTTGTAGTATGGGGAGTAGTAGAGTATCGTGTTGTAGAATCATGTGTATGTATGGGCAACATTCCAACACGGCAAATACCGTTAGTATCAATTCCTTAACTTTAACTATATATACAACCTGTGGAAATAATTTTAATATAAAAATATATGCAAAAACGATATTCAAGGGAAAAAAATTATTGCTGTAGGACAGCAGACAGGCTGACAACCCACTTAGAATTTAGCAGTTACCATCGCCTGTGGCTGTTTACAACGTCAGTGGTGGTATCGCGAACACGCTGCTGTCCCATATGGGTAAAGAACTTTGGTCACTAATGCCGGAACACAACAAGAAGTTATAATGGTGGCATATTTAAGAACAAATGTGGTCGATATCCCGACGGTGTTGAGATCCTAACACGTAGCTAGGGTTGTATTGTCGCCTTTTACGACAGGCCGACCCCGGCCGCAAAGGTCAGTATTCTTTCTCCGCCCCTGCACGGATAATTTGCAAATGATGTCCCAAGGGCGTCATTTTGTGACGACAAATATATTATTATACGAAATATACTTCTTTCTATGAGCTATTTATTATATTTCCTATGAGTTAGTAAAAGTAGTAACTTATTACTAGGTAGCGAAAGGATCCACTTAGATCAGGATTGAAGAATCAGATGCAAGTAACCACTTCTAAAACAAACTTGCTCAACTACTAGTTCGATACCATCGTACTACGAAGAAATAGTTAGGACTTAATTAATACCATTATTATAACCACTATATTAGGACCACTGACAAGTCCCTCTAATTTTCAACCGGACATCGAATCGAAAACCACGCCCTTTCCGTAATTCCTACTAGTCACTCGATAACTAAGAAAATACTAACCTATTATATGGTTGTGTTGTTGTTGTTGTGGAAGATTGAGCGGTTGCTTCAGCTGCTGTTGTCTTCTACTTACTTCTTCCGACATTTCTGCTAATTTAGCTGCGCGCGCGCTCATTATATTTGGCTGAGAATGCTATAAATAAAATTGTATATATTTATTACAAAATCTTTACTACATTTTTATTTCATATACACTGAGCGTTCATACGAGGTTGATTAAAACTCATGCACTCGACAAACTTATGTACAGTTTGTACACATCTTTTACTTACATAAGGATTTTAAAACACTCTCGTACACCACAAATAATTAATTACATAATAAAATTATTTTGGCACTATTACTAGTGACTGACACTTTTCCTACACTACCCACCTCTTATGTCTGACTAAAATGGAAAATTACTATACTAAACCTATTTTATAATAATCAAAATAACCTGATGATGCAATGGTGAGTCCGGTGCTTGCTCCTGCTGGGGCGATGCCGAGAAGTGGGCGGATTGAGGTCGATTGCTGCCAGTCGAACTGCGCAATGATGACCACCTGTCCAACATTATTCGTTTGTCAATTTTTTTATGGTAACATTTTTTTTCTGAAATAAAACTTACAATATAAAGACATAAGAACACCTTTTTATCGGTGCAGGGGCGGAGAAAGAATACTAACTTCTGTGGCCGGGGTCAGCCTGTCGTAAAAGGCGACAAAACAACCCACCCTAGCTACGTGGTAGGGCCTCAAGCCCGTCTGGATGGCGACCACCTTTGGTCTAAAGTATGCCGCCATAATAGAAATAGAATAGAAATAGAAATAATTTTATTTTAGTACAATACACACATACGCACACACAATATTTAAAAACTACTAAAAAGAAGTGTATGTCCTAAAAAGGATCTAGCTCAGCATGTATGTTAGTCTATACTGACTAACGCTGATCTTCCGCTAAACCCAAAAGTGAAGTCACGACAGAACAACACCACCCGATTTACATAATAATAAATAAATAATAATGTACTAAAAATACATAGAAATAAATAAATAACATCAATATTAATAAATAATAAAAACTCAATAAACACCGTCAATTTAAAAAATAATTTAGGGGAAGATAGTAAGTTGTATTAGTAACAGTAGAAGAAAGGCAGAAGCCAAAAGGCATAAGGCAGTAAACGCATTCAAAGCGATGGAATGAATGAAATGAATAATAACCTTGTGTTGTGTTCCGGCATTAGTGAAACAAGAAGTAATACCCTTATGGGACAGCAGCGTGTTCGCGATGCCGATTGCAAACACCCATAGGCGACGGTAACTGCTAAATTCTAAGCGGGCCGTAAGCCTTTCTGCTGTCTTACAGCAATAAAAAATCTTTATTATATACATCTTGTTTCATGCATTGGTTTCATTAAACTTCAATAACCTGTAGATCAATTATACTCTATTCCAATTACGAAGTCCCATTTGACAGATGTCAATAATCAAGTACTAGTAAAGTACCGCTATAGTCAATACTCGATGTTATTAATCTTCGATTACTATAACGAACAAATTAGAATCGTATTGACAGAAAAAGGATTAGCATCAAATTAAAATTTATAAAACTTTGTTTTTTAAATTTAATTAGATAATATTACATGATATTTTTATCAACTTTATTAACTCTCCAGAAAGAAGTTCTACTGCCGTGAAACAGTCCAGATTCTCGTAAAGTATTTGATAATTTATCGAGAGTCGGCAATTCGTTCCTACTATAGTAGCCATAGATATGGTTTCTAATGGCGTCGTTATCAAAATTGTCGATATGTGTAACTATCGATCGTCTAACTTTTTTCTTAAGTGTTTGTTATCTTCCGTTAAATCTTGACCATGTTTTTCCTTACTTATTCGGG
This sequence comes from Malacosoma neustria, assembly GCA_963693495.1. Lineage (NCBI taxonomy): Eukaryota > Metazoa > Arthropoda > Insecta > Lepidoptera > Lasiocampidae > Malacosoma > Malacosoma neustria. The sequence continues at coordinate 6,341,237 of OY856378.1, forward strand.
AAACAGTTTTTCGACTAATACCAAGAGCTGCACTTACTCGGTTAGTCACTTGTGAAAGTGGCAACAATGGACCACCATTCTGATACTCTCTTTCAAAGTAATCTTGTAGGCGTACTACAAACTCTCGCGCTTGACTGCGCAACACTGTTCTTTTAGTGGTATCAGTTTCAGCCAGTGTTTATAAATACAAACAATCCAAATCAAATAACAGTCAAAACTTAATAACAACGAAATAAAAACACAACACAAATTCAAATAAACTGGCTTCTGCACTCGTACTGAAGAGACAAACAAAATGGCGGGTCGTGATCACGAGATGGACGCAGTGTTGACAGATTTTCACTCGCGAAAAGAATCTGTCTATGAATGAATGAATATACTTTATTGCACAACACACAAAAAAAATACAATATAGGACAAAACAAACAAAAGATTGTACAAACGGCGGCCTTATCGCTGGAAGCGATTTCTTCCAGGCAACCTTAATTCTATGATCGATTTTATACGATTCTTTTAGTTACGTCGCTATGTATAAACGTCAAAATATAACTATAGAACGTAAACGTGAAACTGCAATAAAATATTATTAACTTTTAAAGTTTTAATTATTTTGAGCAAGATTTCTAAAAACAATATGTTGATTGTGTGTGTGAATTAATTGTATAATGATTTAGATTGATTGTGTATTTTTTAAACGATGATTTACGACCATGAACAAAAAAGTATTAATAATAAAAATTATGCGAAACGTGAAGAGTTACGTTCTAAGAAGTGTCAAAAGGGACTTCGTAATTGGAATAGAGTATAATGGCATTTGTTTAAGAATAAGAATAATTTTTTTCGAAATACAAATATTTTTACATAATATTATGGTGGGCCTATATGAGCCTTCTTATAAGTATAAAATACTTCTGTCTGGAGACCCTACTCTCGCAATATCGAACTAACATCATTAAATTACGTGCATGCATGCGTGTGAGCATGTTCCTTGAATGTGTGTATGTGTGTGTTTGTTATATCCTAGGTATGTTCTAAAGTGAAAGATTTTGTAAACGTGGACTGATATTAATAATATAAATACTCGTAATACACACAGAGCTTACATCACAGATTCGCAATTTACCTGTCCTGTAGATGCAAGGGATGCTGCGCATGCATGGTAGCCAGGTTCTGGTAGAATGAGTCGTGAGGCGCCGAAGACAGGTTGTTACTGCTGCGCGACCTATTCGCCCATGTCGGAGACACGTTCGCGGCACTCGGGCTTACGGTCGCACTGTTATTGCATATAGAACAATATTAAAAAAATAATTTTTTTACTAGTGATTTGATTTTTTAGACAAAAGATCTCTGTCTGTAAGCCATATACGAAAGAAAAATAAGGAGAATTTTACAGCATACTCGCCCCGCTTCTCATTGCATAATTAATCAACAAAGTATGAATATAACTCTGATAAAAACCGAAAATTAATAACGTTTTCTTCAATATTTTTTCAATAAAATTTCTCTCTAAACTATTACAATCTTTAAATATTTTTCATAAATTGAATTGTATGTTGTATGTAAGATATTTCTAATTATTACACGAGATCAAAGATAAGCTACTGACTTGGCAGGGTGGTGGTGGGCCTTAGGCGAGTTGGTGTTGCCAGCTGCGGCGGCGGCGGCGGCGTGATGCAGCGCGGGCGTGCTCTTGCTTGGTTTGACGGGCTCGGCCAGCAGCCTGGAGGGCAGATCACGCTCCGACGCACGGCGCACCGCACCGGAACTGCCCCCTACACCCACATACATGTACACTTAACTTTTGTGTATTCTAACCACATAAATAAACTAAAAAGACAACTAACAAAATATAATAATTTAGTTTCATAATAAAGCGATATTTTAAGGATCGGTAAACCTACAGAATCGTGCGTTGCGTCAGTGAACAAAGCAGAAATCAGGCTACATTCTGTATTTCTATAAAACATTATAAAATTTATTATTTATAGGTATTCTATCGGTTGCTATAAGCATAAAGTACATTTGGAAGAAAATATTCTTTTAGAATAGTTATATAATAATATAAAAATAAAGCACAGATTTTAATTATATTCATTATGCGGAATCCCTAAAATTAGCTAATTATTGTGCGTTTGCAAAATAATGTTCATAAAAGGACATTATAAAAATACTACGCGAGTCGGTACAATAAAAAAACATTTGAACGAAACAAAAGACAGAATGGTTCATGCGTAACCACTGACAAGGTGACACTAAAACGTAAAGTGGTCGGTGCGTGGGGCTGTAACACACCTATTATCATGCGTGCTGGAGAGTCTTACACCGTGTGGAAGAATTGCTCGTTGAGTGACCCAGAGTGGGGCAACTGTGATGCACGTTGCCAGCGGCGCATGCCGAGCGACCGCGAGCGCTTCCGCTGCCTATATTCGGACAGCTCTGCACCACTACGGCGTACGATCCTCGCCTAGACTCGTCTTTGGCGGCCAGTGACATGTCCAACACAGATGACGAGCATTTCCTTGGAATAGCCGACACAACTCTGGACAATTTAAGCCCAGGTGATATCTCCGAATTATCACTTCCTTTCAATGAATCTTTACTTATTTTAACCTGATCCGAATTCACGCTGGATTGATTTGATTTCACTTTTATATTGTCAAGCGTGATCTTTTTTGGCTTTCTGTCTATAATTTCATTAAACACGTACTCGTTATTTACGATATCGGAATGTTCTTCGGAAGGTAGATTTGGAAGTTCAAATTCACTGTCATGTGCAAGGGTATCCTCACTTCCCCGAGACCCATATTTCGACCAGTCTTCAAGTTGTATAAGTATGCTCTTCACCTCATCATCAGACATTTTTACCGCTTTACTTGATGTTTCAGATTTAGTATCGTACTGAATATCAGCAAGACTCGCACTTGCCGCAATAGTTTCCGGGAATTTTATCGATTTATCTTCTCGTGAACTCAAATTTGGGCTAGACTGACAATTTCGTTTATAGTTTTTAATACAATATTTCAAGTTAATGCTGTTAAAATGCTTTGTGAGGGCTTTCACTTTTCCTAAGGATGGTCTAAATTCGTCAGGAGATTTCCACGACTTTCTGTCGACACTGTCTAATATTTGTTTTGGCCCTGATTCAATAGGAGTCTGAGCGATTGTTTTAGCTGCAACTATCTCACTAGTGGTTTCATCAAATGATTCTGAAGTCGAATACGTCGAAGGAAATTCAGTGTCTTCTGATTTTCCTGATATCGATTTTGACATATTAAACAATGCTCGTCGCAATCGACAGTGAATTTCTTCTATTTCTCGCGCTTTGGTTTGTAAATTTAAATCTAAATTTCTTCTGGCCGGTATTGGAGGCGCTACTGGTTCAACTACGAGAGGGGAGGAAGTGGTTTGGCACACAGCATCTGCAGTCTTCGGTTTTTCATCTTTGTCGAGGGACAAAGATGGAAGTATTCGCCTAGTTTTAGGTGTGGCTACCTCTTTGTGAATACCGTCATCTTCGAATATAAGGGGCTCCGAATTAGGTTCATCTATGAAAGGTATCTGCTGTGTCTCCGGTTGGGGGGTTCGACAGCACTCACAAGCTGTCACACATTCATCGACACCAGTACACCTTCTTCGGTAAATGTCATTTTCCTTTGCTCGAGCGTTGAATAAATCCAGCGTGAGTTTAGTATCGATTGGCTTCATTTGTGGCGGCAGATATACTATTTCCTCTCTCCTGTTTGACTGCGCATAGTTAGTTGGTGGATCTGGTATTTTAGGTGGTATTTCCGAGGTCTCATAGCGTTGAATGTTACTATCCCTGTTAAGATGTTCTTCGTCACAGTCTTCTAAAGTGAAAGTAAATACGGGTATCTGTCTGGGTGGGCCGTTATTTAATTCAGCAGGATAGCCTGGAGTTTCGGGTGAATAATCTTCATGCAACTGGTTATTTTCTCTATCTAAAGTTATTATCAGTCTTGGTATCGAGCCGTGGTAGTGCGAAGTTTGGTGGTGATAGTCCTCACTATCACTAGTACTCGATTCAGTCGAGTCGTCCCTCAGTAGATGGCATCGATTTTGACACGGTCGACGACCGTATCCTGAAATATCAAACTCAAATATACCAACTAACACGCGTATTTCAAAGATTTACCTAAAATAAATTAGACTAAAAAGCAGAACATAAAAAAACCTGAAACCAACCATATGAAAGAAAAACGGCTGTTTATACATTATAGAGCGAGTCAAATTTACAAATTTAGATAAATGAATAGCACCAGAAGACAAATAACTACACTGTTGTCATAATTCTATCAATAGTTTAAAAAGTAATTTAAGATATATACAGGACGACCTGGTGACATTATCACCTCAATAGTACTGAAACTATTTCACTAATAACTGTCTATTATATGGATAATAATAATGAACAATGATAATTTTACTAACAAACAATTCACTGACAAAAAATGTATTGATCACAGAATAAAACAAATAAAAAAACAGCAAACAAATGAAACAACGACGTAGAAAACTATAGACCATTTCCAGCCGTGGCGAGCTCAGTGAGTGGGGAGGCCGGTTTCAACAGCATCGGGTGCGGGTTCGTGAACGTGCCGGAATTCCTTCGCGCACGGTCTTCATACTGCACTTCCTCGTCTTTGTGTCATGACAACATACTCGTATTATAAAATTATAATTAACCAAACCAAAAATTAAGGCAGATTACAAAAACATATTTGATATAAAAGATATTAAAAAAAATTCTGTGTGAAAATAACAGCCTAGTTTTCATTTCGAAGAAAAAACTGCATCTTGTAGTCGGAAGAAGAATACTTATGGTGTAAGCCTTATATGGGTTAATAAAGTATTAGGCTAATACTACACGGGCGGTTCTCCCGCCGCGGGAATCCGCTTCTGAACCGCATTAGACACAATTTAATACAGAAGTTGTATGCTGCATACTACACTGCGCGGTTTCCCACCGCGGTTCACAGGCGGGAGAAATACGATCGCCGCATGCAGGGTCAAACCGCCGCTGATAACCGCCCTTTCAAACTACATACACGGGCGGTTTCCCGCTATTGCGTCAACATTGCGCTTTACTTTATTTTTTAATAATTCTATTAATAATAGAGCTGCTAGCGCAGTTATCATTAGCGGATCCATGTTGAAATGAACAAAAGAAGCGATAAACCGCAATCCGTGTAGTTTGATAGTCTGCGGCAGCTTTGTCGAGCGGATTCTCGCGGCGGGAGAACCGCCCGTGTAGTATTAGCCTTAATGTAAATTTAAATTAGGGTAATTACATTTAAGTTCTAAAAACTCCCTTTTGTTCACCGGATTTTAAATTTTAATAATGACCTTAATTATATTGTTCCATTAAATCATAATTTTTTAAAAAATTCACTGAGTGTAAATATATAATCTGAATGTATATCTGTTACATATGCTACACTATGTGGTGAAGGCATTTACCTTGTCGTTGGTTGTAAGCAGGCTGGTGCAGCAATGTCGCCAGTCCATGCAACATGGCGCCTTGTTTTGCCACCTCCAGTGTCACTGTTGGACCTGTCCTTACTAGATACTCAGCCGCCTGTGAAATCAATAGTTATATGTTTAAAAACCAAAGCAATCTATCTAAACTTTGTTTTTCTGAGTTATAATTAAACAAGCAATAAACTAATGGCTCCGGGTCACTGAATGCGATCGCGATATAGACCATGCGATTATAGGTGTAAGGGTAATGAATACTGGCTCCCCTAATGGAGAATATACAGTGGAGATGATGAATATACCTTTTCCTGTGTGATCCCAACTAGTGACTGTCCATCTACGGAGAGCAGTTGATCTCCGGCAGCCAATCTCCCATCGGCCGCAGCTGCCCCTCCGGGAACCACTGACTTTATATAAATTCCCAATTTACTTTGACCAGCACCCTGTTAAATAAAATTCATTAGAACATTCTTTTATCAAGTTACATAATTATGGATGGAAACATAATTATAAAATAACTATGAAGCTATTGTTTTGGCCATTTTCTTAACTAAATTGTAGAAAGAAGTACCATTCTTAAAAAATTCAAACTACTGATGTACGGAATTTTACGCCGATATTTATTTTTATTATCTTCTTTTACATTTCAGTAAAAGTAACTAAAAAAATATATTTTTTAAAGATAACCTAAACTTACCTTAGCAGCCACAATACTAAGCCCCATTCCGTTTGAGTTCTTATTCAGTTGTATAATATGAACCCTCGGATCGTGCGTCCGCCGGGTCTGGTTCTGGGCGCACATGTACACCGTCCACAGGCCGATGGCGTGGGGCTGGTGGGCCAGTCTGCACAGCCCTCCTCTCTGGAGGGGAGCCACAAACTCCGCCAGCCCAGGAGGCACTCCCCGCACTACCTCAGCACTGAATCCGTCCCCTGGGATAAGCAAGCCTGCGCCCAGCCATGAGCTCTCTTCTAATACTACCTGATAAACAAATATTTTCTTTTACATAGAGTACAAATAAAAATCAAACATAATTACTCGATTTTTACATCCACTAACTATAACTTTTGTCATACAGCATTATATTTTTGTATACATATTTTAAGTTAGTTTTAAGTATCTGTATGCAATAAAGAGTTTTCATTCATTCATTCATTCACTTTTGTATTCCTTCATAAATGTTATTTCATGATAATTTATTGAATTGATCCTAAAAATCAATAATTTGCAAATTCTTATTTGTAATAATCTTATTATGTATGAACGATTTGTGTAGATCAAGAATTACCTCTTCTGTCATATAGGTTTTTTAGTATCAAAAATTTATTAAAATCTAACTTATTCCGATTAAACTTAGGACCTGGTATAAAGAAAAAAAAATAACGTACCTCCCTTCCATCGGCTCTGCACAGTTCGTCCGCCAGCGCCCTCGCGTGTTGGACGGCGGACTCCACTATTTCCGGTGAAGCAATCGGAGTAAGTAACGCTCGCACTTGTACAGAGTTTAATTTGAAACAAGCTCCTAAAGCTGCACGAACTTCCTCCGCTGTTCGGTACTCGCCTTGAATTAAACGAGCTGCAAAAGCGACCGATTTTTAAATTGATTTTATCGAATTTTATAGTTATGATTAAATTGATTAAATAATATGTATTGCTATTCCAGCGTACCTAACTAAGAAATTTTAATTTGAAGTAGATTCACTAGCCCGTCCATCCTATGATCACCCACATAAGGTTTAAAGTGGCGACAGGGGTTTCATTAGATATGTCGCTGGCCATCACATATCGGCTAGCAGCACCAAAGCAGGTGGCTGCCGTAGAGTTAGAACAGTGAGGCCCACATAACGTTATATGCGGATATAGCGTTAGTTTCACCTCGCAGTTGCGGCGTGGTACTCGCAATTCGGTTGCCTCGCGATATAAACAAGTTCACTTATCCACCTTTATTAATATTCTATAATGTATTTTATAGTAAAAGTATTATAAACGAAATGTGTAATATACTATAGAAATACAAAACAAATACCACTCATTAAAATCGAATGTTTTCGTAGACAAACTTACATTGAAAGAAAGAAATATTTTATTTCAGAAAAATAAAACTCAGCATTTGCTGGTCTATAAGACCAGCGCTGATCTTCCGCTTGAATCTTATTTAAATGATGTCATAGCAGACTATACATAGAGAACATATATAAAATAAACTTTAATTTTGTAATGAATAAGCAATCAATTAGTTATTATAATTTGTTACTAACTATGCCTAGTAGAAGGGTGCAATAAGAACGAACCAAGAAATGTAAAATGAGTAAATAATACAAGTAAATAAATACAGATTGTTTATCGAAAATAAAATACTAAGAAAACAAAAAAATAAATAATTCATAAAATTTTACGGTTAGAAAAGATATTCGCTAACGGTATAAGGCAACAAAAATATTAAATTGAATTCTTACCGGCCTGGTGTGTTCTGGCTAGGTGGCAGTCGGCGGCCAACTCCAAGCCCTGCCTCTCGGCCCAGGCTGCCAATAGCGCCAGCCGAGCTGAAAGGGCCGCGCCCCAAGAGGCACTTATGCAACCCGTTTCTCGAACCAACTGCAACAAAATGACACTTTATTTTAACCTTTTTTATTGCTATAGGACAGCAGACAGGCCCGCTTAGAATTTAGCAGTTACCGTCGCCTATGGGTGTTTACAACGCCAGTGGCATCGCGAACACGCTGCTGTCCCATAAAGGTACAAGAATTTGGGTCACTAATGTCGGAACACAAGTCACAACACAAGGTTATTATGACAGCATACTTAAGACCAAAGTTGGTCACCATCCAGTCGGGCTTTCGGCCCTACCACGTAACTAGGGTGGGTTGTTTTGTCGCCTTTTACGACAGACCGACCCCAGCCGCAGTGGTTAGTATTCTTTTTCCGTACCTGCACAGATTAAAACTAGTATTCACTGTTTCTCCGAGTAAGAACACCGACTCCTGCGGACGGATTCGGCCCATCGTAAAAGGCGACAAAACTAGACGGGAGGCGGGCTCCAAGCCCGGTTGGATGGCAACCACCTCTAGTTTCTAAATATGCTGCCGTGATAACCTTGAGTAGTTGTAACCTTGTAGTAAGTAACCTTCCTGCATTAGTGACCCAGGTTCCAGAGAGTACCTGACCCTATGCGGGCAGCAGCATGTTCGCGGTGCTTCTAGCGTCGTAAATATCCATAGCCGACGGTAACTGCTTACTATTATCCGTGCAGGGGCGGAGAAGGAATACTAACCTCTGCGGCCGGGGTCGGCCTGTCGTAAAAGGCGACAAAACAACCCACCCTAGCTACGTGGTAGGGCCTCAAGCCCGTCCGGATGGCGACCACCTTTGGTCTTAAGTATGCCGCCATAATAACCTTGTGTTATGTTCCGGCATTAGTGACCCAAGTTCCTGTACCTTTATGGGACAGCAGCGTGTTCGCGATGCCACTGGCGTTGCAAACACTTATAGGCAACGGTAACTGCTAAATTCTAAGCGGGCCGTCAGCCTGTCTGCTGTTCTACAGCATTAAAAAAAATATGTGAGCCTGTTCCTGTGAGTCTGGTCCTCAGCAATAAAAAAAAACTCACCTTATTGAAACAAACTGCATTAATATAATGGAAGAGATGCGAGAACAGTTGGATCGTAAGCGCCGCGTTCACTCGACACCGCCTCAAGAGGACCATCGCGGACGCCAGCACCTGCAGAGTGGGCGCAGTGGCGTCCGTCGCCTCCATACTCCCAGACACGCTAGTTAAGGTGACCAAGGCGCGTGACAACTCCTCTTGGAAACACGTCACTAAGTTGCTGCAAGAATAAAATTCATGTGGAATCTTTCATTATTACTAAAACACAGTGGAGGGTACAGGGGAGGGTAAAATATTCGACTATGATTTAAAAAAAAATAAGAGGAAATGGTGATCACAAACTCCTCTATTTCTATGTGTTTTCATATGCGTTATATTGATTAAAACAGTTTATCTCAAAGTAATGAAGGTTTATTTTGTAATGGTACATTTTCAATAGTATATGGTGCTTCTGGATCATATCATGGTTAAGCTGAAAATACACACGATTTCCATACACGGTATAATTTGCAATATTGTGTTACACAACAAACTACATTTATGTAATTTATTAAAATGTCATAATTTATGACTATGCAAATTTACTATCACAGAATAGGTCTATTTAGGTCACTGTACATAATAATGAAACATGTTCAGGCGATTTTTTCGCTAACTAGCGATCTCTTTCAGACAACCTGATGCCAGAAAATACAGAATATTACACATTCTCCGTGCAGGGGCGAAGTAAGAACACTAACCTCTACAACCCGGGTCGGTCTGTCGTAAAAGGCTACAAAACAACTAGCTACCTGGTAGTTCCCCAAGCCTGTCTGGATGGCAACCACACCTGGTGTATAAACATGCCACCATAATAACCTTGTGTTGCGTTTCGGCATTAGTTACCCAGATTCGTGTACCCCGTGGGACAGCAGCGTATTCGCGACGCCCCTAGTGTCGCAAACATACATAAGCGACAATTATTGCTTACTATTAAGTGGCCCGTCAGCCTGTCTGTTATTCCTCAATAATAAACAAAAATGTTTTTAATTAATATTATATTATATAGTAATACACGTTTTGTTTTATTTTTTATTTTACATGGAAATATATATACTGGAACATTCAATTATTAACGCCTAAATTTATATATTACTATTTTAAATAGTGGTATCAATATTAGTAAACTATAAAGATACATACCTAAATGCATTTTGTACAGTTGTAGGCAACAACTCTTGCGCTTGCGTCGAAAATGACGAAATATGCCTGTCATATTTTAAAAAATGAAGTAGTTCGCTCGCATTCGCCATCCAGAACGCTTGCGCCGTTGAATCGGTGCAACGCTCCTTTAAAACAAATATTATGCAGTTATTTACTACAAAGTAATACGAAAACTATACGCGTCTTTTTTTATTGAACTTCTTTAGCATCGTTGTGATTTAAAAATTCGATGGAACGAAAAAGCAGCACCAAAAAGAGACAAACATATTCAATAATAGTATTCAGCCTGCGAGAAAATGAGTTAACATACAAGTATATAGTGTTTCTTATAAACTTCGTCTCCTCTTTGTTCGGGCTTTCGTAGGTATTTGTAGCATTTGAAATGTAATCCACTTCTCGTAAGTATCTCGTAAGAACTATATAAGAGTTAAAGTCAATTGTCAATCTTAAAATAACAGCAATCTACAAATATTAGAATATTTAACTTGCTAAATAACTTGCGTTATTATGTATAGGTGAAACAATTTTTTGCCCATAAAACTTAAGTGACGGGTAATGTCTAATAGATTCGAGGCGAAAAATGTTCTTTTTCAATATGAAGTCTATTTTTATACTAAAATTTTACTTTAAACCTTAAAATCATGGTTCTTCAAGCCGTATTCACCTTAAGCATACTAAAGGTTTAGTTGTTTACATTATTTAGTTCTGAAAAAAAATTAATTTCAAACTTTACAGGGCTAATATATGGATAACACCAAATAATGATTTGCTTTTTTAGAAACTATAATGTTTTTACCTGAACAGTTGCATGTATTAGGGTTGCCACGTGATGTAAAAACGCTGTCAACTTGTGTGCTCGTTCTGTTGGCGTCAATTCTGGCCGATAGTGTGTTGATGCACGATACCTGTGGGAAACATTTTCTTAAAATACTTTCTAGTTGGGATAGATAAGTGATACAAAGCTATTTGTAAATACGCCCAACATAATCTTATCGGATTTGTAAGGTGTTACAACATTTTAAGATAATATATGCGATTTAATTATAGAGTTTCAGTTTGTCTAGTTATAAATGAATATTATTCCAGGCAAAGACATAAAACAATGGAATATTTTATTTATAAATATTAATATTGGTGTGCAACGTAAACAAACACAAAATTAAGAACTAAATTACGGTATCGCCAAAAAACTAACTGTAGGTAATTTCTGAGTTCTGGCAAAGCACTGTCTAGTGACGTTACCCCTGTGTATCTATCTCATCCGATAATCGAGTTAAGCACTACTATCTTGTATTCGGTACAACCAAATATGAGCTGGAATAGGTTGATCACTATTCCGTCTAAACTTGTTAACCCATTTGTAATTGAATTCAGTAGACCGTAGTTTCTTGAATCTAAATTGGTGTAGCGCTCCTCGGGGTTTTCATATTTATTGTTTTTTTTAATGCTGTTGGACAGCAGACAGGCTGACTGCCCGCTTAGAATTGCAACGCCAGTGGCATCGCGAACACGCTGCTGTCCCATAAGGGTACAGGAACTTGGGTCACTAATGCCGGAACACAACACAAGGTTATTATGGCGGCATACTTAAGACCGAAGGTGGTCGCCATCCAGACGAGCTTGAGGCCCTATAACGTAGATAGGGTGGGTTGTTTTGTCGCCTTTTACGACAGGCCGACTCCGGCCGCAGAGGTTAGTATTCTTTCTCCGCCCCTGCACGGATAAAAACAATAATTTGACTTGATTTAATCAAATTGCAGCCCTTAAAATGAAAGGTGTTCTAGCAATGTCCACTTGTAAAACAAGAGAAGTCTATAAAATTATAATATAACCCAACAACAGAAGGCGTGGAATGTTAGTTTCTAAGCTTTGTAGGCTAAGACCCTTAGAAAACTTTCCTACAAAGTTAAAAAGTCAATACCTCATGATGGTGTCGATATTTCTTCCAAAATTTGATTAATTTTATTGCAACTGAACCTGTAAACAAGCTGTTAAACTGAGATATAAAAAATATACTTACCTAGCACATAAGTAAAGTGTGTATACGGGTGCGAGTTTGAAGGCAGGTGCGTGAGGGTCGAGACGCGTGATGACGGCGTTGAGGAACTGCGCCTGCCCCGCTTCGGGGAACTCCAATACTGCGGGTAGAATCGCCTCCTGGCCCGGCCGCCCCGCGCTTCCGCCCATCCTGCGATATTAACAGTTATTCCAAATCACTCCTGATAAAAGCATGTGAATTTGTAGGTTTAAAATATTCCTAATTTTATGAAATATAATTTACGATGAAGATTTTTCAAAAGCATTTAGTAATAAAAAATGGAGTAAGCAATTGATAACAAAAATGAACACTATGGATTATAGGATGTTTTGAATTGGACTCATGTAACACATACATTGGTGGTGATTCGAAAACAAGCCAACAAAACAACATATTCACTTCAGTTTATCAGAAACATAATTTAGATCGGATGAACTAAATTACAAATTGGATTATGTAAATATTTCTCCTGTACTATTAAACGTTGAATTTATTTTTCTACATATTTTGATTGATCTATGTCAATGTCAACAGCATAATTCAGTGATTTCTCATTTAAAAGTGGATTCAACGTGGAATGGAATGGAACAACCATTAATTTTAAGACATTTTTATCGCAACTGAACCTCTTGAGAACAATTTACAACAACCATATACAAATATAAAACATTTGGGAGCGACTTGTTATTATGCAAATTTTGTCGCGAACGACTGAATATTAGTCACTACGCCGATAACAATTAACAAAGAATGCTAATAGACATACTACAATGTAATAATATATACTCGCGTATTACATTCAATCTAAAAATAATAATCGATATCACTTTGCGATCTTGCTATGTAGGTTAATAAACTTTCATCTTTGCAGTGCAATCAAAGTATTAAAAAAGTGGGTGGTTTAATTTTTTTAAACGGTACCTGTTGTCATGTCCGGAGCCGCCACTTTTCGCACTGCAGATACTCTTGGTCTCCACGTTTCCATCCAAATCAAAAGTAGTCTCATAGTTATCTTTGAATTGTGAATTCATAGTGCGATTTGCGTTCGCACTCTCGCGGTCATTGTAAGCGGACAGTTCGTCCTTCGCGTAATCATCCTTGGAATCGCTCAACTGTTGCGACATCATCAGCGATTCGTTGTCAAGTTTGAGAGTATTGTTGTTGTATGGTGTTGTGTCGTTTGTGTCCCGGTAGTAGTCGTGGGAGACGGGGCTCACAGTCCGCATGTAATCGGCCTCGGGGCCTGTGCTGTTGGCGTTTGCGTCGGCCGTGTCGGGCTGATGTGAACCCAGAGACGTAGGAGACATCGCTCCACTCGTCTCTCCAGGCGAAATCGGTGAGCTAATGGAACAACGTACACAAGCGGATGTTCGTGAGCCAGTGGGAAGGAACATGCAAAAGAAAACAACGACAAATGAAACAAACATAAACGGTGAAGATACAAGCGGACGGAGCCGTAAGTGCGCGCACCGCTACGATTAGTTGAAAACTTAGAGCATTTGACCAATTGAATCCGTCTAAACATTTCAAAATTGCTATTTCTCGTGTATAGTTTGAAAAAAAAAATAGTTTAGTCATTAGAAAATAGGGTGTTGATACCAATTGTGTACAAAATGAATAGTATTAAAAATTTAACAAACAAAAAAAGGTCTTGGATTAATATAGAAAATCAATCTCACTTTTCCGTTACTCTAATTTGTTATACCATGCAAAAGTTTTCATCAAACACGGACATGAAGGAGAGAAAAAAAATAAATTATTTTTAAATCAAAGTTTGGTTGGGTATTCATTATAAACTTATCTTGTACTTTTTATATACCGTGAGGGCCAACGACGATAACAATGGCATACTAATTAAAACTCCGGTCATCATCCTTGGACTAATACGCTGTGGTCACAGGATAGTCTTTTGGTCAATGCTCTAAAACCATCTAACATAGCTTTATTGATTTGATTAACACAAAACCATATAAACTGTGTGGTGTACATAACGATGAGTGAGTGAAAGCAGCAAACACCCCGTAATCGTCTCCAATTAGTTAAATGCTCTAAGATCGACAAACAAAGTAAATCGAAATAGTAACGCAACAAAAACGTTGCAAGTGGGATAGTGTTATGTAACTTGTAGATAAAAACTTAATTGTTTTACTTCAAGGGCACGTGTAATTACAACATAAATGACAAGCATTAATTACACTATATAATTATATGCGTTTTTTTTCTCACCGATCGTATATGGACCCGGAGCCGTAATTTTGGGACTGAGCTAGGTTTCTGTTCATCAAATTTTCCTGAACGGGATCGATGAAGCGGAAAGTGGACACGCGCCCGAATTTGAGCAGGCATCCATGCTGTAATAAATCAAAGCACTTAATTTGATTATTGCACATTGTAGAATTGCGTTAAAAATTTTATTGTGTAGCGCCATAATTAGGAACTCAATGTAGCAAAATACATTTTGTTTAGTCCAATATCTCGCCTCAAGGCCCGAATAATAGGTCGGCACTGAATACCAGCGCTGGGTCAGAGCATTTTGACACAGCAGTATGCCGAATGGTCGACTTAATTTCACATGATTTTTTATACTTTAAAATTAATAAGGAAAAATTTGGAGTGCCCATATTTAATTGTATGTGACATAATTTTTATTGGCCACAGAATTTCCCTAATAACGTATACGAGAATAATGCTAGTAAAAAGGAAAGAAAGGAAGGAAATTGTGACATCTAATAAACTGTTACTCGTTATTACATAAATCTAAATTTCCCTAAGGAAAGAGTAATAACATTCACACCTAGCTATTTATAACTTGTGTTTCAACATTCATGGACCGTAATATAATTTCGTAAGTAATTCCCTTAACCCTAAACGACTGGTGTACCAAAACAACAACCGTGCGTGAGTGAGTCATCACCCGCAAACTTATGGGATGGTATCAAGATTAACCTATTTGCCAAAATGAGTTCACTTAACCGACCTTGAACTATCACCTTAATTAACAGCTCGACAAACATTCTTCGTATGGGAACATACGAGCCAATCTAGGTGTTTATGTCAATGTGTTTATGTAACAAGTCAACTAGTTCTCATACGTTATTCAATCTTGGAGAAATAACTACAAACGCATCTGTAACACCATATTTCTGAATCCTTCTCTGTTATTCACCATGTTCACCATATTTCTGAATCTGAATTTCAGCACTGAATCCGTTAACATTCATAAAAAACCGTTTATCTATATATATAAATACGTGAAGCGAAAACTTTGTACCCTTTTTAAGTAAATTGCGCGGACAGAGGAGTATGAAATTTGGCACATTTAAAGTTTATATAGAGGAGAAGTGCAGAAAGCTATTATTTTTGCCTGAAATTCATTAGAAACAAATTATATTAATAAATATAAACATTACACACACTACTGCTCGACCTTGCTTGCGCTTTTGTTTTTTTTTTTATAAGAGTTTATGGCCGGGTAAAGACCATTAAGGTTAATTTTATAATAACACATTGATCAAAAAGTTTCCGGACTACGTAAGAAAAACACAAAATTTTCGCAAAATTCGTTTTTATTTATCGACATCATTTCCATCTAAGGTGATACAAACCGCCCAACGCTTCTCTAAGTTCTGGATACCATGTTTATAGAACGCTGGATCTTTGCTCGAAAAATAGACCTCAGTTTCGGCAATGACTTCCTCTTTGGTGCTAAATCTTTTTCCACGGAGCATCCTTTTCAGGTCTCCGAACAGCCAGTAGTCGCTGGGAGCCAAATCTAGCGAATACGGGGGGGGGGGGGGTCAGCAATTTGACCATCGTAGCCATTGATTTGTGACATGATGGTTTTGGTGGAACAGTGGTTTTTTCTTTGCCATGTGGGGCCGTTTCGCTGTATAGTATTCAGAATCGATCCCTATTCCTTTCTCAAGATAAACAAAATCCCACGCGCATCCCAGAATACTAATGCCATAACCCTGCCACAGCCGATTGTTGTGTCTTTGGTCACTTTGGAATGCTTCCACCTGCCTCAACCCACACAGCTGACGAGCGCTTTGACTCTGGAGTGTAATAGTGTATCCAGGTTTCATGTTATGGTTAAATAACTTCAGACAGGCCTCCGAATCGTCGATTACTTGTTGTTTTTGATCCGGTGTTAACAAACGTGGCACCAACTTTGAGTTGAGCTTTTTCATACCCAAAATGTCGTGTAAAATAGTAAGCACGCTGCCATATGATAACTATGAAACCTCAGCCAACTCCCTGTCTTTAATTTTGCGGTCGGTGAAAACAATTCTGAGGATTTTTTGACGTTTTCTTCGTTAACAGTCGTATTTGGGACACCACTACGTTGAGCGTCGTTAACGTAGCTACGACCATATTTAAATTCATTATACCATTCGCAAACGGTTGATTTCCCTAGAGCAGAGTCCGAATAATGCTTATCAAGCCAGTTTTTCGCGTCTTTCGTATTTTTTCCGATCAAAAAACAATGCTTGATAAAAACATGAAATTATTTCTTATCCATCTTTTGACAAAGATACCAAACAATAACTTGAGAACACGTGGTCCAATTATCATGAAATTTTGACAAATACCTAGTAAAAGAATGTAATGTAATCGAATGCATTTTGTATATGTGGCGCCATCTATATGTCAGTCCGGGAACTTTTTGATCAATGTAGTAATGTAATATATAATATTTAATTTCAAAATATACATTAGTAAATACTTAAATAATTAATTAATTAATAATATTTACTCTTGCCTATTTGTGATAATAGTGTTTACATGTTTATATGGTTACGAAATGGATTTACAACGCGAAAAACCTTTTAAAGTTTTACATTGCAGTTTAAGTTTTACTGGTGTTGAAAAATAGCTAATGAACTGAGTAGCTATGATGAAACCTTGGATTATAGATGTATAATATATAATAGCCTTTGACATAAGAACCCTAAAAAATTTCAAAGTTAAAAATGACCTGTGGTCGAATTTCGACTCCTGGGCGACCACTAGTATAGGAAATCACGCATATTAATTAATGTATAATAGCAAAAGGAGTTAAAGTTAAAAAAAATAATGACATGATAATCAAGGCGTTTCTCTTAATATATAGGATGTACAGATAATAGACGCTTCAAAATAAAAATAAAAAACAATTTGACAGCAGAAAAACAAATGACAGTTGCAGTCTTCGGAATTGTGAGAAATCGGGAGAACAAATTGGATCAACTAATAAAATACTGATATTGAATACGAATGAATAAATATTCCTTTACAAATTGTAAATAGCATCGTTAAAGTATTTTACTCGGTCGAGACAAACATTGCAAGAAGAAATTTACTTTATTTTTTTTAACACGATTTTATTAGTTTCACCTGTATGTTTGTTTGTAACCGACTTCTTTGAATTCGATTTTGACCCACTTTAATCGGTCACAGTTCAATTAAACGATGTAGATTTACCAAGAACCAATGAAAATACAATAATTCGATAAGATCACCTCATTATCCTGATTAGGATCGCCAGGTTAAAAAAAAGGTGACGTATTATACAGTATATAATTACGCCTAATGAAATATTTTTTCAACTGGGAGTAACATTGCTACATATTAATTTTTAATAAAATTATTACGAATAAGTCCAATATTGTTTTATCGTTAAATTTGTATGTCATAACTGGGGAGAATTGTTCTGTAGATCTTGCAAGTCTACAGATGCGAGTGCATCAGTGATGCATATATATGATATATCTGGAATATTCGATAGGTACGATTAGTCCAAAAATGATACATAAGATATGGCACAAAGCGCTCCACGCTTTTTTCACAATAATACAAATATTTTTCTTTCATTATTTTATACCTACATTAAGGATAAAGGTGGATTTATATTTGTATGACGTGTCGTGTCGTGACGCGTTCTGTCGTCTGTCCTAAATGTATGAAACCGATATGCTTCTGGCGCGTCACGACACGATACGTCAGACAAATATAAACCCACCTTTATTATTAATTTTTAGTTAAATTTTTGTTGTTACCTTTCCACGAAACGTCATTGACTAAAAGTAAATGATGGTATCGATTTGTCTAAATTTGGTTTCAAAAAAGCGACTGTCAAAGTGATTTCTCGACAACAAAAGGACTACCATACTCTCATAAGGGTACTCTCGTATTTTTTTTGTTTGAAATAAACTACCCCAATGTTCCTCTGACGTCCGACGTCTGGGGGGCGGCGGGAATTAAATGCTTTCGCGTACACCTCCCGCGCGAAATTTCCCAAAACTTTTGATGGGACCTTAACCCTAACAACCAATTTCCTAACCTAATAAAAATCAGAAAAACCCATTGATTATATTAAAATACAGTATTAGTACCGCCATATTGGTACATTAACCAAATATAGCTAGCTATAAATAAAAGCATCAATAGGTTTGAAACGCTGAGTTAATGTTACACGACACAGTTGTACGTAATACGAAACACATTCGTAATTTTGCGAGAAAATGGGGCATAAAACGTGTATTTTGTTGCCAATAAAAAGACATCGACAGTAAATAAGTTGAACAAAAGAGCGGCAACGTTCGCAACCTCACTTGTGGTTAAAAGATCGCCTTCGATTTAAGTGCACAATCTACGCACATAATAAAACAGTAGCGCTCGTATTGTACAATCCTTGAATATATTTGTTTTAAGTGACCGTTGGTAAAATTATAAAATCGACGCGGGACATTTTTATACAGCAATACTCGTATGTATGGGTGTTTCGGCCTAGTTGCATGAAAAAGACCAACTGAATCTGCTCTTTATAGTTCAGCACCATCTTGTAAGGTAGAATAATTGCCGATAGTGTGGTCCAGGCGAGCACTGGTCCGCCTATATTAATGGGGCAAGCTTTTTCCATGGCAGACACCGTCACTATCACAGTAAAAGACGTGTGCTTAAGAACATATTATTGCAAACATATTAACAAAGCTTGAAGAGTCACGTTTTACGGCAACCGGCTAACTACGTTGGGAACAAATGTCTGGCTATGCCGCCTCCGCCGGGCCCCGACAGGAGGGGTAGACCCAAAAAGTGCTGGTCTGATGTCGGGAGGGGTGATATGCGTACCAATGGGCTCACTACCAGGGATGCTAAAGAGTGTGCGAAGTGATTGACGATTGACGTGAGAGTGATTTGACGCTGGGATGAAGAAGAAGAAAGCTTGAAGTCAATTTTATAGAAAACTTTTAATCTCTTTATACAGTAAAACCATTACGATACACAGTTATCGTTAAGGTCATAAAGTTCTGAGGCAAGAAATCACAATGTAGCAATGGAATTCTTTACTTTCCCTCGCGGACTTTCGCTTTCATTCCCTTTAACGAACCGTTTGTAAGTTTCAAGAATTTCGTTTATACCACTTTATTCAATTCGGTAATTATGTATGAAATTTAAAATATTTTCAAATCTATATTTATTGATTTGTAACTCTATTTATAGTCTATTTTATTTACCTACACTTGAAATAAGTCAATACAAAAAAGGTTATCATTGCATATGTATTTGTTTGCAGAAATATATTTGAAGAGACATTGAAAAACAATTGAATAATGCTTTCTCAACAGACCTGTATACGCTGTGAATGGGTGACTCTCTGACCATTGAGGTAGACTTGAGCATCAGGGTGCAACGGCGTGACGGTATACCCGCCGCCTTCGGCCGGTGCAACCATGCAATGCCGTGGCTGAATTGAAGGACCATACAACTGTAGGGCCGAACCATTTCCGGAGCCAACCTAGAAGAAGATATTTATTATTATACATTTTCTTCCACTGCTGTGGAACAGCAGACCGACCCACTTAATAGTAAGCACCTATGAATGTTTGCGATGTCTGGGATACCGCCATGCTGTCCTCGTAAGGAACTGAAACCTGGATTTATTTATTTATTTTACTATGGCGGCATATTTAGATACCAGGGGATCCAGTCGGGCCTGGAGCCCTACTACACAGCTTGGGATGTTTTATCGTTTACGCCAAACCGTCGCCCCCGGCCGCAGACTAAAAAATATTAAATATCACGCTTATTGGTAACTAATTTGAACTCAAGTATTAGACCAATGAAATCAGGATCTCACAGATATCCGGCTATGTTTATTGAGATTAATAGCCGGTTTCGCACTAAGTGGAACTTACTGTCCTTTCCTAAGCCCATTTATTTTCCCGGTTTATTATCCGAGTCTTTTTTCCTTTACTCGATATCTAGCATCACACTGGCAATGCCTATGATGCTGCGAAATCTTATAGATTAATTCCACGTGTGGTCATGTTGCAAAAAGTTATGTTACTTATTTAATAATCACACGGTATTCATTTTTTTGAGCATATAAAGTGAAAACTTTTAATAACGACATCGAAGAGACTGCCATATAAACCGATAGTCGTGTTTTCGTCCTGTAGAATGTAGCCGGACCTTTGAGATTGGTCAATTTCCGAGGTATGTTGTTCAAAACGATTGTATGCGCCGGGCGTTGAGCATGCACCGGTCTTCTCCTTTCCGCTCCTACACCCGCTTCCGGTATCCGCTCCCGCTCCCGCACCGCTTCATCACACCCGCTATGAAAGGGACGGATACTATGCTGCTGGCGAGGAGCGCGGCCGAGTAATTGCGGCGATCGGCCCCCCGCGCCACAGTCCACTTCAAACAGCGCTTAGAGACAACCGCTGCCCCCGGCCTTGACCAAATAAGAAAAAGGGGAGCAAGATCCCGTAGTGCCCGCTTCCGATACGAACCAGTGCACAGAGTCCCAGTGGCGGGTGAGTACTCCTTTTAATTTCCCGCTTAACCAACGATATTGCTATAAACGGTTTTAACTGTGTTTATTTATTCCATAGACAATTTACAAACTGCTTTTACATACAATATATTAAACCATTAAATTCAAATTACAACGCTTTCGTTGAGAATACAATTTCAAATAATAATTTATTACCCATTTACGATAACTTTATTAATAGTGAAACAATTGTACGGATCCAGATCGAGTTTGAAATCCAATTCAGGGAGTATGATAAATTTACCTTACAATATGTTTCTTATATTTTAAAACGTGGTATCCACATTTGGTTCGAAAAAAGAGCCTTTTTGTTCGACGAGTATTGTTACACACTTCAGACTTTCATTTAACAATTATAATTTCAAAATACACAAATGTGCATACTCCTTAGAAAGTACTCACACATAAATACAAAAATGTCACAAATGTAATGTAACATCCAATTGGGTGCAAAATAAGAGTTCTCCAATCTGTTTAAAATTCCGCTCGCACATTTGCCCCTCGAGGAAACACGAACGTGTTGACAATAACGCTTCGTTTCTTCGAAGGTAAATTACTATCTATAGTATCTGTAATGATGCCTTTTATTTAAAGATTTTCACGAGATGTGTGTTGACGCTAGAATTGTTATTGAAGCCTTGAGGAGCATTTGAGCAATTTTGTTTTCTATTGAGAAAGATTGAGAGATTTAAAAGCGTCTTTTTTATTGCTGTAGAACTGCAGACAGGCAGACGGCCCACTTAGAATTTAGCAGTTACTGGTGTTTGCAACCAGTGGCATCGCGAACACGCTGCTGTCCCATAAGGGTACAGGTACCAGGATCACTAATACCGGAACACAACACAAAGTTTTTATGGCGGCATACTAAAGACCAAAGGTGGTCGCCATCCAGACGGGCTTGAGGCCCTACCCACGTAGCTAGGGTGGGTTGTTTTGCCGCCTTTTACGACAGGCCGACCCCGACCGCAGAGGTTAGTATTCTTTCTCCGCCCCTGCAGGGATAACTGTCTGTTGATTTGTGGCTAAGCGACACTAACAAGAAAAAGAGGAAGCGCCTATGGCTACTCTAACCGTGTTCCAAGAGACCGCTTTACCAGTAAGTACTATGTTCAGACCTACAGGGTGGTTATGTCGAGCTTGCCACTTCTAGCTTATTGCGCCCACCTTTATGTGCTGCTAGCAAGAGACGGTGATGACCAGTTTCAGTCGCCACTGAGCCTTAAATGAAGGCATCGCAGAATAGCTTATGTTAATTTTTCGGCTATGCTCCCAGCATATTGTAAATATGTCACAAAGTAATAGATATGTACGTAAGAAGGTCGATTACTATGCAAGGATCTGATTTTCAAATAATCATTAATATATTCAAGTAAGGCCCCAAAACACGGTTAAGTAAGAAGAGGGGTAATTTGCGACTTCTGCCAAATTAGGAAAAGCTCTCTACCAATTTACATGAATTAACAAACCGCAATTAAAAATGTATGGCAGGTCTCGAGCACAGAGCTACGCCCAGGTGGGTGGCGTTCGCTCAAATATAAATATATGTGGTTTAGGCACCGCATAAATGCAACACTGACAATTTTGATATGATTTTTTCCCTCTCGCATGTAGCTGACAATTGCAACATAATAATACAATATCCGGATGACCGAGCTTTGCTCGGTATTTTTTTTTTATAAATTGTGTTTTTTTGGAAATTAACAATTGATTTTCTTAGTCTAACCTCAAAGCAAACACTCATTAACTTCTTGTTACTTAACAACGCCATCTGCTGGAATAGCTTTAGTGTTGTGTCGTTAAAGCAATTTAAAAAAAATAGTATTATTATTCGCCGATAGATGTCAGGAAGAGTCATTTTTCAGTTTAAATTATTCGCCAATAGATGTCAAGAAGAGTCATATTAAAAAAAATTGTATTATTATTCGCCGATAGATGTCAGGAAGAGTCATTTTTCAGTTTAAATTATTCGTCGATAGATGTCAGGAAGAGTCACATTTTTGTTATTTTTCTTCCAATAAAAAAAAGCGAATAAAATGACATTTTCTAGAAATGATTCCTAGCTAGATCGATTTATCGCCCCCGAAACCCCCCGTATACTAAATTTAATGAAAATTGTTGGAGCCGATTCCGAGATTCCAATTATATAAGTATATATATACAAGAATTGCTCGTTTAAAGACATAGGATACGAGTATTCTTCTACAGATACTTATACACCAGTAATAGCTAGATGAGAAAAGCGGAGGATCTAGTGTCATTTTAGGGAGGCCTATGTCCAGCTGTGAGCGACGTAATGCTGTTGATTGATTCTTCTACAGGTACTTAGATACGTGGAATAAAACTTGGAAACCAACATAGAGGTCGTGGGTCCGTATCCCACGATGGCATGTAGGCATTAGGTAGTTCTTTTCGCCCGATGTGCATATAACATAATATTTTCAAAGTATCAACAGTGATGGAAAACGTCGTTACTGCATATAGAGATCACCGGTGTGTGTAAGCGGGTTCACCGTCCAGGAGTAAGGGTTATGGCCTGTTAATAGTCTTTCTTCTTTGACATTCTCTTTCTATTACAGTATACAAGTTGTCAGTTGTCAGAAACTATTGTATATATACTTTAATCAGTTTTTTCTTGGATCTAAACTAATAATTCATGTGTTGATTAAAAGTGAGAAAACGGTGTTTTATAAAAGGATATATGTTTTGTTTGGGAACATTTAGGGCTAGAAAAACATTGAATGTTTAGCGACCATTTAATTAGTTTGGCATTTGAACATACATAGCTATTTTCTTGATAGGTTATAATGTCTAAACGATAGACAACGCTCAATTCGAACGTAAGGGTGCAAGCCTTACGGTTTCGACTCTCGAAAATGAATTCCAGAAGATTCCATGTTCTTTTATATGTTGCTACAAGAACTACAAATATGTCAAATACTTTGCGTGTTTCTTATTTCAAACAGAACATGAATATAATTTGGTACGTATAAAAAATATATAAAATCTAAGACCGTTAGCAATTTTAAAAGTAAATATCATATAATTATATAATATTAACAGGTTACAAGTAATCAGGGGTACAAATAATATCGCTTAAAACCCAGCAGTTTTCGAGTGCAAGTGAAATTAATATTGATTTTATAATAACAGCACCTGAAGACTTCTCACGGTTTAATACTTCGTAGCGGAAGAAACGAGCATATTTCTTGGGTTAGATGCAACAAAACTAAATAATTATAAATATCGAGTAGCGCCATCTGTCAACATTTCCAAGTAACAGTTGATTGTCATCCATTGGCAACGGTATAAATAATATTTAAATTGTCACCATGAGAGCGATAACAGGACTCAGACTAGAGTCCTTGTTAAAACAAGTCAAACAATGCTAAAATCAATAGGGTTGCATTGTTTCAATACAAATTTCCCATGGAAGCCTACCCATCTACAACATCAGTTCAGATATGTCGTATAAATATGATATTATCATCAGTACTTCATGTATATATACAAGTTTTTATATCGATCGGACATTTAAATTTAAAAAGCATAGCCATATAATGTTTTCTTTTGAGCTTTCGCGACTGAAAAAAAACGTTTCACGAATTTTAAGCTCGTGTTAACATCGTGCAAAATATTTAGATATTTCACACAACAACTCGAGAACATGTACAACGCTAAAATTGTAGTAGAAAAGTCTGAAATAAATTGGACGGAGAAAGAATGGTGATCTTTGCAGCCGGAGTCGTCCTGTCGTAAAAGGCCTCAAGGCAAACAACCCCTCAGTCCAACTCCGATTTGAACTGAGGGGTCCCCCCTACCGGCGTGGGAGGATTTATCTTAAACTAGCTGAACAGACGATGTCCTTGAATCTATTTCCACATAATAAATGCACATCGCGCCTACTGCCAACCACTGACCCAAGGTTAACATTAGAAAAGTTAATATGGTTGTTAATGGTGGTGGTTTAACATGGTTTTCACCGTGCAGGGGCGGATTAAGAATACTAACCCCTGAGGCCAGGGTCGGCCTGTCGTAAAAGGCGACGAAACAGCCCACCCTAGATACGTGTTAGGCCCCAAGCCCGTCTGGATAGCCACCAACCTGGTTTTTAAATATGGTATGCCGCTATAATAACCTTGTATTGTATTCTGGCTTAAGTGACGCGGTAGCTCCAGTACCACTACGCGGATAGCAGCGTGTTCGCGATGCCCCTGGCGTTGCAAACAGGCATAAGCGACGGTAACTGCTAAATTCTAAGTGGGCCGTCAGCTTAATGTATAAATGTCGTATTCAACTAATTGAAATAGGCGTTTAAACTTGCACAACTATACTTTTCATTGAACGACGCTATTCAACCACAACTATGTACGAGTAGATGACGATGATTGGTAGAATTCTCCAACATCGTAGCGCTTGTAGTCCATAAATATTTCTGCTTCTTACCTCGACCGCATCAGTGATTCGAACTCGCCTCCCATTCTCCAGCGTAGTGGTGTCGGGCGCCACTTCGACAAGCATAGGATCGTTTCCCGATCGCCCGCTCGTCGAAGATGTTACAACTTTTTTCTTGCGTCGCCTCTGTTGGACATCCGCCGGCCGCCGCCGCACGTGGAACATGATGGAGCCTGGATCAAATACACAATTTAAAAGACGACTATAGTATAAAAGAATACTAAATATCTAAAGTTGGAACAGACAGACCACAACATAATTCAGAGAAGATTACCAAAGCTGTCGCCTATAAAATAGTCATTTGCAGATTTTCAAGCGAAAAGAAATAGTAAATTAATGAAATGCCAAAAGGCTATTCGAACTAGGGTTAGTCGTGATGGTCTTATACTGACGTTTCATGGGTAGGAACGCCACTCCAGATAAAATTATGTTTTTTCCTATGCGTACAAGTTTGGTATCTGATTTTAATGACTCTTCAATATATTCTTAAATATTCGTATAGTGAAAAATCCTATATTAAACAAGAGAACAGGTGCACGCCTGTGAATACGTCGCCATAAGTAAACACATAAAGCATATGTACATATACGAACATAAAGTTCACCGTATTTTACGTCTCTTCGATTTGTACAATCGATGATAATGTGGAGTAGACATAGTGCACACGAAAACCAATGACAATAGGGGAAACCGCACTGAAAATTTAATCAACAAACAGTAGATATCCGGTAGATATTCCCAATGGGTTAATGTTTTAGCTGTAGTTTGTTATTGAAACCTATTTAAGTTAAGAGTTTACAGTTAATGTGCCATTACAATCACTTTTAGAGAAAAGCGATCTTAATTATCAATACTAATATTATAAAGGGGAAAGTAACTTTGTCTGTCTGTAACATTTTCACGACTAAACTGCTGAATCAATTTTGATAAATTTCGGTATAGAGATATTGAATCTTGTTGGACATAGATTACTTTTGTCAACGAAAATGAAAGTCTAAGGGAGGGGGAATATGGGTAAATATATAAAGAGCCCGTTTCTATATTAGGAGCAAGGCGTACAAAAGTTATTTTTAATATATGACAGAACAAAGTTTGCCGGGTCAGCTAATGTATTATAAATTAGTCATTGAACATACCGGGAATAAACACTTGGATTCGAAGATCAAAATTAAATAAAAAAATCATATTTATTTTACTATCGAAACATCCTAGTTTGATATATAGACTTGGCATAATACCACGGATAAAACAATCGTTTGATATTAGGTCTTTACCTATGAAATTACCGTTTTGTATGAAAAAATTTAAACGAATTTTTTTCATGTATTTTTTATTTGTATTAATCGAAGTAATCACCCATGCAATCAATGCATCTTTGCCAACGCAGTAGCATTTTATTGATGCCCTTCTTAAAGAAATCAGCTGGACGGGAGGCAACAAATTCTTCAAAAACATTTTGTACTGCCTCTCGGGTATTGAATTGTTTCCCGCCAAGAAGTTATCCAAATTCTGGAAAAAGTAGTAGTCTGTAGGCGCAAGGTCTGGTGAGTAGGGCGGATGACGGAGAACTTCCAACCCCAGTTCTTGCAACTTGGAGACCGTCTGATGTGCAGTATAAGGTCGCGCGTTCTCGTGCAGGAGCAGCGGAGACGAGCGATTGACCAATGCTGGTTGGAGATGTGCCAGCTTTTCCATCATTGTGTTCAGTTCTTCACAGTACACATCTGCAGTAATGCTCACCCCGTTTGCGCTAGACCACCAAACAGTGACCATCACTTTTCTAGGGGTAAGTTTTCGTTTAGGGCATTGTTTAGGTGCTGAACCAGGATCCAACCAACTTGCTGAGCGCTTGCGGTTATCAAACAGAATCCATTTTTCATCGCAGGTAACAATGCGGTTCAAAATTCCTTCATTTGTGTGTCTGTTGAGCAGTGCAAGGCACGTCTCGACGCGTACTTCGCGCTGGCGATCGTTGAGTTCGTGGGGCACCCATTTGTCAAGCTTTTTTACCTTGCCAATTTGACGCAAATGGACCAATATTGTTTTGACGCTAACGTCGAAAGCTGCTGCTAATTCAGCCGTAGATTGTGTATCATCAGCTTCCACAATCGCCTTTAATTCGTCATTGTCGACCAAAGTCTTCGGACGACCGCGAGGTTCATTTTTCAGGTCGAAATTCCCAGAACGGAAGCGAGCAAACCAATAACAGGTGGTGCGTTGGTTTGTAGTGTTAGTTCCGTGAATGTCGTTGATGTAGCGTGCCGCTTGTGCCACGTTGCTGCCACGAAGGTACCTCATATTCCATAATTACTCGAATTTTTAACGTACCCATGATGACGAAAAAGATTGAAATGAGTTGAAAATGTAACAATAATTAATAAACAAATGACTACTTTTGGAAAAACAATTCCATGTTCAAAATAAAATTTATTTGAAATTAGAATTCTTAGCCAAACAAAAATTATTTTGATTTGAAATGGCCAGTACTGCAGAACGGCAATTTCATAGGTAAATACCTATTATTTTATTCGAAAAATTTCATAGAATTCATAAAAAAAAAAAATTTAAAATATGCTCCTATTTTTCAAAAACATGTTATCCTTTAGTAAAATTTGGTGAATAAAAATTATAATCACCCAGTGAAACAGCGAAAATTGTTCAAAACTCATCGATCACAAACTTAACAATATAATATAATATTTTATGGAGTGAGAACCAACTCAACTCGGGATTAGGTTTTCAAAGATATTCGTGGCCACAGTGAAATATAGGACGCGTAATCAAATTATAAACCTAAAACATTTATTAAAGCTTTGCGGTGAAGTTGAATGACTTCTTGAAGTTGAATAATTCATTATAATATTTTTAAGCTTTGTTCCACAAGTTCTAACATTTATTAAGGTATCATAATAAATGGCGGTTAAAAATTGTATCTGCTATAAGTATTACGTTTTCACATGTCATTTTGCGAATATGAAATAAAGAATCAAAGTGCCGGTCGAAATCCCATTATATTGAAAGAATAAAATTTTAACTATGTAAATAGAAATCTACGCAGACAAGTATTATTTATGTACTGTGTTAGTCGCATTATCGCGAAGCGAAATTTATGAAGGGAACATAATTTTATGTTAGATACAGACGCTTTGGCCGGTCCCAAAATGAACATCAAGTCAATTAATCTATTCCGCCCCCACCCCGCTAGACCCATTACTCTAACTAAACGTAATTGAATCAAATGCTCACGTACAGAAATTGGAAATACTTTTTTTGAACACAAACGTCGTGAATTAAGGTTTTAGCGAACAAAGAACTGAATATCAGCAATTTCGTTTGTTAGTTAAGATTAAAACAAGATATTGACTTTTAAAAGCTTTAAAAGCTTAATTTTTTTCGCCGTATTGCATAAATACAGCTAAGTGCACTCGAGGTGATGAGGAGCGGGGGAGGGGCACAGGTACGACCAGGAGCGAAACAAGCCCACCTCTATCCCGCCTCTAGTGTCAACATCATTAGCGCCTACATTGTCGCAAAGCTCCGCGGAAGCTACGAGAGCTGCTACAAACTACCGACTTAGCATAAACAAATTTCCCTTAAAAATTGCTGGTTTTTATGGTTCGTAGCTGAAGTTCACTGAACTATTTCAATGAATATCTTCACGGGGTAGCTTATTTACTGAACTAGGATCTCCGCCTATACAGAATTATCTGTCTATGCCCCCTACATTCATCCCAAACGCACTGGCTTTTTTTGATTACTCGCACCAGTAATCTTCTTATCTAATTATCTTCAGTAATATGGTATCAATATTATCCACCATTATGTAATAATAGCATTACAACTCGCAGTGTCATCTCAACTGAAATTCGATAGCAAAGGTGTTAAGCGTAGTCTAAAAATAATTTAATACTGTTTCCCTACTAAGAATATTTTATTATACCATATAAAACGACAATACACAAAAAGAAAAGAAACTTAAAATCAGCATAATTTTAATGAAGTTACCCATCATAACTAATTGTCTTTTACAATGTTGATTCGATCTAAAGTAGACCTAATGAAATCAATCAAACTTTCGACAGGCTGACTTGTGGCAATGATCGATTTAACGAACAAAGGCATTGGAAATATATGATTAATTGATAACCCAATTCACGGAAAATAATTTTACCGTAAATAAACAACTCATGCAATAAAAACACATATGAATACATTGAAAAATTGATTGAAATGTATGAAGCGTATATAATATCTGATATAATTTGTATTTAACACTGGAAACAAGTCGAAACACAAAGAGGTTATATTTTCAAAGAGATTTTATTCAGCTACACTGTATATCTGGGGCGGGTCGCTGTTTAATCGAATATAAAATGCAACCGGGTTCAACCAAATGGGGAAATCGATAAGTTTTTCTATGCGATGGAACTAATAATTCAATATTCATAGCTGCAACAATAAGTCTGACTCAAAACTGTCATTAACTTTATTGCACAGGCCATCAGGTATTCATATAATATACACGTAATTTCTGTTTAGAAAAATACTGTAGTAAAATTCAAAAGTAGATTTCAACGGACTTTTAAGAATTTCAGATACATTTCTACTTTAGAGTAATTTAAATGAAATTTTACTCCAGTTTTAGCATTATTTACGCCTGGCTCATACCAGATTAGTCCGGTCGTGAATTCTTAATTTATGTACGAACTATGACTACATATTCTACAATTAAAACTTGTATTTCGTAATATATCTTGCAATTTAATTACGATTCTAAGAAACTATAATTGAACTACTCAACCTGTAAATTTCATAAAAATAGCTTAACTAATATTGTCGATTTTTTTTCTTTAGGATCTTCTCCCGTAGACCCACGATTTTCGAGTAGGAATACTATTCTTTGGATTTGTCGAAAATATGTATAGAAATTAAAATAACACTTACATATTTATGTCAAACACAAAAAAGCACGCGCAGAAACATTTCGTAGATATAAACACTGCCAAGTTTACGCAGTGAAGCACAGAGCATGTAAGCAACCGCAATATTTTTTGTAAGCGAGTACGATTTCCTTTTGACCGTTTCGTAGCCTGGAACTAAATGATCTGCCGAACAGCATATTTGCTGTGGACGACTATGTTATTTTGTGAACCATCGCGAATGGGTATTTGAGGGTCGCGGGGCGCGTGCACGTAAGTTCTGAGCGACGCTCTAATTGTTACTGGAGTGGTAGACACACCACCGCGACTCACAGAACACCACCGGCACCGCTGAGCCGCTCATAGCCAGTGCTATACTTTAAGGCTGGTCACAAACGATCAGCGTTTCCCTCTGATTTCATATTTTTTATTTATTTTCAAATTTCACCATATTATCAGTCGTATCATATTATCAGAAACCTCAAAAAATATCAACAGATTGAAATTAAAGTATCGAAATTAAGCGTTGCATGGGGAATGGTTCATAACAAGCAGCGGGAATATCTCCCAGAATTCATATTGTTATTACATAATTGCATTAAAAAGTCAAATTCAACAATGTCGTGTAATTTTTATTCTTCGTATATTGGCGTAAACGAAAATACTATGTATGAAAAAGAAATAAAGTTTATTATCCGTGCTTGTAGAATTCATGCCGCGTTCTTTTTAATATCAGGAATTCTTAACGCTCGTCTGTTAATTTTCATGCCTTACCGAATTTTTTTAGCTTATAGACCACTTATTAACACTATCTCCCCGGCGTCCACTATCCTCTCTAATAGTGACGTGAAACGAATTTTTCTTTTCAACGAATATATTTATGGCAAATGATATGTAGGGCAAATACATAATTTGAACAATATCAAATCAGATATCAAACGTATCATAAATAGAGGAACCAGCCTGAGTATGTACACTATTCAATTTTCTTATATCACTGAATGGTGGTTCCACGAAACGGTTGGTTGAGTTTCAACAAACAGCATTATTGGCGTGTCTCTTTAGAAGAGGCGTAACAATCGTTTGCGAGTGTGTGTGTATATTATATACCAAGGGAACGAAAATTCGATAAAATTTCGCACATATTACGATTACATATAATACTAAACTATATTTAAAGATCATACATAAGTGTTAATATTATAAATATTTAACACATACAACATACGATATTACACTTTCATTAAATTAGAATGTAAATGATAGCGCACTGGGCATGTTTGTTTAGAGACGGTCAAATAGCCCATATTTAAAAATATAAAAAACCTCCCTTATTATCGAAGGTTAAAAGAGATGCATATAAATTATATAAACCACGCTTGACGTATAGTAATAAAACTATAGTTAAAATTATTGTACATATATTATTTAAAAAATTAATACATAATTTTGGTCTAAACTGAATGTAATTCAACATCTATACTGATTTGGTAAAACCAACATTGTTCCTTCAGTAGGCCCAAATCAGTAGTGACGTCCCAAATATATAGTATATCAAGTTATTGTATTTATAAGAAAATAATAATGTCTACTAATGATGTCGTATACCTAATGTGCATATAATATTATATGAAGCAGTGTCCGCGACTACGCTCTCCCCGTGGACTACAACGCATGAGGAGTTACGGGCAAAACTAGTACAAAATATATGTATGTGACTGTACCAATAAAATATATTTTCTTCCTTTGAACTGACTTCCGATATCGAATCTATAGAAGTGTCAATTGAAATGAGAAATGACAGGGCGGGTTTCGGGACTATTGGAAAATGGGACAGGAAATACATAGCTATTCACACTCGTTGTAAACTCGCGTTGAGTTGCAGCAATTTCAGGCATTTAGATAAATCAACTCAAATATTATTAGTATTTATTGTGATTAATTGTACTATCACGTGATATCAGCTAATTCATAAATAAATAGATATTAATAAAATTTAAATGTAAACTTTGCTTACATTAAAAACACATGGATGGTGGGAAGCTTTTAGGAAAAATATAATACGTGTGTTAAAAGATTGCGCTCTTGGTTACTCTTTATAAATAATATAGTTATGAGACATGTGTGTGTGCGTGTGTGCATCTCTGTGTGTGAATACAATAGAAAACCCCGATCGCACCTGCGCCTCATCTCCAAGGAACCGCTCTTTCCATCTCAAGCAGTATTGGGATCCTTGGTGTTGACATCACGAATGTTGTGCAGTTTAGTGGACAATTGGAGGGTAAAGCTAAGCTTGCCTCCAAAAAGCTGGGTGTGCTAAACCAGTCCAAGCAGTATTTCAGTCCAAGGCAACGGCGTGTACTATACAAAGCACAGGTATTCACCGCATATGGAGTACTGCTCACATTTAGGGGCTGGAGCACCTGCCTGTCAGCTCAATCCCCTAGATTCCATCCAACGGCGCGCAGTGTGTGTTGTCGACGATCCCATACTCACAGATGGTCTAGACACGCTTGGACTTCGGAGAGCCTTTGCGTCTTTTACCGTCTGTACAACGGGGAGTGTTCTGAGGAGCTATTTAAAATGCTGCCCTCGTCATCTTTTTACCACCGCACTGCCCCCCATCGGCAGGGTGTTCATCCCCATTTTTTGGAGCCTCTTCTTTATTGTACGAAACGGTTCTCAAGAACGTTCATGTTGCGTACTCTCAGGATCTGGAATGAGCTCCCGGCTGAGGTTTTCTCAGCACGGTACGATATGGGGTTCTTCAAAAAAGGCGTTATAAAATTTTTTTGAGGCCGGCAGCGCATGTGTAATGCCACTGGTTTTGCAAACGCCCATAGGCGACGGTGAATTTAATTAGGGTTCAAATGTGTGTGATGCACTAGAAAACCGTTCCGCCCCTAAATCGTCTAAATAATAAATACGAGGAACGGGGTAATAACCCTAATTCAATCTATACTTTTCGGTTGGTAATCATATGACCAGATCGACAGATAGATAAATTATACATATATTGTGAAACGGTGGTAACTTTAGTTCATATTATAATTAACAGTCATAGTAACCTAGCTAAGATTTTATATTGAACAAAATATTTGAGTTGATGAACCAGTCGCAAGACGGTTTACAAACATGAATGTACAAATGCAACCCGAAATCTAGCAAAAGGTGTCACTGAAGTTTTCCTTTGTGACAATATTCAAAGGACTACTATTAACTCAGTAGTGAAAGCTTGGCATACAGCCAGAATCGAAAAAGCTTGGTAGAAGCTAATTTAGTTATTAGAAAAGGGTTATGCGCAGAGCTATAATAATAAAGGAGATTGCGGGTATTCTCATTCCGTTGAACTATCCGCAGTATACTGCAATGACGTATTTACATTATAATAATAACAGCTCATAACGTCCCACTGCTGGGATCGGGGCTCCCCGATACTCCCCATAGAGGGAGGACAGCCGCCACGCTTGTCCAAGGCGGTTTGGCAGGTTACACATACCGGTTTTGGTACGCAGGTTTCCTAGAAATGTTTTCCATCACTATCAGTAAATAGTAATTATGCTTTAATAAGCGTGTGAATCAAAAAAAAAAATAATAAGTGTGTGAAGTGGAAGTTTCGGATGCACATTAGGCGAAAAAAGCTGGCCAAGCAGTGCACGCCACGGTGGAATTCGAATCTTAGTAATACCTACCATTGAGCTACCAAGTATCACAAGTAACATTGCCCAATTAATATAATCTCTTGTATATGAACTAGCTGTGCCCGCGATTCCATCCGCGTGAAATAGTGACTTTAGGCAACATTTTTTGGATATATCTTATGGTATACTAGCTGACCCGGCAAACGTTGTTCTGCCATAAAATAAAATAAAATAAAATGTCAAAAAATTAAAAAAAATTTTTTGGGGGTGGGTCACCCCTAACATTTAGGGGGATGAAAAATAGATGTTGGCTGATTCTCATAGATACCGGATAAGCACAAAAAATCACTAACTCAATTTAGTTATCTGCCTACTGCCTACCCCCTAAGAACGATGGCGTGATTATTTATAGCCTATGACCATTTCTAGGTTATCATCTATCACCATACCAAATTTCATCAAAATCCGTTCAGCCGTTTAGGCGTGAAAGAGTAACAGACAGACAGACAGACAGAGTTACTTTCGCATTTATAATATTAGTATGGATTTTGGATAAACCCTAAAATATAAATAAATGAATTATGCAAACAGTCAGTGTTATCGAATGCAACTGTTACGCCATGCGCCTCCGGAATATGTGCGTTCGAACCTACGAAGTGCAGCCTAAGCTAAACCCTATTTCATGTGATTGATGATATAAATCTGAGGTCAACTTAAATTGGATTTAAAAAAAAATTCCGAAACTGATAATTTTTAACTAAAACAATTTTTTTTTAAATAAACGTAACCTAAGTTACTTCTTGTTACATCAGCCATCTCCCAGTGAATCGCTCCCGGCCTTGGTTCTGTCCATGGTCGGGGGCGATCCTGGATGGACGGCCGTCGCCTTCTTCTGCGAGGCAGTCATGTCCGCAAAGGAGGCGGCGGAGCGGGAGCGGGAGTCGACCACCACACTCCCCTCCCGCCAACGCAGGCCACGTCGGCGGCGCCGGAGGGCCAGTAACGACCTCCGGCCGCCGTAAAAAGCGGCCGCGGGCGGCCCCTCGGGGGAGGATCCGCCGCCCGCACTATTGCCGCGAGGGTGAGGGCTGCGTGCTGTTCCGCGGCCCCCCTCAACTCCTAGAGTTGTTACGAGAGCGCCGGGGGGACGAAACTCTGACCCCCTGGCGCCAACACTTTAGAAGGGGCCCGCCTCAAGACAAAGGGCGGGCCGACGCCGGCCCGGGCCACGAGATCGGCAGGCCATATATCCGTGGGCCCGGGCGTAGGCGATAGGAGAACAGCGGGGTTTTTTAGTGGGTAGTCGGATGGCCAAACATCTTTCTCGGAGTCCCACATATCCCTCGGTCCCCCCGGGCCGGGGGAACCCGTCAAGAGAGGTTTTTCCCCGAGACCAAAAAAAAATCTCCCAGTGAAAGTTCCGTCAAAATCGGACTCCATTTCAGTATTTCGGTACTCCATTTCAGAAATTAGCCGCAAAAAACAGACAGACAGACAAAAATTGTATAAAATGTTATTTTTGTGTATGTACCGTGTATGCATCCGAATGCGCTTAGTAAAAAGCGGTTATTTTAATATTACAAACAGACATTCCAATTTCATTTATTTGTATAGGTGTATAGAGTGTAGATGTATAGAAAGGAAAGCTTAATCCTGATGATCCTTATAAGGACTATGAGACAAAGTTATTAAATTTGTGTATTCTCATCAGTTCTTGACATGTGTGCAATTTTTTTTGATCGTTTAAAGTGGGTAAAAATCTAGTCCGAAAATTCCCTTACATGCCGTACAAGTTAATATAGTAGGTAAAAAAATAATGTTCCGCATGTTTGTGCCCAACCAATCAGAAAAACGAAAATAGACCGACCCCAATCGCTACACAACATTAAACAGAAGAGTGTGTGTAAAAAGAAACATAAGACAAAGTCACAGCAAGACGTGATAGGGTTTACCTTTTACTGCTGAAAATTTCAATATAGTTAATTAAGCCTGAAAATACTTGACCTTTTATTTATGGAGGGTATAATAAAATTTAACGAAAAGGCTATCGCAGTTAAAAGTGGTATACGATTTTGTGCGCCCAAAATGAACCACTACGTGATTATTATTTTAAATAAATAAATATACATGTTTGTCCTACGTGTATCATTTCTAAATCATTGATCAGATTATGGTATGCTGAAACTTTCGTAGGATGTTCTAACTAGGGTTTCTGGATCAAATTCCATACGTAATACGTATGTGTTATTCATTATCATCTTAGCTTTAAGTCCCGGTTCAGTACCCGAGGTCCGCCTACCAACTGTATATCATATAAATAATGTTTGTTAAAATAAAGCAGAAAAAAGATAACGTGGCATTGCAATGCATGGCGTGTAAAAAAAATATTTAAATATCTATATAAAAGAAAATAATGTACTACATACTGTCACGTAGGTAAAGTTTATAGTATACACAGAAGTCAGGTATAGCATCGTTATATTGAATAGTAAAAATAGGCCATCAGTCGTCAATGTTGGCATGTGTATAGTTTTCAACCGGAGGTGGGTGCAGCTACGAGTTACATTGTGCCATCGCTACTTTACGTATTTGTAATTCATAGAGGAGGCAACGACTAGTATTCATACACAAATCTGGGCCCTTGACTTGCGGAGCTCACGGGTTCGATTCTCGTCCCGCATCTGGATGTTTATGTATAATGTGTATTTATCTATTGTGCTATGCAACTTAGGGACTAAATGATGTTGTCTGAAATGTCCCAACATATTTGTCATTATTATTTGATCATTGTTAATTTGGACACCGTTTATCAAAATGGGCTTTCATAATTCCTTTATTAACACGCTTTTACTAGCTTGGTATGTATCTATGTAACGGTATCTTTGAACGTGACTTTCACCCCTTTCTAAACGACGGATTGATTTGAAACTGCACACTTATCAAGTACCGATGACAATGCAATAGTGTACATAGCTTGTATCATTATCCCTACCAGGATCCTCAGGATTAATGATTTTTCAGACCGGTTCTCGTCCGATCACCGAAGTTAAGCAGAGTCGGGTGTGGTCAGTACCTGGATGGGTTACCGCCTTTGAAACACCGTGTGACGTTGGCTTTTTGTTGTCTTTTTACACGCTTTATAATAACTTGACCTGCATGTAACGGAATTTTCAGACTCGATTTTGATACACTTTAAACATTCAAAAAAATTAAAATTCTACCGTAACGCCAACTGGAGTTTAATTAATAACACTGCCAGAAGATGGCGTTAAATTAATAAAAACATTTACCGATTGGGAATTGACAACAAATAAATTATTTTATAACTAAACTAAAAAGATAAAAATAAATTACAATTCATAAAATAACTAAAAAACACGCTTATATAGAAAATCAAACTAAAAAGTAAAAAATGATTTTCAATATATTGCAATTAAGGATAGTGTGATTAACAAAAAAAAATTGTTGTAATAAGGCGTAGGTTTTTAAGATATTTTCAAAATGACTACATCTACCAATATCTGTCAGTAAAATATTTATAAGAATTGACAACAAGCACCCCACACTTTTTTTTACAATCAAATTCATATTTTTGTTAATCACACTATCCTTAGTTTAAATTTATTGAAAATTATTTTTTACCTTTTAGTTTGATTTTAATTCTAATTTATCTTGATGTTCTTTATTCTTTTTTTCTTTATATTATTTGAGAGGGCACTAGTTTTCAAGACACGGACTAATGTCTTGTTTGGTAACTAGGGTTCATTAAGTATTTGTAATGGTGTGATGTACTAAAGATTTATTTATTTTCAATGGAATCTATGAGTTAACAAATAAATTAAATAAAAAATAATTAGAAAACATAATTGACCTTTTAATAAGTAAAAATTAACTATGATTAATTTACTCGTAATCAATATCGATTCACGTCAGAGAATTTGTTATCTCCTCCTGTTAAAAGAACAGGCTTTTGATGGAAATCAATTATCAGTTAACATTATTATTTCAGACAGCAGACAGGCTGACAGCCCGCTTAGAATTTAGCAGTTACCGTCGCCTATGGGTGTTTGCAACGCCAGTGACATCGCGAACACGCTGCTGTCCCATAAGGGTACAGGAACTTGGGTCACTAATGCTGGAACACAACACAAGGTTATTATAGCGACATACTTAAGACCAAAAGTGGTCGCCATCCAGAGTCAGTATTCTTTCTCCGCCCCTGCACGGACAGAATATAATATATATGTATTCCTGATTTGCAAATGTCGACGAGGGATTGGCTAGAGGCTAATGAAATTCTTGTTCGCTTTTGTATTAAATAGCTAATGAAAGCTTTCATGTTACACAAAGAATTCATTAAATAAATGCAAATGAGTCATGTGACAAGTTAGAACACTCGGTTTGGAGGTGATACGTTTTATAACGTTTTAAAAAGATATAAAATTTAAAAAACTTTATTAACTTGATTGCAAAATTAAATAGAGAATAACCTGCGCACGAGATGCCTGTGCAATACACTTGATTCGTGCAGAGGCGAATTTTGACCCCTGCAGCCGGGGACGGCCTGACGTAAAAAGCAACAAAATAGCCCGCCCTGTTTTGGTAGTAGAGCTTTAGAGCGCTACTACCAAAATAGCCAAAACAGTCCACCTGGTCTCTTACTATGCCGCCATAGTAATCTTGTGTTGTGTTCCGGCATAAGTGACCCAGGTTCCAGTTCGCCTACGTGACGGCAGCGTGTTAGCGATGCCTCTGGGATACGTGGCGCAAATATCCATTAAGTGACGAACTGATTACTATTTTAGTGGGCCGTCAGCCTGTCTGCTGCTCCACGGCAGTAAAAAATCCATAAAACCCGATCGAGCGCTCTTATAATACAGGCAGGATTTGCGTAACGATTTGTTCATATTTAAAAAAGGTATTGGATTCCTGTTGATATTTTTATGTAAGTACAGATTTTAAAAATTACATTAAGTTTAAAAATGACTGGGTATAACATAAACTTAATATGAACCAAATTTCATTAAACAAACAACTAAATTTTCATGTTTTAATATCAGTAATACAACACAATACAATGAGTTGAATTAATTTTGAGCAGATTCGTCGTTCTTAAAACATGGCAGGTTTTAATTATGTATTCCTACTTCATTTATAATCCTCGTTATAATGTTCGGCTAAAACAACATGTGTGTAGAAGGAATCCACAATAACAATAATACGTGATGTACACGTAGAATAATTTTCATAACTTTTAGAAGTACAATCATTATTGAAATTACGTTTCACTCATTTTGAATGCATGTTCGGCTAAATTTTAGCAGTCTAGTAGTGATATCAATAACAATTATAATCGTTATTGTGAAATATTGAAAATAATTCTGATTAGTTCGAATCTCA
Source organism: Malacosoma neustria (assembly GCA_963693495.1). Lineage (NCBI taxonomy): Eukaryota > Metazoa > Arthropoda > Insecta > Lepidoptera > Lasiocampidae > Malacosoma > Malacosoma neustria. The sequence goes on from OY856378.1 coordinate 6,380,810, forward strand.
ATAAAATTTATGGATAGGTGACAAAAGTTGTGTTATACAAAATTAGGCAGACTTTGCATGACAAGTTGTTCTTTTATTTATATTAGACGAGAATTTTATATATAAGATAATAATAATTACAATGGCCAGCTTAATACGACAATAAAATATTTAAATCAGTTAAAGAACACGCGTTATAAATGCCAGTTAGTTTTTGGAAATTATATTGAAATGCGTTTTTATCTGTTAATAGTTTAGTCAGTTTATCATATATATTTTATGTTATATATCTATCACCAGGTCTTCAAAATACTTTTACTTTGCTTAAAAACACCTGTTAAATTTTCTCTTACCGCGACATAGGCAAAATCAATGCCCAAAACGTTGGAGCTATAAATAAAGATAATAGAAATACGTTTATGTTTTTAGTAGAATTCCTTTTAATTTAATTATATAAATTAACTACTCTCTGTAATTATATAAATTAACGCCTCTTACTGCATCTCTACCCACAAATTAACTTGATATATTTACTATATAGGCTAGCTAAAAATCTGCGTAACTGTGCAAAATGTTAAAGAAACATGAAGCGAACTCTCGGTAACACCCTTCACTAGAACCCCTACCAAGTATCTAGGAAAGCCAGCTAAATATTTTTGACTTCGCGTGTAAACTGAAAAGATTACAAGCGAAAAGTTTCGATATGACAACTGGCTCTAAATAAAAAAATAATAATAAAATATATATATGAGATTTCCACGTATATATACAGGGTGACTGACAAACCCGTCCAAATTTTTTTACGCACTAAACATCATTTAAGGAACCCATTTTTGCAAAAAAAATTGTATGTCAAATTTTCACCATAAAATATTTCATAAAGGATAATTAATTCAATCGTACAGAATAAGCATATGGTGCAAACAGCGAACGTTAACCTGTTATTACCTGTCTCTGTCACACCCGCGTAAATGAGTAGTGCGTAATCGCTCGCCCGGTTCAATGCCGCCGTCCTCGGCCTTTTACTAGGTCAGATGGAGAGGTGTCAATGCACTCTAGCGCCGTATTACGTAAATTGCGAGTTCTTTGAATGACTTTGTGATGCTGATTACTCAACATTTTTGTACTATGTGATACAAAACTAAAATACATGTTTCTCATAACTTTTACTAAATATTATTCTGTGTGAATTTGGACAGGTTTGTCAAAGTCACCCTGTATAGTCACTCATCACGATATCTCTGGAACCATTAGAGCTAAAGACTTGAAATTTGGTAGGAATATTCTTTTCACCGAGTAGAGGTCAGCTAAGAACGGATTTAACGAAATTCCACCCCCAAGAGGGGTTGCGGGGGCGTTAAATTATTTATATGGCAGAACAACGTTTGCCGGGTCAGCTAGTATTGACATATTAGGTACATGCAGTGAAACTCAAAATTCAGCATGACAATACTATTTTTTGCGAACATGTAGTAATTCAAATACTTATTTGCCACTAAGCCATTTCGATTTAAGAATAGAAATACATTTTACATTTCCAGATGGCATATTCAAGTGATGTGATGCCATTCCTTCTATTCTCGGTAACAGACCGGGAACGACATGATTAGTGACATCGTACGTTCATGGAGACATGTCAGTGTTCAAGGCTTGCCAATTTAAAGAGACAACATTGTGCAATCCGCTTTTTGAAATGTAAGTTTTCACTGCATATGGTTTATGTAGCTATGTTTTATACGAACTAAAATAATAGAAAGCAATGAACATATATTTATTTACATCATAACCAAGTTATGATATTATAAATAAACATGCAGACAATTTATAAAATTCAGCGCCTATTAGTGCCAAAGTAAACAAAAGTGCGCGCTTGTGTTACAGATTCTGATTAACTGATTCTTTTGAAATAATAATACACATATCTTTATTAGCCTTGAAAAAAATTATAACCAATATTACTTAAAATATGCTGTATCTGACTATAATTGAATTTAAAAGTAAGTAATGATCACATATTGTATATAAACACCGGGATGGGAATCGACCCGTGGCCCCTGTAAGCGTTCCGACGTAGGAAAGCCGTTTCGCCACGGAGGACGCCGACGAAAAAACTATTGTTAGTACATAATCGTTAATGAAAACTAGGTAGCAGTAAGCTTTTAGAACTAACAATATGTCACGCAAATGAAAACATATATAATACTAGCTGTGCCCGCGACTCCGTCCGCGTGGAATAATGACTTTAAGCAGCATTTTTTGGATATATGAGGTCAACTTAAATTGGAAATTCAACCTACTAAGTCCAGCTTAAGCTGAACCCTATTTCATATGATTGTTGATATAAATCTGAGGTCAACTTAAATTGGAATATAAAATTTCCGAAACTTATCATTTTTAACAAATAATTTTTTTTTTCTTTAATAAAAATAGCCTAAGTTACTTCTTGGTACATCAGCTATCTGTCAGTGAAAGTCCCGTCAAAATCGGTGCAGCCATTTCAGAGATAGTCGGAACAAACAGACAGACAAAAATTGTAAAAAATGTTGTTTTGGTATATGTACCATGTATACGTCCGAATGCACTTAGTAAAAAGCGGTTATTTTAATACTAGAAACAGACCCTCCAATTTTATTTATTTGTATATAGATTATTGTAAAGTTTCATTAAAATCCATTCAGTAGTTTTTGCGTGAAAGAGTAACAAACCTACACTCTTACAAACTTTCACGTTTATAATATTAGTAGGATGTTTTATTCTGATGTATAAGCTACATTATTGTAAAGTTTCATTAAAATCCATTCAGTAGTTTTTGCGTGAAAGAGTAACAAACCTACATTCTTACAAACTTTCGTATTTATAATATTAGTAGGATTACGATAACGTATTAATTCTGTATTTCGCGTAAGAAATATAAATAGCGTGTCGTATACATACGATCATTTTCTAGACGCTGATCTCTAGATTCCAAATTTTCTCGAATCCTATCGGCGCGCTTTATATCGCCTTTATACCCGCGCAGTCGTGTTGAACCTACGTTGTCCAGCCTAAGCTGAACCCTATTTCATATGATTGTTGATATAAATCTGAGGTCAACTTAAATTGGAATATAAAAATTTCGAAACTTATCATTTTTAACAAAAACTATTGTTTTTTTTCTAAAATAAAAATAGCCTAAGTTATACCTTGTTACATCAGCTATCTGCCAGAGAAAGCCCCGTCAAAATCGGTGCAGCCATTTCAGAGATTAGCCGGAACAAACAGACAGACAGACAAAAATTATAAAAAATATTTTGGTATATGTACCGTGTATACGTCCGTATGCATTTAGTAAAAAGCGGTTATTTTAATATTACAAACAGAAACTCCAATTTTATTTAATTGTATAGAGTATAGATTATAATATTATGGTAGACATAAACATACGTCTGACGAAAAAAAAACTTAAGATAAGCCGAAGGATTCAAGTTTACGTTATCATAAATCTGAATTTCATCTCGCAATATAACTTTTGATTTGTACTTTCACGAGCAAATCCGTCCTTTACGTCGAGATTTAAAAGCGATCATTCAATATTGAATGTTAAATATTCTTTTTTGATATTTTACATATCACCCAAAATAGTATTTTTCCTTATTTCTATCATATATATATATGACTAACATATACGTTAAATTTGTAAATAAATACAAAATACATACAAATAATGTTAAAAGTGAACCCATCCCTAATTTTTAAAAATAAAATGTTTTTACTATAATACATTTTAACAATAGATCTGTCATTCTCTTGATCATACGTGCCTGTACCGAAATATGTGCTGTGTGCAATGTAATTTAAAATCCTTGGTAATAAAATAGCATTTAATATATTAAACGCATAAGGCGTTAAACGTTAAGGCCATCAACAATTAAACGTACCCAGGATGGGTATTAGTTCGTCAGCAAACATATGTCTGAATCACACTTGTTTCATATTACTTTCGATCACACTTCCATCATCCATATATATAGTCTTTAACCATACAATAGAATGACTAACTCTAGCCAAAACTTAATAAAATAATGAATTGGAAATAAATAAATAAAGCAATATTACACGCCAGAAAAACGTTTGTATATCACTGCTTTTAATCAAGTGATTAAATTCTTTCCGTATTTACGGAACGCAGCGAGACTGAAAATTTATAAAGATGTTCGGCAATATCACAACAAGAAAAATTGTACTATTTCGACTTAAAAAGGAGGATATAAATTTACAATTTTATTGTTGTATTCATACAATACGCTTTCCTTATATATACACGAATATAGTAAACATGTTGTATATTAGGGCATTTATGTATTCCAAGTTTATGCACGCTATTGACCCTGACACATACATAATGGAGTCCCAGAGGAGAAAAAGCCAATACCGATATGGCCCATGTGAATAAATTCGTGACATATCGTAAACTAGTTCATACTGTATTAGTGGAATTAAGTTTACGAGGGTCATTATAAAACGAGAAAAATATTTAAAAGTACATTAAATTAATAGCATATTCTAAAATAAAGCAATAATATATATGTCTCATCATCTTGGAGGTTCTTTTGTTTGTAAATCCTAAGTCTCATCAAGTACGAGGCCCTCTAATCGCATTTATTCCCTTTGATGCCCGTGTTGGCTTTCATGAGGGCGCTTGCTGTCTGCAAATCCCCGAAGAAATCCCCTACCACGCTGTTCAGAACAATGCATAAAGTACCAGTCAAATAAATGCTTATTTTTACTAGTTTACTGTTAGCAAAAAATACAAAATATTTGTAATATCTGAATAAATACAGGCACTATGGTAAAAGGAAACTTTCGCAAACTTAATTATGTTCTACATCAAATTACTAACATTAATAATTACAGTTCACATCTTGATAACTTGATACTCAACATCCATTCAGCGGAAGCAAAGAACAGACCGTAATAAGATTTCGTCGAGTTAATTTCCGTGCGAGTTAATATCCTTAGTTCTTCGTTGAAAATTAGCACGTAAGAATAATCTCGAAGATTTCAACTGAAATATCAAAAGATTTTCAACAACAAAACGCCTCACAAAGTTTGGACAATCGTCAAAGTTATCTGGCGGTGTACATGAATTATGCATATAGGATGCGATTTGAAATTCACGAATTGGCTTTAGAGTTTGACTTAACTTTGATATCGCACAAAAGTCGAGGACGTTTGTGGGTACTCCAGCAAAATTCGGATAATTTATTACACTTTGCACAAACATTAAAGTACAAAACTTAATCTATTGTAATAAACACGTACAAAGATTAAACTTTCAGGTCTAGAAATTTGAAGTAAATATACTGCGGACTGTTCTCGCAATTCGAAAACCTTCTAAACTTCTACTACCTACATTATGTAATTAATGAAAATTTGTAGATTCTTATGAATATACAAATTAAATACATCGTATTAAACAAGTCAAGATTTATAAATCAGATTAGATTACTCAGAATACAAAATAAATGAAAGATTGATCAAAGGTACAAGAATCACGGATCACACAAGTTTGAGGAAACTTGTGCTTGAAGAAAATAAAGACTGAAGAAGTTGCGTTTATACTTAATGGTAAAATTTATAAGTCCGTAATAAAACCAGTCATATTGTATGGATCGGAATGCTGGGCCACAAAAGGGAGGGATGAAAGGTTATTGCATGCTGCGGAGCTCTTCTCCGTAATGTTGAGATGGATGAGGACTTACAAAATTTGATTCTAACCTGCTATGCTTGTATAATGCGAAGGTAAGAATGTCATGTAACAAGGAAAATGTTAGAAATGAAAGTAAAGAAAGAAAGTAATTAGAAATGAAAGTAAAAAGAAACCCCTAAAGGGTTTCCCCCGCAACAAGGGGTAGGCCAAAAAAAGATGGATGGATTGTGTAAAAGATAATATGGCAAAAAAAGTGTGGAATCTTTAGACTAATATAATAGAGGAGAATGGAGAACATGTGCCGACTCCATATAATATTGGTTACTCTCAGGAAGAAAGGGAACAATATCTAAGATTTTTCGTTCTACACCAAAATATCACATATTATTATTTCACATATAATTTTCACTAAAATTAAGACGCTTAAAACATCTGAAATACTTGATCAAATCATGAATAAATGTTCATATATGTATATAAATAAATAAATATATACATTTAACACAACGCCATCTAGACCCAAATTATGTTGCATAGCACTTGTGATATGGGTACTAGACAACTGATATACTACATATACCTCCGCGAGCGTACGTGCGTTATCTGTAACGCCGGGAGATCGTAAAAAAAATATATACATATATATGTATATATAAAAGTTGTACTTTGATAGAATAAGCGTATTTATTTCATAGAAAAGGGTACGAATATATTTGGGTGTAAATTAATAGTAGTCATGCTTTTACGTTGATTAAATTTAGAAGAAAATAATTTACAATTTCTAGTTCTAGATCCACTATATCTGTAGGGAATATGCGACCGTAATAATAGTGACAGTGAATTTCTCAAGGACTGGATACGTAAAGTTGGTCACGACCATGAATGTTAATTAGAAATAGAGTACTTTTAAACTTTTGCAGCAGTAGACATGTTTTGTATTTTATACCACCCAATAGCAAGTGGCCTCAGTAGCCGTATATTCAGTAGGAATCATGAAATTTTATTGCTTAATATATGTATTTGTACCTCCAAATTGTACTGAATTTATTTAGGGGGAAGACAGACCACGTACAAGCCCTTTTGTACTTATTTGTTCTTGTTAGTCCTTAAGAAGATATATCGCACGTTTAATGGTCAAAGTACATTAGGTCAACATTCGTTAATAGGTCGTTCTAATTCTAACCAAACAGGGCAATACATCTTCCTAGTAGGTTATTAGAACAGGTACAGCCTTATTTTTTTTTGCTGTAGGACAGCAATCAGGCTGACGGCCCGCTTAGAATTTAGCAGTGCCGTCGCCTATGGGTGTTTGCAACGCCAGTGGCATCGCGAACACGCTGCTGTCGCATAAGGGTATAGGAACTTAGGTCACTAATGCCGGAACACAACAAAAGGTTATTATGGCGGCATACTTAAGACCGAAGGTGGTCGTCATCTAGACGGGCTTGGGGACCTACCACGTAGCTAGGTTAGGTTGTTTTTTCGCCTTTTACGACAGGCCGACCCCGGCCGCAGAGGTTAATATTCTTTCTCCGCCTCTGCACGGAAAGCTAACCTCTTCTGACATAAATGTCAGTAAAGTGTAAACACTATTACCACTTCACGCAAATTTTGAAAGTAACAATCAAAGCTACGTGAAATAAAAATAAATTTATACTTCTCTTTATAAATTTATGATTTATAGACATATGTATATGAAAAATGCAAAAATTAAAATAATAAATGTATAACTGTGTCATACGACGGTATCATAGAAATTAACATCACGGCCCCGAGATCCTCCTGATATGACTTGCGAGTACATTAAACACTATCAACTCTAGTTGTATTCTAATCAGCCAAACAGAACACATGATCTTTATACACAGGTTAGAGACAAAGGACAAATGTGGAACCAGTTATACTAATTTGAATAATAATTATAAATGAATTTTGCCTTAAAAATTTATGATATATATTATATTACTGTTTAATGACAAAAAATGATTTTGTTTTCCTTAGAAGTCTTATTACAAGCAGTAGCTATCAAGTAGCCACATTCGTTTCGAAGTGAGTTCGTCTAAGAATAGAAGTTAAGGCGGGCGGAAGCAAAGCCGTGCCGTCGTCCTTTTACTCGGTGACAGATTGATCCCAACATTAAACTTTTTCTTGTCACGTAGCGTATCATTTATCTTCAAAAATTCAATTTATGGTTAGCTCCCAATTCTAGATAATAGCAAAGGTCGTTTTTCCTTTGAAGGCACGCTTTATGGGCTTGTCATAAAGTGCACTTTATCGTACCATTCTCAGATTAACAGCACAGGGGTCAACAGGGACACGAGATTAATCTTCCAATACTAGCCGCAAACACAAAAGCGAAACAAGAATTCAAAATTCAACTAATCCGGCTATAGTTAAACTAGTTTTGAATAATTGTGCACGAATGGAAATAGATTCTACAACACCTTTGTATTAGACACCAGTAAAACTATGAACTTTCACAAAAGTTGCAACTTTCAAGGATCATATTGAACATATTTTATATCGATTCCGCGAGCGAACGGACATCGAACTGAGGAACGAGTTAAAAATACTGGCACCGGTCAGCCGACCGGCATCTGCGAGCACACCGGTTCGACTACTCCACAAGTACACGGGGCCACATGCGTTTGTTTACTATCAGCATCGAATCGCGACCGCGGTGGCGTTGTGCCACCGTTCCACCCGAGCGGAGTAAGTTAGCACCGTCTTCAAACTTTCGAAAAAAAGTATCGTAGTAACTTACGGCGGATACCCCAATCCATGTTATCGCGGTTGTCGTGAGCTGGCGGCGCGCGGCGCAGCGTCTACGGAGCGACTGACGCGTCCTGCGCCCGCACGCTTCCCGCTCATGTGCTCCCATTGGGAACCGCGCCGGACAGTGTTCTGGCTGGTTCACCAAGTAAGCAGCCAACTTGCGGAAATTGTGCTCTCAGACAATATAATAAGGGGCCACAAGACACGGTGACTTTTAATTTCTACTAGACTTTAGGTCATTAACCATACGGTGGCGACCCGTTAATTGCTTACTTGCCAGACATTTTCAATTATAAGTAAAATTTTAATGTATATCAAAAAGCTTGTTTAATTGTGCTATGTCACTTACATTTTTTTCTTACTTTTATGCAGACTGTATTCGAAGCTCAGTTCGTAATTTATTACTAATGTTATTAAGTACCCTCACCAATAAATACCATCGAATATACTTTTAATATTCGTAAAATAAAATAAAACAAAGTATGTATTTCATATTTAGACGTTTCAAACCCGCTTTCGCTAGATGAACAAGGGTACGACCTAAAGAGTGAAAACCGGCCGCGGCCAATCCAAAGCGATTTTGTTCATTTTCCCCGGAAATTAGATCAGATGAAAGGATCTTTTGTGATAAAGGTCCATCCTTTAACTTCATAAACAATTACACTGACTCTGTTATTTGATGAAAAATAATTTTACAAAGCAAACACCTATATTAAATTGAATATTTACCTTAAATTGGAACTAAAATATGTATTCTCCTTGCTAGGATAAATTATACACTTTATAGACCGCAAGACTGGCTGAGACCAATCACATATAGGTATGATAAATATCTTAGAGATCAAAATGTTTTTGTGTAACATATAATTGGATGGTCTATAAATAAAACAAAACATCGTACCTTTAGTTGACTAAAATTTAATCTTATACGAAAAATCGTAACATAAAAAACTAGTAACAGTAAAGGTTATACAAGTGTAAAATAAATGGTAGATATAGACTTGGTAGAGCATCTAAAAATATTTAATTTATTTCACTAATAGAAATTTGTTCCTTGAAATAATGGGTCTGGGAAAAAGTTCGTGCCCTTTTTTTAGTTTACTTCTACATGTCTCCTTATAGGACGTAAATGAATTCATTTGAAACGAATATGTTATATAATTTTTTTAAATTTCGATTCCGTGGTTCGGTCCGCTGTTGGCGACACAAAATCCTTGCCCATCCCTATCGGAGTACACCATGGATCCGTCGTTAGTCCGTTTCTGTTCAGCCTGGTATTAGACGTACTGCCAGACAGCATCAGAAACTCACATGAGCAGCTCCTGTGGTTGCTCATGAATGCTGATGATATTGCGCTGGTAGATTCGGACAGGGATAGGTTGATGGAACGTATGAAGGCGTGGAAGGAATCACTTGAGAACGGCGGTCTAAAGCTCAATGTGGCGAAGACCGAGTACTTGGCATCCAACTCCACGGATCCCACACTCGTGTGCATAGGCGGCTATACGGTCAAGCGCACGTAACAGGTGAAACACCTGGGATCTGTATTTCACGCGTCTCTTGACATTGGTTGCGACGTTAAGGCACGCATTGCTGCCGCGTGAGCCAAATGGCGTGAGGTGACTGGTGTCATCTGTGACCCCAAAATACCGTTTAAATTTAAGGAACAAGTCTATAAGACCATCATTAGGCCTGTCCTTTATACGGATGCGAAACGTGGCCGGTACTGAAGCGACACAAGCAGGCACTGCAAGTCATGGAGATGAGTATGCTGCGGTGGATGTGTGGAGCAATGCGAATGGACCGCGTTAGGAACTCCCGCATTCCCGGCAGCCTTCGTGTCCGTGACATTGCGGATAAATTGCAGGAGTGTCGCCTTCGCTAGTATGGCCACGTTTTAGGGCAACCGGCTACTTATGTGGGGAACAAATGTCTGGCCATGCCGCCACCGCCGGGCCCCGGCAGGAGGGGTAGACCCAAAAAGTGCTAGCTTGATGTCGTAAGGGTTGATATGTGTGCCAATGGGCTCACTACCATGGATGCTGAAGACCGTGCGAAGTGGAGAAGAAAAAGTAGGAAATCGGACCTCGGGCGCCGAAGCAAGAGTTTGTGTTGAGATGATGATGATGTTCCATCATTAACGACAATGAAACGAATATGTTATATAATTTTTTTAAATTTCGATTCCGTGGTTCGGTCCGCTGTTGGCGACACAAAATCCTTGCCCATCCCTATCGGAGTACACCATGGATCCGTCGTTAGTCCGTTTCTGTTCAGCCTGGTATTAGACGTACTGCCAGACAGCATCAGAAACTCACATGAGCAGCTCCTGTGGTTGCTCATGAATGCTGATGATATTGCGCTGGTAGATTCGGACAGGGATAGGTTGATGGAACGTATGAAGGCGTGGAAGGAATCACTTGAGAACGGCGGTCTAAAGCTCAATGTGGCGAAGACCGAGTACTTGGCATCCAACTCCACGGATCCCACACTCGTGTGCATAGGCGGCTATACGGTCAAGCGCACGTAACAGGTGAAACACCTGGGATCTGTATTTCACGCGTCTCTTGACATTGGTTGCGACGTTAAGGCACGCATTGCTGCCGCGTGAGCCAAATGGCGTGAGGTGACTGGTGTCATCTGTGACCCCAAAATACCGTTTAAATTTAAGGAACAAGTCTATAAGACCATCATTAGGCCTGTCCTTTATACGGATGCGAAACGTGGCCGGTACTGAAGCGACACAAGCAGGCACTGCAAGTCATGGAGATGAGTATGCTGCGGTGGATGTGTGGAGCAATGCGAATGGACCGCGTTAGGAACTCCCGCATTCCCGGCAGCCTTCGTGTCCGTGACATTGCGGATAAATTGCAGGAGTGTCGCCTTCGCTAGTATGGCCACGTTTTAGGGCAACCGGCTACTTATGTGGGGAACAAATGTCTGGCCATGCCGCCACCGCCGGGCCCCGGCAGGAGGGGTAGACCCAAAAAGTGCTAGCTTGATGTCGTAAGGGTTGATATGTGTGCCAATGGGCTCACTACCATGGATGCTGAAGACCGTGCGAAGTGGAGAAGAAAAAGTAGGAAATCGGACCTCGGGCGCCGAAGCAAGAGTTTGTGTTGAGATGATGATGATGTTCCATCATTAACGACAATATTTCGCTATTTTTGGTGATGATTCCATTGGTGAAAGATTCTGTGGTTTAGTAAAAAAAACTTAATTTTAGTTATATTTTTATAGTATTTCAATAACAGACGTACTAACGAATTTTATTTAAAAGCTTTAAAGCTTTGTAAATTTGCATTAAACATTTTTTATTTTCGAATAAAAGCTTTCCATCTCAAACTATTTACTTTTAAAATAAATCTTAGAATAGATTACTATTATATTCCGTTACAACTTTTTAAATGATTTTTTTTTAATGATTATGAATGACTCAATTCATATAAAAAATTAAAACATTTCAAAATGTGCAAATGATTTCGAAAACTATACAACCATGTAAATCATGTAGGATCGACTGGAATGTATGAATTTTATTACGAGTACGTGATCGTCGTTTCAATTGTCATAAACCGGAAAACCATACAACTCTTATTAGATATTTATTTTTATAATACCCTATCTTTTTGTTATCTATAGAATTCAAATTGAAAAACCTATTACACTATTTATTAAGTTGCAAAATTGCTGCGGTGAAATTGAGAAATTCACTTAATTTTAGTTTTAAAACTCCTTAAGTGACTTAAGACGAGACGAGAGACCTTAAATATGTCTGGAGCAACATTAATGCATTGTTTAAATAATACATCATAACTATTCCAATGTAATAAGTTATTCAAAATGGCCGGTCTTATTTTCAATTCTAGCCACCAAATGAGTGGGCCATTCATCTATCACAGGATTAATTTTTTCAATAGAAATCGTCTTGCTACGATACTATAGATACTATAGGCTTATAGAGTGGGCGCAGTCTAATTAGAAATTCAAATTGCCTCAAAATGCGTATCATTTAACAGTACAACAACCTTGGTTTTTAAAATGTATTAAGTGATTCCTCGTCCTTACACTGATGTTTTGCTTGATGAATATAAAGCTAAGTGACGCCTACATAGTAAACACGCAACCGAATCTTTATTTTTTTATTTTTGAGGAACAGCAGACAGGCTAACGACCCGCTCAATAGTAAGCAGTCACCGTCGCATATGAACACGCTGCTGTCTCATAGGAGTACAGAAACCTAGGTCAATTATGCCGGAACACAACACAAGGTTATTATGGCGGTATAGTTAAGACCAAGACCAAGGGTGGTTGCCATCCAGACGGGCTTGGGTTACTTTATCGCCTTTTACGACAGACTGACCCCGGCTGCAAGGGCGAGTATTAGTATTCTTACTCCGCCCCTGCACGGAGCAATTTGGTATATTACTCAACACATAGATAAAGTGGAGCCCACCCTAGGTAAAATCTTAGCATAAAACCGGAATAAAAACTCATGCAAGCAGATAAATGGGCTGTATGGCTGGAAGTCCATTAAACTTTTTACCTTCCCTGCACCATAGAGTTCAGATCGGTGTATAGGATATTTTTTTAATCTTGTGTGTCTTGGTAAGATATATCGTTCAAATCGCAACTGACGCTCTTTTATTTCCGACTGTAGTAGATCTTTCGTTTTAAATCATACTTAAGCATCTAATAAGGCTTTCGGAGAATTCGCATTAATATCACTTAGATGATTGCAGGCGTTAATACTAGCGTGGTTTGATCATGTAATACGCAGGTAAGAATGCCATATAGAAATAAGAGTGAATGGATACAGGAGTAGAGGTAGATCAAAAAAAAGATAGATGGATTACGTAAAAGATAATATCCAAAAAAAGGAGAGAACGCATTGTGCGAACGCCATACAATGTGGGATAAGGCAGGAGGAAGAGAAGATGTTTACAGGCGTTCCTATATGTTGGGGAACTTTTTTACGGTCTATAACTATACTCCGGACGCCGAGCAGGAAGAATTTCGGCCATTGACCTGTTATTATCTGTCTCTGCCACTCCCGTGTAAATATAATGCCGCTTTGGTCGCACAGAGCAATGACCGACGGTGTTCATTGCTCTATGCGAGCAAAGCGGCATTATATTTACGCGGGAATGACAGAGACAGATAATAACAGATCAATGGATAAAATTCTTCCTGCTCGGCGTCCGGAGTACAGAACTTGTATACCTATTTATCGTCAAATATACAAAATTCCTTTTATACTCTTCGAATTTCACTACATGGCAGCACCGGTTTCTTTACGGAAACAAAACCAAGTAAATCTAATATTCCCATTATTTTGATGACATTATTTTGGTGCAACATCTTACGCACGTCGGTACACTTGCGGGGGCAAGGGTTCCGTGTCTAGATTTTTATGTACAATATGTATTCAATACAATATGTGGGTAGTTTATGTACAATATGTATTCATTTACAAAAGAAAATGAATTAAATAGTATATCAGGTGTCCAGTATCTATCTATAACACAAGCCGTCTTCTGCCTGTTTGCTTACTATATATGATATGATAGCGGTGCTGTGTGGAATTGTCATACATTTATTTTTTAATGTTATTTAAATTGTCACCGTTTTCATAACCAATGAAAATATCATTTATATTAATATTTTTTTCTGCTTCATAAAATACATAAAATTATATATTTTCTTATGACATCCCTTTTAAGAGCAATATACCCACGACGTAATTATTTCAAAGGAGGTGACGAAATCGAGAAATACAATGTATAGAGGGCGAAGAAAAGGTTACGCTCCGAGAAGATTCAGCGAGCGATAAAATGATGATGACCTTTTAAGTAAAAAAGTATTTTGTACTTTAAGTATTTTTTATAAAGTATTATAAAAGAGGTTAAAATACCCAAATAATATTTTTTTTTGTAAACGACGTTCATATAACTTATGTCTGATATTTCTACGCTATTCAACAGGTAAATGGCAGAACGGGAGACGACGTCGGGGTGCCACCGTTGTGGCGCAGGCGACGAGTTGTTGCCGCTGAGGGTGAGGGCCGCGTGCTGTTCCGCAGCCCCCCTTAAATCCTTAGAGGTTTGATAAAGGAGAGCGCCGGGGGGCGAAACTCTGAAGTGAGCCCTGAGCAAAGAGCGCACGAGATCGGAGGCCACATATCCGTGGGCCCGGGCGTAGGTGATAGGAGAACAGCAGTTTTTTTGGGGTTGTTGGATGGCCGAATATCTTTCCCGGAGTCCCACATATCCCTCGGTCCCCACGAGCCGGGGGAACCCGTAAGGTTAGGGTTTTCCCCGAGACCAAAAAAATAAGGTAGGTGGCAAAAGGGGAAATACTAAAACAATAAAAATCATCTCATCAATCTAGCGTTAAGGCCCGGTAGCAACCCTAACTTCCTCTTTGGTGCAGACCAACGCATACGCAAGGTGGGTCTTCTTCCGAAATGTTTCTCCACTTCGCATGGTCGTCATATCCTTGGTAGTGATTCAATTGGTTGTTTAAACATGCTTTACGACGTCAAACTAGCATTTTGTGGGTCAATTCCTCCTGCCGAGGCCCAGTGTAGGCGGCACGACCACACAGTTGATCCCCAGGTAGCCGGTTACCATAAAACTTGGCTATACCACCGAAGGCGACACTCCTGCAATTTATCCTCAATATCAGGGACATAAAGGCTGCCACAAATGCGGGACTTTCTAACGCGGTCCTTTCATGTTACTCCACGCAGCATATTTATCGCCACCATAACATGCAGTTCCTGCTTGTGTCGATCTAGCAGCAGTCACGTATCACAGCCGTAAAAAAGGACAGGCCTGATGGTTTTATACACCTGGCCCTTCAACTTAACGGGCATCTTGGGATCACAAATGACACCAGTCACCTCCCGCCATTTGTGCGTGCCTGACGTCGCAATCGATGTCACCAGATACATGAAATACGAATCTCATGTATATATGATCTGACCTGTGCGCTCGACCGTACTGCCACCTATGTGCACGGGTTTGGGATCTGTGGAGTTACAGGCCAAATACTCGGTCTTCGCCACGCTGATCTTTAAACCACCATTCTGAAACTACTCCTACGCTTTCACGCGTCACACCAACCTTCTGTCCGCTTGAATCAGCGCGATGTAATCATGTGGCTTCTGATGCTATTTGACAGAACTTCTAAGATTACGTTGAACAGAAACTGATTAAGTACGAATCCCTGGTGTAACCCTGACGGTGATGTAGAAATGTTTCGTGTCGGAAATCGAAAATACGGTCTATGTCTCGGATAATGTCAATATAAGTTTTTGGAACTTCTTTGGAATGCAGTGCAACCCATCAGATTATCACGCGAGGAATACAATCGAAGGCCTTCTGCAAGTCCAGAAACAGGCAATGCAAACACGTATTTTTCGTCCCATATACCTTCGCGACAGGCCTTGGGCAAAATCAGGGTCCATGGTCTCGTGACCAGGACGAAACCCGTATTAACACTCTGAGACAGAACACTCCTATCGGGTTCCGAGAATCGATAGCCCTCCCAAAGAGCTTCATGGTGTGTTGTTACATGACCTTTATACCAACGGTAGCATTCCTCCCACTCTTATAGGTGTAGAGATGCTCGTGTTTCTTTTTAAAATACGTGTTCACGATTACTAGGCCAGCCGCCGCACATGTTCTGACGATGTTCTCCCTTTCCGCATTGCCGCTACCGTACCGAATAGCAATGTGAACACGCTCAAATTCCCCACATGACCGTTCAGATTACCACCCAAAACAATCCAATGAGCACTTTTCCGAGAAGATTCCAAAACGCTTTCTTATCGGCGTTGTTACAATTGGTGGCGCATAGGCGATCAAGTGGGTAACTAACTACCCCATCGATAAGCACCCTCAAAACCAACCTCTCTTCAGGAAGTGCATCTGTGTAGATCAACTTGTAGCCATTTCCACTGCACTGCCACCCTCCGCCTGTGTAGTTTATCAGCTAATTCTTGTTGTAAGTTTCTTTATCATTAAGTTTGTAATAAAAACGAATTAATAGATTTGGGAAAAACTTAACAAACCTAATTAAATAAAGTAGGTGTTAATGTAGTTGCGAATTAAGCTGGATTAAAACGTAGGAAAGTTTTAATACTAGAAATATTTATCGTTTTCTTATAAATTGACTAGTTACGAGGGCTGTTTGATAACTCCGTGACTATATTAAAAAAAAATTCAGCAAATAAGCGTTTTATTTTTCAACATATTCTGCTTTTAGATCAATACATTTACTCCAGTGTTATTCCAATTTTTTCCTTCCAAATAATAGGTTTTCTCAAGGCCCTCAAAATAGGCGCTTGTTTCTGTTATGACCTCTTCATTCGACTTAAATCTCTTACTACCCTAGTCATTTCTTCCAAGTTTGGAAAAAAAAATAGTCGCAGTGGGCTAAATCTGGAGAATATGCTGGATGGGGTAGCAGTTCGGAGCCCAGTTTATGAATTTTTTCCATAGTTACTACACACGTGTGCACTCGTGCATTAACTTGATGGGACAGCACTTTTTTTCGCAGAATGTGGTCGTTTTTGCTTTAAATCAATATCGAATTTGTCTAAAAGCTCTGAATAATATTCGCCAGTGATCGTTCTACCCGGTGAAACCCAATGTTTTGTTTGTTCCTTGGTCTCTGGGGTATTGTGAAGTATCCTTGTTTCGTCTACGGTTATTTAACGGCGTAAAAACTCGTCCGGATTGCGATTGAACATCGCCAAAAACTCCTTTGAGGTGGTCACACGGTTGTGCTTAAGGTCGAATGTGAGCAATCGCAGCACCCATCTCGCGGATAACTTTTCATGTCCAAATATTCATGTAAAATGTGATGTACTCGCTTAGTTGAGACGCTTACAGCCTCAGCCACCTCACGTTCTTTCATTCTCCGACCGTCCAATATTGATGATTACCTCTTTTGGGCGACCTGAATGTACGGTGTCACTTGTGCTGGTACGACCACAACGGAATTCAGTAAACCACTTCTTAAACATTGAAATTGATGGTGTGTTTCCATCGTGATGAGTTTTCATAGTATTTATCAAGACTTTCCTTGGTTTCAGTGATAATTTTTTTACGCAAAAAATAATGCTTAATCATTAAATTCACTTTTTTTCATTTTTGTTAAAATTCACGAGGTTGTTTGCTTTTAATGGCTGTCAAACACAAACTAAATGACGTAGCTTGCTCAAAATTTGAGAATAGTCTGTTAAAAGCTTTCTATTTAAAAAGGTTGACGGCAGCAGTGTTGCATTAAAGTTACTGCGCAGGAAATTGAAAAGTCACAGAGTTATTAAACAGCCCTCGTAACATCGTACCTATGAATCATTTTTAAATATAATAATTCCTAGATGTTGCTGTGTATAAATAAACAGGTAAAAAAAATTATTTACCACAAGATTCAAAAGCCAGAGCTACGTAGGTAGCGAAACAGTTTGTCTCAAGCAATTTCTTACCATTAAGTAGGCAGTCAGCCTGTCGGCTGTTCGACGCCAACAAAAAAGCAGAGCTAAAAATAAATTAACTAACAAAATATCAGGCTACGTAGCCACTCTCCAAATGTTTGAACGTGAAATGTACTGTATTTAGGGTCAGGTCTATCGATCAACTTCTGATATCATCTGGCTCGTACTACTACTGACGCCGTCTTACGGATGAAGAGCCCAGCGGAGGATACTAATGCCGGAGTGGTTTTACTACCGGTGTAACTCGATGTTGCAAAAGCCTTTCCATCGCCAACCTTCTCCGGAGTTATGTCAGGGAGACATTTCACTTTATTTTTGATCATTCGGGAAAGTGTTACCTGGGACATCCCCATAAGTGGATGCACAAGCCGGAGGTGTCGCAGAGCAATGACCAAAAAAAGGCTCTAGTTGACGATCGGGTTTTTTAGTGGGTGTTTAATTAATAATAGAAATAAGAATTTTAGTTCACAATTTTCCGATAGATGTCGTTAGCAGTTCTGAAGTTATATTGAACAGTTGTAGTGTTTGTGATTTAATATTATACTACCCACATTTTACTTAGTACCATCAACTTGATTTGTGATTGGAATCAAGATGACTGTTTTTAATTCTATCGGTGTGCTTTGGTCATTAGTATAAGATGTTTATATTTTTTGATACTCCCGAGTGTTCTTCCACAGTGATAAATAAAAGGTATAAATGAGTGTGAGTGTTTAATTGACCAAATGGTCCTTCGAGCCGGATAATAATGAGTAAACTGTAAAGTGCAAACATTAACTTAGTAAATTCAGTGAAGTGTTGGACTTATAATATTTCCCATCAAAAAAGACTTAGAATATTTGTGTTGAAAAACACTTATAAATTTTTTGTGAAAAAGGACTTAGGAATATCTTAACGATTTGTAACTTAGTTTCTGGCAGTGAATTTGGACTTGTGTTTTTACATATAAAATTTAACATGGCGGATAAAAAGATGAAACAATATATTGCACAATTAAAGACGAATTCAACTAAAATTGAGAAGTTATTTACAAACGCAAGAAAATGTGCTAAGGATAAACGAACGAGAGGGTTTTTGGATTCACGTCTAGAAATTTTACAGGAATATTGGGCTAACTATACAAAGACTTATGATGTTATTTCTGGATTATTAGATACTGAAACATGCGATGTTGACTTAGAGAAACATTTTGAACAAACTGAAGAAGATTATTTAGAGTTTAGGGCTTGGCTTAAGGACAAGTTATATGAATTTAAACAAGATCTAGGTGAAACTTCAAAGTCTGAAATTCATGTATCTGATAGTCAGGCAGAAATATCGAGGATGAGACCCAAACTCCCACCAATATCCATACCACAGTTTTCGGGCGATTACAGTCAATGGATGAGTTTTCGAGATTTATTTTGCTCTTTGATACATAATGATGATCGCTTGACTAAAATTGAAAAACATCACTATCTAAAGACCAGTTTATCTGGAGAAGCTGAACAACTATTGAGGAATTATTCACTTACTGAAGCTAACTATGATGACGCCTGGAAAAAACTAAATGAGAGGTATGATAACAAGAGAATGATCGTTAATAATATACTTACCCGATTTTTAACCCAAAAGACCTTAACCACAGAATCGGCTAAAGGTATAAAGGATCTTATTGATACCTCAAGTCAATGCCTAACGTCCTTAACAAATTTAAAGATCTGTGCATGGAATGCCATTGTAGTGCATATCCTTCTCTCCAAGTTGGATATTGAGACTCGAAAACTTTGGGAGCAATCTTTAGAAGATTCCACTAGTATTCCTACATATGAGGATCTCCAGAGTTTCCTTGAGAAGCAATTCCGAGCCATGGAAATGTATGCACCAAAAGGAAAAACTATTCCACAAACACCTAAAGTAACTAACATCAAAAGCTTCGCTATGAAAATTGACAACATTTGTACTTATTGCACACAGAATCATTATATTTGCCACTGTAAAGAATTTGCCTCTCGCTCCATACCTGAACGTCAAGATTTTGTAAAAAGAAACAACATTTGTTTTAACTGCCTCGTAAAAGGTCACACAGTTTCAAAGTGTAGACAGAGTACAGTCTGCAAGAAGTGCGGACGTCGTCATCATACATTGCTGCATTTTACCGCTTCTAAGGACGATAAATTAAACGAAACTGATAAGGAGAAAGATGACCCAACTAGCAATGCATCTAAAACTTCCTGTAACTTGAGTGTTAACCTAAAAGCTGAAACAAAAGATGATCTTGTTATTTTAGCCACTGCTGTGATTAAAGTAGAGTCAAAGAACAGTGGTACTTACGCATTAAGAGCTCTTGTTGATCAGGGTTCTCAGGGATCTTTTATCTCCGAAGCAGCTGCGCAGTTATTGAATCTTGATCGCACTCCAATTACTGGCAAAATCTCTGGAATTTCTAATACATCAGTGGTCACTACAAAATCTATGGTCACACTTACAGTCCACTCTACAAAATACAATGCATCAACCTTCCAGGTAAATGCATACGTTTTAAAGAAACTCACTTCATTGTTGCCTTCACGTGAGTTCTCACAAGATACTTGGCCTTCATCTATGCAGTTGGATCTGGCTGATCCCAACTATCACAAGCCAGGGTCTATTGAAGTTCTGCTTGGTGCCGACGTGCATGCATACATACTGCTTGAAGGCTTACACAAGTGTAACTCTCTTATTGCACTCAACTCTCGCCTAGGTTGGCTAATCTCAGGTAGAGTTTCACAAACTGGATCGACAATAAACGAACATAATACAGTTGTTATGCAAACCAAGATTGAGGTCGATCAGTTACTAAGACGATTTTGGGAGATTGAAGAGAGTTTGCCCCACAAAAAACCTATGACCGAGTTAGAAATACAATGTGAAGAGCACTTCAAACTTACTCACACTCGCAATGCTGTTGGTCGGTACATTGTCCGTCTACCATTTAAAGATAATCCACCCACAAACCTTGGAAATACAAAACCCCTTGCAATCAGCCGCTTACAGCACATGGAAAAACGTTTTACACATAAGCCTGAATTCGAGGAAGAATATCACAAATTTATGGAGCAGTATGAATCCCAAGGTCATATGATGATGATACCTGAAAAGGAAATAGTTACACCTGAAGTTTATTATTTACCTCATCACGCTGTTCTTAGACCGACGAGTCTAAGCACGAAGTTGCGTGTAGTCTTCGACGGAAGTGCTGCACCTGTAAATGGAAAATCATTAAACGATGAACTACTTATTGGCTGTCCTCTTCAACAAGATGTCAGAGATCTCATAACTCGATGGAGACAACACCAGATTTGTTTAGTCGCAGATATTCGTCAGATGTATCGTCAGATTCTAATATGTAAAGATGACGCTGACTATCAAAGAATTTTATGGCGAAAATCTCCAACACAACCAATAAAAGAATATAGACTACTTACAGTTACTTATGGAACATCTTGTGCACCCTTTTTGGCCATACGCACTCTTCACCAATTGGCTGAGGACGAGAAGAATGATTTCCCAACTGAAGCTGAAATCCTGAAAAGCGACTTATATATGGATGATCTGCTTACTGGTGTCTCCACAACGGAAGACGCTGTGATGCTACAACAAAGGTTGACTGAACTTTTAGCTCGTGGTGGGTTCCCTTTACACAAATGGTCCTCTAATAGTAAGTTAGTGTTGTCCCAAATCCCCAGTGTTGATAAAGACTCGCAAAGTGCGGTTAATATAAAACTTCAAGATACAATTAAAACTTTAGGTATTACATGGAACTCGGACTCTGATAACTTTGAACTTAATTGTAATTTAAATCACGATAATAACACAATTACCAAAAGAAATGTATTGTCCACAATTGCTAAATCTTTCGATCCTCTAGGTTGGCTAACACCTGCGATTATAAAACTTAAAATCTTTATGCAAAAACTCTGGTTGGCCGGCTTGGATTGGGACGAAGAGTTGACTCCTGATCTTAAAGAGGAATGGGTTACTTACCTTGATCGTTACATGCACATTGAAAACATTCAGTTCCCTAGATGGCTTGGTGTATCTAATGACACCATTAAGCGGGAGCTGCATGGATTTAGTGATGCCTCTTGTGCTGCATACGCTGGAGTAGTGTACCTTAGAGTTTTGAGAAATGATGGCAACATTAACGTTTACCTTGTTCTTGCCAAATCCAAGGTTGCCCCAGTAAAGCAAGTATCTCTCCCACGTCTGGAACTCTGTGGTGCATTACTAGTAGCCAAAGTGATAAATCATGTTAAAACCGTTTTAAAAATACCTGACAATGATATTTACACTTGGACAGACTCCACGATAGTTTTGGCTTGGTTGCGTAAGATACCAAATACTTGGACTACATTTGTTGCAAATCGCACTTCAGAAATTTTGACACTCACAAATAGTAACCAATGGCATCATGTTAGTTCTGCAAATAATCCCGCTGATCTAGCATCACGTGGATGTTATCCTTATGATCTACAGCAGTCAAAACTATGGTGGAACGGACCTCAGTTTTTATACAAGGCACATGAAATTGAATATTCTTTATTTGAAATTTCTGAAACCGATTTAGAAATGAAACCCACCCCAAAAATATTATGCAATGTAAATGTTACCGAAAATAATGATGCTATTGCAATTTTAACTCGATTCTCCTCGCTGTCGAAATTGATTCGAGTCATTGCTTATTGTTGTCGTTATTATAATTTATGTAAAGTTAGAGTGCATAAGAAAATGTTTACTGAACCTGCTTATTTGAGCGCTAATGAGCTTGATGATGCTTTTAATCGATGTATTAAACTATCACAATTGATGTCATTCCGCGACGAGATCTCTCGCTTAACGCTAGGTAAACAGGTTGCCAAATCAAGTAAGATTTATGTACTAGACCCTTTTATCGACGATAAAGGCATTATTCGTGTTGGTGGTAGACTCGCGAATGCAGAGATTCCAGGCGACATGAAAAACCCGATTCTGTTAAGTGGCACTTGTGCCTTATCTAAACTTATTGTTGTAAATGCGCATTTGAAATCTCTGCACGGAGGCAATCAACTTACTTTAAATATTGTAAGACAAAGGTTTTGGATCACTCGAATTAAAAGTCTTGTCAAAACTGTAATCCACAAATGTGTCCCTTGTTTTAAACAGAAGGCTAATCCACTCCCTCCTTTTATGTCAGATTTACCTAAATTCAGGATTAAACCTAGCCGACCCTTTCTTACGAGTGGAGTAGACTTTTGTGGACCCTTTACAATGAAATTGTATCCTGGTAGATGTAAGAAAACCAGTAAAGTTTATATTAGTCTATTTGTCTGTGCCGTAACAAAAGCCATTCACTTGGAACTTGTCACTGACCTCACTTCTGCTGCATTTATTGCCGCTTTTCGGCGTTTCACCGCTCGACATGGTCACTGCAAGGAGATTTGGAGTGATCACGGAACTAATTTTGTAGGCGCGTCCCGTGAACTAGATCTCGCGTTCAATAATTCACAATCTCAACTTGTGGCTGAGATTTCTGAACTTCTCGCTAATGATTTCACGCAATGGAGATTCATACCTCCTAGAGCTCCACACTTTGGTGGAATTTGGGAGTCAGGAGTGAAAAGTATTAAAGGACACTTAAAACGGGTTATCGGCCAAGCCTTCCTCACTTACGAAGAGCTCGCTACTTTATCAGCCCAAGTCGAAGCTTGTGTAAATTCTCGTCCCCTCACTCTTATCAATTCTACTCTTGACGAACCCCCATTAACCCCAAGTCACTTTCTTGTCGGAGAGCCCTTAATTGGGGTTCCTGAGCCGTCTTTGATTGATGTTAACTTAAGTCCGTTGAATCGATGGCACATAATCCAACGTATGGTGCACTGTTTGTGGCGTCGCTGGCAAAACGAATATTTAACTACGTTACAGCATCGTTACAAATGGAACATAAAGCGACCTGATCTTCCCCTCGGCACTGTCGTTCTCGTCAAGGATGACACACTTCCCCCTGGAAAATGGCTTTTGGGACGTATTATGCAGAAACACCCAGGTGCTGATGGTGTTACAAGAGTTGTAACTTTACAGTACAAGGACAATATTTTTAAGCGACCTATGGTGAAAATATGTCCTTTGCCCCTGGATGAGTCTGACTCTTAGTAACCAGAAATTTGTTTTACTTTGTTTGGTTTATATCTTGTCGTCAGGTCTTAAGGACTTGAGTCGTCCTTGGCCGGCGGAATGTTTAATTAATAATAGAAATAAGAATTTTAGTTCACAATTTTCCGATAGATGTCGTTAGCAGTTCTGAAGTTATATTGAACAGTTGTAGTGTTTGTGATTTAATATTATACTACCCACATTTTACTTAGTACCATCAACTTGATTTGTGATTGGAATCAAGATGACTGTTTTTAATTCTATCGGTGTGCTTTGGTCATTAGTATAAGATGTTTATATTTTTTGATACTCCCGAGTGTTCTTCCACAGTGATAAATAAAAGGTATAAATGAGTGTGAGTGTTTAATTGACCAGTGGGTATGCCGCCGCGATAATCCTGGCTATTCTATGCTAGTCAGATGAGAAACCCTCACATACCCGCGTCGGCTTTCCACCGAAGATCCGACGCGGGCTTGTTAAGATGCAGGTTTCCCCGGGAGGAAGAGATTGGCATTTCACTATGATAACACCCATCTACCATAGCCGCAAAAGGGATAACCCCTTTGCCCGTTTGGAGAAGTACATTATCTATACGGTGCATGGACGTTAAAGTCTGCATAAGTTGTATGAGTTGTTAAATGTTGATGTCAGTATCGACAGTCTGACTCGGGGTGTATGTCACCCGGGAGGCAACTTACCACTTCGGATACTTTATAAAATTGTATTTTTATTTTAATCTCGACTTATTTTCATGGTAATCAATACAACTGTCGTTTCTATTATACACACTGGTTAGGCGCTTTATCCTATCCATTTATCCCCTGCCTACCTGGAAGTTAGTTTAGATGTGTCTGGCAGTGATTCGAAAAACTACTAGACCACCGCCGCGTCGCTGAGTTCTTGGCTAGCCCCCGCGCCCAGGACACATACCGCAGTATGGCTAGCGACCACATCGCTAATTCGCGCCATCAATTTAAACACCCTGCACAAGTTTTATACGTGTGTTCTTGACTTTGTGTTATTGTGAACCGTTAAATTATAAAGGCCTACACTCCAAACCGCAGAACCAGCAGCGAAAGATAGCAGATCGGAGAACCTCAGGAGTCGCCGCTCATTCTGGCTTGCTGGGTATTTCCGTCTCCTTTGTTTTCCATGTTTATCATTGAACCTGCACTACCTTTGTTTCCTGCACCGCAGCTCCCATATTTTCTAGATAAGCCACACTTTTTCTTTTATGGCCCTTCAGCCACACCACCACATACTAATTACTTATGCATGTCTTTCTACATTAATATTACGTATATTTTAACGATGTCCATAATTACTCGTAAAAAGATTTTGTATGTCTGCCTGTTATATTGCCATTAAATAATATTAAAAAAAGGATACATAAAGTGACCTAATAGAGCACATTAGTATATCTATGTACTTACTTCGTGTCATATTCATTAGAGCGAGTGGGCATTCGTCGTCTTCCAGAATGTATTCCGAGTTGTCACTTTTGTCCTCCTGTCGACAATAAAAAAAAATTATTTGCAACCTATCCTATGCGTATTATTTTAATTATATTAACGATCAAGCAGTTCATCATAGCATTCTAGCGATTTCTGTGGCGCAATATATACGAGTATAAACATACAGATCC
This sequence comes from Malacosoma neustria, assembly GCA_963693495.1. Classification (NCBI taxonomy): domain Eukaryota; kingdom Metazoa; phylum Arthropoda; class Insecta; order Lepidoptera; family Lasiocampidae; genus Malacosoma; species Malacosoma neustria. The sequence goes on from OY856378.1 coordinate 6,406,553, forward strand.
TATGCTGTCGTGATACATTATTATTGTCACAGTAGTACAATTGTAGTATACAGTATACACATAAATTTAAGACATTTTAAATTTATTCTCTTTAAAACTTGTTGTTAAGTACTGACACCGAGCGACCATCAAAGTTTTATCCACTGTTCAACCTTATCTGTGAAACTTTATTCGCTCTACAAATATGTTACTAACAAATACAAGTAAATACAAAAACAAACTACGCGACAGAAACGTGATCATTTAAATCCATACTAATATTATAAATGTCAAAATAACTCTGTCTGTTACGTTTTCACGCCGAAACCGCTGAACCAACTTTGATGAATTTTAGGATGGAGATAGATAGGCAAACACAAGGCTCTGATTGCCGCCTATAGCCAATATTGCTCCACCAAGGCATTATAACACAGTGGGGATATAAGTGGGATGTTTTGCAGTGGAATCTTGCAGAATACTACCGATCGATCTGCATCGCAGATGGTGGATTCTGTCTACATTGTAAATATTCCACAAATCTCTTTACTGGTGGCTCCAAGTAGCTGTTGTGCATGCAGCGGCCGTGTCCCGGCAAACCGTGTCGATCCACGGGCTAAATCCAGTGAAGGGGACTGAGTTTCACAAACTTAGTTTAATGGGCTGATTCCCTCATAAATTGCATAAAGTCTGCAGCGGCTCGGAAGGCGGACACCGTCAGTATGGCTTCAAACCCGGCGACCGTGGCGCTGCAGCAGGGCACCTGTGACATGCCTGATAGGGCGTATGTCGGGATCCAAGAGATATGCGGCCAGTCACTGCATCTTCTAGTGCTAATCAGTCGTAGCGGACTTCCGCCCCACTGGTAACAAGGACTGGAAGACGAGAGAGTGGGTTCGTGTATGCGCAAATGCTTACCCACTTTAATATATTCCCGCGCTGATGACCCCTGGCTCATTACTGGACGGAGAGTGCAAGTCCTACGGCGATGAGGACTGGCGGTGGGGGCTGAGCGGGTGAGTTTGGTCCCTAGCTAGATCTTTGCACGTACGGCGGTTGGGTGGTGATGGTCGTATTGGAACTCACTAGAGGCGAGAGAACTGGTACGGCAGCTCACCCGACGACAAAGCAGCCCTATTTAGGGATCGCACTGCTTTCCCCAATCCGGGGAGGGGCCTAGAAAAGGTGGCCTAAACAAAGCTCGCCTCACTGCAACCCAGGTGGCTAACCGCGGTCATCTGGTCGCCAATTAAAAGCGGTCGAAAGAAACATAATAATAGATTAAATGCATTCTTAAATTTAGCTGCGTGGAATGTAAGAACGTTACTGGACAATGAAAACAACCTCTGTCCTGAGCGGAAAACTGCACTCATAGCGCGTGAATTGTCCCGCTATAACATTGACATAGCCGCAGTCAGCGAGGCACATTTAGCGGATAGCGGTGAGCTCTGTGAGGAATTGGGTGGATATACGTATTACTGGGAGGGTAAACCTGCAAGTGAACGAGCCGCAAATGGTGTTGGATTTGCGATCCGAAACAACATCGCTAGATCGCTAGTGGAGCCTCCAAAAGGGATCAATGACAGGCTCATGACACTACGACTCCACATGGCTCCCAGGAAATACCTACATCTTGTGAGCGTGTATGCGCCTACTATGACAACACCTGATGAGGACAAACTTCAATTTTATGAGAATCTGCGTGATGTTTTGCTGGGGATTCCAGATTGTGACAAGTTGATTCTGCTGGGTGACTTTAATGCGCGTGTTGGCACAGAATATATTGCCTGGAAGAACGTACTGGGGAGACATGGAGTAGGTAAGTGCAACACCAACGGTGTTGCTCTTCTGACGTTATGCTCCGAATTCAACCTCAGCATAACAAACACATTCTTCAGGCTACCCGATAAATACAAGACATCTTGGATGCACCCACGCTCAGGGCACTGGCATCTTCTTGATTACATCATTGTACGCAGGCGAGACCTGAGAGATGTACTTATTACAAGAGCAATGCGTGGTGCCCAAGGCTGGACTGACCATCGTCTTATTAGATCCAGGATGAGGCTTTACTACAAGCCTCCGCGTAGAGCAGAACACAGGATTCCGGCTAGACTTGCTTGTGCGCGTTTGGTGCGTGATGAGGGACTGTGTCGTGAGCTAGATGCGGAATTTGAGGCAGCGATGCCCGGCACTGATGACAATACCTCAGTAGATGCCGGGTGGCGTACTTATTCCAGGGCTCTCTATGGTGTTTCTCAGCGAGTTATTGGCACACCACATAAAAAACATCAAGACTGGTTCGATGATTCTGATGTGGAAATACGGCAGCTTGTTGAAAACTATCGTCTCGCTCTAAGAGGAGTCGTCGGTGCAGGGCAGCGCAAGTCTCTTCAGCAGGATCTTAAAGCAAAGATCCGAGAACAAAAGGATAGTTGGTGGCGCCGTAAAGCCGAAGAACTGCAATGGTTAGGTGACACTAGCCAAACAGCAAAATTTTTCGAAGGGCTAAAATCCGTTTACGGACCCCGCGCTAAAAAGACTGCCCCTGTTTACTCGCGAGATAAAGCTAAGAAGTTAACAGATCCAAAAGAGGTTCTTCTTCGTTGGGCTGAACACTTTAATGAAGTGCTCAATCCCGGTAGTCAAGGAGCAGATCTGTCTTACATTAATTCACTTGAGAGCTTGCCATCTGCTTCGGGCTTGGATGACCCGCCTTCGTACGCCGAGTTCGTTACTGCGATCAACCGCTTAAAAAATGGTAAATCACCTGGTTCGGACGGTTTGTCTTCTGAGATTTTCAAATACGGTGGACCGAGTATCAGGTCCGGACTTTTTGAACTTATCAAACTGATTTGGGATGTTGAGATGGTTCCACAGGACTGGAAGGATGCTTCTATTAGCAAGCTATATAAAGGCAAAGGGGACCTCTCTGATTGTGGCTCGTTTAGAGGCATTGCATTGCTTTCCACAGCTGGCAAAATTCTGGCGCACATCATCAATAGTCGCCTTAGTAATTTAGCTGAAAGCTTCCTTCCGGAGACCCAGTGCGGGTTCAGACCTAGAAGAGGTACGGTTGATGCCATCTTTGTAGTCAAGCAACTTCAAGAAAAAAGTTTTGAACAACACCGCGACCTCTATTTATGTTTTGTGGACCTAGAAAAGGCCTTTGACCGTGTTTCCAGGACCGCCCTCTGGATTGTTATGGAAAAATGTGGCTGTCCTGCAAAGTTCGTCAATTTAGTGCGCCAGTTCCACGAGGGCATGACAGCCCGTGTGCGTCACGAAAACAACTTTACAGACCGGTTCCCGGTCACTAGCGGTGTCAAGCAAGGCTGTGTAATGGCTCCGACCCTTTTCGCTATCTACTTCGCTGCAGTAATGAATGACGCTCTTAAAAGCTGTAATGGCAAGATTACCATAAATGTCCGCATGGACAAAAGCGTTTTCGACCTCGCACGTCTCAGAGCAAAACGCAAAATGGACTCTGTTTCAGTAATAGATGTTCTGTACGCCGACGATGTCTGCCTTATGGCTGACAGTTTGGGCGACCTACAGAGTTTTTTGGACAAATTAGATGAGTCCTGTCGTAAATTCGGCTTAGTAATCAGTGCTTCTAAGACCCAGATTCTAAAACAACCTGCGAAAGGTAAATCTGCGGACGATGGTGTTGTTTACCTACGAGGAAAGCCACTGCCGGAAGTGGGTACCTTCCGGTACCTTGGAACTATTTTGCGCAGTGATAATCGTCTCGAGTCTGAGATCTCTGCGCGAGTCGCCAAAGCAGCTGCGGCTTTCGGTGGTCTTAACCGACGGGTTTGGAAATCACATGACCTGAAACTCCACACAAAACTCGCTGTCTACAGGGCCATAATCTTACCATTGTTGCTCTATGCCTCGGAGACCTGGTGTCTTTACAAGGGAGATATCAGACGCCTTGATACCTTCCACATGAAGTGTCTTCGGGCGATTCTTCAGGTGAGATGGCAGGATCGTGTGCCAAACTCGGAGGTTCTACGTCGAGCTAAGCTCGCTGGAATGGAGTGTATGCTAATGAAAGGCCAACTACGCTGGTGTGGACACCTTGTACGCATGGAGTCTTCCAGATTACCAAAAAAGGTATTTTATTCTGAGCTTAGCTCAGGTAAACGAAAGCCTGGAGGACAGTTTCTGCGTTACAGGGATGTCTTAAAACGCCACTTGACTGCAATTGGCATGTCTAGTGAGTCATGGGAGGAGCTTGCAACGCAGAGGTCGGAGTGGCGAACTGCTGTCAACACGGGTATAAAAAACTTTGAGCGTTCCCGTCTTGAAAACCTTGACGCCAAACGCCTGATCCGAAAAACTCGACCCAAGCCCTCCTACAACTATACTCGCAATTCAAGTGGGTCTCTTTACTGCGCTTCTTGTAATAGGACCTTCATAACAAAATTTGGTTTTGCGAGTCATGCTCGCGCTCATGCAAGAGTCCAGGCAAGGACGAGCTAAGGGTGTCGCCGTCGACGGATACGTCTGGGAGGACATCATCATAACACAGTGTAGAGCTGCGGTGAAGCCACGTTAACATGGACGTGCACTTCCGCAGCTCGGACCACGTCACTGGAGGGTCGTTGCAAATGAGTTTACGCTGGGAAACAGACTGTGGGAAGAACACCCGGATTTAGTCTACATTGGTGTTTTATATTTAAATTCTTATTCCTATAGTTTTCAAAAGTTGTAGTTTACCTGTACAATACAATACTGCTGCGGGTCCTGATAGGACATGCCGTACTTGTCGAGGGTTTCCCTTAGCACGGTCGCCGCCGTGTCGTGCACGGATAGCAGCAGCGTGATGTAAGACACGTCCGGCCGAAGGATGCCACCGTATATCCTTAGTGTGCCACCTGACAACATATTCAGTTTTATTATAAACTTGAAATATTGAAGACATGCTCTGTACAAAATTCATTGTCTAGAGTCCACTTGTATCCTACAAGTGAGTGTGGTCGACTTTGGCACAGTGGGGAATCGGTATTTCATCCGAATATCAAAATGTGAAGAATTAGAATTTTTGCTACGTAGCGACTAGCTTGTTCATTGCTTATGTATAAGCTAGTCGCTATGTAGCAAAAACGCTATTATCTTAAATAATAGTATGAAAATATAATCGAACTAAAATTTGTAAATAAAATAATGAATGAAAAATATTAGTATTATTGTGAAAAAGGCGTGGGGCACTCGATACATAAGTTTCTCGAAAATATTCGATCATTACGATTTGTCCAAAAATGGTATCATATGAAAGATATGGCACTAAGCGCCTCACGTTTTTTGGACAATAATAATAATATTTTTTGTTCATTATTTTATTCCTATAGTAAGAATTATTTTATGACCTCAAGATTCCGTATTAGATCCCCGATTGAGTATTTACTCAAAGATTATATTTAATCTTTCTAGTAATTTCTAGCAATTTAGGTATTTGGGATCGGCCCCAGAGGCGATAGCGGCCATAGGATATAATTAGCTTAATTCTGGAACACACAACATTTATAAACGCATATACAATAATAAAGCGCGCTCATTTATATTATCAAGGGTGTTTGCCATGTAAAAGTTTAAATGTTTGACACTACGATAATTAAAAACTTACATTATGGGCGATATGAAATTTCTGGGACAGTTTGCAGTACATCTGCATACCGAAGTAAATACCGGAAAAATAATTTACCCTGCCCGGAAATTACCCAAGTTCGTGTTTTAGATAAGTTAATGGAAATCACCGGTAGTGTCACCGGAAGTGGTCTAAATGTATTGGAGCCATGGGGCCACATCTTACCAGTATCCGGCCCTCCGTCTTTGGATTTGAACTGCTGCAACTTTCGACCGAGTTTCTGCTGTCGACGTCGTCTCATCACCGCTTCGGGGTTACTTATACTGCGCATAAACGATGTTTCTGGCAATTCTATAAAGATATATTCCAATTTTTACTTATGATGTTAATCATTCTTAGAAGATTGATTATCATATTTAGAGTTTAGCAGTAGCTCAATCGATTGGTTTTCGAAAGATTGTTGGTTTGAAGCTTTATTTCTGTGTATTTATTAAACAATAATACTCAAGTTATAAATGTTTAAACTTCATGTTAGGCACTAAATCCTTCTAACATCTTATTATGCATTCTAGTATTTTATAACAAAATATATCTAGAAACCAAATAAAGGTATATTCTTAAAATCCGGAGGCAGAATTAAATATGGCTCGCGTCACTTCGCGGACAACACAGTATTAGCGAAGGAAAAGAGCTTGGGGGTGGTTTTTTAGTGGGTATCCAACATGAGTTGCCATGTACGGAAGGCGCGTGTAATACCTGCTAAGAGACCCACACAAGCCTGTCACGATCCCGTGTGACAGGTAGTGCGCAAGGGCATTTACCAAGCTCTGGAAAAAAGGCATAATCAGATAAGGCTACTCTTCCACAGTCATGATTAATTTATGATAGTTTTAAATTTTTTTTACCTGTATATAATTTTTCAGCAACTGGTCTGTTTTCGTCATTCACATCGGACTTGAGTCGTGATAATTTCTCTTTTTTCTTCAACTCTTTCTTTTCTCGTTTCGACAGTTTCCTTTTGAAGTTTTGATCACCCTTATCATTCGATATGGGTACCTGTAGATAAAATAATTTACTTATTAGCTTCTCCCGCTTGTTTGTATGCGTAGAGTGAAGAAGAAGTAACACTACTGACAATGTACTTGATAATAGTAATTAAGGGTAGATAAAAAGCAGATATAAATACTGGAAAGAGACTACTAGTAATAAAAAGTACAAAGCTTACAGTGCCGTTAAGATATGGTACAGAACTTTTAGAACGGGAAAGAAATTAGGAATATTATTATTCATAATCCGTATACTTTTATCCGAGTATATGGGCGGCCTCTGCGGCCGGGGTCGGCCTGTCGTAAAAGGCGACAAAAAACCCACCCTAGCTACGTAATAGAGTTTCAAGCCTGTCTGAATGGCGACCACCTTTGGTCATAAGTATGCCGCCATAATAACCTTATGTTGTGTTCCGGCATTAGTGACCCAAGTTCCTGTACCCTTATGTGACAGCAGCGTGTTCGCGGTGCCACTGGCGTTGCAAACACCCATAGACGACGGTAACTGCTAAATTCTAAGCGGGCCGTCAGCTTGTTTCTGCTGTCCTACAGCAGTAAAAAAATCTCTTAGCAAAATTTACATCATATTTATTAATTTATTAGTGACGAAATTAGCAGAAGTAGTGATCAAAAAAGACTAACTAATGTCAAAGTAAAAATAATTCTTATGAGCAGCGCACTTATTAGTTTTTATACAAGAAATAATTTCCAAAAACACCAATCGATCGATTGGGACCAGTATGACTTTATGTAACTACAAAAAAAAGGATGGTGGTGTTTTCAAATACTTAAAATGTTACATTTACTTCTTGCACAAATACTCCTCTCGCTTTTTAGAGTAAATTTTGTATAAGTGCTTAATGTATTATTTGCTTTCAATAAGACATAACGAAGCGATATGACAACATTGTTTTATTACAGGGGTTGACTAATCAGTCGATCAACTTGTCGGGTTAAACACAGGTAAGCATATCAAAATCAAAAAATCCGGAAAGGAAATCCGAGTGTTCTTTACTTTTCGATTTTTACATACATACATACATACCTAGTCAGGTCATAAGTATTGTCACACAGTAAAAACTTTTCTTTTAGAATGCTGGCCACAAAAAAGTTTATTGAATTAGAATTTCGAATTGTTCATGAAAATAAAAATGTATAACTTTTAGAATTTTACTCATTTTTAAATATGGAGTGGACGCTTAAAGAAGACCGTGTTGCAGTTATTGCGTTGCATCGTTGCGGTTACGCGCCAATTCAAATTTTTAACATGCTGAAAAATTTGAATATTACCAAAAGATTCGTTTATCGTACCATCAAACGATACAATGAAGACTCTAGTGTAGATGACAGGTCAAGAAGTGGTCGCCCTCGGTCTGTTAGGACTCCAGCAGTGATAAAAGCTGTGAAGGCACGAATTCAAAGAAATCCCAAACGTAAGCAGAAACTGTTGGCCCTTCAGATGGGGTTAAGCAGAACCACGGTGAAAAGGGTGTTAAATGAAGACTTAGGGCTTCGGGCATATCGAAGAAAAACAGGACATCGTTTGAATGCTCGTCTAATGGACCTGAGACTAAAGAGATGCCGCGCTTTGTTGAAGCGGTACGCGGGAAAAAAATATCGGGAAATTCTTTTTTCGGATGAAAAAATGTTTACCGTAGAAGAGAGCTACAACAAACAAAATGATAAGGTGTACGCACACAGTAGTGAAGAAGCGAGCAACCGTATTCCGCGTGTCCAACGAGGTCATTTTCCATCCTCGCTCATGGTATGGTTGGGAGTTTCTTATTGGGGCTTAACAGAGGTACATTTTTGTGAGAAAGGTGTAAAATCGAATGCTGTTGTGTATCAAAATACAGTCCTGACGAACCTTGTGGAACCTGTTTCTCATACCATGTTCAATAACAGGCACTGGGTATTCCAACAAGATTCGGCGCCAGCTCATAGAGCGAAGAGCACACAAGACTGGCTGGCGGCGCGTGAAATCGACTTCATCCGGCACGAAGACTGGCCCTCCTCCAGTCCAGATTTGAATCCGTTAGATTACAAGATATGGCAACACTTGGAGGAAAAGGCGTGTTCAAAGCCTCATCCCAATTTGGAGTCACTCAAGACATCCTTGATTAAGGCAGCCGCCGATATTGACATGGACCTCGTTCGTGCTGCGATAGACAACTGGCCGCGCAGATTGAAGGCTTGTATTCAAAATCACGGAGGTCATTTTGAATAAACTTTAATGTCATAAGAATCTATGTTTTGTTAAGTTCATTTTGGTATATGAATGGTTACATAATTAATAAACTTGTTACAATTATTTTACATTAAACATGTGACAGAATTTATGACCTGACTAGGTATAATCACGCCTCTTTCCCGTAGGGGTAGGCAGAGACCACTTCTTTCCACTCGCTCCTTACACACTTGTTTCGCTTCGTCCACTTTCATTATTCCCTTCATACATGCCCTTCGGTTTAGGGTACTCTTGACCTGGCTTTTTTTCAAGACGTCCCTGATCTGGTCTCGAAAGTCTACCCCTTCCAACACTCGCCTTATACACTTTTTTCGTCAATCGTTCTTCATTAATTCTCTCGACATGGCCAAACCATCTCAGCATACCTTTCTCAATTTTTGTCACTACATCTTCTTTCAGACCACAACGTTTTTTTAATCGCCTTAATATCAAAAGTTCAAGAGTGTTATGAGTACGAGCAATTACCTCGTTGTTGGTAAGACATTTGAGCAGGAATCGACCTTCGCGATCGTCGGCATGCCAGTTGAGCTGCACGAGCAGCGGCTTCTCGTGTGGCTCTAGCTTGCGCTCGTCGTCGGGCCCGTGAGTCTCCCACAGCGAGTACGAGCCCAGCGACAACATGCGCATGTCCGGTCGGAACTTCTCGATCAGGATCTCTGAACAATACACAGGATCACTTTATTGATACACGGTGACGCTACAGTAAGATTCGAACTCGAGATTTATACATTGGTTTCCGAGTATAATACCACTGAGCTACCATACCTCAGGTACCTTATATTCCATAGACGACATTAAATAAAAACGCTCAAAGGCTCATTGTGATTTGTTCCTATTCAAACATCACTTAAACCATAAACGAAGTATGTCAGAAAAACATTGTGGACGGACAATCAAGTCTGTCCAAAACTCAACAACTCTTTATCGTCACAAATCTCCGATTTGGGCTGAGGGGTCCCCCCTACCGGTGTGCGGGGATTTATCTTAAACTAACTGAACAGACGATGTCCTTGAATCTATTTCCACATAATAAATGCACATCGCGCCTACTACCAACAACTGACCCTTATGTTAAACGTCATAAGGTTAACATTAGAAAATTTAATACGGTTGTTAATGGTGGTGGTTTAACATGGTTTTCACCGTGCAGGGGCGGATTAAGAATACTGACCCCTAAGGCCGGGGTCGGCCTGTCTTAAAAGGCGACAAAACAACCCACCCTAGATACGTGGCCCCAAGCCCATCTGGATGGCAACCACCCTTGGTTTTAAGTATGCCACCATAATAACCATGTGTAGTGTTCCGGCATAAGTGACCTAAGTTCCTGTACCTCTATGGAATAAATAGCAGCGTGTTCGCAGTGCCTCTGGATTCGCAAACATTCATAGGCGATGGTAACTGCTTACAATTAAGTGGGTCGTCAGCATGTCTACTGTTCTTCAGCAATTTAAAAAAAATAGTTTCATTAAATTACTCATTTTCTGCGCAACTTACTTGATTTTTTCTTTTATAAACCTTCCCTTGACAATAATAAACACAATAAAAAAATAATTAGCGTAATTGGTGATTCGTGACACGTGTGATTCCGTGACCAAGATTAGTGACCAAAATACCAAAGACCAACCAAGTGACCAAAATAGGGGCTTATTTTTATATACGTATATATAGAAGATGAGTCAAATATTCTATGTGAAGGAAGCTCTTGTGTCGCTATGAGCTTATCGGACCAGCCAGTACACAAAACATTCGTTTTCTAAAGAACCTTGTTTAATCTCTTGTGATAATATTTAAATTAGGCTAAAAAGATATCAAATAATTGAATTAGGTCCATTATCATTTCGCATTAAAATAATTCCGTTGCTCACCTATGACATCGCTAACTGTCGCATCGGATGCCACGCGGATACATTTGGTAGCTATCTTCTGACCCGAATCTTGGAAGTAGAATCGCATCACGCCATGGAACTCGAGATTCTGAAATGAAGCATTAAATATTGATTTTAAAATACATCAATAATAAATAAGTAGTACATGAGTAAGATACGTTGCAACAATCTTTATGGCCCAACGGCTTTAGTAAGTCGGAACGCCTGCGAGGATGACGGGTACGATACTCGTGTTTCCAGTCTGGATCTTTATGTATAATAAAGTATGTATATAATTAGTATATCAGTTATCTAGCATCCAGAACAGAAACGTTCTGCTGCTTACTTTGGGACTAAATGGCGCTATTTGGAATTGTCTTGGTATATCTGTGTATTTTATTCCGTTTAGAAGCTATGTTACACCCAAAAAAACTATTCTGCTTCTAGTCTCCTAGCTTGACCAAATTTATTTATTTTTTAATTAATAAAAATAATATATTTATAATTAAAGGTTTAATTTTTATAAAGCAAAAAAACATTTTAAACTCATTAAAATCACCATCATCACCTTAGAGGTGCTCTCCGTTTCTATCCTAGTCTTTCTAATAGTCTGTCATTTTTTTTATTGCTGTGGAATAGTAGGCAGGTTAGCGGTCCACTTGATAGTAAGCTGGGTACCATTGCGTATAGATGTTCACGACGCCAGATGCACCGCTAACACACTGCCGTCCACGTAAGGGAACTGGAACCTTGGTCACTTTGCCGGAACAAAGCACAAGGTTATATTATGGCGATATATTTAGAGACCAAGGGTGGTTGCCATCCAAGCGGGCTTGGTGCTCTATCATTTCGCTGGAATTGTTTTGTCGCCATTTAGGGCAGGCCGCCCCCGGGCGCAAATGTCAGTCATAGAGCATAGTGATTCATTCTTAATCCGCGCCTGCACGGAGTAAACTGTTTGTGGTCTTCCCAAGCCCCACAATTTGCTAGCATGTATTTTATATAAGTTCATACTCTGGCAAAAGACATATCTTAGACATGTATGAAAACTAATATTAAGAAAATAAAGAGTCACACATTCTTAAAACTTCAATTCGACTACACACGCGAAGAAAGGATTGACGCACTCTGAATCTACACGTTATTTGAACTAATTAACATTGTGACTGCAATAAACAAATTGAACTATTCTCACGAGGGCAACCATTGATGCATTGCCAGACGACCCACTTTGTATAATTATGTTCATTGATAAAATGGGGAATCAAGACTATGCTAATATTTATTCTTTTGCAATACGATAGTTAAATATATTTTATTATGATACTGGACTCTTATACTAGATACTTAGCCTTTGTCAGGTTAACAATAAGGTTCCTGAAGTACCTAGGCTTTTTAGTCTCGACCAGACCGCATCTTTATTATCATATTAGTTTTATATAAAACAATATAAAACGGACTCAATCCCGATCGTATTTATAATTTTACTAGTTGGCCCGGCAAACGTTGTTCTGCCATATGAATGTTCAAAAAGAAGTCCATGTCCTTCTCCAAGGTCCAATCTATGACTATACCGAAATTTATCAAAATTGGTTCAGCGGTTTAGGCGTGGAAGCGTAAGTAACCAACAAACAAACTCACTTTCGCATTTATAATATTAGTTAGGATTCCTAATAAGTCTTTTTTTTATAGCTAAGATCGTCGTCATGTATCACCATCGCCTTTTGACGTTTACAAGACCAGAGGCATTGCCAACGCGCTACCGGCCTCTAAGAGAAACTGCAACCAGGTTCACTAGTTTCAAAACAACCACGGCATGCTTCAAAACTGGGGGTGGTTGTCATCCAGTCGGGCTTAAAGCCCTGCCATCTAGCCAGGGTTGTTTTGTCTATCTATTCAAGGTGTAGTATTCCAAATATTACGGAAAGCAGAGAACGCTACAATGTCAATTCTTACCAGCTAGCATATCTTATATCTTAGCTTTTTTTTTTATCGCGAATTTACAATTTCGATTATAATGGTTTAAGCATTTGTATTATGATAAAATCTGATTTTCTAAGCTCTATTATATATTTTTGCATCTTACACGAGCGCCTATCAGTTTTAGTATAAATACTTTTTAAATATTATATAGATTTACCTCGTTGGGTTCGCTGAGAGCAAACAGATCCAGCCGGTTCGCGTTCCACTGCTGTATCATGTTGCGGAGCGCCTCCCGCTCCAGCATTCGCTTGTCCGCCGCATCCATCGTGTCACCGCATCAAGTCAGTCTGGAAATAAACGACTGATTATTATATCTACATACCACATAATGCAAGATTGTGATTGCCTAGCAACGGGATCTATGATGAAAATAAAAAAAAAATACTATCACACATATTAAAATATTAGTAATAAAATTTCCACATAACATTTAAACTGTTTAAACTAAAAAAAAGTTAATATTTCTTAAGATAAGAAACTAGAAGTAAATACATTTATTTCTTACAGTATCTTCTATTTACAAATTGTAAATTTCCATTCAAATCTCTATTTATAGAAATTTACAATGTGTATACATTTCGAATAATAAGAAACAAAACTATTAATGAAATTATATGATACGATGATGCTTGTATCGTGTTTTGATATACAGTTAACGTTAACGGTAGTAAGTTAAAGTTGATGATATGATTGATACTCGAAAGAAAAATGCACCCAGTGCACCATGAGAGGATCGTATATTGAAACTAGTAAAAAACCTAACACTGCAATTCCACTTAACATTTTTGTATGATATATGTAAGCCCTTAAATTTTCGGCTATATAATTTTTAAGCCAATGATTTATATTATTGTTTCCCAAGTGGTATAAGTCCCGGTTGACAAAGAGCTTTAAGAGGTTTGATCATAAAGAAATATTGGAGGGGAGATAGTTTGTGGGCTGAAAAAATTTCAACGTGCCAAATTCTTTATAAAACTATAACATCATTACGGTATCGCATACAATGTGCTCCAATTAAAATTAGGAAGTGGCATATGTGTTTGAAAATTATTGAATTAAGAGAATACATGAATTTAAATCTAAATATATTTAGTCTATCTCTACTATAGTATTTGGAACGTATTTTCTGTTATAAATAAAATAATGAAGAAGCTGAAAAGTAATTATAAAAAAGACATGCGGGGCAGTCTTTGGGGACTGCCGATAGAAGTGAAAATTAAGTAACTTGTGAATTATATCGTCGAGTTATTAGATTATTATTTTCGATTTATAAAGAAGTGTTTATGATCAAGGATTAAAGTTTAAATTGGTCATTAACACTTAAAGAAGTGTTGTAAAGACAAACCAAAAATTGTTCACCCAAAAAATGCTCAACGCGCCTAATGAAGTTTTCACTTTAAAAACTCAACTGTATTCCATTGTAATAAAGTCGAATAGATATGTATAAGAAATGCAATGCAATCATTTAAAAGTTACATTATAAAATAAACCTTAAGTCACTATTAATAAGATTGATATTATTGGAGCAAAACTCCGTCTTACGAATTCTTACGATCAGGACACGTGACCTGATGCGAGTTTAACATTTTTTACCCATCACAAAAAAGTGCACAACGCCGCTAAAGAAGTTTTCACTTCAAAAAAACTGATTAGTTTGGTATGGCTATATAATGCGAAGAGAGGAGCGTCATGTAACAAGGAGGATGATAGAAATGAGAGTGGACGGATACAAGAGGAGGGGTAGACCAAATAAAAGATGGATGGATTGTGTGAATGTTCAGATGACGGCTAATAGAGGAAAGTGGTAGGAGAGAACGTGTAGTACCGACCCCAAATAGTTTGGGATAAGGGCAGGAAGAAGAAGATAAAAGAATGAAGTGCTCAAATGCAATTCATTAATCACGTTAAAAACACGTGTCTAAAATCATTATTAAAATGTAATTTGATAAGATAATATACGTATACGAGCCATAACAACACGATCAGTTTTAGGCTATTGGCCGCACCTATATAAGAATATAATTATATTTACGTTGTATTAAATTACGATAACATTAACACATGAAAATCCTAAACATTGTATGTTATTGAAATATTTGTATTCAACGCTTGTGCGTAAATATTATTACTAATTAATTTTATATTTCAAAGTAAAAGATGTAGGTACTTAAATACATAACAGAGAATGCTATCAGTATTCCTGAATTTATACAAATTGAAAATTTATTATAAATTTCGTGTGTCAAAACCACGCGGAGCCGTCGCTAAATTACTACCATTATTAATAATAACAGCCCATAGCGTCCCACTTCTGGGCCCGGGCCTCCCCCTCGAGGGGACGGACAGCATACCCGCCACGCTTGTCCAAGGCGGATTGCTGGGTTACACCTGCCGGTAATCTCGGTAATAGTATTAATACTGAAGTATTAGTAGTATTAATAGTGAAGTAATTAATTACTCGTAATAGAATAATGTACTAGCGGTCGCCTGCTACTCCGTCACCAAGGTCACAAGCAACCAGGGTGACCATTAAATATACCTGTTGGGATTGGAGTGCAAGTAATCCATCATCATTTAAAACAGTCGTATTTAGTAACATATTTTATAGCGTTACGAAAAAATTCACTTTTGCGAGACTACTGTTAGCTTTGTGTAAAAAATACAGTATATTTATAGCTGGAGTTCATCGGACAGGCAAACGACCCTACCGATAGCAGGTGATCACCGTTGCCTATAGACGTTTAGAACATTAGATGCATTGTGGTTTCGAAGTGACCGATCTTTTGTACGCAACAACATATAGATAAATAATTAAAACATTAGCTCGAAATAAAGGGATCGACATCAATTACTTAAAACGCACTAATATTAAGCAATTTTTTGAAAGTGTAATTACAATCTAAATATAATAGTAATTCAGGAATTACATCTAACAATGCTTAACAGTTGTCACCGGTTGCTAATACAATCATTGCCCTCGAGGGCTGATGGGCAACTAGAATCACGTATGGATAACAATAACAAAGCTAATGGCGCGGTTCCGTTGCACGTTGCATCACTTTCTTTGCTATAATAATGATTGATGTTCCCACAATTTAACAATGTAAACATTGCAAGGATGAAGGTATTCTTTATTTTTTTTAACACAAAAGACATGTGGACATGCAACTAATGCCTAGCGTCTAAGTTATAATATTTTTTTTCTAAATATAAGTGATTGAAAATAAACGAATCCAATGGGAGCGGTGACGTTATGTAGGGATTGAGTGAAGTGATATACCTAGTCAGGTCATAAGTATTGTCACACAATAAAAACTTTTCTTTTAGAATGCTGGCCACAAAAAAGTTTATTGAATTCGAATTTAGAATTGTTCATGAAAATAAAAATGTATACTTTTTGAAATTTTACTCATTTTTAAATATGGAGTGGACGCTTAAAGAAGACCGTGTTGCAGTTATTGCGTTGCATCTTTGCAGTTACGCGCCGATTCAAATTTTTAACATACTGAAAAACTTTGAATATAACCAAAAGATACGATAAACGAGTACCATCAAACGATACAATGAAGACTCTAGTGTAGATGACAGGTCAAGAAGTGGTCGCCCTCGGTCTGTTAGGACTCCAGCAGTGATAAAAGCTGTGAAGGCACGAATTCAAAGAAATCCCAAACGTAAGCAGAAACTGTTGGCCCTTCAGATGGGGTTAAGCAGAACCACGGTGAAAAGGGTGTTAAATGAAGACTTGGGCTTCGGGCATATTGAAGAAAAACAGGACATCGTTTGATTGCTCGTCTAATGGACCTGAGACTGAAGAGATGCCGCGCTTTGTTGAAGCGGTACGCGGGAAAAAAATATCGGGAAATTCTTTTTTCGGATGAAAAAATGTTTACCGTAGAAGAGAGCTACAACAAACAAAATGATAAGGTGTACGCACACAGTAGTGAAGAAGCGAGCAACCGTATTCCGCGTGTCCAACGAGGTCATTTTCCATCCTCGCTCATGGTATGGTTGGGAGTTTCTTATTGGGGCTTAACAGAGGTACATTTTTGTGAGAAAGGTGTAAAAACGAATGCTGTTGTGTATCAAAATACAGTCCTGACGAACCTTGTGGAACCTGTTTCTCATACCATGTTCAATAACAGGCACTGGGTATTCCAACAAGATTCGGCGCCAGCTCATAGAGCGAAGAGCACACAAGACTGGCTGGCGGCGCGTGAAATCGACTTCATCCGGCACGAAGACTGGCCCTCCTCCAGTCCAGATTTGAATCCGTTAGATTACAAGATATGGCAACACTTGGAGGAAAAGGCGTGCTCAAAGCCTCATCCCAATTTGGAGTCACTCAAGACATCCTTGATTAAGGCAGCCGCCGATATTGACATGGACCTCGTTCGTGCTGCGATAGACGACTGGCCGCGCAGATTGGAGGCCTGTATTCAAAATCACGGAGGTCATTTTGAATAAACTTTAATGTCATAAGAATCTATGTTTTGTTAAGTTCATTTTGGTATATGAATGGTTACATAATGAATAAACTTGTTACAATTATTTTACATTAAACATGTGACAGAATTTATGACCTGACTAGGTATATATCACAATATAGGGTAAGAGCAGAAAGAACTTTTCCGGACCCCGAGCCATTTGGAAGAGATCCTTAGATAGTGATAGCCAATATGAAGCCGTTATCTATTATAGTGTGCAATAGCAACTTTTATCTACCTATCTATCTATATTTGATCTATTTTTTACGCAACTACAATAAAGTTGAGAAATATTATTAAGAAGAGCTAATATTCATTCCAATACAGGGAGTATTGGAACTCAATCACAAAAATTAAAAATTTAAAAAAGTACTAGCTGACACCCGCGACTTCGTCCGCGTTGCTTGATATATTATTATAACAAAGTTTTCATCATGAGGCAAAGGCGGAAGAGAATTCCCCTCTCCTACGCATGCGTGCTAGACCGCTTGCCTCACTTCTCCGCGGCAAGAAAACACGCATTATGGAACACGTTTTTTTAGTCTCGGGAAAAAAACGTCTATTGACAGATTCTCATGGCCCGGGGGAACTGAGGGATATGTGGGACTCCGGAAAAGATGTTCGGCCATTTGACTACCCACTAAAAAACTGCTGTTCTCCTATCGCCTACGCCCGGGCCCACGGATATGTGGTCTGCCGATCTCGTCGCCCGGGCTGGCGCCCGCCCACCCTTTGTCTCAGGGAGGGCCTCAATCATGGAACATTGCATTTATAAAAATCGTTGCTTCTTAAAACTTGAACAACTTTATATTAAATGAAGACATCGCATTTTTTTTAGATAAGGGCCAAGTGTCTAATAAATGAAATATAATTTAATTAAAATCTATCCAGTAGTTTTGCCGCGATGCGCGCTGACCTCTATCATTTTATTTATATATAGAAGATTACAAAGATACAGCAATAGTTGGTAAATTGTATATTTGAGAGGATTTTTTTTATTGATGTAGGACAGCAGACGGGCGGACGGCCCGCTTAGAATTTAGCAGTTACCGTCGCCTATGGGTGTTTGCAACGCCAGTGGCATCACGGACACGCTTTTATCTCATAAGGGTACAGGAACTTGGGTCACTAATGCCGGAATACAACACAAAGTTATTATGGTGGCATACTTAAAACCAAAGGTCGTCGCCATACAAATGGGCTTGGGGTCCTACCACGTAGTTAAGGTGGGATGTTTTGTCGCCTTTTACTACAGGCCGACCCCGGCCGCAGATGTCAGTATTATTTCTCTACCCCTGCACTGATTTTCTTGATTATGATTGAATTATGAATCGTACTCAGTACTTATTGTTTCCGTTATATTTTATCGTATCTAATGAATAATAACAAGTCCATTAAAATATTATCACATCTCTTCACATGTACCCAAACAACCTGAATATTGACTAATTCCCAAAAATACCAATTGTGTAGGTGACCGTGATATGTGCCGACGCTGTTGAATCCAGTAAACACGGTGACTATGGCAACCGTTCGTTGTAATTTACGATCGAATCGCCACCGACATGGTAATGTTTCAAAGCTCAGGAAACTCGTAGAATTGGAACGATTTGCCGCTGCTTGCGTAATTTTGCATACATTGAATGGTACTTTTAAAGAGTTTCAGAGTTCATGTGTAGCGTTTCAGTATTAAAATAAAATTAACGTACAATTTGTATTAGTAATACTGAACGATAAATTTTGTCTTACATATACGAACATAGCCTACTCCTTTACTTCAATTTGAACCTCTAATTTTTATATATAGATCAAAATATGATAATATTAATGATGATTAATATATTTTTACAATATTCCATAAACTATGTGTCTATAGTCTATAAAGTGACGTGGCTCAGCTAAGGGGTAAGGCTAAGAGGGAGGTATTTATTCAGATTTGATAAATTTCTCCCGAGAAAGTACTACAGATAAAGGTATTTATATATAATTAGTATAAATATTCAGTGGGCGTTTTCTGGCGCACATCATGTGCCGGCGCAGCATCACCTACACATAGCACACACCGGTGGATATTTATAACGTAAACATATGGCCAGCCCTCGGTCAACGGGCGATCTATCTACATTACCAGTCAATTACACAAAATGCTATTCATTTATGATAACAAGAATAATAATGAAGCATTAAAATATAAAACAATATGACTAACGCTGATTTTATACAAAAAGAAGTAGTTGGATATTATTCGCGTGGAAATTACAAGTGTATTTTATCGGGATAAATAATACGCTTACGCCTCATTCCTGATTACAGATAATCTATCCCTATACTAAATACATGTGGAAGTTTCATCCGTTCAACTGTTTTAGCTTGAACAACAAACTTAAATTTTAATTTAAGTTTCCTTTTCTAATCCCATAATACATGTTATAGTAAATAATAATACGATCTATGTTACTGTTCTCTCCTTACAGAGTGATTATGCACCATTCGCTTAGTTAGAAAATCT
Organism: Malacosoma neustria; assembly: GCA_963693495.1. Taxonomy (NCBI): domain Eukaryota; kingdom Metazoa; phylum Arthropoda; class Insecta; order Lepidoptera; family Lasiocampidae; genus Malacosoma; species Malacosoma neustria. The sequence goes on from OY856378.1 coordinate 6,426,257, forward strand.
GTAGCAATTAGTAGAGATGTTTCTAAGGAGTATGATTAAAATTATGATGGATCCGTTCTTGATATCCTATGGAACTAGTTTGAACAGAATCACCGGCTAACAGATAACAAGAATGTGACTGATAATATTGCCAACATAGTAAATACTGAAACTTTTCCGTATTCAAATTGCTACGGATATCCAGTATAGCATGTGAGATTTTCCTTTTGTTCACACAAGCACTTGTTACTTAGTTTTGAGGTATATATTGTGTCATTAATAATAATCTTCACACAATTAATACACACACTGTATTTTACCATGACTTTTAGCTTTACTCGAAGTCAAAGGTAATCGAAATAGACTTGCTCCTACCACTTGACAAATGACGTCGTCAATGATGTAAATGTGTGACAATCATTTTGATTTTTGCGGTAGGAAGCTACGATCACAGTAATCAAATATTTATTGAACGGTACATTTACTAAATCGGAACGTATTAATAGAATCATATTTGCAACGACTCACTACAAAAAGTATTTTTAGAATAACCTTCTAAACCAGACTGATAAATGTAAAAGCTCATTCTTAATAATGACTACATTTTAAATTTTCAACAGATTTTATGAATATAAATATAACAAAGGAAAATGATAAAAATGAGAGTGGATGGATAAAGAAGTAGAGGCAGACCAAGAAAGATGGATGGATTGCGTAAAAGATGATATGGTAAAAAAGGGTGTGAATGTTGAGATGGCGGCTTGGCGGCTAAAAGAGGAGAGTGGAAGGAGAGAACATGTTGTGCCGACCCCATATGATTTGGGATAAGGACAGGAAGAAGAACAGAGTTTATGAATTATTCTTTTAGGGAAATTAAATTATGTAACACACACCACGCTGTGCTCCAGATGGAAGCCGGCGAGGTTATGTGCCCTGTTGCCGCACGAAGATCCCTTATGATGTTACATGCTAAGCCTTATGTGAGATTGTGAGGTATATAATAAGAAAGCATCTCGAAATTGAATTATAACAATTTCTCTACGACAGCAGATTTTGAGATCTAAAACAATCTGACCGAAGGCGAAGTTAATGAATCCAGAAATACGAAAAGAAGCATAAATAAATACAACAGTACATAACAGAGGCCATATTGTAACCAGAATTGTTTTAAATAATCACAAAAGCACCCTTGTTAAAACATCGACATAGTTTGAACGTATTTGTACACAATATTCCAGTGAGCATGTTCTTATTTCATTTCAGTTTTCAATCGAAGCTAGTTATTAGTGTTAGTTGTCAGAAATGAAAACAACCGTTGGCGTTGTTATGGTTGGGCTCGCTTCCGCTATTCAGCTGGATGCAGGCGATGCGCGGCCTATGCTACTTACCTATGTGTAACTGGAGACATTCAATATAATATTTAAAATAATCGATGGTACAGTAACTATTTGCATAAAAACATACGTTAAATATATTCGATAAAATATACCAAACAGAAATTAATAAGCAGAACAAAAATCTGGATTTTATGAACTCAATAACAGTAAGATATTATATTACATATTATTTTTATTATTACATTACTGCCTGTGCTGATAGAAAAATTTCTAAATTGATAAGTATTAAGTAAGGTTAGGTGATTGTATAGATAAATGAGTAAATTTCCTTAAGCTTTAAACATTGATTGTGCAAAGTGAAGCATTTATCTCATGGTTTTTAGACAATGTTATGCATAATTTTAAGTAAACTAATTAATATTAGTAAATCTATATATATATATATATATATATATATATATATATATATATATATATATATATATATATATATATATATATATATATATATATATATATATATATATATATATATATATATATATATATATATATATATAAATAAAAATGTTATGTTGGTTTGTGTACGCTTCAAAAACTCAAAAAGTTCTGAACCGATCGAGCTGAAATTTTAGCATGATATACCTAGTCAGGTCATAAATTCTGTCACATGTTTAATGGAAAATAATTGTAACAAGTTTATTCATTATGTAACCATTCATATACCAAAATGAACTTAACAAAACATAGATTCTTATGACATTAAAGTTTATTCAAAATGACCTCCGTGATTTTGAATACAAGCCTTCAATCTGCGCGGCCAGTCGTCTATCGCAGCACGAACGAGGTCCATGTCAATATCGGCGGCTGCCTTAATCAAGGATGTCTTGAGTGACTCCAAATTGGGATGAGGCTTTGAGCACGCCTTTTCCTCCAAGTGTTGCCATATCTTGTAATCTAACGGATTCAAATCTGGACTGGAGGAGGGCCAGTCTACGTGCCGGATTAAGTCGATTTCACGCGCCGCCAGCCAGTCTTGTGTGCTCTTCGCTCTATGAGCTGGCGCCGAATCTTGTTGGAATACCCAGTGCCTGTTATTGAACATGGTATGAGAAACAGGTTCCACAAGGTTCGTCAGGACTGTATTTTGATACACAACAGCATTCGTTTTTACACCTTTCTCACAAAAATGTACCTCTGTTAAGCCCCAATAAGAAACTCCCAACCATACCATGAGCGAGGATGGAAAATGACCTCGTTGGACACGCGGAATACGGTTGCTCGCTTCTTCACTACTGTGTGCGTACACCTTATCATTTTGTTTGTTGTAGCTCTCTTCTACGGTAAACATTTTTTCATCCGAAAAAAGAATTTCCCGATATTTTTTTCCCGCGTACCGCTTCAACAAAGCGTGGCATCTCTTCAGTCTCAGGTCCATTAGACGAGCATTCAAACGATGTCCTGTTTTTCTTCGATATGCCCGAAGCCCTAAGTCTTCATTTAACACCCTTTTCACCGTGGTTCTGCTTAACCCCATCTGAAGGGCCAACAGTTTCTGCTTACGTTTGGGATTTCTTTGAATTCGTGCCTTCACAGCTTTTATCACTGCTGGAGTCCTAACAGACCGAGGGCGACCACTTCTTGACCTGTCATCTACACTAGAGTCTTCATTGTATCGTTTGATGGTACGATAAACGAATCTTTTGGTTATATTCAAATTTTTCAGTATGTTAAAAATTGGAATTGGCGCGTAACTGCAACGATGCAATGCAATAACTGCAACACGGTCTTCTTTAAGCGTCCACTCCATATATTTAAAAATGAGTAAAATTCTAAAAGTATACATTTTTATTTTCTTGAACAATTCGAAATTCGAATTCAATAAACTTTTTTGTGGCCAGCATTCTAAAAGAAAAGTTTTTACTGTGTGACAATACTTATGACCTGACTAGGTATAATCCGCATCAAGGATTGTTTTTATTTTTTTTTATCTATCTTTTTGTTTCTCATTTCTCAACCATTCAATCACAATGTGCCATAGCGAAGCGTGGCAGGGTACAGCTAGTTATTAATAAAATAATTTCCATAGTGTATGACTGAAACGTTTCGTTTCTCCAAAATCAATTTTAATAAATAATAAAAGTTGAATGACTTCTAGCAAACACAGCAAGAGTACCAAAGCTTCAGATAAGCTGATTTAATTTTAATTAGTAACCCAATTAAGGCCGGGAGCCATTTAATGTTCACCTGCGACGCACACTTATATTCAAAATGTTAGTTAAACAGAAACAAAGGGAATTTATCATGGTGACGGAATTTCATGGTTGAGCGCCGACCTTGCCCCTTCCTGTGACGGGCTCACTGACCGATTCCGCTGACTAGGCCAATGATACTTCATGGTGTCGCTCGGAAATTAATTTCTCATTCAAGAACGCGGTGAAATCTGTTTGACAAGTTAATTGGATGCAATATTTAAGCCGTAGCTAATTCAGATAATTCTATTTCTATTTCTTGTACGATAAGAATCTAATTTTCTAACAGTACTATGTGAAACTGATTGAATATGCGAATATTATTAGATAAGAATGCAAGTTATTTTATTAAACACAACTAAGTGTTATTAAAAATTCCCTTTTGACAAATATCGTAATACACATTTTGAAATGGCAAATACGTATCCAAATTGTGATCACTGACCTTATTAAGTAAAATTATAAAATTAACACATTTTACCCTATTCTTATGATAATAAATACCCATGTTGACTTGATAAAATTGTGATGCTAGGAAATCATGAAACACATAATTGCAAATTCCAGACACTTTTTAAATCAAATAACGTACAGCAAATATTTAAAGTATATATATATATATATATATATAACAAAACCGGTATATGATATTGCAACTAATAATGTTCCTAATGCATAATAAACAAGCACCGTTCCATTGAGTACGCAAACCCAGTAACACCGTGAGAAAATATAGTTTTGAAATAATGAACAAGGGGGGCAAAAACTATGGGCTCGCAGGGTTCGTGTGCCGGTGCATAGGGGCGAAACAAGTGCTTATATATATGAAGTGACACGCCAACAATGACCTTTCACCATTAAAACACTTGTTTCTTTAACACTCCATAATAGATAAAATACGGAGTCGCTATTTTAATTCGTCCACGGACGAATTCAAATTCTTCTTTTTGAATTCAACGAAAACAATCATAGTTCGTTTTTCCGAGTTTTCTCCGTGCAGGAGCGGAGTAAAAATAACAGGTGTACCGGAAAGTCATTACCGGTTTATTCGAAAAAAAAAACTACAGAATTTTTAAGAAAATGGAAAAATTTATTTATTCAAAGTATTGGCCATTTAACTCTATATATCTTGCCCATTTTCCGGCAATTTATGGATGCCACTTCAAAAAAACTGTTTGTCCTTTGAGCAAAACCATTAATCGAGCCATTTTCTAACATCTTCGAAATTGGCGAAAAGTTGATAGTCGGACGGGGCACAGTCTGGGAGAGTACGGCGGGTGCGATAATATGTCCCATCCAAGTGCTTTCAACACTTCCTTGACCGGTTTTGCTTTATGAGAAAGCACATTATCGTGCTGTAAAATCACTCTACCGTGTCTTCAGGCCCATTCTGGGCGTTTTTTAATCAATGCATGATTCAAATTGATTTCACCAGATTTCTCCGCCACTCTGGTCCCACCAAACACAGAAGGCCGGCTTCGCCAGGTGATAAACATGATTTTTTGCGCTTAGGGTTTTCAAATTAAATCCACTTTTCATCACCCGTCACTATTCGATGCAGAAATGACTTCATTTCACAGAGGATTTTTCGATTTTCCCCATTGCTTGTAATCGGTCGCTAGTCGTTTCTTGGTCCATATTTGACGCTTCTGCCAATTGTTTTTGAGTTTAGGTTGGGTTTCATCCAATATCTCCTGAAGTTTCGCATCATCAGACTTTTTCTGTCTACCAGAACGTTCTTTGTCTTGCACATCGAAATCACCACTTTTGATTAAATAAGAAGAGTAGTAACACATGCCGCAAATGTACGTTTTCAGGTACGAAACTTGTCATTTTCAAAGAAGTACAAATCCATGACGTTGTTACTTTCTCAAAATATAATATGTATAGCTTTGAAGCTTGATATCAGTAGAATAAAATGACATATTCGTAAAATCATAACATTGCATACATAGGTCTAGCGACATCTGTTAGAAAAATCGGTAGTGACTTCCCGGTCACCTGGTACTAACCTCTGCGGCTGGGATAGGCCTTTCGTAAAGGCGATCAAACAACCCAAGCTACAGGGTAGGGCCCCAAGCCCATCCGGATGGCAACCACCCCTGTTGTATAAGTATGTCGCCATAATAACGTTGCGTTGTGTTCCGGCATCAGTGATCCAGTTTCCTGTACCTATATATGCGACAGCAGCATGTTCCCTTGACGTGTGGTGCCCCTGACGTCGCAAACATCCATAAGCGACAGTTACTGCTTACTATTAAGTGGGCCGTCAGCCTGTCTGCTGTTTCCCAGCAATAAAAAATGAATCATTTCAATGTACATTGTGTTTAATTTTATTTACTCTTTTTCCAAAAAGACGAAAAACATTTGATGCAACCGAGCGTATATCATTCACACCGTAATTTATATCATAACGGCAATGGACTATTTGGTGTATAGTGACAATAAGATGACAATGAGTGAAGACAAGTGCTATTATCACAGTAGAATGAGCAAGTAACACAGAATACGGGAATCGTAAAGTTCCGCGGTCCCGCGATTCGGTGGATGATCTTGGTGCCGGCCTGAATGACTTGTGAGAATACTTCTCATGCGACTTATATAATGCAGTACTGTTACAGACTATCATGCAACACTAACTGCCGTTTGTATCGTACGCGGAGCATTATAAGAGGTCTATGCCAAGCTAAGACTCGCGTCAATGCAAAGGCGAAATATTTTAAAACCGGATTATATCAACGAATCACTGCCCCCGATCAAAACAGACAAGTTTTTAGATTACTTTTTTCAACTTGGAAAGTGATGTCGAGCGTCAGATTGCACATGGTTTGAATATTTCTTTCCACTACTACCATTTAATTATTATTATTTTTAATTATGTATTTGTTTTGTAAGATAATGATTAAGAAAAGGATTTATATTCTGCAATGATAATTACAGTATTTATAAAAGGAATGCATACGAGGCTAAAGGCTTTACCATGACTCACATAGCAGGCATGCGAGCCTCGGAGTCAATCCGCTAAGCTCCACCCAGACAATTGTACAGGTTGATATTTATTTTACTATTTGTTATGAGAAAAATAATTACTTTTATTATATTTCATTAGAAAATATTTAAAAATTTACGCTTATTTATAACAATCATGTAATAATGGAAGTATTAACTTAATTTTACAGTTGTTTAATATAATAAAGTACATGATGAAGAAACAGCACAGCACCTGTTCGAATAAACTTAAACTGGACGTGACTAAATTCAAGAATCGTATTACATTGTGCTCATTGGCCATGCGTTATTGCGTGTCACATTCTACGAGCAAAGAACGCCTCTCGCAATGTGAAATAATGTAATCGATATCTTAGAATTAAATATATTGGATAACCTTAAAACTGTCGATTGAAAATGATAGTAAGGCAACACGCCGGCAGGTCAAAGTGGGGACGGAGAATAAGTATATTTTCGTATACACATTTACTATTTCCGGCGACACGCATACATGCATGTACTTAATATTTGGACTTTGCAGTTCTGGTAATTGTAATTGGCTATTTGCAGTTACGTTACGTAAGGTAACACATTCGGTGACGATATTAGAGGTGCCGGGTTCGAATCCCACTATGGAATGCACCGCTAAGGCAATTATTCACATACCATCATCGTGAAAAGTGAAGAAAAACATCGCGAGGAAAGCTGCATACCGAAGAATACTACAACTAAATAACTATGTCTAACTCGATTAACTAAGATCGTATAACGCAATAAAATCACATCGATTGGCTACTTTCGACTTTTTTGTTTGGCCATCAAACCACCCAGTTATTCGGGCAATAGAAAGTTCGCAGCGGTGGGGCACAGTGTACTTTGTCATTTCGCTATATCTCAACAATTCTACTATATCGACCACCGGTATGAACGAGGGTCGGTCGGAGCCTGGCACGGATTGTCTCATGCAACGGGAACCGATCCAACTCACGCACACTAAACGTGTAACTCGACACAAAAATGGCTTATTGTCCTGATTTTCATACTAGCATTTTCATTTATATTCAACGAGATTAGAACGTTTGGCACTCTATTTACATTTATCTTATACAGATAGCTACTTGTAAGTAGTAACTCGTCTTCACTTATTATATAAATATTGAATAAAAATACAAAATCAAAGACGTATATGTTGTGACAATATACAAAAGATACGAAAATATAGATCATAGACCTAAACTTTTGTATTTAATTAAGAACTAAATGGCACCTACCTAAAATACATAAACAAAGTTTTACAAACATTTTACAAGCATAATGCGTACCAACTTAACACGATTCTTAGTACATAGTGTACGCGAAGAATCGTTGGTAAACAAGTTAAGGATCAATAGTATCAGTCCTCTATTAGATTAAAGTCGTGACGTATAAGCGATGAGTATTCAATTAGAGCGCCAACGCATGGTTAAGAAAAAATATATGAAATTATTTTACTATTACTTGTTACATAATTATAAATTTACTAGCTGACCCGGCAAACGTTGTTCTGCCATATAAATAATAAAATGTCAAAAAATTAAAAAAAAAATTTTTTGGGGGTGGGTCACCCCTAACATTTAGGGGGATGAAAAATAGATGTTGGCCGATTCTCATAGATACCGGATAAGCACAAAAAATTTCATCAAAATCGGTTAAGCCGTTTCGGAGGAGTATGGCAACGAAAACTGTGACACGAGAATTTTATATATTAGAAATACATGTTTGACATTTATTTGTCAAAAATACGAGGTAACAAAATCATCATTACATTACGAAGCATAAAAAATAATCGAGATTTTTAAATAAAATTACAAGAAAAAAGACGAATAGATAGATTTAATTTATACAAGTTTATAATAATAAGTAAGTAAATACATAGTAATACATAGCTAAATAGTTCTTCTTTTCATTCGTTATGTTTGTTATCAAAAGATGACTCAAAATGCCCCACCCCTCCCCCAAGCCTAACACAATAATGTATTCAAAGATGAAGATGTGTATAAAATGATAATTTAGCATACCACGAATAAAAGTGCTAAATACGAAACACTTCCAGAGAAATGACATAATCAAACATTGCACGCGTGGCTAGCGATGGCGATACGCGATGGTTGGTTTGTTTCATTCATAACCATTAGCCGGTTCCCAGAGTTTCACTGTGTACAAATATTTAGTGGATATTATGTAAAACGTTAGTTGTGAGAGTGTTTAAAGCGGTCAGCGAGTGCGCGCGCCTGGCGTGTTCTACTTGCGGCCTAATTCAATTAGAGGCGATCGCTTCTAGAAAGAAATGCAGGGCGTACCGTACGGCGCGAACTGCGCCAATCCCTATGCAAATACTGTGCGTTCCGTATTTAACGCCCTCGTCGCTCAATTATGCGCATACACGACGCACGGGGCGTGAGTGCGTGATTCATTCTCGTGTAATCTTTATTAAATATGTGTCTTAGTAAAGGTTTAGATCACAGATAATAATGACATTACAGCCATTGTGCGTTACTCAGAATAGTCTGAAATAGATAGACGAGCAAGACAACTTACGGTTTACAAATTCACCTAAATACTTAACATTTCGTATACATAAAAGCATTTTTAGACAAAACGGTATTTAGACCATGGCTTGTGCTGGAAGTATATTACTACTTAACAGATATGACGATAAGATAAAAAAAGATAAGTTGCTCGTTCATAACAAAGTTCCCTTGGAAGGAATTTTATTTTTAATGCTTTGTTTCTTCCTAAGCGTGTAATTATTAACGTACATCGACCTACGTTTCTATTATTGATACTCATAGTTTAAAATAGATTTGTAAGCAGTCTGAAAACTTATGCAAATTGTTCGCAAATAGCTTGGCACGGATAAACATCCGCAGTGAAACCGTCGCTGGCGTGCAACCACCTTCCGGCGTCACCGTGCGTAACCCTCTGGGGCCAAGCTGCAACATGATACCAAAGACGATGGCCCCGCACCGCTTGTCAAAGAACTGGTTGTGTTCTTAAACATTCATTTACAACGAAAGGGAGTCGTGAAAGTTATGACCGTGTTTAGAAAACTATAACGTAATGCACTTCTAAATGGCGCACACTTCTAAAGAAACAGCTCTCAAACACGTATAACTACTAGCTAAACTCGTTGGGACTTGGGATATGTCTTTGGCACAGATTTTCTTAGAATTAAAAGAAATTATTTTCTTAAAGCGTCCCGAGAAACCACAGCTGCCACAGAAGACACCACAAAACATTGGAATAAGGCAAGACGGCCGCAATCTACCTGCTCTAAAACATTACACCTCTTGTGAGTAAAAAGATGTAATCAGCGGAATAAAAGCGCACAGCAAAGAAAAGCCTAAGGCAACCGAGCGCCTTAATCGACTACTTAAAAATTCAGGACGCCGAGCAACGCTCTGACCTACTACTCATGAGATACGTGTTGGCCTGTGTGACTTCTAACGACATCCTCATAGAGAGGGCTGTTTACTTACTTCGCAATAAAGCACATCCGCATAAGTCTTGAATGTAACTCTACGCCATTCCGTCTGGAATTAAAGAAAAAAACAATTACACAAAAAATACTTATTAATCTATCTATAAGTACTTATCGATCTAGAGATCGTGCAATTTTATGGCCGATTAATAAAAATTAATGTTAGTGAAAATAACGATTTTTAACCGACGAAAAAAATGGAGAAGGTGCTCAAGTCGACGCGTATATTTTTTCTCTTTTTATGTATGATTACGCATGACTTTTTATAGAGTAGTCCGATTTTGAAAATTTTTTTTTTATTGGAAAGAGTAGGTATACCCCGAAGTTGGTCCTATATAAATTTGGGAAAAAATTCCAACCCTAAGGGTATGAAAACAGAGAATGATTGATTGTTCACTTACTGATTATATCTATGACCACGCATAACTTTTGACAGAATTTATTTATTTAAGCATGTAGTAATTAGTAGATTATAGCCACAAAAAATTATAAAATAAAAAAACTTGTAACAAAAAAAACCGCCGAAAAAACTGAAAGTAAAAAATAATAAACCTTCTTTTTAACCGACGAAAAAAACGGAGGAGGTTCTCAATTCAACGCGTATATTTATTTATTTTATTTTTTTACGCATAACTTTTTACAGAGTAGTCCGATTTTATTATTAACCTTAATAACTAAGTTCTTTAACTTTTTTTTTTTTTTTTTTTTTTTTTTTTGGTCTCGGGGAAAAACCTCTCTTGACGGGTTCCCCCGGCCCGGGGGGACCGAGGGATATGTGGGACTCCGGGAAAGATGATTGGCCATCCGACTACCCACTAAAAAACCCCGCTGTTCTCCTATCGCCTACGCCCGGGCCCACGGATATATGGCCTGCCGATCTCGTGGCCCGGGCCGGCGCCGGCCCGCCCTTTGTCTTGAGGCGGGCCCCTTCTAAAGTGTTGGCGCCAGGGGGTCAGGGTTTCGTCCCCCCGGCGCTCTCCTTACAACTCTAGGAGTTGAGGGGGGCCGCGGAACAGCACGCAGCCCTCACCCTCGCGGTAATAGTGCGGGCGGCGGGTCCTCCCCCGAGGGGCCGCCCGCGGCCGCTTTTTACGGCGGCCGGAGGTCATTACTGGCCCTCCGGCGCCGCCGGCGTGGCCTGCGTTGGCGGGAGGGGAGTGTGGTGGTCGACTCCCGCTCCCGCTCCGCCGCCTCCTTTGCGGACATGACTGCCTCGCAGAAGGAGGCGACGGCCGTCCATCCAGGATCGCCCCCGACCATGGACAGAACCAGGGCCGGGAGCGACAGGTCCACGCCGATTTGGGCGACGAGGGCGCGGCGCTCCTCGCGCCACGCAGGGCACACGGCGACAGTGTGGTTCACCGTGTCCTCCTCGTCGCCCACGCCACAGTGGTGGCACCCTGACGTCATCTCCCGCCCTATGCGACACAGGTACCTCCCGAAGCAACCGTGCCCCGAGAGGACCTGCGTCAGGCGGAAGGTCAGGGCGCCGTGGCGCCTTTCCAACCATTCGGCCAGGACGGGCCTCACCGCTTCGATGGTGGCGAGGCCCGCGCTGGGGTGCGCAAGGCGCTCCTTCCACTCCACCATGAGCACCACGTCGCGCAGCTCCGCCCGCTTTGCCTCAACTTCGCGAGGCGCGGGGCGAGAGCCACGCTCGGCCGCGTCCCGGCGCCACTGGTACAACAGCGCCAGGACCCGGGCCTCGAGGTCCCATGGTGGGGATCCGGCCAGCAGGGAGGCCGCTTCGAAGGACACCGTGCGGTATCCCCTTATCGCCCTGACGGCCAGGACGCGCTGCGGCCTGCGAAGCAGCGCCGTCGTTTTGGCCGTCAGGCGATCCGCCCAGATCGGGGCCCCGTAAAGGGCCATCGACCGCACGGTTCCCTCAAAGAGTCTGCGGCACACTGCGCCCGGCCCGCCGATATTCGGCAGCAGACGGGAGAGTCCCGCCGCCGCCCGTACTAGCCTCGGCGCCAGGCACTCGAAGTGCGCCGCAAAGTCCCATCGGCCGTCGAGCACCAGTCCGAGATAATTCATGGACGGCCCGACGGCGATGCGGACGCCTCCTACCGTTATGCTCAGACCCGGTGGCGGCCTCTGGCGGGGCCCGTAGAATATAAGGGCCTCCGTCTTGTTTAAGGCCACCTCCAGGCCGAGTAGCCGGATTCTAGCCACCGTTTGCGCCACCCCAGCCGTGCCCAGAAGGCACGCCTGGCGGGGGTTCCTCCCACGCGCTGTGACGAGCGTGTCGTCGGCGTAGCAGATGACGCCGACGCCGGGGAGGAGCGCCCCTCTCAGGAACTAAGTTCTTTAACTAATGTAAGTATACCTAAGTATTTTGGAGTCTAAACCCTGCACCTCCAAAATTTCACTCTAGTTAGATGCAGTGTTAAATTGAATAAATTATTGAGGTAATAATTATTGCAAATACTTTCAAATTATTCTACATATGTGCTGCTGTGCAAACTTTAAATAATCCTAATTCTCTTTATATAAAATCATTAAATATTCCTGATTTTATTCACGAAATCCGTATGTATAGATTATTATGTAAACCATTTGTTAAGAAAAATATTTTTTTTTATTGATTCGATAATAGTTTTAGTACAATGAAATCATCAATTAAAGAATACCAATAACAAATGGCGAAACTACTAAGTCATAAAACCAATTCAAGTGTATGAAGACTTTAATTATAAAACAATTAAGCTGTCTATGATGTTGAGTACTTCTTTTATATGGCTTGAGTCCATGTGGCCATTTAAACGATTTGGAAAAAATCCTTTAATTTATTTATTGTCTTAGTGGTAAATCGCGATTGCCTTCTAAATCTGACTAAAGCTCAGGGTACTCAGTCTACAAGCAAATTATCAATAAATTTTAAGTTCTCACGCCAACTTCAGTCTTATTTACCAAACCGGAAATACGAATTCTATTACAACACCTCTTTCGTGTTCGGCAAACTCACCAACTAGCAAGTGAAATTACCCAAAGCATAATCTTCTCAGATTCTTATCTAGAATAGCTCAACGCTTTGCATTCAAACTAAAGATGGATTGCTATATATGTAGTATCTAGGGCTTGACGCCCTACGTGGTAGGGCCTCAAGCCCGTCTGGATGGCGACCACCTTTGGTCTTAAGTATGCCGCCATAATAACCTTGTGTTGTGTTCCGGCATTAGTGACCCCAAGTTCCTGTACCCTTATGAGACAGCAGCGTGTTCGCGATGCCACTGGCGTTGCAAACACCTATAGGCAACGGTAACTGCTAAATTCTAAGCGGGCTGTCAGCCTGTCTGCTATCCTACGCAATAAAAAAAATACAATCAATCCGGTCTAATATTATGAATATTTTATTTCCTATTATGTAAAGGCTGGAATGGTTGAATATTAGAATTTCTATTCCTCTTAGTTTTCTATCTTGTTTGCATCTCAAGATCGGGGACCGCTGTTAACTACTCCTTGAGCGGTGTCATGGTGCGAAGCTAATTTACGTGTCTCTGACCGCCCTGGAACTCCTTAGAAAAATCTACGAACACACTTTTTTGTTGCCTCAGAGGTAACAAAAGCTATAATACATATGTCGCATTTTACGAATTCCTTACAAAGGATACGGTGATTTCATTCTTATTTCCTATTAGAAATGCGCGGCCAATTGGTTTAATTGTATCTATAATGATTGACCAAGTGTAGTAAGTGTAATATTAATATCGAAAATTAATGCCAAACAGTCGTACGAATTGGTACCTCAACCTCTCCACAAGTAGCTCAATCCAAAGCTGTGATAGTATCTGCCCGCATTAGGCCGCGATCAAATAGCACGATTAAGTCCGATTACGGCTTGCGCCACTTTCTAACAAAGATATTGGTAAGGCGAAAATGATTTTTTAACAATCGTATTCTTACGAAATGTACCGTATTGTACGTTTGCATACAATGAACAGATGATTACGACGATGGCGGCCAAGCAGAGGCTGAACAGCGTCTCGCTTAATGGACCGTTGAAGCACGTAGTTTCATATCTTTTGCAGGAGAATTGGAAGCCAAAATACAAAGTCAACGTATTAATTATTCATCAGCAACAATTTAAATGTATAATTTTGGTCATTATATTAACAATTATCAAAATTATAAAAAGATCAAATCGTCTCAAGTAAATACTCATGCAGGTACGATTTTTTATTTCTGAGTCAGTGAGGAGTCAACTCACGGACAGCGTGCACTTGTGACTCATAGAGGCAACGACCGGGTAGTGCCAAATGCTTGTTCGTTCGATATCTAGCCGGATAAAATTTGATGAAATGGAAAGTATCATAATTATGCTGAATCGATTTTTCTTAAATATTAGAATAGCTAAAGGCATACAAGCAGGCGCCCTCGTGAGTGACTACAATCGCGTCGCATTATTTGCGTCGCGTTATCAGGGTACAAAGCAGAATTGTTTAGCAGAAGTTAACTAGAAAAGCGGTTAATAGGTATTAAGCTACCATAACTAGCACTGACCATATAAGCATGATTAGCTGAAGGCATTTCATGCCGGTTTTCTGTGGGAGCGAATTATCACATCAGTCGAGTCGACAAGAAGCATCCGATTGGCTGTATTACGTCAATAAATATTTATTACAGAATTCCATAATCTAAGGTCAAAAATGTGAAGAAAAAGGAGTAAAATGTAGTAGTAAAATTAGTATTCGAAACATGGGTATGGACCCAACACAGAATCGATACAACTTGACATTCGAGAATGGCAATTGTCGTGTAGATACCAATGCACAATCACGGCACGTGTCCCTGTTATGCGATGTTGGGGAACAATACCAATAATAATTTGTTTCAACTTTTAGTCAATTCAATACATTTGAAGGAAAAGGGAATAAGGGAAAAGTTTCTCTTTTAGAGACTTACTGAAGAACATTATTTCAAAATGTGGTGTTAGCAATCTTAATATTCATACAACAAATTTCAACAAAGATTTACCCATTATCTCAGTATTATAAATCATAAATTTAACCATTCAGCATAATGCTTCAGTTTTCTTAATTAATGATTAGCTTATGAATTAATTAACCCTACTTTATATGCATGATTAAATATCAGTAATATGGATTCCAAATAATTTGAGGGAAGTTCCACATGTGCTGTTTCAAAGTATGCTATGTGACATGTCACCCTTTATTTCAGATTGACATTAGGCAGCACCAGGGTATCAGGATCCTTAATCCTCTGGTGCACACTGTGAACGCGCACTCATTGAATGAGGCCCATCCCGATACAAGGGGCAGGTCGGCGTAGGCTTTAGCCATAAAATCTGTGCACCAGTTTATCTGTAGGCCCAGGGCTTCACTAGGCAATAGCAAAAAGCCGGTTTTTTCTTTGAGATGAAAAATATGCAATACAGTTATGGAGGCACTAATATTTGAATGTAAAATTTTTAGAACTACACTACAAGCAGATATTAATAACGTTAAGGTGTGGTGCGATAGTAATGGCATGTACCTGAACTCTAGTAAATGTTTTCATATTAGTTTTACAAAAAAGAAGACACCCTTAAATGCTACATACTATCTGGATGGAATAGCTCTAAATGCAGTGCCGGAAATTCGTGAGTATACGGATCGAGAGTATACAACGTGCCTTCACTCGTCATCTGGCTTATGAAACTACTGGAATTATGTGTACTCAACCGTATGTGGAAAGACTGAAATTCTTTCACATGTCTACCCTTCATCGTCGCCGTATAATGAGTGACTTAATATTTCTGCATAAAATAATCAATAATAAAATCAAATGTCAGCATCTCCTTGCTCGTATACAGATCAATGTCCCTTTTAATTGCCCACGCAATTTTCGACCTGGTGTATTTCGGATTCCTCCTTGTAAAACCAATCTCGGCCAGCACCTACCATTGTCTAGAATATGTAATAAATATAATGAAATGGCTGGTAAAATTCCGAATATAGATATCTTTTGCGACTCATTGACGAATTTTAAAAGGAAATTAATATCATATATTTTCGTGAAGATTAAGTTAATTTAAGTTAGAAGTTATAATAAATATTAACATTGTCAAATTGTAGACAAAGCTGTGTATGCCTGTCATTGGCATGTATGCATATATGTATATAATTGTTATGTTTGTTATATCATGGTCTTATTTAATGTGTACTGTACTGTTGGTGTACCTATAAAATAAATAAATAAATAATGATGTTACCAGATGACTAAACTTGCTGTATTACGTTTTACATCTGAAAATTTCAACATATCCATCCAGTGGGACCATCTATAATCAAAAGGCAGAAACTTATGTGTACACCCTGCCCAATAGTATAATATTAGTTATAAAATACACATAAAACAAGCACTCTGGTGCTTGCTTTGGGACACTGTGTGAATTATCATAATATCCATATGAATATCATAAATGTGGAAGTAACTCTGTCTATCTATTATGTTTTCATGCCTACACTGCAGAACCAATTTTGATGAATTTCGGTATAGAGATTGGATAGGTTTGACCTTGAAAAAGGACATGGGTTGATTTTTTTAAATTTATATAGCAGAACAACGTTTACTGGTTCAGCTAGTATTTATATAATAACTAGCTGTGCCCGCGACTCCGTCCGCGTGGAATAGTGACTTTGGGCAGCATTTTTTAGATATATCTTATGGTTTATTTTGGATTACAAACCCTATAAACCCTAAAATATAAATAAATGAAATAAATATACAAACTGTGTTCGAAACTAAAAGTCCAGCCTAAGCTGAACCCTATTTTATATGATTGATGATATAAATTTGAGGTCAACTTAAATCGGATTGATAAAAATCCGAAACTGATCACTTTTAATTAAAACCATTTTTTTTTCTAAAACAAAAGTAGCCTAAGTTACTCCTTGATACATCAGCTATCTGCCAGTGAAAGTCCCGTCAAAATTGGGCCAGCCGTTTCAGAGATTAGCGGGAACAAACAGACAAACAGACAGACAGACAGACAAAAATTGTAAAAAATGTTGTTTCAGTATATGTACCGTGTATACATCCAAATGCACTTAGTAAAAAGCGGTTATTTTAATATTACAAACAGACCCTCCAATTTTATTTATTTATATAGATGTATAGATTACTTATATACAGCATTTTTGCCATACAGGGGCAGAGCAAAGAAAACTGATCCCTGCAATCTGAGACTGCCTGTTGTAAAAGGTGACAAAACAAACCTATCTACGTGCTGCCAGCCCATGTGGACGGCAACCAACCCTGATATCAAAATATGTCACCATAATAAATTCGTGTTGTATTCCAGCACAAGTTATCCAGGTTCCATCCTTTATGTGGACAGCAGTGTGTTAGTGGTCCCCTTAATATTTCAAATATTCAAAGGCAACTTTAACTGCTAACTATTAAGTGGGTTGTCATTCCTATAAATCCTATTTCACAACAATAAAAAAAACCTGTAAACCATTGTAATATTTTACATTTATAGAAATGGAATAGACAAAAGATTGGAATGATTTTTGTCTGGACTATAGGTACAGTTACACATGCTCATTAGTAGCACGAAAGCATGCTGTTAATGAGCAAATGCTACTTAGTAGCAAGTGAATCAAAACATTGCTAGTCATATGCATGCTTATTTCGAGCGTGCTCAATAATTGACTGCCGTTCGATTTTCAAGCATGCTACCTGTGGCGCGGGTGGAAGGAGGCGTGCTTTGAGCACGTCTGAACATGTTTGCTTAATAGCATGCTACTTTAATCTTCCTCTTATTCAACAGTATGTTTAAAACTAGAATGCCTTTTGCTAGCAAATGTAAACAATTCAAAAGAATGCTCATATTTAGCATACTCATAAGCATGCTCACTAGCGTGCTATTATAGAGCATGTCTATCTGTAGCTTATTGACAAATTAAGTTAACAAAATTGTTTAAAATTGTATGATTTCAATAATGAATAGTAATCCTTTAGATTCCCTGATCGCAGTGGCGTAGCTAGGTAACCAAGGGCCCTGGGGCAAATAAAAAATGGGGCCCCACTGCTATGTAAACTGATTAGGTTTTATCAAATAAAAATATGAAATATACAAATACTTTAAAAATGCTAAGCTACTTAAGCTCTTTTTGTGCACTGCAGGGCAGGTAATAAAAATATTAAACAGTAACAACATAAATTAATACTTGGTGTAGGTTTGGCTAATAAAACGAAATAGAGAAGATTCAAGGGTTTATTATATAAAGGTCGGGCCTACCAACTGACTAAATAACAATTATATTTACAATTTTTTCCTAGCTTTAGTTTTCGCAAAATTATCAATGACTTCGCTTAAATCAAGGCTTGATGCGGTTTTGTTTTCAATTGCTACTAGCGATAAATGTCGGAGTCGAGTTTGGCCCATATTATTTCTTAAATTATTTTTTATTATTTTTAATTTGCTAAATGACCTTTCAGCTGCTGCAAAAGTAACAGGAATTGTAAAGAATAATAACATTGCTGTAAATACTACCGTTAGGTCGCATTCTAGCACTCCATATTTGCTCATTATTTCCTTACATAATTGGTGAACAGTCACAAAACAGTAAATATTAATAAATAGAAGTGAAAAACTAGGCCCTATTATATCTGAATATTTTCTTTGGAATTCGTCACACTTTTGTATTAAAGTTGCTTCATCAACATATAATAAAAATGTTGGTGTTAGAAAATATGACAGACTGCACTCATACCAATAAAACGTGCATCTAATTGAGATATTACTGTGTCTAATACATTATTGAAAATCTCAATTTTAAATATTTTTTCTCGGTTTGGAAATCGGTGATCAGCAGCTAATTCATCAAAATGTTTTTTAACTTTTCTTTGCTTTTTTTCTTGAAAATGGGTATCAATACCATATTTTCTTGCAGTTTCACTGGCTTTGCACTTGAATAATTCGAAATCATTTCTATAAATTTGCAACTTTGCTTTGGTCTCTGCTAAAACTTTACTCGCCTCCCCCAAATTGATGTCACATTTTTGTAAAGTTTTGGATGCATAATTGATGTCGTTCAATACACTGTGCATGAATTCGCAAAGCAACATGAACTCGAAATTTACTTAAGTCCTCTTGATGTCCCCTCAAATCCAAAGAACTCTTTGCTAGGGTAAGTATGATATCGAATAACCTTTGAAGAACCATTTTCCAAAATGATGCTTCTTTGCGAATTTCATTTTCAAGTTCCTTGTCGATAGTATTAGTATCGTCCAAAATTGATACACAGCACATGCTTCCGAATGACCACTCGAACAACTGTTGTTTAATTCTTTCTGATAAATGTTTCCAATCTCGAATTCCCGTACACCAAACATTATTCCTTTGTGAAGCAAATAACTAGCAGGGTTGACAACAGGCAGCGTCTAGTATTTTAGAATAACACAACCAAAAACGATTAACTGGCCCATATTTAGGACACGAAACGTAGTACGATTTTGAAAAACCTATTGTTCTGGTTGATGTCTGTTGGAAAAGGTCCTGAAGGCTGTAAAGGCCCCATATCAAGAATTTGACGTTTTTTGTTATCACTTAATATTTTGTTCGTGAAGTTTTCCAAGTCATAAGAAGATTTGTCGTACACACTTTCGAAAAATGTAGGTTCCTCCAAACCCTCCGCTCTTATGTGTGTCATGCAAACATCATCCACGTTCACATGATCGGCTGCGGAGGTATCTCCAACTGCAATAATTGTCGAATCTTTTTCAGTAGGCTTCTCAACCAACACTGCAGTTACCACATTATTTGAGTCACTGTCAATAGAAATATTTCCAGATGTACTTGCAGAAGGCTGACTAAAAAGCATGTCAATTTTGGGTAATTTTTGTTTACATCTTCTCTTTCTTGGCGTTGTTTGCGTTAAAATGCACCACTGGGTTTCTTCTTTTTATCCATAATTTTAGTTTTCTAATTTATTTAAGCAATACAATATTAGATTGTGCTCGAATAGGTAGGTACTCACTGTTCACTGACGAAGTTAAAAGTAAAATAAAAGGAAAGAGAAACACAAGCTACAAGTGTCGTTGGGGAAACCCCGGAAAAATAATTATCACCGTTAGTGTTACCACATTTAACGGTGGAGACTATGAACGATCTCCTGCTCGCGGACCTGAATTAATGTACTTACTGCAGGTGACTTGCATTTTTTCGCGATCTTTCGCGTTATACAATGAGCTGAAGCTGAAATCTATAGATTTGACACGATTTATTGACTTAACGGACATCAATATGAGTGGTAAAATCATATGAAATTGAACCACTATATTGACCAGTACAAAAAAGTTTATTGATATTAGCTTACTTAATCCTGATACAGCATTAATTTTTTAACCTTTCTAGAAAAAAAAAATCTTAACTGGAATTCACAATAAAACGCACATCGATGAATAATAAAACACACATATCACTATCCATCTAATTGACAACACTTACAACCTACAGAAAGAATTTAGGGGAATTCCCTAGGCATAACTTATGAATTTCTCTCATCTGAGTTGTCATGATTAAAGTGGGGTTGCAACGTGTCATATTTATTATGAAAATGGGAGAAATTTCCAAAAGTTCAGTTCGATCGAGATTTCTGGTAAGGATTCGAGGGCCCCCTGAGCTTGAGGGCCCCGGGGCACTGCCCCGCCTAGCCCCTAGGTAGCTACGCCACTGCCTGATCGAATAATGAGAAAAACCTTATGTTACTCTAGAAGGTATCAATAGCATTCATGTTTTATGAGAAATGCTCATATCTTAACCCCTTGCACTAGAGGGCTTATTTGCTTGAGCAAATCAGCAACTCTGGATGAAACATTTTTTTAAATATTTTTACAAACAAACTTAATGCAAAAGTAATAAAATTTCTAGCATTATAGGAGCATATTGATATTTATAGAGTCTGTTAATTTAATATGGTATTATGGTCATAGTAGCGTCACTTGAGTTGAGACAAAGTCAAACAAATACAGAGGGGTAACACTCAAAGTTAATCAACATCTTAGAATTGTGGCATAGGTACATAGTGTCGGCTATGAAGAAACGGGATACTATACACACTTTCATTCAAGCCACCGCATAAACCTAAATCCCATAGATTTATTCTTCACTTGTGTAGTTTTTTTGTTAAACTCACGTTTTGCTCATATAGAAAAGTTGTATTCTGTCAATCCTAGCCAGGATTAGTATGTGTGCAAAAGCTAAAAAGGTTTATCATCTTGCAGTTACAAGTTGAGAACCAGAGTCCAATTGCACTGATATCAGATTTAATGATAAAACAACCTATGTAGTGTAACAGCTAGAGCAAGTAGGTATGCCAGAGAACACTAGTTGGATTCCCCTCCCATCTCAGTGTTTATATGTATTTATTTACAAAAGAAAAGTATATATGTAATTCATTAGTTGCCTAGTACCCATAATACAATTATTGCTACTTACTTCGGGACTAGATGGCATTGTGTAAATTATCCCTATTATATACTATTACTATCATGGTATCATTATATATGTTCTTATCAAACTGCAGACTCGCAAACAAAACAAATATGGGATGCAACTGGGAATTACGGTTGGTGAGGATAAAAAGCAATTTAATTTTTCACACGTGTAAAATTTAATAGTTTCGAAAATTAATAATAGATAAAATGTGACATGGTAAATAAACGTTTTTAAATTAGAATAAATAACTTCGTTATAGGTTTTGTTTATCAGTAATCTTAAAGTACATAACTTTGATTACTAATTTACCTGTCCACTACACAACGCATACTTTGAAAAAGAAAGAACTCAATTTAATATTACTCACCAGCCAATATCTTTGCGCAATCAATCCTAGCAATTGGACACATTATTTAGCATTTAAACAGCCAAAACACGATTAAACGATCACTCCATCAAACTTTATATTAAGTAAAAACTTTTTTAAGCACTACGTACAACAATGTAACATCACTTAGGCACTTTCAAAGGCAGGTTTGGTCAATATATAACGAATTTTTAGAAAATTACACGTAAAATTAAAGTTTTCTGTTTTTTAGCAAATAAGAAATTACATCCAACGTACAATCTTGCGAAGCACGACATACACGAATGACGCTGTCAGACAAGTCAAGAGTAGTGTTCGTTAAACATCGATAGTCTATCGATTCTATCGATAGTACAGGACTATCGATGGTATCAATAGCTTTTGAAAAACAATCGATACGATATTATTAAATACTTTTTACTCGCAACACTAGTCGCGCTATTGTTTTCGCTATGGGGAATTCCCGAAAAACCTAATATTTCGCAGACTTAAAAATCAGTATGACCAGTTTAGGTATTTCTTTCTTAATGAGAAAAATTTTAAACAATAATCGCGAGGATCCACAACCATAAAATTTTATTGAAATTGCAATACCACAAAAGATTTCTCTTTGAATGTTTTTTGATGTAAAACATCTACAGCCGCATGTAAAACCGATTTCTGGCGTGGCGATACATGCCGCATACCGCTATATGATGGTATATATATACAGTCTATATGCAGTAGTGTGTACGGTGTGGCGGCGCAATCGACTATGCGATTGTCTCCCACTCGATCCGGCGTTATTTGTATTTAATAAAAATAAATGTTTATTCAATAAATAGTCTTGTTATCTGGAAAAAAAATCGTAATATTTTATTTTATCATTATGACATATTTAGTTCCTATCGCAATCTGTTCTTTTCTGCATATTGTAACAAAATAATGTTTAAAAAATAATTTACATTTCTGAATATAAATACTGCCATCTAGGATGTACAAGAACAATTACGTTCACATGTCGCTGTTAATTTACAAGTGTAGAGACCTGTAGAGTTTTAAGGTTGGTGGTTAACCTTAATTATGAATTATAGTTTATGATATTAAAAAGTTAAAAATAAATTATAGTTAAAAAAAACAAAAAAAACACGCTTTTATAAAAAAAAATTTTTTTATTGCTGTAGAACAGCAGACAGGCTGACGGCCCGCTTAGAATTTAGTAGTTACCGTCGCCTATGGGTGTTTGCAACGCCAGTGGCATCGCGAACACGCTGCTGTCCCATAAGGGTACAGGAACTTGGGTCACTAATGCCGGAACACAACACAAGGTTATTATGGCGGCATACTTAAGACCGAAGGTGGTCGCCATCCAGACGGGCTTGAGGCCCTACCACGTAGCTAGGGTGGGTTGTTTTGTCGGCTTTTACGACAGGCCGACCCCGGCCGCAGAGGTTAGTATTCTTTCTCCGCCCCTGCACGGATAAATCTAACTAATAGTTAAAAAATAATTTTCAATTTTAAATTAAGGATAGTGGAATTCACAAAAAAATTATAAAGAAAACTAATCATTTCTAAACTTATTTTCTTTTTTATCATTATGACATATTTAGTTCCTATCACAATCTGTTCTTTTCTGCTAATGTTTCACATCTGCCAGGCATCCCGTGACGGCTCATTTAGATTTTTACTTTATGGGACGGGACTACTATAACAATATTTGGGACTTTTGTAATTTGTTTACCCAAATTATTTTTTGAACAAATATTATTCTGCTAGAAATTTTAGTAGTAAATGTAATGTATACAGGAATTATAACCCTTTTAGTTCAAAGTACTTCGCAGTTATCATTAGATTTGTCACTCGACTCTATTTAATACAGTAAAATATGAGTAAATCACGTCTCTGGGGCTATTTTACCTTTGTAAAATAGCCCCAGACACGTGATTTACTTTATTACGTGATTTATCTTGATAAACGAGAAGTTTGCCAAGTATTCGTTGTCTAAAGGGGAGTTTAAATTAATTGGAAATACGACTAACCATCATCTCAAAAGGAAACATAATGATGTGTAGTCTTCTGTACCAGTAGTACCAGTGCCTATTAATCAAACGAGTACAACTGATGATCAAGATGATGGTCCAAGAGCGAAAGTGAGAAAATCTTTATAACATTACTTTGAAAGCTGGTCAGATTATTACCGAACGTAGAAACAAACTTAAAGACAAACTGAGTAATCAACTTCTATTTATAAGTCAAAACAATTCTATTTTTGTTTAAAATTATCATTCTGTTTTAAAATTTCTTGTCACTGTTTTATTCAATAAAATTAAAACATTAATTCTAATCTAACATTTTTTATTCACCGTTTGCAATTTTGCATAACTATCGATAGTTTTTTGTAAAATATCGATAGCTATCGAACTCAAGAACTTCGGATCGGGCACCGGGCATTGAGTGACAATAAAAATCCATGACTCAAGGGACATCTCTTAGCTGTTTCCTAAATGTAATTAATCTACACTATTTCTTTTCTCCAAATGCACCAAATATTTCATTTGCCTTTATCTACTACTTGACTAAAATTATACTACGTTTCTGTTTTCGTCGATTTTGTTTTGAACGGTAATAAAATAGGTAGCATTTTTAGTGTGATTTTGTTTTAATAGGTACTAATAATTTTTACAAAATAATCAAATTGAGGTAACTGGATGTCTATCTCAGCCAATTCGTCAATTGGTTTACAAAATTTCGGCTCCCTCTCCCATTCAGCCCTGTATTTTTGTTGCCTGTGTTTTTCTTAAACTTTTACATCTCCTCTTTCAATACGTTTCTTTTTTGGTGTTGAAAGTTGAAACACCACACTTTTCTTCGTCCTCGCTTTCACTCATCACTACAAATTGCAATCACAAAAAATTTATGCTAGAAAGAGTGTCTATGCACAAGAAACAATGTATAAATACTCTAAAATTAGCTTCTTCAAATTCAAATATTCACTGTCGACTGCCGACACACTAATGGGTCTAATGAACAATATTATTTTGTCGTAATATCATCGTCTAACTCCCACTCATGCATAAAAAACATGTATCCTATTCCGTAAGAACGGCCGGTATAGTAAAACATTACGTTGGGGAAATCCCCATTCCCCAGTGCTTGTCGTTGCCTGATCCCTATATTGTAGGGTACATTTTTATAAACAAAATCACCACCAAAAAAATGAGTCCGGTCGGCCTGAACATAAAATAATGGTATTTTCGCGTAGTATACATACTTGCATTACGATACTACATACTACATATCACAAAAATATGGTACGAATAGTATAATTATACTACGAAATCCATTTCATCACTGGTATTGATCTCATAATCTTTTTGTCATTAACCGACTACTTTTGTTTTACTCTTCACAGAATATAACAGTTTTATTACGATCCGGAACTACACAACTCTAGACTCTAGTTTTATTAAAACTAGAGTTGTGTAGTTCCGGATCGTAATAATTCCAGGAACTATGTTCGCCATTGGAAACATATCCGCCCAATCCGCTGCGTCAAATTAAATTAAAACGTAAATAAACATAAATATCTTTCTTTTAAATTATCTAACTTTATATGGGGTGTAAGGGGCCCTACCAACATCTTCGGGGCCCAAGTCAACCTCACCTGCAAGTCGGCGCACCCTGCTGAATAACGGACGAGGCTCTCACGACGGCTTTCCTTTTGGGGTTGGGGGGTCAGACGGCAGTCGCCCCCGTAAAAGCCAAATCTGCCAAATCAACATGGACAGAGAAAGATTACGAGATCGGCTAAGGGCTAGGGCGCCGCCGCATAACGGCGCGCAAGAGCTTCGCCCGGCTCTTGTGAGAAGTGGACAAGGGCTACCGTGTCATGGGCGGGCCCAACTCACGCAGCCCAAACATCTCGAAAGATCCGCTTCGCAACGTGGAACATAGGCACGCTAACCGGACGCGCGAGAGAGTTGGCCGATGTGCTCTCCAGGCGGAGGGTGGCCGTGGCGTTCCTACAGGAGACTCGGTGGAAGGCCAGCAGATCCCGGTTCATTGGGAATGGCTACAAGCTGATCTACACAGGTTCACCTGGTGGGGAGAATGGGGTTGCCATAGTGCTCTCGGAGGAGTTCCAGAACGACATTTTGGAAGTGAAACGTCATAGCGACCGACTTATGGTCGTTAGGGTGCTTATCGATGGGGTAGTTACCCACTTGATAAGTGCCTATGCGCCACAGGCCGGTTGTGACGACGCCGATAAAATAGCGTTTTGGAATCTACTCGGAGAAGTGCTCCGTGGAATCCCATTATCACAGGGGATCGTTTTGGGGGGTGATCTGAACGGTCATGTGGGTGATGAATGTGGGGAATTTGAGCGTGTTCACGGTGGATTTGGGTACGGTAGTCGCAACGCAGAAGGGGAGGACATCCTCAATGCGTGTGCGGCTGCCGACCTTGCTATCGTGAACACGTATTTCAAAAAGAGACCCGAGCATCTCATCACCTACAGGAGCGGGAGGAATGCTACCCAAATCGACTTCCTACTCACTAGGAGACACCACATCAGCAAAGTGGCCAACTGCAAGGTCATACCCGGTGAGAGTTTCACTGCACAACATCGTCTTCTAGTCATGGACCTCTGCGCTAAGCCTAAAGACACGCATACCGAGCGCGTACAGCGCCGAATCAGGTGGTGGCTGCTTGATGAAGTCACGTCCCAGGAGTTCGCCTTAGCCGTCGGTGACAAGTGCGCCGGTAGTATGGGCGAACCAGTTCAGGCTTACTGGGACAAGATTCAGGCGGCTATCCTTGGGTCGGCGAAGGAGGTGCTTGGGGTGTCTAAGGGTGGTCGCAAGTGTGACAAGGAGACATGGTGGTGGAACGACACAGTCCAGAGGGAGACTAGAGCGAAGAAAGCCCTATTTAAGAAGTGGCAAGCGTCCAGATCTCCTGAAGATCGCGACGCATACCGGGTAGCTAAGCGCGCCACTAAAAGAGCTGTTGCCAGAGCCAGACGAGACCACTTACAACCACTTTACGATAAGTTGGAATCGTCTGAGGGGCAGAAGCTCATCTATAAGTTGGCGCGCTCCAGGGTCAAAGCGGCACAGGACATTTCCAAGTGCCGCTGTGTAAAAGACCCTATGGGCAACCTGCTATGCGAGGACCTCGCGGTGAAGGAGAGATGGCGCTCGTATTTCCACGAGCTGCTGAACACGCAGCACAAAGAGGTGCAGTCGCCAGATCTTCCTCCGAATCAAGGACTAGTCCCACTGATAACGCCTGCAGAAGTCCAGAATTGTCTCCGACGCATGAAGAATCGGAAAGCTGTTGGATCCGATGGAGTCCCCATCGAAGCCTGGAAGGCAATGGGCTCTCGTGGTGTGGGCATCTTAACCGACCTGTTTAACCGGACACTCCTCACCGGTACGATCCCGAGCCAATGGAGACTGAGTATCATTACTCCAGTCTTCAAAGGCAAGGGGTCGGTGCAGGAGTGCGGTAGTTACCGAGGAATCAAGGTCATGTCCCACACCATGAAGCTCTTCGAAAGGGTTATCGACTCTCGGATTCGACAGGAGTGCACTGTCTCGGAATGTCAATATGGGTTTCGCCCTGGTCACGGGACAATGGACCCTGTTTTTGCCCTAAGGACTGTCGCGGAGAAATACAGGGCGAAGAATACGCCTCTGCATTGCCTGTTTCTCGACTTGCAGAAGGCCTTCGACTGTATTCCTCGGGCGATAATCTGGTGGGCATTGCGGTCCAAAGGGATTCCAGAGGCCTATATTGACATCATTCGAGACATGTACCGTGACTCCGATTCCGTAGTTCGGACCGCTGTGGGCGACACAAAACCTTTCCCCATCACCGTCGGTGTGCACCAAGGATCCGTCCTTAGTCCGTTTCTGTTTAGCGTGGTATTAGACGTATTGTCAGACAGCATCAGAAATTCACATGAACAGCCCCCGTGGCTGCTCATGTATGCTGATGATATCGCGCTGACAGATTCGGACAGGGGTAGGCTGGTGCGACGTGTGAAGGCGTGGAAGGAGTCGCTTGAGAACGGTGGTCTGAAGCTCAATGTGGCGAAGACCGAGTATTTGGCCTGTAACTCCACAGATCCCACACCCGTACGCATAGACGGCAACACGGTCGAGCGCACGGACCGAGTGAAATACTTGGGATCTGTGTTTCATGCATCCGGTGACATCGATTGTGACGTCAAGGCACGCATTGCTGCCGCGTGGGCCAAATGGCGTGAGGTGACTGGTGTCATTTGTGACCCCAAGATGCCGGTAAAGTTGAAGGGACAGGTCTATAAAACCATCATTAGGCCTGTCCTTTTATACGGCTGTGAAGCGTGGCCGGTGTTAGAGCGACACAAGCAGGAGCTGCGTGTCACGGAGATGAATATGCTGCGGTGGATGTGTGGAGTGACGCGGAAGGACCGCGTTAGGAACTCCCGCATTCGCGGCGGTCTTCATGTCCGTGACATTGCGGATAAATTGCAAGAGTGTCGGCTCCGTTGGTACGGCCACGTTTTACGGCAACCGGATGCTTACGTGGGTAACAAATGTCTGGCCATGCCGCCTCCGCCGGGCCCCGGCAGGAGGGGTAGACCCAAAAAGTGCTGGCTTGACGTCGTAAAGGGTGATATGCGTGCCAATGGGCTCACTACCAGGGATGCTGAAGACCGTGCGAAGTGGAGAAGAAAAAGTCGGAAAGCGGACCCCGGGCGCCGAAGCGAGAGTTTGGGCTGCAACCGGGAATTAACGCAGAGATGATGATGAAATTATCTAACTTTATTGAAAAGTCTGGTGATAAATTTACTTGTCGACAAACGTTTTTAGCATCAACTCATAGATGACACTGAAAAAGCCTGACTTGTTCGTCTGTTGTCCACATGGGACAACGACAATTTCTTTGTCTTCACTAGCAACCAATCCCAACACAGAATACGATAAACTAGCTAAAACTAACTCTTAGCAAATAAAAACTTTGACTTTCAATAAAAAAAATGCTTTTCAGACATTTAATTTAGTCTGTAAAACTGTATATTCGCATGGTTTTCAATACATATAAGATACGTTAAACTCAGTTAAAAGCAAATTTTGAAATATTGTAAGGAGCATCTATTTATTAATTATAATAGATTACCAACACAACACTAAGCTGCAGTAGATTTTTAAAAGAACAAATATTTTAGTCTGTTATTTTCCACGATTATTTATTTAAATAATTTTGTTTACAAATATTACATAATTGATATGGATTAGACCTGGCAATTATTTAGGAAACGGTAACGGCTTTGATATATTTACATTTGCAAATTCTAGGCAGAATAAAACCAGATAAATTCAAAATGGTAATTGATATTTCATAGCATTTATCCTTTTTTTTTAGTAATTATAGAATAAATAATCCATCTACTTTTTAACCGACGAAAAAAACGGAGCAGGTTCTCAAGTCGACGCGTATTTCTTTTTCTTTATTTTATGTATGACCACCATGGACCTATATTACTTCAGTGATGACCACGCATAACTTTTTACAGAGTAGTCAGATTTTAAAAATTATTTTTTTATTGGAAATGGTTAGTTCCATATAAATTTAGGAAATAAATTCCAAACTTAAGGGTATGAAAACAGAGAATGATTGATTATTCACTCACTGATTATATTTATTACCACTAATAACTTTTGACAGAATTGATTTAGCATGTATTATTAATCATTAGACTATAACCACAAAAAATTATAAAATAAAAACTATTTAACAAAAAAATTAAATCGCCGAAAAAACTAAAAAGCAAAAAATAAAAAACTTTTTTATTAATCTTACTATCTAAGTTCATAAACTAGTGTAAGTATATCTAAGTAATTTTGAGTCGGCGCCAAACAAGCAAATTACCGTAAAATGGGCTGAAAGAAAAATAATTAGATTTTGACAATGTTGTCTTTAATTGGTTAACAAATAACTGACGTGTTTTCACATAGTTTGAACGTTAGTATTTGGTAAATTATAACGCGACTCACAATTATGCAGTGCTTTAATAACAGCTTGCATACCAAATATGTTAGAAAATTTGTGACCCCAAGATGCCGGTAAAGTTGAAGGGACAGGTCTATAAGACCATCATTAGGCCTGTCCTTTTATACGGCTGTGAAGCGTGGCCGGTGTTAGAGCGACACAAGCAAGAACTGCGTGTCACGGAGATGAATATGCTGCGGTGGATGTGTGGAGTGACGCGGAAGGACCGCGTTAGGAACTCCCGCATTCGCGGTAGTCTTCACGTCCGTGACATTGCAGATAAATTGCAGGAGTGTCGGCTCCGTTGGTATGGCCATGTTTTACGGCAACCGGGTGCTTACGTGGGAAACAAATGTCTGGCCATGCCGCCTCCGCCGGGCCCCGGCAGGAGGGGTAGACCCAAAAAGTGCTGGCTTGACGTCGTAAAGGGTGATATGCGTGCCAATGGGCTCACTACCAGGGATGCTGAAGATCGCGCGAAGTGGAGTAGAAAAAGTCGGAAAGCGGACCCCGGGCACCGAAACGAAAGTTTGGGTGGCAACCGGGACTAACGCTAGGATGATGATGATGATGATACCAAATATGTTAGAAAATCACTGTAGAGAAGTTGCAAATCGTGTCTTTTCACCCCATTTTACGCTAATTAATTACGTAAAGCGTAATGCGCGGCGGCGGCGCAGCGTGACACGCCCCTTCGCCGGAAATGCCGGGGCTTACGAAGTTAATGTCAGCGAGACAGCATCTCGAACGAGCACACACATGAGGGCACTGGCGCCGACTCAAAATTGCTTAGTGTATTTATATTTATACTTACTGTACATATATATATAATTTTTTGTTAAAAAGTTTTTTTTAATTTAGATTATGCATGTGTCTAATTGTCATTTTATAATATCCCTCCACTGACCGCTAAAAATCAAGTTTAATTAATATATTACTATATTTTTAAATATAATAATATAGTTAAAAATCTTACTTATCACATCGAATTATGTATGTTCATATCATATCTTAATGAGCTAAGTAAGTGCTCATAAATGTATCATTTCAATATGAAAATTTGGTTTGCATATCTATCGGTCCAAGTCCATCCAAGTGCACGCTATATCTTGCCACACGCTATCGATAAAATTGGACTTAGCGATCACAGCACGACCACCATTTAGAGTAAGGGATCAATTATTTTCAACATAATCATATAAAAGGAGATATTCTGTTTGTAGATTCAAGAACAGAAAACTGAAGTAAAATAACAAATTATCTATGTAATATTATTTATTTATGTTCTAAAATTGTACATTCACTCATACAATCAATTAAAATAATTCTTGCAATAAAATTAACTGCTCAAACCACTGCTCCGCACATATTTAGGATACTTCGAAATACCCAGTACACTTATACTGAAAGGTAATTTTTTTCCTCAAAAAAAATTAATAAAAAAAAGGGAGAAATAATTTTAATATCGAAATTGAACATAATATTTATTTATTAAAGAAAAATAATACTTGACAGCGGTCAAAAATAAATCTAAAAATTGTGTTTCCTTATATATAAAATAGAAACCAGGAGATTGCAAAATACCTATGTCAATAGAATCTACAAAAATGATCTTAAAAATTAAACCTTAAAATTGTACGTTTCTAAGGAGAGCTAAGTCGCCCAAGTTTACTTAAGTGAGAATGTTTGCAACAGATTATCTCAGGACCATTAAGGGTACAAAAGCCTCAGAACGTAAGATACTATAATTAGTAAATGCAATATTACCCTATACAATGTATTGTAACTGTTATGTCATAACAATTTATGATACTCCATTTAATCTAAGCACAAATAGTCACATATGTAACCTAGCATAATTTAAAAAATCAATACTGTCGCAATTCAATACTACATATGTACGTGCTGATATTTTGTTTCAAAAGTAACAATCTCACATAATAAAAGTTGGGTCAACATTCTCATATAAGAACTTTGTAAGTCACAATAACTCGTAAGTTGCACTAGACCTTTTAAAATTTAGGATGACTGCGGCATATAACGCCCATCCCAATGTTATACTATATTTTTGGGTTATATCAAATCAGTACACCTGGCAAACAATTGCAGACTAAACAAAATATTATTTTTGCTAATATTTAATTTAGCTATCACACATTTGAAATGAGTGATTGCAAAAGTTAAATATTGTGTTTCAGGATAGCTTGTGTCAAGAATAGATCAACTTGCACTAAGCATAATATCTCGATGGGATAGAATTGTTCATAAATATGGTCTTAGTATTTCCAACGTTATATTTAATTAAAGCTCAAATACAATAATTATGATATAAATTTCAACCTAATAAAGCACAAATAATGGTTATTGTAATAGTTAAATGTATAGGCGACAATTTTTTTTTTATTATGTAATTATACATATCCAACAATTAATACCAAGTTTGAAGATATACATTGAGCTGCCTTTTAACGCTTATTCCTATATTAGCCACCAATTTAAGGGTCATTTACATCTGCAAATAAACTAGTAACAAAATAAGTAGTATCTAGACTTGTATCAGCCTAATTGGCATATTTTCCGAATGCTTGGCAGGTAAAGTTAAGATAAATCTTGTTTAACAAGCCACTTAGAAATCTCTGCCTATAGTAAGTTTGAGATTCATTTTTAATTTAGTTTTTCCTTCAAATGTAGATGACCCCATGTTACAAAAGAGCACAGAAGAGTTATCATGACAAACAAATTACACTAAGATCCAAGTGTTTTGTCAAGTAACAGAACACATTTTACTGGTCAGAGCCTTCCTCTTCATCTTCTTCATCCTGGTCTTCCTCAGACGTAGCAGCATCCTTTTTGGGTGGAGCATCCTTCCGTGGCCTGCCACGCCCTCTGCCTTCAACTGGTGCACTCTGAAAACAGTCATAAGCATTTACTTACTACTGATGAATATTTGTGATTTCTTTTATTTTTATGATATATTTAGTAGTGACTTAAATACTGATAAATTTAACTACAATTAAGAATTATGACCAACATAGCAAATATATCAATAAGCTTTGCATTCGAAGAACAGCAGAATATTTATATATTCATTCTCATCGATAACATATTACTAATTTGAAATAACCTTTTTTGCTGCTGCCTTTTTCTTTGAGCCTTTAGGTCTACCTCTCCCTCTTTTCGCTACCGGTGCTTGTTCTTCATCAGAAGACTTAGCAGATTCTTTTGCTTTCGCTGGTACAGGTTGCCGACCCCTTTTCTTGGTATCTCCTTTTGCTTCCTAAAATTATTACTTTTATTGAATATACTCATATATGCTATGGCAAGAATTGTTACAGAAAATGTGATATGCACATATTATGTTTATGTATAATTAGTTCTAAGCTATATGGTACAACTAAAAACTGGCCCCAAAGATATTTTTTTAATTCACCCATAACGCAACCATAACTAGGGGATCACACTGTAGTGTAACTATGTGCTGGTTTTTATTTTAAAAAGATTTGGGCACTTCTGTGCTTATTTGAATTGCACATACTGTAGTACTTGGCTCTTCTTTGATAGCTTGAAGTACCACATCCTCGTAAGGGAGAGAAGATCTTCCTTCACCATGTACTTGGTTTGGGAGTCTACCTTCTGAGAAGAGTAAGTGGTGTGTTTGTAAAAACTCGATGATCCAGATAACGAGCTGCATTTGGGAAACTCAAGAGTCTAGCTGCCGCACTAGCACTGCATCTACAATCCCCATAAATTAGATGTTTCAGTACAGTCAGTCAGTTTGGCGAAATATTAATTTTAAATATTTGGTTGGAGAAAAAGTGACATTTTCTTCCAAACTCTCCAGTTTGGCTTTGCATTTTAGGCAAGAGTTTACAGACACATTATTCAGCATCCCATAACAAAAAAATAATAATTAAAAAGTTAGGATTTGTAGCAACAGGAGTGAAAAAACTGAAAGAAAAAGAAAGAGTGAAAAAACAGGGTGCAAATTTTCTCGATATTTTTACCTATATTTTTTTTATATTTTTCTGATAACTATTAGAACTTGACCTATTGCCCGATTCCTGCTTGACGTCAACTTCTGGGACATCCTGTAGATATATATATCTATATATGCTTAACACATTATAAATTAAGTATACTTTTTGTACATTGATTTAAATATTATTTGATTACATACCGATTGGGTTCCATTTGCTTTTGGTCTACCGCGCCCTTTCTTCTCAACAGCAGTAGAACCGTCATCAGACATTTCAATGCAATTTATTACCTAGCTGGTAATTCTGAAAAATTAAGTATTTTTTCTGTAACAATATTGTTAATTCACCATTTTCGACATTATCGGAACATGGAATACGCTTGAAAACCCTATTGAATCCTAGAAGCGTCTTTATAATAGATTAATTAAACTATTGATTACATATTGTTAAATGAAGTTAAACTATGTATAAAATTCTTATTTGAATTTTAACTTTGTAAACGATTTCAGTTATTACATTATGAGCATTATGATGAAAAATGTCAACAACCGCTTAAAAAGTATATAACGCCAAGTTAAATTAATTATAGCGCGATCAATCCGACGCAAATTTCAATCAACATCCTAATGTAAAATACAAAAGGCAAGAGAAGGAAACGCAAAAATATTAACTTCATTGAAATTACCGCAATAGATGTATAAAGGTTTTGCAAAATTTCTAACAATGAAAGACAAGCCACTGAATTAATGGAGTCTCCATACTTAAAACTTGAATTTGGAATATCTTTAATACACAGCTTTCTATAGAAAATATATAAGAACAGAACATAATATATGACAATTAAATATAAAATTTCAAATGATATATTGAACTTAATTTGTTAAAAATACTCACAAAATTGTTTACAGCAAGCGTTAATCCAAAAGCCAAAGAAAATTTATGGCGGGCAGCTAACAAATTTGTGCTTCTTTTGGCGTCGGTGTAGAGGGCGCTACATAGTAACAAAAACAAATAATTATCTTTACGTTTGTTATCGGCCAAACTAACTATATACATAATCTTATTTTATGTATCGGTAGTATGATTAGTAAACATTTTCTGAATTAAATTTCTTTCGTAAAAAGTAAATTGTCATTTGCTAAATAACAAAAAGTATATTTTTAAAATTCGAATTTACCGCCATCATAAATCATAGACTTTACACCTTCATACTTTATCTATACTACTATTATAAAGAGGAAAGATTTGATTGTATGTTTGTTTGTTTGTTTGTTTGTTTGCTTTGAATAGGCTCCGAAACTACTGACCCGATTTAAAAAATTCTTTCATTGTTGGGAAACTACACTATCCCCGGGTGACATAGGCTATATTATATTTTCAAAAAAATTAGGGATCCTTACTAAAACTCCAATAATGTAACCCAAAGTGTAAAAAAATTACCTAAAATATTATTTAAATCGCATGCGTTGCGAAAACTATTGATGATAGAATAAAATAATGTACTACAACTTTGCAGAACACATCATTATTTACAAGAAGTGTCGCGACAACATATGTCTAACTATTATAGTTATGCCACAATAAGTGTTCTTTTATTTTAAAAATTTATTGAAATGCCGCCCCTAGAAAAGACTCTTTATTTGGATCTTGGTATTAATCCTTATCAAAATAAATTACTTCATATTCAAAACTGTTTCAATACCTTTATATAACTTTTTGAATTATTCAATTCGGATATTCCATTCGAAAGATATCACGAGTTTAAAAATGTAAGTATTAGAAAAATGTTGCGTGGTAGCCGCTCACCCTGTTCGGCTAGCTAGGCAGCACCTTATGCAATGTAGGCGTGCGTCACTGGGGTTTTTACAAAAATTCGAATACTTATTAAAAAATAACGAAAAATAAATAAAAAGTAATAACAAAAAAAATCATTAAAATAAAAGCTCATAGAAATAGTAATATTCAAACTTTCTTTATAATTTTATTTTTTTAGTAACCTGACGCAAATAGAAGGGTTTGCCTCTGTCCGAGGAGTGCACGGGTGTGCGTACCCGAGGTGCCCGAGCATCCGTCGCTTCACTCCCCTCTCCGTTCGAGGCGACAGAGTCCTACCTGTTTTTCCGTCTACCTCTTACATCCTTTCCAACTTAGCTCTCTGTTCGTGGCGTGGTCCCCGGTGGGATGATTGCGAATACTGATTGGGGTCCCGGGTTCTACCCTGGGACCTGATTTGGTAGTCGAAACCATGCCTATTTCGACTGCGCCTGCACAGAGTGTTCCCGGGGCGGGAATTGCATCCTCGCTGTCGGTTGGTCTTGCTGGGCCGGCTACGACGTCAGGCGACTCTGCTTTTTCTGGAGTGTCGTCTGGTAGTCGTACCCACGCCTGACTAGCACGCGACGGGGATGCGAGTCCCGTCCGGAATTGGCCGCGGACCTGTCACTCCCGGCCCTGGTTCTGTCCATGGTCGGGGGCGATCCTGGATGGACGGCCGTCGCCTCCTTTTGCGAGGCAGTAGTGTCTGCAAGGGAGGCGGCGGAACGGGAGCGAGAGTCCGCCACCGCACTCCCCTCCCGCCAACGTAGGCCGCGTCGTCGGCGCCGGAGGGTGGGCAACGATCTCCGGCCGCCGTAGAAAATGGCCGCGGGCGGCCCCTCGGGGGAGGATCCGCCGCCCGCACTATTGCCGCGTGCTGTTCCACAGCCCCCCTCAACTCCTAGAGTTGTTACAAGAGAGCGCCGGGGGGACGAAACCCTGACCCCCTGGCGCCAGCACTTTAGAAGGGGCCCGCTTTAAGACAAAGCGTGGGCCGGCGCCGGCCCGGGCCACGAGATCGGGAGGCCATATATCCGTGGGCCCGGGCGTAGATGATAGGAGAACAGCGGGGTTTTTTAGTGGGTCGAACATCTTTTCCGGAGTCCCTTATATCCCTCGATCCCCCCGGGCCGGGATAACCCGTCAAGAGAGGTTTTTCGCCGAGACCGAAAAAAAATAGAAGGTTTTAATTTTTATCATAAATAAAGCTTTTCACAATATATAATATTACGTCTGGTGGCGATTGTACATATCGATTTCAACGTGTATATTAATCAATTAGAGCATTTTAATAGTTGGAGGGAAAGGAATGTCGGTACCTGATTATTAATTAACGGTTAAACGTGTGGCTAAACCTTAGATATTTAGCCAAAAGTTTTATAATAGGGGAATTTTAAATGGTGGATGTGTGGCGATTCAAAACAGTGGCTCTAAGCATGAAACAAATATGTTGTATTCTATACTAATTTAGTATTCAAAAAGGAAAAAATATTGGGTTGTCCTTCTAAAATGCAGCGTTGATTTTTGCAGTCTCCACCTCCTTTGGGGCGAAATTTTTTGATAGTTAATTCCGATTAGCACTTAGCTTTTGGAACTAATTATAAAAATAAATTTTTCAGCTTTCTCGTAGTCGGTCAACGTCCTGATCTACGAATGTGCTAAGTTTACATTAGGCACGTTTATTTAACCAAAGGACCAATATTTACTCGTTATAAAATCATCATACGAATCATTTCTTCTATATCTATGGCCCGATCTGACATTTGTTTTTACCAACTTCAAAAGTTACATTTAGATTAGATGTCAGGATGTCACTAACTCACTGTAAAAAAAAAGGAAAATAAAAATATAACTACGACTACGAAATAGCTGAGAAATCAGAAACAGAAATAAATTAGCAGCGATTTGCAGTTAAAGTTATTCAAGAAATCCCTTAAGAACGTAAAATGATACACGATTATATAGTACTTTCATTTATGTAGTCTGTGCATGATAATGACCAAGGAGTAGAAGACTCTTTAAAATTTAACCATGAAAGAACCCATAAAGCCTAATGAAGAAGAATGTTGCAATAGCGGTTGCAATCCATGTATATTAGATGTTTATGAAAAGCAACTGCAATTGTATAAAAAATATCAACAAGGGACTGGCTTAACAATACAAGATGAAAATGCTATATCTCAGTTAGAATATACAACATTCTTAGTTGTAGAAAATATTAGTATTTGTGAAGGACATAGGCTTATAGCTTTTAAGTTAAACTGTAATGAAAGAAAAAATGTTTGGTGGAAACTTGGTAGTTATTTCTTAATGAAATATATATCAGAAGGAACCCAACTGACTAGAGCATATACCCCTCTGAAAATCAATTCTTATATTGATAAACATTTTGATTTCATTATAATTGTTAAAAAATATAATAATGGAATAGTTTCTAAACACTTGTGTGGTTTAAAAGAGGGTGAAGAAACACTATGGCGTGGGCCATATGGAGCTTATGAATTAAATCCTCATTTCAATAGAATTATAATGATAGCTCAAGGAACTGGAATAGCTCCTTTTTTGTCTATTGTAGAACAAATCCTAAATGACGAAACTTATATGACTAAAATTATTCTATTCTATTGTTGCCAATCTCTTGATAAAGTTTTATTTAGACAAGAATTATATTCTTTTAAATCTTATTGGAATTTCATATACAGCTTATTCATTAGTGATAAAACAGACTTGGGTTTAAAATATCAAGAACCAGTAATATACAGAAAATTATCTTTAAAAGACTTTGGTGAACTTAAACCTTTCTCAGAAAAAGACCAATGTCTTATATGTGGCTCAGAAGAATTTATGAATACTTTCAAAGCTGTTCTTAATTTGAATATTCCTAAAGAAAATATATTATTATTTTGATGTATGTTTTTTCACTGTGATTATATTTTTTATATCAAATTCTATTTATATTTTTTATTACTATGATTATAAAATTTTCAACTAGTTATTTTAGATAACTTGTAATCAGACTTTCATTGTGTTTACTTTTGTCATTATATGTAAACAAATTGCATATAATCTACACAAACAATTAAATAAATAATTAGGAGTGTA
The DNA here is from genome assembly GCA_963693495.1 of Malacosoma neustria. Lineage (NCBI taxonomy): Eukaryota > Metazoa > Arthropoda > Insecta > Lepidoptera > Lasiocampidae > Malacosoma > Malacosoma neustria. The sequence continues at coordinate 6,465,068 of OY856378.1, forward strand.
ATAAAAAATCCTTATAAAATGTTATTTCAATCTCTTATTTACCACAAGTTACATTAAAATAGTCATCTTTCACCTTTGGAACATTTCTGTAATTGAAATATAACTAATAAAAAATTATTTAATTATAGAAGAGAACTTTGTATCTGTGGGGCGGAGAATACTAATTCCTGCGACTGGAGTCGGTCTGTCGTAAAAGGCCACAAAACAACTCTAGCTAGACGATAGGTCCCCAAGCCCACCTGGATGGCATCCACCCTTGGTCTATGACTCTATAGTATGCCGCTACCCGCTATAATAATCTTGTAAACCTGATGGCGGCTGTACACACTCGCCGAGAGTCTCGGCTGATATGGCCCTCGACGAGAGCATCCCTGTACACACTCATTTTTCATTTGTACTGAATATTACCGCAGTAATAGACGTAGAACTTGCTGCTGCTGTTTGTCTTTGTGCTGTGAGCTATTATAACTATATGCAAATTTACTACAAAAAGAAAATACTTAATCAACGGCGAAATAAGAAGATGGTGGATGGTTACCGCAATAGAAACAGGTAATATACTTAAAACTGTAAATATAGTCAGCGAGCAACTGAATAAACGAGTGTGTACAGGATAGCTCTCGTTTGCTTCGCGACACCCCACAAGGTCCTTTGACTCGGGCGCGAAAAACCGACAAGCGACCGAGGATAAGCGAGGCGAGACGCGAGAGGGCGAGACAAGACGAGAGCACTATGTACACACTCGCTCTCGGTCTGTCTCGGGGTGTCTCGACGAGTGTGTACAGCCGCTATGACAGCAACGTGTTCTCGTTGCCCTAGGGGTACCGAGAACACGCTGTTGTTCTTTCGTCGCGGATGACTTGCATAAGCGACGGTAACTGCTTACTATTTAAGTGAGCCGTCAGTCTATCTTTTGTTCCTCAGCAATAAAAAAAATAATGAACCATTAAATAAAAAAATTGTAAAATAAATGGTTAGAAAGCAATTTAAACCAGTAAGATCACTGATATATATATAAAAAGAGGTCATCATATCATTGAATAAGATACACATTTCGAAATTCCCGCCAAAATATGAAATCCAATATAATATTGATGATATGATTGATGATACTGTTTTTATTTTTGATATTGATTCATAAATTGAAATTTAAATAAAACAAAGCGGAGTAACATTAAATATGTAGCCGAAATTTTAGTAAATTCTATTATTATTATGATAATCATAATTTGGCAACACAGGCAATTCGAAGGGTTACAAGTTACAACCATCAAGCCATCAACCCGTTATAGATTTTTTCGCGCCGGCGCGAAGTGTGTTCGACTTCCCCATTTTCGCGTGCATAAATTACGCGAAAAATGTATTCAATAAATCCACACTTCACTGTTTAATGTTTTACTTTAGTGTTTACATTAAATGTTTATTGTATGTAAAAAAATAGGTGTACTGAAATTGATAGTTTGATAATGGTCGTAGGGTGACACTGTGCCGAATTAAGTATCGTGAAAAAATCAATTTTTAGTAAAATGGGCTCTATTGTGCTGAAAAGTTTATCTATCCTGTTGGGAGTGTTTTTTATATTTGTCGGCATCACGAAACTAACTCCTTTTATTTCAAAGGAGCTACATAAAGATTTGGTAAGTGTATTTTATACGTTTGTGTTTTCGGGCAAATAGACTGAAAGGTCGCTTGGTGCATTTGAGATTTTTGTAGTAGAACGATACACAGCTCGCTATTTTGGTATTTGGCCAGCCGCCTAATACCACCAGTCGTCTTGCGACAGTACCACTATCGCCGATATCTAACAATCTGCTGCCTTTTCACGCACTGAAAATCACAAAATGATCATATTATTTGTTCTATTTAATGAGATTTATAATGTATTAATTACGTATTTCTTGACACTTGCTTGATATTAAGCTGATAATTACAAATATATGTTTCGAGACACGGTTATTTTACTGACTAGTAAGACTGCCTAATATTTTCAAGATTTTTTTTTACAGATCTATATAGGATTTCATAATATTAAGTTTTTTTGTAGAACTAAAAAAATCTTTGAAAGAATTTATGCTTCGTACAGGGGCGGAGTAGGAATACCAACCCCTGCGGCCGGAGTCAACTTGTAAAAGGTGACAAAACAACCTAAGCTACATGGTAGGGCCCCAAGCCCGTCTGAATTGCGACCACCCCTGGTATATATGTACCTTAATAGCCTTGCGTTGTGTTCCGGCATTAGTGACCCAGATTCCTATACCTACATATATGCGGATAGTTGCATGTTCGCGGTGCCCTGGCATCGCAAACATCCAGAACAACAGAACAGAAAACATTAAAATTGATATTGTTAATAATGTCGCTTAATATTGTCAGTATCTAATAAATACTACTCATTTTTAAATTATGAAAAGACGTGTAAAACCGTTTAAACATTCGACTTAACTAAAAATAAATTTAGGGATGTACCGCTTCATTGACTTGTATTCCCACCAAGGTTGACAATATTTTAGCTCTAAAATTAAATCACTACAACCAAGATTGAGCAGTAATATGTTACGCACGCACACATGTACCATATCTGGCTTAAATACAAACAAGTCTTATTTATTTGTGACTAGTATCTGCCCACGAGTTCGTCTGCGTAAATGTCCGATTTGGACATAATAAAAAAAATACACGTGTGTACGTGTGTGTGTGCGTGCCATATGTTGTATAATATTAATACCTTCCTACGAGAGACTTTATTTCAGTTACTTTTTCGAGAAACTAATTACTCGTAACATAGTTAAATATGAAATATTGTTATCCATGCAGGGGTGGAGTATGAATACTAACTCCTGTCGCCGAGGTCGGACTGTCATAAAAGGCGACAACACCACCCTAGCTATGTGATAGGGCCAAGCCCGTCTGGATGGCGACTATCTTTGTTCTATAAATCTTCTTCTTCCTGCCCTTATCCCACATTATATGGGGTCGGCACAACATGTTACATGTTGTAATAGTTTTGGCTTAGTTTTTACAACCGGCCGCCTGCTTGACGTTAACCCCTTTTTGGGGAAAAATCTATCATCATTTTTATCATGTCCTTGTTCTATAAATATGCCTCCATAATAAACTTGTTTCGGCATTAGTGACCCAGGTTCATGTACCCCTATGGGATAGCAGCATGTTCACGGTACTCCAAGCGTCGCAAACATCCATAGATGACGGACGGTAACTGCTTACTGTTATGTATGCCGTCACCCTGTCTGCTGTTCCTTAACAAAAAAACGTATATTTCGAACATGAAATAAGTTGATAACTACTGAGATCCTAGCTAGTCTACTAGGCTACCCAATATTCCCAAGAGAATTTTAAATGCCGATAAATGGATATACTCATTTTGCTAGTTCACGAACCAGAAAATTCTATTTTCCTCATACATATATTATTTTATCCGTGGGAATTTAACACGACCATACCAAACCATTTGCGTAATCATATGGATAGCCGTGTCATCGTTTTTTTTGGAGCTAGGAGCTCGCGACTCGTTCTAGTAGAATATAATTAGTGATAGGCAGTGCCGGATTAACCACGTAGCAAGAGTAGCAATTGCTACGGGCCCTGAACAAAAGGATGCCCCGCATATTCAAACCCACTGTAACCTAAGATGGCAAATAAATCAATAGAAGTATTGAATTGTTTTTTTTTTACCACTTTATACATACGCTACGGCCCCCGCGCTTGCTTAATCCCGCGTCTTGTAGTAGTTTTCTCAGGAATAAGTGTCAAAAAAGAACAGCGCCGGAAATTGGCTTGCTGAAGTTCAGCTCTGTGACTGTGCTCTCGCCTTTGGACTCCGAATTAAATTCTTGTTTAATGAATGCTGTTTAATCCTTCTCAATTATCGGTATATAAATACTTTGTTAATTTAGGTTACAAATCGTATGTTTGTTTCCTTGTTTTCCAATTACAGAGCATAATAATACAACTCAGTGGCGCACAATGCCGAATTATGCGGTTAATTGGAACGTGAATTAGTTTTCAAATGCACCAGCAGAGGGCGCTAAGGTCAGTGTTGAAAAAAAAATACTTAGATAAAATATAGATTCGAATTCTAAAATGAAATTGTATTCACATTATGCGCTACAATGTTGTAATTGGAAAACAAGGTCTGTGTATATTCGTATCGTTAAGTGATTAACTAATAAATAATTGGCAAGATGGTAAGGCTCCAAACCCGTCTGGATTACGTGAATTAACCTTGTGTTGTGTTCCGGTATAAGTGACCAGCGCCGGCCCGGGTCACGAGATCGACAGGCCACACATCCGTAGGCCCGGGCGTAGGCGATAGGAGAACAGCGGGGTTTTTAGTGGGTAGTCGGATGGCCGAACATCTTTCCCGGAGTCTCACATATCCCTCGTTCCCCCCGGGCTGGGGGAATCCGTCAAGAGAGGGTTTTTCCCCGAGACCAAAAAAAAAAATAAGTGACCAGGTTCAGTTTCCCTACCCAAACATGGTCTTTCAATCGCGACTTTTTGTCGCGAATGTTTTTTTTTGTTTTTGACAGAACAACGTTTGCCGGGTCACCTAGTTATATTATTATATATTTGCATAACATGCACATATCTATGCTGTAATAGTGAATATTAATAGACTTTTTTTCGTTAATCTATCATTTTAAAGTATTCTGATTTTTCTTAATTATTAAAGTGGATGTGCAAGCTAAGATTTATAAAATATATATAAACAAGCAAACTGTGTAACCTTAGGTGGTAGTTTAAACTTTTAGAAAATAAAAACATACAAATATGATGACGAACATGGAAATGGTCACTGCGGTGGCTTCAGAATGAAGACTAAAAAGTGACGAAATATTGTCATCGTTGAAAAAGTTTTTTTATTGCTTTAGGACAGCGGACAGAATTAGAATTTAGAATTTTCACTTAGTAGTTACTGTCACCTATGGGTGCAACGCCAATGGCATCGCGAACACGCTGCTGTCCCATAAGGGTACAGGAACTTGGGTCACTAATGCCGGACATATTGTTTTAATTTTTAGACACTTTGTCCTTATGTAAAAAAAAATATTGCAATATCTTCATTTAATATAAAGTTATTAAGTTTTAATAACCACCGATTTTTATAAGCACTACGTGTTCAGTGATGTGTGTTTTCTTGCCCCTGAGAAGTAAGGCAAGCGGTGTAGCGCGCATGCGTACGAGAGCCTCATATTTTTTCTATTTACGAGTACTTTCTTCTGTTATTCGATCAGCGGATCAGTTATGACCAGCGAAGCGGGCGGGAATGGCTAGTTTATTTATAAATGCGAAGCACCTATTAAATAGAGAAGCATGTTATTAAATAATTTAGAAAGAAAGAAAATACATTTATTTAGGACAAATACAAGCACTTATAAAATGTGTTTCCTCCTACATTTTCCCCTATCTAGCATAGTCTTCAACATAAGCCTGAAGTCAAACCTGTGCCCTCTTCATCGGCAAGCAAGTATTTACTGACCTTACGCCCTACCCGCCTTGCCTAAGAAGAGCAATTCTTAGACGTTCGTCAAAGTCATATCTATAGCAGTTTATAACGTTAGTCAAAATATTACGCTCATAACAACCTAGCAAATCAAATTTTCTCATCATCGATCATTATTATCTTAGTCTCGGTTGCATCCGAATCTTCCGCTTAGATGTCCGGAATATCAACAAAAGGCGGAAAGCGGATCCACTTTTTTCTTTCCCACTGCAAGGCAACCTTGGTCCACTCACCACAGAATTCAGGCGAAACTCTTCCGCGTCATTTCGCGGCGACCGACTCTCTATCCGTGACATGTCCATATATTTTCCTTGTTATGTTTGTTTGACTATTTTTGGCGTTTACGGGAGCGACTGCCGTGTGATCTCCCAACCTCTAAAAGAAAACCGAACGATGCTTTTCTTTCGCCGCATGCACGCTAGAAGAAGTAGTCCTTGAAATCATGGTCTTTTGTCTCACCGCTCAGGGCTACATGGCAAGATTTTCCGAAACAGATCTTTTGCATTATTCATTTCATCCACTTTATAATACGCAACTCTTACTCGAATCGGTTTAGCACACAAATATAAGCTAAAATGACGGTTCTTTCACAAAGAACATCTTCATACACGTAGGTTACGAAACTACTCGCTAAAAGCTTAATTAATAATGTTGTATGATTAACTATATTTTTTCTACAGCAAATGACCTCTCTTACCTATTAATAACTCGTCAAATTATTGAGAAGATCTTAAGTGAACTGTAATACTTATAAAAATTTACAGACTGCAAGGAAATTGTTTACATGTTCTTTTATCTTCTTTGTTTCAAACATAAACAACTAATTTATATGTCAGGTAAAGCCAGACATCAGAGGGACAACTCAGATATGGGAATATACGAATTCATTTCATTCGAACAATCAGTTAGATCTAGAGATATAGATATACAGCAATGAAATACGTTTAATTAAATAACTAGTCATGTGACAGTGAGGGCGGTCACCTAGGGCTGTACTGACTGTCAAAGACAGGGTTCCACGCACCCACCGCGATAAGGACAGTACTAATTGCCTGAGACAACGTTCCATGTCCAATAACTGGGCAGTACTGACTGTCGAGAGACAGTGGTCCGTGCACCAGGACGCATTCGGTTGAAATGCGTGCCGGCTCAACAGCGCGGCTCCTTATATATGCGGAGGTGGGGCGAACTCGGTGCACTAGCGCCCTCCCAGACGCCGTCTCTCGCAACTGTTAAATAACATGGCTGCCGTTACATCCGGTGCAGCCGCCAAATAATACGACTTCCGCCAATGGCCGCCGCCACATCCAGCCGCTTGTGCCGGAAGTGATGGAAACTCTCTTTAGTTGTTTTAAATATTAGTCAGTGTTGCCAATAAGATAATTTTGAGTTCGATATTCCTAACACGGCCTCTCCTGACATCCTGACGTCCTCGGCAGGTGTAGATGGCCCAGCTTCCTCATCATCGTGCAAGGCGGGAGTTTTAGTACCTCGGGCATAGTTTCACCATCTACCAAAGTCATCGTCTCGTCTAATTGGTCTGCACATGAAATGTTCATCTAGTTAGTGTTAGGAAATGAAAGATGTCAAGGAAAGGTAACCCACAGGAAAAGAGTGAAGGCTTATTTATAATCCGCTCAAGATTACAAACAATCAGTCACTATTAGGTTCACTCACATAAGGCTGGACATTACCTTGTATGACAGACTCTGCATGTTAATACAAAGTCCAGTTTCATACAAGACTAGACATCGTTATAACACTTAAAACAAATTACGATAACTGCATAGTCCGTTCGTTCATCCTGACTTAATCATTGTCATCAGCACACTAACATTGAAATCACTTAACGACTTGGACTAACCAGGCAAGTGTATCTTTCAGCCAACCACAAGGTGTGACTCTGATTACACTTAAGTAAGACCAGTTGACAGGCTAGAATTTAGCTAAGACAACACGCTTTCGTTCTTGTAAACATCTAGACAAGCCAATCCTCACAAAGGATGCGACCCGGACGACTCAATTCGTCTTACAAATACCAAGCGATCATCCAGGACAAGTCAGCCCTCTCGACCGGACTCTGACGACAAATTTAGTCAGATTACGCTATATACGCCATTGTAGAACATCTAGACAAGCCAATCCTCACAAAGGATGTGACCCGGACGACAATTCGTCTCACAAATACCAAGCGATCATCCTGGACAAGTCAACCGGACAGTAACTCAAGCGATCATCCAGGACAAGTCAGCCCTCTCGACTTGACTTGGACGGCAAATTTCGTCAGATGACGCCATACAAGTCAACTGGATAGTGACTTGGACGACACTTTTCGTCAGATGACGCTATATAGATCAATGTAAACATCTAGACAAGTCAATCCTCACACAGGATGTGACCCGGACGACACAATTCGTCTCACAAATACCAAGCGATCATCCAGGACAAGTCAGTCCTCTCGACCTGACTCGGACGACACATTTCGTCAGATGATGCTATATAGATCAATGTGACAAGTCAACCAGACAGTGACTCGGACGACACATTTCGTCTACTTTTTTTGTGACGACTGAAGTGTGCCGCACACGGCACCAGTGCGCACACTTCAACTTTATGTAGGACTTGCCATGTTTCAGGGTCTGAGCGGACAGCGTCCCGACATTATAAAATTACGGTTTGTACGACGCACTAAAAATTAATAGTAGTACAACTTTATAACACAAAAATAAAAGGAAATACATTCACTTCATGATCACTTAACAGAGACAGCAACGAGCACAGCTTCGCAGTGTATCGAATCCCCACAAAAGTGGACGCGGTGTATCGAATCGGTGTTGCGGTGGGTACAACAGACTGGGGTAGTAAAGCATCAGTTAATTTCGAAAACTATTTGAGGGTAGCGGAATATTTTCCCGCGCATTTTGTGATGAAGTGCCAGAGGTGGGCGGAAGGTCCGATCCCACTTCTGATGTCAGGTAAAGCCAGACATCAGAGGGACAACTCAGATATGGGAATATACGAATTCATTTCATTCGAACAATCAGTTAGATCTAGAGATATAGATATACAGCAATGAAATACGTTTAATTAAATAACTAGTCATGTGACAGTGAGGGCGGTCACCTAGGGCTGTACTGACTGTCAAAGACAGGGTTCCACGCACCCACCGCGATAAGGACAGTACTAATTGCCTGAGACAACGTTCCATGTCCAATAACTGGGCAGTACTGACTGTCGAGAGACAGTGGTCCGTGCACCAGGACGCATTCGGTTGAAATGCGTGCCGGCTCAACAGCGCGGCTCCTTATATATGCGGAGGTGGGGCGAACTCGGTGCACTAGCGCCCTCCCAGACGCCGTCTCTCGCAACTGTTAAATAACATGGCTGCCGTTACATCCGGTGCAGCCGCCAAATAATACGACTTCCGCCAATGGCCGCCGCCACATCCAGCCGCTTGTGCCGGAAGTGATGGAAACTCTCTTTAGTTGTTTTAAATATTAGTCAGTGTTGCCAATAAGATAATTTTGAGTTCGATATTCCTAACATATAGATTCGATTTAATGATAACAAACGAGGCGCGTGATGATAATCTATTTGATCGAAAATGTTTTGATTACGTTTGGAAGATCGCTCAACAGCTTTTAAATATAATCATGAGTAATGAACCAAGAATCACATTTATTTGATGTTAGTACTTTTAGTAGTGACGCGTATGACACGATCAAATACCTAGATGACATTGTTTAATAAGAAAATGCACCGATAGCAGACATTGTATTAATCCAAATTTTAGGGATTAGCGCGTATTTACATTCATCATTGTTGATATTTAGTTCACTTTTAAGTAGCCCTGTATGAAAGAGCTGCATAACACAGAAGTATATATTATGAATTAATACCATCCTTCACAAGACCCTCGCAGCTTTTAAGTATGTAAATGTATTATAAAAGATGTACAAAAAGTTTTCCGCCGTATGTTTGTTATAAAAATACGTAATTTATTGTAAAATAACAGTATATTATATTTTATTTATTTTTCCTTGTCTTTCTGGCAATATAAACAGCTGATACCAGATACAAGTCGACGGAAGAACTCCTCATTTTTTAAGGCTATCCACGAATCAATTCAATGTTAAGTAACTTAATATAATATGATGAAAAGCTTTGCTCGGACAAACCTTATTTCATCGGCTGAAACAGGTGTTAATTGAAAGAGGAAATGTCTGGTGAATATGGCGGGTGAATGGGCAGGAATTCCCAATTATGTGTTTTCAAGTATATTTTGGCCAGCACGCGGCGCTCCAAAATGCGGATGATCACTATCATATTGAATGAGAATAATTGTGTCGTGTTCGCAGTAGTGGTGTGCCCGTTAAGTTTTTAATTGGCTCAATCTCATTAACTATATTCGGCAGAGAGTTCCAGCAATGGTTTTATTCGGTTTGAGTAATTCATAATACACGACAAGTTGATCCCAACAAATACACAACATGAGTTTATTTCCATAAACATTTGTTTGGCAGTTTAAGCATGGCTCCACTGGTTCCCCTTGTCCTTGACTTGCCCTTTTTGGATTATCGAAGTAGATACATTTTTCATCACCAGTTACTACACGATGTGAAAACCCTATTTTTACCACGCTTTTATTAACTTGACCTGTATGTATCTATGTAACGAAATTTTTGGACTCGATTTTTACCCACTTTGAACATTCAAAATATTCAAAATTTTACACGCTTGTATATTTAATAATTTTGTCCCATAATCCTTATCAGGATCATCAAGATTAACGTTTTTTTTTCTTCTGCGGGAAAATGGCAATAAATTAATAAAAACATTTATCAATTGGGAATTGAAACCAAATAAATTATAGTTTAAAAAACTAAAAACGACGCTTTTAAAATTAAACTAAAAAGTAATTCTTAACATAAGAATAAAATTATTGACGAGAAAATTAATGTCACTGTTCTAAAAGCGTGGGATGCTCGATATCAATCGTTATAATTTTTTATTAGTTTCATTCCGAATCGGATGACTGTAGAGTTAGTTTAAAAATATCGTACAAAGCACCCCACGCTTTTAGAACAGTGACATTAATTTTCTCGTCAGTAATTTTATTCTTAGGTTATGAATTATTTTTTACTTTTTAGTTTGATTAATTATAAAAGTCTGCTTATTAGTTTTTTTGAAACTATATTTTTTATGACGCAACAGCATTTCCGCCTCTCGGCTTTAGTTCTTATGGAACTCAATTTCCTTGTTTTTTAATACTTCTCAGATTTTAAACGATATGACGTAAATGAAATATAAACGCGAGTCCTTTTTTTTGTTCCGTGCAGAGACGGAGAAAGAATACTAACCTCTACGGCCGTGGTCGGCCTGTCGTAAAAGGCGACAAAACAATCCACCCTAGCTACGTGGTAGGGCCCCAAGCCCGTCTGGATGGCGCCCATCTTTGGTCTTAAGGCCGCCATAATAACCTTGTGTTCCGGTATTAGTGACCCAAGTTCCTGTACCCTTATGCGACAGCAGCGTGTTCGCGATGCCACTGGCGTTGCAAACACCTATAGGCGACGGTAACTGTTAAAATCTAAGCGAGCCGTGAGACTGTCTGCTGTCCTACAGCAATAAAAAAATATTAATAATAAATTAAACACATCAAAAAAGTCTAAGCAACATGCACGATATTACAAATTTACCATTTATACTAATTAATTTCAAAGTCTTTACTCACTCAAAGTGCGTAGGTATGTAAACTTTTTTGTTATTGATGACATACTGGCTGGTTGGAAAAAAAAATTCGATGTTTTGTTTTTTTCATAAATTTAAATGAAAGGGAATTTGTTTGAATGTAAGTACGTTTTTATTGCTACGTTTAGTCTTGATTTTATAATTTTACCAACCATTTAAATAAAGTTAGCGACAAAATTGAATTGTTAGATATTCTTTACGTCATGGAGCGACGTCATTTGACGGCAAATGAAATGCAAAGAGCTGTAGGGATGTTGCTGTTGGGAAGTAATCAATCTCTGGTATCTCGGCATTTTGGCATTCATAGAAGTGTTATTTGTCGTCTTTGGCAGCGTTACAATAATTCAAGGGAACCCGTTGAACAGCATCCAGTCCGTAAAAGGAGTACAACCACTCGGCAAGACTGGTACATACAACTGACTGCAAGACGCCAGCCGATGTTAACCTCTCGAGAGATAAGTTTGAGGCTACAAAATTCAAGTGGTGGTGATGTAAGTCCCCAAACTGTGCGAAATCCACTGCATGAGTACGGCCTACGAGCTCCACGCCCAATTAGGTGCCCACCGATGCGTCACGGGAATCGCGCTCGTCGAAATAAATGGTGTAAAGAACGCAGAACATGGACCCAGGAACAATGGGATAAAATTATGTTTTCCGATGAGTCGCGATTCGGGTTTAGGCGTGATACAAGAAGGGTGCGAGTGTACCGTCGACCCGGAAATACTGAAAGGCTCAGGTGCATTCAGGAAGTTCATCCATACAGCGGCTCAACAGTTATGGTGTGGGCGGGTATTATGAAGAACAGGCGAACTGAGCTCGTTTTTGTAAATGGAAACATGAACGCTGAAAATTACGTTGAGGATATTCTCAGACCGTATGTCCATTCATTTGCACAAACCTTTGGCTCCGATTTTACGTTAATGCATGACAATGCGCGTCCACATACAGCTCGGCGAACCAGTCAATACTTGGCAACGGAGAACATCCGGGTATTGCCCTGGCCTGCCCAATCGCCATACCTCAACCCCATCGAGCACGCATGGGACATGCTCCAGAGACGTGTTTTGAAGGACTTGGACGGAGTGACAACAACCCAACAGCAAGATGACATAAACAGTCTCATTAATTCAATGAATAATCATTGCCGACAAGTTCTGAATAGCAGAGGAGGCCATATGTGCCGTCCTATTGCCATCGCTCGTGCGATGCTGCGATGCGATTTCATCGTGTGATGAAACCGATCACGCGATGAGAAAACGTTTGTCCTATTACGCTCGTGCGATGATGCGATATGATTTCATCGTACGATGAAACTGATTGCGCGAAGAACTGTTAAAGTACGATAAGGACAATGTCGCGACGAGTGTAATAGCCGAATCAATGCATTCTCGACCGTATTTTTTTAGCGGTAAAATAAAAAATCCCATGAAGTAATTCGAAGACTGGTTTGTACAACGAAGACTGTTTGGACCCAGGACGTAAAAACTGTTTCACCGTCGCAAGAGATAAAACGGTATTCGGAAACGGTCCGTTGTCGCAACGCCCACCGCTAATTTGAACACACGGTCGTGCGATTAATACGAGGGACGATCAAAAAGTAGTGAGAACGACATAATCCTTGGTAAGAAAAAAAATAAATACTGACAGGCATAGCTCAGATACATATTTGTAATATTAATAAAGAAAAATATCTTCGATTGTCTTTTGTTTTTTCCAAATGTAGTTATTTGTTTGCTTCGTGTCGGAACGTGTTCTCGAAAATGGAGAAAAACGAAGTACGAGCCGTTATTAAATACCTCTGTTTAAAAAAGTTAACGACGCAAGAGATTCATTGCGATTTGGAGGCAACATTAGGAGAGTCTGCTCCGCCGTATTCCACTGTCGCAAGGTAGGTTTCTCAATTTCGAGTAGGGAGAACGAGTACGGAAGACGAACATAGTTATGGCCGTCCATCGACGTGAGTCACCCAAGAAAATGTTGCGAAAGTCGAGAAAATTGTATTGAGCGATCGAAGAGTTACCATCCGATACTTAATTCAAGAAACGGGCATTTCATATGGAAGTATTCAATCCATATTGAAACAATATTTGAATATGAGAAAAGTCTCCACAAGATGGGTGCCGATAATGTTAACTGATAGTAGGAAACAAAATCGACTTGAATTTCGAAGATATCGTTGGACAAGTTTCAAGAAGATTCTGAAAACTTTTTGTCTCGTTTCGCAACAATGGACGAAACGTGGGTCCATCATTTTGATCCCGAGACAAAACAGCAATCTTCGCAATGGAAACGGCCATCATCACCGAGCCCGAAGAAGTTTCGTGCCTAGGCCGATGCCTGTCAATGTTATGGCTTCAATATTTTGGGACTCAGAAGGGATATTGTTGATTGATTACCTGGAGCGTGGAACCACTATTACAGGCCAATCTGTTCTTATCTGTTCCCCAAATTGAAAGAATACTTAAGGGGAAATGGGTACGAAGACGATAACGAGGTGATGGATGCCATGGAGAGCTTTTTGCAGGACCAAGACAAAACTTTTTTTTTGAAAGGGATTGAAGCCTTGGAAAAGCGCCGGTCTTGGTGGGTAGAGAGACTCGGAGATTATGTAGAAAAATAAATTATTAAATTATCAATAGTCATTATATTCTATCTCATTCTCACGACTTTTTGATCTCTCCTAGTACGATGCGTTTAAACAATTTGGTCGCATCGCATAATCGCACGACCTTCAATAGGACATTCCGTATATATCAGTATATTTGAACGCACGGTCGTGCGATCAATACGATGCGTTCAAACAATTTGATCGCATCGCATGATCGCACGACCTTCAATAGGACATTCAGTCTAAATCAGTACATTTGAACGCACGATCATTTTCGTCGGGCGGACGCATCATCGCGCGAGCGATTGCAATAGGACGGCGCCATACTATGTATTAAATTATCATATTCTTTCACAATAAATTCATTTCCTTTAGAAATTTCATTTTGTAAAAAAAAATGTTTAGTTGCTTATGTACCTTAGTTTCTACAGTATATTCTAATATTGTTAATTTCTGTTATTAAAAGAACTTATAAAGACAACAGCTGTTATTTTTATATCATAGGACCCTAAAAATATTATTTTAAAAATAAAATACCTTATAATGTGAAAAACCATCCTAAAATTTAAATTATAAATTAGTACATTTTGCTTAGACTTTTTTGATGTGTATATTACTTTTTTATAGCTGAGAAACAGTAGACGAACTGACGACCGACTTAATAGTAAGCTGTTACTGTTGCCTATGGATGTTTGCGACGTCAGAGAAACTAATAACAAGCTGCCGTCCGCGTAGTCCGTGTTTATTACGAATTTTCCTCTAATAATGCTTTCAATTCGATGTCTTCGTACACTTTCGGCCTTCTACGGCGTTTCTTTTTCACACTAAATTCACCGTTTTTGAACTTTTGAAACCACTCACGATAATTTTTACGCAAGTAATAAATGCGCCAGAGCTACAGATTTCTTTATATTAAAATTTCCTGCAAGTGACTCTTATTCGGGACAAAACTTGCCATTTTCAGACAAAAAATACACTATATAAACACACAATAAACTACTTATACTTGAAGGTTGGTATTATCAGGTGACCAAACTTAATATATGACATTTTACGTCTTATAATTTTAAGTACCCTTCTGGTAGAGCCATCTTTTAATAAATTGCAGAAGTTTATTTCGATAACTTGAAAGTGGACGGATACAGTAGGACAAATAGACCAAAGAAAAGATGGATGGTATGCGTGAAAGATAATTTGGCTAATAGGTGTAATGTTTAGATGACGTAACAGTGTGGTGTGGTGTATGTGTGTTGTACAAAATGTGGCATAAGGACAAGCAAAGCTCAAATCGATTCAATTTTCCCAACTTCATCATCTTCATCTCAGCGTTATATCCTGGTCGTAACCTAAACTTCCGCTTCGGTGCCCGCTTTCCGACATTTTCTACTCCACTTCGCACGGTCTTCAACATACCTGGTAGTGAGCCTATTGGCATGCATATCACCCTTTACGACGTCAAGCCAGCACTTTTGGGTCTAACTTGAAACGCTTAATATTTTGAGAAAAATGGAATTTCGAAGTAGGAGTAATATTTCAATACTTTATGGGTCTATATATATTTCCTTTTTTTTCAGAGAAAAGAATATGTAAGGTACGCCAAAGTATTCCCAATGTCTGAGATGTTGGACTTCAAAGTGCCCTCGAAATGGTACAGAAGAGCCGTAGGAGGCCTTGAGATATTATTCGGGCTAGCCCTAGCTGTTGTGCCAAGTCGTAAGTACATTTGTTGTGTCATTTACTTTCAATTTTATTAGGCATGGTTATAACGATATTAGATAAAGGCGGGGCATGCTTTGTCAATGAGTAAACGTGTGACGATCACAATATGTTAGCTCATTAAATTGGATGCAGTGATACTAAGATGAATAAACTAATATAGCCGAGGTTCGATATAATACACTTCTCATCAAAAAAATCGAAACACCCCTGAAGTTTGGTTTTGAATGAGTTTAATTTTTTTTACATTTAACCAAAATATACATAATGCCAGTTAGTGGTGGATTTATAAAGTATCATTAAATGTTTGAAATTAAAATTAAATTTCTCTAACTATAGTGTTTTGTTCAACAATTATGTTTTTACCCTTTTATGAAGAAATTGTTAAATGTTAGAAACAAATATATAAAGCAGAAAAAAGTTAAAAATGTTTATTCAGTATCTCGTATTTGTTCCCCGGGCTCTTACCACTGCTTCCATGCGGTTCCTCATGGAACGGATAAATGTCACAATCTTGTGATGTGGGATGTTATCCCACTCTTCTGGTATAGCTATTTTAAGCAGGCCAAGCGTCTCCAGAGCAGGATCTCTCGTTCTGCCTCGTCTCTTCAACTCATCTCATAGGTATTCTATGGGATTCATATCCGGGCTTCTTGCTGGCTAGCCCATAACCGCAATACCGACTTCGCTCAGGTATTCATTTACAATGCCTGCGGTATGAGCCGTGACATTGCTCTGCATAAAAATGAAGTCTTCGCCAATAAAATGTACTTAGGGTACCACATGAGGCTCCAGACACTCTTCGATGTAACGTGACCCATTTAATGACGCTAACCGAGGTCCAGTAACAAACGCAAGTTCGGTTTTTCTATCGGCGCTTATGCCTCCCCAAACCGTCCATGAACCACCACCGTAACTGACTCTTTCTTCAATGCAGTATTGGGTGCGCTCTTCTGTGGTCTACGATCAATTTTGGGCCATTAGCTTGTTTATGAGGTTTCATGCCAATCTTTTTCTTATGGTAGAATCGCTACAGTCAATCCTAGAACCTCACGGAGCTGATGCTGCAGTTTAATAGCGTTAAAGTGACAATTTCTTAGAGAAACTGTCGCAATATACCGGTCATCTTGCTAAGACATGACTCGATGTCTACCAGATCCTGGACGGCAAGGAAACATACCAGTCTCTCGATAACGATACACTCTATTGACTGCAGAGAGGCTTAGATGCAATCGTTCAGCCACAACACACTGACTATGCCCTGTATCCAACAACGCTACGGCTTGGGCGGCTTCTGTGGACGAGGTATCCAAATTTTTTTAGGAAAAGATCTCTTTGGTAGGATGCGTACAGAGATTAATTAACAATCACGCTCAGCTCAGAGCTCAGTTAGAAAAACGATAATATATGAAAAAAAAAATGTGATATACATTGAAAACAATATTTACATTCATTTATTGCATGAAAATTCGTAAATTTAAATTCAAATTTGGAATTCTGCTACCCCATTGTGTAGTCTAAACTGCCAGTTATTTATTGGCATATTTTTTTGAATAATAGTTGTAGTAGTGTTTTGATTTTTTTGATGAGATATACCAGTATATAATAATACATTTTATAGGTCATATAAGGTATAAAATCAAATATAAGGTATTCATAATAGGTCAGACTTTAAAATTGCGCTGCCTTTAGCTTTATTTCTAGTTGATTCATTTTCAAAATATTATGTAACAAAATCGATTACAGTTAATCGTTTAAGATGACCTATGAGAATTGGATTTCCGAATAAATTACAGGTTAATTAGTTGTTATAAGCAACCATTTTAGGGTCCCTTTCTAACAGTTACACAGTAATCTCTTAAAATTAATAAACCCTACCTGATGTTTACAGGAGTATCAGGTAACAAGTAAATTCAAAATAAACCACTCAAACTGCCCATGTTGGACATTGGTACTGGTCTTTAATATGTCTGGCCACAAATCTTTGTCACGTCTTAGCCCTCGTAAAGTCTGGAAAGGAGCCAGGCTTCGGTAGTTCATACCTTATGATCTGGTACAAAGTACGAGGGTGAATCAAATATAAACGGAATTAATTTTTTAATAAACTGTAATTATTAAATGATGATAGACAAATATAAGGTATTTTTTACGTAGTTCCCTGCTTTAAAAATACATTTTTCCCAGCGCGCAGGAAGATTTTGTATTCATTCCTGCATCGTAAAATGAAACTGGTTGGGTCAGAAGCCAATAGCGCACAAACTCCTCCACACCTTCGTCATCTTCAAATCGTTGCCCTCCTAAAGCTTCTTTAGGCGGCACAAACAAATTAAAATCGCAGGGCGATAAATCTGGGCTGTAGGTAGGGTGTTCAAGTTGAGTCCAGTGCATTTCTTCCAGTTTTGACATAGTTAGAGCTGCAGTATGGGGTCTGGCATTGTCATGGAGAAGGATGACCTCACGAATCCATTGTTTTCGTCTTTTGCAGCGATATGCATCTCTCACCTTAGTCAATAGCTTGCAGTAGTAAACAGCATTGGTTGTGCGTCGCTCGTGCAAAAAATCAATGAGTAGAACTGCGCGAATATTTTCAACTGTAATGCTGGTCCGAGAACGGCGATCACGTTCCTTATTTTCCACTCGTTCTCGCCCTTCTTTGAACTCCTTATACCAAGCAAACACTCGAGTCCTTGACAATGTTTGAACCCGAACTGTGCATTTAATCTCTGAAAAATATTCGTCGTTTGAACTCCTTCACAAGCGAGAAATTTTATATTAATGCGTTGCGCAGTAGATGGGCGTACTTGCGGTAGAAGTTCATTCCCCCTCAGGGGCGCTCCTCTGTCCGAGGAGTGCATGGGTGTGCGTATCCGAGGTGCCCGAGCATCCGTCGCCTCACTCTCCTCTCTGTCCGAGGCGACAGTGTCCTACCTTTCTTCCCGTCTACCTCCTACATCCTTTCCAACTTCGCTCTCTGTTTGTGGCGCGGTCCTCGGTGGGATGGTTGCGGGTACTGGTTGGGGTCCCGGGTTCTGCCCCGGGCCCTGATTTGGTAGTCGTAACCATGCCTATTTCGACTGTGCCTGCACAGAGAGTGTTCCCGGGGCGGGAATCGCATCCTCGCTGTCGGTTGGTCTTGCTGGGGCGGCTATGACGTTGGGCGACTCCCTGGTTTTTCTAGAGTGTCGCCTGGTAGTCGTACCCACGCCTGACCAGCACGCGACGGAAGTGCGAGTCCCGTCCGGAATTGGCTGCCGACCTGTCGCTCCCGGCCCTGGTTCTGTCCATAGTCGGGGGCGATACTGGATGGACGGCCGTGCGAGGCAGTAATGTCCGCAAAGGAGGCGGCGGGGCGGGAGCGGCAGTCAACTCCCGCCAACGCAGGCCACGTCGTCGGTGCCGGAGGGCAAGCAACGACCTCCGGCCGCCGTAGAAAGCGGCCCCTCGGGGGAGGATCCGCCGCCCGCACTAATGCCGCGAGGGAGAGGGCCGCGTGCTGTTCTGCGGCCCCCCTCAACTCCTTGAGTCAACAGAGGAGAGCGCCGGGGGGACGAAACCCTGACCCCCTGGCGCCAACACTTTAGAAGAGGCCCGCCTTGAGAAAGGGCGGGCCGGCGCCGGCCCGGGCCACGAGATCGGCAGGCCACATTTCCGTAGGCCCGGGCGTAGGCGATAGGAGAACAGCGGGGTTTTTTAGTGGGTAGTCGGATGGCCAAACATCTTTCCCGGAGTCCCACATATCCCTCGGTCCCCCCGGGCCGGGGGAACCCGTCAAGAGAGGGTTTTTCCCCGAGACCAAAACAAAAAAAAAAGGTTCATTAACAATAATCCCGTTTATAAGTATTTGATCTACCTTCATATAATTGTAAAATCTAAGGTATTTAAAAAAATTGCTGAGAGTTTTCACTACACATTTTTTGATACACTGGATTCACTCCTTGTGAACATATTATAATCAAGATACTATGACTTTTTATGCTGCGGAACAACAGATAGGCTGACGGCCCACTTAATAGTAAACCGTAGGGTATGGATGTTTGCGACGCCAGGGGCACCGCTAAGACGCTGCCGTCCGCGTAGGGAACTGGAATCTGGTCACTTATGCCAGAACAAAAGGTGACAGGTGGTGAAATGACCACGTATTTTGAGACCAGTGGTGGTTGTAATCCATGCGGGCTTTTTGTCGCCTTTTGTGACAGGCCCCGGCCGCAGGGGCCAGTGTTCTTACTCTGGCTTCATATTAATAGTTTAGTCAAGTAAATATCGATATTTCATGAGCAAAAAGAGAAAAAGAGAGAGACCACATAAATTGATGAGACAGGTGGGGCTGTTTGTTTCTCTAAAAATAAACAAAAGGAATATAATAATAAAATATGTACCAATCCTTATTTGTAGTATAAAATGGCTGCTACATACTATGTCAGAGATCATATTTAATATAATCTCACACATTTTGTTCCATAATTTTCGAAATTTTAAATATTATTGTTCTAAAGTTTATTTCGCCAGCAGTCATAATTATTTTACTGAGTACTAAAGTTTAGTGTTGCCATAAATAACTTTTATGAACAAATGTTCACGATTTACAGCCTTGTGCCTTGTTTAAGGAGTATTATTTTTATTTCAGTTATGAATAACTGAAATAAAGAAATAATCTGAAATCAATATTAAATTATTATTCAATAAATGTTGTTGATTATGTTTGTTTCTTCTTTTTTTAATCTGTAAACCGATCGGTACACATTAAAACACTTTTGATTTTCGACAAAACGGGGGAGGAACTGGAACCTAAGTCACTTACGAGTATGCCGGAATAATAATAATAATACAAGGTTATCATGGCGGCATATTTTGAGATCAGGGATGGTTGCCATCCAGACGGGTTTGGAGCCCTACCACATAGCTGGGGTTGTTTTGTCGCCTTTTACAAACAGCCTGCCCCCGGTCGCAGGAATCAGTAATTTTCCTCTTACACAGAAAATCTTGCAGCACCACTTGCTTGCGCTGCAACATATAATATTGGTCACTCTTACAGATAAATTGAAGAACGCCGCAAACATAGGACTGGTGCTCCTGATGATCTTAGCAGCGTACTCCCACGTGATGGTAGGAGACCCCTTCGACAGGTGTGCGCCTGCGCTCGTCTTCTTCTTCATGCTCAGTGGGAGACTTGTTGTCTGGTAATTTTACATTTTGTTTTTATATTAGCGCCCCTTTCATTTAGGGTTCACCTGCCCTACAATTTGAAGGTTTTAATTTATGAAGAACAAAATTTGGAGCTGGTGTATGATTTTTTACTCATCATTGTGAGGTGGACGCACAAATCATTCTTAGTTAACCAGACATAAATTGTGTGCGCTTAATGAACAATAATTCATGTTTATTACTACGACTATTGAATTCGTCATTTATTCTACATTAGGTACGTTATTATTTTATACAGTAAATTTCGGCCAAATGAATAGCTTTCACTTTTAAGCCGCGGTTCTTCTGATAAATACTTCCACAGTGAGCAATGTTTGAGTTTTGGGACCTGTTATTTTCTTCTCTTGTATGTGGATCATATAACATTTATAATAAATAAAAATATTGTGACAATTCACACAGCGCCATCTAGTCCCAAATTAGGCAGCTACGCCTCGTGTTATATGTACTTGACAACTGCTATACTAATTACATACTTTTTTTTTGTATAGGTATATTACAATAAATACCTAGTCAGGTCATAAGTATTGTCACACAGTAAAAACTTTTCTTTTAGAATGCTGGCCACAAAAAAGTTTATTGAATTCGAATTTCGAATTGTTCATGAAAATAAAAAAGGTATACTTTTAGAATTTTACTCATTTTTAAATATGGAGTGGACGCTTAAAGAAGACCGTGTTGCAGTTATTGCGTTGCATCGTTGCAGTTACGCGCCAATTCAAATTTTTAACATACTGAAAAATTTGAATATAACCAAAAGATTCGTTTATCGTACCATCAAACGATACAATGAAGACTCTAGTGTAGATGACAGGTCAAGAAGTGGTCGCCCTCGGTCTGTTAGGACTCCAGCAGTGATAAAAGCTGTGAAGGCACGAATTCAAAGAAATCCCAAACGTAAGCAGAAACTGTTGGCCCTTCAGATGGGGTTAAGCAGAACCACGGTGAAAAGGGTGTTAAATGAAGACTTAGGGCTTCGGGCATATCGAAGAAAAACAGGACATCGTTTGAATGCTCGTCTAATGGACCTGAGACTGAAGAGATGCCGCGCTTTGTTGAAGCGGTACGCGGGAAAAAAATATCGGGAAATTCTTTTTTCGGATGAAAAAATGTTTACCGTAGAAGAGAGCTACAACAAACAAAATGATAAGGTGTACGCACACAGTAGTGAAGAAGCGAGCAACCGTATTCCGCGTGTCCAACGAGGTCATTTTCCATCCTCGCTCATGGTATGGTTGGGAGTTTCTTATTGGGGCTTAACAGAGGTACATTTTTGTGAGAAAGGTGTAAAAACGAATGCTGTTGTGTATCAAAATACAGTCCTGACGAACCTTGTGGAACCTGTTTCTCATACCATGTTCAATAACAGGCACTGGGTATTCCAACAAGATTCGGCGCCAGCTCATAGAGCGAAGAGCACACAAGACTGGCTGGCGGCGCGTGAAATCGACTTCATCCGGCACGAAGACTGGCCCTCCTCCAGTCCAGATTTGAATCCGTTAGATTACAAGATATGGCAACACTTGGAGGAAAAGGCGTGCTCAAAGCCTCATCCCAATTTGGAGTCACTCAAGACATCCTTGATTAAGGCAGCCGCCGATATTGACATGGACCTCGTTCGTGCTGCGATAGACGACTGGCCGCGCAGATTGAAGGCCTGTATTCAAAATCACGGAGGTCATTTTGAATAAACTTTAATGTCATAAGAATCTATGTTTTGTTATGTTCATTTTGGTATATGAATGGTTACATAATGAATAAACTTGTTACAATTATTTTACATTAAACATGTGACAGAATTTATGACCTGACTAGGTACATATTATGTCGTTGCGCCACGGAGGTGGTCAATATTCAATAAAATTATGTACATTTGGGTGAATTTCGTTATTATAAGCCTGGTCTGGATCTTCAGTCCTGTAATTTTTTCAGAGTTAAGGGTTTCAGAGTTTTGTCCATTGTTTCGCAGGGGAGAGTTATCTCAGGCTTCCAAAGTTAAGAAACTTCCCATACCTATATTTTTAATTTAAATTACTAGTATACATATATTACATGACAATATTAACTGATACCCCACCAATTTTTAATATAATCCTTAAAAAGTAAAGTTCCATGTGTTTTATTCCATATACGGCTTGACGTCGTAAAGGGTGTCAACGTCGTGATATGCGTGCTAATGGACACACTACCAGCGATGCTGGGCACCAAAGCAGAAGTTTAGGTTGCAATCGGAATTTGAAGCCGGCCTAAAAATGTCACTTCCTCCATTATTCGTTTACGTTTGGGTCATGTTGGTTTTCCAGTGTTTCTGGCTAAAATAAGGGTACGGGACCATTCTTTATGCGAGTGTGGACTTGACGAGGGTACTATTGATCACATTTTTTTCCATTGCACAAAAATCTATACCCCCATTTATGAATTTCTTCCTACAGATATCCCTCGCCCTATTAATGTAAATTACATGTTAACTCTTGTCCATACTAAATATATTCTAGTTTTATGTAAGTTTTTGATTAAAAATAGTATTTACTTATCTTAATATAATTTATAACAAATAGAAACTGTGTTGTCCTCAGGATTCCAGATAACGTTAGCTTTCGAAACTCCCGCGTTTTAAAATTACAGTTTATTTTATTATAACCTGTCACTTTTGTAACTCCGATACTGGATTGGAGCCATAACCTTAAGAACTGAACTGATTTAAAGCCGAGATGATGATGATGTTTTCCACATTGTCTGATAAATGTGTAACTCAATAAAGGTGTTCACTGTGTTGTTTTCTTCTCTCCTCCCTCGCATATATTATTTTCCGGCTGC
Organism: Malacosoma neustria; assembly: GCA_963693495.1. Classification (NCBI taxonomy): domain Eukaryota; kingdom Metazoa; phylum Arthropoda; class Insecta; order Lepidoptera; family Lasiocampidae; genus Malacosoma; species Malacosoma neustria. The sequence continues at coordinate 6,488,686 of OY856378.1, forward strand.
ATTTCATCATCCGATTCCGTCAGCGGTTTACTTAGTGCCGCGCGGTGTTTATTTTTTCAATGTTCATGTAAACGCCAATCTTGTAACCCGATATTCCAAACTGAACCGTTAATATTTTATTTGGAAACGCGTAGTGGCCGTGGGCAGGAGTGATTGACGTCAGAGCTAGCTAGCATTCTCCCAACTTGCAACGTGAATTCATGTCATCACAATTTGATATATAATTTTATACCACCTCACAGTACACAAACATATAAGTGTATTAAACATCTCAACTCATATTCGTAACATCGGAAAGTAACACAATACGTGAGCCTGGGATGGCCTCAATAGGAGTATGGGTATTGGGTAGGTACCCAAGAATTTTTTTGAGGTTAAACTTCTTTGTGAGTCTCCCCGACCACTGGGAGAGATGAAGTTTATGGTACGCCGTGAGACTATCGATTACCCACTTAAAAACCCCGCTCGTTCTCATATAGACGGACAAGTGGCTTGGGCTAAGCCGCTTGGCCAATACCGTGACTCAGGCCGTGGCGGTGGCCCTTTCCTTGAGTCAGGGTGGGCTTTTTCCACGGTGTGCGTAAGGACCTTGATCCCCGAGCGCTCCAATGCATCAATCCGAAATTTTATAGCGCTGATGCCATCCGCATGCTGATCCGCACGCAGGAAAATTTGTTGTATATGGTTGATTTTTGTTATTTTAAGAGTGAGTTTTGTTTAACTCCTGATAAATTGCTTAGTGTCTTCCATTTTCAGCATGTGAATGTGAACCAGGTTACAAGTGAACTCGCAAAGTACAAAAACAAAACTAATTTTTGTTAATTGTCAATAAATGCAATAATTCAGGAAACGACGACTTAAGCTTCTCCGTATTTTTATATATTGTAAACAGAAGTTTACGAATAAGATTAGTTTTATCCGTATAGTGCGTGGAGACGATGTTCTGGCTTGGGGCCAAGGAATCTGCGACGACCTGGTCTGTCGCGCAAATAATATAAGTTCCAGTCAACTGAGGTGTCTTCTTATTTTGTTGGCCGACTCTATTATTCCACTATAACATTTAATATATAGATACATTAAGGTTACTGAATAAATTGACGACAAGGCTGGCTCAGTTGGTATGCATGAACAAATATTTGTATGATGCAAATAATTTGTTTCAATTTGAGTGTATGTGTCCATTTGTATGTTTGCGAAAGAATTCCAGCGATAGATATTCAACAAGATCTAAGAAGTACGAGGGTGGTCTGAAAAGTTTCCGATCTCAACATGAAGATGGCAGCACTCGTAAATAAAAGCTAGTGAATTTCGTTATTCATCTGTTGACAGTTACTCACTAAAGTATCAGCCATTTTGGACGCGCAGTTGTTATGTAACAGTCATTTAAGTGAGTTGATGTGAGTGTTTTTGTGAAAATGGACTAAATCGAGTATCGAGCTGTCATTAAATATTTGTTTTTGAAAGGCAATACGCCTACGCAAATCAAAGATGAGTTGGATTCTGTGTATGGGGACTCTGCACCATCATTTACCACAGTGAAATTTTGGACACCTGAATTTAAACGTGGCTGTAAGAGCTTGGGAGACGATGAACGTTCGGGACGTCCAAAAACTGCAACTACCGACGAAAACATCGCCAAAGTGCACCAAATGGTGCTAGACGACCGTCGAAAAAATGAGAGAGATAGCAGAGGTTATGAACATATAAAAAGTGTTTGTTACATTGTTGATCGAAGTTGTGACATATTAAATCAGCCGCCGTAAAAAGCGGCCGCGGGCGGCCCCTCGGGGGAGGATCCGCCGCCCCCACTATTGCCGCGAGGGTGAGGGCTGCGTGCTGTTCCGCGGCCCTCCTCAATTCCTAGAGTTGTTAGGAGAGCGCCGGGGGGACGAAATCCTGACCCCCTGGCGTCAACACTTTAGAAGGGGCCCGCCTTAAGACAAAGAGCGGGCCGGCGCCGGCCCGGGCCACGAGATCAGCAGGCCATATATCCGTGGGCCCGGGCGTAGGCGATAGGAGAACAGCGGGGTTTTTTAGTGGGTAGTCGGATGGCCAAACATCTTTCCCGGAGTCCCACATATCAAGAGAGGTTTTTCCCCGAGACCAAAAAAAAATACATTTAGTCATGAGAACGCTGTACGCGCGTTGAATGCCGCCTTTGCTCACGTTAGACCAAAAACGTGTACGAATGAACATTTCTAACGCTCTGTTGGTACAGTTTAGGTGCAATAAATCCGAGTTTTGGCGCCGATTAATTACTGTAGATGAAACTTGGATACACCATTATATGCCCAAACAAAAATAAGCAAAAACTGTTTTTTCGGTTGGAAAGTGATGGCGACTGTTTTTTGGGATAGTAATGAAGTTCTTTTAATAGATTATCTTCAAAAACAAAAAACCATTACAGGAGCATACTACGCATCATTACTTGATAAGCTGAAGGCAGAACGGAAGGAAAAACGGCCACATTTGCAGAAAAAGAAAATCCTGTTTCACCAAGACAACGCATCGTCTCACACCTCAGCGGTTGCCATGGCGAAAATCCACAAATTACGGTTTGAACTGCTTGACCATCCGTTTTACTCACCAGATCTAGCCCCAAGCGACTTCTTTTTGTTATCTCATCTAAAAATTGCGCTCGGAGGACAGATAATTTCGTCAAATGAAGAGGCAATCACCTTCATGAACAATTATTTTGCAATTTGGACGGGTTACAGAGAGACTATGTTGAAAAATAAAAATCGGAAAAATTTCTTGTATCTTTGTTAGGTCGGAAACTTTTCAGACCACAGTACCTATACTAGGGCAATGTTTTAAAAATATGTTACGCCTTTTGAAAGTGTTTACTAAGTAAACGCGTTACATACATCACTTAGCAAATATTTTTGCCAGATTTTCAATGTAATGCAAATAAAGAATATATTGACATTTTTTTAAATAATTTATCATTCTTAAGACATTATCTTATCAAATCAAACAAACAACACCGGGGTGGTTTTAGTGGGTATACCAGTGACGTGCGTCCCCCAGCCTAGAGAAGGGGACGTACGGGCGCATTGCACGGGGAGTCCCACACTACCCAACCGCCTATTCTCACGCAGCGGGATGTGCGTCATGCATTTCCACTTCCCAAAAAAAACAAAAGAGTAAGCGTCATTCACTTGTAACCAATCGATTTACTGTTTAATGTAATAAACATCATAAAAAGAAGAAATTCTAAAAATTTTCATTAGAAGATTGTCCACTTATTCTTGTTCTTTGCTGAAGGTCGTGTCCTTGAAAATCAACCGTGTCCTGTCTCGTAAGCTGTTTCCACTTCGTCCGGTCCTCAGCTTCTCGAATAGCGGTTACTATTGGGAGTCCAGTGAGGGCGATACCTGGTCACACCAGCGGCTAGGTGATCAGCCACGGGGTCGCTTTCCTTCCACCTTGCCCGTCATGATCAGCTTATCCGAATTACCCGGCTATCGTCGGGCAATGTGACCAAAGTACCCAAGAATCTTCCGATAACAGATTGTTGAAAGCCTGACTTTAATGCGATATGTATACTTATAACGTACTCGTACGTTTAAATGAGAAGATTTACTTATTCAACTAAGCTACGAAAACAAAGAAACATTGATTTAAATTGGGATAATACCGTTAATAGACGCAATAAATAGTTATAACAAGGTATTGTTGGTGGGATACATTCTAAAAACCATTGGTTCGTTATTAAAATATGGGAATGTGACAAGACACTTCAAGAAGACTCGGTTCCTTTTTCTGTCCGCCATAACAACATTGTGTTATGTTCTGGCATGAGTAACCCAAGTTCCAGTTCGTTTACATGAATGGTAGCATATTGGCGGTGCCCTTGGCGTAGCAAACATCTGTAGGCGACGGTAACTGCTTACCATGAAGTGGGCCGTCAGCTGGCTGCTCCACAACAATAAAAAATCGGGATGGCTATTATTGATGGAATACCTAATCATTGCAAATATGTTTTATTTAATTTCTAGGTACCAGACTAGTCGCAGAGAAGAACTTGAACGAGCTACCGCCACCCAGAATGGGAACGGGCTCAAAAGGGAGTAAAATTTTAAGAAGGCATTAGAAAAATGATTAAAGAAAAGTCGTCTTCATATTAAAAATTCTTTTTTCTACAATCACTCTGTGATTTCACTAGTCGAATTTGTTTCTTAATACATTAATCTGGATTCTGCAACTTGAACATCTGGTTGTATAATTTTAGACCGGAACAAAATTTAGTTTGTGTCTGGTGTGGATGACTGCGCCTTCGATTGTTTAATTATGTACCTAAAGTGATATTAATTTAAGCTCTACGTTAGGTTCATTTTGAGATGTGTGTTTCGTATGTGAGTGAGAGAGATGTTCTTCTATCCCTTGTTATTCGATAAACGTTTGTAAACTTTACAGGGATTGATACCACACTTAAATACAGTTGTTTTTAATACCTAGTCAGGTCATAAATTCTGTCACATGTTTAATGTAAAATAATTGTAACAAGTTTATTCATTATGTAACCATTTATATACCAAAATGAACTTAACAAAACATAGATTCTTATGACATTAAAGTTTATTCAAAATGACCTCCGTGATTTTGAATACAAGCCTTCAATCTGCGCGGCCAGTCCTCTATCGCAGCACGAACGAGGTCCATGTCAATATCGGCGGCTGCCTTAATCAAGGATGTCTTGAGTGACTCCAAATTGGGATGAGGCTTTGAACACGCCTTTTCCTCCAAGTTTTGCCATATCTTGTAATCTAACGGATTCAAATCTGGACTGGAGGAGGGCCAGTCTTCGTGCCGGATGAAGTCGATTTCACGCGCCGCCAGCCAGTCTTGTGTGCTCTTCGCTCTATGAGCTGGCGCCGAATCTTGTTGGAATACCCAGTGCCTGTTATTGAACATGTTATGAGAAACAGGTTCCACAAGGTTCGTCAGGACTGTATTTTGATACACAACAGCATTCGTTTTTACACCTTTCTCACAAAAATGTACCTCTGTTAAGCCCCAATAAGAAACTCCCAACCATACCATGAGCGAGGATGGAAAATGACCTCGTTGGACACGCGGAATACGGTTGCTCGCTTCTTCACTACTGTGTGCGTACACCTTATCATTTTGTTTGTTGTAGCTCTCTTCTACGGTAAACATTTTTTCATCCGAAAAAAGAATTTCCCGATATTTTTTTCCCGCGTACCGCTTCAACAAAGCGCGGCATCTCTTCAGTCTCAGGTCCATTAGACGAGCATTCAAACGATGTCCTGTTTTTCTTCGATATGCCCGAAGCCCTAAGTCTTCATTTAACACCCTTTTCACCGTGGTTCTGCTTAACCCCATCTGAAGGGCCAACAGTTTCTGCTTACGTTTGGGATTTCTTTGAATTCGTGCCTTCACAGCTTTTATCACTGCTGGAGTCCTAACAGACCGAGGGCGACCACTTCTTGACCTGTCATCTACACTAGAGTCTTCATTGTATCGTTTGATGGTACGATAAATGAATCTTTTGGTTATATTCAAATTTTTCAGTATGTTAAAAATTTGAATTGGCGCGTAACCGCAACGATGCAACGCAATAACTGCAACACGGTCTTCTTTAAGCGTCCACTCCATATTTAAAAAATGAGTAAAATTCTAAAAGTATACATTTTTATTTTCATGAACAATTCGAGATTCGAATTCAATAAACTTTTTTGTGGCCAGCATTCTAAAAGAAAAGTTTTTACTGTGTGACAATACTTATGACCTGACTAGGTATATACAACGATAGAACGTTGAATGAAATCAAATACAAATAAATCATCTTTGTAGAAGATAGTTTGGAAAAAAAATCTAATCACAAATAGCAGAACAATAAGGAGTATTATTCTTCTTATGGAGTAATTTACTTCGTGGTTACATTGGAAGATTTCACTTTGAATTCGCGGTGCACTATTGAGTCAAGCAAAACTTAATTACAGTAAACCTCCCTATAACACGGTAGATTAATACTGCGTTATAGAAAAACCGGTTCGTATGCGAACTCGAACAACAAAATATTCATTTTAAAGTTTTCTCGTCAAAGAGGTTTTTAATCAAATATTAATTTAATTTTATACATACACAATTTTCAAACATACGAGAGATTGATTATGAACTGTACAAATTATTATAAATTTCACAGTACCGAAATATAAATCTCCGCGTTATGGGGGAAAACACTTGTACGTGGGACATGACACGCGTTATTCGAAAACGCGAGTAATGTGTTATAGGGGGATTACTGAACTTTCTCTTTCAATGATATGGTATTACAACGGCGGCTATCAACCCTGTCAAGTAATTCTTTTCAATGCCAAACAACTGATATTATGGTTAATCAGCACAAAAAAGCACTTGATAGAATGCACGATGATTATTTGCTCAATCATGGCTTATTTATTACATAGAAATCAGTTTCATTAATGCTTTATATGCATTGTAGCAAAGGAAATTGCTAGAAATGAGAGTGTATAGATATAGAAGGAGGGGTAAATTAAGGAAAAGAAAGTAGTGGAAGGAGAGAACATGTAGTGTCTACATAACTTGGGATAGTGGCAGGGAGTAGCAAATTATAACCATAGATTAGGATAATAGGGTAGTTATAACCCATCACACTGCTGCGGAAATAACTATACTCGTTTATTATGAATTATACGGCGATAATCAGTGTAGCTTTGCTCACTGTGCCAACATAATACGTGGTAACCAATAACCATGATATCGACGCTTGAAAGGCAATCTTTACTAAGCGACATTGCGTGAACTTTCCAGGAAAGTGAACTGAAATTCACATATTTAGAAAAAAAAATATAACACCTAATTGTTGGTTAAAAACAAATAACTGCCAAAGAGATGCATGCCAGAATGTATAAATCCGCTCTTCATTCATTTTAAAGTGAATATATTACTTTCAGTGTGCATATTGCTCATTTGCTTTATTTAACATTGCCTACAAAAATTGTTTCATTGCATCAAAAACAAGTTTGATACAGCCAATAGTAAAAAACACTTTTTATATGTATTTATTAATATGAAATATATAAAAATAAGCTTGTATTTATAACAATTCGATAAATTCATAAAATGACAAATTTAATTGCAATAATTTCATAAGATTGTGTATGTGATGTGTTGTGTGAATTAATTTGTGGTTGGCAATGAATAAATGGTGAAAATATTTATTGTTTTATTTATGATTATTTAATTATAAAACAACGCACAAGGTTCTATGAAGATGCCGCATAGTGTATGACTGGTAGTAAAGCTATCGTAAAACAATGGCCAAGTTGATCCTGCAATACCCCTACATGCGGATCTAGGTGGCGACGGTGTTCTGGTAGTCGACACTAGCTCTGCGGGGACACTTGCCTAGGGGACAAGTCGGTAGCAGACACATTAAAACCGTACTGTTCCTTCATTCACCTTGAGCATTATATTATGCAACTTTATATTTCCCCCAAATAGATAAAACTTGTCAAAATCATAACCTTATGTTAACAGATAGGCTGTCTAGTAATTTTACGAAATTGGTTGATGCTTCGTCCCGTGCAGCCACCTCCTTCCGCAGGCGATGTAAATACGCGGGTTCGTAGCATCGCAGCGTGTTCCCGTCATTCCTGTGTGTATGTGGTCGCGCTGTCGATATATGTACGCTGTTAATGTCGTCGCCCGAAGCCTGTTCCGAGAAATGTAATGCAGTTGAGGGCGATGCTGCGTGGATAGTACATTTGCGACGTGGCCGACGCTGATATATGAAGACTTTTCAGAGCTAATTCTTTTTTCTGTTTCTTATCTCTATTATACGGTGGCTACAAATGTAATAATATAAATAGCTGTGTGTTTTCACTACTCTCACGAGTATAAGACCAGTGGGTCCACGAGAAATAAGGACGAGTAACGAGAATTGTGAATACCCATAATATTCATTCCTTTCGCTAGTTTTTCGACTAGCCAGACCCAACACCGCGTGCACCGGCGCGAACACAGTTCGAATGACATTTGGCTTATGGACGTTCAGAAGATACTTCAAGTATAATTCACGATAGTGGTTTTATTTATATAAATAAAATGATAAGAGTTCTGCAGTTGTGCACGCATCACGGCAAAACTACTGGATAGATTTCAATTAAATTTTATTTCTTCGACACATGGCCCTTATCTAAAAACATTATTGCGATATCCTCATTTAATATAAAGTTATTTTAAGAAACAACGATTTTTTAAGCAATAGTACTGTATGTGTATAGTGATGTGTGAATTCTTGCCGCAGAGAAGTGGGGCAAGCGGTGTAGCGCGCATGCATATGAAAACTTCTCACATTTTTTGTTATTCGACCAGCGAAGCGGGCGAGAACGGCTAGTCAGAAATATAAGGTCTCTGTGTTTTAGACGTCGTTTGACACCCTGCGGCGCCGTTGGCATGAGGGCAGTTTACCGGACCTCTCTCACGTCGCCGCATTCTTCACGGGTATACTATCAACATCACTGGAATCTATATATTTAGGTGTTATAGTGTAACGTTCCGTTCACTCATTCACATTCGTAAGACCGTTGAACGAGTGAATTTAAACTACACTCGCCGTGTCATACCGAGCCTACGCATCTCAAAGCACAGGCACGCCATCAATTCTTTTTAAAATATCAATCTATTTCATTCTAATTGTGTAAAATCGGACTATTACCGGAGTAATTGGTACCCCGAATTGGGGTCCACTCCAGGCCTAGAACGGTTCCTACAACCCGACTTAAAGATGTACAACCACACGCGTCGTGTGCCCACGGTTGGGGGCTACAGCCCGCCGTGAGGGACAACCGTATCGTGTACCGACTGCCGAGAGTTGTCACTTCTTCGCCGCCGAATCTGCCGGACATCTATTACACAGGCCAGTGGTTGCGTTGATAAGCGTTGGGATGATCTATGTCGAACCCCGACCTACTTTAAATATATTTATTTTTAAGAAAATTACCTTCCATCTTTTAATTTATTTTTTAAAAGGGATCTACAATCATTATTTTTTTATTAAATCTTAAGTAGCAACCTGGTAGTTTTAATTCTAAAAAGTAACGCCTAGGTCTGTCACAATACTTATGTCCGTGAATGAAGAGAAGGGCATAAAAAATACAATTATATTTCATAATATTTGAAGCATTAAATATTATTTATTCTTTACAGTAGAATAATACACATATATCTCAGCACCTTATCTATTGTATACATTTTACATAAAAGTATAATATATCTTTGTTCTTTATATGGCTTTACTTCGTTTTAAGGTACAATTAATTAACAACATCATAATTCATGCACATATTAAACAACTGGCGTGATCATTATAAATTTAATATTATACAATATAAATTCGATTAACATAATATTTAAAAATGTTTCCTTCTGGATTATAGACAATTGAAAGCAGTTTTTTTTTTCTATGATAAATAGATCAAAACAGCAACCGCTATGATTAAATCGATTTATGTAATAATATCTGATTATCAGAAAGCAGACCCTAAGTTCAGCTTATCAGTCACTACCAAGATGACGCGGTGAAGATGATGAGGTGGTTATTTAAAAAATCAGAAATACCTTAAGCTGGATCACGCCCTGTATGAAGCAAGGTGAGAGCATTTTTGAGATTTTCGATAGCCGTTTTGGTGTCGTCATAATTGAGGGCGCTACTAGCCCACTTGCAGTACTTCTGGGCCTTAGCGATTTGTTCAGGGCTGAGTTGGGGGAGAGTGCCGTCCGTGGCAGGCAGTAGGGGCTCCGGTAGCTGCGACGGGTCGTAAGGCACGAAACCACCTGGGTTGGGATCTGGCGTGTACGGCACAGGGGGCAACTGTGACGCCGCTCGCATAGCCACGTTCGGGTCCGGCAAACTATTGCTGAAGCTCGTCGGAATTGTCGGCGGTGTTTCGGGTGTCGATTTGAAACCCATTGTGTCATTGGGTGGAGGTTGAGTATCGCTTGCTGATGTACTGCCTTCATCCTCATTACTTGCCCCCTCCTCAGATTGCAGTGGTCCTATAAATAAAATGGAATAGGCTAGCTATTAAACAGTTTTTTTTACAAAATTTAAGTGTTAATAGTGTTATTTACAGCAGTTGGTCAAAAGAGCTTGAAATCGCTTAAAATACTTGAAAACGTTGTTTATGAATACATTTCTGAAATATCTTTGCATGAAAATATTAAGGTTATATTTTACAATCTCTTCACACCTTATTAACTTGTAGCTGATCAGTTAATGTAGATCTAGGAATATTTCCTAGAGTGACAGAGGAACCGCTCACCTTGTAGCTATGGTAATCTACCAGTCCAGTCAAATCAATCAATCCATGCAGGGGCGGAGTAAGAATACTGACCCTTACAGCCGGAGTCAGCCTGTTGACATAGCAACCCTTACTAGGTGGTAGAGCCCAAGCCCGTTTGGATGGCAACCACTCCTGGTGTATAAGTGTGCCGCCATATAGCCTATAATACCGGCACGCTATGATGGCCATTTTGACGTTTGTCCACTTCATGAAGTTTCGTATTAATTAGTAATTACATTTGAAGGAGCGAATTGCTGTTCTTTATTGTCAATTGCGACGTGCAGTTATTGACAATAAAGAACAGCAATTTGCTCCTTCAAATGTAATTACTAATTAATATGAAACTTCATGGAGTGGACAAATGTCGAAACGGCCATCATAGCGTGCCGGTAGCCTAGTGAGTGTTGTATCCCGGCATTACTCACTCAGGTTCCAGTACCTCTATGCGGAGAGCAGCGTATTTGCCGTGCCCGTGCCCCTGCTCCTAAAATCCATAGTCGATGGTATCTGCTTACTATTAAATGGGACGTCAGCGTGTTGGATCTCAACAATAAAAAAATTCATGCAGATATTACTTGTGTTACCTGGAACTGGAGTTTCTCCATTCTTCAAACAGTTGTGAATGTATGCAGCCTTCCACTTTGCATACTTCCGATTTTGTGAAGCCTCATCAGTCAGCTCACCAAATGTAGTCAAGACATCATAAATCATGCCAGCTGTGTAGAATGCTTTTACCACATTTCTGTAATAAATAATTGTTCTTTTAGTTATATTATTTTTTACGTTAAAAATAAAAGCTGTTTTTCTTTTTTAATTAAATGAACTCCACTCCTCCTTTCTTGGTCGCACAAAATGAATTAATGTGGAAAATTACAATTTTTTCTTCTAATAGAATTGACTTGACCCTTTTAGTACCAGAAAAAACATGATGCTTGGGCAAAGATAACCACGCTAATTTTGCGATTTTCCTAGGGCTTTGGAAAAAGGCCTATAAAAACCAAGCGAAAAGCAATATTTACACAATCCAAAAACAGTATATTAAGGACAAAATAGAGAATACAACAGTAATATAGTATAAGTTATAAATTTTTTTTATAAAAATTGTCATATTTCAAAATGTAATTGCACATAGCCAAAGTACTTTAGAAGTGGTATGTTGGTATTTATAGGTTTATTATAAACAAAAATGTATAACAAAGGCAATGATTGTTAATGGCCCTGTGAAGGCCTCTACTTGTACATAATATGGGCCTCACTATTACATAAACAGTGTCAAAAAGTTAGACAGACCAATTGTTTATTTTGAATGCTCTCACAATGATATTTTATCTATATTTTATATATAAAATATCATTGATGCTAATAGTAAAGTGCAACAAAGTGCAAGCCGATTTATCGCCAGTGCACCGCGGGCCAATATATCGGCTTCCTTCACTAAGACAGGGTTAACAGGAAGGAAAAAGATAGTTAAAACAGAATAACAAGTAATTGGTTCAAAGTATGATAGATAAATAAAAACATGTTTTATTTATTAAATTATTAAATAGCTTACTTTCCATAATTCTGCTCTCTGTCCTGCTTGTCAGCAAACAAAAATAATTTCAATGCATAATTTTCAAGATGTGCCTGAGCAGCCACTTCATTTGAGATGGCTTCATTTTCCTTCTGTGCCTTCTTTACCTGCTCCAACCAATCCATCAAACCTAAAAATTGTAAATGTTTTATATATTGTAAAATAAAAATATATGAAACATTATTAAAGTGCAGTGAACAGAGCCCTTCCTTTACTTCCAGCAAAACTATTGTAGCAAAAGAATTTATTCATTAGGCAGCTTTTATGGCTCTTATGGCCTAGATAGTAATGTAGAGAACTATTCTATATTGTTATAGTGTAAGAAAATGTCTATCAATAGTTACAACATCTAGTGACATTGTTTTATCATCTGTGGTAATCCAAAGACTAGCAACCTATTTAGAAATAACAAAATTGTTTAGAAACAGTGAAGTTTGGTTTTTATATAAAATTCTTTATAAAAAGTTGGATATAATGACAATAATGACTTCAGTTCAGTTTTTGAAGGTGTGGCTCCAATGCCCTTGGCATTGATTTTGCCAATGTCTAAGTGGAATATAAAAGTGACAGGTTTAATGGCGAAAAAAAATAGGGGGGGGGGGGGTCAAACGCGGTGATCGGTTCGAAAGCTATCTGTAATCCTGAGGACAGTACAAATAAATAGTTATAAAATTGGTAACAATATTTAGAAATTAATAAATATTTATTATAAATACCTAGTCAGGTCATAAATTCTGTCACATGTTTAATGTAAAATAATTGTAACAAGTTTATTAATTATGTAACCATTCATATACCAAAATGAACTTAACAAAACATAGATTTTTATGACATTAAAGTTTATTCAAAATGACCTCCATGATTTTGAATACAAGCCTTCAATCTGCGCGGCCAGTTGTCTATCGCAGCACGAACGAGGTCCATGTCAATATCGGCGGCTGCCTTAATCAAGGATGTCTTGAGTGACTCCAAATTGGGATGAGGCTTTGAGCACGCCTTTTCCTCCAAGTGTTGCCATATCTTGTAATCTAACGGATTCAAATCTGGACTGGAGGAGGGCCAGTCTTCGTGCCGGATGAAGTCGATTTCACGCGCCGCCAGCCAGTCTTGTGTGCTCTTCGCTCTATGAGCTGGCGCCGAATCTTGTTGGAATACCCAGTGCCTGTTATTGAACATGGTATGAGAAACAGGTTCCACAAGGTTCGTCAGGACTGTATTTTGATACACAACAGCATTCGTTTTTACACCTTTCTCACAAAAATGTACCTCTGTTAAGCCCCAATAAGAAACTCCCAACCATACCATGAGCAAGGATGGAAAATGACCTCGTTGGACACGCGGAATACGGTTGCTCGCTTCTTCACTACTGTGTGCGTACACCTTATCATTTTGTTTGTTGTAGCTCTCTTCTACGGTAAACATTTTTTCATCCGAAAAAAGAATTTCCCGATATTTTTTTCCCGCGTACCGCTTCAACAAAGCGCGGCATCTCTTCAGTCTCAGGTCCATTAGACGAGTATTCAAACGATGTCCTGTTTTTCTTCGATATGCCCGAAGCCCTAAGTCTTCATTTAACACCCTTTTCACCGTGGTTCTGCTTAACCCCATCTGAAGGGCCAACAGTTTCTGCTTACGTTTGGGATTTCTTTGAATTCGTGCCTTCACAGCTTTTATCACTGCTGGAGTCCTAACAGACCGAGGGCGACCACTTCTTGACCTGTCATCTACACTAGAGTCTTCATTGTATCGTTTGATGGTACGATAAACGAATCTTTTGGTAATATTCAAATTTTTCAGTATGTTAAAAATTTGAATTGGCGCGTAACCGCAACGATGCAACGCAATAACTGCAACACGGTCTTCTTTAAGCGTCCACTCCATATTTAAAAATGAGTAAAATTCTAAAAGTTATACATTTTTATTTTCATGAACAATTCGAAATTCGAATTCAATAAACTTTTTTGTGGCCAGCATTCTAAAAGAAAAGTTTTTACTGTGTGACAATACTTATGACCTGACTAGGTATATATTGCTTTTAATTAAAATTTACTTAAAATGAAAACATGTTTGGAATGAACTAAAGTTAATAAAAAGTTGACATTAATGGGACGAGGGATATGTGAGGGTAATAAAATAAATCATAAATAGGATGAAAAATTTTTGGGCAATTAAAGAAAATATGTTCCTCTAATCCACATTCACACAGAGAGTGATCTTTAATTCTTATTTTTGCCAAAAAAACGGAACAGGAATGTCCCAAGCGTAATTGTATAATTGAAGAAGTCACTTTTTTGGTTAATTGTTTAAAACGGGAAAACCAATAATGACTTCATTTATAGTACATGTAGCTTAATAAAACCCAACTGTTGCATGGCAGTTGCACTAACTAAATGTCACAAAGTCTAGTCTAGTCACTGAACACACAATCTTATGGCACAGCCAATGAGAGTTAGTAAGGAGTATTTGAAGCCTACACGGCACGGCGCAGAGAGTGGTTTTCTATATATTGTATAATTTTATACAACATAAAACAAGAACTATATATGCTGTATACTGAACACTATATAATTAAAAGTAAAAAGAGTGGAAAATTGGCTATTTCCTTCTCAATATCTAGATCTCAGGGTCCACAGATGTGCATAAAACATTTCCACACCCAAATTGTTTATTGGGAATCTAGTTTATTAATCAAATCCAGTTAATTTATATTTTTTACTTTCAAATATTAATAGCCATACTCTGTGAACAAAAAATGTGGCTATTTTACCCATAATCTGTTTAGAAGCTATAGCTAAAATAACTGCAGTCTTTTCTAAATTGGTGATCCTGTATAACTCTTTTCTCTACTACAAGAACAAGCTTGGGTCTTCAGCACAACAAAAAATCACCTCTATACTTACCTACTAACAGTTTGGTCTCCTCAGGCGTTTTCTTACTTGTGATTTTCATACCCACTTGCAATGCATGAAGCCTACACCAAAAAGCAACCACGGGATCCCTTGTGTCATGTTCTGATGCAGTTTTCAGGTAATGCTGGATCGACTTCAAACTCGGCGGACATTCGGGAATATTTGCCATTTTACACTTTCTGGAATAATATTACTAATTTAATTTTTTCTGTTGCGAATAGGTAAATGAAACAGAATAAAATAGAATAGCAATAATACAACATATAAACTTAGTTGTTGATGAGATTTATGTAAAATAATTCTCATCTAAGGTATTTAATTGAAGAAGAAGAAACAATAAATAAAGTTTCAAAGGCATGTACCACATAAAATCCAATATCACTAGATTACAGTTCTAGTTTTAAAAATTCTTAATACCTGATAAAGTCTTAATGTTAACTGCGAATCAGAATTTATGGAATTATGATAGTGATTATGACGATTAATAAATTTATACATATAAAAATATAAATGAAAAATATGAATACAATCAAACGTCAAAGTCAAACGTTAAATTCTTAACGTCAGATCAAAATATTATTTTTATTTAAACGTTTAAAAGATTTTAGACAATGATTTCATTTATATTCGATTTCATATGAAAGAAAAATCTGTTAAAGCTTTGGGTCCCCGCCTCTCAAGGAAAAAAGCTAAATTCATTAACTCATTGTCAGTCAAAGAATTATTGTCAGATGTCACTTTATAAATTGAGTAATTTTTTTTCGGTTCTGAAGACAATTGAATTGACTGCTCTGCTCGTTGTCGTTTTGCTAATAGGAAATTTCGAAGTTTTATTATAACATTTTTCGTCATAGTTTAAATTGAAGGGAAATTTTGTAAACTAATTTTTTTCACTATATATTATTAAACAATAAAGATGCCTTCAAAACAGAGGAAAATTGCAATGATGGGTTATCGATCAGTTGGTAATGTTAACATTAAATTGTTTTATGCGTCTTAATTGATATTTTGTTAATGTTTTACTAATTTAGAACGTTTCAGGTAAATCTTCTTTGATTATACAATTTGTCGAAGGCCAATTTGTGGACTCATACGATCCTACAATAGAAAATAGTAAGTTTTAATCACAATACTAAAGAAAGATTTAAAGCACTACTAATTATTAGATCTATTAAATCATAATTTGTTCGCAACACAGGCTAGTAAAAATTTATTTGTTGCAGCGTTTACAAAGTTTATAAGATTAAATTCAACTGAGTATGAGGTGAAATTAGTTGATACAGCTGGTCAAGATGAGTATAGCATATTTCCACTACAATACAGTATGGATTTTCATGGTTATGTGCTTGTTTATTCTATAACATCTAGCAAAAGTTTTCAAATAGTTCAAATTATTTATGACAAATTGTTGGACATGGTTGGCAAAATACAGTGAGTGTGGTATTATTCTCTTATATTATTATTTCAAAATAAAAAATATTAACCTTATAATTAACTTCAAGAACATTTTTATTGCTTTGCAACAGCAGATGGGCTAACGGACCACTTAGTAAGCATTTACGATCAGTAATTGATGTTCACAAAGATAGGGTTATTGCTAGCAAGCAATATTATTGCTTCAGTCTACTTGGAGGAATTGGAACCTGGGTCACTTATACAAGAATGTTTTATAATTGGGTTACTTATAAGAATAACAATGTTATTTTAGTGGCATACTTAGAGACCAGGGGTGGTTGGCATGCAGATGGGCTAAGCCCTTCCACATAGCTGGGGTTTTATCACCTTTTATGACAGACACCCTTGGCTGCAGGGGTCAGTTTGCTTACTCCAACCCACTCTACACTACTCCAGATTCACAACATATACTTTAAATTTAAAATAATAATCATTATCATTTATAAATGGTATAGTGTAGTTTGATTGGGATTTTTTATTAATACAATTTAGAATTTAAAAAAATAGAGCTGGCCTCCATTTCCTTGAGTTTCTAATGTACAATTTGTTTACACCTTTATTCCTTTGACTATTATATAGATTGGATATAACATTTGGCTTGTGCAGGTCATGTGATCCGACTTTCATCTTTCAGTGTGCCTATTGTGTTGGTCGGCAATAAAACAGATCTTCATTTAGAGAGGAAAATCAGCACAGAGGAGGGTAAAAGATTAGCTGAAAAATGGAAAGCTGCATTTGTAGAAACCAGTGCTAAAAGGAATGAGGTAACTTGGATTGCATTGTTTTCTTGAGATGATTACAGTTTATCATTGTTGGGTACATTTGTAATTAAAACTTAGTCAACAAAAACACTGCAACGCAAAAATTTAGGGAGCATTATAAATCCAAATTTTTGGGTGATTTTCAATAGACTACATAAAAGACACATCTACAGAATAAAGATACATCTTTAAAAAAAATGGTCGGACTGCAAGTTTCATAAAGTAAATTATAATTTCAAGCATCTAGTTTTTGGACCTGAACAAAATTTTTCTTAAATTTTTTATTTAACTTTTATAACTTTCTTTGTGATTATTAGGCAGCTGAGATATTCATAAGTAATGCTTAGATGTACATTTCCAGTCAAAGACTGATATCTCAGCAAAAAGTGCTTGTATCAAGGTCTTTAAAAATAAATAGGAACTGATTAAACATCCAGTATGAACTGGATTTTTGAAGAAGTTTATATAATTAAAATAAACTATTTTTTACTTAACCTCATTATGGAATGAGCTTAAGTAAAAAAATAGTTTCCAACTCTGTAGACAAAAAAATTGTAAGATTTTCACAATTACTTGAAAAATTTTCATGAAAAAGATTTGAAGTCCACATACTATAGTTGCTTCTTTAAAATTTTCTGTAAGACCATTTTTTTCATCATACAAATTTGAAATTCACACAAAAATTTAAATTTTCTTTACTCTCTTAGTTTTTGTGAGAAGTGAAGATCTCAAAAAAATTTATTTTATTATGAGGCAGATAGATAATCCACCAATATTATTTGATTGCACTGTTTAGCTTCCATAATATCTATTGTATTTAAATTCCATAATACAATTTAAACCACAATCTTTATCAATAAAACTTATAACGCTAGTAAGTTTGGAATCATGAAAGAAATTTTGGTTCTATGTGATCCAGGTTTTGGTGATGGTGAGCAGCTATTGTAATAAATATTTGTATCTCAAATTAGTCAAATCTTAATAAACTACTTATGTACTGAATACAAATCAATAAATTCAGATGTTCTTCATAGTGTATCGCTTGGTTATAAATGAAACATCTTGCAATCAACTGATACACCTCTGAGCACACTGAGGGGGGAATATATGGAAATGTTATTTTATGATATTATTTTTATGCTTCCAATTAATATGTTGTAATAAATCACAATTAGAACTGTTTGTTTTAGTTAAAAAAAAGCCAAAGCCTTTGTTTTATATTTGTTTAATACTGCTACTCTGATAGCCTTGAAATATTTTGGACTATTAAATATGTTAATGTGTGTGTCAATGAATCATCACTATAATTGTTCATTTGTTAAAGTTGTACCCAAATATTTCCTAGCAGTAAGCCCATCTCTTTATTTAGTCTGCATAATAAGAGCTCGAAATAGTGACTCCCTTTTTTTAAAAATACTATCATAATTATTCCTTCAGCGTCCTAAAAAAAGGATGCAATACCCTTTGCCGCCGAACTTGTCACTTTGAATTTCTTTCGCATCTGTAAGGAAGCCATTTCTAGGTCATTGATTGTTTGGTTTTAGGATCAAAATGGTGAATCCAGATCGCGTCCATGATCACGAAACGTCCCTCATCTGTTTGGAACTATACAAGATTCACCCTCAAAATCTCGACTCGTTTATTCTTTTGGTCGACTATTGATATTCTCGTTAAGGAAAGATGCGTAGAGACTTTTTCATGTGTAATTCATTCGTGAGAATTCTTTGAGCATTGCATATGAGATCCCTGCGACCTCGACTACAATTTAAGCTTGATAGTCTACAATCTGCCAACACAGCATCTGCGATCATTTCTACGTTATCATCAGTGAATGACGTAGAGGGGCCTCCTTCGCTTTGTTCATCTTTTGTGGATATTCTGCCCAGTGGAAACTCCTTGACCCTTGACTCCTTGAGTGCAACTGTGGAATATGGAGGGGCAGAGTCCCCCAATGTTTCCACCAAGACATTTTTTTAAACAGAACTGTGGGGGCGTATTATAAGATAGTTCCACATTACCCTGCCGTGAGCTCCCAAGCATTTCCACCTCAAGAACAAAAAGTAGGAATGTTTATTACTAGCTAATGAAAATGATTAGCGCATTTGCCTGGTTCATGTATCTGAAAATACTGGGGTCAAATAGTTATCCTCGAGCTAATCATGTTTATTACAGTGACTGAGAGTTTAGAAGGCCCATGTTTTTTCTTCATAAATACATTTCTTATCCTCTTTTATTGTTGTGTTTTTTTTTTAAATTCAGTTCACTTCAATATTTTAAGTGACAGACAGGTCACACTTTTTTGATCATCATAATATTTTTTTATTTATCCTGCTTGGGGATATCCCTTTGTAAGCCACAACATTACCCTTCTCTAAGAGACAATTTTTTTTTGTCATGAGCAAGATGGTAAATTATTGTATTTAGTGGGTAGTAATTTATGCGTTAATTAATTCATACAGGATTAATGATCTCCAGACTAAGATCGAAAGCTTGTTAAAATTATGATTAGCAATAAAATTAAACAAATTTCATAGATTTTGGAAACCTAATTGTTTCAGTTAAATTAAAATATATAATTTTTAAAAGTAAATAAATATTTGAGCTTGAACTATATTTGGACAGCAGATGTCCATATAATACGACTAATAATAAATATTAATTAGAATAAGAGCATATTTGATCTCGTTTTTTATTGCTGAGGCACAACAGACAGGCTGACGGTCTATTGAGCAGTTACCGTCGCCTATAGATGTTTCTGACGCTAGGGGCATCGCGAACATGCTACTGTACCATAGAATACAGGAACCTGAGTCGCTAATGCCGGAACAAGACAAGGTTATTATGGCGGCATACTTATAGACTCAGTGTGGTTGCCATCCAAACGGGCTTGGGACCCTACCACGTAGCTAGGGTTGTTTTGACGCCTTTTACAAGCCAACCCCGGCCGCAGGGGTTAGTATTTTTACTCCGCCTCTACACAGTTCCTAAGTAATCTTTGTGTAGTTTAATAATAATATTAAATTTCGTCGTTTATATCATTTCAGTCAGTGACAGACATGTTCCACGCAATATTATCAGAAATAGAGAGATCTGATGGTCATATACCGGACAAGAACGGCTGTATTGTGTCCTAATGGGGGTGACACTTGGACTATGTGCTTTTTTTTTACTTAAGTTGAGGTGATTTAGTTGTAAAATTTGTATGTATGCACGCTGTTTATAAAATATACTGTATATAGATACATATATAGAGGATAAATTGAGCCGCTGGCAGGTCAATTTTTCCATTTACTACAATTTTTATATAGATTATAAGCTAATATAGAATGGTTATGACAGTACTGAAACCTGTGTCCATTTATCTAGTAAGAAAATGTTTATTTAGGACACAGTGGCGTAGTGTGGCTATCAGCCACCAGGGGGGAGTAAAATTATGCCACCCACAACAGTTTTCGGCCATTACGTGCCCATTTCAAGAGGGCTAGATTTCGTAGATGGGACTAAAATATGAAATGAGTTAATAAAAATATTTATGAGATATTATTATTTATTGTGAGATTTTGCCGCCCCTGTCGTCCCCACTACGCTACGCCACTGTTGGGACACGGTTCAATAAAGCACACCATACTGCCTATTTAAGTCTGATTTTCGCTACACGAGGCCTCTTGGATAGTCTTTTTTTATTGCTGGAGAACAGTAGACAGGCTGACGGCCTTAATAATAAACAGTTACACGCTGCTGTGCGCACAGGGTTACTGGAACCTGGGATACTAATGCTGGAACCCAACACAATGTTATGGCGGCATACTTTTAGATCAAGGGTGGTTGCCATCCAGGCGAGCCTGGGACCCTACGTAGCCTTTTACGACAAGCCTCCCCGGCCGCAGGGGTTAGTATTCTTACTCGCACTGTACGGAGAAAAGAGTTTTCGTAGTTCACAATAGTGTGGATACTTGGATTCGATTTACTAGGTCACTCACTTATGTGTATCAAATAAGTATCTAGCGTCATGATTTCCAATTTGTACGAAGGCAATTAAAATCCTTGCAAACACGAAATGTTGTAGTTTATATAAGTACACTACACATTCTGAGAGTAATCGTATAGTGAAAAACAAGCGAAAATCCTACAAATATAAATTTATTTACTAACGTTACAATGTTAAATGTTTTATATTACTAAAGGATGTATACAGTTCCATTGAAAGTATTTTTGCTAAGCCCAGTAAAATAGCATTTATATAAAGTAGTGTTTGTCGGAAAATACTGTCGAATTCAGTGTTTTTTTTTTAATTTTTTGCTTAAATCGTACTGAATAGCACACTGGTTTTTCCTTATCCATTTGCAGTTTATGTAATTTATTTATAACTTTTTTCTAACTGTTACGGCGTAGAGTTCTAACCACCTCATGTGGATACCATATAATCTAAACACAATTATGAATATTACGTTAAAGTTTCATTTCATTAAAAAAAAGTTTAAAATATTGCAATTTCCTGTCATGGAGAGCAGTTTTGCTTCATATTAAATTTTTATATATTCGAAAACATAATTCTACACATTTGTATAAATTTTATAAGCTATTATACAATACATTATTTTGTAATGTACATATTTTAAATTAATTTTGGTCTAAGTTATAATTTTTTGAAAATGTGTCACTGTTAAACTTTAAGTTACCTTTGATCATGTCGACCACGACTTAGCCAGCTTTTATTTGAAATAAGAGCTTGCATCCAATTGTGCAATAACTTATTATTTAAGTTTACAATTTTCTGCATAATTTTTAGTACTATGTCATACACCTATCTATAGTCGGTTATGATTTAATTTTATTGAAGACACTTTATCTACGTTTTTTTTTATTTTTAAGTGATGATGGTTCTGTTTGATTTTTTTAGTTACCTATTTAACAAAAAGTAAGTTGTATAATATATTTTATGTTAAAAAAAGTACACTAATATAAGAAAATTAATTTTGCATTATTATTATTAATATTGTATTTTTCACATTCAAAAGTTCGATAGCATATCAATCAATAGGGCCATATATCCCAGAAATGAAAAAAAGGCTAGCCTTACATGCAAATAATATATTCTAGCGTTTTTGTGCCATCTATCTTCATGGTCAAAAGAGCAAGAGTCACCGGAGTCATAGACACAAAAAGCAAATTAAAATTTTCTCTTATGATTGAACTCAGTAAGTACTGGACATAGGATTCCAAATTGCAGGCTTCAAACACAACCGGGAGTACCAACTTTGATGATTACGTTTGATGACTGCATCTTATACAAATATACAGGGTGACTGACAAACCCGTCCAAATTCACACAGAAGAATCTTTAGTAAAAGTTATGAGAAACATGTATTTTAGTTTTGTATCGCATAGTACAAAAATGTTGAGTAATCAGCATCACAGTCATTCAAAGAACTCGCAATTTACATAATACGGCGCTAGAGTGTCAATGACCTCTCCATCTGACCTAGTAAAAGGCCGAGGACGGCGGATTTACACCGGGCGAGCGAATACGCACTACTCATTTACGCGGGAGAGACAGAGACAGGTAATAACAGGTTAACGTACGAAGGTTGCACCATAGCACTGTTCTGTACGATTGAATTAATGATCATATATGAAATATTTTATGGTGAAAATTTGACATACAATTTTTTTTGCTAAAATTGGGTTCCTCAAATGATGTTTAGTGCGTAAAAAAAATTTGGACGGTTTTGTCAAAGTCACCCTGTATTTTCGTGTCTACTACTACTGTCTGCTACTTTCATTACAACATCTTCTTGTAATATGTCCTTAATAAATAACATGTACAGTAGAGTCCGTTTATAATGACATCAAAAGGAAATAACAAACACGTAATAACTAACGTACAGTCGCCGTCAGATATATTGTAGCAGACAAGGTGACCAAATACTTCTGAACAATTTAAAATGTCAAAAAGTTCCATACACTACAATTTACCATTAATATCTGAACATTCATTACTTCATTAATATCTGAGCAGATGCTTGTCAATAATTTTTATACAAACAACTAACCAAAAATATCTGAACACTTACAACGTCAAGTGTATCTACGCAGACAAACACTGAGCTTATCTAATTCGTTACTGCGTGATTTAAAGGATGAACTAAAAACGACTATCTATAGATATAGACTATAGATACACTTTGTTCAGATACTTTTGGTTAGTTGTTTGTATATAAATTATTGACAAGCATCTGCTCAGATATTAATGAAGTAATGAATGTTCAGATATTAATGGTCACTTGTAGTGTATGGAACTTTTTGACATTTTAAATTATTCAGAAGTATTCGATCACCTTGTCTACCACAATATATCTGATGGCGACTGTACACGTAACAAGTAACTAAGCTTAATTGCTGAACAAAAACGCCAAGCTGAGCAAACACAGAATATTAGTATTGTATGAGCAAATTCCATCACTTTGAATGCGTTTACTGCCTTATGCCTTTTTATTTCTGCCTTTCTTCTACTGTTACTAATACAATACAACTTACTATCTTCACCTAAATTATTTTTAATTTGACGGTGTTTATTGAGTTTTTATTAATATTTATGTTATTTATTTAATAATATCTACTAGTATTTATTTATTTTTCAATGTATATATTAATGCATTATTATTTATTAATTATTTATTTTACTTAAATTTGGTGGTGTTCTTCTGTCGTGACTTCACTTTTGGGTTTAGCGGAAGATCAGCGTTAGTCAACATAGACTAACATACATGCTGAGCTAGATCCTTTTTAGGACATACACTTCTTTTTAGTAGTTTTTAAATATTGTGTGTGCGTATGTGTGTATTGTACTAAAATAAACTTCTTTCTTTCTTTCTAATACTAAGCGTACGTCATACAAAGCATTTTGAAGAAAATAACCTCTTGTTTTTGTTAGATATGAGCCGCTCAGTGCACACATCGATTAACTCCATAAAACGAAAAGTTGAGAAACGCGATGATGTAATGTATATTGTTTTTAAAAATTCCTCTGATAATATTCATTCAAATATATAATGTGGAATGCATAATTGCAGATATAGCTTTCATTTAACGGTATATAAAATTAATAAGAAAGAATAGCCAACAAACAATCGTCAGTAATGTTACAGTTTTTATGTGACTGATGGAGTTAATCGATTTGGCAACTGAAAAAAGTAATAAAGTTAAATCTAGTCTTTTCATTTTTAAGTTTCTATTACAGAAAAAGTTAGTTATTATACATTTTTATCACAGCTTTTCCATAAAAATGAATTTTGAAAGTTCGTTTATAAAATAATTTTCGTAATTAATTTATAGCAGCAGCTTTATGTTAGCGGCATATATACTTTCAGAAGAATGGGACAATATTCCGCAAGATCTTTTAATAACCCTAATAAAATTTATGCGGAACTGATTAGAATCCGTATTAAGGGCACGTGGAGGTAATACACCTTATTAAAACTTAAATAAACCCTTGCATAAAGTTTGTGTCTATTGTTAAAACCAATTTTTTAATTAAACCAATTTTCCTAAAATTTCTGTTTTTTCTTCAAAAAAGTCTTAAGGTCCTTTCCAGTACACAAACTTAAACTTAAGGATATGTATGACCCTACGCTGTTTTAAAGTTCACGAACCAATCTAGAGGTTTCAATTTAAATCTGTATAGAAAGTTTGCATACTTGGTTAAAATATTTATTTCAAAGTCGTCTATTACTTTGATGCAGTTTATGAGTCCGTCAGTGTACCGCTTGCATTGTGCTTCTTTTTATCTGTTTACCGATGCGATTTTGTTACGAATATTATTGAGAGGGAGCGAGCGTCTTCGGCTGTTTAAAAACAAATAAGCGTCGATGCACGGCCAGAACAGATACGGCGTGGCGTTACTGAAACGATTTATAATAGAGTATGGAGTTAATCGAAATGGCTTCTGAAATAAATTATTTATTATTCAGTTGCCAAAAAAAATTGCCATTTAACGGTGGTAATATTTATTATTCAGGAAAGTTATTATAAATATAAAAAGTTATGACTATACCAAGGGCTTTGACACTTAAATTTAAGATTTTTCAAAAAGTGGAGTTAATCGATGTGTGCACTGAGCGGCTCATATAATATGTATGTATGTATTTATTTTAATAGAAAGAAACACAGCAAATTAAAACACGTAAAAACGTTACATAATTCGTGCATTACATATTTTTTCATTTTAAATTCTGATTCTTGTCTCATGTTTGTCTGGTTTTTTCCATATTGTATTGTAATAACACGCACGCGCCTAACGTCGCCGGGCTTTACGTGGCCATCTCAAATTGCCGAAGGTGTTAGCAACATGTCGGTCACTGTAACCGAATATAATTTATTAAAAATAAATATTTTAAAAATAAATAATTATTATTTTTTAAAAATAAATAATATTTTTTTCTTTCAAATATAATAAAAAGGTAAAATATAATAAAATGAAAAGGTCATAATAAGCGACATAATACTATAAATAAGTCGTTGTATCCGACTATGTTATAAAGAATTTTATATTAAAACTAATCTTCGGTATTTTATTATTTCATATTAGGCGGTTGGTCAATATAGACGGAGTCATAATAAACAGATTCCACTATAATGTATATAGTTAATATAACTTAATTCTTTATTAATGAATAAAAGCAAAACTGTTGCCCACGGAATTTCCACATGGTGTTAAAAATAAACTTATATTTAACATGCTAATGCACTTTTGAATGTATAACATACAAACGAATTACAAAGGCGTATCCTATACATTCGGTCTTGTATACGAGGGCGAGTCGAATAATTCGCGGAATGGAGGAGAAAAAGCAAAAAATAAAACACTAACTACCTCCAAAAATAAATATTTTGTTCTTGATGAAATGGATCGATATTGCATTATTCATCGCTGGAATCTGTTTTCTCAAGAAGCTCTTTTTATTCGGGAGCAATTAATAATCACTCGGGGCTGTATTACTCAGATAGGGAGAACGTTCCAGTATTTCGAAGCACCCCTTTCGTATATCTATTGCGACTTGTGCATGGATACATAATCGTATAAAATATTGATAAATTTCCCAACCCTTTCTCCTTCGCAGCATCTCGTAGATTAAAAAAAGGATTCCCTCTGTATCTAAGTAAACAGTTCCCAGCTGACGAAGACACCTTGAACTGCTTGGGTGGTAACCTTTTTCTGCTACTGCATGGTGTTTGTGTGAAGTTTCATCTTCAGTTACAATCCCTTAAAAGTATGTTATCTTCTCCACATCACTATGTGGACCACGAGAACCGCTGCTCTATTGTAAAAATTACGAAACACTCAATACGCTGCTACTTCTGGTTGCAGGTGAGCATTCTTGGCACACCTAACGCACCTTCTGACATGCCAAATTAGTTCTGTAGCATGTTCAAAATGCTTGTAACTTATACTTTAATAATTTCTTTTTTTTTTACTTGTGTCGACGTTTTCTTCCCCGGCCTCGGATCATTTTCAATCGACATGAATAGGTTGTTCCACTTGTTTACCGCGAAGGGAATCCCCATTAATAGAAGACATTTCTTCCAAAATAGTCAGAGAGATTTGGACCTGAAGAATGCACGTAACCCTGTTTTCTCCGTGTCACAAACTTTCTACCGGATTGACTTGTTTATCGAACTGTATCTCATTAAATAATAATTTGTTTTCTATTAAAAATATTGTCACAACAAATGCAGGAGGAAAAGCACTTCCCCGCACTACACCACCCGTTCAGCGAATTTTTTGACTCGCCCTTTTACAACCTGCTAGCCGCTGCTGCTTAGCTGTTAGTTTATCTGATAATACTTTCTCTGTACTATAATAGTTGTGTAAGAATTTTTTACATTTAATTTTACTGAAAGTTTTGTATATATGATGTATATAATTATAAATGTATATCTTTTCCGGTGAATTTGGCATTCGTTTTATATTTTGTGTAAAATAATTGTACAGAAATCACGAGTCGAATATCGCAGTCAACTAATTATACATAGTCAGGTCATAAGTATTGTCACACAGTAAAAACTTTTCTTTTAGAATGCTGGCCACAAAAAAGTTTATTGAATTCGAATTTCGAATTGTTCATGAAAATAAAAATGTATACTTTTAGCAATTTTACTCATTTTTAAATATGGAGTGGACGCTTAAAGAAGACCGTGTTGCAGTTATTGCGTTGCATCGTTGCGGTTACGCGCCAATTCAAATTTTTAACATACTGAAAAATTTGAATATAACCAAAAGATTCGTTTATCGTACCATCAAACGATACAATGAAGACTCTAGTGTAGATGACAGGTCAAGAAGTGGTCGCCCTCGGTCTGTTAGGACTCCAGCAGTGATAAAAGCTGTGAAGGCACGAATTCAAAGAAATCCCAAACGTAAGCAGAAACTGTTGGCCCTTCAGATGGGGTTAAGCAGAACCACGGTGAAAAGGGTGTTAAATGAAGACTTAGGGCTTCGGGCATATCGAAGAAAAACAGGACATCGTTTGAATGCTCGTCTAATGGACCTGAGACTGAAGAGATGCCGCGCTTTGTTGAAGCGGTACGCGGGAAAAAAATATCGGGAAATTCTTTTTTCAGATGGAAAAATGTTTACCGTAGAAGAGAGCTACAACAAACAAAATGATAAGGTGTACGCACACAGTAGTGAAGAAGCGAGCAACCGTATTCCGCGTGTCCAACGAGGTCATTTTCCATCCTCGCTCATGGTATGGTTGGGAGTTTTTTATTGGGGCTTAACAGAGGTACATTTTTGTGAGAAAGGTGTAAAAACGAATGCTGTTGTGTATCAAAATACAGTCCTGACGAACCTTGTGGAACCTGTTTCTCATACCATGTTCAATAACAGGCACTGGGTATTCCAACAAGATTCGGCGCCAGCTCATAGAGCGAAGAGCACACAAGACTGGCTGGCGGCGCGTGAAATCGACTTCATCCGGCACGAAGACTGGCCCTCCTCCAGTCCAGATTTGAATCCGTTAGATTACAAGATATGGCAACACTTGGAGGAAAAGGCGTGCTCAAAGCCTCATCCCAATTTGGAGTCACTCAAGACATCCTTGATTAAGGCAGCCGCCGATATTGACATGGACCTCGTTCGTGCTGCGATAGACGACTGGCCGCGCAGATTGAAGGCTTGTATTCAAAATCACGGAGGTCATTTTGAATAAACTTTAATGTCATAAGAATCTATGTTTTGTTAAGTTCATTTTGGTATATGAATGGTTACATAATGAATAAACTTGTTACAATTATTTTACATTAAACATGTGACAGAATTTATGACCTGACTAGGTAATATTTAGTTTCTAACACTTAATTATTTATATTTTTTTAATGCACGAGTTTCACGTCATTTATTAAATAGATGAGGTATATATATTTTTACTGTATACAATTTGAATGAAACTGTTGCGTTTATTTTGTATAGCCTAAATATGCTTCGTACGCTTTATATTATTAATCGTAGTTGAAATAATAGCCTAAAAAATATTCCAATGTTTGCGGTAAGTGCATACCTAACAGCATCAGTATGTATCACTGTGATTTTTATCTACAGTTATATACCTCAATTATGTTTCTAAAAAAAACTGCGATTCAGGTTTCACCATTACCTATAGCTGAGAAACGTTTGTTGATTATCTTTTCTCTAAGTTGACTAAAATCTAAGTGACCTTATGCGATCGCCTTTATGTGGAAAAAATTAAAAGCTACATTTTAAGTGACAAAATTTTCTTTTAGTCTGACACGTCCATCGTTATATTTCATGTTTACACGTGTAGCTGTCCATTATGTCACTTATCCCACAGCATTCGTAATACATTTTTATAATAATTGTACTCTTAGCATGAATATTTCGTCATTATCGTTTAGTTAACGTAAAAGTTACGTTTTCGTTATATTTTGTATAGAAACTTGAACACAGTTCAGTGGTAGTTTTTAATACTAAAAATTGGCAACACAAACACTCGACGCACGACTGTTCGTTTAGTTATCGAATAGTTTAGCTAAAATTTACACGAATGTAAAAAAAATGTGTATTACAATCATGGACTTATTATACTAACAGGACTGAGCACTAGAACCGAAAAAACGAGCCGAAAGAGATGCATAGGACAGAGGCTGTTTGTCCCCTTCTAATAGGGTGACCATGTATTTTAAAATAGTGAGACTAGTCACGGAATTCGGTCCGGTTTTGGGCATTAGAAAACCCGTAAAATTCATGAAGTTACAATTAACATTTATTACAATTAATTGTTTAAACATGGCGAAATATAATAGTTTTATTGAGTTTGGGGATGTCCATTAATCACGTGATGTTTTTTTTTGCATATTTTAACCCCCCTCCCCTTGGTGATACATGGTGAGGTTTAAGACTACCCCCCCACCCCTCCCCCTATATAACGTGTATTTTTTAGTACCTACAAAGAATCTTAATTTTAAGTATCATCTAATTTTATTATAGAAAATTAAAGACTACAATAATAACGTTTAGAGGTATACAGAAAGGTTACAGGTTGTTTTTGACTGACATAAAAATAATGAAAGAAATACATACATATAATCACGCCTCTTTCCCGTAGGGGTAGGCAGAGACCACTTCTTTACATTTGCTACGATCCTTACATACTTGTTTCGCTTCGTCCACTTTCATTATTCCCTTCATACATGCCCTTCGGTTTAGGTTACTCTTGACCTGGCCTTTTTTCAAGACGTCCCTGATCTGGTCTCGAAACGTCCGCCTAGGTCTACCCCTTCCAACACTTCCATTCACACTCGCCTTATACACTTTTTTCGGCAATCGTTCTTCATTCATTCTCTCAACATGGCCAAACCATCTCAGCATACCTTTCTCAATTTTTGTCACTACATCTTCTTTCAGACCACAACGTTTCCTTATCTCACTATTTCTTATCCTGTCACTCAGTTTAACTCCTATCATACTTCTTAACGCTCTCATCTCAACTGCATTTATTCTGCTTTCATGTTTCTTCTGCCATACCCAACTTTCACTTCCGTACATGAGTGTCGGAACCAACACCCCCTCATGCACAGCCAGACCAGCCTTGTTAGACACCTTTCGACTGTTTATAAAGGAGTGCAAAGCTCCATTCAAAATGTTTCTTGCATTCACTCTTCTTTCAATATCACTCTCAGACTTTCCATCTCTTGTAAATTTTGAACCCAGATTCACAAACTCATTCACCTGTTCAATTTGTTCATCTCCAATCACAATATTGCAGTCTGTCACTGTTTCATCTTTTTCAAACACCATCACTTTCGTCTTCTTTACATTCATCTTCATTCCCTTTCTAACAAAAGCTCCACTTACCATCTCCTGCAACTCCTCGGCCGAAGACGCAAGTAATACTTGATCATCAGCATAGAGAAAACATTTGACGAGTAACTCATTAATTCTCAACCCACTTTCATTCTCTTTTAAATCTGTCAAGCAATTGTTCATGAACAGATTAAACAGCCACGGTGACGCTACACATCCCTGTCTAACACCTTTTTCGATATTAAACCATTCAGTGTGTGCCCCGTTTATCCTTACACAAGCACTAGAATCCTTATAAAGAGATTGCAATGCTCGTATGAAGATACTGCTCACACCATTCACGGACAATGCTGACCACAATTCATTCCTCACCACTCTATCATAGGCCTTTTCTAGATCCACGAAAGTGCAATAGACCTTCTTGTTTATAGCCAAACAATGAAAGAAATGCAAAACTTTTTTATACTAATACATGAACAATGAACATAATTTAATGTACAGTGTCCTCGGACCACGGATTAGCAAGACTTTCTTCAACACCAATAACTGGATAAGTATCTTGCAAGTCAGTTGTTGGCACGGTGCTAAATTCGATTTTGTACGCGTTTGCCGAAAAAATAAATACACGTGATATATTATTACCCCCCCCCCCCCTCCCCCTTGTGATATTTCGTGAATTTTTATGGACCCCCCCCCCTTTCGAGCCTCACGTGATTAATTGACAGCCCCTTTCTGGCGCAAGCCAATTTTGCTGCCTAAGTTTCTCATTTCGCATGATGAAACATTCTTAAATTTAAAAATGAATTTGCTAATTGCCTTAACTAATTGCAATTCATGCGGTTCTTCGTCTCTTATACACTGCGTGGGGTAGGATGGACTGAAAAGGGGCTCCAGTTTCATGTAAAAATTTTGTTAAGATTTTCTGTTTACTTGTGTTTCGAAATGAGCTATTCGACAATTCTGACATAAACAATTTTTCACTATATTACCTCAAATGCAAATCTAGAGGCATATTTCAGACCACCTCGATTAATGAAGGCGGTAAACGACAAAAATTTTGTGACATCAACAAAATAACTTTTTTTTAATTGCTGTAGAACAGCAGACAGGCTGACAGCCCGGTAAGAATTTAGCAGTTACCATCGCCTATGGATGTTTGCAACGCCAGTGGCATCGCGAACACGCTGCTGTCCCATAAAGGTACAGGAACTTGGGTCACTAATGCCGGTACACAACAAAAGGTTATTATGGCGGCATACTTAAGACCAAAGGTGGTCGCCATCCAGACAGGCTTGAAGCCCTACCACGTAGCTAGGGTGGGTTGTTTTGTCGCCTTTTACGACAGGCCTACCACGACCACAGAGGTCAGTATTCTTTCTCCGCCCCTGCACGGATAGAAATTCTGAAATAGAAGTTACTTTCTGTGTAGTATAAATGTACTATATTATACTTATACATTATATTATACTAACCTCTACGATAACTATGGTCAAAATGCTCTTTTGGTGTTAGCAATGTATCACGACAGTGTGAACATAAAATTTTATCGAATAATTTATTCGCAAAATGTCCAGTTATATAATATAGGACATTCATTTTGTAGTCTGGGCATATTAATTTTGTCTAAGTAATCTATTAGAGCATTTAATTGTTGCTCTTCCTTCCTGGCTATCTCTCTCGGCTCGTTTTGCCTCTGTTGTAATTTGTTTTCTAAAGTAAACCTTATGCCCTACGCATATGGTTTGTTTTACTACAACACTATTTTGGGAGTGCTCAGTCCTGTTAGTATAATAAGTCCATGATTACAATACACATTTTGTATACAGAATATTTTTTGACGTTCGCTATCGTATATAGTGTCCTCGATATCGTTGCGTGACGAAAACGTTAATGATTAGTGCTACTGTAAACACAAATCGTGTTTGGCAGTGTCAATATTTGAGAGAAGGTGGAAGAGCCTCGGCGTGTTGTTGCTGTGTTTAGTAACTGTGCGAGCTACCTTTAATTCCGGAAACATCACCTTTACAACGCCCGCGATTTGTTCTAACTTGTTTGCAAGACCTTCGCCACACATGGATTATAATGTGTTTATATTTTTAAAATTATAGAATGGTGGAGGACAGATGAAAGTAATATTGGTGTGATAATAGTGATTTTCTATAAGTAGTACTACATTGAAAGTGATCAGGTTAGATAATGTCACTCACAGATGTCCCCATATATTAATGGCATTCATTTTGTTTTTATTGTAATTATTATCCGTGAAAACGTTTAAACGCTGCCCGCCATATTTGAACATAGCTTATAAGTACATATTTATATTGACTATATAATATATATATATATATATATATATATATATATATATATATATATATATATATATATATATATATATATATATATATATATATATATATATATATATATATATATATATACAGGGTGACTTTACCTCACCCGTCCAAATTTTTTTTACGCACTAAGCATCATTTATGGAACCCATTTTTGCAAAAAAAATTGTATGTAAAATTTTCAAAATAAAATATTTCATCCCAAGGAAAATGTTTAGTAACTTGGTTGCTCATTCAATCGTGCAAATAATCATATGTTCCAAGGTTCGTACATTGACCTTTATTATCTAACTCCTCCTCGGTATTGTAAACGAGAAGAAATGTACCATAAGTACGCGTACAAAGAGTCGAGACTGTGTTGCCCGCCGTGCGGGACACGTGTCAACACGTCTTCGTAAGAATGCGCTAGGGTTGTACCTATGATGATTATTGTAATAAAACGAATGTTGCGATTCAACCATATTTTTTATTATTCAATCAAATGTTTAAGTTTTATCCGTGCAGGGGCGCGGAAAGAATACTAACCTCTGTGGCCGGGGGCGGCCTGTCGTAAAAGGCTACAAAACAACCCACCCTAGCTACGTGGTAGGGTCTCAAGCCTATCTCGATGGCGACCACCTTTGGTCTTAAGTATGCCGCCATAATAACCTTGTGTTGTGTTCCGGCATTAGTGACCCAAGTTTTTTAGTGGGTACATCTTTCCCGGAGTCCCACATATCCCTCGGTCACCCCGGGCCGGGGAACCCGTCAAGAGAGGTTTTTCCCTGAGACCAAAAAAAAAAAAAGAAAATGGTGCTACCAGGCCGATTCATTAAGACGTTGTCAAAATTATTTAAAAATACTTTTTCTAAACGTTTCAGGTGGGACTTTTAGCCCACCATAAAAAGATGAATCTTTATTATAGGCTTTAAAATGAGTGTACAGTGTAGTTTCGTCAACATTCGGTTTCTACTGTAACAAATCATTGAAGCTAGTGAAGTTATGTTTTTTACTATGTACGTTTATAAATGGCTGAAACCATGGAAGACTTAAGCCATATGCTTGATGGCCTCAATACAGCTTCCCAAGGAGTAGGTCTCAAAATGAACATGGACAAGACGAAAATCATGTCTAATGTCCATGTCGCACCTACTCCCGTAACAGTTGGGAACTGTACTTTCGAAATTGTTAACGAATACGTCTACTTGGGTCAAACGATCCAGTTAGGCAGGTCCAATTTCGCGAAAGAGGTCACTCGTCGAATCCAACTCGGATGGGCAGCGTTCGGGAAGCTCCGTAAAATCTTTTCGTCCCAAATACCGCAGTGTCTCAAGACGAAGGTTTTTAACCAATGTGTGTTGCCAGTGATGACATACGGAACGCAGACGTGGTCGCTAACTATGGGCCTTATGAGAAAGCTCATGGTCGCTCAGAGAGCAATGGAGAGGGCTATGCTCGGAGTTTCCCTGCGAGATCGAATCAGAAATGAGGAGATTCGCAGGAGAACCAAAGTAACCGACATAGCCCGGATGATTGCAAAACTGAAGTGGCAGTGGGCTGGGCACATAGCTCGAAGGACTGATGGCCGTTGGGGCAGAAAAGTCCTCGAATGGCGACCGCGTACCGGAAGACGCAGTGTTGGTAGGCCCCCCACAAGATGGACCGATGATCTGGTCAAGATCGCCGGGATAGGTTGGATGAGGGCAGCGCAGGACCGATCATCGTGGAGATCTTTGGGGGAGGCCTTTGTCCAGCAGTGGGCGTCTTCCGGCTGAAATGATGATGATGATGACGTTTATAAATAAATACCCTGATTTATTTTTTAGTTTGGCAGCCCTATGTCGGTTGCAGCGTAGCGGTGTGTGTGTGTGCGGGGAATTACGGCGTGCGAAATGCGGCTGCCGCCGCTGCCGTAGATAATTAATTAATAATAATAATCAGTCGGCCGCGTGCTGTCGCGTTGGTGCATTGTGTTTAGCGTTCGTTCACTCGCGACGTCGACAGTGCAAAAATACGGAATACGGTAATCGTTGGGTCGGTCGTGGTGGTCCCGTCCCATGATCGCCTCGATCACCGGATTTAACACCATTGGACTTTTATTTGTGGGGTGAAATTAAAAGACACGTGTATGTGGAAGAGGTCCAAAGCCTCGCGAACTTAAAAACTAAAATTGTGCGAGCGTTTGAAGATGTGCGTAATGACACTCTAGTGCTTAGAAAGGTAAAGGAAAATGTTCAAAAACGAGCTAGACTTTGCTTAGAGACAAACGGACTGCATTTTGGACATTTATTAAAATACGTGTAAAGCAGTAATGGTAAGTTAACCTCTAATTGATTTTTTACTAATTATTGTACATATCACTAAAGATTTACATAATTTTTTACTTATTACAAACGCGCCCTTTAACTGAAATTTTTGTATTTCGTATTTTTGTACCGATGGAGAGGTCATTGACACTTGTCGACTGTAGGTGTCAAGTATAAATTGCGAGTTCTTGTGATAACTTTGTGATGCTGATTACTCAACATTTTTGTACTATGTGATACTAAACTAAAATACATGTTTCTCATAACTTTTACTAAAGATTCTTCTGTGTGAATTTGGACGGGTGAGGCAAAGTCACCCTGTATATATATATATATATATATATATATATATATATATATATATATATATTACGGGACTGAGAATTTATTGTCTTTTTCATAGTACGAGGTTGCTAATATATTTCTGTATTTATTAGCCTGTAAAGCTTAGCTGTAAATAATTTATAAGATGTTAAAATAAATAGTTGCCTACTATTTATCCGGTTTTTTTATGTATGTACTTAAATTATTTTTTGACAATTTGTTCTATTTTTCTATTACATAGTAGATTGTCATTAAATTCTATTTTCAAGACTTCAGTTGTAAGCCTTTGTTTAATTGAACTATTTAAATTAAGTTTTTTTATTGCTGAGAAACGACAGACAGGCTGACGGCCCATTTAATAGTTGCAGTCACCGCCGCCTATGGATGTTTGGGACGCTAGGGACACCGCGAATACGCTACTCTCCTGTAGGGGTATTAAAATAAATAAAACGGCCGCAGCCGTTATATATTAATATGTAGTAATTGAACAACGAACCCATGTACATGATTTTTGGGTTTTCCATGTCAAAGAGAATAGTGGAGAGACAATAATTATTAACCGAAGTTTAGTTAGTTACCCCTATTCTATCTTAGGTCGACAATGTCACTTCGAAACAGTTAAAAGTTTACCTCGGGTGGACTTCTACCTCGGTTTGTAGTTCAGAGATAACATCGTAATAGATGAAAATTTAAAATACCTCTATTTGAAATTAATAATTATTTGCTACTGCTGTCTGGTCGACAAATTTATGTCTAAAATAAAAATTACGATCTTTTTGTATTAGATTTGTAGCTGAAATTGTCATATTGAAAATTTGATGTCGATTCACTGTCAAATTTGATTAAATCTCGAAAAAATAAAAAAATATTTAAAATTCGATTCGAATTGTTTACAATCGAATATAGAAAGCCATCGTTAAATGATCGCTTACAGCTGTGACGGTACCAAGTTAATACAACTATTTTATACTTAGACGATACTATAAAATTAAAGAAAACGTCGATGTTATTGGACAAAACTTATAAGTAAGCAGAAAACTTCAGGGATGTCCTCTCTGTTTACTCACACATTCTACAATTTTAATATGTCAACTGCACTTGAGATTCCTGAACGTGTGCCTGTTGTTGTAAGACAGGGTAATGGAGGAACAGTATAGCAATTTCGTGTAGAAGGATGGGGCGACTACTCTGCAAGTCTAGAGCTTGGTTGAAGCCTAAGCGTATTAGATGTGAATGTTTTAACAACTCTTGACGTTGGACGATGTAGTCATTATCTATTTAGTTTTTCTTAATAAAAATAACAGTATTGACATAATGTAATAGGATTTACTTTGGCACGTACCGTAATGTTTGACATTTTTTGCTCATGGCGAGTGGACGAAATTTGTAATATAGTTAAGAGATTGTATTGGGCGAAGGATATAAGGAATGAGGAGAGATTAGAGACTCGGAGCTGGGATGCCGCGAAGAGCGGATGAGGAAAATGACGTTTCGAGGAGAGTAACAACAGCCGGAGACTAACTAGGCTTTGCGACGCGTGATATTGGTTTTTATATTAATAGAGGATTGATTATGTTGGTTTGCATTGTGTTGGATCTGAATATGGCCTATTCTGATCTTTTATGGTGTAGATTGCTTGGTCTATTTCAATCCTGCGATCCGCGATATTTTAAAATCCGTGGAACTCCGACGTAGTGAATTATTAGTCAGTATTCTTTCTTAGTTTCCTAGTTTGTTCGAACCTAGTATCACTACGTCCAATTTAATGAACTATTATCATCGCCACATTTACGATAGCTCATTGGCAAAGCCTTCCTCGTTGATGTAACGAAGCAGTTCCAGTACGTGCTTTCCTAATATGAGATTACGTTTATGCATCAGGGAACAGCTGTGGCACAGCAGGTGCAGAGGCGTTTCATCTGCCTCGTTACAAAATTTGGATTGCATAATTTGTTTCAAGTTCTTCATTTCTTAGAATCTTTAAAATTGCGTTGGTTATTCAGGGCAGTTTTCCGTCTCGAGCTATGGTTGTTAAATGAGAACCCAGGTGGATACATTCATCCAGAAAACACTTTTCTAAATCACCAAAATATATTGATACTTGCTCTATTTTGAACTTCAAATTGTTTATAAATCAAAATTTACTGTAAAAATTACTGTATGATGCTCGTCTCTTTTGAAGTTCAACCACAAGTCTGTCTATAATTACTAACAATACTGTCACTCTGAATGTTTCCCGACCAGATAGTGAAGAAATAATATCTTCGGCAGATTCATCTGTTGTGAGCTTACTCTTCCGAATCCTCTTTTTATCCTTTTCATATTCTTTGGCTAGTGAGAATTTCAAGGCTTGCTGCTCATAGTTTTTAAAATTACAATATGTTTACTTAAAATGGATCAAACTCCGCTGTGAGTTCCAGAGTCATTAAATAATTTCCGTTATGAAGAGAGCCAAGTTTTTCGTCATGTCCCCAAAAAGGTAAACCACGCGAAGCTAAGGACTTTATAGTGGTAGCCATTCATTTCAAGACTTCATGCCAATACCTTAATTCATCTAAAAATTGAGCGGCGAGCTCATGATCAACACGACCAATTATGTCATATCTACGTTGTAACATGTGTTTCATGTTCACATGAGTTTTCGTGGTTTTCTGATCTAATTGATGCATTCTTCCAATCATTAAAACCATACCAGCATCTTGTTTTTCAAAACTTGTTCCACCATCTAATAATAGACAAGGTCCACAAAAAACTTTTCCTGTGCTTGGTGAGTAAATAGGCCATTTCCGTGGATGATTTTCTTTATTTAATAACTTTTTTGAAACATTGTTTTTGTCAGAAAACGTGAAATTTTATCTTCATATATTCTCTTACTCAATAAAAAATCTGCGTTTATATTTTGATTAAAGCCATTCAGTGCAATATATTCTTGTGTTTCCTTATTGCTATCCCAGTTGACTGGGTCACAATCCACAATAAACAGTTTATTTTGGGACTGCGACTCCCTCTCAACTTCTACTGCTGGCGGAGTAGGCACGCACACATTTTGTGGTTGTTTATAACTACATAGTAGGAATTTCTCATTGCATTGGGTCGGCAACAGACGCACGTTGGATTGCCTTAGAAGATTCAGAATCATCACTTTTTAAATTTGTTAAAAATGTCTCAATATTTTTCGTGTGCTTTTTATTACATTTTGATGTTTTACGTCTTTCACCTTAGCCTTCCTTTTATATTCTGCACCACTAGGTTTTTTCTTTAATTCACTCATTCTTTGAGTAATAAACAAAAACTTTATGGACTAATTAAATACACACATAACACCGCAGCGAGAACGTAAACAACAAAAAGCGCGCGTAATCAACGACAAAAAAAGTTGAAAGTCGTGTCACTCTTCACTCATTCCTTCGCACCTGACCACTTAGCTCCCGCCTCCGCGCCGCTCCCTAGTCCCCGCAATTTTAGAAGCAGGAAGTAGTTTTTATTGTGTAAGTAGGTGGCTTACTTACTGGTGCAATTAATTTTATGCTATATTATATACCTAGTCAGGTCATAAATTCTGTCACATGTTTAATGTAAAATAATTGTAACAAGTTTATTAATTATGTAACCATTCATATACCAAAATGAACTTAACAAAACATAGATTCTTATGACATTAAAGTTTATTCAAAATGACCTCCGTGATTTTGAATACAAGCCTTCAATCTGCGCGGCCAGTTGTCTATCGCAGCACGAACGAGGTCCATGTCAATATCGGCGGTTGCCTTAATCAAGGATGTCTTGAGTGACTCCGAATTGGGATGAGGCTTTGAGCACGCCTTTTCCTCCAAGTGTTGCCATATCTTGTAATCTAACGGATCCAAATCTGGACTGGAGGAGGGCCAGTCTTCGTGCCGGATGAAGTCGATTTCACGCGCCGCCAGCCAGTCTTGTGTGCTCTTCGCTCTATGAGCTGGCGCCGAATCTTGTTGGAATACCCAGTGCCTGTTATTGAACATGGTATGAGAAACAGGTTCCACAAGGTTCGTCAGGACTGTATTTTGATACACAACAGCATTCGTTTTTACACCTTTCTCACAAAAATGTACCTCTGTTAAGCCCCAATAAGAAACTCCCAACCATACCATGAGCAAGGATGGAAAATGACCTCGTTGGACACGCGGAATACGGTTGCTCGCTTCTTCACTACTGTGTGCGTACACCTTATCATTTTGTTTGTTGTAGCTCTCTTCTACGGTAAACATTTTTTCATCCGAAAAAAGAATTTCCCGATATTTTTTTCCCGCGTACCGCTTCAACAAAGCGCGGCATCTCTTCAGTCTCAGGTCCATTAGACGAGCATTCAAACGATGTCCTGTTTTTCTTCGATATGCCCGAAGCCCTAAGTCTTCATTTAACACCCTTTACACCGTGGTTCTGCTTAACCCCATCTGAAGGGCCAACAGTTTCTGCTTACGTTTGGGATTTCTTTGAATTCGTGCCTTCACAGCTTTTATCACTGCTGGAGTCCTAACAGACCGAGGGCGACCACTTCTTGACCTGTCATCTACACTAGAGTCTTCATTGTATCGTTTGATGGTACGATAAACGAATCTTTTGGTTATATTCAAATTTAACAGTATTTTAAAAATTTGA
This sequence comes from Malacosoma neustria, assembly GCA_963693495.1. Lineage (NCBI taxonomy): Eukaryota > Metazoa > Arthropoda > Insecta > Lepidoptera > Lasiocampidae > Malacosoma > Malacosoma neustria. The sequence goes on from OY856378.1 coordinate 6,528,643, forward strand.
ATTGGCGCGTAACTGTAACGATGCAACGCAATAACTGCAACACGGTCTTCTTTAAGCGTCCACTCCATATTTAAAAATGAGTAAAATTCTAAAAGTTATACATTTTTATTTTCATGAACAATTCGAAATTCGAATTCAATAAACTTTTTTGTGGCCAGCATTCTAAAAGAAAAGTTTTTACTGTGTGACAATACTTATGACCTGACTAGGTACTTTTTCTTAATTTTACAATTCCGCCCGCGCGCCCCTTTATACCCTCGCGCCCCTAGGCACATGCCTAGTTTGCCTTAAGGATAATCCGGCTATGCCTATGATACCTGCATGACCTGGGATCCAGCGAAGGATTACTTTATTTTTCTCACCTAAAGTATAAGTAGTCCATGCAGTTTTTGACGAGTTTGGAGGCTAATAAGTCTGAATTCAGCGCCAAAAGTGCTGCTTAACTGTCAGAGTGAATGTATATCACATGATTGATGTAGTCTTTGCAGATTCACTTCCGCGCATTCTAAAATGGCGTAGACCAGAGGTCTGGAAGATGGAGGCATATTTTCCCAGGCTCAGACTGGTCTTAAAGCTTGGTCGGTCTCCAAACACACCACAGCCTACATCATGTCCAATTTTGGAGCCAACGGTATACCATAAAAGACTCTTCCTTTTTATATTAGGTTAGCTAACTACACGAGTAAGTCCAGGTGGTTCAACTATTATTTTGTGTAATTCCGAAATAGGGTTAGTGAGGCTCAGACCTAACCTGAGCTTTTGGACTGCCAAGTAAGTCGATTAGGTATTCAATATAATCGTACAAACGCTGTTCACAGCTTAGGCAAAATCTCGCGTTGCATTATATAATTCACTCATTCCTCTTCCCCCAAGAAATTATACTAAGAAGTTATATTGTGGGACACTAAATATAGAAGGTTAGGGTTGCATTTTCGCGGGGATTTGAGGCGGTGGGTGACTTCACCGAGCAACATTCTCTTGTAGAGCTTCGGTTTTACAATAAAATATTCCCGATTCGCGATCCTGGTTAGGTTAGCACTATTTGTAGTAATAAATCTACTAGAATTACTTTAGGCTAAGATTTATTATACTATTAACTTACTCGCACTATACACATTATCTACAAAACACTTTAAAATAATAACATTTCTACTCACGTTATATTTTCTTTAATATTATTATCTATCAATATGTATTTTAAGTATCTATGTTAATTATTGTCCCATCCTTCGTAAGTCCCATAGCAATAAGTAGATGTATTCCATCATATGTAGCTTCCGATGTCTCAAATCACCAGTTAATAAAAGAATCTAGGCTTACTACTTTGGGAAAACACAACGCAGGTGTCCTAGCCGTAAAAGCGATCTCCGGCCAGAGCATCACCAAAAAAACTTGAAAACTTTTAAGATTTTTAATATGGATATGATCACTATAAGATGTTGTTAGGTTAGCTAATTATTATGTAATAACTTAAGACAGAATGTCGCATAAATAGGGACATATAGGAACCGACTTGGACATGGATTTTATGGTAGAAGAACTGAGTTGCGAGACTTACTTAGTTTTTTTTTACAAGTTTTGTTTTTGATGGCATATATTATACGTATAAATTTAGATTTACTACATATTTAGTCATATTAGTTGTAAGCGAATGGTCTCATACTTTTCAAATGTTGTTATCCGTATAAACAAAGGCACATGCAAAGGCATGATACAACTTTATTAAGACAAGACAAGACAGGCGAATAAATAAAAGTGTTATATAATAAAAATATTTATTGTGTTCTTATATTTATTATCTTCATCATAGGAAAAATAGTAACGAGAAATAAAATTTAGACATTTCTTGTTTAAAAGTTCAAATGACAGTCAGCTGTAAAATCATCAAACTTAATATTCATCGGATTCGTCAGAGGATTACTCGTCGTCATAGGATTCCTCATCGTCATAGGATTCCTCATCGTCATAGGATTCCTCATCGTCATAGGATTCCTCGTCGTCATAGGATTCCTCGTCATCATAAGATTCCTCGTCGTCACAAGATTCCTCGTCCTCATAGGATTCCTCGTCGTCACAAAATTCTTCTTCATCGGATTCGTTATCAAATTGTTTTTCCCAATCGTCAGCTACATGGTTATACCTAGTCAGGTCATAAGTATTGTCACACAGTAAAAACTTTTCTTTTAGAATGCTGGCCACAAAAAAGTTTATTAAATTCGCATTTAGAATTGTTCATGAAAATAAAAATGTATACTTTTTCGAATTTTACTCATTTTGAAATATGGAGTGGACGCTTAAAGAAGACCGTGTTGCAGTTATTGCGTTGCATCGTTGCAGTTACGCGCCAATTCAAATTTTTAACATACTGAAAAACTTTGAATATAACCAAAAGATTCGTTTATCGTACCATCAAACGATACAATGAAGACTCTAGTGTAGATGACAGGTCAAGAAGTGGTCGCCCTCGGTCTGTTAGGACTCCAGCAGTGATAAAAGCTGTGAAGGCACGAATTCAAAGAAATCCCAAACGTAAGCAGAAACTGTTGGCCCTTCAGATGGGGTTAAGCAGAACCACGGTGAAAAGGGTGTTAAATGAAGACTTAGGGCTTCGGGCATATCGAAGAAAAACAGGACATCGTTTGAATGCTCGTCTAATGGACCTGAGACTGAAGAGATGCCGCGCTTTGTTGAAGCGGTACGCGGGAAAAAAATATCGGGAAATTCTTTTTTCGGATGAAAAAATGTTTACCGTAGAAGAGAGCTACAACAAACAAAATGATAAGGTGTACGCACACAGTAGTGAAGAAGCGAGCAACCGTATTCCGCGTGTCCAACGAGGTCATTTTCCATCCTCGCTCATGGTATGGTTGGGAGTTTCTTATTGGGGCTTAACAGAGGTACATTTTTGTGAGAAAGGTGTAAAAACGAATGCTGTTGTGTATCAAAATACAGTCCTGACGAACCTTGTGGAACCTGTTTCTCATACCATGTTCAATAACAGGCACTGGGTCTTCCAACAAGATTCGGCGCCAGCTCATAGAGCGAAGAGCACACAAGACTGGCTGGCGGCGCGTGAAATCGACTTCATCCGGCACGAAGACTGGCCCTCCTCCAGTCCAGATTTGAATCCGTTAGATTACAAGATATGGCAACACTTGGAGGAAAAGGCGTGCTCAAAGCCTCATCCCAATTTGGAGTCACTCAAGACATCCTTGATTAAGGCAGCCTCCGATATTGACATGGACCTCGTTCGTGCTGCGATAGACGACTGGCCGCGCAGATTGAAGGCCTGTATTCAAAATCACGGAGGTCATTTTGAATAAACTTTAATGTCATAAGAATCTATGTTTTGTTAGGTTCATTTTGGTATATGAATGGTTACATAATGAATAAACTTGTTACAATTATTTTACATTAAACATGTGACAGAATTTATGACCTGACTAGGTATAGCGACAATGCTAAGCGAGCCTTGTCTACCGAGGCTAAAGGAATGTCAGTGTGCCTGCCAAGGCACTTCCTGGCTAAGTATCGTAAAGATGGCTTACGAACTCCCAACAACTGAAATTATTACATGGATTACAATTTTAACAACATCACCTAATTATTTAATCCCGGTTACATCAGTTGTGTATTTTATTTATTTGAGGCGAACAATGAAACAAGATCGAGTCTGTCAATCAACTGATTTATTTTATATCTATCTGCAGTTATCGTAATATAATTAATGGAAAATACCTTATAACATCCAAACCGGTTAGAGGTAACCAAGTGGTTTTCACACTTAGAGGTTGCGGGTTCAAATCCCATGATGGCATACATCGCTTAGACAGTTTTTCTCACTTAATGTGCAATTTACACTAATTGCCACGTTTCGATAATGAATAAGTACATCGTGAGGAAATCCACACGCCTAAATTACCGGTTTGTGTAATATGTCTTGAACTAGTGTGGCGGGTATATTGTCCGTTACCTTAAGGCGCTGTCTCCACGAGCGAGAGAATCGCGACGTGTCCACTCTTCTCTCGTCGGGTAATCTCCACGAACAGGCGATTATTCCGCCAGCATATCGTCACAACTCGTGACGGAATCACAGCGTGTCCGCGACGACTCGTAACAGAATCGCCGCATTTCTGCAACGATGCGTTGTGCAGAGTTGAAATGATGCTGCGTTTGACAGCGAGCTCGCCGCGCGCTCGCTGCAAGAGCGCCACGTTCTGCGGCCTGCGGCGAGCGAGCGCGCCACTAGTAGCGACAGCGACGACACCGCGGCGATACGACGTTACGCGGGCACATTGCTACTCGTCGCATCGCCGTGATAACATCGCCGTGTGGAGACGCGTTCATAGAGCGTAATAGAAATACGTGGCCCGACGATAATATCGCCGCGATTCTCTCGCTCGTGGAGACAGCGCCTAAGGGGGTCTCTAGCCCAGCAGTGTCATGGATTTTTACTTCTAAACCGTTTACAAACGTAATAACATAAGTAACAAATAACACAAGTAATGTAAGTTCTAATTTTATGGTCTAAAAGAGTGAGTTAACCAGCAAACAATTTCGTATTGAGTTGAAATTGTTTAATATTAATTATATAATATTGATTACATATTAATTATTCAATTGGCATTTTTCTTTATAATCTCCACTTTAATGAGTGCTCTCTAGAAATAATCTGTGAATTATCTATTACGCATCACCATTATGGACGTCAACTATTGTCAGAAAACAAAATGATTAGCCTATGCTAATCATAGATACGTATTCTCGTAGATTTTACCGAGGTTGTCCTAGAATTATCTTTGGTCCCGCAGAATATTCTTTTGTCTCCGGGTCCCCCCGATCTTAAGGAGGTCGAGGGGCGTACAAGAACCCCACGGTGTCTAGACTACGCCAAATAAGGATGGGACAAACTACCGGCATACTCTAGCACTCTCGTTACCCTCGCCTCCTAGTGCAGGGAGCGGAACAGGAAAATCCGGAAGTGGTTAAAAAATTGGAATCAATTCAAATAATGATCAAACAATCAATATAATAAATATAAAATATTTTGATGAAAATACTAAATTTGTTACTTACCTCTTCAAAATATTCCGTAATCTCTCTTATATTCCATTCAGGGTGACAAAGGCCCATAAATTTAAGAGCCCTATTTATTCTATGTCCAATGACTACTCTACCTCTTATTATGGAACAAATATCGCTCTTAACTTTCTGAAATTCTGCTCCATGTATTAGATGATTTACTGTGATTCCAGTCTGTCTAAACCGATAATCGGTTACCTGTAAAACACAACCATAATAATTCACAAATTGAGAAATGATACTAAAATGATAAGACTAATTGCAAACATGTATAAAGATATCCAGATACATGTGCGAAGTGCAGCTGGGCTATCAGATAGCTTCGATATCGGAGTGGGTGTTCATCAAGGAAGCGCCATGAGCCCTTTGATATTCAACGCCGTGATGGATTTTCTTAGCGCAAAAATACAAAAACCCACTCCGTGGAACCTTTTATATGCCGACGACGTAGCACTAATATCCGATAACTTTCAAGATGTACAAGACAATTTAGAGCAATGGAGGGAGGCACTTGAGTCAAATGGCTTGCGCATCAGTAGAACTAAGACGGAATACATGGTGTTTAACTTCGATCCGGATAAATCCGCGCACGCGGACGTCAGGCTCGATGGCGCAGCTCTACCTAGAGTAAAAACTTTCAAGTACTTGGGTTCCGTTATCTCGGCGGATGGAGACATTGAAGCGGATAAAGCTCATCGGACAACCTGTGGGTGGAGTAAATGGCGTACTCTTACAGGAGTACTGTGCGATAGCAAAATGCCAATTAGAACAAACGGCAAGGTCTATAAAACAGCTGTTAGACCAGCTCTCCTCTACGGCAGCGAGGTATGGGCTGCGAAGAAAAGCCATGTACAGAAGCTACACACGACCGAGATGCGAATGCTGCGCTGGGCGGGCGGAGTTACACTTAAAGACAGGGTGCGCAATGAACACATGAGGTACTTTTGGAGTTGCACCAATTGCAGAAAAACTCACGGAGTCTAGGCTGAGATGGTACAGTCATATACAGCGAAGACCAGATGACCATGTCGTGAAGAAGTGCCTTTCCATGGCTACAAAGAGGGGTGGGAGGGGAAGGCCCCCAACTACGTGGATGACAAATGTCCGTAAGGACATGAAGCAGTTGGGGCTTTCAGATGACGACGCATACCAGCGGAATAAGTGGCGCCTCAGCACCAGGACAGCCGACCCCGCGTGACGGGAAAAGGCGAGGTCAAAGAAGAAGAAGAAATGATACTAAAAATGGTTAAAGGATTCTCTGAATTTTTTTATTGCTGTGGATCAGGAGACAGGCTGACTTAATAGCAAGCAGTTACCGTCACTTATGGGTGTATGTGAGGACCGTCACCGCGAACACAATACCATCCGCGTAGGGGAGCTGGAGCTCACTTCTGCTGCCATATTTAGAGACCAAGGGTGGTTGCCATCTAGTCAGATCAGGAGCCCTACTTAGCTAGGGTTGTTTTTTCGCCTGTTACGATAGGCCGCCGCCGGCCACAGGAGTCATTATCTTACTCCACTGCTGCATGGAAAAAAATTAATGGACATTAGCAGTAAAATTTTAACTTTTAACGTACCTATTATATAATCCATTTTCAAAGATTATAACATTTTCAAAGATTATAACTCGGGTTGCCTGGAAGAGATCGCTTTAAGCGATAAGGCCGCCCTTTGTCATACAGCATTATATTTTTGTATACATATTTTATGATAGTTTTAAGTATCTGTATGCAATAAAGAGTTTTTCATTCATTCATTTTTCCAAATAATAACATCGCATTATTTTTATTATTCCAGTTTTCTCTGAGGTGGTTATGAAATAATCTGGGGTCGCTATAATCTCTTAATACATACATACATATAATCACGCCTCTTTCCCGTAGGGGTATGCAGAGACCACTTCTTTCCACTTGCTACGATCCTTACATACTTGTTTCGTTTCGTCCACTTTCATTATTCCCTTCATACATGCCCTTCGGTTTAGGGTACTCTTGACCTGGCTTTTTTCAAGACGTCCCTGATCTGGTCTCGAAACGTCCGCCTAGGTCTACCCCTTCCAACACTTCCATTCACACTCGCCTTATAAACTTTTTTCGTCAATCGTTCTTCATTCATTCTCTCAACATGGCCAAACCATCTCAGCATACCTTTCTCAATTTTTGTCACTACATCTTCTTTCAGACCATAACGTTTCCTTTTCTCACTATTTCTTATCCTGTCACTCAGTTTAACTCCTATCATACTTCTTAACGCTTTCTTATACAGTAAGAATTACACATATAATAAATAAATAAACATGTATGGTAAATATTTCATATGCCTCAAATGTTAATCAAATCCAATATATTTATTTATTACGCAGAAAACATATCAAACTGGTTCTTTTTTTACTATTTGTACAATATTCAATTATTAAAATTATTAGCAAATATCCAAAATTGTTAAAAAATCATGATTTGTAATATGCTAAATAAAATTATTTCAAAATAGTGTCAAAAGGTTTTATTCAGCATCATCCCTAAACAATAATCGCTTAGGTCTAGTTGTGCAAAGATTCACTGTCAGTAATTTGTTACAGGTTTTATCCGTGCAGGGGCGGAGAAAGAATACTAATCTCTAACCTTGTGTTGTGTTCCGGCATTAGTGACCCAAGTTCCTGTACCCTTATGGGACAACAGCGTGTTCGCGATGCCACTGGCGTCGCAAACACCCATAGGCGACGGTAACTGCTAAATTCTAAACGGGCCGTCAGCCTGTCTGCTGTCCTACAGCATTAAAAAAAAAGGTTCACTATCTGTCTTAATCTTATTACTTGTTATTTTTAGAGCCCCGGTGGGCTGACGACCTGCACAAGATTGCTGCTTGGGGCTCGATAAGAAAGACACGAGATCAGGATGTGTGACGCAAACTTGGAGAAGCTGTCCAACAGGGGACAACGAATGGCTGACGACGTTGTTTTTGGAATAATTTACATATGCATTAGTTTAGGCTGTATTTATTGTGCGTATCAGCCTCATTTACTAAGTTTAATATTAGTTTTTTTACCACGCTGTTAACGCCGTTTGGCTAGTGACGATGCTATATCCTATCTCTTTTCCTCTTACATAATATCCGCTCCCCGTCCTTGTCAAAATAAGTGTGACCAACTTAAAAAATATTACCTACATACTAGCTGTGCCCACGACTCCATCCGTGTGGAATAGTGACTTTGGGCAGCATTTTTTGGATAAATCTTATGGTTTATTTTGGATTACAAACCCTATAAACCCTAAAATATAAATAAATGAAATATGCAGTCAGTGTTATCAAATGCAACTGTTACGCCATGCGCCTCCGGGATGCGTGCGTTCGAACCTACGAAGTCCAGCCTAAGCTAAACCCTATTTCATATGATTAATGATATAAATCTGAGATCAACTTAAATTGGAATATTTAATTTCCGAAACAGATCATTTTTAACAAAAAATTTTTTTCTTAACATGTATTGGTATTTGTACCCGTGTACTTATACATCCGAATGCACTTAGTAAAAAGCGGTTATTACAAACATACACTCCAATTTCATTAATTTGTATAGATTATTTCCTTTGAGAAAAGACAACCCCGAATCATTATTATCATCTTAGCGTTAATTACCGGTTGAAACCTAAACTTCCGTGCCATTTTCCGAGTTTTTCTTATCCACTTCGCAATGACTTCCGCATCCCTGGTAATGAGTCCACTGGCATGAATATCATGCCTTACGATGTAAAGGCAGCACATTTTAGGTATATTCCTTCTACCGGGGCTTAGACATTTATACCTACGTCAGATACCGGTTTCCGTTAAACGCAGCCATACCAGCTACCTTTTCTGCTATGTGACCCATATTTACAATGCCTGACGGGATTGGTGTGTAGATATATTAGACGCATAGATACGGGAGTTCCTAATGCGGTCCTTACACGCACCACACATCCACCGCAACAAATTCATCCCCACGTTCCTGTACTCTTATGGGACAGCAGTGTTCGCGATGCCGCAAGCGTTGCAAATACCCATAGGCGACGGTAACTGCTAAATTCTAAGCGGGCCGTCAGACTGTCTGCTGTCCTACAGCAATAAAAAAAACGATAGCAGTAGCACCGGGCACATTTCACTGCCATATAAAAAAGAGGCCTAATGAAGGTTTTATAGACACGTTTCAGTAAACAAGCATCTTAGAACCACGAGCGACACTAATCACTTCGCACCATTTTGCCCACGCGACAACCATGCGTAACATAACGTGGCAATCGATGCCACGATGACGTGTGAAATACAGATGCCAAATTCTTAATTAGGTCCGTGCGCTCGATCTGTCGAGTTTATTACATTGAGCTTCAAACCACCGTTCTCAAGAGACTCCCCCACGCCTTCTCACGCGCCGCACCAATACATCGCGATATTGTCGGCATACATGACCATCCACAGAGGCTGTTCATGTGCGTCTCTAATGCTTCTTAATATGACATCTAGTACCACGCTGAACAGAAATGGACTACAGACGGATCCCTTGTGCACCCCGATGGTGATAGAGAATGGTTTGGTGTCGCCAACAACAGTCCGAATTCTGATGAGCTTCAGCCCGCAGACGAATCCAACTTATCATATAGCGGATGTAAGTGCCACTGCCTGGCTTTGGCTATAGCTTTTCAAGTTGCGCGCTGAGCGACCCCGTATGCGTCGATGGTATGTCAGTCTGGACGCTTGCCGCTTCCTAAAGAGGGCTTTCATTGCCTTTTTTTGTTCCGGAGGTGGAAAAATGCACCCCCAGGCTCCTACTCCGTTCGCATATTTACGAGCTGCCGGAAAATGGCGCCAACCGACTATCACCGCACAGAGTTGGCCCGTAGTGGGCACGGGCCTGACCGTACCAGAGGACGTCTTCACACTATGGCGGCCGAAGGTCATTAACTGAACTCCAACGTCGAGTGCCTCTACATGGTCGAAAGCGTCGCAAATTTTTATCCGTGCAGGGGCGGAGAAAGAATACTAACCTCTGCGGCCGGCCTGTCGTAAAAGCCGACAAAAGAACCCACGCTACGTGGTAGGGCCTTAAGCCCGTATGGATGGCGACCACCTTTGGTCTTAAGTATGCCGCCGTAATAACCTTGTGTTGTGTTCCGGCATTGGTGAACCAAGTTCCTGTACCCTTATGGGACAGCAGCATGTTCGCGGTGCCACTGGCGTTGCAAATGCCCATAGGCGACGGTAACTGCTAAATTCTAAGCGGGCCGTCAGCCTGTCTGCTGTCCTACAGCAATAAAAAAAATTAATCCAACCGTGCGGTCGATGACCCTTTACGGGGCCCCGATCTAGACGGATCACCTGACGGCCAAAACGACGGCGGTGCTTCGCAGGCCGCAGCGCGTCCTGGCCGTCAGGGCGATAAGGAGATACGCACGGTGTCTTTCGAAGCGGCCTCCCTGCTGGCCGGATCCCCACCATGGAACCTCGAAGCCCGGGTTCTGGCGCTATTGTACCAGTGGCGCCGGGATGCGGCCGAGCGTGGCTCTCGCCCCGCGCCTCGCGAAATGGAGGTAAAGCGGGCGGAGCTGCGTGACGAGGTGCTCATGGTGGAGTGGAAGGAGCATCTCGCGCACCCCAGCGCGGGCCTCGCCACTATCGAAGCGGTGAGGCCTGTCCTGGCCGAATGGCTGGAAAGGCGCCACGGCGCCCTGACCTTCCGCCTGACGCAGGTCCTCTCGGGGCACGGTTGCTTCGGGAGGTACTTGTGTCGCATAGGGCGGGAGATGACGTCGGGGTGCCACCACTGTGGCGCGGGCGACGAGGAGGACACGGTGGATCACACTGTCGCCGTGTGCCCTACGTGGCGCGATGAGCGCCACGCCCTTGTCTCCCGAATTGGCGCGGACCTGTCGCTCCCGGCCCTGGTTCTGTCCATGGTCGGGGGCGATCCTGGATGGACGGATCGCCTCCTTCTGCGAGGTAGTCATGTCCGCAAAGGAGGCGGCGGAGCGGGAGTCGACCACTACACTCCCCTCCCGCCAACGCAGGCCACGCCGGAGGGCAAGTAATGACCTCCGGCCGCCGTAAAAAGCGGCCGCGGGCGGCCTCTCGGGGGAGGATCCGCCGCCCGCACTATTCTCGCGAGGGAGGGCCGCGTGCTGCGGCCCCCCTCAACTGTTGATTCAGAAGAGCGCCGGGGACCGAAATCCTGACCCCTGGCGCCAACAATTTAGAAGGGGCCCGCCTTAAGACAAAGGGCGGACCGGCGCCGGCCCGGGCCACGAGATCGGCAGGCCATATATCCGTGGGCCCGGGCGTAGGCGATAGGAGAACAGCGGGGTTTTTTAGTGGGTAGTCGGTTGGTCGAACAGCTTTCCTGAAGTCCCACATATCCCTCAGTCCCCCCGGGCCGAGGAACCCGTCAAGAGGTTTTCCCCGAGACCAAAAAAAAAGAGGTCCTTGTTGTGCAGTGAATCTCACTGTTCAATATATTGTATTAACTACTTAGCTAAAAGAATGACAGGTGAAAAGACAAAGCCGAATATGTGCAGCATAATTTTGGAACTGAATGGTACCTAGCCTACGGTACGGTCGGTAAAACATTATGTCGTTCGCTTAATTACATAAGTAATTATTAAAACTTCAAGAGCGTATCAGGTCAGCGGCCCTACCACCATCTTTTACAAAACAATCTTATATCCAGAGAGTTTTGTTTCAACCTTAAATTAACATTACTCATTTTCGTACCATGAACTTAAAGTAGCAATATTATTATAAGAATGCTTGGTGACTGGAAAGAACGAACAAATTGTCTATTTCTTACTTTAGTAGAAAAGAAACAACGCTATATGAGCTTGTATAGCGTTATCTCTATCCACAAGCGTGTTCCGAATTGTACTACAAAGTCTACTATTTTGAAGCTAAATTAAGTATTAATTAGCCAAATATATAATAATTAACTTTAAAAAATGTGTTTAAGTAAGAATTTCTAAGTTTGTATATAATTTTAGAGGAATTTCTATAAAATGCATGTTTATGTTGAAATATTTTACTGTTAAAATATATAATAAGCTGCGACGGTATGACGTGCAATAAATAACGGAACAAATTTTGACATATTACATTGTTTACTTTAACAGCTGTGTAGCGCGTACGAAATTTTGAATCATAATAGCTTCGATCAACAATAGTAACATAATAGTTTTCACGTGGATAAATAAGTGATTGACTAATTTTTATCTTGGATGCAGTTACGATCTGACTAAGGCGACATGGAATCAAGGTAAGGATAATACTGCTATTCATTACAATAAATATTTGTTGTAAATGCTTTGTAGAAGTTAGTTTGAAACAGTTACGTATTACTGATTGTGATTTGTTATTAGTTTTACAGTCGAAGAATTCACCAAGTTTCCCTGCGTCAGCTAGAGATACTCTGGGAATTTTTACATAGTAATAGAGATATTGCTACCGATGTCGCAGGAGGTTGCAAGACGTGCCCTTGTTCGCTCCTCTCAAATGCATGCCGAGGTTGCTTTAAAGACTGCCATTGCCATAAAGAAAGGAGTTGATATATTGAAAGAATTTCAAAAAACAGCAATGAGGATTGAGATGTACACACAGGTAAAAAAGAAATCATAGTCTTTTGATTAGCAGTTTGAGGATTTAAGAAGTGCTAACCAGTGTATGATTTCATTTTTAAATTCATGGAATAATCTTTATTTTACAACATCTATAAGGTAAAAACTATGTCATAAAAAAAACAACAGTTGAAAAATAGTTTAATTAAATTCATTTTTATCTATCCTAATTTAATTTACCATGGCTTCCAAAAGGGCAACACAACTGAGAAGAAGCCACAAGAAACTCAGTCAGCCTTTTTTAACTTCATTCAGTTTTTACATTAGTATACAAATTGAGCAATTCATATCACTGCCAAGAAGCCTTGTCAGTCAAGAAATATTTAATACTACAGTAAGCCTTTAGGTATAATTAATTTGTAATAAAAGTTTTAAATTTATGTTGTGAGGAGCTATGCAAATTAATTGGCAGTGTATTGTACATACATATACAGTGACTTGCAAAAGTAACTTATTTTATGAAACCTGTTTTCATTACTTTTTAATTTAATTTATGAGGGTTACTATTTTCACTAAACTTATGTATATTCTTATGGGTATATACATTAGGTTTTCAAAGATGTACTGTGAATACACAGTCATAAGAACATAAAACCATACATTTTAAAGATACACAATTCCAACTATCAGACAGAGTTTACAATAAAATAATCTTAGCATTTATAATTTTTTTTTTGTTTTTCTAGGTTCTTATGTGTTGCCTCTCCTACAGTGCTGAACCAGACGATTCCGAGTAGCCACATCCTGCTGCAGAGCGACGTTACTGCTGTGCGGCTGTTCACTCGCATTGTCTTGTGGCTGTAATTGGACTTCTCGAATCACCTCTTCGTTGTTTAACTGTTGCACAGTAAAAGATACCCGGAATCCCCTAATAATAAATTAATTTAAATTATTATGAACTAAAAAGTACAAATTATATTTATTTAATGTTAAATATTTAAAATATTTAACATAAAAGCAATAATGCATACCAAGAAACCAAGTATCTTCTCTGTTGCTTAGTTCTTCCAAATGAGCTCTTAGAGGATGAGTAGCCCATATAAAAGAGTCATGACTTGCACCACCATAACTTGCATCTACACTCATTATTTGCATGTCTGCATCACAAATCTGAAAAAAAATATGATTCTGTATCTGGAGACTGTAAACTGTCTTAAATGTGCATAACATAAGGATCTCATCAACAAATTTTATGATTTGTTATGTTTGTTACTATTTTAATAAATAAAAACTTAGAATTTTATGTGTGTTTTTTTTCTTTGAAGAAGTTATAATTTATTTATTTATCTTTATTTGTAAAGAAAGTTTTAATTTTTACCTATGCTCAATTTTATTGTAAATAGTTATCTTCTACTGAAAGTTATTGAACACTTTCCAAGAATACGAAAATTTCAGGGACATTGGCCATCTAGAATCAGAAAGATTAATATATAAATAATATAATAAATAAATAATAATATATATGAAAGAATAAGAAATTAATACTCATAAAGGTGCTAAAAACGCCAGATACACAATTCATTCGACAAATTCACGTAAATAAATGAATTTTACTTACTTTATATATCACTAAAATATTTGTTTATATTATAAACAAAATAATATTATATCCGTCTCGTCTGAGTAACTTTTTTACTATTGCTAAATTTGACATAAAAACAATATTGCTTGTGTCAAAAAGCACGTCGTGGTACGAATTGATATTGAATGAACGATTTAAAGGTGACGTCACAAAACTGCTAAGAAAACAATATTGTTTCAATGTTATTTTTAGGGGGTCATGGTACGAAAAGGCAAAGTAAGACTATTTTAATACTGCTTTAAGAGATGGTGGTAGGTACCCAGGTCTTAGTTTCCAGCAGCATTTAATGCGTACGAGTTCAAGTGTAATACAAGAACTTAATGTAATGACGATATTCTTTTTTTTTATATAAGTACATATACTTCTATTCAACAATGATGGTAATGCATCTATCTGCTGAATAAGATTTAAAATATAATGGATTACCTCTATCTGTGGTTTTACATATGTGTTGTAGACGCATTCTCCACGAAAATTAACTATAGACACACAAGCAACGAAACTTTGCTTCCTTGAATCAACTCCTATCAACTTGTAATCAAATGCAATGTAATCGGTTAACATACTGTATTGTTTGTTCGAACACTTCGAACTTAAATATAAACTCGGTAACTGTATAATATACGAAATTTATTATAAAATAAGTTTGATTCTATTATCAACCCGATGGGTGTCGAACAGTGTTGTTCCTGACAAATTTAGGGATGCCGTATTTAAATTGTAAAATTGCCGGATTTTTAAGTAAAATTAAGAAAAATGCCGTATTGTACAAAATGTTTATTTTACAAAGTTAAAAATAATATAAAAAACACGCTTTTATGAAAAATCAAACTAAAAGGTAAAAAAAATTTTCAATAAATTTAAATTAAGGATAGTGGGATTAACAAAAGAATGAATTTTATTGTAAAAAAGTGTGGGGTGCTTGTTGTCAATTGTTATTTTGAAAATATCTTAAAAAGTGGCTTTCTATACTTCTGTTTTATGTGTTTACTTTTTTTGCGGTGGATGTAACGCGTCGTCATTGTCACACTCATTATCACTCATTTTCAATTAAGTAAAACTTATAGAAATCTTATAACTTTCACTGATAGATCGTGTCATACAGCAAACCAAAGAAGCAATGAGACTTTAATGAGAGAATCACAATAGGTACAGTACAATAACGATTCTACCGGGGATTCTCACACGTCCTAAAAATCAAAGATTTTAGACTTTAACGTCCCAGAGTTAAGATTGCATTTGATTGAATTCTGTTGACGTTTATTTTTGTGGGGCTTCTACTAAATCTATGGTTTACATTTGGTGCGAGAGATAGATTATACGATATGTTTTTTTTATTCACTTTAGTCAATTACCGTATATTTTAATACGGTAATCAAAGAGCTGCCGTATACCGTATTTATGATGGTTACGATGCCTGAATGCCGTATATTACGGCAATTGCCGTATCAAGAACAACACTGGTGTCGAAGTCGATATAGATTCGGATCCAGTGTTGCCGTTTTGTGAATGGAAAAAATGCTAGATTTTGGCGGATATAATGCTAAAAATGTGCTAGATCAAATTTTAATATGCTAATAAAAATGCCAAATGCCAAGTCTTGTTTAAATGAATTAAAAACGAAAATAATTGCAAGTAGGTAGTGTAATTAAAAACGCAGTGCAATTTTTAAGTATATTTAATCATGAAGATAAATCAAATAATATTTGTAGATCATCAATATCATCATCGTCGTGAGCTTGTGCTTGTGATGTTGAAAGGCCAACTTCAAAATCAATAGTCATTGGCATCACAATCGACTCTTTAACCCCTTTAATATTTTGCAGAGAGTAAATCTTACAGGGGTGTGAACAATAAGTCAATCAAATAAAAAATTTGCCATCAATAAGTACATAAAATTCGAATTCGAAATACAAAAATTTCAGAAAATGCTAAAATATGCAATATGCTAAAGCTCATTTTTTCATGCCAACAGGTTTAAAAATATTCCAAATTTAGCATTAAAAATGCCAAATCGGCAACACTGTTCGGATCTTAGACTAATTTATTTGCTTCCGTAACACATTGGCGGTTGGAACTCGTTGGGCCAATAATATGTATTACCTTATCGTATTAGAAAGGAATTCCCAGGCAATAGACTTATAGAACGTAAATCTATACATCACTACGCTTTTTTTAATGTTACCATTTTCAAAAATTTGCCCTAATTTAGAGATTATGATTGATTGATTTCTGAATAAATTTTGTTTATGGAAAACAAGGACACTTTTATTTTTAGTACGAGACGAAAAGTGAGTTTTTGTGGAAAATTGTGGACAATCCTGGCACAGCGAACAAGTGGAATCTGTAAAACGATGTACGCCGATTAGGTACGTATAGTTGAAAGGAGTTTGTAAATTATAAAGAGTGAACTCAGTACGGAAAATTTGACATTACACATATAAATTTCAGTAGCTTGAAATACCATTTTGTCTCAAGAAAATAATAACCAAGAGACCCAGGAATATATTTAGTGGTCTGAAAGAATAATATTAAATTTTTGTCTTGTACAAGAAGCAAAATAGCTTTTATAGCTCACGGACTAGCTTCTGACAACCAGGCCCAAAAAGGCAAAAAATACGAGAGGTATCTGTGTCATACAGGGCGGGAAAGTACGTCAGAGTTCATCCATTATATAGCACTGTTAGTACCCAGACCGCGAGGGAGTTAAATCTATTATTCTATGCTACGACCTTAAATTTTTGATTAACACAGGAGAGCGTGAGGGAGTCAAAAACTTACCCTATAATGCACATCTAAGAAGAGCATGACACATTACGGGCCGTCACTGGCTAGGGTATAACAATCTGTCCATCGCTCCAGGCACTAGGCGCCAGGAATGTTTGGGTAGGTCCGTAAAGACACACTGAAATACAATTTGTAATGTAAGTCATTATTAACACGTGTCCATATAAAGATACTTTAAGGACTTTCCCTCCTCCGACTCGGCTACTCCATCGATTACAAACTTTTAGCTACACTGCAACTTATTTAAATAAAACTGGGGAAAAATAAATTTAAACTAGAAACACAGCGCCGTCATAGAAAAAGCGTGTAGAGATTTTTTTAGAAAATATATTAGAAATGGGAAGACAACAAAAATCCTGGACAGAATATTTTTAATTAATTTTCAAATAATGATTTTTCATAAAATGTTGCATGATGAAGATAATAATAAAATTTTATACTGGACTTGAAGTATAGAACATATAGAATGTGCAGACGTAGGGTAGACTATTATTTACCTGGACGAACTACTGGGTAGACAGGAATAAACAGGTATGTCAATACTAGTTACTTTCACTAGATTTGATAATAGAAAAAAATTTATAACAGCTTATGCGCTGTTTTATTCTGAACACGATGATATATCTCATTGCTAGCAATCAAAACTTGCACTAGGTATCATGTCCACAAAGGAGGCGGCGGAGCAGGAGCGGGAGTCGACCACCACACTCCCCTCCTGCCAACGCAGGCCACGTCGGCCTGAAATGAAAATAATACCGAACGAGAACTACACCAGAAACTCAAATTGGCTAAAAATCAAATAATTACCAACAGGAGTGCTTTTAGTAGATTACGAATAAATTTTATTAGGAGATGCAGAGCTTGTGCTAGGGCTAGAAGCAGGCATTTTGAACAATTTTTGTAAAAGTATTAAAAATTTAATTAATAATTCATGGTCTTTTTATTTCTGTTTAATTTATTTATTGCTGGCTTTTCAAGTTAAACACTACTACTTTTTAGTTTACAATATTCTGTAATACCTTCATTACAACTGAAACTTGATGAAGTTTATGAAGGCAGAAATCCAAGATGCTCCCTATATACTATTAGGTACTCAAAAGCCAAGTTGATTTGAGTAAATATCTCAACCGGTTTACACAATAGTTTCAACAAAATTGAACCCATATTACAAGTATCGCTCTGGATAGTGAAACAATTGCAAAAATAGTCATGTGATAAACCTTTTTAGAATCCTAATTTTTGTGATAGAGGGCGACTTATTGGTAGAACATTTTTTTTCACAGTGGCGTCCAAAGTAAAATAAAATTGTATGGAGAAAAAAGGAAACATCTTAAAATAAGTTTTTTTCCTAAACATACATCATTCTCGATCACAAAAAGAATACCTAGTGCAAGTTTTGATTGTCACATTTTTTTATTTTTCTATTTTTTGATGGAAAACTGGAATTTTCATAAAATATCACAACTTTAACGTAAGTTCCCAGAAATTGACCATAGGCACCCCAGAGAACTGTAGAACACTTTTTTTCCATAAATGATCTCCGCTATCCCGTCGTTTCGTTTGATCCACGACTTTTTGGTCAACCTGTATATAGTTAAATCAATGCTTTTTCTTAGCGGTCTGTAATGTCACTGAGATGAACCAAATTGTATTTAATTTTATTTTGGGCCTCCTTAATAATTTTGGCAGTGGCGCTGATTGGCCCTGCATGTAGATTTAGAACCATGTAGATAGACCGGCTTTAGCCCTTTAGCTGAAATGAAATCTTTTATTATCAATGTCAGATGTCAGTACTGTCAGATGTCACAAAAACATTAAAATTATTAAAACAATCAACAACAATCATTACTTAGCTTTAAGATTTCAATTTCATTTATATTTTCTTTGTGAAAATGGCGGCCACAGGTGTTGGTTTTCGGTGGTTGGATATTTTAGAGAAAGAATTTGATAAAGCTTGTGTGGAACTCGACACGTCACTCAGTAAGTTTGAACTTTATCATTACCATTCAACTGCCGCAAATATGGTCCTAAACCTTAATGTAGATCGAAGCCGCTCTATGTACCTTTATGGCAATTATTATCGTTATTTCACCAGCGATATTATCTTATTATTTGTATTGAAATATACTGTAATTTGTTAACGTCTTCTATATTTGCGACTTATGGTATCGCGACATGGACAGAAAAATGAAAAAACTTGACCACATCTATTGAAATTTTCCTATCAAAAGACATTAAATTATAAACGGGCTAGTCGTCTTTAAAACAAATTACTTTACTATGTTCTTTTGTACTCGAATTCTTAATTTTTTAAATTTCACTGCATAAAAATCTCCAGTCCTTTCTTTGGTATCCTACCTTTATTACAGTATGTCATAGCAAACAAGTATACTTTATTTGTAAATGTCTTGTTCTTTTTTGTCTAAGTGTTCAGAAAATGAATTCACCAAACACATCTTATCAAATACTAATTTTGTTTTAAAAGTTACCTGTTTCTTTATTCTTATATTGGCAAAATCACTAATTAAAATATTGAAATCAGGGAAAAAAGAAGAAAAATTGTCCAAGTTTATACAACAAGGAGTCTCTAGTTATGTTTAGGTTTTATAATTTCTATTATAAAACCTAAAAAGTTTTATAATTGATTGTGGTAGAAGAGGATTGTAAATCTATATAGAAAAAAATTACATATTATATAAACTTGTGTAAGAAATTATATACATACAATAAACAAAATATTATTTTATTTTTTCGATTTCTTGATAAGATTAGTTATTAATCTCATTATTTAAAATAGCAAATTGATATAAAATACTGTTTGATGGTATCTTTAATGGTTTTTCAGTAATTAAAGATATATAGTTAAATAAAGTCATTAACTATATAACAAACATACATTATTGTATTGTCCTTTCACTTTTCACCTCGCATACTATTCAATCCACAAGCCGCATCTTATCTTAAAGAAAGGTTCCAATACCCCCATACCACCAATTTAAGATTAAGGTCTTCAGAAACCTGGCTATTAAAAATACCTTTTCACTCGTCTGATTTCTCAGGAAAGTCTTTTACTTTTCAGGCTACTCGCCTTTGGAATTCTCTGTCTGTTGATATCAGACTTTCTAAATCCTTGCCAATCTTCAATAGACTAATAAAGGCATATTATATGAAAAACTATTCATAAGCATTTATTTATTTTACACCTTTTTTGTCTCTATTATTGTTTCTTTATTAAAAAATAACTGGCTTTCTAAATTATTTTTAGACTATATGGTATCTTATTTTAAACTATAAATGTATGTAAGTATTGTATATACAGGATGTCCCGTAATGAATGGATAACCTTGAAATGCCAAATAGTACAGCTAACAAGCACTCCAAAAAAAAAAGTCAAAATAATAAAATTCCAATTGGTGTCCATAATATTTATTTTAAAAGTACTTTTTTATAGTCTTTACATAAATTTACACCACAGTCTTAAATTAATGAAATTTGTTGCGTTTTTGGTGTTAACTCATTCCTCATAGGCCATACTATTGGAAATAAAATAAATAGTCATCATCATCATCCTAGCGTTAAGGTTGCCACCAAAACTTTCGTTTCGGTGCCCGGGGTCCGCTTTCCGACTTTTTCTACTCCACTTCGCGCGATCTTCAGCATCCCTGGTAGTTAGCCCATTGGCACGCATATCACCCTTTACGACGTCAAGCCAGCACTTTTTGGGTCTACCCCTCCTGCCGGGGCCCGGCGGAGGCGGCATGGCCAGACATTTGTTTCCCACGTAAGCATCCGGTTGCCGTAAAACATGGCCATACCAACGGAGCCGACACTCCTGCAATTTATCTGCAATGTCACGGACATGAAGACTACTGCGAATGCGGGAGTTCCTAACGCGGTCCTTCCGCGTCACTCCACACATCCACCGCAGCATATTCATCTCCGTGACACGCAGTTCTTGCTTGTGTCGCTCTAACACCGGCCACGCTTCACAGCCGTATAAAAGGACAGGCCTAATGATGGTCTTATAGACCTGTCCCTTCAACTTTACCGGCATCTTGGGGTCACAAATGACACCAGTTACCTCACGCCATTTGGCCCACGCGGCAGCAATGCGTGCCTTGACGTCGCAATCGATGTCACCAGACGCATGAAACACAGATCCCAGGTATTTCACATGGTCCGTGCGCTCGACCGTGTTGCCGTCTATGCGTACGGGTGTGGGATCTGTGGAGTTACAGGCCAAGTACTCGGTCTTCGCCACATTGAGCTTCAGACCACCGTTCTCAAGCGACTCCTTCCACACCTTCACACGTCGCACCAGCCTACCCCTGTCCGAATCTGCCAGCGCGATATCATCAGCATACATGAGCAGCCACGGGGGCTGCTCATGTGAGTTTCTGATGCTGTTTGACAATACGTCTAATACCACGCTAAACAGAAACGGACTAAGGACGGATCCTTGGTGCACACCGACGGTGATGGGAAAAGGTTTAGTGTCGCCAACAGCGGTCCGAACTACGGAATCGGAATCACGGTACATGTCTCGGATGATCTCAATATAGGCCTCTGGAATCCCTTTGGACCGCAATGCCCACCAGATTATCGCGCGAGGAATACAGTCGAAGGCCTTCTGCAAGTCAAGAAACAGACAATGCAGAGGCGTATTCTTCGCCCTGTATTTCTCCGCGACAGTCCTTAGGGCAAAAATAGGGTCCATTGTCCCGTGACCAGGGCGGAACCCATATTGACATTCCGAGACAGTGCACTCCTGTCGAATCCGAGAGTCGATAACCCTCTCGAAGAGCTTCATGGTGTGGGACATGACCTTTATACCGCGGTAGTTACCGCACTCCTGCACCGATCCCTTGCCTTTGAAGACTGGAGTAATGATACTCAGCCTCCATTGGTTCGGGATCGTACCGGTGAGGAGTGTCTGGTTAAAAAGGTCGGTTAAAGTGCCCACACCACGAGAGCCCATCGCCTTCCAGGCTTCGATGGGGACTCCATCGGATCCAACAGCTTTCCGATTCTTCATGCGTCGAAGACAATTCTGGACCTCTGCAGGCGTTATCAGTGGCACTAGTCCTTGGTTCGGAGGAAGATCTGGCGGCTGCACCTCTTTGTGCTGCTTGTTCAGCAGCTCGTGGAAATATGAGCGCCATCTCTCCTTCACCGCGAGGTCCTCGAAGTTGCCTCCGGGGTCTTTTACACAGCGGCACTTGGAGATATCCTGTGCCGCTTTGACCCTGGAGCGCGCCAACTTATATATGAGCTTCTGCCCCTCAGACGAGTCCAACTTATCGTAAAGTGGTTGTAAGTGGTCTCGTCTGGCTCTGGCTACAGCTTTCTTGGTGGCGCGTTTGGCATCTCTGTATGCGTCGCGATCTTCAGGAGATCTGGACGCTTGCCACTTCTTAAAGAGGGCTTTTTTCGCCCTGGTCTCCCTCTGGACTGAGTCGTTCCACCACCAAGTCTCCTTGTCACACTTGCGTCCGCCCTTAGACACGCCAAGCACCTCTCTCGCCGACCCAAGGATAGCCGCCTGAATCCTGTCCCAGTACGCTTGAACCGGTTCGCCCTCACCTCCGGCGCACTTGTCGCCGATGGCAGAGGCGAACACCTGGGACTTGACATTATCAAGCAGCCACCACCTGATTCGGCGTTGAAGGCGGTCGACACATTTGCCTTTGGGCTTCACGCAGAGGTCCATGACAAGAAGACGGTGTTGTGCAGTGAGACTCTCACCGGGTATGACCTTGCAGTTGGCTACTTTGCTGATGTGGTGTCTCCTAGTGAGTAGGAAGTCGATTTGGGTAGCATTCCTCCCGCTCTCGTAGGTGATGAGATGCTCGGGTCTCTTTTTGAAATACGTGTTCACGATGGCAAGGTCGGCAGCCGCACACGTATTGAGGATGTTCTCCCCTTCCGCGTTGCGGGTACCGTACCCAAATCCACCGTGAACACGCTCAAATTCCCCACATTCATCACCCACATGACCGTTCAGATCACCCCCCAAAATGATCCCCTGTGATAATGGGACTCCACGGAGCACTTCTCCGAGTTGATTCCAAAACGCTATTTTATCGGCGTCGTCACAACCGGCCTGTGGCGCATAGGCACTTATCAAGTGGGTAACTACCCCATCGATAAGCACCCTAACGACCATAAGCCGGTCGCTATGACGTTTCACTTCCAAAATGTCGTTCTGGAACTCCTCCGAGAGCACTATGGCAACCCCATTCTCCCCACCAGGTGCACCTGTGTAGATCAGCTTGTAGCCATTCCCAATGAACTGGGATCTGCTGGCCTTCCACCGAGTCTCCTGCAGGAACGCCACGGCCACCCTCCGCCTGGAGAGCACATCGGCCAACTCTCTCGCGCGTCCGGTTAACGTGCCAATATTCCACGTTGCGAAGCGGAGTTTCCTTTTGGATGGGGCTAGTGTCTTTAGCCGTGCTCGCCCACGGCACGGCAGCCCTAGTCCACTTGTCACAGGAGTCGGGCGAAGTTCCTGCGCGTCGTTTTGCGGCGACGCCCTATCCGTGACATATCCCTTACGTGTCCGAATCATATTATTTGGCTAGTTTTGGTTTTTACGGGAGCGACTGCCGTCCGACCTCCCAACCCCTAGAGGAAAAACCGAGAGGTGCACTTCCTTTGCCGCATGCAAGCTGGCAAAAGAGTAGTCAATCAGTCGCCTTTTACGACTCCCTTGGAATGACCTGGGGTGACCCTATTCTTTTCACTGGCCGGGGTCACACGGCCAGGAAATAAAATAAATAGTATGTGTACCTATTGTAGTCTTTACAAAAAAAATTGAAATTCAAATTTTTGCATGCATTTTGGAAAAAAAATTTTGTTTACAAAGTTTGACAGTCTTTCGTGAAAAAAAAATGTATGGAAACCTAAGCAGCCATTTTTTTAAAAATATGCGCACTTTTCAAAATGGTATAAAACATTCTATTATCCCATGAAAATATGAAGTTATTCTACTTTTAAGATAGGATGGAGTAAGTCTGACTAAAGATTGAGAAAAAAAAAACTTATATTAAATTGTAATAAAAATAAAAGCATTATGTTTTTTATTAATTTATTTTTATTTATTCTTTATTATACTTATAATAAATGTTTAAATTGTTACACGTCAACATCTTCGAAAAAATGATTTTCTAAGTGACCATGTGTAGCATCGTTCACTGTATTTTGGCAGCGGCTTCCTGAACTCGGCTGTGTAATGCTTCTACGTTTGATATACGTTTACAGTAAACCATCTCTGAGGCAGCCCCAGTAAAAGAAATCTATTGGATTTAAATCCGGAGAACGTGGAGGCCACAAAATAGGACCCAGGCGACCAATCCATTTATTTGGATATGTGATATTTAAATATGCACGGACATTTGCAGCATAATGTGCAGGACAACCATCATTTTATAGCCAGTGGACTTCTCTTTCCTCTTCGGGCACTTGGTTAATTAAATTTGGCAGATCATTCTGTAAAAAATTTAAATAACTTTGGGATGATAAGATTCCTGGCAGCTCAAATGGACCAATTATCGTCCCGTTTAATATACCAGTCCAATAATTTATTTTGAACTGGTACCTTTCTTCTCGCATGAGACGCGGATTTGATAGTTGCCAGCTGTGCACATTATGCATATTGAAGTATCTGTCTCTTTTTAAAGTAGATTCGTCTATCCACAGAATCTTATTGAAGAAGTGTGGATCTTGCTCTATTTTTGCGAGCACACGAGACAAATAAACAATCGCGTATTGTAATCTCTTGGTTGTAGAGCTTGGACGCGTCTTAAATGGTAGGGATGATATTTATTTATTTTCAGAACACGCTGCACGGTTCTTTTCGGGATACCTGTACGTCTGCTATTACTCTAGTAGAGGTAGATGGGTATTCTTCAATTTCAAAAGATGGGAGCCATGGGCCACCTGCAGCTTGTAAATACCATTGTTAGACGATCATTAGAACAATAAAATGGATACTTTTAAAATTATCATCAGATGATATTATTACCGTCCAAGGCAAAATAATACTTAATTTTTAATTTTCAGATTTAATCAGAATTTCTCTGTCTGTATCTTAAAATTAGAATAACTTCATATTATCATGGGATAATAGAATGTTTTATACCATTTTGAAAAGTGCATTAGTTGCGCATATTTTAAAAAAAATTGGCCGTTTAGGTTTCCATACATTTTTTTTCACGAAAGACTGTCAAACTTTGTCAATAATTTTTTTTTCCCAAAATTCATGCAAAAATTTAAATTTTTTTTGTTGTTAAGACTACAATAGGTATACATACTATTTATTTTATTTCCAATAGTATGGTCTGTGAGGAATGAGTTAACATCAAAAACGCTACAAATTTCATTAATATAAGACCGTGGTGTAAATTTATGTAAAGACTTTAAAAAAACATTTTATGGACACCAATTGGAATTTTATTTTTTTGACATTTTTTTGGAATGCTTATTAGCTGTACTATTTGGCATTTCAAGGTTATCCATTCATTACGGGACACCCTGTATGTATTAATTAAATTAATTAATATTAATTTCAAAATTAATGACCAATTTTTTTTTGGTCTCGTGGAAAAACCTCTCTTGACGGGTTCCCCCAGCCCGGGGGAACCGAGGGATATGTGGGACTCCGGGAAAGATGTTCGACCATCCGACTACCCACAAAAAAACCCCGCTGTTCTCCTATCGCCTACGCCCGGGCCCACGGATATATGGCCTGCCGATCTCGTGGCCCGGGCCGGCGCCGGCCCGCCCTTTGTCTTAAGGCGGGCCCCTTCTAAATTGTTGGCGCCGGGGGTCAGGATTTCGTCCCCCGGCGCTCTTCTGGATCAACAGTTGAGGGGGGCCGCAGAACAGCATGCGTTCCTCTCCCTCGCGGCAATAGTGCGGGCGGCGGATGCTCCCCCGAGGGGCCGCCCGCGGCCGCTTTTTACGGCGGCCGGAGGTCATTACTTGCCCTCCGGCGCCGCCGGCGTGGCCTGCGTTGGCGGGAGGGGAGTGTAGTGGTCGACTCCCGCTCCGCCGCCTCCTTTGCGGACATGACTGCCTCGCAGAAGGAGGCGATCCGTCCATCCAGGATCGCCCCCGACCATGGACAGAACCAGGGCCGGGAGCGACAGAAAATTAATGACCAATGGATTAAGTTTCCATGTTAAAGATGCAAGACTAAATTCCTTTATGCCCCTCTTTTAATTTTCCTTCATATTGGTTCTTTATTAAAATTTATTATATTGTGATTATTTATAGAATTCAGTCTTTTAAAATACACTAATTTGTCATTACCTTGTGTTGACAGCGGAACTAGAAACTGAGGAGCCCGAGATAGTATATTCAGCTAAACAGAAGATTGCCATGCTGAGCTCATGTTTTGCGCAGCTGACGCATAAAGCGCTCGCTATATTCCAGAATAGTGCCAAACTTGAGGTATGTTTAGAATAATATAATGATTTTACTCAATATTGGCGCTGATGTACGTACTGGCACTATCCAAAATTTTCTTAATATCGAACTTATTTTATTTCATGTTCCAATACACATCCCCAGAAAGTATTTTCAAATTGATTGAAAAACTCAGAGGATTCCTTTTTGTTTAAATACAGAGATATATACTTACACTCACAACAACTCACAACAACGACGACGACCCTTAAACCCACTACTAAAATGAAGTATTGTTTAATTCCTATATGAATTTAAAATGCATCACTGGGAAATATTAGCATCAGCTAATATTGCCATAAGTGCCATCTAGTGGTACAATTGATTATCAACATTGCCTACAATTTCAGTTCAGGCGAAAAAGCATAAAAACGAAACAGACCAATATTAAATTTTATATTATTGGTAGATATGGGTACTTCTATGATATTATTCATATAATAATCATCTTGATTATGTCTCAGCAGACATTTCGTCGTGATCGTAGAATAACGACGGATTTGAAAAAAATCCAAAATTCACTTTTTACCATATTTGGATACTACATTGTCTAAATATTATTGCTACATTTAAAAAAAAATTACATGTATTTTAGATTTCAAATTAAGCAGTCGGTAAAGTGACGCATATGATAGATTCTCATAGTAAAATGACGCTTATGTATTTTTAAAATGGCTGTCCTGTAAAGTTTAATATATGTCAGATCCGTCACTATTCTACGACTACGACGATTTATTCATTATTGAACATTAAAGCCATTGTTTTGTTGACTTGAAAAATTTATTCTGTGTGGTAGTTATTTTTACCATGCTTTTATTAACTTTACCTGTATGCAGGAGTGTCGGCTCCATTGGTACGGCCACGTTCTACGGCAACCGGATGCTTACGTGGGTAGCAAATGTCTGGCCATGCCATCTCCGCAGCGCCCCGGCAGGAAGGGTAGACCCAAAAAGTGCTTGACGTCGTAAAGGGTGATGCGCGTGCCAATGGGCTCACTACCAAGGATGCTGAAGACCGTGCGAAGTGGAGTAGAAAAAGTCGGAAAGCGGACCCCGGACACCGAAACGGAAGTTTGGGTTGCAACCGGGATTCTACGCTGAGATGATGATGATATTAACTTTACCTGTATGTGTCTACGTAACGAAATTTTCGAACTAGATTTTTACCTACTTTGAACGATTAAAAAAAATTAAAATTTAGCACTTTGTCAAAACCTGATAACAATACACAAATTTAATAATTTTGTCCCATAGTCTTTATCAGGATCATCAGGATTAACGCTTTCTTTTCCTTCTGCCGGAAGATGGCGTTAAATTAATAAAACCATTTACCGATTGGGAATCGACGACAAATAAATTTAGTTTAACGAACTAAAAACTTAAAAATAAATTATAGTTAAAAAACCTAACAAACAGGCTTTCACACGTAAGACAGATTATAGTTAAATAAGAACTAAAAACATGCTGACTATAAATATAAATAGAATGTTGTCAGCGCGTCGTGGTCATCCACTTTAAACACACAAAAATTCTATTTACGAGGGTGGTCCGATAAGTATAGGTACCCTAGGACCACCCTCGTAAATAGAATTTTTGTGTGTTTAAAGTGGATGACCACGACGCGCTGACAACATTCTATTTATATTTATAGTCAGCATGTTTTTAGTTCTTATTTAACTATAATCTGTCTTACGTGTGAAAGCCTGTTTGTTAGGTTTTTTAACTATAACTTATAGTACTTAGCCTACAAATGAAAAACAAAAATTTTGGAAAGCTGGCGATTTGTTTCTCAACGTAATCTCCTTTGAGTGTATCGAACACTTGACCCAGCGATGCTCCAACTTTTTTAACCCATCTGAAAAATAGATTTTGTGAAAGTTTGCAAAGTAGGCCTTCGTGGCGGCGGTAACCTCCTTATTCGACTCAAATTTCTGCTCGGCGAGTGACTTTTACAAATTTGGAAAGAAAAAAACAGTGCCGTCTAGAGACGTTTGAAAGAAGCGAAGCTTTATAGTATAAAGCGTAGGAACTAGCGTTAAAAAATAATGAAAAAAAAACTGAAGAAAATGACTTCACAATAATTGTTGTCATCATCATCATTTCAGCCGGAAGACGCCCACTGCTGGACAAAGGCCTCCCCCAAAGATCTCCACGATGATCGGTCCTGCGCTGCCCTCATCCAACCTATCCCGGCGATCTTGACCAGATCATCGGTCCATCTTGTGGGGGGCCTACCAACACTGCGTCTTCCGGTACGCGGTCGCCATTCGAGGACTTTTCTGCCCCAACGGCCATCAGTCCTTCGAGCTATGTGCCCAGCCCACTGCCACTTCAGTTTTGCAATCATCCGGGCTATGTCGGTTACTTTGGTTCTCCTGCGAATCTCCTCATTTCTGATTCGATCTCGCAGGGAAACTCCGAGCATAGCCCTCTCCATTGCTCTCTGAGCGACCATGAGCTTTCTCATAAGGCCCATAGTTAGCGACCACGTCTGCGTTCCGTATGTCATCACTGGCAACACACATTGGTTAAAAACCTTCGTCTTGAGACACTGCGGTATTTGGGACGAAAAGATTTTACGGAGCTTCCCGAACGCTGCCCATCCGAGTTGGATTCGACGAGTGACCTCTTTCGCGAAATTGGACCTGCCTAACTGGATCGTTTGACCCAAGTAGACGTATTCGTCAACAATTTCGAAAGTACACTTCCCAACTGTTACGGGGGTAGGTGCGACATGGACATTAGACATGATTTTCGTCTTGTCCATGTTCATTTTGAGACCTACTCCTTGGGAAGCTGTATTGAGGCCATCAAGCATATGGCTTAAGTCTTCCATGGTTTCAGCCATGATTACGATATCATCTGCGAATCTAAGGTGAGTGATGTACTCACCGTTAATGTTGATGCCCAGTCCGTTCCAGTCCAGAAGCTTGAAGACATCTTCCAACGCAGCAGTGAACAGCATCGGCGATATGACATCGCCTTGTCTGACTCCCCGCTGCAGTCGGATAGGCTTCGAGTTCTGATCCTGGAGACGGACTGACATGGTGGCGTTTTCATACAAACACTTCAACGCTTTGATGTATCGATAATCAATGTGGCACCTCTGGAGAGACTGAAGCACCGCCCAGGTCTCGATCGAATCAAAGGCTTTCTCATAGTCCACGAACGCCAAGCATAGTGGCTGGTTATACTCCTCCGTCTTCTGTATAACCTGCCGCAGCGTATGTATGTGGTCTATGGTGCTAAAACCTTTTCGGAATCCGGCTTGTTCGGGAGGCTGGAAGTCGTCAAATCTGCGCGCGAGACGATTCGTGATGACCCTTGAAAACAGCTTGTAAACATGGCTCAGAAGTGATATCGGTCTAAAGTTCTTCAAAAGGGTTTTGTCGCCCTTTTTGAAGAACAGCACCACTATACTTCCGTGCCAGGCCTGCGGCGTTTTGCCATCGAGGATGACGGAATTAAATAGCTTCTGGAGGATTTTAAGCACAGGAGTACCACCAGCTCTCAGAAGCTCGGCTGTAATTCCATCATCACCCGGCGCCTTGTTGTTTTTAAGCTGTTTAAGGGCCACACTAATCTCGTACAGACTGACGTCTGGGATATCTACGGTGTAGTGTCGGGTTAATTTGGCTCTTGGGTCTTTAGCCTTGTTGTTAACAGGTGCCCGTGTGGTCGTGTATAGCTGTCCGTAGAACTTCTCGACTTCCCTCAAAAGTTCGGGTTTAGACGAAACGACCCTGCCGTCGTCGGTCTTCAGCTTCGTCAGTTGGCTCTGCCCAATAGACAAGTCTCGTGCGAATACTTTAGAGCCCTTGTTACGCTCTATAGCCGCCTTTACACAGTCTGTGTTATGGCGGCGGATATCGCGAGTCAAGGACTTGGAGATCTGTCTATTTAGCTGCCTATACTGGGAAGCATCGTCCGGGGACTGAAGGGTCATTTGACGTCTCACATCCATCAATTTGAGAGTAGAATCTGAGATTTTTCCGGTTCTTTTTGAACGGCTGGCCTTGAAGAATTTAGACCCGGCCGTTTGAACAGCTTCCACGAACCTGTTATTATACTCGTCCACGTCAACGCAGTCACCGAGGCATTCGAAGCGGTTTTGCAATTCGAGTTGAAAGTTTACCGGGTTTTGGATCTGTATGGGTGCAGGTCGGAGCGTAGACTTCACCAGTCGAGACCTCTCCAATTTTGGATTGATATTCAATGTGCCTCTTACTAAGCGGTGATCACTCCCAGTTTTCACCGAATATAATTGTTGTGCTTCTATTTAATGGTATAGTACAATTTCTCCTTTAAATCGACATAGCTGCTGCACTTTTTAACCTTATTTTTTTTACCCATTTTATCTTCAACGAATTCTAACGAAACTTTCCGGCCATCACCATAACCTTTCCGGCCGATAGGACAGTCTTCGCCTTCTTCGGAGCACTTTTGCCGGGTGAAGTCTACCGTTTCGACTGTTCCTTGGTCTCTTGTGTGTACCAGTGAATCCATGTTTCGGTGACGGTCACGAAACGACGCAGAAACTCCTTCGGATTGCGCTTAAACATCGTCAAACACTGCTCTACAGTGATTTCACGGTTGCGCTTGTTGTCCCGAGTGTATTAATGAAAATATATTCACTTTATGCTGGCAGGAAAACTTGAGAAGTGATACGCGTGCCAATAAACTCATTACCAAAAGTGTTGAAGATCGTGCTTCATAAGTGGTGGATAAAAGTCCCATAGTAGATCAGCAGTCCCACCAGCCAGACTGTTGAAATTTAGAATTTAAAATATAATGACGAGAAAAAACGAAATAAAAATACATTATTTAAACTTATTTAATTATCAATAAGACATGTCGCCCTTTATAGGACCCCGATCGTATGGATGTTTGTGGAGATGTCTCCGATGTGGTTGACGAGTTTTAATGTTCTCTGTGCCTCTTTTCCATTTTCCACCTACTTTATTTAGAATGGCCTTATCTTCATTCATCAAATCGCCTCCACCGCTATCGTGGAAGAAGCTGCTATCGTCGTCCTCCCAGTAAGATTCCTCGTCCAGTTCTTGTTCTTTACTGTTAAAAAATAAAATACATTCAACCGCTAATAATCATTAATATAATTTACTTAGTGAACGATGGCATGGTATGTACAAAAGTATTAAACCCTCGAGGCTTTGAGTCTTTCTAATAGGATGAAAAACGCTGAATAACTCTTTTTTCCATTTCTTGACCAAGAATAAATAAGAAAAAAAAAATGCCATAAAAATAATAGATGTTGTTAAAATTGAGTTTTAACGGAACCAACTGCCGTTTGTGCCTCTTATCCCCGCCACCCCGAAAAAGAGAAGCCGAACTTTAGGTGTCCTTATTTTGCTGTAAGTTATCAGAAGGAGTAATTAGAGTAACTCTGTTCTTATTTCTAGCAAATATCACTCGGCCTAGGTAGATGAATATCTACCTACTGGGAAATTTCACCAATCTGTATATCAATCTGTATCGGTTAAGATTAAATGGAATTTTGAGGCTAATTATACACAGGAGGTCCGGAAATTGAGCTCGGCTACGGATGTTCTTGTCTTAGAGAAAAACTCATTTCCCTATTGCAAGTCCCTCGACTGCGGGTGAGTCAGGGTTTATGCCGTTGCCCGGACTTCATGAGGCCACCTACATAAAAACATGGCTTGGCCAAAACTATGATTTAGGCCGCGGTTGATGTTGTCCAAGGCGGACTTCTGTCAAATGTCAGCGTGACATTTTTTTGTACTCAGGTTACTGTGAAAATATTTTAATAACTATAATGTAAAATGAGCTTACTTGTATCCCTGGAGTTTGAGCAACAATCGGTCTGCTTCAGCTGTGACCTCTGAAGAGGCTACGTTATCCTCAGGGTCGTTTACGAGTTGAGATTCCAGCTTTTGTAGGGCGGCGTCTGCTCGGTCAGTGAGTGCGACGAATTTCTCAGTCAACTGTCTCAATTCGTTTTCTTTGAAAATATTGTGGGTTTGATTACGGAATACGTTCTCCAAATTGCGGCAAGTTACATCGATCTGCTGAGAAAACTACATGTCAGAACTTGTCGGCAAACACATAAAGTATCAGTTCAAACGAGCTACTGGAGAAGTTCTCTTGAACGGATAATAAAAGACTACAGTTTTTGTTAGATTGGGAAATAAGTTTGTAGCGTTTTATCAGACTTTCAACCAAACAAATATCGATAAATGTATTACAATAAATTAGTCAATTATACCTAGTCAGGTCATAAATTCTGTCACATGTTTAATGTAAAATAATTGTAACAAGTTTATTAATTATGTAACCATTCATATACCAAAATGAACTTAACAAAACATAGATTCTTATGACATTAAAGTTTATTCAAAATGACCTCCGTGATTTTGAATACAAGCCTTCAATCTGCGCGGCCAGTTGTCTATCGCAGCACGAACGAGGTCCATGTCAATATCGGCGGCTGCCTTAATCAAGGATGTCTTGAGTGACTCCAAATTGGGATGAGGCTTTGAGCACGCCTTTTCCTCCAAGTGTTGCCATATCTTGTAATCTAACGGATTCAAATCTGGACTGGAGGAGGGCCAGTCTTCGTGCCGGATGAAGTTGATTTCACGCGCCGCCAGCCAGTCTTGTGTGCTCTTCGCTCTATGAGCTGGCGCCGAATCTTGTTGGAATACCCAGTGCCTGTTATTGAACATGGTATGAGAAACAGGTTCCACAAGGTTCGTCAGGACTGTATTTTGATACACAACAGCATTCGTTTTTACACCTTTCTCACAAAAATGTACCTCTGTTAAGCCCCAATAAGAAACTCCCAACCATACCATGAGCGAGGATGAAAAATGACCTCGTTGGACACGCGGAATACGGTTGCTCGCTTCTTCACTACTGTGTGCGTACACCTTATCATTTTGTTTGTTGTAGCTCTCTTCTACGGTAAACATTTTTTCATCCGAAAAAAGAATTTCCCGATATTTTTTTCCCGCGTACCGCTTCAACAAAGCGCGGCATCTATTCAGTCTCAGGTCCATTAGACGAGCATTCAAACGATGTCCTGTTTTTCTTCGATATGCCCGAAGCCCTAAGTCTTCATTTAACACCCTTTTCACCGTGGTTCTGCTTAACCCCATCTGAAGGGCCAACAGTTTCTGCTTACATTTGGGATTTCTTTGAATTCGTGCCTTCACAGCTTTTATCACTGCTGGAGTCCTAACAGACCGAGGGCGACTACTTCTTGACCTGTCATCTACACTAGAGTCTTCATTGTATCGTTTGATGGTACGATAAACGAATCTTTTGGTAATATTCAAATTTTTCAGTATGTTAAAAATTTGAATTGGCGCGTAACCGCAACGATGCAACGCAATAACTGCAACACGGTCTTCTTTAAGCGTCCACTCCATATTTAAAAATGAGTAAAATTCTAAAAGTTATACATTTTTATTTTCATGAACAATTCGAAATTCTAGTTCAATAAACTTTTTTGTGGCCAGCATTCTAAAAGAAAAGTTTTTACTGTGTGACAATACTTATGACCTGACTAGGTATATTCGCCG
Source organism: Malacosoma neustria (assembly GCA_963693495.1). Lineage (NCBI taxonomy): Eukaryota > Metazoa > Arthropoda > Insecta > Lepidoptera > Lasiocampidae > Malacosoma > Malacosoma neustria. The sequence goes on from OY856378.1 coordinate 6,562,757, forward strand.
TTGCTGTTTACGATCTCCGCCCACCTCTCAACCAACATTTCGATGCTATTTCACTAAAAATTGCCCTATCTGGTATTGAAGAAGTGCCAATTGAACCAGTTTTCTGTGTTGAAAGTAAGATTCTGGCGTTGTCGTGAAAGGGTTTTTTTTAATAAGCTTTTAGCTTTTTGACCGTTGCATTCCGTTCGGGCATATATACCAGGGCAACATGTATTTCTGTCTCGTTTTATGATCGCAGTTAATTTTTCGGCTAATTGACAACTTATTTGGTAACCGTCCTTCTTAAGAAGTGCTTTGACGGTCTTCCACGAATTCAGAATGTCTCGCTGCGGGGCGTAGCTCTATCGAATGAATATTATGCACTTTCTCTCGGGGTCTGCCGCGGCGACAAAACGACTCTAACTAGGTGATTGGACCCCAAGCTTTCTGGATAGCAACCACACCTGATTTATAAGTATGCTACCATAGTAACTTTGTGTTGTGTTCCGGTATTAGTGACGCAGGTGGGAACCAAAACTAACAGCAGCGTGTTCGCGGTGCCCCTAGCGTTGCAAACATCCATAGGCGTCGGTAACTTACTAATTGGACCATCAGCCTGTCTGCTGTTCATTAACAATAAAAAAACTCAAAAGCAAAAAAATAATAATTGTAAAATGAAAAAAAACGCTACGTAATTATTCCCTAACGAAATAGTTAGTAGATGAAAATTTGTGCTTGTTGAATCTGTGAGATGATGGCGATAAGTAAATTGTACTACCAAATCACGCATCGCATCATTCGCTCAAAGTCCATCATTTACTGTTATGATGACAACTGGTATGGTTGCGAATCATGGTTGCCTCCAACTGGGATTTCGATACGCGACTATGTTGAAATGCAGCCGCCATGCAATAATGCATGCCGCATGCAAAAATTACCAGGTGTATCGGAAATTTGATTACCGGTTTCTGCGTAAAAGAACTACGTAATTTTCAAGAAAATGGAAAAATTTATTTATTCAATAAATATATACACATCAAAAAAGTCTAAGCAACACACATTATATTACAAATTTACCATTTATACTAATTAATTCTAAGTCTTTACTCACTCAAAGTGCGTAGGTATGTAAACTTTTTTGTTATTGATGACATACTGGCTGGTTGTAAAAAAAAATTCGATTATGTTTTGTTTTTTCATAAAATTAAATGAAAGGGAATTTGTTTGAATTTAAGTGCGTTTTTATTGCTACGTTTAGTCTTGATTTTATAATTTTACCAACCATTTAAATAAAATTAGCGACAAAATTGAATTGTTAGATATTCTTTACGTCATGGAGCGACGTCATTTGACGGCAAATTAAATGCAAAGAGCTGTAGAGATGTTGCAAGCGGGAAGTAATCAATCTCGGCATTTTGGCATTCATAGAAGTGTTATTTGTCGTCTTTGGCAGCGCTACAATAATACACGAGAACCCGCTGAACAGCATCCAGGCCGTAAAAGGAGTACAACCACTCGGCAAGACCGGTACATACAACTGACTGCAAGACGCCAGCCGATGTTAACCGCTCGAGAGATAAGTTTGAGGCTACAAAATTCAAGTGGTTGTGATGTAAGTCCCCAAACTGTGCGAAATCGACTGCATGAGTACGGCCTACGACCTCGACGCCCAATTAGGTGCCCACCGATACGTCACGGGAATCGCGCTCGTCCAAATGAATGGTGTAGAGAACGCAGAACATGGACCCAGGAACAATGGGATAAAATTATGTTTTCCGATGAGTCGCGATTCGGGTTTAGGCCTGATACAAGAAGGATGCGAGTGTACCGTCGGTCCGGAAATACTGAAAGGCTCAGGTGCATTCAGGAAGTTCATCCATACAGCGGCCAAAACCATCCTACAATTTAAATTAGTACATGTTGCTTAGACTTTTTTGATGTATGTATATAAATATTAACCATTTGATTCTATACATCTTGCCCACCTTATAGGCAATTTAAGAATGCCATTCTATAAAAACTATTTGCCTTTGAGCAAAACCATTTATCGAGACATTTTCTAACTTCTTCGAAATTGGCTAAGTGCTGCTCTCTGATCTATCATCATCATCATCATCCTAGCGTTAGTCCCGGTTGCCACCCAAACTTTCGTTTCGGTGCCCGGGGTCCGCTTTCCGACTTTTTCTACTCCACTTCGCGCGATCTTCAGCATCCCTGGTAGTGAGCCCATTGGCACGCATATCACCCCTTACGACGTCAAGCCAGCACTTTTTGGGTCTACCCCTCCTGCCGGGGCCCGGCGGAGGCGGCATGGCCAGACATTTGTTTCCCACGTAAGCACCCGGTTGCCGTAAAACATGGCCATACCAACGGAGCCGACACTCCTGCAATTTATCTGCAATGTCACGGACGTGAAGACTACCGCGAATGCGGGAGTTCCTAACGCGGTCCTTCCGCGTCACTCCACACATCCACCGCAGCATATTCATCTCCGTGACACGCAGTTCTTGCTTGTGTCGCTCTAACACCGGCCACGCTTCACAGCCGTATAAAAGGACAGGCCTAATGATGGTCTTATAGACCTGTCCCTTCAACTTTACCGGCATCTTGGGGTCACAAATGACACCAGTTACCTCACGCCATTTGGCCCACGCGGCAGCAATGCGTGCCTTGACGTCGCAATCGATGTCACCAGACGCATGAAACACAGATCCCAGGTATTTCACATGGTCCGTGCGCTCGACCGTGTTGCCGTCTATGCGTACGGGTGTGGGATCTGTGGAGTTACAGGCCAAGTACTCGGTCTTCGTCACATTGAGCTTCAGACCACCGTTCTCAAGCGACTCCTTCCACGCCTTTACACGTCGCACCAGCCTACCCCTGTCCGAGTCTGCCAGCGCGATATCATCAGCATACATAAGCAGCCACGGGGGCTGCTCATGTGAGTTTCTGATGCTGTCTGACAATACGTCTAATACCACGCTAAACAGAAACGGACTAAGGACGGATCCTTGGTGCACCCCGACGGTGATGGCGAAAGGTTTTGTGTCGCCAACAGCAGTCCGAACTACGGAATCGGAGTCACGGTACATGTCTCGGATGATCTCAATATAGGCCTCTGGAATCCCTTTGGACCGCAATGCCCACCAGATTATCGCGCGAGGAATACAGTCGAAGGCCTTCTGCAAGTCGAGAAACAGGCAATGCAGAGGCGTATTCTTCGCCCTGTATTTCTCCGCGACAGTCCTTAGGGCAAAAACAGGATCCATTGTCCCGTGACCAGGGCGAAACCCATATTGACACTCCGAGACAGTGCACTCCTGTCGAATCCGAGAGTCGATAACCCTCTCGAAGAGTTTCATGGTGTGGGACATGACCTTTATACCGCGGTAGTTACCGCACTCCTGCACCGATCCCTTGCCTTTGAAGACTGGAGTAATGATACTCAGCCTCCATTGGTTCGGGATCGTACCGGTGAGGAGTGTCCGGTTAAAAAGGTCGGTTAAAGTGCCCACACCACGAGAGCCCATCGCCTTCCAGGCTTCGATGGGGACTCCATCGGATCCAACAGCTTTCCGATTCTTCATGCGGCGAAGGCAATTCTGGACCTCTGCAGGCGTTATCAGTGGCACTAGTCCTTGGTTCGGAGGAAGATCTGGCGGCTGCACCTCTTTATGCTGCTTGTTCAGCAGCTCGTGGAAATATGAGCGCCATCTCTCCTTCACCGCGAGGTCCTCGCATAACAAGTTGCCCCCGGGGTCTTTTACACAGCGGCACTTGGAGATATCCTGTGCCGCTTTGACCCTGGAGCGCGCCAACTTATATATGAGCTTCTGCCCCTCAGACGAGTCCAACTTATCGTAAAGTGGTTGTAAGTGGTCTCGTCTGGCTCTGGCTACAGCTTTCTTGGTGGCGCGTTTGGCATCTCTGTATGCGTCGCGATCTTCAGGAGATCCGGACGCTTGCCACTTCTTAAAGAGGGCTTTTTTCGCCCTGGTCTCCCTCTGGACTGAGTCGTTCCACCACCAAGTCTCCTTGTCACACTTGCGTCCGCCCTTAGACACGCCAAGCACCTCTCTCGCCGACCCAAGGATAGCCGCCTGAATCCTGTCCCAGTAAGATTGAACCGGTTCGCCCTCACCTCCGGCGCACTTGTCGCCGATGGCAGAGGCGAACTCCTGGGACTTGACTTCATCAAGCAGCCACCACCTGATTCGGCGTTGAAGGCGGTCGACACATTTGCCTTTGGGCTTCACGCAGAGGTCCATGACAAGAAGACGGTGTTGTGCAGTGAGACTCTCACCGGGTATGACCTTGCAGTTGGCTACTTTGCTGATGTGGTGTCTCCTAGTGAGTAGGAAGTCGATTTGGGTAGCATTCCTCCCGCTCTTGTAGGTGATGAGATGCTCGGGTCTCTTTTTGAAATACGTGTTCACGATGGCAAGGTCGGCAGCCGCACACGTATTGAGGATGTCCTCCCCTTCCGCGTTGCGGCTACCGTACCCAAATCCACCGTGAACACGCTCAAATTCCCCACATTCATCACCCACATGACCGTTCAGATCACCCCCCAAAACGATCCCCTGTGATAATGGGATTCCACGGAGCACTTCTCCGAGTTGATTCCAAAACGCTATTTTATCGGCGTCGTCACAACCGGCCTGTGGCGCATAGGCACTTATCAAGTGGGTAACTACCCCATCGATAAGCACCCTAACGACCATAAGCCGGTCGCTATGACGTTTCACTTCCAAAATGTCGTTCTGGAACTCCTCTGAGAGCACTATGGCAACCCCATTCTCCCCACCAGGTGCACCTGTGTAGATCAGCTTGTAGCCATTCCCAATGAACCGGGATCTGCTGGCCTTCCACCGAGTCTCCTGCAGGAACGCCACGGCCACCCTCCGCCTGGAGAGCACATCGGCCAACTCTCTCGCGCGTCCGGTTAGCGTGCCAATATTCCACGTTGCGAAGCGGAGTTTCCTTTTGGGTGGGGCTAGTGTCTTTAGCCGTGCTCGCCCACGGCACGGCAGCCCTAGTCCACTTGTCACAGGAGTCAGGCGAAGTTCCTGCGCGTCGTTTTGCGGCGACGCCCTATCCGTGACACATCCTTTCCTTGTTCTACCCATGTTTTATTTGGCTTGTTTTGGTTTTTACGGGAGCGACTGCCGTCCGACCTCCCAACCTCTAAAGGGAAACCTAGAAGTGTTCTTCCCTCGCCGCATGCAAGCAGACAGAGGGAGTGACCCATCAGTCGGCTTTTACGACTCCCTTGGGATGATTTGGGGTGGCCCTATTCTTTCTTCGGCCGGGACCACACGGCCAATGCTCTCTGATCTATATCTTAAGTAATTATTTATTTTATTTACAAAAATAAAATACTATTGCTTCATATTTTAGCTTGTCCACAGCTCTCCACTCATCACTCAAATATCCCATGTTTATTTAATACAACTAGTAATCCTGGCAATCCTGACCAGGATATGAGAATAAACTTATCAATTTATTGCACTGTTAAGTTTATTCGATAACTTTATTTGAATAAAAAATGTATTAGAAAGTAATCATGTACTTATGTTAAAAATACTGGCCCACTGAGATACAGTATTCACTAGTTCAGGGGCCAGTGTGATTTTCTCTAAGTCAAATTAGTTGTTGTACATGAACTGCTGTGATATGTATCTTTTATATTTAAAATTTGTATGTCATGTATAAATAATTAAATAAATAAAATAAATACCTTAACTGATAATTAGGTGGCTATGAAAAAAAAATGAAAATAATTTAACTTGGCGTTCAAGGCCCAAAGAAACTAGGTATACGGTTTTGTCAATAACCAATTGGAGACGTTGGCTCAAAGTTTTTGGTATCATTTAAAAATGTGCGCTGTCGATAGTGACGACACGACGAATTAATTACACTATACAGAGTAATTAAAGTTACACCTACATATATATCTAAATATGTTTTAAACCTACTCGCTATTAACTACTACTTTTATAAACAAATTGATTAAGAATATAAATGATCAAGCCCGTGGCTGCTATAGTAATTTACTAGCAGTCTTTTGTGATTAGGATGTTTCCCGGAGTAAAATAAGTCAAATGGTTTATGTTGATTTAACCACCCCTGGTGTATAAATATGCCGCCATAAATAACCTTGTGTTGTGTTCCAGCATTAGTGACCCTAGTTCCAGTAGCCCTATGCGGACAGTAGCGTGTTCGCGGTGCCCCTAGCGTCGTAAACATTCATAGGCAACTGCTTACTATTAAGTGGGCCTATCTGCTGTTCCTTAACAATTAAAAAAAAATGTTACCTGTGGTTCGCGTGCCGTATTTAAAAACTTCGATACTTTATTATCATGGGTTCTCATCGTTGTTTGGATACTCTGCAGGGCGTGGAATGTCGATTCAGTCCTGAAAATATGTTTTTAATTTATCATTTTTTAGTTTCTTCTTATTCTGACATTAGTCATTTAAGTCCATCAGTTTCCATTTTATTTTTAGATTGTATGTGTTAATTATTAGAAATGTCTGTTCTATTTCAAATAACAATTTTTTCTTATAGCCGTTACGTATTGTATTAAACCCACTTTTGCTCGGTACTAAACTTCAACATATTTCCTTTCCTTGACCAAAAACGCTCAAGAAAAACGTGACCGTTTTATAGTAGCAAAAAGAAAGTGCTAGGATAGACTTATCATGTTACTGACTAAGACTACACAACCATGATTATTCAAATAGGAATTTACTCATAGTACAAAATATCCATTGTTATATTTAAGCCCTCTTATGGTCTACAATAGAATACATATTTGCTTATTTGAGAAACATTTACGCCTTGAAAAGATCAGCTATCGTGTTTTGTCTCCTTTTTATATGAAAAATTAATACGATATTTATATTTTAGTCAGAAAATTTTAGATAATAATGATGGAAGAAATCTGTAACATGTTTGTGTGAATTCATTTGATAAGTCTATGATAAATAGGAATCTTCATGGTAAAGAAAACTATTATATTAACCCATTTCTTTTGATTCGTTCTTCCTTAGATTTACTCATTTCATTTAGATTTGCTTATTTATTTCTTGAGAATTTAAGTGGTACCCCAAAAACACCTGGAAAGAATCTAAAACTATATTTAGTTTCAATATAACAATTACATACTTATTGATAATTGTCTCTATCAGCTTGTACATGACGTCCGCTAACTGCCTGGGGTCATCTTGTTGTACACGTTGACATGTATCTACAAAGTTTTGTTGCGACTTTAACACTTCTTTAATCTGTAAATTGAAAGCATCATGGATAATATAAGATTTTATAGGATTAATATAGGTGTCACCAGTCTCAATATGTACATTTTAACTCCTTTATAGAGGAAATTGATATCCGTTAATTAAAACATTGGTTTTTTACGATTAATATCTACAATTAAATTGATAATTTTACAAATTAGCAAATCATTGGTCAACAGACAGTAAAAAAGAACATAGATCAGTAAATTCGTCCTCCGCTGCTGAATGTAGATACAACTTTCTGCCTATCACAGTCCTGTACCTTTCCCATTCAACTAGAAATCTTGTGCAAGTCAATCGTCACGGTATTCCCTCCAGGTCTCACTCTTGCATCAGCTGTGCAAAAGACCTGGTCGCCCTGTGTCGTGGCACATTGTTTCTTTTATAGATATCGTCATTTTGAATCTTATCTATAAAATAAATGCCTGCTGAGCGACTTAAAATCTGTGCTACCGTCGCGCGTCGTGGACAAGAATTTCAAATTTCAAGAATCTCTACAGCGTATACTCACTAAAGATTTGTGTCTCCATGCTTACAAAATTCAATTAACATAACACCTGAAGCTTAATGACCATGCACAGCGAAGAGAGTTCGTTGAATGGATTATTGAACATAAAGAAATGGATGCTGATTTTTCGAGCAAAATCATCCTAAGCGATGGAGCACATTTTCACCTTGATGGCTTTGTTAATCGCCAAGTGGATATGTGGACATTTGGCCATTTGGTATCTAGGCCGATAGTTACGAGTGGTGATAAATTGATTTCTATTGCTAGCTCATCGTCGAAGCTTGCTAGAGGATAAAGGGACGGCGCCATTCGACCTTTTCTTTTGATGTTTTGAGGATCGCAGTCACCTTTATAGCTAAATCTATGTTCGCCCCCCCCCCCCTCATTATTCAAAAGAGATTGTTACGGACAGGCCTTGGCGCAAAAAGCCTCACATAACAGTATGGTAGCCCGCAAAGTTCGTTTGAGCGCGTATCAGAGCTGGAGAGATTCAGTGATCAGAATTTTTGATGCTTAGACTAAATATAACTATAAAAATAATAAATATACTGAATTCACTTAGAGCCATGCACTTAGAGCTAGTGTTATAGTCCTAGTCAATTGATATACTTTTCTTTTGTATATACATATTATATATAAACGTCTAAACTCGGAATGGGAATCCACACCGTCATCCCCGCAACACATGTGCCAAGTGATGGCCATTGCGCCACGAAGGTCTTCTAACTAACTCTCACTAAGTTTTTAAAATAATGTTTCTTGCATAATCTATAGCACATGTATAAAAGGTATTTATAATACGTCCAAATGAAAGTATTCTCTTTATTTACCTTTAAATCTATTTTGAAAGTGTTTTCGTTTAACCGCTTTTCGAAATTCGCTTCTAAATCTACAGACATCTTTTTCGCATCGCGTTGCCGCCTCGCGAGTGCTCGCAATCCGTCAGCCAATTCACGCCTTGTTACGTTCACCAATGAGAGACCATCCCTCATTAATGATTCTAGAACTAATCCTCGGTGCCATGTATCAGCGTAAGCACCATTCACCTATAAGCATCGATTACATTTAATAAAACCTTAGTTTATCTATAATCATAAACTTTTTCTAGGTGTCTGTAGAAAGTAATCGCTCATATTGATAGACTTTCTACTGGCATTGTTAAAATACTTTAAGTATGATAATATGACAGCTCATTTCACTTCAGTATGAATATTTCCAACCAATGTCGTCCAGTAAAAAAAAACATGCGGGGCAGTCTTTGGGGACTGCCGATAGAAGTGAAAACTAAATAACTTGTGAATTGTATCGTCGAGCTATTAGATTATTATTTTCGATTTATAAAGAAGTGTTTATGATCAAGGATTAAAGTTTAAATTGGTCATTAACACTTCTTTACAAACCAAAAATTGTTCACCCAAAAAATGCTCAACGCGCCTAAACAAGTTTTCACTTCAAAAACTCAACTGTATTTCATTGTAATAAAGTCGCAATTCGAATAGAATTACCCATCACAAAAAAAGTGTACAACGCCGCTAAAGAAGTTTTCACTTCAAATATACGTTCAACTTCTGCTAAAGTATGGTTTATTTAGGGATAGATCGTTTTGCAACTGAAGATGATCAAAGCTGGGGTCAATTACATATCAAACAAATCTACAATTCGATTTTTATTTGCATTAGGCCTAGCGGGTAAACCATGGCGTGTAGTGATATGGCAGTGTTCAAGCTTAAGAACTAATCTTGACAGCGGTCAAGCGTAGTCCCCCGAGATGGTCTCCATAGATATTAAAAAACATATCGAACCTATGAAACTACCTATCTCTTACACGTCATACTTTGGGGGACGTGTAAATCAGTATAATCTAGTCATTATTTTACTTTCCTCTTCAAAGCTAGATATAGTTCGTTAAGATTTTTGATAACTCCATAAAAACACATATGTTTCCGTGTTTCAAACCTTTCACATAAATCATTGAGCCGGTTCTTCTTTAATATTCTTAATTTGTAATATCTATGAAGCAACCGGATTCGGAGACCTGCTTATCTGCAAGATTATGACTTATCACATCACATTAGATCTACTGGTGGTTTAATGAAGACAAAATAGAATTATACAAATGCTAAGTGTAAAAAGAATGAAATAACAATTACCATTTTGAATTAATTTGGCTTTAGTTTGCAGACCCTTGTTAGTACCTACCTTTTCTAGTAAGTGCTTGTGTGAATCGATGTGTTTTGTGAGATTTTGAACGACCTCGGTAATCTTGGCTTGACTTTGTTCAAGTTTCTCTGTGCTGTCCTTTATGGTCATCTGTAATTATTTGCGCAGAAAATAAAAAAAATATCTTAGTACGATTTTAAAAAATATATAGAAACGTGGTTGTCGACAGTCAATCATTGTCCACTGCTGGACTTAGGCCTTCCTAAATTTGCGCGACAAATCTCGGTTCTTTGCTTTTCCCATCCAACCTTGACCGGCAATCTTATCTCGTAAGCCATCAGTCCGTCGGGCTAGGGTGAGTCCTACATTTGCGGTTTTCACTGCATTACACGTTTGTACCAATGCCTATCGGTCCTGCAACAGACGTGACCCGCCCAATACCGCTTCATACATATTTTACGAGCTATATCATTTTAGATTTTGTCCATAAGAAAAGAACCAAACATAGCCCTTTGAGTGACTTGAAATTTGTGAACCATTCCCGCGGGCAGTGTCCACGTCTCAGTTTTTTAGGTTAATACTGGTAAGACGCATTGCTCTAAGAGTTTTACCTAAAACATTGGAAACAATAACAACAGAAACATAATGTAACAACACCTAGATTTCCTCAAAAATCTTTTAAAGTTTATTGTGCTTGTAAATGGAGCAATAAATAAATAAATAAATAATAAATATTTTGTGACAATTCACACAGCGTCATCTAGTCCCAAACTAAGTAGCACTTGTGTTATGGGCCCTAGACAACTGATATACTACTTATATACTTTTTTTTGTAAATAAATACATATTATACATAAACACCCAGACGCGAGACGGGAATCGAACCCGTGACCTCCGCGAGCGTACCGATGTGCGTTATCCGTTACGCCACCGAGGTCGTCATCGAGCAATGGATTCTTAGTACGAGTATGAGTAGACTATTTTGTAAAAATAAACAATGTCTGTTAATCTATGATCAATTGATCAAACAAATACAATTTATTGTTTATCTATTAGTTATTTTTCGAAAAGTTTCATCCTGATTATGTTCACATGTGAGTATAACTCAGTCCAAATAATATTTAAATGAAGTGGATTAGGAATAAATTTCATCATATTAATTTTCTTGATGTTAATAATTGTATGAACTTACTTGGACATTTACTTGGAGCATGTGTAACCGGTGTTCGAGCCGTTCAGCTGCAAGCTGAGTCCTCTCCAATTTCAACGATAACGTCGTTTCCACACGATCTGAATGCAATGAGCGAATTTAATGGTCTTATCCTACTTATTAATTTCATTTGCTATTATAAGCATGTGATTCAGTTAAAAAATAAAACTAGAATTTCATTTCATTGGATTATCTTGACAAATCGTAAAAGATGACAATGAACTATATTCCCTTTGCAAGAATATAGTTGGTATAAGAGACGGCATCCGCCTATGTAATTTATCTTCTTTTTCTCGTGCCTCTTTTGTCAAGAAACGGTAGTGTCACAAAAGAAACCGACGCATATACCGCAAATGGTTTTACAAACATACAGTGGACAACAAATACGCCCAAATATCTTGCAGAATATCTAAATATGCTTTCTCGGTTTGGTATTGAACTCCCCGAGACGTTCGTATATATTATACATATGATTATGAATACTACCACCAGTACTGTCAAGTTTAGGGCATGTATTTATGTATCATATCATCGTAGCTCTCAAGCAAATAGACTGATTTACGTTGTTTTTTTTATCAATAGCTGAAGTTACTGAAATAATTCTTTTCTATATCTAACAAACATTAGATCTAGCGATCCGAAGGTTCGCTCCTAGACTGTTAGTCAGGGCAAGTTTTATCAGTGTTTGATCTTCGTCAAACTAACTGCTTTTTTTTATTGCTGTAGGAAAGCAGACAAGCTGACGGCCCGCTTAGAATTTAGCAGTTACCGTCGCCTGTGGGTGCTTGCAACGCCAGTGGCATCGTGAACACACTGCTGTCCCATAAGAGGTACAGGAACTTGGGTCACTAATCCCGGAACACAACACAAAATTATTATGGCGGCATACTTAAGACCAAAGGTTTTGGTTTGCCTTTTACGATAGGCCGACCTCAGTCGCAGAGGTCAGTATTCTTTCTCCGCCCCTGCACGGATAAAAACTGCTTGCTGAAGAAATATCTTTAATAAACTTATCGAGTTCAATATTGGTAACATGTTGCATATTAACCCAACCTTAATTTTACTTATTTCCAACCCTATAATAACAAGTAATAACAAGCTGAGTGGTATTACAGTAGTTTTACACTCGGAGGTCAATCCAGAGGTACCGGGTTAGAAACCCGCGATAGTATGTACCGCTTAGGCAGGTTTTCTCGCCTATTGTGAGTATTATAGTATAATTGCTATGTACTGACGGCGAAGGAAAACATCTTGAAGAAACCTGCATACAGAGATCACTGGTATATGTAACTCGTCAATCTGTCTTAGACAAGCGTGGCGGGTATACTGTATGTTCTTTTATGGAGGCGGAGTCCTGAGACCAGTAGTGCTATGTTATGGACTGTTATAATAACAGGCTCTTTATGTTGGAGGTGTATTAACACTGCGCACTAGTCAATCCATGATTGACAGGGAGATCGCTGAAGGTTTAAATGCTTGCCCCTGGCGCCACGGCAGATTGCTCGACACAAGGGGCGGGCCGTCCTTGCCTGGGCCACGGTACGCGCATAGATACATATTCCACGTGTGGACAATAGGACAACCTGGTTTTTTATTTGGTGGGCCCGAAGAGTTCTAAATACCAACGACTATTCAGATATCCGTAAAAAGGGTTTTACCATGAAAAAAAGGGCTTACGAATTTTAAACATATATTATCTAAAACTTTTTTTGCATTTGAGAGTGTTTGTGTTGTTAGTAACAATATTTCTGTTATTTCAATTTACGTGGGCTTTGTGGCAGAACGTCTACACAATGTATCATCAGTATAATTTTGTTGATATTAGAAAATGACTGCAAAGGTTTGTTCAAAGGTACGCTTGTTATTCTTGTACTCTTTTGATTATATTTGTTTTGCATTTTGTGCAACGGTTTTACTCATTTACCAAAGTGCTTTTCCATACTTTTTATCTTTGCTTTTGAAGCAAAGATAAAAATGTATATTGTAAGAATACTGACCAAGTTTATCTTGAATGTCGTCGAGGCGCCTGGCCTGTTTCGCCTGAGCCGCACTCACCGCATCCAATACGCGTAGTCTCTCCTCAATACCCGACAGTATGTTGCTTATGTCCTAAAAAGAAGACGTTTGAAATGATGTGCTAATTAGGAGCGAACAAGGATTTAAAGGGTAGATGTAAATGGTGTATGTTTCTTTACCTTCGTGCTATGTATGTTTTGCGCATACAAGCGTAGGTTGTAAGGTTCGGCGGGCGATGTGCGCGCCAAGCATAGGCACGCCAACACCACCACACCCGCTCTTAACATTTCCCCGTCTGTAATCAAAACAGTTAAGTGAAATACTTTCATCTACGTTCAATAAATTAGGGAAAGTCGTATTTTAATTGCCCCTATAAGCGAAAGTTAAGGTCTTTGAATAGTAAGTATACTTTATTCAATCATGACGTATGTGAATACTGTGAATGTAAAAAATGTGGCTCACAACGCATTCGGTACTGCGTTTCAATCATGTTCGCGTAATGACGTACATTGTTTATCATGATCAGCGACAGGTGTTACGTCTCGTCCTGTTTATACACACCTATTTGTTTGCATTCCAATGCAGTTCATGAACCTTCGTCTGTCAGATTAATATTGTCTAGATACGCCAACGCAGGGTCGAGGTCAATCTCTCGTCAGCCCTCTCACGCTTGATACGATGTTGTAATCCTGCTATTTATATATTTAACACACAAGGGTACTAATCCCTTGCTGCAAAGTTGAAGCTGTGTTAAACGAGCTTTCGTAAGTAGGTTGTCGTTCAATATACTAAATGATTATGCTTTTGGAATTCATTTCAAAAGTGTTACAATCATTAAGTATAGATGAATAAATGATTTAGTGAGTTTTATAGCAATTATAAATTGGTAGGCCACGTCGCCCATCAGGTGAGCTCATTTCTTTAACTGTCACGATTCGTTATGGGCTGACTTGCAAGATATCAATAAAATTGAATTCCGCATAGACCATGCAAAGGAGTGAAAATTACCACACGATACGCGTAGTTCCACTCATCACGGACATGATCAATAACTACAGTTAATCATTTATAATAATTGAATATCGATATAGTGATAGTAGTTAATGAGACTATATGGAAACGCGCCCTGCATACTTAAAAAGCTATAAAGAATTTGTTCCCAAATGGAACGTATACGATAGCATACGAATCTGTTTGACCAACAAAGAGTTTATCGGATTTCAATTTAATTAAATAATGTTATTTGATTTTTGTTCCTGTTATATTCGGGTGGCTATCAAATATTCAGAAAGGGAGTGAGAATGCGCGTATTTGGCGTACATTGACCTCTCAGTGCTCGAAACTTACACGCGGAGTGTGCAGAAGTATTACAATGAATAATATTTGAACTCTCATCACGTATGTAGGAAATATACGAGTATGTCCTTCTCGCTATCATCGTATCAATCAAGTTCTTCGGAATTTTTCCAAGAGCAATCGGGCGCTAACATTTGAAAATAATATATATTATCTTTTATCCGTGCAGGGGCGGAGAAAGAATACTGACATCTGCGACAGGGGTCGGCCTGTCTTAAAAGGCGACAAAACAACCCACCCTAGCTATATAGTAAGGCCCCTAGCCCGTCTGGATGGCGACCACCTTTGGTCTTAAGTATGCCGCCACAATAACTTTGTGTTGTGTTCCGGCATTAGTGACTCAAGTTTCTGTACCTTTATGGGACAGCAGCGTGTTCGCGATGTCACTGGCGTTGCAAACACCCATAAATAAATAAGCCTTTATTACTGTAGAATTACATTTACATCTATTATTTATTATAAGTGTTTAGTTGTCGGCATCCGGTTTCTCCACTACAGCTTGTCCTTCGACAAAGGCCTCCTCCAAAGACTTCCATCTTTCTCTATCCTTCGCAATTTGGCTCCATGCTGGGCCAGTTATTTTTTTAATGGCGTCCTCCCATCTTTTACTCTGTCTACCTCGATTTCTTTTGCTGTCTCTGGGGTACCATTCCGTTATAAGTTTAGTCCATTTCTCTTTTTTGTCTCTTATCATGTGTCCGGTCCAACTCCATTTGAATTGTTTATAAACTGTATTGACATTCTTGAATTTTGTTTTTGCTTTTATTCTGTCCAATTATTCTGTCAAAATAAAAGAAAAAAGGAAAGTCTATAATACGTGCATTCTACCCTGCTTAACATATGGATGTCAAACGTGGGCACTTACAGAGCAACTATCTAATAAAATAAGTGTCTGCCAGAACAGCATGGAACGAAGCGTGATTGGAGTTAAAAGAAGAGATAAAGTAAGATTGGACAGAATAAAAGCAAACACCCATAGGCGACGGTAACTGCTAAATTCTAAGTGGGCCGTCAGCCTGTCTGCTGTCCTACAGCAATAAAAAATATATACATACATATTATTTTTGCAGTAATTTGATCTATATAAGATCTACAATATATATAGTGCGTTTTGCGTGTGATGAATACGAGGCAGTTAAAGTAATTTACCGCTTTGAGCCGTTGTCAAAGTTCAGTAGTACTGGAGTTGAGCCAACCCGGCTACTGCGCTCACTTCCAGTTGCTCCAGCTCTTATTGCTTTTATTGGAACACATTTTACTAGCTTAATTAACGTTCTAAACTTGCGGTTTCGATTTTATAATAGTTTATACTTGATATTCTGCTAAATTTGCAAAATTTTATGATCGCGGTTAATTGTAAAACTAAATGATTCATATTTATTTTTATATGCATAAAATATTTGTATTCAAATGTTTGTATAGTCGAAGTCAACGACCTCATCATCTTACTCCTCGCCTATTGTATGGAGTGTTTCCTGGTGAGATCACGTCTATTTATTCGTCCTAATGCCGCCTGTCCTTTTTGTCTACACGGCTAAGCTGCTCTGATGCTTTGAAACAATTTATTTCAAAAGTCCGGCCGCGTCGGTCCGGGACAACTGCAACGTTGAAAATTAATCTGATTCCTTTCTTGCTCAGTCATGGTGCTTCCGTTGTTAAATTAAAGTGTACCAGCGGAAGATGTCCTATTAATTTTTTCTTTCGCTTCTTAAACATACGCGCCATCCTATGAATTCTATTCATTGTGTATTTTTTTCCGAAGCAACGAGATTTTGAATGTTATTCGTTCTAATTAACTTTAGTCGTACATTGTGAAGACCACCTTCTATCATTTATTGTTCGATGTTCGTTCAGAATATTATTGCTGATGGACTTATTAAATATAATCTTCACACTATAATATTATATATAATTATTGAAACCATGTTGAACTCCGTTTGTTTAGTAGAAATTACAATTTGTTATAGTTAAGCGACCACTGTATCTTTGTTTTTCGATAAACACAACGATTGGTGACTATTAAATGGTAGTTGTATTATCATAATCAGTAGCTATTATCATAATAATAGTGCACATTAGTACACCTACAAACCGTTTGCATAAATTACATGATATGAATAAGGTCAGCGAGACGGCCGAGACGACACTTCTTAGTGCACGTAGAGAAATAGAAACATCTATTGAAACAGCCTCGAAAGTTTGTGTAAATATTATTTATATTTCGTCGCCAACGGATTTGACTCGTTACTATTATCTTCTGTCGATGACATTTTCACCGTTTAACGTTTTACATAATTCGTGAGAATATTTTATTAAAACGTTCCGTTGAATTTAAACAAGTGTCCGCGTTGTATGCGAAGTTGTACAGTGATTTGGCAGCACTGATTCAGAGTCAATAAAACGTGTAAGGGGAGGTAGCAGTAATATAATTTACTTTGAAGAATGCACCTATAAACCATAGTTTAAAGAAAATGTTATTCTAACTGTAATAGTTTTACAATTTTTTTATTCAAAAAGTATCCATTCTTCCAAATATAAAGCATATTAACTATTTCTTAACTTGTAATTACTTCACTCACTAATTACTATATTGCCCTTCGTCACGGAGTGAAAGGAAGAGTTTTAGTTTTGTCACCTGTCATCGAAAACGTTCGAGTGCATGACGGACATCATCTATCTCGTACTCCCTATGGAGCTTGTTAATTCACCGATGACAAGCGTTTATTTATAAATTTAATTAACGAGTAGAGTTTTACGTGTTATTACAGACTGTTTAACCTCGCGCGAAGTGTTTGCTCTATTGCAATATCAACAATAAAGTATGTTAACATACCTAAAGATATTTAAGGATGCTCCTAACCGCGTTATCAGCTTGCTTTGGGTCGTTTCTCTGTCCCCGTTTTGCGTGAACAGTCATCTATTAAATTAATCATAAGTTCGGTATGAGCAGGATTCGTCAGTGGCAATTTGCTAGTTGTGCTTGCTGCAAATATGTCTCTAGGCATATTAATCAGTATGTATACGAGTCATAGTCGTCAACGGTCTCCTTTTTCATGATATTCTATTATTTATATTAAAAATAACCAGTTTTTTATGCATTGTCTTATTTGTTTGGTTCGATCGAAGTGGGTTGCTGGCGAATAGCGAGACAGACGGCGCGGCGCGCAGAGCCCGCTCGTGCCAATAACCACAGCCGCCTACCGATTGCTAATCTGTCTGACATCACGATCTGATCACTATTATCTATTATTATTATTTCATTTACAGACACGACATATTTTATTGAGAAACATTACTATAACAAAAGTATTCTTAATATAGTCCTTAACAATCCATATTCAAGGTTATTTGTTAATTTTACATTACAAAAAACAATACGAGCAATAAAATAACCGTCCTTTGGTTCTCGTGAAAAATGAAAAATAAATTGTCCCTTTAACTGCAGCAAAACGTAGGTCATTATTTGGAATTTAACTTTCAGAGGATAAATCAATATAGGATAATGGTTCAATATAGGAGTTGCGTTAGTAACTATTTCTGCATCCTCAAATTTACATGTACGTATTCGGCCTTCAGTTTTCGTAACCGTTTAATATATTGGGCGATTGTTTAAGAACATTGTTGCATTCATTCCTCACTCACTGCGTGTGTATTTACCATCACTTAAACAGGTCAATCGTTTCCAGTGAAATGCAAAAAAGGAAAGTGTTACTTTTGAAAAACGATAACGATTTAATAGAATTTCAAAGACAAATTATTATGTTCGTTGCCGTTGGCTTCCACATTATACCAAAATACGTGCTCTGCTCGAAAAAGTATGGTTAATTTGAATCAAATTATTTTACCACGAAAAAGATAGATTAACTCGATATTTAAATGCCACCGACACGCACATTCGTATGTCTTCCTGGAGGCCCTCACGTTTTGAATGCATTTTTATACATCACACGAGATCGAATATACATGCTTTAAGTACACAGGTGTTGTTGAGTTGACAAAAGGCAAGCGGGTGTGGTTTATCACGTTATCAAATAATTCAAATGCCGTGTCCCGGGAGCACCGCTCACCACGCCGATTGTGCAATGTTGGGCCTGCATATTTAAGCCGCTATAATCTGGGTGCAGTCCAGCCCACATCGCTGAATCGAGCTAATCGAGCGCGCGCACGCCTGCCACAACTAATTCCAATCATACGTGCCCGTCACAAACGCCTATTTCTATTCTAATCACTGTTGCGCGTAAATCGCTCTGTTAACATGTGTATAAAGCTTAAAGCTGCTTTATCACGTTTTTAGCTGTACGACTTGCTAACGAGGACCTTTTGTTGATTGTCTTGAACATTTCTATAATATTGTAATGTTTTACATTGCTTTCGGATTGTAATTGTAGATCGTAAAGAATATTATTATGAAGGCAGAGGATGGTAATGTTTTTAATTCTATTAATTAATTTAATGTTATCAAGATACTACTAATACTACAAGCTACTTATTTTGGGACTAGATGGCGCTCTGTGAATAGTCCTAGTCTATTTATTTATAATTAGCACCTTTATATGGTTTCTATAAAGCGTGTAAGTGGTTCCGCCGAAAATTTTACCTACTTCACCAGCCAGCTGGAGCATACTGTTAAACAAAACATGAGACCCTGACTCTTGTAAGCTTTCCTAGGTGTAAAGTGAAATTTCATTTTTAAAAATCAAATCAGCCAAATCAGCAAATAAAGCTTTTTTGGTCTCAAACAAGTTTGTTTGAGACCAAACTTTTACATATATGTACAAATTTCTACATATATGTAGTTACATATATGTAGAAATTTAATGAATTAATCCTGGGACAATAGACTGCGTTGTGCATCGAGCCCTAAAGTGATAGCTTCCAGTGCAACCGGGATAATAATATTAGTATATTGATTAAATATTTTCACATCTTATACTTGGACATTTAAGATTAAATAAATTCAATAATAATTATTGTACATCATGTTATAAAATGTATACAACAAATAAATTGAATGAAAAGTACAAAGTTAAGCTAAGGTACTTGGTAGCCCAGCGGTATTATAGTCGCATACCAATGTAGAGGACTCGGGTTGGAATCCCACAATAGCAGCTTTTCTCACTTAACGAGCATATAAGAACAACTTAAGAAACATTTGATGTTAACTATGATACCTACCTTGTAAAAATATTTCTGTATACAATAAATTTTCATATTATTTTCATATTTTCCTCTGTGCAGGAGTGGAGTAAGAATAATAATCCCTACGGCCGGGGTCGGCCCGTCGTAAATGGCGACAAAACAACCCAAATTACGTGGTAGGGCCCCAAGCCCGTCTGGATGGCAACCACTCCTAGTGTATAAGTATGCCGCCATAATAACCTTACGTTCTGTTCCCGCATTAATGACCCAATTTCTTGTACCTAAAGATATGCGACAGCAGCGTGTTCGTAGTGCCCCTAGCGTTCGACTATTACCGACAGTAGAGGAAAACGTCTCAAGGAAACCTGCATAATGAGATCACCGGTAAATGTAACCCGCCAATCCGTCATAGACAAGCGTAGCGGGTATACTGTCCGTTCTTTTAAGGATAGGACCCCAGCAGTGGGATGTTAGGGGCTGTTATAAGTAGAAAACGATTCCATATATTTGCGTCTCATATCAGTGCTTCTAATAACAGCGTTTATTTTTTAATAGGTATGTTACATAATATTGATATAAAAATAAATTCGGCCATCTGCGATTCTCGCCAGTCACTCTTCGATTTACCGCCGCTGTTACGAGCAGTGACTTCGTGTATGATTTTCACTTAAACGATCTGGTGAACAGACGATGATTCATGATGGGGTCGTTAAAGCCTTGTATCTATGTTGGAGTCAGTACGCGCGGTTGACTGTTTTCATGTTGACCATAAAAACAATGTAAACAAATAGGGAAAACCGATAAAGCACCTTTAAGTAGTAATGGGATTCCATCAGGATTAATGACAGGTAAAAGGGTCGGTTTTTTCACTTAAATTAAAATATTTTAAAAACTTAATACTTATGCGTCATCATAGCTTTTATAAAATAATGATTGGAAGCTAAAAGATTTTTGATGAATACTATGGCTATATTGTAAATATTGCTATAAAACTATTACTTATTACGAATTTCGTGTCGCAACGGTTTTCACTCTTCAGAAAGCCTGTGCGCGTCTCTGGTTCGATTCCCGTCCCAAAAATGTAGTAGTAGTAAGTAGTGTACCAGTTATCTAGTACCCATTATACAAACGCTCGGACGGTTGCTTTGCGACAAGATGGCGCTGGGTGAATTGTCCTAGAATATTTATTTAGGAAAATAATTTCGACGTAATACATTTAATCTCCTTTCTGTGCTGAGGGTCTCGCCACCAGAAAAGCAGGGTCGAAGACGAAAGAGATTCACGCCTATCGTCGCGCAGTGTTATGATCAGTCGCCTGTATGATCGAAGTCATCGTCCAAGTGGCAAATCCCAATTGTATCCAACGAATTATTTTTGGGTTCCGGGAACCATTGTTGGGTGCTGTCATTCAGTGAAATTAGTTTGTCGTACTTTATCTTGACGCTTCTATTTCTTGTGCTATGATAATCGCGACACGAATGGAATATTTAAATTAGCTTTTTACGAAAGCGCTCATCTAACTTCCCAACCCCTATTGGCAAATAGCGTTCGAATATCATGATCCACCAGTTGGTAAGTGGACGCGTAGATCTTAGCGGAACCCCTTGCACCACATGGCCGTTATGGAAATAATTACGTACATTATAAGTATAAGCGAATAATTTATTTTTAACTAACAGGATATATTGCAAATTAATGACGTCATTTCAAAAACCCAGTGATTAAATTATTTATATCAT
Source organism: Malacosoma neustria (assembly GCA_963693495.1). Taxonomy (NCBI): domain Eukaryota; kingdom Metazoa; phylum Arthropoda; class Insecta; order Lepidoptera; family Lasiocampidae; genus Malacosoma; species Malacosoma neustria. The sequence continues at coordinate 6,584,163 of OY856378.1, forward strand.
ATATGGTAAACAAAAATGAAATTCCGTCTGATAACTTATTTTTAGTTTTATTTTATTTAAGAAATAACATTTATGTTTAAAAGAAAAAAAGACATTTTATTGGTGATCAAAAATTATGAATACACAAAAACTATCGTAAAATCTCAGCAAGTTTAAGAATTAACAAATAGAGTAAGTACAACATATTTTCGTCAATATTCACCGCCCCTCCGCCAATAAGGTTTGCACTCATCATTATACCGTATCGAAATTTTGACACGGCGCTTATTTTCAGTGCCAACTGAAACTCTAATATTAGTTGACCCAAGTGTTAAAATTAATATTGTTTTTAATACGCTTTTATTAGCTTGGTACCTAACTATGTATCTATGAATCTATGTAACGCAAATTTGAACTTGATTTTCACCCCTTTCAGAACGACGGATTGTTTTGAAACTTTGCACACTTATCAAGGACCGATGACAATGCAATAATATGTATAGTTTGTATCATTATCCTTATCAGGATCATCAGGATTAATGAATTTTCGGACCGGTTCTCGACCGATCTAAGAAGTTATGGGCTAAGAAGTCTTAACGCATTGCACGTATTTCCCCCAAGATAGTAGAAAGGTCCGGGGATTCGTTCTCCACAATTTTTATACAAGCTTGCGAAGACATGGGAGTGTCCTCTAAGAAACTGCTAGTTTCACAAGCAGGACACCACCAGGAATATTGCACTTTTCCTTTTATTGGAAGATCAACACAGAGTTTTATGTTGGAGCAGTCCACATTTAACACATCTAATATCGTCTGTAGACGACATACATTTTTTATATGTATCACACTTTCCGTTGGCAGGCTTGATGAGCTAGAATTCACTGTTATATCCGTTTTAACATTGGCCGTGTGGTCCCGGCCGAAGAAAGAATAGGGCCACCCCAAATCATCCCAAGGGAGTCGTAAAAGCCGACTGATGGGTCACTCCCTCTGCCAGCTTGCATGCGGCGAGGGAAGAACACCTCTAGGTTTCCCTTTAGAGGTTGGGAGGTCGGACGGCAGTCGCTCCCGTAAAAACCAAAACAAGCCAATTAAAATATGGTTAGAACAAGGAAAGGATGTGTCACGGATAGGGCGTCGCCGCAAAACGACGCGCAGGAACTTCGCCCGACTCCTGTGACAAGTGGACTAGGGCTGCCGTGCCGTGGGCGAGCACGGCTAAAGACACTAGCCCCATCCAAAAGGAAACTCCGCTTCGCAACGTGGAATATTGGCACGCTAACCGGACGCGCGAGAGAGTTGGCCGATGTGCTCTCCAGGCGGAGGGTGGCCGTGGCGTTCCTGCAGGAGACTCGGTGGAAGGCCAGCAGATCCCGGTTCATTGGGAATGGCTACAAGCTGATCTACACAGGTGCACCTGGTGGGGAGAATGGGGTTGCCATAGTGCTCTCGGAGGAGTTCCAGAACGACATTTTGGAAGTGAAACGTCATAGCGACCGGCTTATGGTCGTTAGGGTGCTTATCGATGGGGTAGTTACCCACTTGATAAGTGCCTATGCGCCACAGGCCGGTTGTGACGACGCCGATAAAATAGCGTTTTGGAATCAACTCGGAGAAGTGCTCCGTGGAATCCCATTATCACAGGGGATCGTTTTGGGGGGTGATCTGAACGGTCATGTGGGTGATGAATGCGGGGAATTTGAGCGTGTTCACGGTGGATTTGGGTACGGTAGCCGCAACGCGGAAGGGGAGGACATCCTCAATATGTGTGCGGCTGCCGACCTTGCTATCGTGAACACGTATTTCAAAAAGAGACCCGAGCATCTCGTCACCTACAAGAGCGGGAGGAATGCAACCCAAATCGACTTCCTACTCACTAGGAGACACCACATCAGCAAAGTAGCCAACTGCAAGGTCATACCCGGTGAGAGTCTCACTGCACAACACCGTCTTCTTGTCATGGACCTCTGCGTGAAGCCCAAAGGCAAATGTGTCGACCGCCTTCAACGCCGAATCAGGTGGTGGCTGCTTGATGAAATCAAGTCCCAGGAGTTCGCCTCTGCCATCGGCGACAAGTGCGCCGGAGGTGAGGGCGAACCGGTTCAAGCTTACTGGGACAGGATTCAGGCGGCTATCCTTGGGTCGGCGAGAGAGGTACTTGGCGTGTCCAAGGGCGGACGCAAGTGTGACAAGGAGACTTGGTGGTGGAACGACTCAGTCCAGAGGGAGACCAGGGCGAAAAAAGCCCTCTTTAAGAAGTGGCAAGCGTCCAGATCTCCTGAAGATCGCGACGCATACAGAGATGCCAAACGCGCCACCAAGAAAGCTGTAGCCAGAGCCAGACGAGACCACTTACAACCACTTTACGATAAGTTGGACTCGTCTGAGGGGCAGAAGCTCATATATAAGTTGGCGCGCTCCAGGGTCAAAGCGGCACAGGATATTTCCAAGTGCCGCTGTGTAAAAGACCCCGGGGGCAACCTGTTATGCGAGGACCTCGCGGTGAAGGAGAGATGGCGCTCATATTTCCACGAGCTGCTGAACAAGCAGCATAAAGAGGTGCAGCCGCCAGATCTTCCTCCGAACCAAGGACTAGTGCCACTGATAACGCCTGCAGAAGTCCAGAATTGTCTTCGCCGCATGAAGAATCGGAAAGCTGTTGGATCCGATGGAGTCCCCATCGAAGCCTGGAAGGCGATGGGCTCTCGTGGTGTGGGCACTTTAACAGACCTTTTTAACCGGACACTCCTCACCGGTACGCTCCCGAACCAATGGAGGCTGAGTATCATTACTCCAGTCTTCAAAGGCAAGGGATCGGTGCAGGAGTGCGGTAACTACCGTGGTATAAAGGTCATGTCCCACACCATGAAGCTCTTCGAGAGGGTTATCGACTCTCGGATTCGACAGGAGTGCACTGTCTCGGAATGTCAGTATGGGTTTCGCCCTGGTCACGGGACAATGGACCCTATTTTTGCCCTAAGGACTGTCGCGGAGAAATACAGGGCGAAGAATACGCCTCTGCATTGTCTGTTTCTTGACTTGCAGAAGGCCTTCGACTGTATTCCTCGCGCGATAATCTGGTGGGCATTGCGGTCCAAAGGGATTCCAGAGGCCTATATTGCGATCATCCGAGACATGTACCGTGATTCCGATTCCGTAGTTCGGACCGCTGTTGGCGACACAAAACCTTTCCCCATCACCGTCGGTGTGCACCAAGGATCCGTCCTTAGTCCGTTTCTGTTTAGCGTGGTATTAGACGTATTGTCAAACAGCATCAGAAACTCACATGAGCAGCCCCCGTGGCTGCTCATGTATGCTGATGATATCGCGCTAGCAGATTCGGACAGGGGTAGGCTGGTGCGACGTGTGAAGGTGTGGAAGGAGTCGCTTGAGAACGGTGGTCTGAAGCTCAATGTGGCGAAGACCGAGTACTTGGCCTGTAACTCCACAGATCCCACACCCGTACGTATAGACGGCAACACGGTCGAGCGCACGGACCATGTGAAATACCTGGGATCTGTGTTTCATGCGTCTGGTGACATCGATTGCGACGTCAAGGCACGCATTGCTGCCGCGTGGGCCAAATGGCGTGAGGTAACTGGTGTCATTTGTGACCCCAAGATGCCGGTAAAGTTGAAGGGACAGGTCTATAAGACCATCATTAGGCCTGTCCTTTTATACGGCTGTGAAGCGTGGCCAGTGTTAGAGCGACACAAGCAAGAACTGCGTGTCACGGAGATGAATATGCTGCGGTGGATGTGTGGAGTGACGCGGAAGGACCGCGTCAGGAACTCCCGCATTCGCGGTAGTCTTCGTGTCCGTGACATTGCAGATAAATTGCAGGAGTGTCGGCTCCGTTGGTATGGCCATGTTTTACGGCAACCGGATGCTTACGTGGGAAACAAATGTCTGGCCATGCCGCCTCCGCCGGGCCCCGGCAGGAGGGGTAGACCCAAAAAGTGCTGGCTTGACGTCGTAAAGGGTGATATGCGTGCCAATGGGCTCACTACCAGGGATGCTGAAGATCGCGCGAAGTGGAGTAGAAAAAGTCGGAAAGCGGACCCCGGGCACCGAAATGAAAGTTTGGGTGGCAACCGGGACTAACGCTAGGATGATGATGATGATCCGTTTTAACATTAAAATATTGTAAGAATATTGCTTTACTTATTTAAAAAAAAATTGTTTGAAACGCATATATGGATCATGCATGCATGGCATCAGAATATTGTAAACTACCCTCTCAAATTTTCTCCTACTTAAACTTTCTTCCGTGCTGGGGCGGAGTACGAATACCGACCCCTGCGATCAGAGGCAGCCTGTCTGTTTCTCAGGCGACAATAATCTCCCAGCTAGGTAGGTAGGGTTCAAGCCCGTCTGGATAACAAGGTTTCTCAATATTCCGCTATAATAACTTCGTGTTGTTTTTCGGAATACGTAACCCAAGTTCCAGTACCCCTCCCCCCTATATACGTACAACCGGCAGCATGTTAGCAATGCATCGGGCGTCGCAAAAATCTATAGGTGACGGTAACTGCTTACAATTAAATGAATGTAAGTAAACGTTCGGGAATAATCAAAAACACATTCAGCATGTTGTATTTGCTACTTATTAAACACAGAATGATATAGAAACTGGTTTCTATTTGGCTAATACGGTTTTAACATAAATATGTACGATTTGTATACGTAATAAATCACAATCCGAATATTCAACTTAATAGCGGATATATAATTTTACATGTCATCGGCTTTAGCCTCATCATTCATTATCTTAAAATATTAGAAGCAATCAAAAAACCCCATTAAGAGGGATATATATCGCATGCTATCCTAGACATGACTATATTTTGACTAGACACATTAGCACATTTAAATAGGTTGACCCGGCAAATGTCATTCTGTCATGTAAATATAAAACAAAAAAATACATTTTATAGTGGACCGATAATGTGAATCTAAACCATTCTCGAATCCACTTTAACACACACAAAAAATTTCATCAAAATTGGTCCAGCTGTTTACGAGGAGTTCAGTCACTTAGACACGCATAAAAGAATTATATATCTAAATATTTATAGTTTGTGTGTTTTAGACGTTCAATAAAAATTTCGAAATGATATACCAGTTGTTGGAATGAGCATAATTAAAGTTTTATAATTATCTGGGATATTTTTTTTTCATTTGGACTTTATTTTTAAGTCTTAAGCTTACCTGTTAGAAATGCGAAACTGACCGCCAATCTTCGCTAGGAGAGGCACCTCAAGAAGAAAAAAAAATTAGATACGGGTTTTTGCATTGAATCTACTATTTTCAGTTATGGATAATTTATGAGGTTTCAAAGCAATTAAATACTTTATGTATAGATATATCTCAAAATTCTGATTATATTCGAATGCACCATAATCAGCTATGCATTAATACCGGTTGCATGCCAGACTTTCATCATATTTTATTTGTCTGCATTTGAGCTATGTTTACAGAGCGTTACTGTGTGTGTGTTTTTGCATTTGTACAAAGATTTTGATATGTAATTTCAAAATTTGGTGTTAATTACTAATGAAATAATTCTACGCAATTCGATATGTAGTCAATCAATTATGTACATTTCACGGTAAAACCATTTTGATTTATAGCGATCTATCTAGATACGAGATTCTCGCGACCAGCGCACGTATCGTGGCGATCATTATTATTGATGATTGAATCCGTTAAGTTATCCGCAGATACTCAAAGACCACCCTCGGCGGACAATTACCTGTAAACCATAGCCAATCTTTACTTACATTCTATAACAATAGAAACGATTTATACGTTTTATCAAGGGAATATTAATTAAGATTCCACATGTTACGATTTTATGAGATATTAAAACTGGTTTTCTTAAATACTCATATTTTAATTCTAAACGCTCAGGTGTCTGGAAATGATTCTATGTATTAACTCAAATATTATAAAAATTATCGATAACAATCAAAATTCTACCATGTCAACCAATGAGACATTGTTTTCAAAGAATACAATAAGCACTTCGATTTTCTTGTTTCAAAAGCACGGTTTACGAAACAATGTTACTTTCTCTCTCGATTGACTGATGTATGCGGGTGGTATGGAGGTTAAAATAACAAATTCTCATCTCCACTCAGTAGGATCCGAACCCTATGCCATAATTCACTATAATATAATCGTTACGTACAGTTTCTGACAAGCCATACTGGTATAATACTTCTGCTTCCAATCTGGTCCGGTTTGCAACATCTAAGGATTATTATAATGAATAGTATATCAAACATGTTAATGAAGCAGATTTATATCTGGTTTTGAGATGCTAATTTGTTGATATATATTATGATAAACATATGAAATTATACAGTAATGCTCTCGTTAGGTGTTTTAAAACATTTGCGAAGGCCACGTTGTTATCATCTTCACACTTGTACGGGACATGAGCTAGAAGCTCTTATTTGTCTGGAGCAAATAAAGCGCTCATGGCAGACGGGAGGCGCTGCTGTCTTAAAGGTTGTTTGCTCACGTTGACATGCATACCTTCCGATTTAATAGCTGGTTTCTCGGAGCGAGCGCATGTTTCTAATGACAATAACATCCTACAGCCCCCGGCCCTGCCATATTTGTAAACGGTGTAGGATAGGTTACGTGTAATGTAAATCCGAATCCGGTATGCCTTGTAGCTGTGAACATTGCTACTTATTATTAATTAAATTCATTCTAATGGTTTGCGAACAATTCATGCCATTAAGTTTATTTTAAGTTTACTGGCTGCATTTAATGTAGTTAATGAATCAGCTTTTCTCTATATTACTCTAGAATTCGAATGTAACGATAGTGAATTGAAAATCTTTGAATTGCACCATGAAATTGGTCAATAAAACGCAATGCTTTTATGCGTATACCATGGAAAGTATATCGTAATAGAGAAGCGTAATAAAGATTTGTTTTACGAAGAAACAATATTTATGGTATATATATTTATAAAAATATATTTACAAATTCTTGTGAGCATAAAAATTCTGTTAAATATAATCTTTTTACAAGGTTGCATTTATTGCCGACCTCCGTGACGTAACGGCTAACGCACTTCGGTACGCATGTGGAGGTCACGGGTTCGATTACCGTCTCGCGTCTGGGTGTTTGTTTATGTATGTTATATTATGTATTTGTTTACAAAAGAAAAGTATGTATTTATTATATGTATGTATTATATTAGTTATCTAGTACCCATAACACAAAAGCTATGTTACTTACTTTGGGATTAGATGGCGTTGTGTGAATTGTCTTAGTATATTTATTTATTTTATTCATTTGTAGAAAATATATTTTAAGTTATTGTATGGACAGGATAACTTAGGATTAAACAAAAACTGATTATCAATCACCTGTGTAGGTAATGTTAGGCGGAATACTTTAATATTTTCCTGAAAATAAAATTTATTTATAGCCTTTATGACGTTCAATCGCTACACCGGGGCTTTTTATGTTCCTGCTTTAGTTAATTTTTATAGACGAGTGAGTTTATTGTAGTGTGTTGTTAAAGGATGAATAATTTACTAAACCTTCTTCTAGCTAGCAGGTAGTAGGGGACGTTTAATAATCAGATTTCTTTTCGCTATTGCCTTGCTCTCTATCAGGTTAATTAAAATTTACTCATGTATTCTGAAAAATAAATAATAATAATGAATCATCATCATCCGAGCGTTATGTCCCGGTTGCAACCGAAACTTTCGTTTCGGTACCCGGGGTCCGCTTTCCGACTTTTTCTACTCCACTTCACGCGATCTTCAGCATCCCTGGTAGTGAGTCCATTGGCACGCATATCAACCTTTAAGACGTCAAGCCAGCACTTTTTGGGTCTACCCCTCCTGCCGGGGGAAACATTTGTTTCCCACGTATGCATCCGGCTGCCGTAAAACATGGCCGTACCAACGGAGCCGACACTCCTGCAATTTATCTGCAATGTCCCGGACATGAAGACCGCCGCGAATGCGGGAGTTCCTAACGCGGTCCTTCCGCGTTACTCCACACATCCACCGCAGCATATTCATCTCCGTGACACGCAGCTCTTGCTTGTGTCGCTCTAACACCGGCCACGCTTCATAGCCGTATAAAAGGACAGGCCTGATGATATAATAATAATGAATATATTGGGACAATTCACACAACGCCATCTAGTCCCAAAGTAAGTGAGTACCATAGCACTTGTGTCATGCGTATTAAATAACTAATATACAACATATATAATTTTCTTTTGTGAATAAATACATATTATACATAAGCACCGACATGAGACAGGAATCGAACGAAGCGTATCGAAGTGCGTTAACCGTTACGCCACGGAGATAGTTGAAAAATAATTGTCACAGAGGGAAACCTTCTGTGGACCGAACCCCGTGCTACCAAGCGAAAGCTTGTTTTCGAGCTCGCCTGAAAATCTTGGAGGGAGAAGTGAAATTGTTCCAATGGCTGTACGAAACTATCAGTGATTATGCAGTAACCGAAAATGTGAAATGAGGTCGCGCGTCCACTCTCGCTGCTAAGGGCCTTACCTAACCGATGCTCAAGAAGTCAAGGCCCCTGATAATCTATCTGTTAATTTTCTTCATCTTATACAAATTATACCTATATTATTACTATTATAATATGAAATTTCTTCACCGGTTTCTCTATTGACCTTTTTTTATTTATTTCAATAAAGTGTCAAAATAATCAGCGAACTCTCCAAAATCGTGTTTACTGGAACTAGAGGTCTGCATGATATAAATGTGAAAACCTCCGTGGTGCAAAGGCTTTCACATGTCGCGTCGGTACGTCTGCGGTGGTCGCGGGTACGATTTCCGCCTGGATGTTCATGTATTTATTTACAAGACATGTTATGATAAGTAGTATATCAGTTGTATATGTGTCAGTATTCATTATATAAACCATCTGCTGCGAAACTAGACGGCGTTGTGTGAATTTTCTCAGTATATTTATTTATAAAATGTAAAATTCTGAAATAAATTAAAGTTTATTTCCATTATTCACAAAATACAATCTCCGCGAGTATTTTCTATAATCTTATTATTTAAATATCAAATTCTTTATTATTTATATATTGTATTAATTTTAAATGAAATAAGAAGTACAATGATATCTATATAATAATACGTGAAGCGGTAACTTTGTACCCCTTTTAACGAAAATTGCGCGGACGGATGAGTATCAAATTTGGAACAATTAAAGTTTGTTAAGTTTGGAGGAGACGTGCAAAAGGCTTTATGGGACAGCAGCGTGTTCGCGATGCCACTGGCGTTGCAAATACTCATAGGCGACGGTAACTGTTAAGTTCTAAGCGGGCCGTCAGCCTGTCTGCTGTCCTACAGCAATAAAAAAATTACATTATACCATTACTGATAATAAATATATAATAAATTAACATTAAGTGTCTATAGGCATATGTGATTACATTCTCTTTGGTCTTATTGAATGTCAAAATAGACATTTCACAATAACAAGGAATAAAACTTTGAAATTGTTTTTATTTGTATTTTGTGAAATACATTTTGCTCAAGCATAAATAAAATTGGGTAGGTATAAGTAATCTGAATTGATTTACTCTTGCCTATTTGTGAGAATAGCGTTTACATATGGTAACGAAATGGATCTACAATGTAGGTTTTGCGATGCAAAACTTTTGAAGCTTTACAGTGATGCTATTTAAACTAATAAAGAAAAATGGAAAATGAACTGAGTAGCTATGATCAAACCTTGGATTATAGAGGTATAATAATCGCCTTTGACAAAAGAACTCTAATTAAAGTTCAAACTTAATAATTAAATGAATTATGATCGAATATTGATCCCTGGGCGACCACTAGTATAAATTAAATAATAAAAAGCCGTTAGAATTTGGATGTGCATTTTAATCGCGCTCGTATCCTCTTTTAGTAATAATAATCAGATTTGGCCGCTTATGGATGTTAAAGACGCCATGGGTACCGTTAACACACTGCGTCCAGGGATACTGGAACCCGGGTCATCTAAGCCGGATCACAACATAAGGTTATTATGGCATTATCTTTAGAAATCAGAGCCACCTCTGAATAGCATCCACATGCCATTCGAACGGGCTAGGAGCCCTACCACCTAGCTAGGGTTATTTTGTCGCCTTTTGAGGGATCAGTATTCGTACGTCGCCCCTGCATGTAAGGTGTAATTCTCTTCTAACTTATTTAAATAACATTAGGTTTATAAGGAAGTGATCATTTGAAATCCCATTCGCAAAAATAAGTCCTTAAAGTACAGCACAGTCACCGTTTGATGAGACTAGTTTGAACTCCCAAGCCCTTCCTACACGAGGGCGGTGCAGCACTAGTTCTACACAATCGACACACGCCCCCCCCCCCTAGTCCCGAGAACAGTCATGGTTGTTGTTCGACAGCTGCCTTGTTCTCTCCTTAAGTATGGCTGAAGAATTTGAAGTGGCTTGTCTTTTTCTTGAGGTTTCTCTGACTAGCGAACACTCGCTATCCCCGTCCACTCTCGAATGTTACGCAACCAAGATTTCTTTCTCCGAGCGACACGACTCTTGCCCGCGATTTTTCCCATCACAATTAATTGTAGCAGTTCGACACCACAGTCCAGATTTTCAGGTGCTTCAGTCATTTTGGCTTCTTAGTGTACATTGAAGAGTGTAGGAGATAATATACAACATTGACATACTCCTCTTTTTATTTCAACCTCATTAGACTCCTCACCATCTACACGAATGGTATCTCGTTGATTCCAATACAAGTTCTGGATGATTCTGACGTCTCTGTCGTCTAAACCGATAAAACTTGTATTATAGTCCAAAATGGTTGTTGTATTTTATTATTTAATGTTGGACTCCCAACAGTTGCATCGTTCGTGCGTATTTGTACCGCTCTATTAAAAAGTGGATACAAAGTGGGTACTTTTACTCATTTTAAATGTGAGTTTCCTGTTTAATAATATGTATTTTACTTTATTAGAGAAACATTGGAGGTTTGAAAGATTACGATTGAATATCGAACACGGTTTAGGTCAGTGTTCGACAACCCGCGGCTATTTGAGTCCTCTACTATTGTTCTTCCGCGAATTCTTTAATTCAGCCACGAAATATTACTTATTATCTATAATTATTTCCATAATAATGTCTTCCATTAAAGCAAACCATATGTTAAAAAATGACTCTTTGGAATATATTTCAATAGTGTATTATCAATATTTGGCTCTTTTGGATGGCAAGGTTTACGATCACTGGTCTAGGTGTTTAAATGGATGTTTGTAACTAAGTTTTTCTTTCCTTGACCGGTATGAAATCATCAGTCGTGTGTTTACTATGAGAACGCCCTTCACTATGTTGGTATTCCGATGACGTTATGCAACAATTAGATGTTGGTTTGTTGTCTTCCAGGAACTGTTTCTATTGTATACGTTTGATTTAAGAAATAATTTTTTTCTCCGTGCAAGCCATTGTTTGCCAAGCCATAAGAATACTGACCCCTGCAGCCAGAACCAGCCGCTCGTAAAAAACAAATCAACTCTAGCTAGGTAGTAAGGCCTCAAGTCCTTATGCTCTTTAATAACCTTGTGTTGTGTCCCAGCATTAGTCACCCAGGTTCCAGTACCCCTATATGGACAGCAGCGTATTGGCCTATTAAACTGTTTTTATTACTTTTAACTAGTCTGTCAGCCTGTCTGTTGTTCATCAGCAATAAATATATTTTAAATTGAATTTTCTTTCTCGATAAAGATTAGTTTTATTGTCAGAACATTTCATTTTTTACTAAGACGTTTGATTTGAGGGTGTTTTTACAAGCACACAGTAAACGCACATGCAAACAGACCATTGCAAACTACATATTACCATATCATTTGTTTATTTAATTTACATAATTCATAGCGTTCCAAATAATATACATAGTTACATATTAGATCATATTGTCAATTACGAATTACTACTACATATTTAAAATGTTTCTTGTAGCTTTAGCCTGAGTAAGAATTGGACTTAGAGCTTATAGCGGTAGGACTTAGGAATAAACTAACAGCAAGCCGGACACCATATCCGCCACTCTTGTCCAAGGCAGATTGACGGGTTACACATAGCGGTAATCTCGGTATGCTGGTTTTCTTATGATGTTTTCCTACACTTCACTTTAGGTGAAGAAAATCTGCCTAAGCCAAGCCGAGCACGCCATTGTGGGATTTCATTTAGCTACCACGTATCACAAGCTCGTATGTCCTTATTATTTACATCAGTTTTAATAAATAAATAAAAGCGCCATATAATAGCATAGTACTTGTGTTATGGGTACTAAACAACTATTATACTACATATATACTTTTCTTTTGTAAATAAATACATATCATACATACACACCCAGACGCGGGACGGGAATCGAACCCGTGACCTCCGCAAGCGTACAGATGTACGTTATCCGTTACGCCGCGGTCGTAGTATCTCAGGTTTATTGTTTTTCAGGACGTTTTCATCTATTAAAATTAGTGAACATATTGCTAGTAATCTAAATCTTATCAATACGAACTAGAACATACTATCTTCTAATATACTTGACTAAAGCCTGTGTTAAGAGTGATATAAATTACAATACATATATATTCAGGTAACTAAAAAATACTTCTAAATAAACTAAAATGTGGTAAAAGATATCTAACTAACAACTTAAGGCCTGTAGTCAACCTCACCTGCCTGCAGGGGCGCTCTGCTAAACAACAGACGAAGATCTAACGGTTTACCCTCACAGTGGTCGGAGAGGACGGTGATTTGGACGGTTACTTTTCATGTAAAATCAGCTTATGCTTGAGCGATGAGCAGATATTTGCTGAGCATATGCTATAAATAGCACTCAAGTTGTAAAGAAACGCTGGTTACAAGTACTAACTAGTAAGTGCAGAACTAGTAATTGGATGATGATGACAAGTATATTATTATGACGTGTGTTCCTATCGATACCCCACACATAGGTAAAAGACATAAAACCGTATCGTAAAGTTGACATAAACAGAATTGAATTGCTTGTACTCGTATTATCATTAAATAAATGTAAGTCACACCACTTAACTTTGATTTATGCCGACCATGAGTTCGTTCACGTACTCCCGGTGGCTGTGGGAAGTCCTGTATCGCTTCTGGTTTACATTGATCCTTTGAAAGCTATCATTACATTAACGAGCTGTATGGTTTAATTACGTGCTGTGACAGCGCCGCGCCTAGGATTACGTGTTTGTTTAACTCGGTGTGACATTACATTTTACGATCGTTTAAATCTTTCAACTTATGATTGCCGTTGTGGAATGTAAGAGAGGTGATAAGGTTTGTTCTTTATCATTTAATTTAATTAATATACGTAAATATTGTATGATAGCGATGTTAATGATAAAGTTTAAATTAAGAAAACATGTTAATACTAATGTTCCCAAAGATGTCTGAATGTTATTTGAATAAAGGCTATGAGGAATTATAATTAATAATAACTCCAAACAACGTCCCACTGTTGGACTCGGGCCTCCCTTTAGAGGGAAGGGACAGTATAACCCTCACGCTTGTCCGAGGCGCATCAGCGGGTTAAACAAACCGGTAATCTCGGTAAGCAGGTTTCCTCAAGATATTTTCTTACACCGTCGGTACATGGCAATTATGCTATAATATGCACATTAGGGAAGAAGAACTGCCTAGGCGGTGCATGATCTCCATGGGATTTGAACCTGGGCTCTCTAGATCGGTCTCCCCAAGTGAGCTACCAGGAACTTAAGAGAATCTAAAAGCAATTACGTATTTAATATTATTATAGCTTGTTCTGTGTATAAAATTGTGTTAGGAAACTGATATAGTAACAAAAAAACTACGATTATTCACATTTACATACGAGCAAATATTATAAAACATAGCACTAAAGTACTATAAAGATCAACCAACAAAATAAATAAATACCTACCTTAAGTCAGAGAAAAAAATCAATGTAGGTAGTGCGCTTTTTAAATTATTAAATTAATATCTCCATGAGTTGAAGTAAAAAGTTGTAAGTCAAACGAAAGCTGCTTCGATAATCTCAGGAACTTATAACTTTGCGGACCACGTAAATAATCGAAACATATAATAATTTATGTATTATTTATTATTAATGATATTCGCGAAATAGCAGTACGTTCGTTCGTCAGAAACCAGTCCCGGCTACGTTGAGTCCTTGCGAGTTAAAATTGGCATATCGTATGCAATCTGATCGACTTCCTGAGGTTTGCCCTCTTTAAACGGAGGACGTTTCCCAATCAGGTTAATTTTTAATGCCCGGGTTTTAATTGATGTTATACTAATGGTACTTTAATATGAGTTTCCGGAAGCTTCTATGTATGTTGTAAGAGAAGGTTTACCGTAAAATTTTATATATTCATTTAGGTTTTGGTAAAATTAAAATATATTTACACAAAAAATAATTTAAAGTATAATGTACTGTGTTTTCATTCTATTAGCTTACACGTAGCTCGTTTCGAACGTATTTTTTCGTTCTAAAATATTATGACTACGTAAAACTAAACGTAAAAATTATTTTGATTAGTAATATTAGTAATGATTTAAATGTTAAACACAATAAATGTACATCATAAATGATTGATTTAATATTTTCATAATGTTATATTATTTGACTAATTATTTATTAACAATGTATGTAATTTATATATCTTATGTATTCATTGTTGTGACTTAGTTTATATATATGGTTTTCGATCCGGTTTCTGATAACACAAAGCTATCATTACAGGAGTGATTTGTAATTTAATTTAAACCTTTTGTGTTATAAAGAAACTAACATAAACAAAGTTGATATTCGCACGACGGATATTGCGTGCGCAATCAAAACATACGATAAGAAGATAAAATGTTGCGCTACCGACCTAGGGTTGATCCTGAATGCGGGAAACGCAGATTCCTCTGGGGCCACAATATCGACACTATCGCCACTCTCACTATCGGTCATTTCACGTTTGGTTCGTACGCCGCGAACTTTACATAAGCACGTGCGTCGCGTGTGCCAGACTCGTAAGGTAACGTGTAGTTGGCAGGTGCGCTTGCCGCAGCATCCACAGCGGCTCTGCCGGCTGCCGTCGCGGCGGCGGGCACGCCCCGTGCGTACGCGCACTGAGCATCTCCCCGCCAAACGCCCGCCCGCCCGCTAAAGGCTTTCATAACACAACATTTTCAGTTTCATATTGGAGTTTTATGTCTGTAATTTAGACGTCTACGGAAAAAGTAGGGTTTGCAAAATATGCATTTGAAACATACGGAAATAAAAAATAAGGGTCTAGTTAGAAAATCTAATACTGTCCAATGTTAATATCCTAATACTTAGCACATATTTCTACTTTTAAATAACCTAAAAATAGTGCTACTTATATAAATAATTATTTTATTACTTTCTTATATTATTGTAGATTAGTTACACATATTAGCTTCGTAATAATAATTATAGATACAGATATAAGTATATGATATATGCATGTCATGCTGCACATGCACATGCGTGAGAAAATACTTGATACGATTGCCCATAAAGCAGAGTTTGGGAGTCCACTAAATGAATTCCTTGATTGGATTGTCATTAAGAGAAAAAGTATTTCTTTGTACATGCAACTACAGTAATCATCTTGTCGCGTATCGTAAGCGAGCAGCCATGTCCGGCACTATTTTCCATTGCGTCACATTATGGTACACATTCGAATCTTTACAGTACATTAAATTATAGGTGCTATTACTATATCCAAATATGGATCATAAAATAAAGCCAGTAATTAAATTGAAAATAATTTCGTAAATCCTTTTAGCCTGTTCCTCTGTTCAGGGTGTAATTTCTTTCACGGGTTTTTTTTGCCTTTATATTATCGCCAGCAATAAAATATAAAACACGTGTTGTAGGTTTACGTATAGTTGAGAAACTACTTTGAATATAGTTATGAGTTTTTACGGAAACTTAATAGACAGTTATCAGCTAACTTCACCATGTCGGTGTCGGTATGCGCACTCGCGCATTGTAAAAATTTTACTCTCATAATTTTTTACATATGTGCCAAGAGAATTATATCTTCAAAAATATATAGTAATATGTAACCAACATTTACTTTCAGATATACAAAATAATTAAGTGTTATCGATATAATAGGCAATTATAGTTATAAACATTACCGAACGTGTTATAACATACTTGTTTCAATAAATATAGAGCAGTAACTATGTTAAATTGGTGATAATTATCCCACAAAAAAAGTCCACTCATAAAACCCAGTTTTATAGACACATTACATTCGGTTCCGTGGCGATGCCGTTACTTGAAATTCAATACTCAAAGATAGTTATCGCAATCAGAAATCACGTTTGTTTAAATATTATGTTCTAATGAATTGCTGATAAGGTATTTGCTGTCCCTATGTTGATACTAGCATAAGCTATAGTAATAAAGCTATGCTGCTTTAGTATAATACTAGCAATTTTGTCTAGTTCCACACGGCCATAGTTTGATTCCCAAATGTGATTATCGATATATATTTAGTTTTTATGACTAATTGTAGGTCACGTGAAAACGTTTTCCTCTTATAATCTTTCCAACGCTTGTTTACTCCCTAAAGGCTATATATATATACGTGAAGTCACTTTTTAGTGAGTCTTAGAAAAACCAACTGCAAAATGCGTATCAAATTGCAAATTCGTTGCTTCAGTATAGTGTTTCCGCCTAGCTTGATGTTTTAACAAGATCGTTAAACGTTGTAATAAATAATCATTGAAAATCTTATACAATTTGGCTTCCAATCTAGAAGTCACATTATTTGCAATACAATCTTGTTTTTTGCATGAAAACTTTCTTATCAGCCTTGACTGTGGTTTTTGTCTTCCTAACTATATTTGAGACCCCAGTTTTAAGTAACTTTTACTCGGGAGCTAATGCAAAATTTAAGTGATCTGGCTAGTCGTCTTAGATATATCTCTTGACTAATAATCATCTGTGGTATTTGAAGTAAAAATTATTAACTCTAGTATAATTTGAATACTAAACTTTTAATTTCTTGCAAATAAATGAACAAAAGAAATCGATATTTATAAAATTCATAAATGTTCATTCAATGAATGTACTCGTTTATCGACAGGTTATATGAGGTTTATGGTATTTGCACTCAGGAAAAAGCCTTACGGGTGGTCAAATGCCCTTTACGGTCAGAAATCAATCAGCAACTTGATTTACCTGCACTTGGAGAAGTGAAGGACCTAGATGTCGCTCGTCGGCCCCTGTTTATGCATATAGCATTTGTGCAGTTTTCATCTTTATATAGATATAGTTTGTACTGTGCATCACAGTTATTTGATATGAAATTTTGGGTTGGCAAGATAAGGTATATTGTTGTTTATTTTGTGTATGCTTTTTTAATTATTATGTTAATTAAAATGTGCTTAATATTATTATTACATCAATAGACATATTATATGAATAATAATGCTACATTCTATGATATCTGGTTTGCAATCAATTGTTTTTTCTTTTATATCTGTATTTACGTTTTTGCTCTTCTTAACTTCTTGTAGATCTTTCATTTTCTCTTCTTGTATTTAGCTTAATATTATTGTGTTCTTGTTTGATATCGTGGTACTAGCAAGTCCTTATTCTTGTAGATTTTATTTGTAGCGTTAACTAACCATTACGGTGCTGGTAACCGGTTCACCTGGAGCAAATGAGTGTCGTCGAGTTTGCCTTTTTGGTCCGTAATTCCTGCAGTTATTTAGTATGAGTCATAAAAATTAAGTTTGCTTCTTTTTGCTTCTGACTTTGATCATTCCAGAATTGAATTAAATTATTATTCAGCCGTAAAATAAAAAAAGAACATGTCGTGTTTCGGTGTTTTGTGTAATTTTTTTTTGCATATTGTTTTTCATGACAAATAGTCTTCAATATCCTGATAGGAAATGCATTGCCATGTCTGTATATATATTGCCTTGTTTATTTGTATGTTTTAAAGCAAACAAAACAAATGAATAATGTCATGTAATTTTATCATTAACACGTTGAACGCCAGACTACAAAACCATGATAAGTCCGCACCGGATCTAGTGCCCGCAAGCCCTCTTTCACTACCGAATTCTCTAAGAGGCCGAGGGAAACTTTTTTATTTATTTTTCTGTGGCAAGGACCTTTCCCTGATATGTAAGCAAAAAACACCCCAACGATTTTTAGACGGTCCTTAATATATGTTACGTGGAAAAGTATACTGTCGGACACACGGTGTCCATCATGTCGTTCAATGTGTTAATACTACTTTGCTCATTGTTTATCTTTCAGTATTCTTTTTCACAAATTATGAACAACAAATAACTAATTGAAAATGTTAGGGTCGATAAGCGGAAAAAAAACCAAAAAAACTAAAAATTTAACAAATAAAGTATTAGAAATTAATATTTTAATTAAAATATTCTATATACCTTGTTTAAAAATAAATAAATAAAATTATAATTGCATTGATGCATGATTTCCAATAAAATCTTGTGACCTTTCGCCTTCACTCACGGTTTCGTCGACCGGTTCTCAGAATCGACGTTGACATACCTTAAGTTGGGTTTTATTCAGAAATCATGTTTGTGTGCTAATAATGGTAATATTAGCTTCTTACCGTAACAGTGTATAATAATTAATAAATGTATTATAAACATTCTCACACGTCATCAACTTCATCCAGTTCCTAAGCAACTAGCAGAGCGTTTTTGTTATAAGCATTCAAAAACAGTTCTCTCAAGTTTATTCATGTTGCGGAGTCTCAGGATTTGGAATGAGCTTTCGGCTGAGGTTCTCTCATCGCGGTACGATATGGAGTTCTTCAAAAAAGGCGTTATAAAATTTCTTCGAGGCCGGCAGCGCGTTGGTTATACCTCTGGTGTTCCAAACGTGCATAGGCGACGGTGACTACCTGCCAGGATGGGCCTTTGCCTGTCTGCTGAACTCTAGGTATCAAAAAAGTCAACTAAACAAAATATACTATAATTACCGTCGCCTATTAATGTTTGCGACACTGGGGGCATCGCGAACATGCTACTATCCCATAAGGGTACAGGAACCTGGGTCACTAACTCAAGAACAACACAAGGTTATTATGATGGCATTTCTTATTAAATCAAAGCAGTGAACAACTGACTTGGATTGATAATTATAAAATTATGAACTAATTTATTATTCAACCGTTAAACACTTAAATATATAAGACTTCCTTATTAAAGGCTTTTTTGAATCACTTCCTTATTGTCAAAGTGATCGCCGTTTCCTATAATGGCCTATTGGCCATTTCATAGATTTATAGACCACGATTTATAAGTTCGTGCCCGGGGCTGAGGTAATTGATATCGTTTCTTTTACTCCTATTGCTTTTTTTTACCTTGTGCGTGTTCGTTTACTTGTCTAATTTCTAAAATACTACGTGTTCATATGCGTCATGGGACGTTTGGCTTACAGCGTTGCGCGCAGGAGGATACAATACTTTGTCAATTGCAAAATTTTTGAAACTAAACACAGAAGTACATAAAAATCAAAGTATGAATTCACTCATTTCCCTATTTCAGGCGAAGAATTTTTGATTGCACTTATATGCACTACTAATAGTTTGATATTTCAAGGTTTGTATAAAAATTATTCGTTGTAGCATATTTTGTTTGTACACACAGTATAAAACTGCCCGTTGTTCACTTAATATGAAGTTCATTAATAAAAGCATTTGTGAAATTAAAAACAATTCTATTCCATACTTTATATAAAATTATGGAATGAAAAAAAAAGAAATCTAATCTAAGGAGCTGCAAATGCGGTTGGATTACACGTTTTGCTAGTTTCCAGGGCTTTCGGGGTTAAAAACAAGTTTAGGTACATATGTTTTCGTTCCCACTTTTTTTTATTTTCATAAGCTAAAGAGGCGCCTTGAACATGAATAAAAAATACAATATAATAGAGGGTACATGAATAAAAAATATATTTTCTTTATTCAAATTTTTATTAATTGAAACTTCATTGAACGTGTGTCAAGTATGATTTTACTTCTTTGCCTCTTTCGATGAAAATCAAATCAAAATAAGCACATTATTCTTACACCATTGCAACACAAACTTGAATTTCTAATGTTTAAGTGGTTGTCAGATCATTAATATCTTTGTTAGCAAAGCACGATAACTCACGATAACATAATTTTCTGATACTAACAAGTTGCTATTTCAAATGAACACGTGTGTGTGTACCATTAGTTTCGTTTTGTGTATTTTAGTAAGGTTTAATTTTACGTTTCGCTTTTATTAACTTGCTAGCATCACTGAAATGTTGTGCTTTTACCGTACAATAGTCAAAATATCGATTTTTTAATTGGGACACATATTAAAAATGGTAGAAAGACCACAAATGATTGCGACAAAGCCAAGGTAATGATGATTTAAATGCGTTAATATCCAAACTCTTTATGCTTAATGTCTGACTGCTTGCGTAATCATCAATTGATGTGCTACATATGCCGGCTTAGATAATGCTAGACTTAAATTACTTCTACTAAAAATATAATTGCAGATGTAGGTGATGGAGCAAAGCCCTTGCTGTAAAGTCTATGTGTAGAAATTGAAATAGAAACAGCACCCTGTAACAATACGCCAAAAAGTTCATTCGTGGTTTTGTAGACGTCTATAGGGGTGTGTGTGTGTTTATGTACATATAAATGTATTTACAAAAAAGTATATAAGTAGTATTAGTCTAGTATCCATAATGTGCCGTGTGGTCCCGGCCGAAGAAAGAATAGGGCCACCCCAAATCATCCCAAGGGAGTCGTAAAAGCCGACTGATGGGTTACTCCCTCTACCAGCCTGCATGCGGCGAGGGAAGGACACCTCTAGGTTTCCCTTTAGAAGTTGGGAGGTCGGACGGCAGTCGCTCCCGTAAAAACCAAAACAAGCCACACAAAAATGGTACGAACACGGAAAGGTATTGTCACGGATAGGGCGTCGCCGCAAAACGACGCGCAGGAACTTCGCCCGACTCCTGTGACAAATGGACTAGGGCTACCGTGCCGTGGGCGAGCACGGCTAAAGACACTAGCCCCATCCAAAAGGAAACTCCGCTTCGCAACGTGGAATATTGGCACGCTAACCGGACGCGCGAGAGAGTTGGCCGATGTGCTCTCCAGGCGGAGGGTGGCCGTGGCGTTCCTGCAGGAGACTCGGTGGAAGGCCAGCAGATCCCGGTTCATTGGGAATGGCTACAAGCTGATCTACACAGGTGCACCTGGTGGGGAGAATGGGGTTGCCATAGTGCTCTCGGAGGAGTTCCAGAACGACATTTTGGAAGTGAAACGTCATAGCGACCGGCTTATGGTCGTTAGGGTGCTTATCAATGGGGTAGTTACCCACTTGATAAGTGCCTATGCGCCACAGGCCGGTTGTGACGACGCCGATAAAATTGCGTTTTGGAATCAACTCGGAGAAGTGCTCCGTGGAATCCCATTATCACAGGGGATCGTTTTGGGGGGTGATTTGAACGGTCATGTGGGTGATGAATGTGGGGAATTTGAGCGTGTTCACGGTGGATTTGGGTACGGTAGCCGCAACGCGGAAGGGGAGGACATCCTCAATACGTGTGCGGCTGCCGACCTTGCCATCGTGAACACATATTTCAAAAAGAGACCCGAGCATCTCATCACCTACAAGAGCGGGAGGAATGCTACCCAAATCGACTTCCTACTCACTAGGAGACACCACATCAGCAAAGTAGCCAACTGCAAGGTCATACCCGGTGAGAGTCTCACTGCACAACACCGTCTTCTTGTCATGGACCTCTGCGTAAAGCCCAAAGGCAAATGTGTCGACCGCCTTCAACGCCGAATCAGGTGGTGGCTGCTTGATGAAGTCAAGTCCCAGGAGTTCGCCTCTGCCATCGGTGACAAGTGCGCCGGAGGTGAGGGCGAACCGGTTCAAGCTTACTGGGACAGGATTCAGGCGGCTATCCTTGGGTCGGCGAGAAAGGTGCTTGGCGTGTCTAAGGGCGGACGCAAGTGTGACAAGGAGACTTGGTGGTGGAACGACTCAGTCCAGAGGGAGACCAGGGCGAAAAAAGCCCTCTTTAAGAAGTGGCAAGCGTCCAGATCTCCTGAAGACCGCGACGCATACAGAGATGCCAAACGCGCCACCAAGAAAGCTGTAGCCAGAGCCAGACGAGACCACTTACAACCACTTTACGATAAGTTGGACTCGTCTGAGGGGCAGAAGCTCATATATAAGTTGGCGCGCTCCAGGGTCAAAGCGGCACAGGATATCTCCAAGTGCCGCTGTGTAAAAGACCCCGGGGGCAATTTGTTATGCGAGGACCTCGCGGTGAAGGAGAGATGGCGCTCATATTTTCACGAGCTGCTGAACAAGCAGCATAAAGAGGTGCAACCGCCAGATCTTCCTCCGAACCAAGGACTAGTGCCACTGATAACGCCTGCAGAGGTCCAGAATTGTCTTCGCCGCATGAAGAATCGGAAAGCTGTTGGATCCGATGGAGTCCTCATCGAAGCCTGGAAGGCGATGGGCTCTCGTGGTGTGGGCACTTTAACCGACCTTTTCAACCGGACACTCCTCACCGGTACGATCCCGAACCAATGGAGGCTGAGTATCATTACTCCAGTCTTCAAAGGCAAGGGATCGGTGCAGGAGTGCGGTAACTACCGCGGTATAAAGGTCATGTCCCACACCATGAAGCTCTTCGAGAGGGTTATCGACTCTCGGATTCGACAGGAGTGCACTGTCTCGGAATGTCAATATGGGTTTCGCCCTGGTCACGGGACAATGGACCCTGTTTTTGCTCTAAGGACTGTCGCGGAGAAATACAGGGCGAAGAATACGCCTCTGCATTGTCTGTTTCTTGACTTGCAGAAGGCCTTCGACTGTGTTCCTCGCGCGATAATCTGGTGGGCATTGCGGTCCAAAGGGATTCCAGAGGCCTATATTGGGATCATCCGAGACATGTACCGTGATTCCGATTCCGTAGTTCGGACCGCTGTTGGCGACACAAAACCTTTCCCCATCCCCATCACCGTCGGTGTGCACCAAGGATCCGTCCTTAGTCCGTTTCTGTTTAGCGTGGTATTAGACGTATTGTCGAACAGCATCAGAAACTCACATGAGCAGCCCCCGTGGCTGCTCATGTATGCTGATGATATCGCGCTGGCAGATTCGGACAGGGGTAGGCTGGTGCGACGTGTGAAGGTGTGGAAGGAGTCGCTTGAGAACGGTGGTCTGAAGCTCAATGTAGCGAAGACCGAGTACTTGGCCTGTAACTCCACAGATCCCACACCCGTACGCATAGACGGCAACACGGTCGAGCGCACGGACCATGTGATATTTCACCTGGGATCTGTGTTTCATGCGTCTGGTGACATCGATTGCGACGTCAAGGCACGCATTGCTGCCGCGTGGGCTAAATGGCGTGAGGTAACTGGTGTCATTTGTGACCCCAAGATGCCGGTAAAGTTGAAGGGGCAGGTCTATAAGACCATCATTAGGCCTGTCCTTTTATACGGCTGTGAAGCGTGGCCGGTGTTAGAGCGACACAAGCAAGAACTGCGTGTCACGGAGATGAATATGCTGCGGTGGATGTGTGGAGTGACGCGGAAGGACCGCGTTAGGAACTCCCGCATTCGCGGTAGTCTTCATGTCCGTGACATTGCAGATAAATTGCAGGAGTGTCGGCTCCGTTGGTATGGCCATGTTTTACGGCAACCGGATGCTTACGTGGGAAACAAATGTCTGGCCATGCCGCCTCCGCCGGGCCCCGGCAGGAGGGGTAGACCCAAAAAGTGCTGGCTTGACGTCGTAAAGGGTGATATGTGTGCCAATGGGCTCACTACCAGGGATGCTGAAGATCGCGCGAAGTGGAGTAGAAAAAGTCGGAAAGCGGACCCCGGGCACCGAAACGAAAGTTTGGGTGGCAACCGGGACTAACGCTGGGATGATGATGATGAGTCTAGTACCCATAATAAAAAGTACTTTGCTAGTTGAATTTTGGACTAGACTGTGTAGAGTGAATTGTCTCAGTATATCTCTACCGTCTATAGTATCTTATATATTTATTATAGCACGATAAAGAAGTCGTCTCGTCTTTGTCCTGACTGCATGACTGAGGGAGGAGAGGAGACCTTTGTAAAAAAATCCTTTATTTCTCTTATTCTGAGCCTGCCTTTTAGTGTTTTGTAGGATGGTAATTATTGTCTAAAGAAGTAGAAAGAAACCATAATTGGAAATGAGTCTCGTGTTCCATTGGGGGTTTAGGAATAGTTCTTCACAATTAGTTTGTGTCGATCGAAGTATACTCGTAAATCCTATATCTTTAAACGAGCAATTCTTATATATATATATATATACTTATATAATTGGAATCTCGGAATGGGCTCCAACAATTTTCATGAAATTTAGTATACGGGGGGTTTCGGGGGCGATAAATCGATCTAGCTAGGAATCATTTCTAGAAAATGTCATTTTATTCGCTTTTTTTTATTGGAAGAAAAGTAACAAAAATGTGACTTTTCCTGACATCTATCGGCGAATAATAATACTATTTTTTTTAAATTGCTTTAACGACACAACACTAAAGCTATTCCAGCAGATGGCGTTGTTAAGTAACAAGAAGTCAATGAGTGTTTGCTTTGAGGTTAGATTAAGAAAATCAATTGTTAATTTCCAAAAAACACAATTTATAAAAAAAAATACCGAGCAAAGCTCGGTCATCTGGATATTATATAATTATTTGCGATCAACAATTAAAATATATTTTTCTCCGCGCAGGGGCCGAGTAAGAATACTAACCCCTGCGGCCGGGGTCGGCCTGTTGTAAAGGCGACAAAACAACCCTATCTACGTGGTAGGATCCCAAGTCCGTCTGGATGACAACCACTTTGTGTTGTGGCATTAGTGACCTAGGTTTCTGTAACCCCTTTGGGCTAGCAGCGTGTTCGCGTTAGCAAACATCCTTATGGGACGGTAAATACTTACAATTAAATGGGCGTATCTGCTGTTCCTCAAATAGTCAGCAATATTTTAACTTTGAAGGCGACGGTTCGATAATCTATGTGGAAGTTATTTGTGTATTTTCGATGACTATATCCCGGTCGGGTTGTAAAGTACAATGAAAGATGATTTTACGATGCAGTAAGAACTGAAGTGCTACATACAGCTTTCAGTTGATTCGATATAAACCATATTTTACGTTCTAAAGCACTATGTTGATAAACGTCATGTTTTTATAGTTCCCATAAATTGAACTTAGAATTTCCTGATTGATATTAAACCTAGTTTTATAGTTCCATGCCGCGTCAACATTGTAGATAGCACCTACAATGTTTCAGTTTTAATGTTGAATTATTAAATTTGAATTATTACATTTTAAACTATGTGAAATTACGTACTTGTCATTATCGTCGAGCAGGGGCGGAGTAAGTATACTGACTCCTACTGGTGGCGAGCTGTGAAAAGTGTAAAAGACGATAAAATAACCCTAGCTATGTGGTAAGGCCAGTCTGGATAGCAATCACTACTGGTCTCTAAATACGCCGCCATAATAACCTAGTGTTGTGCTTTAGCATAAGTGACCCAGGCTCTAGTCCCTACTCGGACGGCGGCGTGTTAGCGGTGTCCCTGGCTTCACAAACATCCATAGGCGACGGGAACTGCTTACTTTTAAGAGGACCGTCAGCGTGTCTGCTGTTCCACGGCAATAAAAAAATCAAC
The DNA here is from genome assembly GCA_963693495.1 of Malacosoma neustria. Lineage (NCBI taxonomy): Eukaryota > Metazoa > Arthropoda > Insecta > Lepidoptera > Lasiocampidae > Malacosoma > Malacosoma neustria. The sequence goes on from OY856378.1 coordinate 6,609,933, forward strand.
GTATTTTACATTCGTTTATAATTTAATTACGAAAACAGGTCATTAACTCTAATTTGATTGATCAAAGTGTAGTAATATATTACCTATATAGGTTTATCGACCTTCAGGTTAATTAATATGTAAGTGACGGCTTGATTTAATTCTACGAGCTTTTTAATTGACATTTATCGGTGTTTACTAGTAGTGCCATATGTGGACTTCAAAATAGACATGACACAATTATAATTGATTCATTAAGCTGGTCACTAGCTGTAAGCTGGTCAAGGTTCGAAGACAAGTAACATGTCATTTTGTCTTATATTTGCAGCTGATTATGATAATGTAAAATACATTTTCTGTCGTTCTTGTCTTTCTTAGGAATCGCATGAGTGAGCCGCATAGGATAAGCTGAAGTGACGTATTTTAATTATATCGTCCACGGCAACTGATCACTGCTTGCGTTGGCGCATACATTTGTATTTATCAGTATTTCAGCACAATTAATAACTTTCGGGAATATGACCGGTAAAAATTGTCAATATTATGTAGTTCAAATTACTAAATCATTGTATCTGTTAGATGTTGTTATACTATAGGCAACATACCATACACTATGTGATTCGTTCAGGGGGGTAACACTGAGACACATGTATATACGTGTCCCGTACACACGGGACGTGAGCTGATATTTGTATATGTAGTTTCTGTTTGCAAAAATATATCGTTTTTTTTTTATTGCTGTAGGACATCAGACAGGCTGATTGCCCACTTAGAATTTAGCAGTTACTGTTGTTTATGGGTGTTTGCAACGCCAGTGGCATCGCGAATACGCTGCTGTCCCATAAGGGTACAGGCACTTGGGTCACTAATGCCGGAAAACAACACAAAGTTCTTATAGCGGTACACTTAAGACCAAAGGTGGCCGCCATCCAGACGGGTTTGGGGCGCTACCACGTAGCTAGGGTGGTTTGTTTTGTCGCCTTTTACAACAGGCTACTCCGGCCACAGAGGTCAGTATTCTTTCTCCGCCCTTGCACGAACAAAAGTCGTAAACAGTATTTATGAATTGCTACGTGAAAACTAGAGGAGGAGGGAAAGGTCTTCTTATATACTACGGATGGTCACCAAGGGGCATCTCTACGAAACAAAATATAGTGTTATCATGTAAATTTTAATACAGAGTGCGGTTATTGGGTACTAATGCTCTAAATTTTGACGACCTCGGTGGCGCACTTCAGTACGCTTGCGGAGGTCACGGGTTCGATTCCCGTCTCGCGTCTGGGTGTTTATGTATAATATGTATTTATTTACAAAAAAAAAAGTATATAAGTAGTATATCAGTTGTCTAGGGCCCATAATACAAGTGCTACTTAGTTTGCGACTAGATGACGCTGTGTGAATTGTCACAAAATATTATTATTATATTATTAAATAAACTTTCAGCCCAGCATGTGCTAGCCGTTAAAATAGCGCCTTTAAAGTTAAGGGTCTTTAATCAATACGTATGCCTTTACAAAATTGCAAAACTTTTCTTTTTTTTTAGGCTCATTGCAAGTCTATCGCGTTGATTGATCTGTGTGTTCCGAATAATTACTTCCTCAATCGGACATAAATTAATTGTACGAACCCTTTATGATTATCCATTCACTTGTAATAATTTTATGGTTCATACATTTTGTATGATGTGTTCGTTATGCAAGAATATTGACTAATAATGTTCTATTGGAGTGTTTGTGTAAATATTCCAAAACGAGACTCAAACTTACAAACATTTGTATAAAGGTCAAGGCCCAAATTGTTTGTAGGATGTTTTGTTCGTCTGCCTGACGAATATTTTGTCGATTGTCAGTGCACCACTTTAACCCGTGCATTAGTAGGGTATTATTATCTTTACAGGCTCATAAATATTTGAATTATTGCTCTTTTTACTTCAGCAATATACTTACGTACATATTTTTAACGTTACATACTTTTATGAAGAGTTGCTACGATTTTTAAGAGATTTCAATATGAATGTCTTTCCAGAATAATTTAAAGAACGAGGTGGTCTCTCTCTTTAAATTATATTATCAATGGTTTATTGCCTAAAGCTGGTTAATATTCTAACAACATCGATAGTTCGTTCAACGGCTGTTTAAAAAAATCTAATGTGTTATCTAAACAATTTCACTGTTATGTATACCGAACTTATTACCGCTAATTTTCGAGTAATAATTGGTGGGACTTTTTTTCTGTATTAATTTTATTATTTAGTATATTTAGAAATATTTTTTAATTATTGCTGTAGAAGATTTTAATTATTGCTCTGATAAGACAGACTGATGGTCTACTTAATTATAAACAGTTACTGTCGCCTATTGATGATTGCGCCGCCAGGGGCACCGCTAACATACCGTTCGCATACGGTAACTGAAAACTAGGTCACTCATGCTGGAACACAATACAAGGTTATTATGGCGGCATATTTATAGATCAGGGGTGGTCGCCACCCAGACTGGTTTGGTGCCCTACCACCAAGCTACGGCTTAACTGTAATTAAACAGTAAAATGTTTGTTGAAATTGCACAAATAACACTTTTCAGATTAATATAACGAAAACAAAGTAAACAATTATTAACATTTGAATTAGTAGATTTATTATACATATTTGTTCCCGTGTCACATAGTGATGCATTTCTTGATATTTTTAACCGGTGTGGCTCCGTCGTAAAACAACTGTAGAGAAATTTACAGTGGATAATTGCTTTAGTAGTAATTAAATATCTATAATTTCCGTGCAGGGGCGGAGAAAGAATACTAACCTCTGCGGCCGGAGTCGGCCTGTCGTAAAAGGCGTCAAAACAACCCACCCTAGCAACGTGGTAGGGCCCTAAACCCGTCTGGATAGCGACCACCTTTGGTCTTAAGTATGCCGCCATAATAACCTTGTGTTGTGTTCCGGCATTAGTGACCCAAGTTCCTGTACCCTTATGGGACAGCAGCGTGTTCACGACGCCACTGGCGTTGCAAACACTTATAGGCGAGGGTAACTGCTATATTCTAAGCGGGCCGTCAGCCTGTCTGCTGTACTACAGCAATAAAAAAATCTAGTTCCAAAGTAAGCAGTAGAACGCTTATGGATACTAAACAACTGATACTTATATACTTTTTGTATTATAAATAAATACATATTATACATAACACTTAGACGCGGGAAGGGAATTGAACCGGTAGCCGTTCTGACTTGCGAAAGTCGTTGCGCCTCGGATTATCTAAATGTCACCTTTAAAAACTACATGAAACCAAAATTTATTGCATCTCTTTTCGTATGTTTCCTACATCAGTGCAAGTACAATAGTAATGTTTCGCGGAATAGTAGCTGAAATATATAACTCCTTGACAAAACTTTAGTACAAACCCCTGCATTTGAAATAAAATAATTATGCAACCTGGATTACCGTTTGAATGACAAAGGGACTTCTTTATTGATTATTACGTGCATTAATTATCCCACGATGTTTGATGCGTTGTCCTTTTATAAATTTTTATTCTATAATTTACTCCAAAGGATTATTATATTATTTTGTGTATATGTACTTCATTTTAGTGTCAAATCCCAGTTATGATCTAAAATGCCGCTTGGGGTCCTCTTTCTGACTTTTTCTTTTCCACTTTACACTATCTTTGGCATTCCTGATAGTGAGTTCATGGGCACGCATACTTTACAACGCCAAGCCAGGATTTTTTGGCTGTCCCCCTCCTAACGAGGCCAAGCGTGGCCAAAAGGCCAAGGTGGCATGGCAAAACATTTGTTTTCCCCAATTTTATGCTTAGTATATTAAATTGTTTCGTACGACTTTTTTATTGCGTAGGACAGCAGACAGGCTAACAGCCCGCTTAGAATTTAGCTGTTACCGTCGCCTATAGGTGTTTGCAACGCCAGTGGCATCGCGAACACGCTGCTGTCCCATAAGGGTACAGGAACTTGGGTCACAACACAAGGTTATGATGGCGTCATACTTAAGACCAAAGGTGGTCGCCATCCAGACGGGCTTGAGGCCCTACCACGTAGAAAATAAGCAGAAATGACATAACCTACTCAGCAAAAAATGTTTGATTCCCAAACAGCCTTAAACCTTAAACGAATTCCATTCATAGTTATTACTCGCTGTTATTTTATTGCAATAGTCAGTGTGTTAACCAGCTTTCTAGAATAAGTTCAATCAAATTTAGTCATAAACTTCTATTTCCATTTAATATGCTGCTTGCTGAGCGACAGTAACAACTATTATTTTCACAATTGCTCTTAGAAATGTTCACTTGGTTTGATATGCTGGAGCTTTAGGCCGTCTAATATTGGAGAACCCACGGACACTTATTATCGGTCTAATCAGGCATATTTTCTATTTATTTATTATGTAAAATGATTAGATCGTCTCAAGAATATATTTGCCGATATCGGCTATCGGCAGATATATTTTGGGTCACCCCAACGGTGTATACAAACACAATATTGCCGGCTTCTTTATTGTAAAAAGCACTATTCCAAGCACTCTTGAAAAAAGATGCTTACAGCGATAAACCCGGTTATTATACTTTTTTTTAATTGTTTTACTGTTGTATAATTGTTTTATTGAGTACACTTTATTGAGATCTGTACTTTTTTCGTATGTAATTAATTAAATGAAGGATATTTAAATTTATGATTTAAAAGTAATTTTTATAGGTTTTGTTCGACTGTGTTGGATATACGTGATTGAACAGACATTATAAATTCCAACACCATGACAATAGCTTTTATTTACGACGAGTATCGCTGCGTCCTGCGTATTCATTATTCGTATTTATACGAATTCAATTTGCATATTTGTCTCCGTGAAAGATATAATGCCTGTTTTATAATCTGAAGTTGTGAATGACTACTGTTAGAAGAATTTCAATTGTTTTAGTTCAAATATGAGACAATATAAAAAATGTGTGGTTTATTGTGCAAAAACTATTTGCATATTATATTGATTTTAGTATGTAGGTTTCTTCTGTACACATGACGTTAATATGTGTGTTAAAAAGTAAAATTTTACATCATTTTCTGCGGTCGTTTGATTTTTAACTTACTCGTCATTTGTGAGTGCCATTGTGTTTCCCCTATTATGGTATTCATCCGATATGCGGCATTATGCGTGTTTATGATGTCTAGAGGTTTTGTGGGTGGCGTTGATATACCGAGCCGGGCGATCTGCCAGCCGGCGGCGGGATGCCTCTGCGGTCCACTTTGTGGTTCACTCGACCGTGCCATCATCCTCGGATGTCGTGACCACAAACACCGATCCAGACACGTAAACCCGTTCTTTTACTTTCTATACGGCCTTGTTAGATATATTGAACATCGGCCCATCCTAATTGTCGTCGCTGGTTAGAGAGCAATTACTTATATCCGGGAAAGGGCACTGCATACTTCAAATTGCAATCATTTTATGTATTGTATATCCCGCGTTTAATACGAATGTAATAAACCTTCGGGCTATATGGTAAACACATTGTTGCATTAACTTGTAGTGATGATATAATAGAATGGCATGCAGGGCCTCCAGACAGTCAAAAGGTTGATGAATCATTTTATGGATTCAATATAAACAGCGGTGCGAATTTTATTCCTAAGTTTACATTTGATTATATTCGCAGAAAATATTTATAATAAGCAACACTCGATGCTTTTTTTATGATACAGATATATATTTTACGTATAGTTTTGGCATGATCAATACTACACTCGTAGTTGTAATATAAGCGGAAGTAGCAGCGGAGTGCGGCGAATCGATCAATTAATTCCTTCCGTCGGAGTTAAACAACATATCTACCCTCAATGGAAATTAATTAAAGGCTATTTGTAAATCGAAATAGCAAATTATATATCGTATCTTCTTACGAATACGTCGCTGACAAAGTAGACAATCCTAAATATTCCTGTTTTAGTAATTTGACATAAATGTTTGTCATGGTCATTATTTCTAACTATCGCACTCAAGTATATTAACTACTTGTAAAAATATCATTGACGAAATTGATTATGCATTTATTTCAACTGATTAAAAGGGTTGTGAATATTTTTAAATTTATGCTAATTAATTAAATATTCACATCGTACTTTGTCGGCACTATTAAAATCATTCCACATAAATAGTCTTTAACTACGTGAAAAACTTGTTTTCGGAACGTGTATTTTGAATTAAAATGAGCCAACACTATCTTTTTCATCTTTATTGGCAGATATGTGTTTAATTATATATTAAATATTATTATCTTGTGTATTGACATAAACGCAATGGTGGGTTAAATAATCCGTTGGTATGTCGGCGTCGGATGCCCCACAACGATTCGCCTTAATTACTCATGCAGCGAAAGCAATTTGAAACAAAATTATAAATCATGCACAGCTTTCGCAAATGGTTAGTTGTTGTAATGTATTTCCTGTTATTAATCATGATCATATATCGTTACTAGTTACTCAATACTCTTATTTCATTAGACAGAATGATTGCCCTTAGCATTTCTAAAACTCTAAGTAAGATGTGAAATCATTAAGTCGTTTTGAGGAGACTGAATTTTTTAACTAAAGTTTTCTTTAATTAATGTAACGTGTTTTCTGCTTTAAACACAGCAGATTGCAGCGTAGCACTTGCCATCGAAATCTTTTTAGATTACGTGTCTGTCTTCTTTTTCGTTCTTCTCGTTTCATTCCAACTTTTATTCTAAAGCCCAGAATCACTAGACAAAACTTGCGCATTTTTTTCGTCGATGTATATTTACGATGACACTTCATTCTTAATTTTAAAAAAAGTACAAGATTCTAAAAAAAGCACCGTCATTTCCGCATTACCTCAAACTCAAAAGTCTCAAAGTGGTGGAAGAAACCGAATATTGCTTTTGATTTGCAGCCTATAAAGAAGGAGTTATTTCTTACCATTTATTTATTTCTTTATTTCCACTTTTGAAATGAGAGACAGTCTTCTCAGGCCACTTATAATGTTTTTTATTGCTATGGAATAACAGACAGCCACGGCCTACATAATAGTAAGCAGTTACTGTTGCCAATAGGTGTTTGCGACCCCAAAGGCAGTGCTAACATATCACACATAACATACAGAAACTGGAGCCTGGGGACACGTGTGTCAGAACACAACACAAAGTGATTATTATGTTATATTTAGAGACGGGGGTTGGCTGCCATCCAGACGGTTATAGAATCCTACCGCCTAGCTGGGGTAGTTAGTTTGTTTGCCTTTTACGGCAGCCTGCCCCCAGCCGCGTGAAAATATGGTCAAGTATGAAATTTTATTTCTGTTCTCTAAAAATACTATTTTGTGCACTTAGCACGTTAGTGATGCAGTTCACGATTCGCAAGTATTGCGATTCTAAGAAACGTGTGTCGAGAAATTGTCGTAGACAACACGACGCGACGGAACACCGCGGACGCGCCCCGATTGGGAACGGTTGCATCGCCAGGTGCGATCACGACGCTAATGTTGCAGGAATGCGCTTTGTTTGCATATTTCTTTCGTTGTTTATTTAAAATATTATTGCGATAATGCGAGCTGCAGACATAATTATAATTAACTAGGTATATCTAGTATATAAATGAGATCGTAATACGATTTTTAGCCAGACATGCATAAAAAATTACACTGACGGACTCATGAACTGCATCAAAGTAAAAGACGACTTTGAAATAATATTTTAACCAAGTATGCAAACTTTCTATACAGATTTAAATTGAAACTTCTAGATTGGTTCGTGAACTTTAAAACAGCGTAGGGTCATATCCTTAAGTTTAAGTTTGTGTACTGGAAAGGACTTTAAGACTTTTTTGAAGAAAAAACAGAAATTTAAGGAAAATTGGTTTAATTAAAAAATTGGTTTTAACAATAGACACAAACTTTATGCAAGGGTTTATTTATGATTTAATAAGGTGTATTACCTCCACGTGCCCTTATTATGGATTCTAATCGGTGCCGCATAGATTTTATTAGGGTTATTAAAAGATCTTACGTAATATTTTCCAATTCTTCTGAAAGTGCTGTTCTTAGTGCCGCCACTGTCGTGGGCAAAAAAAGGTTTCTCGCATATACAGCTGTTTTTAAATTGTCCCAAACATGCTCAAAACATGCTCAATGGGATTAAGATCCGGGCTGCGTGCTGGCCAATTCATTGTGCGTATCCCAACCTCTTCGCAATATTGTCGAACTTGTGCAGCAGGGTGCGGCCGGGCATTATCCTGCATTAAAGTAAAATTTTCGCCTATAAATCCCATGTAAAGCACCACGTGATCTTCTAAAATCTCTGTTATGTAGCGATGTGCAGTCAAATCCCCTCTATTACCGTTTTGACGGACCATATCTATGAACACAAGTTCCTTTCGCCCGTTCATCGATATGCCACCCCAGACCATACACAAACCGCCTCCAAAAGGAACACGCTCCTCAATGCAACTTTGAGCATATCGCTCCCCACGTCGACGATAGACTCTTCTGCAACCATCTGCACCATATAAACATGTCCTACACTCGTCCGTGAACAATACGGAGGCCCATTGCTCTTCTGTCCAATTCAGGTGATCACGCGCAAATCTTAAGCGAGCTTGTCTGTGAGCTACAGACAACTTTGGACCATTTGCTGGTCTAAAAGGGGTGATATCCACTTCCTTTAACCTTCTTCTTATTGTTCGCGCACTCACGTTTACTCCACGCATTTCATTAAGCTCTGTTTTGATATTAACTGACGTGAGGAAACGACTTCGCAGGGAAGTTGTAACAATAAATCGGTCATCACGACCGGTGGTTGCTCGAGTCCTGCCTGTACCATGTCTCCTTCTGTAAGAACCTGTCTCCACAAACCTTCTGTATATTCTAGAAACCATAGACTGGTTTAAATTTAAATTTCTACCAATCGTTCGTTGATCCAAGCCCTCCCGCACCAATTCTACAATTTGAGCCGCTTGTTCGGACGAAGTATCCATATTATGGTTCAAAAACTCTTGATGAGTTAAAAAACTAACCCAACAATTCTGCTGGTAACAATAATTCAATTGACAAAATAATAAAAAATCAATGAGAATCAATTTAAAACTTTGCTATAAATAACACGCAAATCTGATACTACGAGTAAATTTCCTTTTCCTGGCTACATTCATTTGTTTTACTGCAGTTCTATTTTTAAATTTTCCTTTTTTTGAGATGAAGAGCCAGTGTCCATATTTATACATATAATTTAATCTAAAAAGTTTGCATACTTATTAAAAAAAATCATTTCAAAGTAATCCTGAATCTTGATGCAGTTTATGAGTCCGTCAGTTTATTTTATTAATCAATCAGGAGAAGTAGGAGATAAATATTGGATTTTTAATGATTTAGTGTTCTGAAAACATATGCAAAACAATATTCTGTTCATAACTCAGAAATATTAAATTTAGATATTATGTTATTCTTCTAGCTTATACAGCACAACTATTTTAGTTTTATTGTATTTCCAAAGATTACTAGTTAAAATTCAATTTCTTGACTCAGGTCAAAGGACAGAATATGCATCACAAAGAAAACATTTCCGGCTTTTACGTGTATTGTAGGCGAGTTGTGCTTGTTATTCTATTGTAAATGCACAGAAACATTTGAAATAAGGATGTGTTTCGGTATAGGAGGATAGTATAAGGATCTATACGTTGGGCGCTGCAACGGTAAAATGATGTAGCCCATTGTTCTGACGGCCACGTCTCACTCTGCGCACATTCCTCACAGTACTTATTGACAGAGCACTAACAAATAACTCCTTGTGAACACTTTTAGCCTAGATCTATGAAAAATGTAGGTAACCAGGTATTATCCGAGATATACCGCTAAGTCTGAAGAATCCAAAAATGGTCAAGATTGCCTTTCACCGGTACGTATATTTAAACTTTGACGTGTAAAGTTAACTGTAACAATTGTCCATTGTATACAATGACCATTTTCAGATTTACAAAATAGCATTTATATGTCGATTTAGTTTTCTAATACACATTTCGTGATGCCAAAGAATTTGATAATATAGAACGTATATTACTTATTCCTTATCCAGAAACTGTCAGTGATCATATATGGTCATGGCTGACCTCGTCGGAGGATGAATCGAATGAAAGTAGCCGGCTGCGCTAGCCAGCCTGATAATATCCGCGCCTTGGGTGGCGTGGCGTTACTTCACCTTCCTATCCTAAATTCTCGCTATTGTTCGTTTAATCATTTCGGCAGTCAATAATTCTAAATCGAACATTCAGCTCATGGAAATAGATTCTATGTTAATGCAGTTTTGTATGCATTGGAAACTTTAAGTTTCGGATTAGTTTAGATACGTACATAATACTTGGTAGTACTTTTTGAATATCTAAGTGGATTTAGATATGTAAAGTCTAATATCTCAAAGATCACATTGTAATTGTTTGCACTTGATTCCATTGACGTTCTCTTCGGGGGTTTTTTTTTGTATTTGTCGATTGAATGTACAGTATGAAATCACCATATTGACTAGCAATGAGCGAAATTGCAGAGGATCATTGAGCCCAGCGTACTTGTACGTAGCCGACACGCATTTTAATGAGAAGTTGCATACTCCGCAAGCTTTTGTCAGACTTACAAACAATGCATGTGGGGCGTACAAGACCTCGTGTACAAGAATAAAGAAATGCCAACCTGCTTGTACTTCGGGTTTAGAAAGACACTTGTCTAAAGCTCTTTCAAATGTACATTCGTATACAAAGTGGTTGTCATATAAATGATGCCAAACATCTTAATGAGTTTGAAGATTAGGTACATATGTAATCGCTTCGAATTAAACTCTTATTATTTTTATATGCTTGTATGTGTTTCGTCTAATTATATTATTCATATTTAATCCGACTAGAGAGAGCTCAGCGATCAATTTTAAAGATAATGTTAAGCAAACCCTTTCGATATCCGACCACGCTACTGTACACCGTGAGTAAATTACTTAGTGAGACGGTTATTCGTTGTGAGCATTTCGTTGAAAATGCACAAGTCGGTATTGGCATCAAGAGATTATAACATACTGGTGGCGAAAAAGGTATACAGATTGCTAAGGCCTGCAGCAAGCTGTTCACTTGCTAGACGTATAGGTGACCTGCTCGGAGTCCGTATTTATATTGCAGTGACTAGATTTTGTGATATTAAGACTAAATCTGTTAAAGAGGTTAGAAAATGCATAGTTGATTGGTTGAGTACCCAAAATTATGAATGTACAGAGAATCTATTAAAAATGTATATTGAAACCATACACACGCACACGCCCGCATGTACACATCCACTCACACAAAACCCTAACTCGCTATCACATATACTTTATAGTAATGTGTTAATGTATGTGTATATATATTATAATGAGTATGTATATGTGTGTATGTATGGTTATTATTTTGTAGGAAATTAATAGGACATGGTATAAGTTTTAAATATATCGTTACAATGACTAAAATAGAAAATAATGTATAATTATAATGTGAATATTACAATAGATAATTCGTATACATATTATTATTATTCGTGTATTACCACGTCTCCAAAATACAGGCTATGCCTAGTTTGGAGTCGCTAAGTTAATCAATTGTAAAAAACACTTGAATAAAAATGCTATTTGATTTGATTAATTAAAACTTAGGTAGTATGTTTATTTTATGGTACTTTCACCTCTTCAGAATGCCATGTGACACGAAGCATTAGAAATGAGAGTGGATGGACACAAAAGGTGATATAGACCAAAGAAAAGATGGATAGATTGCGTACAAGGTGATTTGGCGAGAAAACATGTTCATGTTGAGATGACGGTCTACAAAGGAGAATAGAAAAAGAGTTATGGTATTATGTTTTGCTGACCCTACACAATGTGATAATGCTAAGGGGAGGAAGAAGAAGAACCGTTTTATGTATTGTCTTTTTGCAGTCGATGATTGCAACATCTACATCTGTAAAAACTAGTAATCAAGTTTTAGAATTGAAAGAATTGTACATTTATGGTATAATCAAAACCGCAGGTGGCACAAACAAGCGAAAGTTGCGTTCGAAGCGATAATTTGAGTATACATAAGCGGTTGATGTCGCCGCAGTAAATATGTCGAGATACAAAAGCTTTCATGAACAATATTACGACTGAACGTGATAGCTTGTGCTGTTATTCAAATTAGAATCAGATTTCATCTCGTAGAAATTTCGTAGTGTCGACTCAGCCTGAGAGTACAAGATTTATTATTGTTGAAGTTGAATTGTCAGATCCATGTGTGGCTCGCGGTTGTCGGCGGCGCGGACGCATGCGCCCCGCGGTCAAATCGCTCGTGTATCAGAGATGTGTGCAATGATACCGAATAACGCTAGCGGTGAATCAATCTTCTGGCTGTAAGACTTTATCTGGGATCGGTGTTCGATCTACTGGGAGGAAATGCCTCTTAGCGAGTGCAGTTTAGATCACTTTACAATATCTTTCTAAACGTCGTTATCTGCTAAATTCATTGAATGAAAAATATTTATATTCTCAAACAAAAAATCCCAAACATTTTGATATGTTAAAAAATATAATTTTTAAAAGTTACAATAATTTCGAAGTAATGCTAAAAGAGATGCGTACCAAAGCCCTTCACGATCGTAATGCCACGTTCGAAATTTATATTGGCCCTAATGAACCGTCGTTGTCTCACAACTCAACATAACTGTTCATTTATTGCAATACTTTAATAAAACGTTAGATACCTCATATAAAGCCTATAATATTCACCATAGTCGTTTACAACTACGCACACCCACGCCTGCATTCGGTCGATAATGATCTTGGAATCGTAGGCCGCATTTATTTGGTATTTGTGTTTTGTAAATATTACATTAGTTTCATCTCATCTTAGATGATGATTGAACACTTTAGAAACTTTATTAGTCGAAATATTAGAAATAATTTTTCTATTTCTTTATCAACTGATACAATGCAATTTCATTATTTTACTAATTTTAATGTATAAAGACAACGCGAATGCCATATAACGAAGAAAATGATAGAAATGAGAATGGATGGATACAGGAGTAGATCTAGATGAGTGAGAGAAAGAATAGGTCAAGATGTGACAAACAAAGTGAATGCAGGATGGATGAAATGGCGACAGGTCTCAGGAACAATTGGCGATCCACAAGTGCCTTTTAAACTTTATGGTAAAATTTATAAGACCTGTCATATTGTATGGATCAGAGTGCTGGGTCACAAAAGGTAAAGATGAAACGTTATTGCACGCAGCAGAGATGGATGACCGGAGTTACAAAAATGGATAAAATTAGAAATATAGCGGCCGGGAGATACCCGAAGCGCGCCACGCGTGGCAGGCCGCCCTCGCGATACTCGCCACCCGGGACTCTCCTTCAGTCATAATACTCCGCCGTTGGCAGTAGGCAGTCGCTTTATGACCGCACGCGATCGAGAACGTAAAATAATATAATAAAATGTCCTTTTATTGTTGTAAACGTTTCATCGATATTTTCAAATAAATCATTTTAAAATGCACCTGTCGTATAACATACGCAAACCCGGAACCATACACCACATCTGGCGCCCAACGTAAATAAAAAATAACCAGTGTTAAAACCGTGTTTGTGTAGTGTTGTAGTGAAAACAAAATGCCGCGTACTCGTCAAGGTGCTGCTGCGTCGTCGGATGGTGAAGAAGAGGGAAATCAGAGTGTGACGATGTCACAAGAGATGTTCTCCAACCTTATCACGTCGTTGCAGAAGTCACAGCAGGAGTTTTGCTCTCAGCTACTTAGGGAAGTACGAGCGTCAACTCCAGATCCGTCCGCTATCTTTTCGGACGTTGCTGTTCAGAAGTGCGGCAATTTCACACAATGTACGGCACGTTTCTCGGGAAGTCCCGATGAGTCCGTAGATAACTTTATAGACGCAGTAAGTGTATATAAGTCATGTCTCAGGGTCAGTGATGAGGACGCCTTGAAGGGCTTGTCCATGCTTCTCATTGGTTCTGCAGCAGTTTGGTGGCAGGGCGTCAAGTCTACCACAACATCTTGGGCGGAAGCAATTACGAGGCTTCGTTCGGCATACGGAATGCGTCGACCGCCTCATAGGATATATTCTGAACTCTTCACATTGTCTCAAGGAAGCGAACCTACGGACTTGTTTATAGCTAAGGTGAGAGCGTTGCTGGCTAAGCTTCCTGTTGGAGATTTATGTGAGCGAGTGGAATTAGACATGACCTTTGGACTTTTGGATCGTCGTATAAGAAAGCGGGTCGATCGCGAGAGCATATTCACTTTTGAGGATCTACTTCGGAAGGCTCGCAGCATTGAAGATTCATTAGCTGAAGCTCGAGAGACCAGTGTAGTCCCCACGGTATCGTCGAGACCACCTCTTCACGCCGAAGCGCGTTCGAGCAGCTCACGCAGTGTTCCAGTGGAGACCGACATTAAGACAGACAGTGCGTACGTCAACAGGAAGCAAAATCGTTTGTTTTGTGTCTATTGCAAGCATCGCGGTCATTTAAAAGACACGTGCGAAAAGCTTTTAAGTGTTAAAAGTGATAAAAGGGAAAAAGTTTCTATAAAGTGTTACGGGTGCGGTGCAACGGGCACAGTCAGGTCTAAGTGCGTAAAGTGTAACCCGAAAGAAACCGAAAACCCAGGTACGAGTGCGTTTTACTCCGTCGAAACCGGCGCGATTACGTCATGCGAGCCGCGCGAGCGCGACGCCGGAAGTTTGAGGACTTTCCCGCATATTCGCCAAGCGCCGCGGCCGCCGCCGACATCGCCGACAAACGTTTCTAACACGCCGCCGCGGCCGCCGCGATCCTTTGTGGCACCGCCGCCGACAAACCTTTGTAACTCGCCGCCGCGAAGCGTTTGCACCGACATAAGGTATTTTTATAGAAGTAAGAAATGTAATAATGTAAGTAATTTTATACCTCTTTCAATTTGTCCTACTGTAAATAATGACCTTTGTACATGTTTAGCTTGTAAAGTTTGTAATCGTAATGTTGATTTAAGTGGTTTTCAAACTTGTAGCAACAAAGTCAGTAGTACCCAGTCATTTTCTGTTAACAGTAATGTGGTTAGGGACAGTAGTTCTCAAACTTTTTTCAAAGAAGCCAGTGATTGTCAACCTTTGCATTTTAACCCCGTTTGTTTTAATAAAAATGAACAGCCATTACGGCCGATTCTTAATATATCCATACTGGGTGAACATGGAGTGGGGTTAGCTGACTCTGCGGCTAAAAGTAGCATTGCTGGGCATACTTTATACAAACTTCTTAAACAGAAAGCCCAGCCATTTTATGCTGTAACAAAAATTGTCAAGTTAGCCGACGGCCTTAGTAAGACTATGGACTTACTAGCCACAGAAGTTGAGGTGACTCTCGAACAGAAAACTAAAGTAGTACAATTTTTTGTTTTCCCTAATGCAACAAGTAATGAAACGTTGCTGGGTATCGATTTCCTTAAGTCATTTAATTTAAATATTGATTTTGGCCGTTCTACGTGGACCTTTTCGGAAAAGAAGTCGCGTGTATTTCCTTTACGTTTTGAAAACAAGTCACCTGGGCTACCGTGTGCGTCCCTTGGTGTACTGCGGGATGACGAGGCAACGTCGTTAAATCCGTGTCAACGTACGGAAATTTCTAAGGTCATTAATGAATATGAAGATATCTTTGCACCAGGGGGAGATCCAACTCCTTACGCGGAACACAGAATTGAAACAGGTGACCACGCTCCTATCGCTGTCCCTCCCTACAGGTTAACGCCAGCCAAAAAAGAGGTTATGCGTAAAGAAATTGACAAGATGTTGGCAGAGGGTGTCATAGAGGAGTGTGAGTCCGCTTGGTCTTCTCCGGCCTTGATGGTGCCCAAAAAGAATGGTGAAGTGCGTTTCTGCGTCGATTATAGGAAGTTAAATGCAGTTACGAAAACAGACGTTTACCCTATGCCGCTTATTGACGAGCTAGTTCAGTCAACAAAAAGAAATTGTTTCATGACTTCTATAGACATGCGTAGCAGTTTTTGGCAAGTGTTAGTAAGAGAATGCGATCGTGACAAAACGGCGTTTGTTTCACCTTTTGGTACTTTCCGTTTTATTCGAATGCCCTTTGGCCTCAAAAACGCGCCGTCTACCTTTCAAAGGCTCGTCGATCGACTCAAGTCTGGTTCGTCTCTCAAAGACGTTACTATTTTGGCTTACCAAGACGATCTGTTGATCATATCAGAAGGTTTCGAAAAGCATATTGCTGATCTTCGCGCCGTCTTTGATAGATTGCGTCTGTTCAAGTTGCGTGCAAATCGTCAAAAGTGTGTTTTTGCACGTGATAAGGTGAAATACCTCGGTCATGTCATCACTCAAGATGGGATTTCACCTGATACCGAGAAAATACGTGTTATATCCGAAATGAAACCTCCTACTACGTTGCGTCATCTTCGAACATTTTTACAGACTTGTTCGTGGTTTCGAAAATTTATTCCAAATTTTTCTGCGATTGCAGAACCACTCACTCGTCTAACTAAAAAGAATCAAGAATGGTCGTGGTTTTCAGAACAAGCTGGTGCTTTCCAAGAATTGAAAAATCGTCTTGTCTCAGCTCCTATTTTGATTCAGGCAGACTACAGCAAGCCTTTTGTTCTTCGAACCGATGCAAGTAACTATGCTTTAGGAGCCGTTTTACTGCAAGGAGAAGGCAAAGATGAAAGACCAATTGAGTTTGCCAGCCGCCTGCTTACACCAGCCGAAAAAAATTACAGTACTACGGAACGCGAGGCATTGGCCGTAGTTTGGGCTGTCGAACGTTTCAGAGGTTACATCGATGGCCATGAAGTAATTGTAGGCAGTGACCATCAACCTTTGAGATGGTTGCTTACGTTGAAATCTCCGTCTGGTAGGTTAGTTAGGTGGGCTCTTAAGTTACAAGGTTTTAATCTACGGTTTCAGTACACACCTGGAAAAGCTAATGTAGTTGCTGATACCCTTAGTCGCCCTCCTTGTGAATCCGATACTAGAGATCAGTGTGGTTTGTGTTCAGTTCTGGTTGACTTGCCCACGCGTCGTCCGAGCGACTTGCGTCAGGCTCAGTTAGGAGACCCAGAACTTAACAAAATAATTTCAGATTTTGAAAAAGTTGCTGACCCCATATCCGTTGATGTGAAGCGTTGGTCCGAGCGTGGTTATTTTATGCAACAGGGAGTTCTTTATAGATATAATCCAGATGTCGACAGCGAAGAGCCACAGCTCGTTGTGCCTGAAAGCCTTCGCCTCGAGATTTTGAAGGAATGCCACGATTCTCCTCTTGCAGGGCATCACGGCGTAGACCGCACGTTTCACCGGGTGTCACAGCGTTTCTATTTTCCTGGCATGCGTCGTATCATTTCAGATTTTATAAAGACCTGTATAACATGCCAGAGATATAAAGCTTCAAACGAAAAGCCTTCAGGCCTCTTGCAAACTCCTATTTTAAATCAGAGAGGAGAGGTTTTGGCCATTGATTTGTTTGGTCCCCTTCCAGCAGGTCCTAGTGGGGAAAAATGGATTTTGCTAGTAGAGGACACCGCGACTCGTTGGGTTGAGCTGTTTGCATTAGCAGAAGCTTCTTCGGTAGCAAGTGCTAAAATTCTCGTCGAAGAGTACTTCCTTCGTTACGGTCTACCCCGTCGAATAGTTTCAGACAATGGTGTTCAGTTTATTTCTGCTGTAATGCAGCAAGTCATGTTCGTTTTAGGTATCAAGCAGGATCTTCTGCCTCTTTATCACCCAGAAGCAAATCCTGCCGAACGTAAAAACAGAGATTTAAAGTTTCAGCTGGCTCAGTTAGTCAATACCAAACACGGGTCATGGCCTCAGCAGCTTCCATTAGTGAGGTTTGCCATGAACTCAGCTGTTTGCCACACAACAGGTGTTACGCCAGCTTATCTTAATTTTGCGCGAGAGTTGCGTTCTCCTTTAGAGGTCCATAATGATATAAGATCGGTACTGAATAAAGAGAATTTCATTCCTCAAATCACGCCTTATTTGCAAAAGTTCGTAGATTCCTTAGTAAGTGTCAGGGATCGAGTCGAAAAACAGCAGGACAAGAGAAAAGCGTACGCCGACAAGTCACGTAAACCAGCAGAGGAGTTTGCGGTAGGTGATAGGGTGCTCATAAAGACACACACCCTTAGCGACGCCTCAAAAGCTTTCTCAAATAAGTTTGTGCCAAAAAGGGATGGACCTTACGTTATATCAAAAAGATGTAGCCCAACTACTTACGTGGTGTCCAGTTTAGATTCTCCAGAAAATGTTTTGGGCAAATTTCACGTTTCACAACTAACGCGACTCTACCTTCGTAATGACAACGACATGCCTCTTCGTCCCGTCGTACCAAAGAGAAATAGAGGCCGTCCGCCTAAAGTGAAAGGGAGTCCTGTGCGAGCGCAGGAGAGGTGTTTCTCTCCTGCCCTCGAGGGGGAGGATATAGCGGCCGGGAGATACCCGAAGCGCGCCACGCGTGGCAGGCCGCCCTCGCGATACTCGCCACCCGGGACTCTCCTTCAGTCATAATACTCCGCCGTTGGCAGTAGGCAGTCGCTTTATGACCGCACGCGATCGAGAACGTAAAATAATATAATAAAATGTCCTTTTATTGTTGTAAACGTTTCATCGATATTTTCAAATAAATCATTTTAAAATGCACCTGTCGTATAACATACGCAAACCCGGAACCATACACCACAGAAATGAGTATATTAGGTGAAGTTTGAAATAGCGCCAGTGATTGAGAAGCAGAAGAAGTGAAGAAGAAGAGGAGCATCATGTAACAAGGAGAATGTTAGAAATGAGAGTGGATGGATACAAAAGGAGAGGTAGACCAAAGAAATGATGGATAGATTGCATAAAAGATGATATGGCAAAAAAGGGTGTGAATGGTGGCATGGAATGATTAACAGAGATGAGTGGAAGAAGAGGACATGTTGTACCGACCCCATATAATGTGGGATAAGGGCAGGAGGAAGAAGAATGTATAAACACTATATTGAGTTTTATTATCTTTGTTCATGAGTCATGTTTTATTTGCCTTTATTTACTTTTTAATTCATCTAGCTGATATTTTCATAACGATTGATTGATATTCAATACAAAATCGTAAAAGCTATATGTAGTTATTTTCGTTGTATATATTATAGCTGCTAATGTGTCTAAGATCAATGTGTAATTTGCACATACTAAGTATTGTCTGGCCCCAATTAAATTTGCTACATACGTGTGCTATCGTAGCATACGTAGAAACCCGACACAGTTGAATGGATATAATGTATTTTGTGATTTCTTCACTTTATTAATATTAAATTTAAAAATCTATTTTTAGTTATCAATTAATTCCATAAAGTTCTCGTGGTTACAAATATAATCATTTAGAATCTGATTCTGTCATGTAATATTGATTTATTGATTTTTTTCATAATTCAACTGTAATTAAGTTGCGCTTGCCGTCACTTGGTAGGCTTGTTAAATAATTGCCAGCCGATATATGTTTATTAACATATCTTAATTGGCTTCTATTTATTGTGTAATGTTTACATTTATTGCTTTTAGACGAACTGAAATATTTATAGAAATTTAAAAGCGTGTCCCAAATGAATATAGTAAATCAAAATATTGAATTAAACATAAGTAGATGGTTGCCGAGAAGTGTATGTTATCATGGAATGGGAAAAGTGATCCAGGTTAATCTCCGAATATAAATAATAATTTTTAACTATGTTAGCACTTACCTAAGATTTATAATTCACAGTTTTCGAGATCTAGTTAAGGACTCTCTTCCACTTCCTAAACCAAACTCATATCTGTGTGGACAAAGAAAAAATACATTACTTTTCATCTTGATAAATGTGACTCGGATTTATTGCCCTCGAGTGTAATTTAGATTATGGATGTTCATGGATTTTAAATTGATACTGGTTAGGATGACGAAGATCGTGCGGAGTGGACAAGAAAAGTTCCTAAGAACCTCGACCATCCAATGGGAAATTTAGGTCACAATAATGATTTATGCAAGAATATCACTACCAAGTTGTAAATTTCTAAGTGGCCATTGTGACGAATTTTGTGAATTTCTTTGGTTTAAACGGCAGTTAAACATAATTGATATTGGTTTTAACGCATAATCAATGTCACTTATTTTCACGACATTTTAAATAAAGTACATAATGCATGTTATGCTAATGTTGACACGTATCTAAATATGTTTTAGAGAGATTAAAATTCGCAATATATAAAAAAAGGAAATTATTTAAAAATAACAGAACCTAGAATACCATATTTTAAATGGATTCTATTATTAGCAGAGCACTATACAAATACTAGTATTATTCTAATTAATACTAGTTTATAAGAAGTTGTAAAAGACGAGTGATTTAACATCATTTTACTAGTTCTCAGGAGTGTTTTTGTTTGAGGAGTAAGGTAGGCTAGGGAGCTTTTTTTACAATATATTATTTTTTTTGTTAATCGCACTATCCTTAATTTAAATCTATTGAAAATTATGTTTTATCTTTTAGTACGTTTTATTGTAAAAAAATATTTTTTGAACTATAATGTATTTTTCAACTTTTTAGTTTGATTAACTATAAAATATAAGCGAGATAATATAATGTATTTGTTGTCAATTCTCAATCGGTAAATATTTTTATTAATTTAACGCTATCTTCCGGCAGCGTTTATAATTAAACTCGAAATGGCGTTTCGCCAGAATTGTGAATTTTTTTGATTGTTCAAAGTAGATAAAAATCGATTCCTAAAATTCTGTTACATACAGGTCAAGTGTGTAAAAAAGAATACAGTCAACGTCGCGGTGTTCCCAGGCGGTCACCCATCCAAGTACTGATAGACTGACAAACTATACAAATTATTGCATTTTCATCGGTCCTTGATAAGTGTGCAAAGTTTCAAATCAATCCGTTGTTTTGAAAGGAGTGAAAATCACGTTCAAAGATTCCGTTATATACATACATACCAAGCTAATAAACGGGTGTCAAATAAAAATAGCAAAGTTTAGCTCTATGAAAATGTTGCAATGTAAGTTGCGGCCGAGTGTGCAACGGCACCCATCGATTTTCGAATTCTTTACATACATTGCTATGATGTGGATGATATTTTATTTAAAACTAAGTGAACAAAATTTTTTTGGGAAAATTAATTAACATTAATTTAATTAAAATTACTTGCGGCCACTTACTGAGTGGCACCCTATTATCAATGTATTCTCCTAATCATAAATGTATGTAAAAAAGGGAATTTGATTAACTACGCGATGAACGTAGAGATTTTTCAGCTGGACCTTGAGCTATAACGACGTCCTGAAAGTTATAGCAACATTTTCGTCCGCCCTGTCCAGCAGCACTGGGTACAGAAAATTATAGGAAATAATATATAAATATGAAATCATTAAAAATAATAACTTAATGTTTAAATCAATTCTAAGTAACAACTAATATTTGGATTACACCTGAAATAAATTACTATTAGGTACATGGGACAGTAAGTGCATGCACCTATGCACCCCCCAACCAGCTCCATTCCGACGTGTTAAAAGGTTACATTTAGTGACACAAGCGTTGGACCTTATTAATCTTTCAATTTAGAATCAGTTTATGCTATAATTTATCACAGTAGTTTAATTGTATCTAAGAACCTACCAGCTATAAAGCAAGTCCTCAATTAAGACGTGACAAGCACTAACATGATTCTCAGTAGTTTGATCATTTTAACGCGATCATTAATCTAATTTTATTATGTTCAGGAACAGCAATTCGTGCTATTGTAATTATTGATTTCGACTTTCACATGTTTTATCCGTGCAGGGGCGGAGAAAGAATACTAACCTCTGCGGCCGGGGTCGGCCTGTCGTAAAAGCCGACAAAACAACCCACCCTAGCTACGTGGTAGGGCCTCAAGCCCGTCTGGATGGCGACCACCTTCGGTCTTAAGTATGCCGCCATAATAACCTTGTGTTGTGTTCCGGCATTAGTGACCCAAGTTCCTGTACCCTTATAGGACAGCAGCGTGTACGCGATGCCACTGGTGTTGCAAACACCCATAGGCGACGGTAACTGCTAAATTCTAAGCGGGCCGTCAGCCTGTCTGCTGTTCTACAGCAATAAAAAAAAAAAAAAAAAAAAATGTTGGATGACGCTTATACTCTGAAATTACAATTTCTGTTTATGTGTATAACGTAAATGGGTTTCCTATGACGCACCATCACCTCAAAACTACTGAACATATCGGGATGACTACCATTCGACGCGGAATTTTTCGTAGATGGTTATAGTTATAGGCTATTGATTTTTTGGATTCCATCGTCCCTTTCTCATTTTTTTTTTTCGATTTACTTTTGCCTGTTATTCGCCCAACGGAGCGGGCCTGATCTGTCATTACCTATATATGTCATCATTCATCATATCCTATCATTATACATATTTATTTTATATACTTTTCTTTTGTCAACAAAACCAATTTAGTTGTACACTTGTATTTCAACCATAAGTTTTAATCGGATTACATCCTGGTTTAGTTTGAAGCTTAGGATATTGAGATTCGGTTTAGGCATTTTAACAGAATCAAGGACTAACTAATGATTTTTAATACGTGTTTTTCTTTTTTTAGTACAATAAAGAGTTTTCTATCTATCTATCTAATGAATAGGTAACCACATTCTCATAGCTGGGGATTACACGGTATTAGCTTTTACTTCAATAAATGTATCTAAAATTAAATTTCAGCTC
Organism: Malacosoma neustria; assembly: GCA_963693495.1. Lineage (NCBI taxonomy): Eukaryota > Metazoa > Arthropoda > Insecta > Lepidoptera > Lasiocampidae > Malacosoma > Malacosoma neustria. The sequence goes on from OY856378.1 coordinate 6,632,704, forward strand.
TGACAGCGATACGAATAAAATTTTTGAAGTAAATATTTTTTTTTAATTATTTTAAACAAGTCCTCGTAACTCTGGAATAAATATATTCATCACTGTCGTATTAACCTACCAGGTTGCTTAAGTAGCCTCAGGCTTCAGTGGCTTGATCCACTAATCTGCCGTAAGATTTTATTAATATTATACTTTAATTCCATTTGATCAACATGCTGCACGTAAAAGGTTTATGAGTTAATTCACTGAATGCCTTTCATTATATAAATCTTTCTTTATGAATTACTAGCTGACCCGGCAAATATTATTCTGCAATATAAATAAAAAAAATAGCCTATGTCCTTCTCCGAGGTCCAATATATCTCTATACCGAAATTCATCAAAATTGATTCAGCGGTTTTGGCGTGAAAACGTAACAGACAGATAGAGTTACTTTCACATTTACCTAGTCAGGTCATAAGTATTGTCACACAGTAAAAACTTTTCTTTTAGAATGCTGGCCACAAAAAAGTTTATTGAATTCGAATTTCGAATTGTTCATGAAAATAAAAAAGGTATACTTTTAGAATTTTACTCATTTTTAAATATGGAGTGGACGCTTAAAGAAGACCGTGTTGCAGTTATTGCGTTGCATCGTTGCAGTTACGCGCCAATTCAAATTTTTAACATACTGAAAAATTTGAATATAACCAAAAGATTCGTTTATCGTACCATCAAACGATACAATGAAGACTCTAGTGTAGATGACAGGTCAAGAAGTGGTCGCCCTCGGTCTGTTAGGACTCCAGCAGTGATAAAAGCTGTGAAGGCACGAATTCAAAGAAATCCCAAACGTAAGCAGAAACTGTTGGCCCTTCAGATGGGGTTAAGCAGAACCACGGTGAAAAGGGTGTTAAATGAAGACTTAGGGCTTCGGGCATATCGAAGAAAAACAGGACATCGTTTGAATGCTCGTCTAATGGACCTGAGACTGAAGAGATGCCGCGCTTTGTTGAAGCGGTACGCGGGAAAAAAATATCGGGAAATTCTTTTTTCGGATGAAAAAATGTTTACCGTAGAAGAGAGCTACAACAAACAAAATGATAAGGTGTACGCACACAGTAGTGAAGAAGCGAGCAACCGTATTCCGTGTGTCCAACGAGGTCATTTTCCATCCTCGCTCATGGTATGGTTGGGAGTTTCTTATTGGGGCTTAACAGAGGTACATTTTTGTGAGAAAGGTGTAAAAACGAATGCTGTTGTGTATCAAAATACAGTCCTGACGAACCTTGTGGAACCTGTTTCTCATACCATGTTCAATAACAGGCACTGGGTATTCCAACAAGATTCGGCGCTAGCTCATAGAGCGAAGAGCACACAAGACTGGCTGGCGGCGCGTGAAATCGACTTCATCCGGCACGAAGACTAGCCCTCCTCCAGTCCAGATTTGAATCCGTTAGATTACAAGATATGGCAACACTTGGAGGAAAAGGCGTGCTCAAAGCCTCATCCCAATTTGGAGTCACTCAAGACATCCTTGATTAAGGCAGCCGCCGATATTGACATGGACCTCGTTCGTGCTGCGATAGACGACTGGCCGCGCAGATTGAAGGCCTGTATTCAAAATCACGGAGGTCATTTTGAATAAACTTTAATGTCATAAGAATCTATGTTTTGTTAAGTTCATTTTGGTATATGAATGGTTAGATAATGAATAAACTTGTTACAATTATTTTACATTAAACATGTGACAGAATTTATGACCTGACTAGGTATAATATTAGTATGAATTTTGATAATAGTTGAATGATGTCAGTGAATTCACTTTAAAATCGAGACCATGCCATCTGTGCATTGCCGTCTAGATCCCATTCTATCCACTTGAGAAACCAACTAGTTGAACATTGAGTTTCAACTATGCACTGTTATCACTTCCGTGTGCGTGAGTACATTTATTAAATAACCGAGTATTATTTGAACTCGGTTGGATCTTTATCATACGGAGCCAAAGAAGTATTTTGAAATTTATATATAATAAACTAATATTTGCGAGTGCGCTGTGATTGAAACTAGCTTTTTCTTTCTGATTTGAGGACTGAGATGACAGTTGGCTCCGTAGAAATCAAATTTAAACCGTAATATATTTGGATGGGGACTGGCGCAAAATCAGTATACCAGTTTCGCCCTGTGACAATAATAAATTGTGGACTCCAAAGCACCAACTTTTAATGCAGCCTCGGTGATGATGTACATGGTTCATTAACATACGAAGGTGATTCCTGTTGGCTTTCAAAAAGAATCCAGAGAACCGTACATAAATGAGTGATAAAATGCGGCAATTATTACAAAATAACCTTGATTTTGATTAGTCTGTGAGCCAGAATGAATAGGTTATACGCGAATCCGAGTGGGACGGGACCCTTGCAGAGGATCTGAACATTCGGCAGCTAATATGTTAATTATTAGTTAAGATATAAATCAATAGGATAAATATCATAGGATCAACAATAAAATTTATCTGAAATCATACATAAAATCTATTAAACATATAAAAATACATCTATTAAAACATGTTGTTTGAGCATAGACACAAGAATCAAATCTCTATTCATCCTAATATTATTTTTAAAAAGTTGAATTAAGTATATTGTTTATATTTCATTATTATGAATATGTGTATAATAATATGTTATGGGTTGCTCTCCGTCACGTATTTGATATAATATGCACAAGGGTTGCATTTCCGCTATTGTTTTGTTATTAATGTTGCAGATAATGTCCTTCGTCCGGGTCTTGACATTTTTCCATGAATACAAATTAATAGCAACTAGCTTACCATAAAATATGCGACATTTACATCGAATGATGTAATTGTGGCTTTTGACGTGTTTTTCCTCGTATGGTAGCGTGAGTGATAAAACCGGGCTCCACGCCGCTCATTAAATCGAATGCTCCTATTTATTAACAAGTTCAGTGAACAATTTCCATAGCTGCCACTTGCACTTGAAATGAGCTTTGCAACTCAAGAATATATTAAAACTGCCCATCATACAATAATTAACGGCCATCAGAAGGATTTTTACAGCTAGAGATATGCCCATTAAGGGTTTCATTGAATATGAATCTAATTCCTGCCTTTATCTCAAACTATGTGGGGTCGGCACAATATGTTCTCTCCTTCTACTCTCCTCTTTTAGCCTTCATCTGAATATTCACACCTTTTTTAACCATATCATCTTTTACACAATCCATCCATCTTTTCTTTGGTCTACCTCTCCTCTTGTAGCGAAATGTACAAAACTGAATGTCAGCCGAATTATTCATTTTGTGCAATTATCAGTTCGCCCGCCTTTTAAAATACATAGGTAAATGAAATTAAAAGTATATTCATGATGCTTATTATGCAATACGAATTTGAGCAATTATGATATCTATACATCTATACAAATAAATAAAATTGGAGGGTCTGTTTGTAATATTAAAATAACCGCTTTTTACTAAATGTATATATATGGATGTATACACGGTACATATACCAAAACAACATTTTTTACAATTTTTGTCTGTCTGTCTGTTTGTTCCGGCTAATCTCTGAAACGGCTGGACCGATTTTGACGGGACTTTCACTGGCAGATAGCTGATGTAACAAGGAGTAACTTAGGCTACTTTTATTTTAGAAAAAAAATAGATTTTGTTAAAAATGATAAGTATTGGAAATTATTAATCCAATTTAAGTTGACCTCAGATTTATATCATCAATAATATAAAATAGGGTTCAGCTTAGACTGGACTTTATAGGTTCGAACGCAGTTTGCATGTTTCATTTATTTATATTTTAGGGTTTATAGGGTTTGTAATCCAAAATAAAGCATAAGATATATCCATAAAATGCTGCCCAAAGTCTTTAACTATGTATTTCCTTTTTTCTTCGTATTTTGTAACCATCGAGTTTAGTATTCTTAAGATTCTGCTTAATCATAATATTTTGAATATGTACGATAAAATTGAGCAACTCAGGATACAGAAAAATAATGTTACGATGCTATCGCACTAACATGGAACCGTTTCTTCTCTTGTATGCTATATAATAAATAATCAATTAATCTAGACTTGGTTCATAAATAGTGACAAAAAATATAAAAATAAAACTACATAAGATGATTTGTGTGCTATGATATGTAGCGCTTCTTGAGGTTTATATAAAAGATGTTTAAACGTTGCGTATACTATCCAAATATGTAATCGTAGTCGTTCTAATCTTTCTGATCGTCTGCCATTATGAAATGAACAAGCTGTTTATATCAAATCATTTTACTCATAAAGTATTCTATGAAACGCTTCTGTCCACATTTCGCTCGTCATCCAGTTTATAAATTAACTAGCTCAACGATTTAACACTTAAATATCGCAATGACCCCATTCCTGTACCCTCGCGTCACGTTCATTCGAAACAATATTATAAATCATATTGTAATAAGCGGGATAATAAACTGTTGGGAGACAACGAGGCTAAGCGCACGAGCGCGCCTGCAGCCACGGACCACGAGGGCTAGCCGCATGATGGCTTGTTAGGGAGCTGCGCACGAGTCGAAAGCCCAAACGATTTATGGCTGATGCACAGGAAGCTTACTCCACACGTCCCACAAATTTTACCGCCATTACGATGTTCCTCAAAAATAAATTCGTACTTGCTAAAATAAATTTTTAGCTTAAAATTTTCCAATACTTTCTTGGTGTGTTATATCTTTCTAGTTGTTTATTAAGTAAACTAGTTAATATAAGGTTTTTTTGGGTGAATTTGTTACGCGGTTTTTATCCGCTCAGCTATAAAAGGTTGCAAAAAGGTAGATACAATAGATTAAGATTGATCTCGCTGCAAAAACAATTCATATTCCCCATGTGGAGAGCATGTGATATACCTCTACGGCTCTCTAGCATTAGTCCATTGAAAAGTTACATTTGGGGTTGCATTTGTCAGAAAAATGTAACATTTCAATGGACTATATGTTCCCCCAGGCACCTTTCAATCCAAGATCATCCTACCTCATTGGAGGTGCTTCCGCGAGCACGATGCCACGTGAGGTGTTTTCGATCTCGGGGGGATCTTTAAGCCCATATACACATACAAGTTTTTGTTTATTTTAATCTTTTGTTATTTGTATGATAATAAATTGATAAATTATTTATAATATCCTTATAGTTTATGCCAGTTGATAGCGAAATTAGGTTACTGTGAAACACCCCTTGTAACATGTTTCTAATAAATAAATAATTTGATTTGGAAAATAAAATTTGTCTAAAAATATGGTAAAAGTTGATTACGGATTTATACCTATGGCTCTCCGATCTTAATTCGGATTTACACCACCATTGATTCAGAGCCCAGATTAAATTCTATTGTGCTGAATCACGCCCACGACATTCGACACTCTCACTTAGTATTGATATATGATGCCATCCATTTGTTAGCGAGATTGGATCCTGAGAGAATTTTTTATTGCAGGCCGAGCTTGTTGACATGAGGGCAGAGCTGGTACAAGCCAGGGCAGCAGCTGCTGGTAAGCTTTTTTTTTATTCAACATTAAAATTTTATTCTACAATATGGTGGGTTAACACTATTGTGTACGTACTCTTATTCCTGAGATGGGATAGCCATGAGTAGAGTCGTATAAAATGAACCATTGAAGACTAATTTGCATACTATTGCATATTAGTTTATAGAATTTGATTTTTTTTTATTGCGTAGGACAGCAGACAGGCTGACAGCCCGCTTAGAATTTAGCAGTTACCGTCGCCTATAGGTGTTTGCAACGCCAGTGGCATCGCGAACACGCTGCTGTCCCATAAGAGTACAGGAACTTGGGTCACTAATGCCGGAACACAACACAAGGTTATTATGGCGGCATACTTAAGACCAAAGGTGGTCGCCATCCAGACGGGCTTGAGGCCCTACCACGTAGCTAGGGTGGGTTGTCTTGTCGCCTTTTACGACAGGCCGACCCCGGCCACAGAGGTTAGTATTCTTTCTCCGCCCCTGCACGGATAAAAATGATATAAATTGTATTGTACAAGCAATTAAAATCTTTAAACTTTAGCCTTAATTTACCTACGCGTTTGTCACGTACTTCCAATCGCATGGTTAGAATACAAAATTACTAATGACTACTCAAATCTTTTGGTTTAATTAGCAACTGTTTAGGATGGGAAAAGTGGACGACTAATTCTGTAGTTTACTTTTTTTAGCCGTAGAGTTTATTCTTCGATTAAACTTTCCGTCTGCGGCCCGGTAGCTGAAGGTAGATCGAGAAAGGATCCTTTATAGGATAGCTTAGTATCACATGTTATGTATATTTTCCCGCGTCCAAAAACACCAAAGGCGCCGACTATCGCGCCGAATCTTGAGATAGATGATTAGATTAGCTTTGTTCGTCCTAGTTCGACTTCCTGTGATACCAAAAAACCATTCCTTTCGATCTACGCTGAACACCTAATAACAACAACCCACCTAACCGCGTACACCATACAATTAGCGTCTGTAGTTAACAATATAAACTGCTCATAATTACAGTCCATCTGACAATAGAGATATAAAACATCGGATCCATTGGTTCAAGTTCATTATAGCACTCCTCACAAAGGCTCTATAAAGTACGCGCCACTCGGACGCTTATCAATACTTTCCTTAAGGCGACGACAAGAGACTTTTAATGATTTTATTCTGAAGATCACATCTAAACGAGTGGTGTTAATGAACTGGAAAAAATATATGTTAAATTTGAGCATTTTCTCAATAACTTAATATGTGAATATTTTAGATTATGTTTATATTACATAGTGTAATTAATTTGTAAAGTTAGGTCTAACGCAGATAAAAATCTGAGAATCACGTAAAAACTATCAAGCGTATTTTTATGAAACCTTCACCATCTTAAACACAATTTAATTACCCATCTTTTAATATACGACTTTTTATTTCAAAGTAAAAGGATAATATACAATTAAGCTTTTTCGAATAATCTTTATGCTCGGGTTAGCAGGGGCCCTTGCGGGCGACGGGCGGCAGTGCATCGCTGACCACTGTCACGGGTAGACGTTGACGCTCGGAGCAATCACTAAACGATTTAACTCTATTATAAGTTTCGCGCTAAAATGGCTGGTAAATCTAGATTACTAAAAAAGAAACGCCAAACGCTCGCAAAAAATAGATTACTAAGGTAAGTAACGTGTTCTCAATTATCATTTGTGTATTTTAGCACATTGATGTAAATTGGACCAGATAAATTAATCATAACATTTAATTGTTACATATATTATTATTTTTTATTTTACTAAGTGACATTATTTTCTTTTTAGGAGATTACATAATAACAAAGATAATCGCGACGTAAATGAGGAGACAGAGACGAGGTGTGTATTGTAGTGTAGTATGACAATACTACATCGTAGTCGGGACAGTCCGGATTCGAGTTTTAAAAATATTTGAATGCTATTACTATTGTCACTGTATAATTAAATATAAATACATTTATATTGTAGGTCTGAATTTACGGAAACGCTTGGAGTGATTAAAGGATCTTCCCATATTGACAATGAAAATGAGAACAAGATTGTTGACAAGTAAATGCATATCTAATTCAATATTCTGATTTTAGCATATTTGAAACCTAATTCTATTAACTTATATTAATTACTATAACTGTTACAGTTCTCAAGTAACCGAAACGATATTTGCTGAACAGGAAGAAAGCTTTCAAATGGATATTGAAAACGAGAAGTCAAATTCGGTCAGGTAAACGTATTATTATTTCTATGATGTCAGGATAGTCTGTCAATATAAAGTTTTATATAGTAAAACTCTCGATAAATAAAATTAATAAAAAAGGGGAAAATTTTCAATATAATATTGCAGAACCCGTGAGTGATAGCAAAGAATGTGAACAATAAAAGATATTACAAAACAAATGTTAAAGGCCTTATTCTGTTTAATATTGCAAAATTCTTATTATGTATATTTCCTTTTCAGAAATAATCAAGAAATAGTGAATGGAATGCGAATATTAAATATTAAACATTTTTTTAAAGAGCTTCAAGAAATATCTTCACATGGTAATATAGACTGTGGTTTGAAATCTGTAGAAATTATATCTGAACGAAAACTGGGCCTTGTTTCTAAACTAAAACTAAAATGCAACATGTGTAACGAAACTTTTGTCATTTGTTGCAATGATCCTGAAATTGACTTAAATATTAATACAGTTGCGGGTGCAGTAGCAATAGGTTGTGGCTATACACAGCTTAATGAATTATTGGCAGCAATGGACTTGCCTCATATATCCTATGAGTTATTTAATAAAAGAATGGGAACAATTAACAAAGTTTGGGAAAAAGAAGCTTTGAATTCTATGAATGAAGCCGCTAATGAAGAACGTCAAATGGCTTTGGAAGACGGTAGAGTTACTGAAAATGGCATTCCATATATTGACGTTATTGCAGATGGATGTTGGGGAAAAAGATCTTATAAAAAAAATTACTCATCCCTATCAGGCGCAGCTGCGATAATTGGGAAAAGAACTGGAAAAATTATTTATATGGCAGTGAAAAATAAATACTGCTGCATATGCGCCCAAGCTGCCAAGAAAAATGTCACACCTAAGGAGCATGCTTGCTATAAAAATTATTCTGGTAAATTCATAATATTAAATATGTTGTAATAATAATAAAGAAACTAAAATTTTATGGTTGGAATAATTATTACTTTATTTTCAGGTCCTTCAACTGGAATGGAATCCACGATCTTGGTAGAAGGATTCAAGAACAGCATAGAAATGCATAATTTAATATATTCAAGGTTAATATCAGATGGTGATGCAAATACTTATGCAAAATTGTTACAGTCAAGACCGTATGAAAATATAACAATTGAAAAAATCGAATGCCGCAACCACCTGTTAAGAAACCTTTGCAATAAGTTACAAGCTCTTATCACTGACACGAAATATTTAATTAAATACAGAAAATATATAACAAAACAAAGAATACTGTCAATAAGAAAGGTAATAGTAACCGCTATAAGAAATTATAAAAATTCTGGCAATGTCACTAGTTTACATAATGATATCATGTTAGCCGCAGAACATGCATTTGGAGTTCATACTAATTGTAAGACATATTTTTGCTCGAAAATGGGAGAAGATGACAACATAGACAGAGATATTTTCACAAACAGTTTGTGGCATAGAATAAAATTTGTATTGACACATATAGCTGCTCATGCAAGAAGCTTGATTGAAGACGTTGACAGCAACACTGTGGAGCGCTTCCATAGTATTGTTGCAAAATTTGTAGGGGGTAAGCGGGTAAATTTTTCCCAGAAGAACCAATACCATATGCGTTGTAATGCAGCTGCTTTATCATTTAATACCCATAAACCTTTATCGTTGTTGCAAAAATCAATCACGGGCAGGAGTCCAAATGGTGAATTAAAAAAGATGGAAATACGTAAACAAAAACGCCTACATTTAACAAAAAATTATCATAGAATAAAGAAGAGATTACATGAACACTACACAGAAAGTAATAAAAACTATGGTGAGCAATGTTCAAGACCGGATATGGATGATGATATATTAGAGGAATCAAAAAAAATATTTTTAGCTAATTTGGCGGAAACTGCCAAACAAAGAGAACAAATAGAAAGGAAGACTATATTACAAAGTGGTTCTAGTGAGTGGCTAGAACTACGAAGACGGATTTTGACCGCTTCCAACTTTGGACGTGTTATAAAAAGACGCAATGACATAAGTTGCTCCAATTTAGTTAAAGATCTTTTATATAAAGAGTCTATAGGACACATTAAGTCTATAAAACATGGACAAGACAACGAAAATTTTGCGAAAGAACAATTGTCGAAACAAGAAAATATTAAAATAGAACCGTGTGGACTTTTTCTTGATGAAGAAATAACCTTCCTCGGCGCATCACCAGACGGTATTATTAATAAAAACACCATTTTAGAAATAAAATGTCCACTCACAGCTTACAAACTAGGACTAGATAAAGCCATCCATGAAAAAAAAATATTGTTTTATAAAAAACTGGTAAACGGTAATTACATAATAAACAAAGAACATAATTGGTGGTATCAAATACAGGGACAGCTGCATATAACAGGAAAAGATAAATGTATGCTTGGTATTTGGTCTGGTGAAAACTTTCCTGTAAAAATTGAACTAATTTACAAGGATGACGCTTTTTGGGACACTAAAATGAAAAATAATTTAATTAAGTTTTATACAGATTGTATGCTTCCCGAACTGGTTGATCCTAGATATACGAGGAATATGGTAATTAGGGACCCCTCTTATATAGTTAGTGCCATACACGGACGCAAAAGGAAAAAGGAAGAGGAAAAAGAAAATAAAAACAAACTAATAAAAAAACGAGCAGTGACGGCTGAAAAAGAAGACAGTATAGTTGCTGTGAAAGTATTAAATTTCGAGGAGTTTTAAATAAAATCCTATAAATACCTAATTCACTTTTTTATTTATAGTTACAAAACCTGTAGACAGAAAACCTATGTTCGTTTGATATAATTATATTTTCCGTTTATTGAAATACCTATATTATATTATATCCTACCACAGGGAATTATATAAGATACAGAACATGAAACAATAATCCTAACTAATATTAAATAAGCGGTTAAAAATTTCATGATTATTAGATAGTCTTCATAATCTGTAACGTATGGTTACCCAACGAACTTCTCTAAAATATACAATTACGTCGCCTGCGAATTTTCAATGCGGGTTGCGGGGGGGCCCCGCGCGTGCTACTCTCACTAGCTCAAACTCCTCCCACTCGCTCAAGGTCGCTAGCACTTAGTGTCGTCTTAAGCTTTAATTACTAAGAATTTATTATTCTATTATAGTCTTAAATTATAATGCAACTTTATAACGTCGTAGTGTTTAAGGGTAGTAGTGGTCAGGACTTGTAATGGTGGTGGTTGTTGCCTTAAGGCGTATTTTTGGTCGATTATCTTTGTGAATAAAACATAGAAACCTTCTTTAATTGCTAATACTTTTATGTGTCCGTTAATTGTACATTACTAATTCGGTACAGGTTTTTATTTAGTAGACAGGAAATTAGAAGGTTCATCCTGGTTGCTACGTAAATTTTAACTTCCTAGCTCTAGACTTCTGCTCTCTCCAGAGTATTATGATAGAATAACGTGTTTTTTTTACTTTGCTGACCTTTCGTAATACGTTCGTCAAGAAACCTAAGAATAAGTAGATACCAAGACAAGAGTTGTAGATTAGAAATGGTTAAACTATGGTTGTTACAGCGGCGATAACTTCCTGACTTCTACATCTAAAGGAAAAACCGACTGGTAGAATACTTATACGTTGCCCCTAGGAGCTAAATAAAAAGCTTTTGTCGTTTTTTACGCATATTGAATGGAGTGGTAACCTCATTCTTTTGTTTACTCGATCATTCTTCGCGTGAGAAATTGTTATTTATATTAATTAATGATCACTACGTGCAAACTATAATCATTGGGACATTTTTAATGTCCCATAATATTCCTCGCTACAGTCGTTACATTATATACCTAGTTTATTATCGCATTAAACCTTTTTACATACGTCAGAGTTGAAAGCTCTATCCCCATCGTCGGGCGTAAGTACATAAGTGGCTTGCAATTATTTGTATTTACAATATTAAGTGCTCACAGCATCGGAACTAATGCGAATTTTGTTTTCAAATGTTGGCCACAAATTCTTGAATAGTTATACTAACAATTTATGCTATAAACAAAACTATTTTTTTGATCGGTCTAAACTGGTTTTCCACCTTAAGTAGATAAATGTCTTCCATAATACCATAAGTAAGACTAACAAAATATAATATTAACATGTAACGTAGATACCAAAAACATATAATAAGACAAAAATAAAAAAGCAGATTTTACTTTTAGATTAGATTAAAATTACGAATATTTTAAAGATTAGTATTATAATGAATTATATGAATCTATAGTTAAGATATATCGACTACTAACTATGCAAGAGCTCGCTCAAATTCGCAGAATTTCGTCTGCAGCTGGTATGCCATTATGACTTCGTGGTTGTTATTTAAACAATCTTGGTTTACATTAGGTATGTGACCGCGACGTTATGTGATACCTGTTACTGCTATTATATACAGAATATACACATAAAATTATTTGAGTTTCTCGTATTGTCGATAGTAAGAGAAGAAAGCAGAGGAGGTAAATTATTTGAACAATGTACTTAAGATTATTTCATTCATTTGATACTAATTCTTTAACCTATCTATACTCATAAAGTTGATATTCATTTTAGTTTATATTTGATGGTCGTGTATATTATTCAGATTATGTACGACCTAATTCTATTGAATTTGTAAAATTATAATTGTGAACAAAATACATTTGTAAGTATAGTGATGTTATTTACACCGCGCTCTCTAATACCATCTAATCCCGGGCGCTTGTGTCATGGTTTCTAGTCCAGCGATATTCTACCTACTTTATTGTAAATATAAAATATTTTATAATACATATACCCTGATTTGGGACGGAATTTCCCCGCGGGCATAAACGGAAAACTCGGGAATCGATTTCAGTATACTCTACCAGAGAAAATGTATAATAGGTTGCCTATACGCAACCGTAAATTAAACTCTTTAGTGGAGTAAGCAGTTACCGTAGCTTATGGATGGTACAGGAAACTGGGTCACTAATGCCGAAAAAGAATACTAGGTTATCATGGCGGCTTACTTATAGACCAAGGGTGGTTGCCATCCAGACGGGCTTGGAGCCCTAACACGTAGCTAGGGTTGTTTTGTTGCCTTTTACGACGGGCCGACCACGGGCACAGGGGTTAGTATTCTTTCTGCGCTCCTACATGGAGAAAATTTTTTGGGTAAGATTCTGTAATCCACGGGATCATGAGTATCTATATCTCAAAGTAGTTATATTTACGTAAAGTAGTTAGTTAAAATTAATGGCTAACATTGCATCGATAGAGAGATGCGAGGAGGGCCACGACGTGGTGGAAAGTGCACCAGAAGCCGCTAGAGCACGCGCGGAGGCCGCTCAATTGGCAAGAGAGAACGCTACGCTTCGGGAAACGGTGCTGGCGCTACACTCGGAGTTGTTCGGGGCAAGGTGAGAATTGCTCCCACTATGACATTAATGTCTGAGGCTTAGTAAATTAGAATTTTGAGTATTCATACTTTTAGATCTGTTATGTTAACTATCGATCTATTAAATATTACGACTCATTATTTTTGTGTCCCAAATAAAATATTTAGATTTGAAATTCATTTCAAATTTCAATCTTCGAACTTCAGTTCTCTATTACAAGTTCAGTGTCTTTATACAAGTACAATCGAGCACGTAAAACAAGTAATGGTTGACCCGATAAGCGTTGGTCTGCCATATAAATTAGGTTTTTTTTTTATAGTGGACCGAATTATGAATCTATACTATTCTTGAATCGACTTGAAAACACAAAAATCGGCTCAGCCGTTTAGGAGCAGTTCAATCACATACACACGCATAGAAGTATTACACATGTACATTAAGATTTATAATATGTTAAATGCAACGAAAGAATAATATTAAAATAGAATTTTTGTATACAATAAATAAATAAAAATCTTGGGACATTTCACACAACGCCATCTAGTCCCAAATTAGGTTGCATAGCACTTGTGTTATGGGTACTAAACAACTGATATACTAAATATATAACTTTTTCTTTCGTAAATAAATACATATTATACATATACATCCAGACGCGAGATGGAAATCGAACCCGTGACCTCCGCAAGTGTACCAACGTGCGTTAACCGTTACGCCAGTTTTATGTATTCCAATGGAACTTCATCTCTACTGGGTATTCCACAATTACAATAATAAGTTTTTTTTAATGTTAGTTAAGGATTGTTCACCCACACATCATTGATCTCAGAATTCGATGGGATTCCATCAAGATTATTATAGGTATATAAAAAAGACAGTTTTATTTAAATATATGCGACTATATCAAAATATAAAGGATTTTGATATATTATTAAAAAATGTGATACATTTAGGGATATAATTTAGTAATAAATAGTCATTTATTACTTTAAATAAACAAAAGAACTATAGATAGAGATCTATGTTTGTTTATACACTGACAGCATGTTCGTCCCATAGTTCTTATTTCGGAACATTATATTAACATACATAATTTTTCATTATTTAAATTGTGTTTTCTTAAATTTTCATGATTAACGCAGTTGCGTCTACTTTTAACAGCTATTGTCTGATCAATGAAACTTTTAAATATTTCTGAGCTAAAATAGTAATAGTAACTAATTCTTACAATAATACTGTTGCAGGCTAGCTACAAAATATCTGGACAAAGAATTAGCCGGTCGAATACAGCAACTGCAACTTCTTGGCAGAGACATGAGGGCTGAAGTGAGAGATTCTCTGTGGGCACAGGTACATCACTCATTTTGAATAAATAGTATATAATAGGTGCCTGGTAGTTCCTTGGTACACACACACAAGCCCGTCTGGATGGCGACCACATTTGGTCTTAAGTATGCCGCCATTAATAACTTTGTGTTCCAGAATTAGTGACTCAAGTTCCTATACCATTATGGGACAGCAGCGTGTTCACGATGCTACTGGCGTTGGAAACATCCACAGGCGACGGTAACTGTTAAATTCTAAGCGGGCCGTCAGCCTGTCTGCTGTCCTACAGCAATGAAAAAAAATATAAGTGTCATGTATCTACGGTGAATGGAAACATTGTGAGGAACCCATATCACCAGTATGAGTAACCCGCCAATACACCTTGGACAAGTGTTCCTTCTAGGCGGAGAGCCAGGCCTAGAGGTGGGACGCTATAGGCTGTTATTACTTTGTAATAATCTAATATACATTTTGGAATAATTGATTTAAAAATATTTGTGCGCTTAACACTTCTCGGTTACGACAGAATTATTTTAATTGGTGTAAAGTGATCCTACCCTTAATGGTGAAACAAGTTTGTAAGATTAGCCTCATTTGAAGTGCATGAACATCAAATGAGGTGTGTTAATTGGGCCATCAGAAGAACACCACGTTTATTGTTCCTCGCAATTTTTTACGTTAAGCCAAGTACATAAAATATAGTATTATACATAATTGTAGTGTTTATAAAGTATTATACTCGTACATTGGCCCATTCCCCTCTTATTTCGCTAACCTATAATTCACCCTTATTCACTTATTATCTCCACTTTTTAGCAGTTCGATAGCAATGGCTCTGGTATATCAAATTTTAAAAGCTATAGTGACCACTTGCTTCAATTAGTGAAACATCTGTTTGTTCGATTAGTTTCACATACAAAAGTAACAATACATACAAAATCAATGTTTCGTAAATAATTTCCTGCTTAACTATTATATATTGATAAAAAATGTTTTGCAGCAAATTAATGCTTTGGTCGATGTCGCAGGTGGAAGCTGAGATCTTACTGCAACGGCACAAGACGCTGGTGCGCGTGTGCCGCGGCGTGTCTCCGCGACCACCGCGGCCCCCGCCAGTTGATACGCTCCGCACGCCCCGCGCGCGCCCTCGCACCGTACGCGTGCGCAGGTCGCCACATTTGGGCCTCGGCATATCTGTCACGGTGATTTATTTTATTTTTACTTTAAATTATTACAAAAAATAAACAGTGAAAGTGAATATTTATAACAGAATAGAACCTGTACACATTTTATAGTTTCGTCATCGCAGCGTTCCATTCCATTATCTACTGGAGTACATTGATTCTTACCAACACTGATTATTTGGATTTAGGTCTAAATATCTGGATGATCAGATCAGCAGTCGGAATATAGTAGGCAAAAATATTTTGTTTTATCTCGCTGCACAAAATTAAAAGGAAGCTATTACCATCGCATCAATTCAACATCAAGTCGCTAGCTTGAAAGGAAGGCGAGGCAGAAACAGTTAAAAGCAGTAATAAAAGGAAAATAAATGTAGAAATATTGTTTTAATACTTCGTTTAATGTAGAGACCATGCTATGCTTTTTTCGGATATGTGATATGTATATATATAAATAATGTAATATTTTTGCTGACGGGACATTTTTCATTGTCTCGTACTAAACGGCTAGAGTGAGTGAACTCCCTTTCAACATTTTCTATTTCTTATTATAGTAAAAAATATAATATTTATGAACTGGTTATGATCATAATATTATAATAAATTATAGTTTAAAAAAATAAGAGAAACACGCTTTTATAGTTAATCAACCTAAAAAATAAAAATCATTCTTAACATAAGAATAAAATTACTGACGAGAAAATTAATGACACTTTTCTAAAATGCGTGGCGTGCTCGATATCAATCATTATAATTTTTTTACTAGTTTCATTCCGAAATGCAGAGTTAGTTTAAAAATATCACATAAAGCACCCTACGCTTTTAGAACACTGACATTAATTTTCTCGTGAGTAATTTTATTCTTAAATAATTATTTTTAGTTTGTTTAATTATAAAAGCGTGGAGTTTTTTAACTATAATTTATTTTTAACTTTTTAGTTTGATTAATTATAATTTATTTGTTGTCAATTCCCAATCGGTAAATGTATTTTTTTTATTAATTTACGGCTATCGTTTGGCAGTGTTATTAATTAAAGGCCAGATGACGTTTCGGCAGAAGGAAAAGAAAGCGTTTATCCCGATGATCCTGATAAGGACTATGGATAAATGTGCAAAATTTTGAATTTTTTTTTTATTGTTCAAAATGGGTAAAAATCGAGTACGAAAATTCCGTTGCATACAGGTTCAAGTTAATATAAAGCGTGCAAAAAGTGAAGAAGTTGACCTGAAATAATAGCAATTTACCTATTACCAATAACTTATTTACAGCTTGTCAGATCTAGTAGTTAAGGGCGAATTTGCATAGCTTTTCACATAAAATAACTTTTCAGAAACTAAGACATAACGTAATAATGCAAGTAATCAATTTTGATCATTTCGTACATCCTAAAAATGCCAAAATACCACTGCAATCAAAACCTGTTGTAAATAAATTGAAGGGACCGTCGTAAAAACCGATAGTCGTACAACCGGTGATGATTTCATATGAATGATTAATGTTGGTTATTATAACCGCTATGTTGATCTAAACCAGAGGTTACCAGACTTTTTCTCATAGACCACTTTCAAAATTTAGCTGGTTCCGGTAAACCCCCTGCAGCTACATTTCTACCATATCCCCAAAATTCGACAAAAATGTGAAGATTTGGAAAATGTGGAAATTTGCGTTGCGGCTGAGTTCCAACCACAAATTAATAGTATTCGAAAAGAAAAGTGAGAATTGATTGGTTAATTAATTATAACAAATGAGTTTATCCTATCTACATTTATCCTTGGCATTCGTATTTATATTGATGAAGAATCAAACAAGTTTATGCAAGATTGCAAGCACACACACCACAAGTCCTATTTCGTCCCTTTGAACGTCTGAACAAGCGTTACAGACGGCGGCAGCGGCGGCGCTTTGCATGTCTCGACACGTTGTACTGAATATTGATTAAGCAAGTTTTTACTAGTAACGATGTCACTATAAACGGTTTAACTGTATAATAATGCAGTTAAGTGTTAAAATTAGCTTTCTTGAACCATTCCGATCGTTGGTATTGAAGTGGGTATTTGTGGTCAGGGTGGCCGCGAGCACGGCGTGCCCATCTTGATATCAGAACTGGAGGCGGGCGGGCCGGCCGCGCTCACCGGTGAGCTCTTTGTGGGCGACGCTATTCTCGCCATCAACGACGTCGATCTCACACAGGTATTTTCAATCAATAGTTGAATCATTTTATCGAATATTCATATGCTTTTTTACAATTCACTATAAAAAAAATGTGACACGATGCACTATTTGATTTAAAAGTAGTACAGAAAATGGAAAGGGTGATTATGTATGTCGCTCTTAATTATTTGATTTATTGTAGTGATCTACGAGAGTGTCGAATCGCGTCGGTCGGGTGGGCCCGAATGCAGAACTAAAGTATCTAGTTTAAGCACAATTCGCATCGGGACTACTAAATTAATTATGGTGTTAATACGATTGGTATCCAAACTCCCAAGATGTGACAAGACTTATATAAAGAGACGTTCGTTGCGTCTTTGTTGTGTTAGTATACAGCTATATATATATATTGCGAATGTTGCAAATCACACCCGCATAAATTCCGAAAAGTTTAAGTAAATATTGTTCCAAATATGGGTAGTATATTTTATTGAAGTGAAACTTCTCTGCGCGCATGAGGGTAACATTTTTACGGATGAAAAGCAATATTAACGTCACGAAGATGTGAAACGTTTTTTTTGCTCCAGTAATACTAACCTTATTAATAATGGGTTAAGGCTTATTCTATAATGTAATTTTTAAATAATTGCATTACTTATACATATCTATTCGAATTGCGACTTTATTGCAATAAAATATAGTTGAGTTTTGTTTAATAAGATATAAAATAATAATATTTCATAAATTCTCTTTTCTAAATTTAGTAGAAGATTTAAAAATTAATTTGTCAAAGAAGTTTCACTTCTGACATGTGTACTTTATACGCATGCACTTTTTTACAAAATTTATGGATTGCCTATTGACAGTTTGATTCAAATAAATTTATGTTTGACTTTGTAATCAGAACCAAAAACTATCGTGTATCATTCGTTGAATATTTTGTAATATTATAACCAATGTTTTTATTTTCAATAATTATGTTTTAATTTAATATTTGGTGTAACATGAATATGTCCACTTCTACAAAGAAGTTATTATCATGTAAGATGAAGCAATTAGTTCTATATCAGTATTTAGGAATATACTAATATTAAGATGTCTATGAAGATTTTCTTATAGTAAATAAATTACTTTAAGGCTTGCCACAAAGAAGCAGTACAGGCGTTACAAAGCGTCAAAGGCGATTGTGCCCTGTGCGTGCAGTTCATAGCGACGGACGACGACGATCGTCTATCTGAAGATAACTATAGGTAATTTAATTAATATTCTTATATAACTATATATACGTGAAGTTTTTACCCCTTTTTACTAAAATTGCGCGGACGAAGGTGTAATGAAATTTAGCAAAATTATAGTTTATATGGAGTAGTGAAGAAATTTAATATACATACATCTATCCTCCCGACTTACACGGAAGATCCCGACAAAACTGTGTAAAACGAATTAAACCCAATCCCTCTTACTTAAGTCACTTATTTAAGTAAAACATCTCAAAAACCTACTTGACCTATCTATCTGCATTCTATGTAGAGAAGGACAAAAATAAACCAAAATAAATCTTGAACAATGTTCATGAAAAAATTACAAATAACAAAATCCATTACTCTTTCTCTATTACGTAAAGTTCCAATATTTTAAACTTTGTTTCCAAAGAAAAGATATCTTTTAATTTTTGTTAATTTATACATACATACATATAATCACGCCTCTTTCCCGTAGGGGTAGGCAGAGACCTCTTCATTCCACTTGCTACGATCCTTACATACTTGTTTCGCTTCGTCTACTTTCATTATTCTCTATATACATGCTCTTCGGTTTAGGGTACTCTTGGCCTGGCCTTTTTTCAAGATGTCCCTGATTTGGTCTCGAAACGTCCGCCTAGGTCTACCCCTTCCAACACTTTCATTCAAACTCGCCTTATTTTATTGTATTATCCATTATATTGGTATGGGCGAATTTCGACCTCTCGGTGACTGGTTTACCTCAAATTTTGCTGGCATACATTCGACTGAGATATTCGAAAATTGCTGCTCTAACATTAAAAATACTTGACGACACTATAGTATACGTCAAGTCTATGATTGCCGTCGGTAAACACCCCCAGCACCAGATATTTTTATCTGTCCAGGAGCGTAGAAAGAATATTAACCTCTGCGGGCGGGGTCGGCCTGTCGTAAAAGGCGATAAAACAACCCACTTTAGATATGTGGTAAGGTCTCAAGCCCGTTTGGATGGAGACCACCTTTGGTCTTAAGTATGCTGCCATAATAACTTTGTGTTGTGTTCCGGCATTAGTGACCCAAGTTCCTGTACCCTTATGGTACAGCAGCGTGTTCGCGATGCCACTGGCGTTGCAAACACTCATAGGCGACGGTAGCTGCTAAATGCTGCCGTCAGCCTGTCTGTTGTCCTACAGCAATAAGAAAAAGATATAAGTATGACTAGTTTCTTCTAAACTAGATATTATCTTATTATTATTTTTGACGCCTGCAGTTTTTAATTAATAAATAAATGACGTCACAACCGATCAGTATGACACCTTGAGTTTTATATTAGTTGCATTTTTCGCCTGCTTAGTGGAGCTTAAGATTCAGTTCATTTTCAACTCCGCTTTCTAGTTCTGCTCGCATTTTCCTCCATACCGCACCTTTCGAGATATCGATAGCTCGTCGCAATGTCTGTGTCATTGCAAATATTTATATTCAAAGGCACCTGTTTGTGTAGATACCTCTGCAAATATATATTTGCCTAACTTTTTATATTCAAAAATTAAATTATATGATGATCATTCAACTTTGTACTTAAATAATGTTATCAAAAAGCTTTATAGTAGAAGATATGATGAATTATGTTGTATGTCTAGGTTTCCATTATATCCTGATGATGGGGAGGTGTTTGACGGCGAGCCGGATGGATCTGGAGCCACGCCCACGGCGCCAAGAACGCCTGAATTTGAAAGGTAATGCATTTATTAAATCCAAGCAATATAAGAATGCCATCAGACGGTAAATTTTGTTAACTTTATTAATAGTATGTTTTTAAAATATAATTTTAATTATAATCACTTAATAGTTCAAACGCTTTTTGTACACTATTATACTTATGATAAAAACAAAAAATAAATATAAATATACTGGCACAATTCATTTTAATTTGTAGCCGATATACATAGATTTTCGACCTCCGTGGCTTAGCGGCTAACGCACTTCGGTGCCCTTAGGGAAGTCACGATGTCCATCTCGCGTTTGGGTGTTTTTATTTGGGCGTATTTATTTATAAAAGAAAACTACATATGCAGTTTGTCAGCTGCCTACTACCCATAGCACAAGCGCTATGCTGCTAACTTTGAGACCAGACGAGGCCGTGTGAATTTTCGCAGCATATTTAGCCAGCATTGATTTAATTCATGTAATGATTGCAGACCACCATCGGTAGCTGACTCGACGGAAGATCAAACGAGATTCGAACCCTCCTACCTCCCGCAAATGACAGTACTTCCGCCGGTGCCCGCGCAGTACCCCGACTACAACAACATCAACAATAACCTCAACATCCTTGATATGGATGACGACTCGATCAAAATTGAAACCAGGCTAGAGGTATTTATTATATTCCATTTATTTAGTTAGTACCTTATAATGTCCTATCAGCTGCAAGATTAATGAAACAAAGAAGCTGATAAAGGAACGTAACATGTTTTCGTCAATTTTTTTTTGGTTCAATATGTTAGTCGTAAATACTTAGTTTGTGGAGCCCTCAGTTTTTATTCCGCGTAAACTATGTCTTAGGTGTGACGTCTTAGTTGTTAAAAGTGGTTTACAATGTTGATATATGTCTGATGCGCGCAGTGGGGTCCAGCTACGGGATGTGCGGCACGCGATTATTCGTCGGGGGAGTCCCCGCGATCTACTCCCGTACACACCCGCGCCCTAGCCAACAAGAAGAAGCGTAAACCTCAGGTATGTACCACATCCGCCTATACGCTCCATTAAAATGAATTTATTTTGTATGAAGTCATATAAAAATTGATAAATATTCAAATCTTGCAATAAATAAAAATTACATAGAACAGGCCTCCTACAGAGGCGTGCTAACGTTAGTTTGAGCCACAGTATCAGCAATGATCCCATCTTTCCGTGGACCAAGAGAAAAAGAAAAAACACTACCTAATTTTAAAAACCAAAGATTTCTTCTTAATAAACTGACCACAATTTATAAACATAGCATGTTAACTCGCCATTTTTCACGAAAAATAAAATCCGAGACGTTGGCTGCGTGAGCTTGGGTACTTTGCGCTAGGTGCAGAGTGTTGAAGGAAAGTCCATGGTGAATTCTGCAAAAATAACACGGTGCACACTAATCTTTATAATGTTGAAAAGGACTGGCGCACAAAAGGCGCGTATCGGCCCATTGAGCTGGAGGCGCCCTCTTCGGACGAACCCCAAGTGCAAACGCCCTGCGAACAAGCAAATGCATCCGATGAAGGTTAGCACTTACCTACAATTCTTCTGGATTGATTATCTTCATTAGAATGTATTATATACTCCTTGATTGTTACGAGATATGCTGGAAATAGTGTGATTGTGAAAAGTGATAAATCTGAAGTGTCTGTTAACGCACGGCAATATGGAATGTGCCTGTGGGGGTCGAGGATTCAATTCCCTTCCTGAATCTGGATATTTAAGTATAATTTTTTTTTTAATAAAAGTTAAACATAAATTATAACAAAAAAACTAAAAAAAAACACATATTAAATAAACTAAAAAGTAAAAATAATTCTTAACATAAGAATAAAATTACTGACGAAAATTAATGTCACTGTGTTAAATTTATATCGAGCTCCCACTCTTTTAGAATAGTGACATTCTAAGTTATCTCGTCAGTAATTTTATTCTGATGTTAAGAATTATTTTTATTTTTTAATTTAATTAACTATAAAAGCGTGATTTTTAGTTTTTTTTTTCTATAACTTATTTTTTGTCGATTCCCAATCGGTAAATGTTTTTATTAATTTAACGCCATCTTCCACAGTTTTATTAATTTAACGCCACTTTCCGGCAATTTTATTATTTAAATGTCATCTTCCGGCTGAAGGAAAAGAAAGCGTTAATCCTGATGATCCTGATTGTATTCTGATGATTCTGTATTGTCATCAGGTCTTGACAAGTGTGCAAATTTTTGAATTTTTTTAATCTTTCAAAGTGGGTAAAAATCGAGGCCGAACATTTCGTTACATAGATACATACAGGTCAAATTAATAAAAGCGTGGCAAAAAGAAAATATAGTATATGTAAATAGTATATTGTATAGTCTTCATATGACTAAATGGCGCTGAATCAACTGTCATAGTATATTTATTTAAAAAATCAGGTTGATCGTTTTAAACTATATAGTTTAAACTATAATATTATAATTATTATGATCAGAAATAGTGAAAAAATGTGTATAGTATTAAATATACAAATTTATTAAGAATAATAGAATGGCTTCATATATCGCTTAGCACCTCAATCGCCACTCACCCGGCCGTCGCCGGAAGCCGCTGCGCCGCTCATCGAGGTGGACTCCAAACCCGCTCAGCCGGAGGGAGATGTTAGGGGTAAACCGAACGGAGATGTGAAACCCCTCAGGAGGGAGAGCAAAGGCTTCAGGTAAACACAAGAATCATTCCATAGTATATATTATTTTAATATTTAGTGTCACATTTTTCTAACAATAACATTAAAATATGCACACACAAGCTGCAATTGAAAAAAGAAAACAAACCAATATGTTGACATTTCTGGTTAAAAATGACATTATTTTTTTTTTTCTTTTTATGAGCATTTATCCAGATCCCATGCGAAGCCTGCGATTCGAGTTTCTCGTGACAATGTATCTCGTACAGCGTGAGTCCTTGTGGTGATGTATTGACAGTTCTTGTGAGGAGCCACTATAAACTTGAGGAATGACTAAAAGTCAAATTGTAAAATTGATTTTTACAGTGGCGACTGTCGTCTGTCATCCACAGGGAAATGTTCTTGAGGTTGAAATGCTTGATGCTCTGCACCCGTGCGCACCCACAGTTGACTAATGGGTGCACGTCGTTAGTTTACCCACTTAAACCACTGTCCCTCAACTACCCTACGCCCTGACTGCGCGGCTGACCTCGCAACTGACTGTTTATATATATATATTTATTAGTATACTAGCCGATCACACCCGCTCCGCTGGGCGATTAACAGGTAAAATTAAATCGAAAAAAAATGAGAAAGGGTATCTTCGTAAAATAATTTTTTTTCTTTCAATAAAAAGTATCCTGTGTTACTTCTAATACCTCCAAGATAATATGTGTACAAAGTTTCATGATGATTGGTTAAGTAGTTTTCGCGTGAAAGCGTAACAACAAACTTAATTTCACATTTATAATATTAGTATGATTTATTTACAAAAAAAAAGTATATATGTAGTACATATATTATTTGTCTAGTACCCAAAACATGAGTTCCGTGCTACTTTGGGACAAGATGATAATGGTGTGAATTGTTACAATATATCTATTTGTTTACGCAAACAGAGCATATATATAATGAATGGTTGGTTTCTCTCTAAACCAGGATAGGGTCAGCGAGGCGAGTGACGGATAACGTGCCGCTGACCAACGGATCTCTAACCGGCAAAGGATACTCCCTGCTACACGGCGACGGAGACCCCGACTTCGGCACCCCAGTCTGAATATACACTGGACACTACGTTTTTTAAATATTAACGTAGCTCTTAGATAAATGTTTTCTGAAGGCGTTATCCTTAAAAAAAAACAACAACTAACACATTATTATTTAATCCAGCAAAGGTTTTAAATATCAGAAAAGAGAGATCGTGAAAAAATCATTTCTAAATGTAAAAGATGAATAGAATAAACTGATATCGTCTTGATCGTAGAATAATAATGTCGCTTTTGAAAAAAATACGAATTTCACTTTTTCCATACTTGGATACTACATAGTCTAAATGTTATTGCTACATTTAAGAAAAAAATTATATGTATTTTGGATTTCAAATGAATCAGTCGATAAATTGAGAGATTTGATAGGCGCTTAAATGATGCTTGTATATTTTTCAAATGGCTGCCCTGTAAAGTTTAGTATATGTCAGATCCGTCACTATTCTACGACCTTTAGTAACCTTCCGTAGTATATGAGTAGAGTAGAGGAAAGAGTATCCCCCCCCCCCCCACATCTAGTTTTCATTTAATAAAGCATATTGAAAACCATTTCAATCATTTTTTGCAAACAGAAAGAAGAAGATAAAATTAGCTTAAATTTGTTTTTAGGAGCAACTAACGACTACCACCGCTTACACGAAAAATGCATACATATCTAATTAGGACTCCTAACTAGATATGCATCCTAATTTAGGAGTAAAAACTAAATGCGCCATATTTATATATAACTTGAAATAGCGCGAGATTTTTTATAGAGGTTATTGACTACGAGAGGAAAACCTAAGCGATCCCCCCTCTCCCTTTCCGTGCTTAGAATTTTGTAGACCTCCCCCCTCTGAACGGGTAACGTAGTATGGGTATGTGGCAACATCCCGAGTGATAAGGGATTATCGCCTAACCAGGATCTATAAAGCCGAAGCGTCTCATGGTATCTCATATCTTGGTTCATGTTCGGGGTTAAACTATAAGTGTAGCATATTACGGGATGACATTAACGACGGAAGGACTATTTCGCTATTTTTATTTGGCCTTTCAGGCTTTGTCAATTATTTATCCCAGTGCGTAGAGTATTAAAAGAGATTTTTATGAAAACCCTAGTTTATAAGTTTATGTATTTATAAGTTTGTTTGCAAAATATACAGTAATCTACATACAACAATTTTTTTACCCTGGCTACTGAGCTAGACCAAAGTCTGTGTTACAGTGCCAGTGCCCACAGTTGTTCAAATATTTTACAAAAATTGGTGAAAAAAAACCTAGTGAAAAGCTAAATGGAAATTATGTCATAGTACTAGCCTCAAAGAGGATCTTTGCATTTTTATAATGTTAGGAATACCAGATGACATTTGACGTCTCGGTAATGGATGTACAATTAATTATATTGTTGGTACATAATTTACAAAAAAACAATTATATCCTTTTATATAAGTGTTGTCTATGTAAATAATGCAGATAGACGTAATCCCGTAGTTCCGTTAAGTTTTCTTTGAGATTTCTTTGACGAAAGTCTAAAGCACAAATAATAATAGATTCTTAAGATAGGCTATATAAGTCCTTATTGTTTAACGATTTATAACGACTTCTAAGTAAATTTTATCTTAGTAAAATTAGTAAGTAAAATTATTTTGTATAAACAAATTCAGCAATAGGCAATCTTATCAGTAATGAAAACCTCTTTCAGAGAACGTATATTAAAATAGATCGAGAAAATTAATATTGTCTCATTTAGTAATATTTATATTTTTTATTGCTGAGGGACAGCACACAGGCTGACGGCCCATTTAATAGTAAACAGTTAACTTCGCCTATGGGTGCGGCGCTAGGGGCACCGCCAACACGCTGTCATCCACGTAGTGCCGCAACACAACACAAGGGTTATTACTTGAAACCCTACCACCTAGCTAGGGTTGTTTTGCCGCCTTTTAGGACAGGCCGTAGGGGTCAGTATTCTTAGTCCGCCCCTGTACGGAGAGGAGACGCCTTCAGGAAACATTACGACTTTAGGTTAAGAATGACGATCTCTTTATGTTTAATCTGTGATTATGCAATAACACGCTAGAAATAAAATGAACTGAGTTTTCTAGTTCGCAATATAGGATAGCAGTTATCAAGATTTAATGAGAGCTAATTTCTAGTATTCTGCGACATCCCTCTTGAGCAGAGGTTCCCAACCTTTTTCGGTTTTAGGCTCCCTAAATAGTCAGATTTTATCCGTGGCGCCCTTAATAAATCAGATTTTTCATGATTGGCTCCATTGAAAATTTTAAAAATAGAACCAAATACTTACTATTTTCCTCGGGATAATATCAAATATCTAATTTCAACTGTTCCTGTAATATCCATATTGAGACTGGACAACCACCACGTGGTTAGATTAGTTGAAAAATAAATTAAACACGAATTTCAAAATCCACAAGCAATGTTTGTTGTTGGGAATTGTTATAATGAATATTGCGGCGGCCTTATGACGGCGGCAGGGGAGCGGCGGCGCACACTTTGGGAATCACTGCTCTAGAGGGAGACCCGATCCCGAGTGGGACGTTATTGATCGTTGTATGCGGTCGAAATATGATTTTATTTAGTGATATATGATATATGTATTCCAATGCAAAATTGTTCTTCACAAATATATGAAATTATTTAATTTTCATTACAATTTCTTGTTTTTTGTTGATGGAATTTTATTGTAAATTTGTGAGAATTTATAATTAATACAACAATAATCTTTGTCCCCGCTTTTTATTTACGTTATATAAATCAATTTTGATAGTTTACGATATAAAATAGGCCTAATGTGAGTCAGAGCAGGTTGTAAAGTATTTTGGCCTATATTTCATGGGCAAATCTTAAACGAACTGGCCTCTTAAGAATTTACCGTAAGAACAATTTAAAACAGTTTGCTTTTAATGAACATAAATCAAAAACCATTTTAAATTATAATATTGGAAATTATTTATTAAGCCTCACAAATATAACCCATAATAGTATGTATATAAATTTTTTATATGTTCGAACTTTCTACGTTTAGTGATTCTATTTATGTCAATTGAATCGTAAAAATAAATTAAATAATTATAGCTTTATATTATAGAATTGGACCTCGTGGGCGTTTATTGTTGTATCTCAGGCCTCGAATAACTGGGAAGGTCACGTAAGCTGCCAAATTTTTGATGGACAGTAATTAACACCGTGCTTCGGAAAGCTCATTAAATCGTCACATCGCAAATCGGACAAATCTTGTCTTGTTGCCAACATGGTCTCCTGTTACAGAATATTTATTACTAAAATTGCCATTCTGACTGTGCTATGTGGAGAGTTATTAATCGTATTATCAACTTAATGTATAAAGTTATGTGTATATTCCAAACAAAACATTTCTATTTCTTTCCGTGTCGGCGAATATATCTTTTGAATATATTCTTTGTTATAAACAGTAAAAAGTGTCAATTATAGCTGCATAAAAAAATTATATTTAATCGTACTTATTGATGCCGAGGCGTGAACACTAACTTCAACGCGCTATGAAACTTGCTTTACTCTTTAATCTCTTAAATATAGAATCCCAAATGAGAAAATCGAAAAAAAAACCAAAGAACGTTAACGTTAAGTATGTCTCGAAATAGGAGTATGCTCACTGAAGTGGCGTCGGCAATGTCTAGAGACCGTGTCTCGGCAAACGTGCTCGTAGTGTACGACGCCCTCTGGTCCGATAGACCGCGAACTTAAAAAGACGCAGTCAGTTGTGACTTAAAGAAAGAAGAGAAAAACGTAAAATCGATGCTAAGTCGTATCTTTACGTCATAATTTTGACATCTGTGGTGTAACGCCTAATGCACTTCGGTAAGCTTGCAAAGGTCATGGGTTTGATTCCCGTCTCGTGTCTGCGTGTTTGTGTATAATATGTACCCATAACACAAGGACTAGATGGCTCTATATGATTTGTGTCAGTATATTTATTTAATATTGAGGACTGGACTACATAAGGTTGATAGGATGATTTCCGACTTGTCGTTAAAATCATAATTACTTAATATTAACTTCATTACCGTGTTATGTCCATGTATAAAGAATAATTCGCCTCAAGAAAGGATTGTAAAAATCAACTGTTTCCGTTTTTTGTCAATAGGGGTAAGGACTTTTTTAAGAAAGGCTTAATTGTATTACCGTCAAAATGGCAACAAGTTATTGAAGAAAACGGCGCTTAATTGACCTAAATCGGATCATTATGACTATGCTAAATATAAATATATCTTTCAATTTCATGCAAAAATTAATGGATTTCTTTTTACTACACCTATGACTGTTTGTCTCATAAACCATCAAATAAATTAAATAAAGATTTTCGACCATGCTTATACTATCTATTGTCTATTGTTTTTTTTTTTCTTTTTCTTAAATAGTAGCATATTTAAAATAAGATTAATTAGTTTCTAAAAGGCTATCTGATGTAGGAATGTAGTATTTGCTAAAGCAATGTCGATTAGGTTAGTGTGGCTAGACTAGTAATCTTTTTGTAAGCTATATTAAATTTAATGTAAGAATTATAGATAATAATGTAAGACATTTCTATTCAATATATGTATTTATTGCTGTGTGCTATCGGATCTCAATTGATTTGCTTTTTATACTGTAAAATATATTTATGTATTTATTCAGGATTAAATACTACATTGATCAAAAAGTTTCCGGACTAACGTATAGATGGCGCCACATATGCAAAATCTATTATAGCATTCGATAGCGCCATCCTTTATAAGGTATGTGTCAAAATTTCATGACAATTGGACCACGTGTTCTCAAGTTATTGTTGTTTGTGTCATGCAATTTTGGTGTCTGTCAAAAGATGGATAAAAGAAAGAATTTCAAGTGTTGATCAAGCATTGTTTTTTGATCGGTAAAAATGCGAAAGACGCAAAAGAGTGGCTTGATAAGCATTATTCGGACTCAGCTCCAGGGAAATCAACCGTTTGCGAATGGTATAATAAATTTAAACGTGGTCGTAGCGACGTCAACGACGGTCAACGCAGTGGTCGCCCAAATACGGCTGTCAACGAAGAAAACGTCAAAAAAACCGTCACGACCGCAAAATGAAACTCCGGCTGAGGTTTCAACGTTATCATATGGTAGCGTGCTTACTATTTTACATGACAATTTGGGTATGAAAAAGCTCAACTTAAAAGAAACTCAAAAGCAACAAGGAATCGATGGTTCAGAGGCCTGTCTGAAGTTTTTCGACCATAACAAAGCGGATTTTTTGCATCGGTACGTGACCATGGATGAAGTCTGGATACACTATTACATTCCAGAGTCAAAGCGCTCGTCAGCTGAGTGGGTTGAGGCAGGTGGAAGCATTCCAAAGCGACCAAAGACAACAATCGGCTGGCAAGGTTATGGCATCAGTATTCTGGGATGCGCATGGGATTTTTTTTATCGACTATCTTGAGAAAGGAAAGAGGATTAATTCTGAATACTATACAGCGTTATGGGACCAATTGAGCGAAGAAATAAAGAACAAACGGCCCCACATGAAAAAAAAAAACACAGTTCTACCAATAAGACAATGCACCATGTCACAAATCAATTTGGGCTACGATGGTCAAATTGCATGAATTGCACTAGGAATTGCTGCCCTATCGCCCGTATTCACCAGATTTGGCCCCCAGCGACTACTGACTGTTCGCAGAACCTAAAAAGGATGCTCCGTGGAAAAAGGTTTAGCACCAACGAGGAAGTCATTGCCGAAACTGAGGCCTATTTTGCGAGCAAAGATCAAGCGTTCTATAAACATGGTATCGAGAAGTTAGAGAAGCGTCGAGCCGATTGTATTGCCTTAAATGGAAATTATATCAATGAATAAAAACGAATTTTGCGAAACTTTTGTGTTTTTCTTACTTAGTCCGGAAACCTTGATCAATGTGTTCAAACGAATGTTTTACATAAGTGTAATAAATGTAAAGTGTCCAATTTATGTCTCGGCCAAAATTATTGTATTAAATGATATAAACGGGATGGCAATAAGTCGTTTATATTACAAATTATTATGATTAAAATTATCAAAGTCGTGGGGGGTAAACCCTAACCCGGGTAAGAAGGGGTTTGAATACCGACATTTTTAAATTACTTATGATTCTTGCAATACACTGAAAAGTACGTCATATATTTCTAATAACGGCTAATTGGTTGTCAGTGTTTGAAATTATTTAGAAATTACTTATATTAGGTTTATTTCAAATATGCTGTAATTATGAATCAATTATTTTATGAATTTATTTACCATGTTTTTAATAAATAGATGTCAAAATGATATTTTTATTTTATTTGATAGATTATAAGCTTATTTTATTAACAAAATTATGTCCATCATTTTATCCGTTATGAATAATAGTATACTCGGTTTATAGTACCGAGTAATACTCTATTCATATATTTATTTAAATATATATAAGCGAGGATTGATAAAAATATTACATACATACCCAAACTGATCAGCAAATTTAATGATACGTATAATTTTCATTTTAAATATTCCCAAATAAGAACTTTACCCCTTGCTACTTATAACTATAGGCATGTGATTGTGTTGATAATAATCTTATCATCTTTAGATTGTGTTTTAGATAGCTGGTAGCGGTCTTAATCCCACCGTGGCTTGCACCGCTTAAGCAGTTTTTATCGCCTAATGTGCGTATTAGCACAATTGCCATGACCCGACGGTGAAGGAAAACTGCATACCGACATTACGCGTATGTGTAACCCGCCAATCTGCCTTGGGCAAGCGTGGCGGGTATGCTGTCCGTTCCCTCTAGGGGGAGGCCCGAGCCAGAAGTGGGACGCTATGGACTGTTATTATTTATTACATATTTTAGGAATTTAATCCAATTACAATTATAAAACCATTATTTTTATATATTCGTAAACTTAAATACTGAAATCATTCACATAGCACCATCTACTCAAATTTAGTTGTAAAGCACCTGTTTTATGGGTACTAGACAACTTATATATACTAAATATATACTCTTTTGTAAATAAAAATACATATTATACATAAACACCAAGAAGAGGGATTGTCACCTCCGCACGCGTACGCAGGTCGTTAAATCGAGTTTATTTATTATGCAATAAAATACAATACGGTTGGTGCATTACCAACCAATAACTTACAAAGTGATTACCTAATTTGTTTTCCATTACAGAATAAGTGTGTGTTGATGAGTGTAATAATAACAGATGTCGCTTTGGCTTGCGGCATTATCATAAAGAGCGACAACTGTCCGCTGTCTGGCCATTCGCCAATAATATTTCCGCTCGCCACAAACGCTCGCGATTGTACACATTCACATACCTTCATACACGGATAAACAGATTAAATAGCGCGACATTCACGTTTAAAAATAAACTTGAACTTTATCTTAGCTCAAGGCCGTTTATTAATTATACATTGTCTTAGCATCATGATCGGGATTGATTATTGTCGTGTCTCAACGGCTTCGCACGTCGTAACGCTTGCGGGAGTCGGTTCTATGCCCGTCCCGAGTCTGGGAAAATAGCGTAGCTATGTAGGTATTTATATAAAAAAGAAAAGTATTTAAACCAGTTATCAAATGTATCACCCTTAACATCCAAGTGCTCAGCTACTTGATAACTAGATGTCGCTGTGAGAATTACCACTGTATTTATTTATTTATCTAAATGATCATAACCTTAGCGATTAACTCCGGTTTCAACCTCACATTTGGAGCCTTCTCAGTTGAGTCTAGTTTGCATTTACGGTGACGATGCTCATTCGTGATACTCCTAGCAGTCGTAACTGATTAAAAAACAAGAGCGACTGCTTCTGACCTTACCTCTGCATTGGTTGTTGTAAGCCGGGTTATGCAGTGCAGTCGTCATTACACCGTGTATCTTGAATATTGTACTCCACCATTGAAATTTTAGAAACAATTGCTTAGAACATCGCGTTTTTAAAACTATAAGCAAACTTAATGTCGATAGAATTAAAAGAACTTAAAAACAAATAAGTCTTAATTACCTTCTGATTTTGATTTAATAAAATGTTATTGTACATAAAATAATGTGAATTGAGTATTCAAGAATATGAGATGCTTATATTACGTGTATATGTACTTTTTAAAACCAAATCAAATACTTGAAAATTTAAACTGAAACAGAACGTACCAAAACAAAGTTAGTCGAAAGAGTTTGCTGAGTGTTGTTTCAAAGGTGCAATGTTTCTGTAGTGTTTTAGTTTTGCAAGATTGCTAAACTGATAAATAAAGTTTCACTAGGCTATAATACATTTTTTTAAACCAGCTTAGCTCAAACACCACATAGAGCATCTTGAAATGTAAAAATTGCACTAGTTTTATTTTTTAATTTTCATGCTTATGATAATTACACCTAAATACGATTTTAATTAGAAAGACTTATGTATTATTAACCGCCTAGAATAAAAATAACAAAAAAAATAAGTGATAGATTTCGTAAAATTATAAAATGTTTGTACATAGGACGATAATTTCACCTATTTATTAAAAAAAATCATAACTTCAAAGCTATAAGACCTAGAACAATAATTTTTAGTGGTTTTGGTAGATAATAGTTCCCCCTATCACCCACACCCCGTTGGTCCACTACTTACGGGACACCCTGTATATTATTCTTTAATTAAATTATATTTCACACTAATTGAGACTAAGTTATGTTTTTGTTTTGTACGGACTTGTACATTAATACATTCCAAAGGCGCTCGGCTTATGTTGCCAAATGCCAAGTAACGCATTCTTGTAAGGACAATGCTATGTGTACATTTAATTTATTATATTAAACTACATATTTAAAAAATATTTGTTTTTCATTTATTCATCGAAGTTAGTGGGACTTCAGGTGGCTTATTTACTAATGGAATATATTGGTTAACGACTGCCATTTTCTGGAAATATGTATTATATTTATAGATAGATAGATAGATAATACTTTAATGTCACCAACTTAACCTAATGATTATAATACAAGTTTTATGTACGTAATATAAAAATCCCCATACCCCTGCATTGATTTCTATGGGCTGGTTATTGTTAGGTGAAGGCTATTGTGGTCTCAAACAACGTAACAGCGACTCCGGACGGAAAAGGCATTCCGACCCCGTGGGAGCAGGGTCAATCAGCCGTGGCAGCAATGTGACCCTGCTTGGGAAAATTGTGAGAACAGCCATGAATGACTAGAATTTTTTTTATTAGGGCCATGTCGAATTCACCGGTGATGCCGCTCTTATTCGAACCTACTACCGTTTCGGAATGTGTATAACTGGGGGAGAAGAAACGGCGAAAGAAACTCCCCCGCAACACACGTATTCTGCGTGTAATTTTTGTTGTGTGTGGAATGTGTATAATTATAGATTATGGGGGCCGGAAATTATCCCTAAATTTATTTCATCAGGCTGGTCCATGCCGAACTGGGGAGGATTGCGTCCGCGAGAACATTCGCTTTAGCGTCCTAGCGGGGGGCTCGCGTGTATCTGTGAGCAAGTTTCGCGGGCGACAACGCGTCGTCGGACGCTCGGAAGCGACTCGGCCGCGGCGGTTGCGCGTGTAATTGACTGTCTCCACCACCAGCGGTAATGAGTGGGATGATGCGACAAATAACATGCACATGAAGAACACTTGCACCGAAGCCTTTGTGACGAAGTTGCTCGCGCTAGTATTCCTGTGTAAGATAAACCAGCTAGCTACATTCGAAATTAATTTTTTGGAGGTGGAGGGGTTCCTGGCCTCCAATAGGTTTGTTGTTGACCCAGAGTTCTTCTTCGGAGGGCTTCTTAGTTGTTCGTAATAAAACTCAGTTCCAGGATTCCATGCTTCCATAATTTATTAAGAATATGCGCTATATATTTACAAATACGGTATGTGAATAGATGCTAAGTTTTTAACTTTTAACAATAAAAGCTTTTTATTCGCGGAGTAGGTATACGTTCCGTAAATATGCCGCGAATACGGAAACCGTGATTAAGGCATGATAATATGGGATTATAGTTGATACGTTCATAAGTGACAAAATAAAAACACAAATATTAAAAAATTAGTTTAGATTTTATGTGTAAGTGGTGGAACTTTGAGTTGAGTACGTTTGTAGAATTTGAGATTAATTGACGGTATGTATTTATTTATTTACACCAAACTAAAAATTTTTTTTCTACAAACGTAGGATAACGCGAATGGTGGAAGCTTTTACTGTATATTACCTACATAGAACTCACAAAAATTCATTGTTATGCGATTATTTTACAGCTAGTATTTCAAGGTGGGGACCCTAAATCAAAAGGAATTGTTTAGTTAAATATAAAATATTATACTGTAATTTTCATTATTTGCTGCCTCAAGTTTACATCTATAGTCACTGACTTCATCAAAACATAGAAGAACAAACTAATTTAATACTATAAACTCGAAACATAGTAAATTATAATAAAAACGTAGTGCATTCTAGCAATGCGGTAGTATAATTTTTAGTAGGGTAACTAACCGCTTTGTTACATTGTAATTATTGTTTTGCGCTATCAACTAATCGTGTGACGTCACATACCAAAATAGTAATGATTATACGACCGATGACAGACGATGAGTGAAAATTTATTTTCCTGGGTTAGTTTCACAATTATGAAAAAGAAACGGTTATTTATATAATATTTAAATTCATAAACTATTTGTAAATAAGTAATAAAAGGTATTTAACCCAAATGAGTGGCATTGATAATTGAAAAAAAGGAGAAATTTCATTAAAAAAAATAACATTATATGATAACAACACTCAAAACTGTTACTCACAGCTGTCACTGTCAACCACTATATTATTAAAACTTTTGTCTAATGGCCAAGCCTATATTTCTGATATAAGTGTATTTATAAGCAAGATTTCTCATACTTTATATCATTGAAATAGAAATTTACAAGTATGGTTGTCAAAGTTTATATTAGTGGTATTTCTGGAAATAAAGAAGTAAGTTTATTATTATAAAATTCCATAAACGGCCGGATGCGTTTCACAACTTGTTCGCTTACTTGGCTGAATTTTTATTTGTTTTATTTGCTTACATTAACATCATTTCAGGTGAAAAAGCGCCAGCAACGCGTATTGATGATATTAGACTCTAAAAACATCAAATATGAAGTCATTGACATAACGGAACCAGGAAGGGAGGCTGATAAGGATTTTATGCAAAATAATGCGAAATCCAACGGTGGTACCGTCAGCGACCCCAACCCAAGGTCACCGCTGCCGCCTCAGATTTTCAACGACGAAGAATACTGTGGGGTAAGACAGCTTCCACATAACACCATGATGAGTCATTAACCAGTTGAAACTATTATATACAATAGGGCACCAATTATAACGGATATTTTATATTAGTGACAAAAGCATGATTATTAATATGTAAAGATACACTCTTTGTCTAAAGAGCTTTCCATAATAACTTTTCACCATTGAACAAAAAAGATACCAACCAATATTGTTAGCAGTACATTCTCATTTTATATCTAATAGCAAAACCTGTTATTCAAATAGTTACTTTCTAAGTTGCTTGTTACTTATGTGGAGTGAATAAAAAAACATGTTTATTTTGGCATTCTTATAGAACTAGTTAGAACCACAATCATTGTAAAAATGTTGCTGTTACTATTAATTTTATTTTTATGTTTTGAAAAATTAAATGGACTCTAATGAATTATCTTTTTAAGATACATTATTCAAAAATCACAGTATGTTCTATATGTATGTTAATCCAATAAGACTTTTCATGCATGAGTCAGTTGTAAGCTGATGCAAACTGCATAATAACTTATAAAGCTCTGTCGAAAGGCATTATTTCAGGATCTGGCAACCTAGCAGTTGTCTTATATAAACCAAAATAAGCCAATTTATTTTCTTATAAATAGAAGTGTGCAGAGAGCACATGAAAGGGGAGTTCGATGGATGGGTTCTGAAATAAGTGATTTGCTCTATAATAGTCAACACTAGGCCTCAGAATTTAAGTAAAAACTTAGATTAGGCCAAATTAATAGCTTAAGTGATGCTGAAAACTATAGGGTCTTTAGTAGCAGTCAGAGTTATCTTCAATTCAAATTAATTGTAATTTCAGATTTAATTTTATAATAGTAACACTAGTTGGCTTTATCTTTTAAATGAGATTTTATATGAGTTGTGGTATTTTATGCCCCCAAACCTGATGTTACATCCGTTAAATTTATCTAATACATACATACATATAATCATGCCTCTTTCCCGTAGGGAAAGGCAGAGACCATTTCTTTCCACTTGCTACGATCCTTACATACTTGTTTCGCTTTGTCCACTTTCATTATTCCCTTTATACATGCCCTTCGGTTTAGGGTACTCTTGACCTGGCCTTTTTTCAAGACGTCCCTGATCTGGTCTCGAAATGTCCACCTAGGTCTACCCTACAACACTATTTCTATTTTTTATCCTGTCACTCAGTTTGACTCCTATCATACTTCTTAACGCTCTCATCTCAACTGCATTTATTCTGCTTTCATGTTTCTTTTGCCATACCCAGATAAGATAATAATATAAGCTATATAAATAAAAATTCATCTAAGCCGTTTGAAATATCCAGTCTGTTACAATTTCACTGGTTCAAAGTCTAATGAATATGAAAAAGTAAAAACAAAGAGCAATTTTTCAATATAAAAAAAGTTTTTGTTTAAGTCCAGTACATTTTATATTACCAGATATTTGAAAAAAATGTTGCCTGGACCCAGCTAGCAAGCTCAATATGTCCCTATTATATTATTCCCCCACTATCTCATTCCCAGTGATATAAAACTTGGCAAATAGATCAGCTATTCTGGAATGTAGACAATGATTTGGTTATTTTTATGGGATTTAGTTCAAGCAACATTCATTCCCAACCAAATCAAGTTCTGCTACATCTATTTTCCTGATTTTCTTTATAATAGAAAATAAAAGTGTTTGTTTTTCCATGACACTGTGAATGTAGATATTGGCTATGTTAAATCTCATCTTAGGGTTTAAAATGAAAACTTTGATTGCAATGTAATTCAGAAAGTTATTAATAGTAAGGAATATTTATTTTGAAAACCAAGCAAAGATTATATAGTGACACTACCAAATGTGTCAAACTGAAGTACAAACTTCACACTTGGCAAAGCTATATAAATATATACTGGGACAACTCACAGAGCACCATCTAGTCCCAAAGTAAGTAACTTAGCACCTGTGTTATAGGTACTAGATAACTAATATACTATTTATATACTTTTTCTTTTTGTAAATAAATTCA
Organism: Malacosoma neustria; assembly: GCA_963693495.1. NCBI lineage: Eukaryota > Metazoa > Arthropoda > Insecta > Lepidoptera > Lasiocampidae > Malacosoma > Malacosoma neustria. The sequence continues at coordinate 6,670,525 of OY856378.1, forward strand.
TAGTATTACATGTGTATAACATGTGGATCAATAAGTCCCAGGACTAACTAAGAAAAACACATTTATTTGGCAAAACTCGACTTTATTCATCAACTCTCCTTCAAGAGCAACACAATCAGTCCAGTTCTATCGAACATTTCAATCTACCTTTCTTGTAGAGAACTATTTATCTTTGGCCTCGAAATAAGCATTCATTTCGGTGATGACTTCCTTGTTGGAGTAGAATCTCTTGGAGCATTTTTTTGAGGTCTGCAAACAGGTAATAGTCACTGGGGGGCCAGATCCAGTGAATACGGTGGGTGCGGAAGCAATTTGAAGCCCGATTCATGCAATTTCGGCATGGTAATGAGCCACTTGTGACACTGTACATTGTCTTGGTGAAAGAGCACTTTTTTCATGTTCATTTGGATCCGTTTCCCACCGATTTCGTTCTTCAAACGCATCAACTGGCCAATATAACATTCACTATTGATCGTCTTACCTTTTTCAAGGTAGCCGATGAACAAAACTCCATGAGCATCCCAAAATACTGTGGCCATAACCTTATCCACCCACATTTGTGTTTTGGCTGCTTTGGAAACTTCTCACCGACTGCAGTCCACTCAGTTGACAATTGCTTTGACTTCAGAGTGTAGTGATGAATCCAGTTTTCGTCCATCCATACCAATGCAAAAAATCCAGTTTGTATCTGCGAAACAGATCCAAACAGCACTCGGAATCAACAACACTTTGTAATTTTTTTATCCACCCTGAGCAAAAGCGGCACCCACTTTGACAACAGCTTCCTTGTGTTCATGCAAAATAGTGTACACACTGTCTTATGATATCTTTAAGGTGTTAGCTATCTCACGCAATTTTAATTTACCATTTAAAAAACGACTTGGTGGACTTTTTTGATGGTTTCTGGTGTAACTACCTCATTTGGCCGGCCGGAAAGTTCAGCATCTTCAGTGTCTGTACAACCATGTTTAAAATCAGCATACCACATCAACAAATGGTTGTTTTTGATGGAGCCAGAGTCCCCGTAGCACTTTTCAAGACATTGCTGTGCTTGCACTGTTTTTTATTTTCATCAAAAAGCAATGATAAATCAACACATGAAATTGTTTCGAATCCATTGTTTTGAGAATATCAAGACTAGCGGCGTCACTTAAATCCCAACTCTTGGACCAAACATCAGAATGTCGTGAAATTTTGACAGGTATCTTTTGAAAGTTGGTTATCCATGAAAAACGGCAGATTTACCTGAAACAAAAGAAGTTTTAACTGCGACGTACGCAGACGACACAGCATGTCTGGCAAGCGATAAAGACCCTTGTACAGCATCATCAAAATTGCAAGTGCAACTCTCCAAAGTAGATGATTGGTTATGGAAATGGAGAATTAAGCTCAGTGTTACCAAATCAACGCATGTAACATTCACCCTTCGAAAAGAGTAATGTCCACCCGTGTATATGGAGAACATGGTTCTGCCAAGTCAGAACAGTGTAAAATATCCAGGTTTACACTTAGATAGAAGATTGACCTTTGCTAACCATATTAAAGCAAAGAAAAAGGAAGCAAATATACAATTTCAATCATTCAACTGGTTACTGGGGCGTCAATCGCCATTATCTCTGAGTAACAAACTACTGGTTTATAAAACCATTATAAAACCAATTTGGACATATGGTATAGAGCTGTGGGGCTCGGCGAGCAACTCGAATGTTGAGATACTACAGAGATTTCAAAACCTTTCCCTGAGAACAATTTCAAATGCACACTGGTTTGTTAGAAACACAGAAATTCATGAATACCTGGAAATGCCCACAGTTCGAGAAGTAATCAGAGAGTATAGCGAAAAATATAAGGACAGATTGCAACACCACACAAACGAACTAGCCAGAAGCCTACTGAACCCAAGTGAAAACGTGTATCGCCTCAAAAGATGGCAGATACTAAACCTGGATTGAAGAACATAAACCTAGTATTACACTATAATGGTGCCACTTACAGGAGTGCCACCTATAATCAATGTGGACATGGAAACAATCTGATTATGGCTATGTAGCCGATTGCAGATAGCAAAATGGGAACAAAAAAAAATCCATGAAAATCACATGGAACTTTTGTTGGCAACATCATCTATGTGTCAGTCCCGGGACTTATTGATCCACATGTTTTACACCCATACACAAGACAGGATCGAACCATTGTTCTCTGCAAATGTACTGAAGTGTGTTGGTTGTTATGCCATGGAGGTCATCATGAGATATAAATCTGTAAACCTTAGTTTAAGTAAAGTTTTTTAATACTTTCCAGGATTATGATGAATTTGATATGGCCAATGAAGTGGACACTTTGGAGCAATTTTTGAAAGTGGAAGCCCCACCAGAGACACCACAGCAGGCGGAAATTGAACAGGTACACTTGGAAAACCCTATTTATTACATCATCAAATTATTATTAGGTAACTTTTTAAACTAAAACAACGTGTTTAGAAAGATTCTTGACACATTAAATTTGTGTGAATTAAGTCAGTAGTATCTCATCAATAAGACATTGCAATTAACATGTAAAAATGTAGAATATGTTTATAAGATTAATTTGTAATAGGTTTGTAATCCGCAACTATCTAACTATTCATATTATGTTTAAAATAATTCATAGCTGCTTTTATTACTAATTCATTAATACAATTTATATTTTGTAGGATAAACCAGTCAATGGTGATGTAGTGGATAAAGAGAACATATCAAAAGAACCATCACAAGAGAAGGAAGTAGTAGAAGAAAAGGGTGATGAAGCTGCTGCTAAAGATATTGCAACAGATAAAGATAAATCACAATCTAAGGAAGCAAGCCCAGCTAAAGAGAGTACCCCCTTAAGAGAAGAAGGTGCCAATAAAAAAGAAGAATCCCCAGAAAAAATCAATGAAAGTGGCTCACCAAAAGAAACAACACCTGAGAAAGAGGCCGAAAGACAATCAATAGAAAAACAAGAAGCTCTAATAGAAAAAGCAGAATCTCTTGTGAACGAAACTCAAGCAGATACAAAAGAGGTTGTCAATGAAAATGGGACTAATAGCTCTCGTGAACAATCAGAGGAAAAAGAAGGCAATGAAAATATATCTGTCTCGGAACAGAAAAAAGACAATCCATCGGAGGCTCTGATCCAGAGTGAGCAGGCTGCTGCTGTGGAGTAATCGAATGACTGGAACACTTGCTTATCAGCTCAAAAAACCCCTAATTAGCACTAAGCAAGCGTTATTCATAAGTTCTGTTATTTTTAATGCGTCATTTGCACTTCTTTTGCATGATTAGTCATTGTATATAATGCGGAGAAGTTTTCGTTGATAACATCATGTTACGTGGCGATGTTATATTATTGTATTTACTATCAAAGTGGCCTATATTATCATAATGCGTTAGATTTATGAAATTTATTAAATGTTCTATGATGTTTCAGATTAAGAGTTCTATTTATCTAATCTGTCATTAAGGCTTTGTATTATTTTCAAAAGTATTAATCATTTTCATTATTTTTTATTTTACAATCATTAAATTAATTTTTTTATACTTATTTTATTCATTTATTTACTTTTTTATGATAGAGTAACTAGTGGGAATGGTGTTTTGTGCTACTCGGGTTGCATCAGCATACCAGTTGCGCTGTTTCGCGCACCGGGTTCATCAGTTGCACACAGGGTCGCCCCCGTGCGGCATTATTTATACTCATCGCCATCACCCCTCGCCGCCGCGGGTAGCACAGGCACAGCTTATCATTGTTACACACATGTATCATGCACTGCTTCGGTTGTAATGAATTACCCTCATGACAATTTTGTTTTATCAATTTTTTATTAATGTTTAATTAAAGACATTTTTAACAATTTTTCATACGAATTATATAAAATACAACTTATTCGACTTTTTTATTTTACAAATTAAACACATATTGTTTTACCTATATTATGTTATAAAAGTAGTTAGTGGACTCAAGTGTCTCTTCTTCAGCTCTTAGCAGTATCGAGACACCAATTGTTTGATTGTCAAGCATATCCCCATAATCTAAGCCGAAAGTAGAAACACTAGTTCGTTCAAAATACAGTTAACGCGTGTGTGTTTGCTCGCCTTATAACAAAACAAACAAAAATTCAAAAATCGCCAAGTGCTGTTTGGGATGTAAGTACGTTGCTTCTACGTTACTGCTTAAGATCTCGAACATCTGTAATCACACAGATTGTAAAAAAACTTCTCAAAGTGAGCAACGGTCATTTAGACAGAAATAAATTAACATTAGATGTGCTTCAACTCATATTCGCGAATTGGCAAGTTTTTTTTTTCTAGTAAAAAGTCTACCTTTCTTTTTAGCGCTGTTGTAATTTGAAATCTTGATGAAACGAAAAAATGACAAAGATATATTAGAAAATGAGATAGATACAAGTATATTGTTTCCTATAATGTTCGTCTCCTCTTTGTTTTCGTAGTCTTTATATAGTAACTAGTTTGATCCGGCAAACGTTGTTCTGCCATATGAATTTTAAAAAAGCCTATGTCCTTCTCCAAGATCCAATCTATGACTATACCGAAATTCATCAAAATTGGTTCAGCGATTTAGGCGTGAAAGCGTAACAAAATCACTCGCATTTATAATATTAGAATATATTAAAAATCTACTTTTTTGAAATATAATTTCAGCCGTATATGAATAGTACACTTTTTTTTATAGCTTAGCGACAGCAGACAGAGCCTGACAGCCACTTAATAGTAAGCAGTTACCGTTCCCTATGGATGTTTGCGACGCCAGGAGCATCCCGAACACGTTGCTGTCCGCATATTGGTACAGGACCTGGGTCACAAATGTCGGAACACAACAAACGTCACTATGATGGTATACTATACACCAGAGGTGGTTGCCATCCAGACGGGCTTGGGACCCTACCACCTAGGTAGGTTTTTTTGTCGGTTTTTACGACAGGCCGACCCCAGCCGTGGGGTATAATAGTATTCTTACTCCGCCCCTGCACGGAGAAGTCACCATTTCGGGACCATGAAACTGGAATTTAAGTAATTCAGTTTAGAGACAGCAGTTGCCTCATCTATCATGCCATTCCAACAGCTGGAGGCGTGCTTGGGGCGCGGACAGGCTCAGTGGTAATTTTAGCTATCTCGTTCGTTTTCAATATATCCCTTCACCTCTTTCTATTTACTATTAATTTTAGTAAATTGGAATTTAAAATAAAATTAACGTTTAAATATGTCTCAGGAGAAATAATAATAAAACATATAAGCAATTTTTTTTATTAAACATTGATACTTTGAGCAAATAAATTCTCTTAATTTTTATTTACATAAAATCTTATATTAAAATAAATATGGAATAACATGATATAAAATCTACATTACAAATGTAACTTCAGGGATCTAACTTTGTTTTATAATGCTAATAGTTTCTATACAGCCTCTATGCATACTAATATTATATGACGAAAGTTATTCTGTATGTAAGATTTGGAACCTAATGATTGTTAACAAAGTTAACTAAATTTGACTAAAGTAACTTTCAAAAGAAAGCTTATTGCTGGTGTAGTTATACGCACCCAGCGTCAGCCACTGGCATTTTTAGTATTCATATCGTTTTTTTGATAAGTGGCGAGGGCGGATTGTTGAAGTCTCGCAAGAGAGGTTCGTGGACGTCCCTCCTCTGGCGGAAATCCTCCCTATCGTCGAGGTGGCTCGCTTGAATGTTCTTGTCCAGGGTCACCAGCCGCTGGCGGGAAGTTTTATACTCTTCCACCAGACTCAAATTTCTTTTGATGCCATCGACTATTTTAACGACGGAGTATTCGCCCATCGCAGCCCCTTCTTGGAATTTGGTACCGGCGATCTTGGCCACGGAGGACTCCTTCACGTCGGCGACCAGACGCACGCACCATTGCTTGAGGTTGTCCAGGATGGCGATAGGACCCTCGTACTCGTTTGGCACGATGCCGTCCACCTCAGACTCGAAGAATGACAGAAGTGGAAACCATATCCTAGTTCTGAAAATCAAGATCACATATTAAATTTTTGTCAATTATTTATGTCAGCAGAGCTCGTTTTTTATTATGTAAAGCTAACCTTGTGTTAATTAAATATCTCCAAAAAGAGGTTAACGTCAGGCAGACGGCCGGTTGTAAAAAGTCATCATCATCATCTCAGCGATGAATCCCGGTTGCAGCCCAAACTCTCGCTTCGGCGCCCGGGGTCCGCTTTCCGACTTTTTCTTCTCCACTTCGCACGGTCTTCAGCATCCCTGGTAGTGAGACCATTGGCACGCATATCACCCTTTACGACGTCAAGCCAGCACTTTTTGGGTCTACCCCTCCTGCCGGGGCCCGGCGGAAGCGGCATGGCCAGACATTTGTTTCCCACGTAAGCATCCGGCCGGTTGTAAAAAGTAAGACACAACTATTGGTACAACATGTACTCCAATTAAAAGGGAACGCAAGTACGTGAAAAGAGAATAAGACTGGCAAGTTGGAATGTAGGTACGATGACTGGAAGAGGGAGAGAAATAGCATCCTCTAGGCTGTTCACTCTGAATATTGATTTCAATAAACATGATATATGGTCATCACCTGGAGGAGTCGTTGTGCATGAGAGCCTGGTTGTTGGACAGCGTGTGGTAGTAGAGGAAGAGCCGCGACGTGATGTAGAACGCGATGAACACGTCTATGGAGTAGTGCTCGTGCGCGGCCAGGATGAAGAAGATGCCGAACATGTTCATCACCCAGGTGAGGATGTGCAGCAAATAAAGGTTTCGCGACGTATCTAAATCATTAATATCCTAGCGTTAAATTGCGGTTGCAACCAAAACTTCCTTCTCAGTGCTCGGGGCTCGCTTTCCAACTTTCTCAACACTTCACACGGTCTTCGACATCCCTGAGAGTCTATTAGCTAGCACTTTTGGGGTCTATCCCTCTAGCGGAGGCCCGGCGGAAACGACATGGCTAGATATTTGTTCCCGACGTAAGTGGCAGATTGCCGTAAACCGTGGCCATGCCAACGAAGGCGACACTCCTGCAATTTATCTACTATGTCACGGGCATGAAGGCTGCCGCGGATGCGAGAGCTAACATCTTTAAAAATATAAGACCAAATTGTTCAAGTGATTAAAAAAAATCCCAAGGGTCGATTTTTCGATTCTTACTTCTTACTTGAATCACATCTGATCAACCCAAAGAATATATAATAGAAACCATTTTCTATACTATGAAAAATATATAAACATTCCATTAGATATCAGCGATCAGAGTTCAACAAAACAAATAACAACTGTATCATAAAATCTATGACGAACAAGGAGGAAATGTCACAAATACTTTATCTGCAACCTACATAACAACTGATTAAATATATATGTAGTTTATCCACTTAACAACAATAGTCTTGCCTAAATTGCAATAACGTTAATTACTAAGTGATTAAGAGATTAATCGAGGAATGAAGGAGCAACATTGCACAAGTAAACCCATTGTACTTAGAGTTGCACTGAATGTAATCATTCTTTTATATCGTAAAAATTCAATCATTTTTAAATGAAATAAGTTTAGCCGTTGCTGTATGCATTACCTACTTTTAATGCCAACCGTTTGATTATGGACAGTAATAAGGGTTTTTATAGCTGAGATCGAGATGAAACGGATAGTAGTAGGTGGTCACCATCGCCAATAGACGTTTGCAACACTGCCAATGTCCTGCCGACCTCGAAGAGGAGCTGGAACCAGGCTTACTAGTGCCTTACGACACAACACAAGGTCACAGCCACTTTATCATAAATAAAATGATTTTTTTTTCTTTTGATGATCTGCTAAATAACTTAATTGTCAAACGATTAACATCACTCCGTAGAATTAACTGTAAATAATTTAGATCATAATGATAATTGAATGAACTCTTACATTCAGTAATGAAGAAGTTGAGCAGTGTCAGGGCTACAGTGTGTCCGGAGAACATGTAGTCGCCACAAGTGCGCACTCCCCTGACAGACATGCCTGCCCCGCTCCAGATGTCGTAGGCCTGCCGCAGCCGCCGGCCCCACACCGTCAGGTCGTCAGCTGGCGGGTACGATCGTGGCTCGCACTTGAGGTGGCTTCCGGGCACTGATAATGACGTGATTAGCATCGTGAAACACCGCAAAAGGAACACCGTCCCCGCAAGGGCGAAGAATCGTCTTAATATTATAAACCTGCAACAATAATACTTACTATGCTGAGAAGTAAGGGAATTAACCAAGATTCAGTTTTAACTACAATAATTGTAGCTAGAATAATATGGTACTGATATTAATAATAGATAAATACACTGTGACGTTTCACACAGCGCCATTTAGTTTCAAAGTAATGAGTAGAACACTTATGTTATGCGTACTAAACAACTATAATTTTCCTTTGTAAAGAAAGACATTTACACTGGGTAATCGAATGTTCGTACTCTAAGACCATGGCATGCCGTGTGGTGGCCAGAAATTAGAATAGGGCTACCTCTTTACTATATAACCGCCACGCTTGTCCCAGGCAGATTGGCGAGTTACACTTATTGATAATGTCGGTTTGTTTCCACATGATGTCATTCAATGTCGGTACATGGCAGTTATGATATAATACGCACGCAAGATGAGAAAGACAGAACAACGGGGCAGACCCAAAAAGTGCTGGCTTGACGTCATAAAAGGTGATATGCGTGCCAATGGACTCACTACAAGGGATGCCGCGAACCGTACGAAGTGGAGACGAAAAAGTTGGAAAGCGGATCCCTGGCGCCGAAGCAAAAGTTGCGACCGGGATTTAACGCTAGGATGATGATGCACACAAGACGAGAAAAACAACCGCAGCAAATCGTGGGATTTGAAACAGTGATCTTTAAGTAGATCCATATGCACTTGACTATACCATGTAAACTGTATGATGTTATTAATTAATATTAAATTAGTAACGTATTATTGGGAGTATAATAATCATTTATAATATACATATATTGAAGGTAGAAAGCGGAAATGTATCTTGTCTAACGTATCTTGAAAGATCCAATTGGACACCAGAGCCAGAATAATTTTTCAAAAAAAAAAAGTAAAAATAGATATAAATATGTTCCAAAATCTTTACTACCTTAATTAACGAGTTATGAATTTTGTACATCATTTTCGGCTCTGGTGTCTAATTGAATATACGAGATACGACATTTACGCTTTCTGCCGTCGATATGTAGTACCTATACCTATAGGTAAGTACAATAAAACTTGTATAAATTGAGTTGATATTCCAATGAACGATTGTTCTCAATATGTACAACAATAAAAAGTAAATACAGCTTGTCCTCGTTTTAGTATACAAAGTTCGCAACACGGTTATGAGGCGGTCCGGTACCGTCGTGTCTGATTCGTTGGATATCCACGGAGGATATAGTAGACATGGGCTATAGTTTGTTACGTTAAATCATATGTGTCCATCAATACCATGTGTTTTCTTCGTGCAGGGATGGAGTAAGGTTACTTACTATCCAACCCCTGCGGCCGGGGTCGGCCTGTCGTAAAAGGCGGCAAGACAACCCTAGTTACGTGGTAGTGCCCAAAGACCGTCTGATTGGCAACCACCCTTGGTTTATAAGTATGAAGTCCTGCGCTGCAAATTGTCACCTAATATTTATTTCTTATGGATTCTTTAAAAAACGCATACGCATTGTTTTACAGAATTAGCTATGCTACATAGATTTTTTTTTATTGCTGCAGAACAGCAGACAGGCTAACGGCCCGTTTAGAATTTAGCACTTACTGTCGCCTATGGGTGTTTGCAACGCCAGTGGCATCGCGAACACGCTGCTGTCCCATAAGGGTACAGGAACTTGGGTCACTAATGCCGGAACACAAGGTTATTATGGCGGCATACTTAAGACCAAAGGTGGTCGCCATCCAGACGGTTGTTTTGTCGGCTTTTACGACAGGCCGACCCCGGCCGCAGAGGTTAGTATTCTTTCTCCGCCCCTGCACGGATAAAAAGTTGAGGTGCTACGTATGTGTTATAACATTGTATTATATATAATATAACTTATATAAATTATTATCTCGTAATAATTAAGCTCACATATCAATTTTTTTAAGCTACTTCATATATAATAAACATTTCCAACATTACGCGACGAGATCTAGATAAGTATACAGTGCCGAAATTATGCAGATAAGCTAAATGCTTCATTATAATATTCGAAGTTCCCATCTTTAAATAAAACGCATAAAGAACTAGTAAATTATATTTCTTATATGTTATTACTTAACTGTGTAGATTTTAGAATATTTTGATTAAATTTTTATATATTTTACGTAACTAGTTGACCCGGCAACAACGTTGTTCTGCCATAAATATTTTAAAAAAGTAGCCTATGTCCTTCTCCAAGGTCCAATCTATAACTATACTGAAATTCATTAAAATCGGTTCAGCGATTTAGACGTGAAAACGTAACAAACATCCATACATACAAACTTTCGCGTTTATAATATTAGCAGAAAGTAGATAATATAATATTAGTAATTTGCAGCGCATGCCAGAATAGCTCGCATAATCGAATAGATGGCAGAAGTTTTTCCTACTTACTTGACACTTATCGTTATATTTTGGACAATTCACTCAAATTGTATTATTGTATTATTCTTGAATAATAATATCAGAATAATAATTATATTATTCTGATGTATAAGCTATATTATTGTAAATTTTCATTAAAATCCATTCAATAGTTTTTGCGTGAGGGTAACAAACATCCATACATACAAACTTTCGCGTTTATAATATTAGTAAGGATATAAAAACATGCGTATATTACTGATGCGTAAAAATATGTAACAAGGTGTGCGATAATCGAATACATTTTCATAATCGTATCAGCCCAAGGCTATGTAAACAAAATACAAAATAAACAATGGACATAAACACCGTTTATCCTAAAGATTAAATAAACGTAGGAGTCTTTTTCAACTTCGGCGAAATTTCTTTACCTACACCGAAACTTTTTTTAGTTTGACTACACCCTAACTCCTTTTTTTGGGAGGTGGAAATGCATGACGCACACTGCCGCGTGGGAATGGTCGGCAGGATAGTGTGGGATTCCCCGTGCAATGTGCCCATACGTCCCCTTCCCTGAGCTGGAGGACGCACCTCGCTGATATACCCTCTAAAACCACCCCAGTGTTCCTTCATACGCCTTAAGTACTGAGGCCACAGGACGCAACGGATTAGTCAGGCCGCGGCCCCGACAGGCGCTGGCCCATGTTCACGGCCTCTTCAAAGCCGAGGGGGTGATAAGCCCCGGCATCTTCTTTCTCATGCAGGGGTGAGCTGGGCGCGTGGAATACCGATGCGCGCCCCACTCTCGGTATTGTGTGTGCGGGCTGCGGCCCTTTTCCCAGGGGGCCGCGCCCGCGACCGATCACTACGGCGGCCGGAGGTCTGTCGCCAACCTCCGGCGACAAGAGGCCCTGCGTGAGCGGGACCCCTCCTGGAGCCTGGCGTGCTCCCTCTCCGCCGCCTCCTTTGCGGACATGCTGCATGCCGGCTTGGCTCCTGACCATCGTTATATTTAGGTCAATTCACACAATGTTTTTATACATTATAATTTATAAAGCCTATGTGTGTTATTCTGATGTATAAGCTATAGTATTGTAAAGTTTCATTAAAATCCATTCACAATCCATTCCAATCCATGCACAAGAAAGATGCTGTTAGAGCCATACATGGATTACATTTTACCCTACGTTGTGGCACAGGGGCAGCTAAGCTTTTTGCTGCACGAATTTTAGTTTAACTTCCATAATAGCGAAAATTATTATTGATTAAATATTCCAGGCAGGCCATGATGTGAAACGGAGGATGTCCTACTCACATAGCGCATCTGCTGAACCAGAATGTCCCAGGGTACATTGTGACGTTGTTTTATAAATTGCGGCGGTCGGAAAGTGACACATAACAGATCCGTTATCAAGTAAAGTTATTGTACGCACGCAACGCACATAATGATCTTAAATATCATCTTCACACAACCGTACCAGAAAAAAGAACTGGAAAGTTTAGGTAACCGGTTAAAATGCGTCAACAAGAAGCACTTATTTTAATTAAACTTGATACAAGAAACATATCATAGACAATAGTTTGGTAATTTACGAAACTTGCTAAAATTTAAAATTTATTGAAGCATGCGTACCTAAAGACTATAATAATAATAAGGAATTCTGGCACACCATTCAAAGAATTATTAATAATTTTTTGAAGAAAGGAGATTGTTTACGACGCTTTTACACCTTAAATACTTCATAAACAAAATTTTATTCATATACTGCCAAAAACATAATAATATAACTTAAAATACTCCAAAATACAGTTAAAATCGCTTATTCTGACATCACTTAGGACAACATACCGGTTATATTGATGAACATCAAAGGTCCCGGCTAAATTTGTACCTCGAAAACATCACCGGTAATTGCGATTATCAGTTAAGGAGTCCTTTTGTATGCCGTTATAAACAAAACAAAAAAATACAAGTCGTTTATGTACAAATGAACACAGTCTAATAAGTACATTTTTTTAATAGGACGATCAACAGAATACTTTTCTAAGTTTACACTAGTTTGGAAGGCGTGTTTATTTGACTTTCCAGCAACCCTCGTCACTAACAGCACTAGACGAGATTATAAAATAATGAAGCACTTTGAATCCCTTTAAACGTAGTTTCAATGATAGACATACACAAAATTTAAATACAACGAAGGTCCTGGTTGCGTTAATTGAATTGTCAATTAATAAGGAAACCAAATATTTCGTGTATTTTCCCTACTTTTATATATATATGGAGGCGAATTTTACTGCTCTGAGACAATACATACAAATATGTAAATACAACGTGAAGTATAATTGGATGTTATCCAATAGTACGAGTAACATAAGTGCGGTGTGACGTTGCAGTAAAATCTTTTAATACTCAACCCACTACGTACACGGTCGCAAGAAAATTAGTGATGTTACTGTTGGCGCACTCCAAGGTCATGTTTTTTTTTTATTGCGTAGGACAGCAGACAGGCTGACAGTCCGCTTAGAATTTAGCAGTTACCCTCGCCTATAAGTGTTTGCAACGTCAGTGGCGTCGCGAACACGCTGCTGTCCCATAAGGGTACAGGAACTTGGATCACTAATGCCGGAACACAACACAAGGTTATTAAGGCGGCATACTTAAGACCAAAGGTGGTCGCCATGCAGACGGGCTTGAGGCCCTACCACGTAGCTAGGTTGGGTTGTTTTGTCGCCTTTTACGACAGGCCGACCCCGGCCACAGAGGTTAGTATTCTTTCTCCGCCCCTGTACGGATTTATTATGTCGTTTTATTTAGAGTGCATAAATATGGACATTATTTGCTATTAGTTAGAATTCTACTTTTTCCGTGCGGAGTAACAACACTAATTAATGCCTGCGGCCAGATTCGGCCTATAGTCAAACGCAACAAAACAACCTACTAGCTACGTGGTAGCGCCCCAGGCCCGTCTGGAAGGCCACCACCTTTGGTTTTAAGTAAGGCTCCATGGTCTATAATTATGCCACCATAATAACCTAGTGTTGTGTTTCAGCATTAGTGACCCAGGTTCCTGTAGGTACTCCTAAGCGGACAGCAGCGTGTTCGTGGTGCCTTTAGCATCGCAAACATCCATAGGCGATGATAACTGTTTACTATTAAGTAGGCCGTTAACCTGTCTGCTATTCCTCAGCAATATGTATATAATCATACTTATAATATTATAAATGTGAAAGTATGTTTGTTACGCATTCACGCGAAAACTACTTAACCGATCATCATGAAACTTTGTATACATATTCTTGGAGGTATTAGAAGTAACATAGGATACTTTTTATTGAAAAAAAAATATATACTTTTTACGAAAATTTCATTTGTTTCGATTTAATTTTGCCTGTTAATCGCCCAGCGCGGAGCGAGCGTGATCGGCTAGTATATCAGAACATAATGGTTTGAAATCTTAGGTTTAACCCCGAGTTTATTAGTGAAATCGGTAATAACTAACGGTAATTGGTATAACTCAACCGTTAAATCGGATATAAATTTTCGGATGCGATGCAATAAACATCCGAAAATGTTTTGCGAAATATTTTATCACTCGTTTTCTCTTCTATAACGAGGAAAAATAATTACAAAAGATACTGTGTTATTATAATTCTTTATAAAAATATTACTACGAAGTAGTTTTTACTACTCATCCCAACTACTACATTGATCAAAAAATTTCCGGACTGACATAGATAATGCCATACATACATATACAAAATTTATTATAGCATTCGATAGCGCCATCCTTTCTAAGGTATGTGTCAAAATTTCATGACAATTGGACCACGTGTTCTCAAGTTATTGTTGTTTGTGTCAAGCAACTTTGGTATCTTTGTCAAAAGAAGTAAGAATTTCGTGTGTTGATCAAGCATTGTTTTTTGATCGGAAAAAATGAGAAAGACGCAAAAGAGTGGCTTGATAAGTATTATTCGGACTCTGCTCCACGGAAATCTACCGTGTGCGAATGGTATAATGAATTTAAACGTGGTCGTAGCGACGTTAACGACGCTCAACGCAGTGGTCGCCCAAATACGGCTGTCAACGAAGAAAACGTCAAAAACAATCAAGTCAAAGTCAGGAAGATAGCTTAGGTTTCAAAGTTATCATATGGTAGCGTGTTTACTATTTTACACAATAATTTGGGTATGAAAAAGTTCAACTCAAAGTGGGTGCTGTGTTTGTTAACACCGGATCAAAAACAACAAGGAATCGACGATTCGGAGGTCTGTCTGAAGTTTTTCAACCAGAACAAAGCGGATTTTTTGTGTCGGTGTGTGACCATGGATGAAACCTGGATACACTATTACACTCCAGAGTCAAAACGCTGGTCAGCTGAGTGGGTTGAGGCAGGTGGAAGCATTCCAAAGTGACCAAAGACACAACAATCGGCCGGCAGGGTTATGGCATCAGTATTCTGGGATGCGCATGGTATTTTGTTTATCTTCAGAAAGGAAAAAGGATCAATTCTGAATACTATACTGCGTTATTGGACCAATTGAGCGAAGAAATAAAGAACAAACGGCCCCACATGGCAAAGTAAAAACCACTGAACCAAGACAATGCACTATGTCACAAATCATATGAGATCATACTCCTACATTCCATAGCCTATACCATTAAATTTTAGATCGCCTACACCAAAATATAACTAATCGACAAAATAGTATGAAATATGAATTTCGATTATACGAGTATAATCGAAATCCTATTTCCAAATTCAAAAATTCCTTTTTGAATTTTACAAATAATGAAGTTAGCAATAAATTTCTAATGATACATCTTTAAGGCGAATAACTGATATTTTTTTAAATTTAGAACAACAGCAAGACGAGAGCTGCCAAGGCTTTAAATCCTCAAATCTGCAGACATTATTTAATAGCGCAGCCAGTTCGTCGAGTTACGGCACATCATGGAAGTAATAAGTACTACGTTCCATGCGGCACATATATCTCGGAACCCTTATTAAGTAAAGTTTACTTTTTTTAATTGACGAGTGAAAGTTAATCGTTGTGGGCAATGTGTAAGCAATTCATAGTATTCATTTGATCCCGTTTGCGGGCGTTAACTGCTGCGAATATGTCAATAGAAAGTTTTAACCGCACGTATAAACGTTGGTTTAACAGTTAGTTTGAAATACACAAATGTTTAAATATGTATTATATAATTTAAAATTAAACTCCTTATTCCATTTTTTTTTTGTAAAACAGTTTTTACCAAAACGGAGATATGTAATATTTTCTTCATAAAAAGTACTACATAATATAATTATTTCAAACCTAACGAAATGTCGAGTCTCATAAAATTTAAAAAAGTATGATTCTCCGTATGCTTTGGAATAATTAAATACATAATACTCCTATTTTAGTCAAACACTAAATCAGTTCTCGAAAATATTCGATCATTACGATTTGTCCAAAAATGATACGAAAGACATGGTACAAAGCGTAAACTCTTTATTGACAACAATACTAATATTTTTCGTTCATTATTTTATTCTTATATATTTTGAATTATTTTTCACTTTTTAGTTCAATTTATCATTAAAGCGCGAGTGTGTTATTTTCTTAAACTATATTTTTATATATCAACGTGCATGTTTCACATAGTACATGTATTACGTTTTATTTACATATTTTATAGGCTATTCGTATAATTTAATTGTTTGGTGTGTTTATCATAACAACAATGAGCCTCGATGTTCTTTGACCAATGCTATCATTACTATCTACAGTTGCACTCAATGTGTGCCTTAAAGGCAACTGGCGTTGGGTACATTACGCAACGCACGGAGAAATACTCGCAATATGCGTTTATATGATATAATCATTGTTGTTATCTAATAGTTCTATTAAGAACCACACCGTATTTGTAGATTTAATAAAATGATAGTATAGTAGATTATAGTTACAGAATAAAGTATCCTTGTAGACACGGTTGAGGCATTTCATTTCAGCGTCCGTCTATCTGTCAGATTTAAATTTCGTGAAAATATTCAAATTAAAGTTTTTGCTGTCATTTAATAAATTATAGTTTAAAAAAACTAATACGATTTTATAATTAATCAAACTAAAAAGCAAAAAAAATTGTTAACTTATGAATGATATTACTGACGAGAAAATTAATGTCACTGTTCTAAAAGCGTGGGGTGCTCGATATAAATCTTTATAATTTTCTATTGTCGTACAAAGCACCCCACGCTTTTAGAACAGTGACATTTAGTTTGATTAATTATGAAAGAGATAACGTAAGAGTTTTCATTTTCGCGGTTAGTCAGATAATTGGTCCTATAATTCTAAAAAATATGTATATTCCATATGCTTCTTTATCTTACAAATAAATAAAATTGGAGGGTCTGATTGTAATATTAAAATAACCGCTTTTTACTAAGTACATTCGGACGTATACACGGTACATATACCAAAAATACATTTTTTACAATTTTTGTCTGTTTGTTCCGGCTAATCTCTAGCTGGACCGATCTTGACGGGACTTTTACTGGCATAGCTGATGTAACAAGGAGTAACTTAGGCAACAAGATATAAAAATACACTAGCGGTGAAAGATGAACTCGAAATTATCAACAAGGATAAGTACTTCAAATATCGATAACAATAAAAGCCGCATCGATATAATACGTCATTGTTGTACGATATCAAGTGAATGCTACATTCAGCACAAGTAATTTCTAACCACGAGAAAATTATTTTCCTGATCTACACTCACGACCAAAGTATTCGATATTGGTTAAAAAAAACATAAAACGAAAATCGACAAAATACCACAACAAGAGGGAACAGTTCCAACTAACCGCTGGCTGTAGGTATAAAAATAGTAATACAATTTTTCTTTTATACTCCCGTCTTTTGTGATGCTCAATATGGTGAAGAGTGGCACTCTAATGAGAATCACTAATACACTTCATGCAGTAGCAATAAACTTTAAGTTGCAAACTCTTTGTATGGGTCCAATGACTATTTTTTAACTGATTTTTGGAAATGATCGTCTTTGAATTTTATATGAAAGCTATTTATTTATGTAAATAACCAATGCTAATAAATTTTAATAATGTTATGTATTTAAGTATAAAAGTGTTGTCATTAAATAATTCTGTGAATAATCATCAAGCCCTGTCTACTGTCTAGAGTGTCTAGCGTGTATTGATTCACACTCATCAACAAAGACTGTTACTAAAAGCAATTAAATTCCACTTTATTTATTATTACTAACTAGTCTACTAAATTATTATTTATAAATAAATAAATATCTGAGAAAGATAGAGCTTTAATGCCCTGAAAAAATATAAAATGCGTTTATACGCACGTAGTCTGCGGAAGGCAGAACAACCATTGGCTATCGGGTATCATCAAACAGAGAGCTAAAATTTTGAGCTAAATTTTATTAAAAAGTAAAAAATACATATTTTACAGTTCTTTTGATCTGTTTTCATCTGGAAAAAATCGATACAAGAAATAGATGTTTTTTGATGTCATCTTTAGTCAGGCACATGTATGCTTATGAGTCCTGCTATACATCAATTACGTCCTCAGAATTTTTGTTAGTCATTTTGTCTGAGTGTAAACTCTTCCGAAAAATAACACTACTCTTTCCTTGCCTACTGCATTAGGTAATCTTCTATAAATATAAAAAAAAGGTAAAAAGAAAGAAAATGTTTAAGCTATACACAGTTTGCTTCTTGATTTATTATTAACATAACAGCTTTTGTGTTTATAAAGTCAATTAGCCTTTGAACAATATATTTAAAAAAAACACCTAACATTTTTGTAATCCATGATATGGAAAGAAAAATGTTTTATATTGGCAGCAATAAAGAATATTTATATTATACACATTATCATTACATTGTATATACCTGTTTGGCATAAGATTATCTCATAATATTTTGTTTGGCATATGACATGGCATTCAGTGGCATATAAAAGTTACAGAAAGTGCAACTACTTTTATGGATGTGCATTATTATAAAAGGGTTAATTAAAAAGGCATTTTTATAATATTAGATAAATAATCTATACGACAATTTTAAGATGCTCTTTTATTAACACGCTTTTATTAGCTTGGTATGTATCTATGAATAATCTTTCGAACGTGACTTTCACCCCTTTCAAAACAAAGGATTGATTTGAAACTTTGCACACTTATTAAGGACTGATGACAATGCAATAATCTGTATAGGCTGCATCATTATCCTTACCAGGATCCTCAAGATTCTGAGGATTTTTCCAATGTCTTTTCGGACCGATTCTCATCCGATCACCGAAGTTAAGCAGAGTCGGGTGCGGTCAGTACCTGGATGGGTGACCACCTGGGAACACCACGTGATGTTGGCCTTTTGCTGTCTTTTTACATGCTTTATATTAACTTGACCTGTATGTAACGGAATTTTTGCACCAGCATCAAAGGTCCCTGCTGAATTTGTACCTCGAAAACATCACTAGTTGTTACTACTAAATTTGAGTAGTTTCTTCAATGTGTTTTTTTTATTGCTGAGAAACACTGAAGACCCGTGAATACGCTGATGTCCCATAAGGGAACAGGAACCTTGGTCACTAGTATCGGAATACAACACAAGGTTATTATGGCGGCTTACTTTAGACCAAGGGCTTGAGGCCTTACCACGTAGCTAGGGTTATTTTGTCGCCTTTTACGACAGGCCGACCCTGACCGCAGGGGTTAGTATTCTCACTCCGCCTCTGAATGGAGAAAAAATTTGTACATGCTGTATTCAAAAAATAAATGTTTCTTACCTATGTTTATGGAATAGAAGAACAATAAGCCAAATAGCCAGTAGAAAGGACCCCGTGATCTCACACATATCAAATGCCCATGGTATGTGTGGCACATTGTCGAGGAATAAATCTGGAAGTGGTGGGTATTTCTTCATGTCGGGGACCTTATCATGGACAATCACCATCACTACCGCTGTCACCCATGTCACCAGAAACACATAGCCTGCAATAAGGTATGTAAGTTAATTTTGGTGAAAGTCCTCCTCACAATATGATGAAAGACTGTTTTTTCATTTGTTGTAAATTTCACTTATCATTCAGTAACTATCTAATAAATACATTATAAACTATCATTACTAGTTAGTTCTTTTAATATATATTTCTAACATTATTCGTATTCTTATAATATTTCTAACATTCATTTATAAAGAAAACAAGACAAACAAACCATATAATATTCTTCTATCAGACAGGCTGATGGCCTAATTAATAGTAAGCAGTTACCACTGCCTACAGATATTTGAGACGGTGGGGTACCGTGAACATGTTGCTGTCCCATAGGGGTAGAGGAATTTGGGTCATTAATGCCGGAACACAAGGTTATTATGGCATCCTTATAGACCAAGGGTGATTTTTTGTGATTTTTCGGATAACTGCATCTATGTTAAAAATGGTATTAATGGAGTCATTAGTATTAGAAATTTCTAGATTATTAATGCTTGAAATTTTTAATCTTGAGATTTTTAAAAGAAAAATTTTCAAAGCAATGTGCAATGTGCTATACTTTTTTTCCTTTTCAGTATTGTATATGCCCAGTTTCAAGCAGGAATCACTCACATAAAAACTACATTTAATCAAATCTATTTCATGGAAAACCACTAGTGTAATGAAATAAACAGTTTTCTTCAATAGGACCCCAAAGTTTGCAAGGAAATTTTAGGATAGAACTGGAACTCATGAATAATGATAAATTCAGACTTTAAACAGTTAGATTTAGATAGATAGATAACTCTTTATTGTTTACATTCATAATAGGGCTTATATCTAGGCCAGCACAATAAAACTAGACAGTAAAATAAGTAATAATGAAATAATAAGGTAAAACAAAAGGAGATCTTATCGCTTAAAGCGATCTCTTCCAGATAACCCAGCTGGAAGGAATTAAAGGAAGTAATATGGCAGTGTAGGTGTATATATATATATATATATATATATATATATATATATACATATACATATACATATACATATACATATACATATACATATACATATACATATACATATACATATACATATACATATACATATACATATACATATACATATACATATACATATACATATACATATATATATATATATATATATATATATATATATATATATATATATATATATATATAAAAACAACATTTGTAAATTTAAGTATAGTTATTTAATGCAAAATAGTGACTGCGAAGTAAATTCCTGAAAGCAACTAGTGATGACTAGATGGACATGTAGAGGCAGTGCGTTCCAGAGTTGGACAAGGTAATGAGGATGATTGGGAGAAAAATTATATTATAAAGGAGAGTGAGAATGTGAGTATTCCAGCGAAACTGAATTGGTAGCCATTTGAGCCTTTTACGAAAATCGGAAACATGGTCATATTTATGCAATCCAAAAATGAACCTTATACAATAGTTTTGAAGACACTCAAGTTTATTTATATGCTCTAAGGTTTAATCGAGATAGCTGGTGTCAGCGTAATCAAGTATAGGGAGTAGAAAAGATTGCAAGCAAAATCTTGGTGGCAGTTGACACAAAGTTTCGAATCCTTCTCAGCGATCTAGAAGATAGAAACATCTAGATTTAAACTCTTTTTTCCCCAGGAAAAACTAGACCTTATCAATGCCATGTTAGAACTCTAAAAGGAAGCTAACAACATTAGGTGAGGCTTTCAACCCGCTACAGTGTTCACTCGATTAAATAAAGGATAACCATGATGGTTGTAGCAACATACACTCTAAAAACCTGAATCATCAACTTCTATGATTAACTTAGGATTTAGTTCATCCTTTATACTACATTTTCATAAAAAAAATGGTTATTAAATTATTAAAAATTTAAAAACTATTTTACCACCACTTTTTACATTTTTAAAATATGTGAAATTGAAAGAAACAGCTACATCACAACAAGTTTGATTGGCCTAAATAAATTCATCATAAATTATGACAATCTCTTCTCTCTCTTGGTTCAATTCTCTTCGTTAAAACTAAACAATGACCATATTTAGTTAATTACACATTTTCATAATTTAAGTACATGGAATGATTTTGGCGTTTAATTTTTCTCTATTAAGTTCATGTAATGATTTTGGCAATTAATTAGGGATAAATCTGATATAACATGAATACATGCTTAAATTCAGTAATAACCCACTTACCCATGGCGATGGCAGTTTTCCAAATTTCCGGTTTAAGCCTGGAAGCCTTCACTTCTGGTGTGTAACTTGACATGCATTCAGTATTGGAATACAGTTCATTTGGAATTTTACTATGAAGATTATAACTTAAATGTGACAAATTCGTTCCAAGAAAGTTTATATTCGTCGCTGGGTTATTAGGAATGTTGTCGTCGTACAATCCCAGCTCGTACATAGCAGAACGATTATGTTTTTGCAGTTTTTTCACTAAGAGAATGAACCGTTTTCTTTCACCTAATTTTAATTTATTAAAAGGAAATTCATAGAAATCTCGGTCCGCTAAACTTAGAAGACACTGTCCGTCAATATCGTTCAATTTACAAATATCCACAACATTACTTGATATATTTTCTCTTTGTAATAAATTTAGGATTTCTTTGTTACTTAAGTTAATTATATCAGATTCCATTTTAATCAATTACCATTAATTTTTAAAATATATGACTAAACAAGAATATTTTCTGTATAATTTAATTCTACACTTTTAATACAAAGAAACTAAAAATACTGCGTAATAATATTGAATTCTAAATAAATGTCTTCAAAAATTAGAAAATAACTGTATGTAAGCACTCAGAAAAATGACAACTAGTGATTTTCCGATTAGTGATAAGGATATTCCGATACTATAAAATACGAGTAAGTACATACTTGATACTTTTGTTTCGATACCAAATATTAATAGCATCGAATCAATCTGACGATACTTACTCGGAAAGTACTTGCTATCGAATCAATTAAAACTGAACGAATGTAATTTTAAAATTTTCGAACGCACCAGAACAAAATTCCTCTCTCGCTCGGTTAAGCTATGAAAAATCTAAATGTGTAATAATATTTCAGAAGAATGAGTTTTAAAACTTATTGCAGACTTATTAATGTACTACGTATATATTAATTGAGAGAAGTAGTATAAAAATTATACTCGATAGTGTAGTAGCTCCTAATTTTCTAACTGCTCTAGAAATGGAGACACTGAATGAGCTAACAGCTATATTTAAGCCTTTTGAATACACACCAAACTCACCTATCCTATAAGAATGTAAGGATGTTTTATTGAGAGAGCTGAATAAAAGGTATGGGATGATCGAATCAAATGACCATGCAGCCATTGCTATTCTTTTAGACCCAAGATTTAACTTTACATACCTTACATTTACAAGACGCCTCTGCGTGCGGAAAAATTATTCAAAAACTTAGAATTATGGTTATCGGCCCACAAAGTAACCCAAGTGAGTCAGAAGATGATTCCACATCTACTGCACCACTCGAATACGATTTTTGGAAGTTAGCACATGGACACAAGAAAAAAAAAAGAAATATCATCAGGGCAATGAAGTTTATCTTTATTTATCGAATCCAGTAGTTTAGTTTCTCTTAAAAGTGTAATGTGTGTTGTACCCACAGAGTAAAAAATAAATTCCTATTGGTATAATTCTAACTGTGGGTAGGTTCAATCCATTCCGTCATTACAAGAGACTACGCATCCAGACTTGTTTTATTTAAATAGTGAACTCAAGTAGCAAATTCTATAACTTTCAAAAAGCAACCCAGAATTTGCGGAATGGGTTTATATGAAATTCATATTTCCTTGCATATACAAATATGCACAACAATATTTAATTGTAGTCGCAACATCGGTTCTAAGCAAGTACATACTTATTTTCCAAAGCCAGAGCAACAATGTCGCATACAAGGAACATATTATCCCCAAAAATACCTAAAGCAGTTACTGTTTTTGGCAATCTCGTTACTAAAGAGTTCTTTGTTTAATTAATATTCAATAAAGAAACATGTGATTTATGTACTTTTAATTTTTACCCTCCCAAAAATATTCTCCTTTAGCATTTATTATATTTGTTCCATTAAAAAATTCTAAAAGTATCGATATCAGTATGTATTGATACTTCAAGAGTACTCATATATTTGAACCTGCTGATATGACAGTTACATTGAGACACCAAATAACTGTCTTTTCAAATACAATGACTGGCTTAAAATAATGTGGGTTTATTGTTAATAAAATAATAGCTATTTACAATCTACTAATGGCATTATTACACAGGAAATAGTGAGTTAAAGGTAAAGGTTGTTTGTAAATGCCCGGGTTGATGGTTTTATGGCATTAATCAGGAAAAAAGCGGCCTCAATGCTACTGCGATTGCGTGGCAGCGCCAACAGCATTCTTAAAATTATTTCAGCCCGCTACGATTGTGCTATTCAGAAGCATTGGATAGCTATTGTAACGAGGAAAATATAGTGTTGATTAATTTAGAATCGCCTACTAACAATTCTAACTTACTGTTAAGAATTTTATTAAATAACTAACCCACTAATAACTTATGGATAAAAAAAAATTTCTGAAATAAATGATTATTATTATTAAAGGAATCTTCCATTTATTTATGCTGTCCTCAAGATTACAGCTAGTTGCCGAACCGATCACCCTTTTTTAAATTTCCATTAAACCTGTCACTTTTGTATTTTATTTGAACATTGGAAAAACACCGTCAAAAACTGAACTGATCTGAGCTATAAGAATATAGGCCTTACGCTGACAAAATAAAACCCTGATTGCAAAATATTTTTTTATTAATAAGTATTAATGAAGTATAAAAAGACAATATTCAAATACAATCCTCAACATTTCACTTGGATCAAATACAATTAACAAGCAAACGTGAACATTACTGAACTAACAATAATACAATTATACACTTGATTAAGTAAAAATAATTATAGCTCCATCCGTGGCCTTCGACTTCTTTGACTTTTCGACATTTGACTTCTCTATTAGGATAAATTTAAAAATTTTACATTTAAAGACATCTTACAAATCTAAAAAAACCTGTTGATAGATGTATAATAGAGAAATTAAAAAATAACCAACAGTTTAATAGATGTAGTTATTCTACTGTATCTTACGAAAACATTAAAAAAATAATTTGGCATAAATTTAAGAAGACTTTACTAACAAACAAAAATAGCCGCCAAAAACAAAAACGCCAGACTGAAATTTACGCAATTGCATGCACAGATACCTACTTAACCTCATACATATTTATATCTTCTACAAGTAAAAACAAACAAACAAACACATTGTGATAAAATAATAAAAAATCCTAAATAATACTAAATTAATCATTTAATTAGATCGACGCCAAAATCAAATCGTATAGTTATTGGCGGTAAGTGTGAGCTGTTTAACTGACAATAGCCAAATGTCTTTGACCCATCGGGGACAAACAATATAAAAGTAAAATACGTACCATATGTTACAAAATATTGTTAATTTTAATATTTCAGCATTTTAAATCAAACCGGGAACCAAAGATGCCAATACAAACTGTATATCTCGCAATTTTATGGAAAATATAAAATCTTGATAAAAATATAAATTGACAATTTCTTGATTATTATTATTATTATACCTGTTATTTTGATATCATTAAATGGTTTAGGAACATTTCTACCAGTGATGCCAGGTGCACTGTAATTACAGTAGATTTACTGTAATTTTACTGCTTTTGCTGTACACTGTATTCCAGCTATACAGTATACAGTGAACAGCGAAAAACTTAGTTACTTTTAATTCTAACCACCAAAAAAAAGTAGATTCACCATTCATTGCGTGAAACGAACCGTACTGTGTTCTACTTCAAGTAAGCATTACCTCTTAGGCCGGGGAATTCCCACAGAGTGGGGAATATATTACAGATAACTATTATTTGACAAAATTGAGATGTTTATATTTAGCATATTCTTTGTTTACTGTAAGCTACCCTTGTAATGTTGCGGATAATAGTAGGTAAGTTTATAACCTTACAATGAAGTGTTCATTTTGAAATAGCCATAACAATGTATGTAACCAACATACATTGTTCGGGTTAATTGTATTATAATTAGTATCACTTTTACAATTGTCATTAAAAATGTCAGCTCGTGAAAGCGACGAAATAGATTAGAAGAAATAGATTAATCACAAATACCATCAAGGGTAACATATTAGCAATCAACATATTAGCGCGCCAGTCCATTTGAAGAAAATCTGCTAATTGTATAAATTATAACCTAAATAAAAAAAATGATGAAGAATTTTACGGGCAAAATATATAAAAATGAACCCATAAGTGACAGTGATACAGATATTGATTGACAAATTATATATAATTTATAATAGTGATTATTAAATACATTGATAATTCCAATAAAAGTATGTTTTTTTTTCACTGTAAAAACACTGTAATGAGTTTCATGATTTACTATATTTTCCTAACGATCTACTGTAATTTTACATGCAGAACACTGTATTTTTTTTTAATCCAACCTGGCAACACTGTTTTCTACTATTATACCGGCACGCTATAATGGCCGTTTTGACGTTGTCCACTCATGAAGTTTCGTATTAATTAGTATATAGGTAATTAATTACATTTAAGGATCAAATTGCTGTTCTTTATTGTCAATAGCGACGTGCAGTTATTGACAATAAAGAACAGCAATTTGATCCTTAAATGTAATTACTAATTAATACGAAACTTAATGGTGGACAAACGTCAAAACGGCCATCATAGCGTGCCGGTAGCATATTACCAGCGAAATACTAAATCTAGCAACATTAAACACTTTTAAAAATAATTCACCAACGCGTATACTAGAATGGTCCTCCAAAATAGCATGGTTTTTCGAAACATTGGTTAATGTTTTTTTCAACAACATTCGTATCTCCTCAATTGTCTTTAATTGGAGAGATACAATTGTTGATGAAATGAAGATAATAGCAGAATTTTATTTTGTTTTTGTGACAAAGGCATTACAGCAAGCATGGCACGGCTTCCCAGCGTAAACGGTAAATAACACTTAAAGATCGATCAAGTTCCACAAGCAACTTTTATACTTTATAATTTTAAAAACAAGTTAAACTATCCTAAACTTAAGTAAACTTAACAGTAAATTATTTTCCAACACATCACAAATGTGATTTCTTTTCTTTACATCAACAGATGATAGTTTTAAAGTCTTAAATGAATCATTTTCTTGGAAACTCACTTTGGTTGTTCTCCAAAGGGTCAAGTGAGATTGTGTGTTGGAAGAGACTTAAATATAAAATGGCAGGAATATGAATGTTTTCAGTATTTATGATTGAATTTCATTTGTAGCAGGTACCTCACGTTCACTTGCGCCACGTCGTAAACGATAAATCTGTTCATTGCTAAGGAATTTATTATCGTAACCAACTGATGTATATTTTAATATTTAAATTATTCGTTTTTTTGATAAATATTTCAAGCGTACATTTTAGATCAAATTTCATTTGCCGTGTGGTCCCGGCCGATGAGATTAATCTCATTGTTACCCCATTTCATTCCAGAGATCGTAAAAAGCGACCGATGGACTAATCGTTCTGCCAGTTTAAATAGTTTTCCTTTAATCCTTGATAGGTTGCGACGTCGGACGGCAATCGCTTCCGTAAAAACCAAAACCATCCAATTCAACAATGGTACAGACAAAGAAGACATGCCACGGGTAGGGCGTCGCCGCTTTACCTCAACACGCTAGGACTGGAGTCGGCAAACAGCGGTTCTTTGGATGTGAAGCTTTTCAGTAATTCAAAACCAACAAAACCACTAGCATTCATAATAAATCCATATAACAAGTAAAATAATAGAAATGAGAGTGAGAATACAAGAGGTAGAGAGAGGATGGATACAAGAGTAGAGGTAGACCAAAAAAAAGATGGATGGATTGTGTAAAAGACGATATGGCAAAAAAGGGTGTGAATGTTGGGATGATGGCTAACAGAGGAGAAAGGAAGGAGAGAACATGTTGTGCCCATCCCATATAATGTGGAATAAGGGCAGGAGGTAGACAAATATATACATAAACAAATATTTCATCCTATGAGCCCACTTAAGTGACTATTGAAGCAGTTGTGTGAAAAATGGAAAAATGTATCTGTGAAATGGAAACTATGTTTCAGAATGTGTTTTATACACTTCATCAAAGCTGACCTAAGTGTCCTTGTCCCGTATCCGGGGCTAAACAGTTAGGGTAGGTGGTACGGATCCGGGACAAACCATACCAAGGGTTAACCACGGTAACATCATTAACTTAGGTCTAAGTCCCTTTTGGCATTGTCACCTGAATATACAACTATGCGTCTTGTGTGTATCCGTCTGATATATAGACATAGACAACATAAGACGTCCTTGAAGGATTCTTTTGGAAAGAGTAGTAGCTGTGTGATACAGCCTCAAATCTTTTCAATTCTGTTGTGCCACGATAACTCCGGTAGTGTGAGCAGAGGCCATATTGTTATGTCAAGATCACACAGTCAAGTATTATACACACAAGTCATTATGTTTTCAATTGTAAAAGGATACTCGTTGTACAGAAGCGTGCTTTGGACTTGTTTGGTGACAGCCTTACCCAGGGGCACGAGGGTGCCATCCGGCAAATACTTGCTCTGCGAATAATCCGGCTCAGTGCGGCCTACACCCCACGCTGAGTGCTTGCCAGGAGGCAAATGTACATTCTCTGCTTGGTGGCACTGTTTCCTGTTAATTAATTTAAGTTATGAAATGTGTGTGTTTTGAAGGCAGCAGTTGTGTATGTACCCATACCACGTGAACTATTTTTGTCAATTTTTATCTCCCTATCTCCCTTTGGGGACCATCCGTATCCCATCCCCTTCTAGTTTGCACATAGTAAATCCAAAGTAAGGCTGTGAATCATTTTTTGCAAACAAAAAGTTTCGAAAAATAACGACACATATTTGTTCTTAATACAACGCCTGCCCATGTGACGCCAAAAGCGCATGCATACCACTATAGTTACGAGTCAAAACTAAATGGTAAACGTGCCTGCTAAATTTGAATAAAGCTTAAAAAAGCACGATTTTCCTTTAGATAATATTGACAGGCGACGAAAACCTAAAGCGTGCTAAATATGGGGCGCAGCGTATAAAGACAAATATGAGAAAATTATTATTTTTTTAACTTTCTGTTTGTAAAAAATGATTAAAAACCGTATTTATGAATTACTATGTGACAACTAGAGGGGGGGGGGGGTATTCTCATACACTACGAATCGTCTACTAGGGGCATTCTCTTACATAGCTACTGAGCGATAAATGTCGAAAAATAGTTGAATTAAATGCAGTAAACACTCACATATCTCCTAAAGCGACTTCGCAAAGCAGCATCAGGCCAGTGGGACTGGCTCGGGACGTGCAACAATAGTTGGCCGATTTCGACACCATATCCGCGAAATATATGCCCTTTCCGAACATGTAACCAGTCACCGGTGCTTCCGGCGGCGCGATGCGGAGACCTGAAACGGGCAAAATGTATATTTTTTTTATACGTAGGTATATATAAAAAAATATAAAAATGTTCCGGCATCAATGACCCAAGTTCCTGTAATTATGGGACAGCAGCGTGTTCGCGATGCCACTGGCGTTGCAAACACCCATAGACAACGGTAACCGCTTACTACAGGAATAAAAAAAACTATCTTCGTCGGACCTATCTTCCGTATAAATCGAGGGATAGGTGTAAATATATTGGAACATTTCACAACGCTATCTAGTCCCAAAATAAAAAAAAAACAAAGGGAATCGAACCGTACTGACCTGCTTTTACGTAACGGAGGTCGTCAATATTGAATATATTTCGTATATTAATCTAATATAGTTGAAATGTTTTCCTTGTGAGCAGATTCTATAGGGAAATAAATTATGTGTAACTATAATCACCGTATTTAATGTACATTATAATTACTTTTCTATCGACCCTCTGATACAAAAGGTACAGTTACAATGTGTAAGGATTTGCAGCAGTATTGCAGTGACATTGGCTACTTCCGGACACTGTGACATAGACAATATAATACCCTGCGTTTGTGTATTTGGAACAATTATTGTGTTTAGAATTTGTTTTAAGACTAGAAGTAAAATGGCTGAGAATTTGTTTCGCCGATTCTTGCATAGCAAGCGTCTTTAGAAACTTTTAAAAACTGAATAAAATTATATTGAAACGAATAATTTGATTTAAACTGTAAACATCCTCATACTGAGTGAAACGTTGATAATTGAATAACATTAATAGCAAACTTAAAACTTACCCTGCGACAATATTCCGGCGAAATTTGTCAATCTGGAGCCGTGCCACAAGAGCCTCCTATTGTGCAATTTCTTGAACGGTTTGTATCGTTTATCCTCACCCTCGCGGATCACTTTGAACACCTATTGATAAAATTGAAAGAAATACACATGTAGTACTACTTAGCTGACCCGGCAAACTTTGTTCTGCCATATACATTAACAAAAAAATACATTTTGGATAGGATATTCGTAAAATCCGATCTTGTAAGTGTCTACATAGCAAAACGAGTTACTATACTAAATTTCAAATTTGTATAGTTTAAGATCTCGTGGTGAGCAGTATTTCGCTTACAGATATAAATGATTAAATATGACGATAATAATGTATTTGCATATACATTATTTAGTCACAATTAATTTCAAGGATTTTTTTCCAAAGATAAAGGATGCCAGTAGAATGCGGATCTACAATAATATTTCAATCTATCTTCGTGTAAGAGAGAAGTAAGAATACCAATCCTTGTGGCCAGGATCGACCTGTTGTAAAAGGGGATAAAATAACCATGAATGGCGATTGCCTGTACTTATAGACAAAGGGTGCTTACCCTTTGTCTATAAGTATGTGTTAGTAACCTTGTGTTGTGTTCCGGCATTAGCGACCCAGATTTCAGTAATCCTATACGAACGGCAGTGTGTTAGCGGTGCCCTTAGGTTTACAGACATGCGTAGACGACGATAACTGCTTACTATTAAGTAGGTCGTCAGTCTGTCTGCTGTTCGTGAGCATTAAAAAAAAACTTGCATTTTTTAAATATTTCAATGAGGACAACACCATCAATAATAATTGCTATATTTACCTCTTGAATTTCGAGGGTATAACTGGAGTGGGTAGTGGCGTGAGTGTTGCGGACGTATTCCTCGATTAGAGCGAATTCGGCAGAGTCGCGTTGCAGGGGGGCGATCTCCGCCTTCAGCTTAGTGTAATGGGCCTCTATGGGGCTCGCGGAATCATCCTCCTTATCTATGTATAGCATAATGAAAAATACTCGTATATTAAACAATTAGCTGGAAAACTAAATTTTACAAATTTTTAACACGTATCTATAATGACATGAGTATGACTATGATTTTTTCTGTATGCTGCTGAGACATGGATACTGGGAGAGGTGGAGAAAAAGAAAATAGACACTCTGGAGATGTGGTGCTGGAGAATTCTTCTTGGAGTATCATGGATTGAGTTTCGGATGAATGCCTGAATATCAAGCAACATCTATCACGTTTCAAGGTGAGATGGAAACTCAATTGAGCGTCTTGTCGTACAGAGTAGAGTGGAGGGCACTAGATCGCGCGGCAGATCGCCCATGCGATGGACCGACCAGATTGAATCTGCAGTGGGCAGTCCCTTACATGAGTGCAATAGAAACATCAAAAAAAGAGAGATATTGCTAGATATCGTGAGGTGAATCACAGCAGCTCCTCAATAATAATCCCATGACGACGACGACCGTTCTGACAAGAACGTTAGGAAGAAGAAGATCTATAGTGACAAAAACTGACGCTTCACCTACTTTTCAAAGATACACTCCAATGAGAACAGGAAAAGAAAATCTCATCATCTTTTGTCACACCTTGCTCCATCAATTTAACATAACATTGAATTTATCAAGTTTTATTTTTTTTAAGTAATTTCCCGTAATAGGTGAATAAAATGACGACCTCCGTGGCGTAACGACTGACATACGTCGGTAAGCGGAGGTTACGGTTTCCCATCCCGCTTCAGAATGTCTATGTATTATATGTATTTATTTACAAAGGGAAAGTATATAAGTAGTATATCAGTTGTCTAGTATCCATAACACAAGTAATATGTGACTCCCTATTGAATTATCCCAGAAAATATATTATAGATGTAATCTTTAATTATGGGATTTATTACAAACAAGCACGTACAAGCAGAGCAAAACAATTTTTTATTATATCATACAAATATTTTGTCGCCCTCTATCGGCCTCTTACGGTCGTGAAACCGTTTGAAGCTGTGTCGTTACCTAGTAGTTACGTAAAGCTGTTATATAAGAGATTTCCACCTATCTCTGGAACCATAAGGCCTTAGAGACTTGAAATTTGGTAGGAATATTCCTTTCGCCGAGTATTTCCACTCAAATCAAGCATACTTTTTTTTCAGTGTATTAATAACAAAATTAATTTATTCGCACTTTTATATTTACTTTTTTATGTTATTCCACCAGCGAAGCGAAGCGGACGGGAACGGCTAGTATTAAATATGTATTTAACACTTTTGTGTTGCATGCAAAAATATGTCACAGAAAGGCAGCGATTCAAATATTGGCTTTGCAGTACTTAACCATGAACCCAGTTTTACACATCGTTCCCCAATTTATATAAGGTGAGCCGGTCGTCAAATATCAAGCAGCCAGAATGTTTTAACAGCTTCAAACAAATTGCAATATTTTCTTTAAGACTTTCACATTTTTAAATATGAATTTGATGACTAACCTGATTTCAATAAGCTGTACGCGATTTCAATCTCCAAAAGATTGTCCAGCATTGCAGTTTTATTCGTAATCAGTTCGACTGTATCGAGCAACGGTGCGTTTTGCATGCCGAAATCGTGCGGGATCAATGTGAAGAATCTACAATATGATAATTTAAATTTGAAACTACATGCCGAGGTAGAAAGATGGTCGCAAAGATTATGTAAACTGCAGATAAAGACGAATCTACTCAACAGAAATAATCTCCATGGCGCAATGATTTTTGCAATTCGGAACTCATTCACGGCTTTTATTTAAAATATTTATATAATTATTACAAAAGATGTTTATCATAAATGTTTAAGTAGCGTATCAATTGTCTAGTATCCATAACACAAACGCTCTGCTGTTTACTTTGGGCCTAGGTAGCGCTGTGTGAAGTGTCACAGTATATTTTTTAAGTTCCTGGCGAATAAGTTTTACAGGCCACATTTGTTTTCGCATTTAAATGGCAAAACTAGTAATATATAAAAAAGTCGATGATACTGTACGTATATACATCTAGTAATATACTATACAAACAGATAAATTATGAAAATAGAAAAGCATATTAATCTCTATCTAAGGGAGATACAGTAACATTATCTATATCTTATGATCAGCCAATATAGACAGAGCCTACTTCATTGTCGATCATATAAAGACAACAAGTTAAAATATAATTCATAAAAAACAATTGCAATTGGCGGTCTTATCGCTAAAAGCGATCTCCTCATGGCAACCTGATCAGGATCACATATAATACAATAATAAACGAAATCCTGACAAAACGCACGCACCTGTTAGTGGCATCGACAATTTTATTTTGACTCGCGCCCCCCTTCTCTAACAACTTCAATATGTCTGAGAGCACTTTATATCCGGATTTTATTTGTTTCTTGGATAGTTTGCCTAATGGCATTTTTTCCGTATCGAGCTGAAAAAAAAAACAAATATTTTTTATACCTTTAGGTAATTTTAAGTGCAGCCAGATTGTAGGTAAAATGACCCCCCCCCCCCCCCCCCCACTTCAGCACTGCGTGCACTTCGCACACAACGTAAGCAACTATGCCGGTGTAACCAAATAAACAATTACATGTGATTAATTAAGTATTTTAATAACTAAAGGATTAGGGTACACAAGGGGGGTAGAACAAGTGAAAAATGGATGGACTGTGATACGGCGAAAATAGGTGTAAATATCGTAATTGGAGCCAACAAAAGTGACAGGACAGGAACAAGATAGCATACCTCAAATTCCTTCAACGTTTGCTTCATTATTTGTATATCAAAAATCATGGATACAAGTTTTTGCACCGGAATAGCTAATTTAGACTTGGTGTCCACTTGGAGGGGGCCAGACGTGGATTCTTCATCATCGCCGTAGTCCACGTCTAGAGGGAAGTAGCAACCAGGGACCTATGAAAATTTTTACATATGTAGCAAAATCCATATAAAATATACTCTTAATTTGTTTCTTGGTGTGGAACAGACAGGCTGACCGCCCAGGTAATTGTAAGCAGTTACTGTACCTATGGATGTTAGCCACGCTAGGGGCTTCGTTAACGCGCTGACGTTTGCGCAGGGGGACTGAAAACTGCGACATTTATGCCGGAACACAACGCAGTTATTATGGCGGCATGTTTAAAATTTAGGTAGTTGGATCCCTATCAGGCCGTCAGGCCGCAAGAAAATAATTACAAGTCTTTTAGCTAACCTCAGGTTTTTAAGTGTTTCCTCAGTGAGCAAACACTTACTATCATGAAGCATTGACCGATCTCGATTTGGGGAAACTGCACAGAATTCATCTGCATTGTTACATTTCTCCCTTCTTTTCTTTTCAAAAACAACACGCACTTTAAAGAGTTATGAGAATAAAATTTTCAATTATTTTCTGGAAAAGAAAGAATATATCTTCGTTTCTTTTTAATGATACTTGTGTTTAGAATGAGGCTTCGTTTCTAGGGCTGACAAACAAAGTCCTTCTGATAGCTAACAGGCAACAAAGGAAAACCGACTTTCTGTTTCATTTTC